>OX608075.1:28878655-31349510 GCA_951509635.1 Eupeodes luniger
TGAGCAGTAGTGTAGAAGTGTTATAGCTAACAGTGTAGGTATGCATCTTTCATTCTTTAAATGTTTACAAAACGCTTTTGACACAAAATTTGTATTCTTTATTAAAATCAATTTATATTTCTTTCATTTTTCGGAGCCTTTTTTAATTTTATTAACTTTCCTGCGCTATGATTCCACCTCTTTTATTTAATCCTAATGGGTTATATTAAGCTGACGCCTTAATATAATTACGATGAAAATTATTTTGCTTCCTAGTTTTCATTTTCATTTTATTTTCACTTTTAATGGCAGAATGGATATATGTACGATATTACATCACCGAGTGGTATTACTTTTTGTGTAGATTAATTGTATATATGTAGTATTAAAGTATAAAACCGGAAGATGAAGTTATGTTCGGCTCAGTTAGTGGTTAGTTATTTTAATGGCTTATTGCAAAATCTCTTGTCGATCGCACTAACACAAAATTAATCAATGAGGGTTAAGACTTCAGTATGCTCGTAGATAACCACAAGATTCCTTAAGCCGTAGATATGTAATGTGCGACGGGATTGTATGAATTTGCTCTTGGGCAATATAAAAAAAATAAAAAACATTACCCAAAACTATCTGGAACAAAATTCGTCTAGAATTATTATTGAAGAATAGTCGAAAGTTTTCCACTTGATATTTTTGATTTCGGAAAACTTCATATTACTTTTCAATCATTCAGGTAAAATTTAATATAAACAACATCTTCAAGAATTTATTTAAAAATTTATTCACATTAAAACAATCTTAAACAATGACTTACCACTTATCTTGTAGTTTAAGTAAAATGAAACAAAGTCTTGTTTTGTTAGCAAAGTTACAACGTACACTGTAAGGAATTTCTTGTCAGCAAAATAGGGTAAAGTTGAGCTATTTTACGATGCACAATTTTATATCTATATTTATCTGAACAGTTACCTACCTATAACTTGTTTTTTTTTTTTTTTTAATTGTGTATTACCTTACCGCTTAACTTTATTAACCTGGCAGTTAGTAATCATTAAATAAACAAAGTAATCCCAAAGTCATACGTGACAAGATGACAAAGTTCAAGTACTAAGTCCACCTGTTATACTTGACAGTTTCTATATATGTAGATATTATACGAATACGATCAGTATGACCATAATGTGAGTTATATTACTTATTGCAAATATAAATTATTAAACTGTTTATAATGTTGTCAACCCTGTAAAAATTGAAACTTGTAATAAAAATAAACTTAAACATATGATAAAAATAAGACTTTACTCGGTGCAAGTTATAAATTACGGTTGAAGTTGTTTAGAAATTTAAATTGAAAATTGACTTTACCCCAAATAGTTTGACATTTTTACATACTCAATAGACAATAAGTTAGAAAATCTGAACGAAATTTATATAGAGTTAAAAAATTCATACATTTCGTTATAATAGACTAAGTTAGTAGTCATAACTCATTTGGCAACACTTGATTTACGTAATCTTACGGAAATTCTATTTGCTTAAGTCACCTTTGAACCTTAGTTGGAATTTTCTACTATTTATCATCTAATTATTAAAACTCGTATTGATGACAGTACTCTTATTTGTCATAATTTTAAACAAGACAACTTTCCAAGCACGAAATAGATCATGTTTTCTCATTTATTTAATTATCTTATTCAATTTTTTTTAATTGAATTTTGTTTAATTGAGAACTCATTTTGTTAACTATAAAAAATACATATTATAAATGATTACTGTTAGGTATTTAAATATTTTTTTTTTAATAGTATTTATTTTGTTAATGAAGATGAATACCAAATGTCCTTGAAAATGCTCAGGGTTGCATGTAAACGAGATTTATTTATATTTTTAATTTCCCATTGGAACTTATTGTAATCGATCCAATTTGTTGAACTGACACTTCTTAACATTTCATTGTGCTCAAGATGTGAATTTTCTGTAGCAATTAAAAAAAGCTAATATTTTGGCTGACCCTGAATAACAAATTAATAAAGCTTCGACTTCAGTAAAATTTTATTTTTTCTTGAACACTACTGTTTTTGTTTACTTTGTAAATAAAAAAAGAATATAACTGTAACTGAGCTCGATCAATAACTGATATTTCCTTCAAAATAATTGCATAGTACGAACAATGCAATGACGTTTTTGACATCAAGTAAAATTAATTTTACATCTTGCGTATCTCGATAGAAAACAGCTTTAGCTTCGTTTTAGGAATGCATATTTTTGAAGTTCCTTAAATGACAACTGTGCTTTTAACAAAATGTATTTAATTTTGGTTATTAATACTATTAAGTTGTTTAAGTAGGAAAACGTGGAAGGATTTAAGTAAAGATACCGGTTAACATTGGTCTTAAAGTCTTGAATATCAAAATGAGGGGGATGGGACAGAGTTCGGTTTAGCATTCTACATTCTCAATGTGCGGTAAATGTTAACAATGCGGAACAGTCTATTTGTCTTTTGAATATAAGGTAGATATTGGTTGGTTAGAATTAAATATTTCAGAAATTTAGGATGGTCTCTTGAGTTTAAATGACGAAATTGCACCTATTGTTCTTATAAAATGTTCTGCTTCTCTTGCTGAATCGCTTTTCCTAACTTTTAATAGCTCTTTTAAGAACGGCGGATTTCTTCCAGCACGGAAGAAATCATTTTTAAACCCTATTCACACATGAGGGTCTAAACAGCAAATACCCAACTACCGTCCGATTTGTAAATTGTCGTGTACTCCAAAACTCTTCGAGAAATTGATATATGAAAAGCTAAAATTTTTAGTTAAGGAACAAATTTCACCGCTCCAACATGGTTTCGTTGCAGGAAGATCAACAACGACTAATCTTTCATTTTAAATAATCTCGAAGGAGGACATCAAATTGATGTAATTTATACCGATTTGTTGAAGGCATTTGATAGGGTAAGTCACTCTATTTTAATGAAGAAATTAAAAAACTTTGGTTTTCATTCTAAGTTCTTGAAATGGTTGGAATCTTATCTTAAGAGTCGAGTTCAATTTGTTTGCATTAACGAAGTTCTATCAAAACCAATTTTGGTTTCATCTGGTGTGCCCCAAGGTAGCATACTTGGACCTCTTCTTTTCCTAATTTTTATAAATGATTTACCTAGTATTTTCTTCAATTCTAGTCAACTTCTTTTTGCCGATGACTTAAAGTTTTTTCGTTGCATAAAATCTATTAATGACTGTCATCTCTTACAAGACTATATTTCGAAATTATCCCAATGTTGCACGAAAAACCAATTATATTTAAATGTCGCTAAATATCAATGTTTTTTCAGCTTTTCTGAAATCATCTTTGACTACAAAATTGAGAATCAAGTTATGGAAAAAGTAAGGGAGAAGAAAGATCTTGGTGAAGTTTTTGACCCTAAACTTAAATTTATCAAGCACATTGAATTTAGTGTATCCAAAGAAAATTCCATGCTCGGTTTTATCAAACGCAATAGCATAGACTTTAAAGACCCTTTTGCTCTCAAATCGCTTTTTACCTCATATGTAAGACCAATCTTAGAATACTGTTGTGTAATCTGGAACCCTTTTTATAACATTCAATCTAAGAGAATTGAAGTGGTCCAAAAAAAGTTTACAAGATTCACTATTCAATAATTTTCGAGAAGATGTACACAGAGTTAATTACGCGAAAAATTAACCAATAACCCGCTGTGTCAAAGAAACAAACTTAATATTAAATTGCATTGATTTTGATTTTCAATTAAGTAGATCTTCTTTAAAAATAAACTATTACCTATTGTATTTTCATTTCAATTGATTTTTATTATTATTATTATTATTATTTATTAACACGTAATTTAAATTACAAGCTAATACAAAAGGTAAGAGCCTAGCTGCGGAGACTATTGGCTCTTTATTTTAATAATATTTATAGAGTTAATTTTAGAGTTTCAATAAATTTATTTACATTTTCGATGTTCTTAGAATTAGGATTTTTTAGTATTTCATAAATTGATAGATTTTCAAAAACAGAGTCCATAATTGGTTTCGAGATTTGGCAATTTTCGAGGATGTGTGAGATATTCAAAGTTGTGTTGCATGTTACACACATCGGGTGGTTGTTTCTGGTGAGTAGGTGTTGGTGGGTTGTTGAAGTGTGACCGAGTCTGAGGCGTACAAAGTTTGTGATTTTGCGTTTTGGTAGGGTCGTAGGGTATTTAGGTGGAGATTTCGTTGGGTTTACTTTTTTATAATGATGGTGGTAAAGGCTCCATTCAGTTTGTTGCAAAGTTTTTAAGTTTTTATTAATCCGAGTTTTAAGGTCTTGTTTAGTGAATGCATTGAATTGGAATACTGGTGCTTCTTTCGCCGAATTTGCTGCTTTGTCGGCTTCCTCATTGCCACGGATATTTACATGACCAGGGGTCCACATCAGTTTTATTTTCTTTGGCATCATTGCAATCTTGTTTCTTATGGAGGAAATTAGGTCAGTGTTGTTGTTTGGATTGTTTATAGCTCTTAAGACAGATATACTGTCTGAGCATATAATAAATTTGCCACTGTTTTCCATAGTTATCTTTAGTGCATGTAGAATTGCAAATGCTTCTGCCGTGAAAATTGATGTAGATTCCGGTAAGGAACCAATGCGCAGAATAAAACCATTTTCTGATGTGACGGCAAACGACGTATGGCTTAGTGATTTGGAACCATCTGTAAAGATGAATTCCCAACCGTCTTTTTTAAGTTCAGATGAGATATCAGAGAACAAAGAGCAGTAAACTGCGTTGCTGGTATTTGCCTTATTGTAGTGAGCCAAGTTCATCAGGATGGAATCAGGTTTTATATGCCATGGCGGGTAAGATAAAAGTATTTTTCGTGGTTTTTTAAACTGGAGTTCCATTTCATGAGCTTTATCTATGATTTTGCTTATTGAGGATTGGATACGTTTCTTAGATTTATGTCTGATGGACTGATGGATGTCCTTGTCAATAACTGAGTTTTTTGAAAATATTAACTTCACAACTAACTTCGATATCAATTCTCTATGACGTTCCTCGATTGTTGGTAGTCCTGCTTCCGCAAGTATATTTTTTATAGGTGAAGTAGGGAAAGCGCAAATACTTCTCCGAGCTGCCTGGTGATATGGTGATTTCAAATAATTCAGGGTAGTTTTTGGTGAATTGCCATAAATATATATACCATAATCAATTTTACTTAAGACTATCATTTTTGTTATGTATGATAATGTATTGATATGTACATGACTTTTATTACTTGATAAATACTTAATTATAGCGAGCCTCGCAGCTAGGGATTTTTTTAGGTTTAAACAATGGTCTTTCCAATTAAACTTATTATTAAACGTTAATCCTAGGATACTTAGTGTTTTAACATTTTCAATCTGAACATTATTTATACTTAGGCTAAGCTCAGGGCAATTGAGTTTTCTGCAAATATGAAGTATTTTACATTTTTGTAATGATAGTTTTGCTCCTGAAGCAGAAGACCACTCTAAAATATCATTTACAGCTTTATTGAATTGGTCTTTACATATGCTTAAATTATTTGTTTTACTTAATATATAAATGTCGTCTGCGTACAAACAGCTGTCAAGAAGTTTGTAGTTACTTAACATGATTGAAATATGATCAAAAGCAATTGTAAATAATACTACAGATAATGGAGATCCTTGTGGGATACCATTATTCAACGAGTATGCGTTAGAAAAAAAATCGTTAACTCTTGTGAAGAATTTTCTATTTGTTAAAAATGATCTAACATAGCCAAAGATTTTCTTTCCAACGTTCCATGTTTTTAACTTATTAAGAACTACATGTAAACCGATTCGGTCAAAGGCTTTCTCAAAGTCGAGTGAAAGAACTGAGACATGATTTTTTGAAGATATCGCATTAGAGATGTAATAATCTAAGTGAAGATGTGCATCGACGCATCCTCTGTTTGCCCTAAATGCAACTTGGTTGGGTGATATTAATTTTTTTTCTTCAATGAACCACATGAGGCGTTTTGCTACTATTTTTTCTAAAACCTTTGAGATACAGGATATTAGGGAAATTGGGCGATAGCCATCGATTGAAAATTTGTCTTTGTTGGGCTTATGTATGGGAAGTAGGGTAGCAGTTTTCCAGATTTGTGGTATTACTGACGTTTCGAGAATATTGTTGTAGAGTAAGATGAGTCTTTGTTTCACATCTATAGGTAAATTTTTAAGCATAGGATAACTTATCCTGTCTCTACCAGGTGTTGTGCCTTTGGTTTTGCTTAGACATGCCTCAAATTCAATTATTGAGATAGGGAGTTCTATACGTTCAGCAAAGATGTTTTTGTTTGGAATGTAGGGGAGATTTATGGTAAATTCATCCTTTTTGGTTTTAAAAAGAGTAGAATAATTTGTATCTTTTGAATAATCAGACCAGGATTTGGAGAATAAGTTACATATTTCAGCTGGGTCTGTTATAACTGTATTATCTGAATGGATGGACGATATTGAAAGTGAGCTGAGATTACCAGTTAGTCGTCGGATGTTTTGCCAAATTTTTGTGGTGGTAGAATTGGGATTTATGCTGGATGTAAATTCTGTGAACTTTTTTGACTTACTTTGTTTAAGTTCACGTCTGAATTTAGCATTCGCCTTTTTATATAAAATTAAATTAGATTGAGAAGGTGACTTTTGGAAGTCTTTCAATGCTTTCATTTTGTCTTTGCGTAATGTAGAGAGAGTTTGATTCCACCATGGGACAGTTCGTTTAAAATTCGGGTTATACATATGTTGGTGTTGTTTGGGGTATCGAAACGTTTGCTGCAGTTCTAATTGCTTTTTGGATTAATGCTGCTTCTTTATTAGTATTAGTAGATGGGGGATTTTGACATAGGTGTTCTTTTACAATTTTTTTAAAATTTGTCCAATTAGAAAAATTAGTTTTAAATTTTGCTATCGGTTTTGATTTCAAAAGATTTATTCCGGGATTGAAATTTGAAATTATTGGAAAATGATCACTGTTATGTAGATCGCTTATGGTTTTCCAGGTGGTATTAAGAAAGAGCCCAGGAGAGCAGCATGTTATATCGATATGGGTCAAAGTGTTATGTGTTGATAAATGAGTTGGTGAGCCGTTATTTAAAAGAATTAGGTTTTCGTTAAGAAGAAAATCTTCAAAGATTTCACCCCTTTTGTTTGTGACTGGTGAACCCCAGAGTGTACTCCATGAATTTATGTCACCTCCAAGAATTATAGGAGACTCTGTTTGACTTATAATATTGTCGAGATCATTTTTACAAAAGTTTTGTTTTGGGTGGATGTACAAACAAATATAAGTGAATTTGGATTGAAATTCTATATCTACTGCCAATGTTAGAATATTTGAATTTATGTGTCGAATTTTGTGTGGAATATTTTGTCTTACTAATAAAGATATACCTTGTTTAGAAGTTGTATTTGTTGGAAGGTTTTTGAAATAGCCAACATAATTTTTAGGGACAATGGGGGTTGCATTTGAAGGACAATGTGTCTCTTGTAACGAAATTATACCTGGATTATGGTCCTTTATTAAAATACTTAGCTCATCAAAGTTATTTAAAAGACCTTTCATGTTCCATTGTAGTATAATTAACGTTATATTATTTTTTTCATTTTGAAAACACACATTTTTTCTACGTGCAGCAGAAAAAGGGTGTTTTCTTCTATATCGATTTGGTTTTAGTATGTGTGATTGAGTTTGTTGTACAAAATTAGTGTTTTGTCGGTTTGGGTTGTTAAGATATTGACCCCGCGATCCGGAAGCTGGATCATTTGTGCTCCCATTGGAGCCCAAATGATTCAGCCTTCGAATCGCAGAGTCTGAGGTTTGGTTAAAGAGTTTATTTTTATATGTCATCATCGTTATCAGAAATATTTTCGGTTTGGTCTATGATTTTATTGTTAATATGGGGTTGCGGGGGTAAATTGGGGGTTAGCTGAGAGTTTTTAGAGAAGTTATTGTATGTGTTTGAGTTTGAAGATTGTGGTTTTGATGCGGTTATTTTTTGTAATAGAAGAGATTGAGATTCAGTTAACTGAGATAAAGAGAAATTATTTGAAGGTAATATAGCTTCAGTGTATGATTGTGATGTAAGTGGAAGAGAGGAGGGTTCAGTGATGTTTTCAGAGTTGATTTGGTTTAAGAGAGCTTCTGTATTCTGTTGTGATTTGAGTGCATTTTGTGGAGAGATTTTTTTTATTGTTTCTAGAGGTTGAGTGGGTTTTTGTGGAGGAATATTATGTTTCAGCTTTTCAGCGTATAATATATTTGATTGATTTGATAAGACAGAGCGAGACGATTCTATGGGGTTTCTTTCCTTATACAAGCGTTTGGCTTCACCCATGGTGCATTTATTGCTTGTCTTGATTGCTAAGATTTCTTTAGCTTGTCTATATTTTGGACATTCTCTTGATGAGGACGGGTGATCAAGAGAGCAATTTGCACACATTGTTCGGGTGCATACTTCGGGGGTGTGTGGTGGGAGGCTACATACGTCACATTTGGTTATGCCATTGCAACGTTTTGTTGTGTGGCCTAACAGTTGGCAATTTTTGCACCGCATGGGATTTGGGACGTATTCCGTGACGCGCGCGTTATAGAAACCAATTTCAATAGATTTAGGTGGGTTAAATAAGTTAAATGTGAACAGCATTAATCCCGATGGTGTGGACTTACCATTAACATCAGTTTTCATGAATTTATAAATTTCAATGACCCCTTGATTTTTCATCTCATTAATGATTTCTGACTCAGAAACATTGATAAGGCATGGCGCAAAAGCAATGCCTTTTGAGGAATTTAGGCGGTCGTGTAATTTAACTTCCACTGTACAGACATTTGCTAGGTTATTCGTTTTAAGGAATTTATCCGCACTTGTTTGAGATTTGGCCATGATAAGTAGGCTATTATCACGAAGCAGAGATATTTTTTCATATTCTGTTGTGATATTATCTATTGCTTTTTTTAAGAGGAAGGGACTTAGTGAAGAGAGTGGTTTATTTAGCGTTGTAGAGGTCATCACAACAAATTTTGGGTTATTTTTATTGGACACTGTTGGGAGAGTAGGGAAGTTTCTATTATCAAGAGGGATTTGATTTGTTTTTTTCTTTTTACTTGGCTGGGTGTCTAAATCAGGGTCAAGGGGCCTGAAACGACACCCGTCAGGCCTGTCAGGCCCTGGGGCCATTTAATGTTAAATTTAATTCACTTATAGAGCAAGGAAAAGGGAAATTAATCGAACGAAAAGGGAAAAAAAATATTATTGATACTGGGAGAGCGGTAAAAACGGAAGATACCTGTTTGCGCAAAGCGACAGAAAGAGAAAGGCACACGACAGATGGAGAACGATGTGATCAGTTCGAGAGCTAGTCGGTGACTGATTTGATTTTTATATTTTGATTATGTACGAACAAATTAAGTTTTTCATATTAATTATATTTTAAGTATTTATATTAAACTTAAGTTTATTTAATAAATTGTACACATGTAAATATTTATCTAGTAGTTTAATTGTAAATTTTTAAATCTTATATTGATGAATAAATAAATAAATAAATATATGAATGAAATTCACATGCTAAAAACAAAAGTTTTAAAACCATGGACTTATAAGCCACTATCACTTTCGGTTCAACTTCATTTCGAGTGTGGTCTCAGCCGTTTTTAATTTAATTTTTTAACAACATTTCCTTACTAGTTAATCGAAATAATTTTTTCTAATAAAATCATCTTCTTTTCATTCATGAAATGTATATAAATAAAATCCTAACCAAGCCAAGGTTTTAAAGAGTACACAATATAAAACATTTAAATTGCACATCCATAAATGTGTCACGCCTAATGAGTTATGTGACATTATTTGGCTTCAAAAAACATATAATTTGCATCGCTATTCAATGCCGACCAACCATCACATAATAGTTCAGAAATGTTATAATAACTAAAGAAAAGACGCGTATTTGCAATTTGTACGCGTACATTCGCATATGCACACAGCACAATTTTATCTTTAAACTTAGCACATCTATACAATAAAATAATGTATAAATATAAAAACAGAACTATGCATACTGCGAATATACATATCTCTATTTGCATCTCGTTAAGCTTATTTGAATTCATCTCTTAGACTAGATGTATGTCTTCTTTTTACGCAGCCAAGAAAATTGCTTATAGAGAAAAGAAAAGTGTAGGTATTTATTTATGTTTATGGACATTTTTTAGTGCGAGATATTTTATAGAAATAAAAATTAAAAAATGTTTATAGAGAACATATACTATACATATAATAATAAGAATGACCTTGACAAAGTCTAAGGAGACAAGAAAAATGGATAAATGTGTAGTTTTAATGGCTTCCTTATTTACAGTTGGTTAATATTTCGGAAAAAATTTCATAATTTAAAGGATTTCTTTTCTTTCAATTTTACACCATAACATAGAATCAAATGAATACCTAAAATAGTTTTCCCTAAAAGACTGATCGTATTAGTATATTAATATAAATAAGGCTAGTTTTATGAATTTTTCTCTAACCTTATGATAGTTGTATGAATTAACTAATAAAAATAAATTAAAAAAAGTGGCTGCCAATATTTTCTATTGGTCACGAGATATCGAGAACCGAAGATCAATTTTTACCAAATTTGCGAACTATTTTTTGTAGATTTTAATTTTTTATAAAAAAACTGACTGTTGGATTTTTATAAAAAATTTATTGAATGTCGAAAACAATATTTTCATTAGTTTAAAGCCAAAATCTGAAATATTTGAAAAAACATTTGAGTCGAAAATAAATTTTTACCAACTTTTAGTAATGTTTTTTTAGGCTTTTATTTTTTATAAAAAAAACTGTCAATTTGATTTTTCTCAAAATTTTACTAGATTTCAAAAACGTTATTTTTTATTGCACAAAATTATTTTGGAAATAAAGTCATTTTTGGTTCGTAAAATATTCGAGGTGACAAATATTTTTTTTAGTTTTTTTGATTATAAAAAAACCGTTAATTGGATTTTTTTCCAAAAATATACTTTTTTTGGTATCACGACATAATCTACGTACACATCGAACGCACAGACATCTCTCGAAATCTTTATTTCGACTCTAGGGGCGTTGAAACGTCGAGAAATGTCAAAATTTTCAATTCGACAAATCGGACTGATTACAATAACTTCATATGGGAAGTTAAAAAAAAAAAAAAAAAGTATTTAAAAATGGTAAATACGCAATATTAGAAAATGTTTGTAAAATTTTGTAGAATCCTTTAAAAAATGATGCCTTTTACTGAAGCTATGAAATAATAGATTGCGTATTATTTCAACCAATTCTATAACCTCTTTTTCCCTTAATGTTTTGAATGTTAGTTTGTGGTTTACCAACATAAAACAAAGTTATGACGTACCCTTACAGAAAGCAGTCCATAGAAGGTGTTAAATCACAAGGAAAAAGAAACCATTTCACAGGTTCTTACATTCACCAAGCACATAAGCAGCATAAGTTGATTTCATGATAAATGTTCCCTATAAAGTTAGGTGAACAGAAGGCACATTCATAAAATAATAGTTCACAATTTGTTGACTATGTTTTAGAGTACCTTAGTCTGCATCGGGATATGCCAAATTTCTATTTATTAATATTAATTTCCAGCTTTTTAGTATGGAAATAAATAAAATTGTTATATTTCAGTATTTCAATAAAATAAAACCCAGCTGCATAATCTGGGGGTTGATTAATTTTACTTCCCATAGGAAGTTATTGTAATCGGTCCGATTTGTCCGTACGTTCGGGAATCTTTTTTGGTTCTCCATATCTCAAGAACCAGTAGACATAGCGACTTCAAATAAATGTTTGTATACAGATAATAACACAGAAAAATGCAGAAAAATTGAATATAGGTGTTTTTTTTTACTATAACAATTTAAAAAAAAAGGAAATTTTTGGTTGACCCAAAATATCTCACTTTAGTAAGATTGGTTAAACCAATAAAGCCAGCAACTTCAATTAAACTATAAATAATATAATGTGGCATTATACCAAACTGGTTAAATTAAAAAGAAGCAATAAACGGCTTTTATATGAATTTAAAAAACTTTAAAAATAGCTTAAAAATATTTGTCACGTCTAATATTTTACGAACCATAAATAATAATTGTATGCAACTAATAATAACGCTTTTGATATTATCTGGTAACATTTTGAGAAAATCGAAAAACGGTTTTTTTTACAAAAAATTAATACCTAAAAAAAATATTATTAGAAGTTGACAAAAAATTAAGACATTGGCTTCAAGTTAATTTCATCTTACAGAAAATATTATTTTTAGCATTCCACGAATTTTTTACAAAAATCCAACATAAAATTGGTAAAAATATATATATAATTGATTCTCGATATCTCGTGAATAAATGAAAGTATTGACTTCAAAACGATTTCATTCTGAGTTAAATTTTGTTGTTAACGTGACATAATGGTCTTAGAAAAGTCCAATCTGTATTTTGTTGATATGAAATAAAAACTTTCAAAAAAGTTACTAAAATTGGTATAAATTAGTAGTCAACTAAAAATTTCGTTAACCAAAAAAAAATTGAAATCAAACTTATTATATCATGTGCAATAACTTTTATATTTAAATGACAACTTTTTTTACAAAACAAAAAAGAAATGGTTTTCGACTCAAGTATTATTATAGACCAGAAAAAGATATCGACTCAAATAATTTTTATCTCACAGAAAATATTGTTAATATGTTTAAGAAAAATCAACAGACGGGCATTAATGGGACGTTAGCAGTGTGGGTCGCATCCCTTCCTCCTTTTAGATTTTGGCTTTGACTCACCAGACTATAAAACAAGTATATCACTGATACGCGGATTCATTTAGTCACAGAGTCCTCAAATAATGTTCACTTACGTACAAAAATGTACAAAAAAAAAGTCTCTTAAAACATAAGATAAAATCAATTTTTACACGTATATAAATTAAAACTTAAAAAGCTCTGCAATTAACTTTTCACTATGCAAATGCTTATATTTACCTACTTATTATTTCGAAAACTTTGTTTCAAAAATTAACACTATAATTCTATTTTCATAAAAATAATTACTCAAAATTGAATCATATGTACATAATAACGAGTATCAGATTGCAACTCAATTTAAATAATACAAACACAACAATGAAGTAAAGCACGCACATTTTAAATATTTATGTTTGTACATGTACAAGTAGTTTAGCATTGCGTGATATACAAAAAAAATAGACAAGCCACTCCTATTATCCTTTTTCTGGAAAGAGGTTTCAATGTTATTGTTTTGACATCATTGCCACAAGGAATTAAGGAAATACAAAGAATGAAACAAATTAAAAGAACAAAATGATTTTAAAACAAAATCAATAAACTACAATCATTATTATATACATTTTATTGCACGAATTCTTGATACGTGTGTCCATATTTTGTACGAAAAATGTACTTTATAAACTGAAATTAAAAACGGAATAATATTAATTGATATTTAATTGTTTAATTAAATATAATGAAAGTGAAGGATAAAATATTGATTATATTTTAAACGAATATTGTACAACTTTTGCGTTGATGAGATGCACGCACTTGCTCTATTATAATTGGTTTTATATTTTTTATTAAATTCGAATGTTATATTCAATTTAATTTACGATTCAATATTTTTACTTTCAGATTAAAATCTGACCTTTTTTAAACTTCGATTGTTAGTAATACGAACAATTGGACTCAGATATTGACTTTTAAAGAAATACATAAACAGAAAAGGACTTTTTGACCTTTACGCGTAACAGCCATGGTTTTGAAGCTTATTGTCGAACATAATGAATTTAAAAAGAAAACAGAAAGTACCTCATAGCATATTTTTTAAATAAAGAAGTGGAAAATATTACACACTTGGACGTATTGTTTTTTTTTTTATTAATTGTTTGTTCAAAAATAATGTACTTTTGGTCTTCAACATTAAAATAAGAATTTCAATAAATTACAAACATACAGACACCTTAAAGATTTCGGCGTTTATTGGTTCCTCCAAATACTAAATATTTTTTTTTTTTTTTTTTTTTTTTTTTTTTTTTTTTCGCAGGAAGGTGAGAAATCTTCAGAGACACTATAAGCCCGATGCTTATAGTAGTGTCAGATTTGTACTGACTAAAACTCACCTCCCTTATCTTCTATATTATTACTACAACTAAGTCCAGCTTAACAAGTAGTTTTAGCGTCATTTTGTTCGCGTTTTGTCAGGAAGCTCCCCAACGAGAGGACCTGAAGATTCCACAAAATTCGAGTGGAGAGATTAATTTGTTTCCGCTAGATCAGAAGGTCTTGTTCGGTGCAGACGCCGAAAAACGAACGCCTCGCTAACAGATTGTTGGATTAAGTTATTACTATGATTTCTAAGTCGTGATCTTAGCTCTGTAGCAAATTTTTTAATTTCGTTTTCTACATATTTTATATTTAAATCTCTATGTAAGTCGCTATTTCTTACATACCATGGAGCATTTACTATTATTTTAAGTACTTTGTTTTGGTATGTTTGCAAAATTTGTATATTTCTTTCGTTGGTACAACCCCAAAGTTGTATACCGTACGTCCAAACTGGTTTCAGTACTTGCTTATAAATAAGAAGCTTGTTATAAACGCTTAGATTGGAATATCTTCCAATAAGCCATGTCAATTCGCGGAGTTTATTTTCGAGTTCATCGCGTTTCTTTTTTACATGAACTTTCCATTTAAGTTTCGCGTCTAGAGTCATGCCTAGATACTTCGCTTCATTAGCGTATGGAATTTGCACAGAATTTATATAAATAGGTAAGTTATATACTTTTTTATACGTAAAATTTGTGTGCGTCGATTTCGTTTCATTAAGAGCAATTCGCCATTTCTTTGTCCAATCTGAAATGCTATTTAATGCCTTTTGAAGCTTAGAGGTTGCCGTTTCTATTGAATCCGATATTGCGAGTACAGCTGTATCATCGGCAAAAGTGCCTAAAGTTGTGCCTTCTGTTTGGGGTATATCTCGGGTATAAAGAACAAACAAAATCGGTCCAAGGACGCTACCCTGGGGAACCCCAGCGTTTATTTCTTTAAACTCCGAATACTCCGTTCCTTGCTTAACTCGAAAGAATCTATTTTCTAGGTACGATTCAAGAATGTTATATATTTGCTCTGGAAAGACTTTTAATTTATATTTTAGCCCGTCATGCCAAACTTTGTCAAAAGCTTGAGAAACGTCAAGAAATGCAGTTGAGCAAATCTTTTTTTCTTCAAATACTTTTTCAATTTCGTTAGTTATTCGGTAAACCTGATCAATTGTCGAGTGATTATTCCGGAAACCGAATTGGTGGTCGGGAATTAAACGTTTTTCTTCAATAATTGGTAGCATTCGTTTAAGAAGCAATTTTTCAAATTATATACTAAATATGAAGTATTTTTAAACCTATGTAAAATCTTGTCCAAAAAAATTATTTTAATAAATACTAATTTTCCTTGATACATAATCATCGCATTTTAGTATCAAACTCTTGTTTTTTTAGTATCTGAAATTTATTTAAATTAAATCAATGCTGGTATCCTTAAATCCATAAACAAAACTACTCTTTCAGTTTTATTTTTCAAGGCCTCTTGCAGCACAAAAATCACAATCACTTCCAAAAGAACTCGTTTCAAGCCTCGTATGTAGTTATTTAATGTACAATTTTATTTTTACATCCAAGGACGATACAGTCTTACGCCATTCTTCACTTACTTACATTGCAGCAAGTAAACTAGTCAGCCATCAGCTAGTAGTTAATTTGAAGAAGAGGTCATGCATAAACTTAACAGGCCATAGAAAAAATAAAGAAACCGCCATGAATTCGTATTCGGCTTGGCTAACATCAGTTTAGCGAACTATTGCAACATCTCTACGACTACTTAGCTATATACGCGATAATAACTTGCTCTTCTAACTAACGTAACTAACAAGACAACTTAGTCACGATATATAATATAGAAAATCAAGACAAGCAACAACTTGATTTTTCATTCTATGTACAATATTTATTAGCAATTTTGTAACTTTACTTTATTTGTTGTTGACCGAGATCTTTGTTGTGCCTATATGCTGAAGTATTTTCTTGTTGCACATTATATTAACACGTGTTATAAAGAATAAGCAATAGAAGTTAATAGGCAAAAGTTTGTTTTGTTGAAAATTAAAGAATTGAAACAAAATAACTTATAAAAAATATTTGATTCAATAAGGGGAAAATATTGATGCATAAAACCCGGTTATCAAAACTTAAACTTATTCGTTTAAAATTGTTTAAATAGTTTTTTCTATAATTTTCATTCATTTTTTCATAAACTTTAATCCCTCTTCGCACGTGGTAAATAAATGTGCCCCGATTATATTATATTCTTATCAATATTTGAAATAATTGACTACTTAAATATTTCACTTTAACGTTACTTTTTAAATATAAAATACAAATACGAAGAAAAGTAAATAAAAAAATATAATAAAAATAGCGATACTGCTTGAAAAATTTTTAATCGTTATCAGAAATCCCTATATGATTTTAAATGGCGTAAAAGGTGTGCCAATGGCATTCAAATAACTCACTATTATCGGAACTGATAAGGTATATTAATTGACATATCACAAATATATATGGAATTGATGATAATTACTTTTTAACTGTAAACTATTTTATACATAAATGTAAATACGTACGTAAATTTAACCTTTATAGTTTGGACTTCCTTAAACGTAATTGTTTACATCATTAGACTGAATGTTATTGAAAACAAATCAAAGACCAAATAGCAGTCATTATAAATGAAAACTCTTGAATTATTATAGCGATAAATTGTTTTTTTTTTTGGAGGGTTGTTAAATTGGTTGGATATGATGGTTACCTTTAAATTATCTGGAATCTGTGGCAGAGCACAACTCTTATTATTTACTAATAACTATGTTAAAACGGCCATAGCTCCAGACCAAATTATTCTGTCTATAACAATACAATTTGCTAAGAGATGAATAAAATTTCTCAAAACCCAGCATTTCATATAGTTATATGTTTTTGCTCTTAGAATAATAGGTACACAACATATAAATAAACCAAAACTGCGTTCCATTAAACCAGATGAAAATGTTCAAAAGACGCTCGGTTAAAATCGGGACTCTTACCGCACTAAAACATATGAAAAATCGCCATTCCGTTTAAGCTCAGCATCCAAATTCATTCCAAATATTATAAAGTAAAAACACTATTGCACTGTCTATAAAAATTGGAACATTCGTTTTATAGTTTATATGCATCGATTGAGTTACATTTTTATTTCGATTAAATAACTGCAATTTCTGTCTGTGTATCACCAATATTGCAATATCATGAGCAAAGGTAGTCTTGGGATATCCCTAGAACGTAACAGATACAGGATTGAGTCTGTAACACTTCCTTATTCTAAACCGACTTTAATCTTCTGAGTTATTTTGGTCGTATTGTCGCGTCGTAACGTAGGATTCCAGTATTTCGTAGAACTGCCTTAAGGTCTCTTGGTCCCTATTTACTGAAGTACCAAGTGTCAAATCCCATCAAAATCTTGAGCAACATCTAAGAATACAGCCGAGCATACTTCTTTTTTTCAAGTGTTTTTTTTTGAAACCGAACTAATATCTCTGAATAAGTATTTTCTCTTTTATTTAAATGATATGTAAACAAATAAAAAATTTTCCTTCAAGGAGATGCCTCAATTCACAAAACTTTAAATTCAAAGACAATTGTTGTACTTCTGGTGATTTTTTGATTCTGTATGTGTATTATTGGCATGTTTTTGAAGAGGTGCTTCATTTGTTTGAAAGCAGCATTGGCAGAATTATAAAATATTAAGTTTTCTTAAGACAAAAGTTACCGAACTGAAGAGCAATTTTTATAATTTCAAATAAGAACATTATTCTGAAAGAAATAATCTTAATCATGGCTGCATTTTTAGATTTCAAATTGTCACTTTTCCCCTTTATTTATTAACTGGGTCTTAATCATAACCTTGCAAAATATACTACTTCATTAACTTACAATATCAACTTTTTAAAGTTTTATATTTTTATCACCCAAGTTGATTACAGTAATTATATTTTTAACATTGTAATTTAATAATAAATTGACTCATCGTTATTTGTTTTTGATAACAAATAATACTAACATTTAATTTTGTTATTTCTATTGTTAAAAAAAAATAGTGATTTCTGAATTTAGAAAAGATATTATTGAATTTAAAGTAGAATTTATTGTTGCCATTAGAAAAGATTGAACTAACAGCATCGACATTTCACATTGAATTAATACAGACATTTTTCACACTAACTTTATTATTTTTAGGATAAAGAGTTTATACATCTAATAAGAAACACATTTTTTTAATAATAACAGGAAATTTGAAATACTTCCTTATTTTCTCCCGTCAAATACTTTTGTTTTATGACCATTTTTAATTAATTGCATTGTAGTAAATTCCATTTTTCTATAATTGTCACATAAACATAAGCAAATAGTCCATTTGTTTGTATTGTATTACTTCATAATGAATATTAAAATATATTATTTCATTATTGATTATAAAACAGTAAAACAACTCTTATCAATAACTTTTCATATCTTAATATTACAAAAAGCTCCTCATGAAGTTATTATTTTCTAACTCAATTCAAGGTTGAAGTTTATTGTACTGGTCAATCATAATGGCCCAATTACAACTACAACCCCTAAAAGTTTTACAAATTAACCAACCCCAAAACAATTAGTAATTTAATAACTCCATCAAGTGTATTTAAAGTAAATAAAAATTGAGTATCAATAATGTAGTGTGATATCTCAACTTAAGATAATATGTGTTTATATATAAACAGTTTTATAAGTACCTATTGTATTTTGCCCTTGAATTTATTACAGTTGTTTGTTTTAAATGTAACGAAAACATTTATAAAGGAAGCAAACTAATAAAATGTGTTAAATGTAGAATTATAAAAATGTGTTTAAACTCATGAAAATGATTGCATATTTGTTATTGGTGTCAGAACATTTAAAATGAAAGTTACATATGTTGGAAAGATAATATAAATGTTTTTAATAGAAATAGACTTTTGTATTCCCTATTTGCTCCATCTCGCTCAATTTAGTCCTCAATCCAATACACAAACAACCAACCATTGCACTTATGACAATGTTTTTTTTTCCACTTTTACTTTAACGGTATATCCTTAAATGTCTTCTTCGTTTTAGTTTATATCTTTTCTATCAATTCAAAACAGTGTCCACGGAACGTTCTCTTAAGTTTTAGGAAATCAAAACAAAATTCTATTTAAAATATCTGCAAAATAGGAACACATACAATGTATGTATGTTAGGAAATAACTAGTCTTAGAATCTCAAATAATAAAATCCCGTATTTTCAGAAAACGAAAAATATTAAATCTATGAAATACCGTACAAATTTCCTTTGTTTTCAAAGATTCTAACAACAAATACATAAAATTCAGAAAAGATAAAAAGCTTCGTTCTTGTTGATTCTCATCGAAAAATACGTCTTAATATAAGGAGACAAAATATTAAATCGAATGAAAAGGAAATATGATAGAATTTTGTAATAGGAGATTTTAAGGATCGGGGTTCTAATTTTGGGTATAGTGTCAAGCAGAAGTTTCTTATATGAGATTTTGTGTAACCAATCAACGTTGATTCTATTTTCTGGTTGGTCAGTTTTTAACGAAAACCAAGGAAAGTGTTTTGTTAAAATCATTTTTATTTCATTGGAACTAAAGATCTTAGATTCACTAAATCTAAACTATAAAACTACCCTTTAAGATCGATTTGTATAAAATTTAAAAAAATGCAGAGCAATTTAAGTACTCAAAATTGTTTGAGGCGTACAAATAGAGCAAAAATAAAATGTTTCCTAATTTTTACTTACACAAGTTTCAATCTCAATTCTAAACCCCAAGCTGGTCACACTTAACTCATTCACAAACCACAAATTTCCCCTCTTAGGTTAACATGATTTTTAAAATAGATTTCTAGTATGTTCATTTACGATCACAGGCACAGCTATTACTAAATAAAAGATCTTATTAGAATTTCCCCTTTTCTTTCATTTTTGTTTTTAGACCCAAGCGCAAAATGATTCTGTGTATGAGATGTATTTATCAGCTGTTTTATTTTTAGTACTCTTTTCATCACAGTTATCTCAGTCACACACCAAGATTATGGTATGTGATTTGGTTTGATCGTTGATCGTATACGATCTTAAAAATAAAGAAATAAAAACCGAAATAATTAAAAGAAAAAACAAAACTGCTGTCAGTGCGCTGTTGCTTTGCGCTTGCTGTTAACATTTATTTTTTACTATTTTAGAAGACACTGACGGACGCTCATGCTAGTCTGACTCTGAATAAAAATTTAAAATTTAGTTGCGATCGTACTTTTGCTCCGTAAGCGTTCGAGCGCGGAAACAAAAAAAATTCTGTAGATATTTAATTTATTTTGTTACTTTCATACAGAACGCAATTCGATAAGAATAATATTTTTAAGAGCGCTGGAGTTCGCTTTGTTAAAACGACAACACTACTTTAATCGTTTTAAATTGATCTCTATAAGAAAAAAAAAATATATTTTAGAAAACAGAATTTGCATGAAATTAAAATAAATAAATATAAACAGCAAAGTGGTTTTCGGGAATTTAATCTGTTCTTCTTTTTTTTTGATTTTTAATTTGAGTTTCAACATTTTCTCCTCCCAGTGGTGTTTCATTTTTGATTAGAGCAACTTTATATTATTCTAATTGAGAAGAAATAAAAAAATATAATTAAACGATCGTCATACCTACATGAAAATATAAAAAGATAGAAAGAGAGATACATGCAAGATCGTAAAAAATTTCTCCTCCGTATTAACTATGATCTGACATCTCGGATGTTCTGATTCAAAAGATTGTTTTTTTTTTTTTTGATTCTCTTATTTATGTGATTTCTTTGAAAGAATTTTTTATTTTTTTAAACAATTTTATAATAAGAATCAATCAAAATGGTGCAAAACGATAGTGCAACTAATGTTCTATTAAACGATAATAGGAATTCCGGTGCTGTGGTTAAGGCGCAAATTGTTCCAGCTCAACCAAAAACATTACAGCATCTGCCTAAACGTCCTGCTGTTGATTTGGGATTCCATAATGTGTCTTATGCCGTGAAGGAAGGAGGATCCAGCAGTAAGTACATATATAATTTTATTTCCTGTTTTTTTAATCTATTAATAAATTAAATTTTTTGATGTCTTCTGAAAATTAAGGCTAATTGTTTTGTTGTACTTACGAGTGTGTATCAGTGACAGTTTGACATTATTGAGAAATTGATTTTTTTTGTTGTCTTTCTTTCTGTATTTTATTTTGATAAGACAGCGATTTCGATTTCGATGGTTTTGCAAAGTAAAATCAGAGGAGTGCTGAACAAATAAAAATATAAATATAAATAATCAACATCAGGAACACTCAGCAAAATAAAAGTGGCGTTCGCGTTTTTTAATGAGCAGCAGCGGTGTTAAGGAGGCAACAACCGGTATTACCAGATTGTTATTTTGAACGTAAATCGATTGTTTAGTAAAACATCAGTTAAATTAAATAAAAAAAATTCCACAAGAATGAAAGAATTATTTTTTTCTTTAATTTCTAGAAAAACTGGTTAGCCCAGTAAAAAAAGAACCGAAATATATATCTACATCTTGATGCTTAAATATCCAATTGGAATTAATTGATTAAACCTGTCATTTTACATTTAAACAAAAATGTTGCCGCCACCGAATTCTTCTAGAACTTAATTTAAGGGGAATTTCCAAAAAAAAAAAAATCTGAATTTTAATAGCAATCAGTCGAAATTTAGACAAATAAACATTTATAAAACAACTAAACAATTTTATTTGGCACATTTTGTATATAAAACACAATTAAAAAACAAAAACATTAAGTAAAAGAGACAGATTGGTTTGATGGCATCAAATCACCCGGAAGAAAAGTATCTTTAATTTACAGGTACATAACCAGTTTTTCATTTGAGTTTGAGTAAAAACTAAACGTTGCTTTAATAAATTAAAAACAGAAGCCCAACAAAAGTAACAGGAAATAAATACAAATAGTTATAGATTTTATTGTTTTCAAAATTGAATTATTTGCAAAAATATATTTGCTTTGTTGTTAATGTTTCTGGTATGAATTTGAAGTCCATTTTTAATCAATTAGGTTGTTTTTTTTTAACAAAATCAGTAGTGATACAAATTAAAGCAGAGCGACTGTCTAAGAGGTCAACTTTTACTTTGATTTCGGAATATGGTTTGAAAAGTGTTTTTCAAGAAAAAATAAAACACATATAATTTAATGTTATGGCCAAGAATTTTAACTTTATTATAAGGATACAGTGTCAAATCGTAAGATCTTGAAGGCCACTCCACAATCAATAAATTGATTATTTCTTTGCATCACGGGAACCGAACCATTATTTTGGTAGTAAATTTAAACTATTTGCAAATGTTTTTCAGAAGTAAACCACAAATAGCATAAATCAAGTGTCAGCTGTGACTGACTAAATCCGAAAAAAAGTATTGCCAGATTAAAAACCACACGTCTCAAAAAAGCACCCGTTATTTGAAATCAACAGGCATCTGCTTTAATATTTCTCTCTTGAATTCTTTGTGAAGAATTTCCATTTTAAAGCGTTGTGTTGAACCATATGTTGTTTGCATTGTTATATTATTGAGTTTAAGCTAACGGTTAAATATCTGTCTTTATATGATCTCTGTTAAATTGATAATGATAATAACTGCAATAACCATATTGTAGTTGTTTTTGAAGATTTACATTCTTTATTTACTTCAAGCAATTGTTTTTTGTTAACCTCTTTATGGACCACATGTGGATTTCTTAGTGACGATCTCAGTCATTCAAATAAATACATCACCGTCACCCAAGAAATAGTGATCCTAATTGATTCAGGGTGTATGATTCATATGTTTTGTTCGACTCAGTATATTTTGTCTTCATGATTTTTGCCCATGAACAATTAAAGTAGAAACACAATCAACAAACTGACAAACTTTCAGCTACTTAGAAACGGGTTTAGGTTGATTTTCAAAACCTAATAACACAACAATTTTAGATTCTGCTATCTGGGGCTTTGTCCCAAAATATATATAATTTGAAGACTTTGCTTGTTCTTCAAATGATATAAATGTTGAGTTTTTTTAAAAGAAACTGTTTTGAATAGAAACACGAAAAGTGACTAAAGGGAAGTACTTCAGTTACAAAATTATACAAAAACAAAATGGTATAAACGGCTTCAGCCAAAAAAATATTCTTTGCCAAAGAAGAATAGCTTAAGAAGAATAGCTTAGTAAGACATTACAAACTTTACCAAATGCCAATTTTATACTATAATTGAAATGCAACTTCTAGATGGAATAGAAACAAGAAATAACTTTGTGCCAATAATACAAATTAATAAAAAGTCATACACTTAAATGATTAAAGTGCAGTGAATTTGAGTCTTTTTAATGCTTTATGCGTCCACTTTTTTACAAAGATACCGCACTTCAATAAAACAACAAACCAATGAAATATCTTTTATTGCAATATAGGATAGCATATTAAATTTAACGGAAGTGTTAAGAAAGAAAGCAGAGAACAACATCACAATTCTTTTTCTGAGTCATTTAATTATTGTATCATCCTATTTTCCTTTAAAAAAAGTGTATTTTTTTAGAAAGTGGCACAACCATTGTTTTAATTTAATTGAAGATATTGTTGGGTTATATGCTGCTATAATAAAGGCTTTTATGATCGTTTTGACAAGCAACAATTACTCTTCTTGCCCTGAAGAGCACATACTCATAAAAACAATCAAATGAAAAATGTTTAATATATAAAGCAATACAACCATATTTTAGCACGTTATATTTCTTTTACCTTGAAATTCATACCCTAAGTATTTAAATTTAAAAAAAAAATCATAAAAGCAATTAAAACACGTATGTATATTTATAATATATACTTTTTTTAAAACATAGTATTTTATTTTCCATCAGGCACACGTCTCTCATCCGAACGTCAGTTTTTTCATTTAATCCAACCGGTTCTGGTACTCGTTTAACCCTGAAAAATCAGGAAGATATTTCTTGAATTTGTATTAATATCCCAGCATTCTATTACAAACCAGAAAGTTACTTCAACATTATCTCTTAACTGGAATTCCAGTCCATTTTATTTTAAGGCAAATTGAATTTTTAAGTGTCAGCTTTCAACAAGGAACACTTATGTAGCCTTTTTAGACACATTTGTTGGATAAAGTGTAAACATCAAAATCTAGCCTTGAAAATTGTCGAAAAAATTACACTTATTCTGTATATGGTAATTTCAAAATTTTCTAGATGGCAGAATTATAAGAATTTCTTACTTCAATTTCACTTTGATATTGGAACTTCAAAATTTGCAATCAGTATTTTTTTAACAGAAAAAACGCGCAATCCTTTGTTCTTCAATCATTTGATTGCTTTCAATAAATTTAATTATATGAGACTCTTCATGAACTCATTTTAAATCATTTGAATTCATTGCATTTTCTTAAAAGATGACTAAAGAAATCAAAAAACAAAATAATGAAATAATTACCAATGAAAATTTCAAAAGTCACTAAAAATGTACTCGAAATAAGTTGTCTGAAGTCAAGCATTTTATATTAAAGTTGACATCTAATTTGACACCTGTCTTGTTTTGAAGACAACAACTTTATAACAATGAATAAAAATAAGAACGTACATAGTTAAATTGTTTGTTTAACTAAACTTAACAACAATGAATCATCTCTAGCTGGGACCTGGTCAGAGGCACTTTGTGCGTGCCAATTGTTTTACGTAAACAAGTCATGTGCATCGCATTTTTGTATTAAACAAAAACAAAACATTTTTCTGATAAGAAAAGTGTAAAAACAAAATTAAACATAACTGTAGAAAGCAAAATAACAACAAATTGTCTAAAACCAACTTCTTCATATAGTTAAAGTATATTTTTTTATAAATCTAATTATTTTATACAAAGAATAACTTCAAGTGCACAAATGTACTATTTATTATATTTTACGATGATTAGAGAGAACTTTTCATATCTTCTTTAACTATAAGTAATGTATAGCAGTAATTTAATATGACACCTAATACATTGTGTACGAGTACTCTAAGTTCAATTATTAATGGCAGTTTAATATATTAAAGTTTATGAATCATTTTAATTATTTCTTTATTCTTAAGAACTTGCTATTTCTGAATCAATTTTTCAACTCAATAAGTTTTTTTTATTTTTTTCAAATTGTAATTCAATTAACGTTTGAATTATAAAACGGAACTGTGATTTTGAATCACCAATCTAAGTAAAAAAAAAACAAATTCAATTCAACCCTTTATTTATTATTTCACATAGCAAAATGTACATACCTATAGACAATACGAGTCATTGGAAAAATGTTCTTAATAAAAAAATAATCATCATCTGTCGTCATATTGATAAATTCTTTCATAATTATTATTCATATCACATTTGGGTTTATTCATTTAATGGCTTTTTGAATAACTGATTTAGAGAAACAATAGTTGATATTGACGTCAACCGATAAGATCAAAATTTCAAAGAATCAAACACACACTTATTATAATTTTATTGTAACGTAATCTGGACAGATATAAATTTTCAGATTATTTATTGGGGAAAACACGAAAATGATGTTTTATCATAGAATTGTTTAAATTAGAATATTTTGTTGAAAAATATGCATATCAACGTCGGACGCCTGAATCCATTCATCGGTCTTTATAAGAGTTATTTTCAATTCGGAATACCATAACTATTAAATTATACAATTAATATGTTCTACAAGAATTGATTTATGATATTATGCATAAATAATTTTGATCGGAATTTGTACAATTCTTCCATTAATCGACCTTCAAATAGATTTACGATGTTTGAGGTGCTTCAAATTCCACTTGTTATTTACTATTTGCTGGCTCTTATGAGCTGTGTCATTCTTTGGTCTTGAGATTGATTAGATGTTAGAAATTCAACGCATCAATAGATGCTTATATTTTGAGTTCCGATAAAGAAGGAAAATTTGAAGTTTTGGATTTTACTCTATTAAAAGCTAAAAAAAAAAACGTTAAAGTTACTATTAAAGACATTTTCAACGGTTACAATATTGAACTTTGTATGTACATGACAATATCCGAAATAAATATATGTTTCAGGGTTTTGTCAATTTTGTTTTTTGGACAGACCGTCATATTTTTCTATCATTTCCATATTATTGGGTGTTTATTTAGGCATTGAACGTTATTTTTTTAAATAAACGACTACAAACTCAAAAGACCAGCATTTTAGCTTTATTTGCTTAAAAATTGTAGGGCATTTAAAATGTTAAAAATAATTGTTGTTATATTGCGGCTGCAACTGAGCTTTTTGGACCCTATCAGTTAGGTCCAATCTCTTTTTCGGACATAGGTACTCTGCCTTATTCTGTTAAATGTTGCCTTTAAAACAATCAATCGTTGCTTATGGTTTATCAGCTTTGACCCCCTCAAAAAGAATTCAATGGTTTTGAACAACACGAACGAGGTGGACAATTCTTGAGATTTTTTTTTAAGAGTTCCACGAGTATTGTGCTCACTCAAAAACGACAATTTTTTTCATTAGCAGAAAAGAGCTTCATCGCTAAAAAAGGCTGGACGATTTGAAGATAATTCCTCGATTTGTAAACGTTTTTCCGATGGCTAAGAAAGACAAAAACACGTAACTTTCAAAATTCTCGAAAACTTGAGACTCGGAAGAAAAACTCGCTCAAATGCGAAGCGGCTATAATCACAATTCCTAAGAAAAGTTCAAGCTTTAATCTTCAATCTTCCATATTTTGTTGGTAAAGATTTCTTTTGTAGTCTTAAACGGATTTCATTAAATTTGTAAGTTTTATCTATTTTCACAAAAATTTGCCAAGAAGTGACGCATTATGCAATGAATTTTTGATTCAAATGATGCTTGTAAACCAAAAACTAAGTAAATAATCATCATTTTCCCACACATCACAATGATCATAATTTTGCTTGCTTATGCGAAAAAATTATACCAATTAAATTCAATTTCATTGCTTTGATGTTGCGGAAGTTTTATTTTTGTAATTATTTTTTACAAACCAGTTTTATTTATAAAAATAATAGGGCTTGTAATTTTTGGTTTTAATTTTCTTTTAATTACTCTTATACAAATAAAACAACATTTATTTCAAACAAGTTTACTCGTAATTTGTGTGTTTATTTTTTAAGAAGACATGTGTCGTGTATTAGCATTTGAAATGTTTTCAATTTAACTTGTCGCAAAAACAATATTCGAGAAAAATAAAAAGTTTTACTCAAAGTTAAACAATTATTATATAAGTAAATAAATGATGAACACGGAAATGTGAAACACGCAAGAAAATCACGGCTTTTTCAATCAATGCAATTTTGATGCGAACACCTTATAAAACAACATTCAATGCATTCCTGCGACTTTTAATTACAAGTATTTAATAGATTGAAAACAAAAATAGTCTATTTACTAAATGGAGGAGAAGCCACATAACACAATTATATTTCACTTTGTGTTTGGTCATTTGAAAACTTTAAAAGCCTCTTTCTGTTACCCTTATATAAAAATGTGTATACAGAAAGGCAAATTGTTTGTGGTTTGACAGTGAAACGAAACAATTTTCTATTAATCACTTTCTTATAGGGTTGTTAATATAAGATAAGGTATAAAGGTTTATGTTTGTAGAATGTGTCAATGTTAAACACGAATGCATTGACACGACACGATAAGTAATTTAAAAGTGATAGATAAGTGATTTTAATTCAAAGTTATAAAATAAAAACAAAATTACAAAATTTGCGAATAAGATTAGATGCCTTGTTGATTTATTTTCACCCTCGTTCTTGATAAGATAGCAAAAAAATGTATGAGCTTCTGTAAAGGGTGTCCCAAAATTATTAGAAGACTAAATTAGCCACCGATTACCATACTGTTGGAAACCTTAAATATACAACATTTTGACAGTTGACAGTTTGTACTTGGTCAAGTTGGATCAATAAAAGAAATAACAACTTTTCATTAATAAAAGTGCTTTGAAATATTGTGAAAAAATGGATGGAAAACACTGCTTCTCAGACATCTACATATATCTTAAACGGTTAAGTGTATAAAAATAGGTTTGAGGCAAAACTGTGGCAAATCGTATGGTAAACAAATTTTACAATAGTTGTTAATATCATTGGAACTATGGAAATGAAATGAATTGCAATACAAAAATTTTCATAGTCTTTGAAATTCCAAAACCTACCACGCAGACACTAAAATTCATAATTAATTTTGTACACTATGTCTAGAACACCAAAAGGAAGGTATCAACAATTTTCCAGCTTGCTTTCTGTCATTCCGAGGCAAAACCCTTTCAAATTGGTAAAGAAATGAGTGATATTTGTTTAAAATAAAAAATACAAGTTGAGATGGTCTTGTAGCTTGCTGAGAAGTTTTTTGAATACAATTAAGTTTTTAGTAGTTTCTGAGAGATCAACTGAAATTAGAGGTTCGTGAAGTAAAATTCCGAATTTGAAGTTTGTGACTCTTTACTAACTAGTTGCCTTGGTCAAAATGTACGTTCAATGAAAGCAGTTGACTACAAATGAAGTCCCTTATGTTGTCTGAACCTGAACGATCAAAAACAAAAGAATAAACTGTCCCTTTGACATTGATCGGATTGTTTTTAAGTGTCAAATCAAATGTCACTGTCAAATGATTGACTTTCAATTTCATGTATTCCACTGAAGTTCTAATATATTTTTAAGTTACTTTTTTGTTTAAGTTCAAGTGCTTATTGAGTTATTGAATTCAATGAAATCAGTTCGGAAACAAATCAAAATGGTAACACCGATGACCCAGTACTTTCCGGTCCCTTCCTCCTACAATAAGCGTATCTCGTCGCTAGACGATTTCATTAACAAATCAAATTTCAGGTCAATGAAAATTAACAAAATAATGAACTACATTACATAGCCTGCAGCCGTTAATCATGTATCAATTAATACTAAATATACATAATGATTGAATGACCTATAAAACTTGTGAAATGCATCCAAAAAAACAACACAAATATACAATTTATATTTTCAGTGTAATTACGAGTATATTTTTCTATATCTACATATATTTATCGTATACACAATTTTATTTTTGCCGGTGTAAACCAATTTTAAGTTTATTCACCTTATACACACTCCAAAAATATAACACTTGTGTTGGCATATTTGTTTTTTTTTTTTAATTTTTTTGCAAAAGTAAACACATTTAATAATAAAACTTTGTATAAAGGTGCTGAAGTGATTTCAAAAATGTTTCCGGAGAAGAAATAAAGCTGCTATAAGCAGTGATATTGTCTGATGAATAGATATAATGATTCGAATGTATTGATTACACGGTTTTTATGTAATTAAGTACATATGGAATGTGTTTATATACAGTAAAACCCACTTAAGAGAAAATCACGTTCATATGAAACACTTTTTTTTCATTCCAAGAATTGTTCTTGGTGACCAATTGACGTTTCCAAAATGTGATATTGCGTTCTCACAAAAACCTCTGCGTCTTGTTGAAATAACATAGGTATAGTCCAGAAACGACACGTTCAATTGCTGTGAACGCCGAGAAATCGATAAATTATTGTAACTACAACACAATTTTACGGAACGATTGTCGGTCCATTATGGCGGCTATAAAACGTAAAACCAGAAAAGCATAAAAAAGGATTTTCAATAAGGGCGGGTACATGTTGAAATGGAATAAAACAAGCTGTGTGTGAGGTATTAACAACGGTGTGTATGCCATTAAGTTTGGAATATGATATCATTCAAATAACAGCCTCGGATTCTTACGATTGCACGGATCAGAGTGGTCCAATTTTCAATGACTCTTCCGCATAGATCCCGCTGAATTTGAGCGATGGTCTGTGGTATGTTCAACTTTAGGTAACCTGTCGATTGTGGTTTATTTGCATAGACCTGAGACTTCAAGAAACCCCACAGGAAAAAGTCTAGTGGGGTCAAATTGCATGACCTTGGTGGCCAATTCACATCACCCCTGCGAGGGATAACCTTACTCTCAAATCGTTCATGCAAAATGTCAATCGTAGCGTTTGCTGTATGGCATGTAGCACCGTCCTGCTAGAACCACATGTCGTCTAGGTCCATATGGTTCAATTTGGGCCATAAGAAATTAGTTATCATCGTTATGTAGAACTCTCCTCACTAACGTCGTTTTAAAAAAGTACAGACCAATTACACCGCTGGCCCAAAATCCAAACCAAACGGTAATTTTTTGAGGATGCATTATCACCTGGTGAACCTCGCGTGGGTTGGTGTCGTCCCATATACGACAATTTTGCTTGTTAACACAGCCATTCATCTAAAAATGCGCCTCGTCACTAAAGATGATTTTTCGGCCAAAATTGGGGTCCTCTTCCAAACGATTCGAAGCCTAGTCAGCGAACAAACGGCTCTGTCTATGGTCATAAACTTTGAGCTCCTGGGTCAGTTGGATCTTGTACGGGTGTAGGCCCAAGTCCCGACGCAAAATTGAAGTCTGCGAAAGGCCGCCGAGTTCTTGTGCACGGCAAGGAATAGACTGCCTCGGTTTCTGCTGTTCTCGGCCGATCTTGCGTTCCTTGAACGTACGGGTGTTGGCTGATTGTTTACTGAACCGGTTGTCTCAAATTTGGCCCCCAAACGTTGAAGAGTCGACTGTAAAGAGCCACCACGTCTTCCGTAAAATGGGCGCAATGCGCGCAACGTTTGCGTTAACGAACACTCATTTTGATAATAAAGTTCTATCATTTGAACGTACTGTTCAATCGTGTTACTTGCCATGATGATTTGGCATAAACAACTGAATAATAAACAAAAGATTTGACAGATGTCACTAAAACAAAATGCCAAAATCTACACGCGCCAATTAAAAAACCTTTTAGTTATTTTACGAGTAGTTACCACTATTACAGTAAATTTTCTTAATTTTAACACTTTGTAAAGTGATCTATTATCGTAAATAGCTTTTCAAATGACAGCTGAGTTTGACAGGCAACAAATGAAAAACTCGAAAAGCGTCTAATTAATTTAGTTAATACATTTACAGTAAGTTTTCTTAATTTTAACATATTGTTAAATGTTCTATCATCATAAATGGCATATATTCAACTTATATTATGACAATTCAAATGACAGCTGAGTTTTGACAGTTGTGAAATGCAAGTGTTACCAACTTGAACCCACGAAATGAATGACACTACACTTTGCTTTTAATGATACTGCTTTTAATATTTTATTTGGCAATTTTTTGTTATTTTATTTTAAATAGTTAATTATTTCCCAAGAGCCCATTTAATTAAATCCAGTTATTATTTAATAGCAAAAATGTATCATTATTAAAACATTACTTCGATATCGCTTTTATATACATAACTTTTCATGACAGATGCTTATAGCAACAACAGATCTTAGCAATATTTGTTTTATATGAATGCTTTTGGTTTGATTGGATATTTCCAAAGAAAAATTTAAATATAATAGAGTGTGTTTTTTTTAGATATGTGGTTTTCAAGAAGAATTAAAACGCATATAATTTAATCTTATGGACAATAATTTAGCTTTATTGTAGATATAAGAGTTTGCTATTATGTTTTAAAAATGATCTAGGTCACTTGGCCGACTCATATCTAGAAAAACTTCAACTCTCTTTAATTTTGTAATTTTTTTCATCTCGTTATAATTTGGTTGTTATAATTTAATTTTTAACAATAGGAAAATCCAACTCTAATTCTTGAACTATCCTCTGTTTTAAATGAGCACACATCAATACAAAAATGTACAAAAAGTCATAAAGATGTAGAATAAGTCAAGAAGTATAAAATTAGTTTATCTTTAAATTGCAACAAAGAATGCCAGTGCCAGACCAGAAATGGCTTCTTCCCACTCGCAGTATATCTTCTTGTAAAAATAGTCATAACTATAAGTATGATTTCCTGTTTAAAAACCTACTTATCATGTTTGTTTTATTTTTTCTATTTTATGTGTCACATTTATATGATTTCTTCTTTTCTTTTGTTTTGACTAAAATGTAATCGCTTAAGGTATACAAGTATCTAACTATAAATGGATATGGAAGTGATCTTAAAGTAAGATGAAATAGGTCAGGTTTGTTGTTGAATTTTTGTATAATTGTTATAAGAGGTACTTTCAGAGTTCTAAATGTTCAAGATGTAATTAAGTAGAAAAACAAAAACCTCTAGATTCTTGATATTTATAAATTTCTCAAGAATCACATTTTAGCATACAGCTAAGCACACATTTGTGCATATCAAATTTAAAGCACAAATAAAATGTATACATATGTGTTTCTGAAACTACAAGTTTTGTTTTTTTTTTTTTAATTTGCAAGTAATATTTCAAGACAAAGTTCAAAATGACGAACTTGACCTCTAGGCTACCTTATATACGAATAGGTTCTATTTTACCTGACTTAAATTGAGGAACTATTTTAATTAATGAGATTCATTTATTTAAAGTATCCTAAACAACACCAACAAAAATACACATCGAGATTTAAAAAAAAAATAATTCTCACTTAGCTTACAGTGGGACAAAATAAAAACAAAAGTTGTATAAAATCTAAGCTTTGTAAGGGAAGTTCAAAATACAAATTCCAAAGAGTTTTTCCAAAGTATTTGACAGAACTGAAAATGTTGAAAAGTCTGTTACCATTATTTGGTAATTGACAGTAATTATTGTATAGGTAAGTATTTATAGAATGACAGATATGTCAAATTTCTCCGTCCCAATGTTATAGTTTTAACACTTTTTTAGAATATCATGACATAACCCAGTCTAAATTAACACATCATCTTTCGTTAAGTTAACAACTTCATTGAATTGACACCTTTCACAAATACTGAAATAATTTCTCCAAGTCTTCTAAATAAAATGTACTAATGTGTCCAGTGTTGGTCAGTGGAAAGTAAGTACAATTTAAGACAGACTTCTGCTTCTGTTTGTTGCGTAGTGAATTTAATTTTATTTTATTCAAGTCTTAATGGCTAGAGTCATGCGATGTTTCAGTTTGTTGTTATTGTTGCATAATGAATAAAAACAAATTAAGGTCTCACCGGTTTTGATATTATGATAGTCTTTTTGTTTTGTGTTATTAGGTAGTAAGGGTTTTTATTTTGTGAATTGTAAAGTCATTATGAATATGGAGTTTATGATTATTTTTTACACAAAAATACGCATCAAATAACGAAGAATTATGAACGAAAAACATTATATAGAGCGTGACTTATTTTTGCAGAAAAATTCCAATAATTTCTTGTTTTCATTATGTGATCAGCGTTTTAATAAAAAACAAATATAAATTAAGAGTAACTTCCAATGGCGGTTATTTAACACTTTAAAAAAGTAAACAAAATTGAACCTAGATTTAATTTTCTCTAATGAGGCTAAAATAATTCTTTGACGTTAGGCATAAAGGACTTACATCAGCAACTGATCACACAGGCGCAATTAACTTAAGACGTTAATATCAGAACAAATATAAATTTGTCTGTCTTATTGTCTTGAGACTAAATTAATATCACATTTAGCAGTTTTCCTAGGCTTTGTACCTAACGTCAAAGACTTAGCAGTTTTCCTTAAATTGTTGTTGTCAAACGAAATAGAAATAAAAAAGGCCTTTACAACAAATCAAAAACCTAAAACGCAATTTTTCACTAAAGATCTTTTTTTACCTAACGCCAAAGAAATTAATCATAAACACGGAAATTAAAGTTTCCTTTTTTCCAAAATACCGATTGTATTAATTTTTTCTGTGAAGTCTAATTAAAACCAGAAAATATGCCATCAACAAAGAAAAACGATATCAATCAAATGACTGCCACGGAAACGTTTGCAGCTCTATATGTATATCTCTTCTTCATATCTTGAGGTGGCGCTATAGTCCGGGGTGGACCTCGGTTCCTAGCTTACTGTCTCCAGTTTCGCACGCCAAGTTGGTTGAGGTCTTCACCCACATGCGTGCGCCACCTGAGTCGCGGTCTTCCTCTACTGCGCCGCCCGTCCCTCGTAATTGGATCCGAAGACCTTCCGGGCTGGAGCGTTGTTGTCCATTCGCTCTACATGACGTTGGACTCTTATTCTTTTAACCAGGTCAGTGTCAGTCCGTACAGTTTGTCGTTGTATCTCCTCCTCCACTCTCCATCTATGCAGACGGGACCAAAAACGGCGCAGAGACATAAGGCCCAGGGACATAACGCCCAAATTTTTTTTTTGGGGCTTATGTCCCACTCGAGTGGGACATAAAGCCGAAATATAATTTGGGCCCACCCAATTCAGACCTAAGTCCCAAATTTGTTTGTTAAAAATGGGACATTGTCCCCAAATTTTTGCAGAGCCAAAAAAGAATATAAAGTTTTTGTATTTCAATACAATGAACAATAATTTTTTGATACGGTGATAATACAAAAATTAGGAAAAACAAAAAAGTTTATTTTCAACATTATTTGCGGGATCTCAGGATTTTAACTCCCTTTTTCGGGGTCACACCCGCTCACGCAACTCCGTTGCTCCGCTTAGGGTTTGTAAAGTCGCCAGGTAGGCGCCTATATCAACAATATCTTTCAATAAAAGCACCTGTGGGTGGCCCGCTTCGCGGGTTCTCAGGATTTTAACTCCCTTTTTCGGGGTCACACCCGCTCACGCAACTCCGTTGCTCCGCTTAAGGTATGTAAAGTCGCAAGGCAGGCGCCTATATCAACAACTTCTTTCAATAAAAGCACCTGAGGGTGGCCCGCTTCGGGGATTCTCAGGATTTTAACTCCCTTTTTCGGGGTCACACCCGCTCACGCAACTCCGTTGCTCCGCTTAGGGTATGTAAAGTCGCGAGGCAGGCGCCTATATCAACAACTTCTTTCAATAAAAGCACTTGAGGGTGGCCCGCTTCGCGGGTTCTTAGGATTTTAACTCCACAAAACAAAGTCTCCAAGTTTTGTCATTTGGTGATTCTTATTAAGTGGGACATTAGCCCCAACATTTTTATTTGGGGCTTCGGTCTTACTTGGGTGGGACTTAAGGCCCAAATTCAATTTCGGTTTTATGTCCCACCGAAATGAGACATAAGCCCCAAAAAAAAAGTTGGGCGTTATGTCCCTGGGCCCTATGTCCCTGCGCCACCCAAAACACCCGCAGAATTTTTCTCTCAAAACATCCTAAGACCCTTTCATCTTTCTTTGAAAGGGTCCAGGCCTAGGCGCCATAAATTTGAATTGTCATGTTGAGTATCTCATAGATGGTGATTTTAGACGCTCGTTTAATTTTAGCGCTGGTGTCGTTGTCTGAATTGATAGCGGTGCCTAGGTATAGACAAAGTCCCTAACTACCTCAAAGTTATAGCTGTCCATGGTGAGGTTTTGTCCAAGACGTCGTCGTTGAATGTCCTTTTTAGATGACCGCATATTCTTGGTCTTGCCCTCACTGACCACTAAACCAATATTCTGCGCTTCCGCAGCAATGCTCAAAAACGCACCACTGACCTCATGCTTTGATCTTCCAATTATGTCAATATCATCGGATTATCTGAGTAATTGGTTGGACATTTGGGAGATTGTGCCTCTAGTGTTGACGGTTTTGAGCTTTGCATATCTTTCCAGAACGATGTTGAAGAAGTGCATCGCCTTATCTAACACCTTTTTTGATATCAAATTTATCGGTGAGATCCTTGATAGAGCAGTGTACATTCTCCATCCTCATTCTGCAAAAAAAGGATAAGTTTGACAGGGATGCCAATACTACCAATTGCTATGTAGAGCTCTTCCCTATAGATGCTGTCATATGCGGCTTTAAAATCGATAAAGAAATTTTGGGTATCGATTGGAAGTTCCTGGGTTTTTTCAAATGCATTTTCAACTTAGAAAATCCAAAATAGGAACATGGGTAAAATGTCGATTTTGCAACAGTATTTTTTGGTGTCCTGGCGCATTTCTGCAAAATATTCACTGTTTTTGTAGTGAATTTTTACAATTTCATTCCATCGTTGATACGTGTGTGGTTATATTTTTAACAGAAGTGTTGTTTTTACTTATGAAATATTAAGAGACGACAGGTTCAAAAATGCCAAATGCCTTTAAAGCGGGCTATGCAAAATGAAATCTCTTTTTAGAAAATACCTTATAAAATTTTCTCAATCAAAATTCACAGATTTTCAATTTGAAGGATATAAAATGAAACAACCTATATATTCACAACATAATAGTCTTTAATTTTTCAATTTCAACTATTTACATTTACTACAGTAATTATTTTCCTACTCCTTTTGGTAAAACAGTTACAGTGATAATATCTGTGAGATTTATGGTTGCTACCTGAGAATATGCACAGTCCTGAAAATATTTAAGTACAAATTATAAACAAAATACAGAAGATTATTATTATATTCTTACCACCAGGAATGCCAGGACACCGAAAATAGCTGTTGCAAAAATCGACATTTTACCCATGTTCTTACTTTAGATTAACTAAATTGAAAATGCATTGAAATTGCTTGCTTAAATACTTAAAATTTGTTGCATTTAACAAAAATATAAATATTTATAAAAGATTAGATTCCTACTAAACAAATATTATACAAACTTCTTGGGCACGCGAAAGTTTTAAATTGTATATAAATTTGTATATTGATAACTAATTAGTTTTAATTATAAACGTTAAATATAATATAATTTGGATTTGTTAAAGGGGACTTTTCATCTGAAAGTTCAAAGTTTTTTAAATTGATGAGCACTTGTACAGTCCATCACACGTGTACAACAAACATAATAATTAATTTTGATGATTTTACAAAAGCAAACAATTATTTTTAAAATTATAATTTAAACTTAATTCGAATTTAAACGTTCGCGTGCTCAATTAAAAAAAAAAAATGTTCTACTTATTTTGTAAATAGTTCACTGTTCCTTTAGTATATTCTAAACTCGCTGCAAAATTTGTGTTTTTAAGTAAGGGTACCAGTGTATTTCCAAGTCAGTCAATCTAAGGTAACAACATCAACATGGGTAAAGTTTCAATTTATTAACTTGTGTTATATTTATTTTATTAAATTATAATGAACACTTTCGAAATTTTTCAGGACAAAGCATTTTCTCAAATTGATGTTAACGTACCAAGTGTAATTGGAGTAACACTTTTACCAAAAGAAGGGAATTAAATTTAATAATTTTAAAATTAAATTTAAAAAAATCAATAAATCTCTGGTGAAGTGTATTTTTTATTTTCCTAAATCTCAAATTAAACCAAAGGAAACGATGGTAGATTTTGTTTGGACAACAGTCTAGACGTTTACTTTCTGTTTCAAATTGGAAACAAAGCTAAATTATTTTTTGAAAAATACGTCAGAAAGGTTAGAAACTGTTCTAGACGAAAGTGGAAACATACACGTAAGCAAAATGGAAATGGAAATTAGACCAGAATATCTGCTAAAATATTCTAGCCTGATTTTAAATATTTTTCGAAAAAAATCGACATAAGTTATTTTAAAAACAGAACATTTAAGCGCAATAGAACAAAACACTGACTAATATGCTTAGAAAATTCATACAAAAACCAGTTTACACAAAGTCCGTTAAAAGATAAAAACTACATAAATAATTGTGCCTCAAGTTTTTATTCCAAATAATTTAAAAGAAAAAATGACAGTAAATCTGAAATCCTTACAGAAAATCTGAAATCCTTATAGAAAAGTTTGTGTCGTTTTGGAAAAAAGCCTGAATTTTATGTGAAGAAAATCCTTTTTTTTTTCAAAAAATGGAGCATTTTCGGGATCTGAGCTAAACGCTTGCAAAATGAACCAAAGTGTCCGTTAAATGGTAAATAATGCAATGAAATAGTTCAAAGGAAGTATCGATGGAAATTGAAAATTTCTGAGAAATATAGAGCCGGAGAAAGGATTCCACATTGGTGTTAGGACGCTAAAGACAGAATCACTATACTTGGCAGTACCTTCGAAAGTGGGCTCACGGGTATTCTGATTCTTAGAAGTATATTACAATTAAAATGCACGACTGGGTCACACGAACTTGCTCCTGTATGCAAAGAGTCTGTTTAAAAAAGTACTTATATAAGATTTAAAAATATACCTGTAAAATAAGTTTGTCTTCAAAAATATAAATGCCATTTAAATTTTTTCCCAAAAAATTAAGACAGTATTGATATGGGGTACATCTTTTTCGGGTGTAAAAGCAAATAGTGTGCTTATGGCGGAGGGAAATATTTTTGTCGAGAATAGAAATTTAGTCTGGACGAATCATCATCATATATGTATATTATTTCGTTAGCATGTCTGCCTTTTTCGGCTCTCATACGGAACTAATTTTAACAAATAAGTTTTCAAAACAAAGAGAATTTTCCGTAGACTATGCGAATTGTATTTTATTGAATATTAATTTAAAATTTGTTGAAAAAACTTAACTTTTTATTATAATAAAAATATGAAATACTCGGAAAATATTATGTTAAGGGAAATGGTTTGTGTATTTGAATGAGCTTATCGAATACACACCATTTTTTGTCGGTAAGCTAGTTTCCAGGTATTTCCTTTGTATATACAAAGGCGCGATTCATCTCAAGACACAACTCATCCCGGAAATGAAAAATACTTGTTAGCATACTTAACGAAAACAATTGTTTGTGTATTCAACTAGTTCGTTCAAGGCTTTTTCCTTTGGATAGCTTTATTTTAATTTCATATTAGAAGAACTAGGATGCAAAATAAATTATCTGAAGATAAGAAAGAGGAAGAACATGTATGTTCAAATTGTAAAGCGATCGCCTATTAGTTATGTAGTTAGGTAGGTGTCTACCACGAATAAAAAATAGTTCATTGGCGTGCTCAACTTTATGCAAATAGATAGATAAAGACATGTTTATGATGATAATAAAGGAATGTTATTGGTAGGTAGAAGGTACTTACGACAATCCAATCACATTCCTTCTTTCCTACCAGTTTTCAGCGCAAAAATGGAGTTATTATGTTCAGTTTATTTTTTTTTCGTTAAAGTTTAAAAAAAAACAAGCATACGAACAAGTTCAAGAAATAGCTATTCATGTGTTGTTTACAGTCAGGCTCTTGTGCACTTTGGATTTTAGTTATGAAGTGACACGTAAGCAGTAGTTGTAGAGGTTGTACGTAATACCTATATAGGTATAATGTATACACGTTGAACAAGTTATTTTTATAGAAAATACATATACTCTTTCTGGCCCGTTTCTATAACTTGTACTAAGTATTTATTATTTTATATATGCGAAGGCAAGTAAAATATGTGTTAAACAACCTTATTCTTAAAGAATAATATTTTAAAATCATGTATACAAAGGTACCAAGATAATACTTCTTGATAGACACTTTAAAATAGATTGTTGATTAAATATATATCACATTCGTTAATCCGATGCAGTGGCGCTAGACGGCCATCGTTGGTATTTACAATAGTTATAGTTATAAAAATACATAAATATTTACCAAATGCATTAATTTGGATAAAATATAGGAATGTAAATAAAATTTTGTCAAAATAATGCGCTCTTTCGGGCTCATGCACAGGATTTGATCTGGTGATATGGGAGGGGGTTACATTTAATAGAGTTAAAATAATTTAAAAAAAAAAACTATTTTAAGATTCAAAATTTTACCCGAAATATAAGTTTGTCTTCAAAAATTTAAATTCCATTTTATAAATCAAAAAACCCTTGATTTTTCAATTTTTTTTTTTGAAAATCGTTAGATTTTTTTTTTTTAAATTAATTGTTTATATGTATATACAATTTTTAGATTTTGTTCTAAAAATATTTTTGGTATGCAGTTGTTTAGTGATTGCAAATATACGCTCTACATTTGCATTTCGTAAAAAAATGTTGACCCGTTCAATATTTTTTTAAGAATCCAAACAAAAAAAAATTGCACTTTTGATAATCAAATATTGTTAAGGCAATATAAGAACTCGTTCAAAAAAAAAATGATTGAAATCGGTTCATAAGTTACTGAGAAAATTGAAAAACAAAATAACGGTTCTATGAGCGGTACCTTTCCGGAGCAATACAAAAATACGTTTTTCTTATTAAAAGAAGCCAAGTTAAAAAATAAAATTTTAGAGAAAATTTTTAAAAAAATCTATCGGTTTGTTTTTGAGAAAATTCGAATTTTCGTTTTTTGACCAAAAAAATTGTATGGGGGCCACTGTTAGTTTTGATCTTAAAAAAAATGAAAAAAACGTCTTACGCGAATCTGCTCAAAACCTTAACTTCCAAGTTTGAGCTCAATCGACCCAATGGTTTAGGCTGTAGGAGCGTGGACAAACAGACAGGACAGACGGACGAAATCGTGGGACCCACTTTTTGCGACTTCTCTACCATCGTAATATAATATAATTTTTGATTTAAATCTCGAGTTCGAAATTTTTTACGAATGCAAAACTTGCCATATAGTTCCTATATGTCGCAAGTAATAAATTAGGTGGCGCAACAGTCCGTTGAGAACTATGGCCTTATGACTAACAACTCTCAACCATTTCTGTGTGCGAGTAATGTTGTCATGGATGGAAGGGATCTTAAGTTTTAAGCCGAATCCGAACGGCTAATTTGAGAAAGCACTTTTCATGGCAAGAATTACTCTTGGAGGATTTGTCCACTTCTCGCAAGAGGCAGTACCCGGCACAGGCAGGGATCGAACCCAATACCTCTGGCATGATAGTCTAACGCACTAACCATCATGCCACGGGTACTACTATTAAACTATTTTGGGGGAGAAGTGCAACTGGCTAAAGTAATAATAAACATGAAACTGAAACATTGCGGGTGTATTCAACCTCAACTAATACAAATGTTTCAGTTAGACAACGGTCCCTCCGCCTAACATTACAAAGCTCTCTTTTTGATAACAACAGAAGATGAATGTTGGAATTTTCGATTCCGTAGTATTTCTTACGTTTTTTTTTTTAAATGACTAAAAATGTGTATATTGTATTTAAACAACAATATCGATTTAGTGGACCTTTAATTTTTGCTTGTTTGCGGAAAAAAAACTCTATTGAACTTCCTTAATTTATTGATTTTGATCTTTCGTCTTTAAAGTCGAAAAGTAAGAAGAAAGTAGAAGTCTCCCTTCCGGAAACTTATGGGTGTATTATGAGCAAACATTTATGTTGGATTTCTCACTTTCATCTTTACCCAAATCTTCAACCAAAAAAGTCATGATCTTTTTAGCTCAACTAGCTTAATAAATAAAACAAAATTTTATTTAACAAACAAACATAACAATTAACTTTTTATTGTTTAACTTTAACCTTCACAACAAAATTTATTTTACTTTTTATGGTAAGATAGTTGCTGCAATTACACCAGGGACATGTGCATTAACTTGGCAAAATGCCTTGTCCTAAAAATACCAAAGAGTAAATGTGAATTAGAAATATCAGAAATAATAGCTCTATTCTTACCACCAGGATTACTAGGACACCAATAACGAAAGATAGGAAAATTGACATTTTACTCATGTTGATGTTTTGGATTGACTGAATTGAAAATACACAGAATTTTGTTGCTTAAATACTAAAAAATGTGTTGTGGTAAACTGCAATATAAAACAAGTTATTTATATTAAATAATAAAATTACTACTAAACATAATGATTACACTTTTTCAATATTAATAATTTTGAGTATAAACTACCAAATCACACTTCTAAGGCATGCGAAAGTTTTAAGTTATTTCCATTTGTGTTTGAAGTTGATAATTACCTGTTATGAAATAACCAATTTAAATTATAAGTTTTAAGCAGAAACTTTTTTTTTAACTTAGGGGTAATGGCGGATCCAGGGTGGGAGTTCATAGGGGTCATGAACCCCCCCTGGGACATTATTTAACGATTATCACCAAAAAGCAGTTTGCTGTCAAAAATAACTGAAATCCTTGTTTTCACACAATTTAAGAATTGGGAAAATCTTTAGTAATGCTTTAAATTATTTTCATAAGATCTTTCCTGAGAGAAAGACCAAATATTCAGGTTCTAAAAAAGTAACCTTGAATAAAAGATAGTCAGTTTGATACTAAATTGCCTTTAAATTCCTGAAACTCGTTTTCAATTCCTTCTTATTTTATATTTTTGTAGCGTTTTTCGCATTTATAGAAATGCTGACATAAACAGAATATATTTATTTTTGGAGAAAAGCAATGCACGAAAAACGCTCTAAACTATTGTAATTTAGCTCTTAAATATGGCATATTTAGAATCCTGTTGGAATCTTGGAATACTTTTATATCTAGGGAGTCGTCTAAATTAAATAGTTAGACCATATCTTGCTGGACAACAGTGTTCTAAAATAGTCTAATAAATAAAGTTGTCTCTGTACCCCTTAAAATATGTAAATTATGTTATTTAGAGAAAATTAAAAACATTTGTAAGGGGTGTTCAAAAACTCATCTTTATGTTAAGTGTATGAGGTGTAATCCCATCTCCCCCCCCCCTGATTGAAAGTCTGGATCCGCCCTTGCTTAAGGGGCGGATGTAGTAATTTTCTGGCCAGGCGTCACTTAAAAATTCTGTTGTAGCACAACAAAAAAAATAATAAATTTGGATTTTATCGAAAAAAAATTCCTCAAAAAATTATTTTAACATATAATTTAAGCATAATTAAAATTATGTAACGTTCGCGTGCTTAAGTATATTCATACATTTTGATTTTGTATTTGATTTAAATTATTATTTAACCTTGTTTTTTTTTTATTAGGCTAAGTCACAAAAAAGTATTTAAAAAAGAAATTTCAGTGCATTTTCAATTCATTCAATCAAAAGTATCAATATGGGTAAAATGTCAATTTTCGTAACTGTTCTCATTGGTGTCCTAGTACTCCTTGTGGTAAGAATTAAAATAATATTATATTTGATATTTCCAATTCACATTTGATTTTTTAGGACAAAGCTTTTTGCCAAGTTAACGCAAATGTCCCTGGTGTTATTTCAGCAACTGTCTTACCAAGAGAGGGAAATTAAACTCGAATGAAAATTGACAAATTTGTATATGAAGGATTAAACTAATTATATTAATTGAATTATTTTGATCACTCTTCTGGATTTATCTATTAATACCTCGAAGAAAAAATTTAGTAAATAAATATGTACAATGTTAAACAAAACTTTTAATAAATACATGCAATGGTAAACAAAAACTTCACTAACAAATTTTTTTTTATAATAAGCGCACACTCAAGGGGATAATACTACCCTTATTATATAGACACAGTGTGAGCACTAGGAAAGGGAGAGAGGGGTTGAAAGGTGGTGTCGGTGCACATTGGTTTTAAATTCCTGAATATTGCAATGGCTGGGAAAGACAGAGTGTGGCAAGGCATTCCACATTCGCGTAGTACGGCTAAAGAATGAATCTCTATACTTGACAGTACGACTGAAGTTGGCCTCGAGGGTACAATGATGAGCATTCCTAGAAGCGCGAGTATTACGCTTGAACTGTTTAAGGGGAGGAATGCAGCTGGCTATTTCTCTAGAGCATAAACCGTTAAAATAACGGTAAAAGAGGTTGAGACAAGAAACATTTCGACGATGTTCAAGCGACGTAAATGATCCTATGATGGTATTATCAACAATCAATCTAAATGCTCTATGTTCAATACTGTCCAAGATTCTTAAGTATAAGTTGCAGGAGCACCAGCCTAGATATGGGAGTTATACTCAAGCTTAAGACGTATTTAATGTATATTCGATCTTCAATGTTTTTCTTGAGCTGATAATTAATCAGCGTTTCCATGACCTTGGAAAGAAGGGACGTAAGTGCAATCGGTCGGTAATTAGAGCGTGAGGAAGATTCGCCTTTTTTGGGGATGGCCTAGACAAATGCAGTTTTCCATCCTCTCGGAACGAGACCTGAGGAGTAGGATAGATGAAAAAGCTTACGCAGTGGTTTTGCCAGAGTTGAAGAACACCTCTTCAGAACAATAGCGAGGATACCATCCGGACCAGCGGATTTATGTGTGTTTAGATCTCTAAGGACTCTTACCACAGTATACGAGTGCGAAAAAAGATTGGTCCCATAGAATCACTGACTCGCTCAAGTACAGGCAGAGACATAACACTCACTGGCAGCGTAGAATAGGAATAGAATTTAACTCTTGCAATATCTAAAAAATTAGGATTGGGTTGCACACATTTATTCTTAATTTGGTTTTAATTTCTTTCTTTTCTAACAAATATTTCATGGATAAATTAAGTATAGTTTTGTATTTTAAAAATATTTCAATGTGAATATTAAACAATAAAAAAAAATAAAATGACCACTAAACGAAATGTCTATACAACTTTACAATACACACGATATACCCGCGAATGACTCTGCATATATTTAAAAAAAAAATGGAACTATATTAACCTCTTAAAAAAACTAATTAATTCACATAGGTGCGTTTTTTTTTATGACGTCCCATAGGTGCATACGTATAGCCGGTAACTTATAAAAAAGAAATAAAAACTACAACAGGGCATTAACCTTTTTCAAAGCTTTGAAGCAATTTTGGTTGTTGTTGCTGTTAATATGTGTGAAAATAATAATGATTAGCTCAGCTGTACCGTGTTTAGTTAAAAGCGCGTCATATTCTTGTTTTACTATATTGCATATTGTGTGTAGTACCTTACCTACCTTACCTACCTCTATGTATCTACCTACAACTTATTTTCATTAAAAGCTCATGTATGATGTATACAACATTCACCTTGAATGAAATGTTTATAAATTTACTAAAACTACACAAGACCAGTTACTGTTGTATACATATAGAGTCAATTCTATGAATTTTTGCATTTCTGAAGACTTCCATGTTGTTTCAGAAAAAAAAAAAAAATAGCAAAGCAAGACAGGAAACATATTAAAAAATAATCGACTTATGATAAGCACAGGAACGGAGTAGGATTTAAAATAAGACAAAACAGATAACAAGAAATGTGCCCAAGAAGTTAAAAGCCTGCATTTCAAACTTAGTTAAACTAAAATAGAAATTAAAGAATTTCTAAGCTTTTTTCTTCATAAGTTTTAAAAAACTTTGAGAGAAAAAAACATTTTTTTAATACTTTACTACCAAATTTTAGTCAAGGTATCAAACATCGTTTTTCATTTTAAAGTATTTCTAAGTATTCAACCCTAACTTAAGTAATATTTTCTATAATTTTGAACAAATTAATCAGCGTTGTCTTTAAACATTTTATAATTTAAAGACTGATAAACGTTACGTTAAAATCGACTAAATCAACACAAAGTTGTTGAATTAGCTCGCACGTTTACTCATCAAACTTTTCCTTTACTGCAAAAAGCCTCTTCGGTAGCTAAATATTTTTTATTATGACCTATTTCCGTTCATAACTTAGTCGTGATTAACTTAACTCGACCAACAATAGGCATTGTGTACATATTCCTTCATTAATTTTTATGAAAAAAGAGGCCCCTTTTGTTAGATAAGGCCAACCCTGGATAGAGTAGAGTAGTATGCTTGACATCTTAAGTAGTATTGATTACCTCACTTGTGGTATCGTATCCATATAATTTATAACCATGCGTATCTTTTATGACAATGATGATATGGGGATTGCGGCGCTGATGCTGATGTGAACGACAAACATTTTGATACTCGTAGGTTTTCTCTGATACAAACAAAAATGATTTTGAAAACAAATCAGATCATATTTGCTACGCACTCTGCACAAGCGGAAAACCATTACTCATAGATGTATAATAATGTGATATTCAATCGACGACGACGACGGTAGGTTAAAGATCGTTATAATAATCTCATAAGCCTTGAAATCAGCTCTAGATAGACTCTATCAATGAACTAGCTACAAATATGTATTTATGTGCGAATGCGAATCACGGAAATTTATTTTAAACGGTATTTATTGTAAAATAACAATATTCAATATTGAATATAAAAAGTTTTAATCTTGATTCGAGACGCGTATAAATGGGTCTTAAAAAGCAACAATAGGCATTTTTTTAATAGGATTGATTGTTAAATCAAAAAAAGATTTTTTGTTTATAATTTTTCGGCGATTGTTAGTGAAGCCAATGAACTGTCTTTGTTTTTTTTTCTGCAAAAGATAAAAAGCAATTTTTCAACACCTGTTGATGCTGTTTATTTAAAAGACCATCAGTGTTATTTTTTTCTTTTTCCAAAATACAAATCAATAACACGGAAATTATTCAGAGATACTTTTCAAGAATAAAAATACTCCAATAACAAATTATCAAGGCTTTTTTATTGGGTTCTGCTCAATTCTGATAGATTTGTTTCTTGTTTTGCATTAAAACAAAACATTTGCATAAATCGTCATTCAGAAATAAAACTGCAAAGTGATTTTTATATAACCACAAAAAGAAAAGTTAATAAGATTTAAATACAATTTGCAACCTTGAGTATTTTGCTATGCAATAAAATAAAATAAATAAAAGTGAAATAATAACTAAATACAAAACTGAGAACTTAAAATGAAATTAAATAAATTTAAAGAAAATAAAATAAAACAAAATAAAATAAAATTAAAAAAAGATGTTGAGAAGCGATTCTAACTTTTGGTAGGATTTTTTTTTTGTTTTAAAAACAAAACTACAGAATTTACAAAATTTTAACGTTAGGTCTTTTTTCGCCCAAAATCATATCCCCTAAACAATTTTGTTAACATTTTGTTGTTATACGATTTGAGAAGTATTACTGAACCTTTTTTGGGTTTTATGACACTTCAAATCAAAAGAAGCGTTCGGTGATATTGCCTAATAAAATAACGCTAAGATATTTAAAATGTCATATCACCCAAAAATGGCTCTATCGCCTAAAAACTTTTTTTTGAAGAAAATGCCACAAAGCCCGAATAAATGTCATATTGCTAAGATCAGTTTTAAAATATCATAACGCCCAAATCACTAATTAACATATCGCCCACAAGATGGCATGTGTTTTAATATTTGGGCATATATACAAACTTTTTGTTAATTTTGGCCACTACGTCATTCAGATTTTTAAAATTTATCGCCCAAACTCAAACATTAAACGAAAAAAAATTCAGATCGCCCAAAAATTCGTCAAAAAAGCGTAACGAATGTGTTTGGATTATTTTCACTTTCAGAAAACGAAATATGGCCAATTTTCAAAGTGAAATAAAACGAAATGGTTTGCTTGCTCACAGTGCTGGCACCCTACGTTATGGCTTTTAAACAGCGAAATTTGTGTTTCTAGGGTTTATACTCTGTCCAACAAAAATAGTCAGTACACGTCTTATGGGAGAGCTTTTTTCTTGCAAATGGTGCCAGTCAGTGGTTTTATTCTCTTTTTACCTGCTGAAAAAGAAAATTCAACCACTGACTTACACATAAATTGTTGTTGTAATTACGCTTCGACGAGCGTACATCCCCACAACCTTTACCATGCGCAGCCAAAGCCACACTGACACTGATAAATAATGTGTTCACAAACAACCCTCTTCGTATGTATTGAAAATAAGCAGATTGTTATTAGAGTTACCATTTCCACGTTAATGCAAATCATGGTGGATTTTTCTTTGGATTTTGTTTGGGAGCTTTCAGAATGTGTGCTTTTTTAAAAGCTTTTGAGAACAAATATGGGAATGGTGTTGTCGCTTGCTGGTTTTCGGTAAGTGAAGTTTATTTATTATTCTTCGTAAATTAACCCTTTGTTCCCGGAGATGTCAACTTTTTCAAATATTTGTATAAAAACTTAAAATTTATATAGAATGTGTATAATGAATAATGCATTTAAATAAAAAAAATAATATTCACTAAAAATTAAAAAAAAAACCAGTAGGAATATAAAGAAAAAATATAGAGTATTTGTTTTAATTGCGAAACCACTAGGATGCAAAGGGTTGAGTTTAAGCGAAAATTATTTATAATACATGGTGTAGTTATAGATGGTCAAAAATAGTGATTTTGTTCATAAAAAAAATATTCTTTGAAAAAGTGTTTATTTATACGGTGTTTTATAATCAGTGCCAAAAAAAGAACTGCTTTTATTTTATTATAAATCTGTGCTGTGTTGTTTATAAATTGTGTATTTGTGAATATTGTATTGTGTGATACAGAATCGAAAATTTTCATTATTTTTTCATAATTGAATTTATGTTACTCTTAGTTTTCACAAAGGGGTTTTTGAATTCGGGATTAGGTATGTACATAATTTATAAATTTTCTTAAACGGAATTTATTTTTAACTTTCAATTTAAAATCAAAAGTTGGTATCCCTACTAATATTTATCAGAGCTTTTTCGAAATTTATAATGGGCACTACGGAAACCCTGTAATATTTGCTCTCTCTCATAGCTTAACGAGATTTCACTTCAGCCAGAGTGAGAGGTAAACGTCCTATCTTCTCTGTACTGACTATTTTTGTTGGACAGAGTATAGTATAGGATTTGGGGTAGATGTCAGGAGAAATTTTGAAAACAACCAACTTCACGCCTATCCAAAATCCTATAATGACCCCAGACAGGGGGTTGCAGGGGGCACCATGCCTCACATACATACCTCACTGTTTATAGGTCCCCAAGCCCAACCACCCAAACAATGTTGGTTGTTATTGCATTTTTAAATTTGGGGCAAGACATTTAAAGTTGGTTTGGGTGATATGACTTTTTATTTAGGCTTTGTAACGTTTTCTTACTTACTACGTTCTCTTACTACGTTTCTCTTTTTGGGTTTTATGCCATTTTATGATTTGGGTTACATGTCGTTAGATGATAAGACATGAGAAACGATAAAAATCAAAATCGTCGTAATGCCCACAACGAAAAACGCCTATGTCATAAAACCCAAAATAAAAATTTAACATTCTTTTGGGCAAAATGACAACTAACAATTTGGGCGTTCTTTTATTTAAAATTTATTTGGACATTACGACATTCGCTTTGGGTTTTTTGGCGATTTTTTTAAAGTTCTTGAGCGTTACGGTTTTGGGCGAAAAGACCTAATGTCAATGTTTTGAACAAGATCAAAAAAAGTTTGAAATAAATAGATATATTATTCTCAAATTCTTTGAGTCGAACTTCAATTTTGTACCAATTTTCGTTATAACAAACTGCAGGCTATTATTTTTTGTAAGAAACGTTTTTGAATAGATTTTTCTTAAAATGTTACCAAATGTTGAAAACGTAATTTTTCGTAGCAAAGGGTGTTTCTTTAGACTTGTTGTTTTTTAAGGAGAAATAAAACGCATATACCTACTTCAATGGTATTGCTAAGAATTTAGCTTTATTATAAAGATAAGGATTTGCTATTATGTTTTTAAAAGATTTCGGGGAAATGTCTGCCGGGGCTGGCTCGAATAAATTCCAGTCGAGTGTTATAAAATCACTCTGAAAGTATTTTAATTTCTTGGTTCGTAAATTATTCGAACTGACAAAAAGTTTTCTAGTGACCGTGAAACATCGAAAAATTTCAAAATGTTCAATTTTGCGAATTGGACCGATAACTCCCAATGGAAAGCTTAAAAACTGAAATAAATTCTTAACTTTTAAATTAGCCAATAGCTACAATTATTTCAAGATTACAATAAGTCTTTGTAGAGATTTTAAGCAGAAAAAAAATCTCTGATGCCTAAAAAGTCTTAACATCTTTTTCCGACTTCTCATGAATATCACACAGTTTTAAGTTATGAATATACTCGTACATATTTTCTTCATTACGCAATCGTTAAGATTTATGATCGCATGTTATAAACGCAAAATAATTACCTAATCAAAATCTTAGTTTATAAGTTAGGTCTTATATCCTATTATTATTTATTCATTGAGAAATGTCACCATTAAAAGTACGTTATTTGACATAGTCTTCTAAGATTAATCGAATATGCCGCAATAATTGATGCATGAGAAAAAATTCATGAATGACTGCGTGTAGTAAAGTCAAGAAGTTGGCACGTGGCCACGCGATCTATTTGTATTCATTCATATACTCGTAATATACATACAAATCAAAACGTATTCAAAAAAAAAGAAATTTTCAAATAAAATCAAATTTCTACTGACGCTAAACACATTTTTCGTAAGACTCATTTATTAACTTAATTTTGTTTCCTTTTTATTTCAGAAGTGAAAAAAATTCTCAAAGATGTCAGTGGAAGACTACGATCTGGCGAACTTACCGCCATTATGGGACCATCGGGTGCTGGAAAAAGTACCCTCCTTAATATATTATCTGGCTACAAGTAAGTTTTTAGTTTAAACAAAATATTTGTGAACTGAATTTGTATGTTGTAAGATAATAGTCTCAAGATTTGTTTGTTGGTCTCAAATAGTTTCAATCTTCTACTTGTTTGAAAATATGTGTAGGTACTTTGTAAGTCAAGTAAATTTAACCTTTGAACTAAACCTTTTAACACAAAACTAGCGACGCGTCAATTTAAAGTTAAAACAAAATAATACAACAAAATATACAATTAACAATAATTATAAAATATATAATTGTAGGCCACTTGAGATTGTTTTAACATGAAAACAAAAGTTTCGTTTGAAATACATAGGTACTGAATTGCAGGTAAATTTGTTCGTAATGTAATAACTTCTACCCTTTTAATTTCTATGTAATTATAAATATTACACTCGTCTTACCTTCTGAAGAGGTTTCAAAAAAAAAAGGAAATTTAACCTTCTCTATGTACTTTATTATAAATATGTGTAATCACACCAAAGCAACCGCATTTATTGGTTTCATAATGATAATAATATAACTACGAGGTAGTTATAGTCTTTTATAGTGAATATTAGATTGCAAGCGTTAACATTGACTAAGGTTATCATTAAAAATGAAATTAATTTTTTTTTGTTTTACTATAAAATAATGAAACCCGGCCAAAGTCTAAACATTTTTTTATTACAATTTATTTAGTTTTTAATGTTAAAACGTGCTTTGGATGAGAATAAAATAAAAAACATGTTATATGACTAATAAAATAGTGAATAACAAGTTTTTAATTAAAATACATATTCATTTTTTTTTATTTTAATTAAAAAAGAACTGTTGCAAAATTTGTCTAGAGTAGATTTAATTAATATAAGCTTGTTTCTTAATGAGAACATTTTCAATTGAATGATGAAATCCGTATGTACAAATGTTATTCGAAAATAATCTTAAACATTCATTTAGTTACTATTTTATTTGTTTAAATGTGTAACCTGAAATATTTTTATAATATTAAAAAATCAGAAACAATAGACAACCAAAGATTTAGCCTTGAGACATCTCGGTGAGAACATTCAATCTTAATAGATCCGTATATCAAGACTGTATGTTCCTTAAAATTGACCAAATAAATAACCATACAACATGCTCTATGTGACAGCCTAAGATTTAGCCTTGAGACATGTCGGTGGGAACATTCAATCTTAATAGTTCCACATATCAAGACTGTATGGTCCTTAAAATTGACCATATAAATAACCTCACAACAGGCCTTATGTAGCAATCCTTTTTGATTCGAATGTAACATTTGTTTTAATTAAAGAGACAAAAATGATTTAATGACACCACTCGCATGAAGACCACGTCATGAAATCTTTTTTTTTGGATAAGTAATGAAGGTTTCCACTAATTCTATGTTTTGAAGATATCTTTAAGCGAAAAAATTAACATCAAAGCATAGTTTTTAGGTCAAATCAGTTTCGAAACTTCCCTTCACTGACTGATCCTAAATTTTAACAGTTTGTTTTCTTCATCGTGCCAGCGTTTTGGCTAATCAATTTTAAGCTTAAGAAATACCTTGAAGAACAAAAGCTTCTTAATGACCGGCAGTATGGCTTTCTTAGTAATGATCTCATGGTCTATCTAACCGAACAATGGAACAAATCTTTACAGGAAGTAACTTTACAGAGAGTAAGATTGCACTTGATATTTTCAAGACATTTGATAGTAATTGGCATCAAGCTCTTTTATCGAAAATTCTTTGGATTAGAAATTACATTTCAGACCTCTCAGAACTAAAAATAGTAATTGACGGAATCAAATAAAAATAAAATAAAAGCTGGTGTGCCACAGGGCTCTGTTTTGTCTCCGACACTCTTTCTAATTTGTATAAAGGATATTCTGTCTGAGTCTTCTAATCCACTACATTATTTCCCTTATCTTACCATATTCGTTTTTATATTTTCATCCTTGTTCTTCGGATGTGGAATTTCAACGACAGGGTATGATAAGTTCATTAAATTCTGATCTTGATAGCATTGTCCAATAGAGAATCATAAACCGTGTTATGCTATTTGCTGTCGCAAAGACGTAACCCGCCCACATTGCCACTTTCTTTAGGTGGCACTAGAATCGAGGAGACCAAACAGCTTTCAATTTAAGGTATGTGCAAAAAAAAACCATGTCTTGTGGAGTGAGCACATATTTCAAATCGTTCAAAACGTTGCTAAGGCTTAGGTTTTTTTCGTCGATTCCAGAAGTTTTTCACCGCTCTTAGGTTGAGTATAATTTACAAAGCCTTTATTCATCCGAAACTCGAGTACAACTCCCATATTTAACAGGTGCTCCAATAACTCACTTGAGTCTCTTGAACAAAAGAGATAATAAAAATGAAAACCGACCCATACTGATAACTTCCCATCCCGTCTGTCGATTTGTCTTGCTTAAAAGTTTGTAGGTTTTCGTGTTTTGTTAAAAAAGTTGTCAGTTGAATTATTCTTAAAAATTTTAAAATTAACAACAATGAAAAAGTTTGATTTCAAAATCTATTTTTGTTAAAGAAATTTTTAGTCGAAAATCAATGTTTACCAATTTTAGTAGCATTTATTAAAAGTTTTTATTTCTTATATAAACAAAAATACAAATTGGATGAAGGAAATCAATTTGAAGTCAATATTTTCTATTGTTCACGAGATATCGAGAACCGAACATCAATTTTTACCAAATTTGCGTACTGTTTTTTGTAGATTTGAATTTTTTTTGAAAAAACGGACTATTGGATTTTTATAAAAACTTTACTGAATGTAGAAAACAGTATTTTCTGTGAGATAAATTAGTTTGATTTTTAATTTTTAAAAAGATATTTCAGGCAAAAATAATTTTTTTACCAATTTTTAACTTCCCATAGGAAGTTATTGTAATGGGTCCGATTTGTCAAATTGAAAATTTTGACATTTCTCGACGTTTCAAGGTCCCTAGAGTCGAAATAAAAGATTTTTAGAAAGATGTCTGTGCGTGCGTGAGTACGTACGTCCGTACGTTCGCGACGTTTTTTTCGTCGTCCATAGCTCAAGAACCAGAAGAGATATCGACTTCAAATAAATGTTGTTATACAGATAATAAGGCAGAAAGATGCAGAAAGGGCTCTCAAGAAAATTGCGTGGGTGGTTTTTTTACCATAGCAGTTTAAAAAAAAGGTGAAAATTTTGGTTAACCCTAAATATCTCATGAACAAATGACGCTAGAGACTTGAATTAAATTTTATATTATATATTGTAACGTGATACAAAACAATTTTATTTTTAGAAAAAAATTCAATAAATGGTTTTTTTATAAATCAAAAAAACTGAAAAAAAAATTTGTCACTTCGAAAATCTTACGACTTAAATATGATTTCATCTCCAAAACAATTTTGTGCAACGAAGAATAATGTTTTTGACATCTGATAAAATTTTGAGAAAAATCGAATTGACAGTTTTTTTACAAAAAATAAAAACCTAAAAAAAAGAATTAATAAAAGTTGGTAAAAATTGATTTTCGACTCAAATATCTTTTCAAGACTTTGAGATATTGGCTTTAATCTACTTTTATCTTTCATAAAATATTGTTTTCAACATTATTAAAAATTTTGAGAAAAATCGAATTGACAGTTTTCTTACAAAAAATAAAAACGTAAAAAAAAGAATTAATAAAAGTTGGTAAAAATTGATTTTCGACTCAAATATCTTTTCAAGACTTTGAGATATTGGCTTCAAACTAATTTTATCTTATAAATAATATTGTTTTCAACATTCGGTAAAATTTTGAGAAATGTTGGATTGACAGTTTTTTTTTACAAAAAATAAAAACCTAAAAAAAGCAATACTAAAACTTGGTAAAAATTTACTTTCGACTCAAATAGCTTTTCAAAAATTAAAAATATTGGCTTCAAACTTATTTTATTTCACAGAAAATATTGTTTTTAATATTCAGTAATTTTTTTATAAAAATACAACAGTCTGTTTTTTCATAAAAAAATAAAATCTCCAAAAAATAGAACGCAAATTTGGTAAGAATTGATACATTTAGACAAACTTTTAAGCAAGACGGATGGGATGGGAAGTTATCAGTGTGGGTCGCATCCCAGCCTCTTTTTAGTAATGTTTTTGGTTTATATTAAAAAAAAAACTGTCAATTCGATTTTTCTCAAAATTTAACCGAGTTCTGAAAACCATATTTTGTATAAGAAAAAAATATTTTGAAGCCATAATCTCAAATTTTTGAAAAGATATTTGAGTCGAAAATAATTTTTACCAATTTTTAGTAAAGTTTTTGCTTTTTATTTAAACAAAACTGTCAATTCCATTTTTCTCAAAATTTTACCAGATGTCAAAAACGATATTCTTCGTTGCACAAATTTATTTTGGAGATAAAATCATTTTTTGTTTGTAAAATATTCGAGGTGACAAATATTTTTTTCAATTTTTTGTATTTATATAAAACTGTTAATTGGATTTTTTCCCAAAAATATACTAGTTTGGTATCACGTTACAATATATAATTTAAAATTTAATTCAAGTCTCTAGCGTCATTGGTTCGTGAGATATTTTGGGTTAACCTTTTTTTTTAAATTGCTATGTTAAGAAACCACCCACTCAATTTTCTTGAAACTCCTTTCTGCATCTTTCTGCATTATTATCTGTATAACAAAATTTTGTTGTCGATATCTCTAATATTTCTTGAGCTATGGATGACGAAAAAAAAACGCACTCACGCACAGACATCTCTCTAAAAATCTTTTAATTAGACTCAAGGGGCCTTGAAACGTTGAAAAATGTAAAAATTTTCAATTCGACAAATCGGACCGATTGCAATAACTTCCTATGGAAAGTTAAAAATCATTGTGAAAGTGCTGACCTTTAATAAAAAGTTTTAACAGTTTTTTAAATATCAAAATTAAAGCATTAGACCGATCTGAGATATACAATTTAAGCTTTCTTAAACTTAGTTTCTTTGATTAAACAATAAATTCTAGGTCTCATATTATCCTGTTAACTCTGTTATTTTTAAAATATTTATTTTCATTCAAAAACTAAACAAATAAAGCCTTCAGTGAAGGTTTGATTTTAATTTAAAAAATACAAAGACTAATCCAATTTGTCTATGTATGTACATGTATCCATAAAAGATTTCAACCTAGTTCATATTGATGACAATCTACCTACAATTTAATTTAAGCTCAATCTAAAATTCGACTTTATTCGCGTTTGTTTCAATAAACAAAAATCACGACCTTTGTCATTGTGCAAATATCTGACTTAATCTATAAACACACACTCTTGGTTGTTTTGTCATATTAAAATTTTGTGCACAAAGAATATAACAACAAAAAAAATTTAAAATACTTAAGGTTCTCTCTATAAGTATAGCACAAGCTTTCTAGCTTAGAAATATACATATTGTCCAATGTACATTTTGTTTACTATTTTTTGCAGTTAGCTAGAATCAAAAGCGATTACTCTACGTTGCATTTTGTGCACTTTGTTCAAGACTTAAATACATTCGAGTATACAAAAATATACTCTATTTGGTATTATTCATTCTTATTGTTTGATTGAGATATGAAAAATGAAATAAAATCCACACAAAGAAAATAACAGTGACGCTTGATTTCGTTGTTGCAGTTTGCATATAATGAAGTTGAGTTGATCAAAATAATATTGTTTATAAACATATATTGTAGTTCTCGATTGACCTTTATACTTTGCCTTTTAATGTTATTGTGTGTTGTTTTTCTGTGGAATATTTTTTCCTTCTTATTTACTTGATAAGAATTGAGAAAAGATTAGAAAAAGGATGTATTTATTTACTTTAGTTAAATTTTTCATATCATTTTTATTTTTCTGTTCACTATGGCGTATGAGTGATTTGTATCCTCATTCAAAAAATCAAAATTTTATTTTATACCTAACCCACATACATAAAATAAGGAAATGATAAGAATAACCACTGACCTTCCTTCTCACTAGATGAAAGATATTTTTTCCATCTTAAGAAGTATCATCAAAGCTTTGGCAAATCTTCGAGTATGTAGAGCTAAAAATAGTAAAAGCTTATTCTAGAGAATCGCGAATCTTGTTTTGTTTCTTCGAAAAACCAGTCTCACAGCTTAATCGTAAATTTCTTTTGCCATTAAGTCTGACAGAATAACCTTGTTAGAGTTCAGTCAAGTCGAGTTATTTTTAATAATTATACTTGTTTTAATTAAACATAAAAAAAATTACTAACTACAACTTAGTCTCTGTCTCTTTGTGTTGGATGAAAAAATGCTAAGATTGTGTAAAGTTACGGGGGTAGTCCCGGAGAAAAAGGTTTATAACTATAAATATGAATGTGAGGTAGATCCTTGATAATTCATGGCTATACTTCTGGTCAATAGTATAAAGATAAGTAAAATTCTAGAAAAATGTATTTTCTTATACCTTTAACAACCGCAGGCGTTCGGTCGTCGCATTCGTAGGGCAATAAACTTTGCATTGCCTTTTACGAGATATAATAAATATTTTAATAGTAAGAAAGTTGATAAGTTTGCATATATTTAAATAAATTGGTATTAAATACTGTAAGACTATAACCTATCATCGCAAAAATAAAAACTCGTCAATTTATTGACCCAAGAGGAAACCAGCTTTCTTATGTAGGAAAGTTGATAATAATTAAATTAATTTATTAAAATCGAAAAAATAAAACAAATCAAACAAAACACAATAAACTTAAAATTTGCTGTCATTGTGCTTAGTATAGAATTAAATAAAGCAAATTTTATCAATTCATTATGGAATCGGAGAAGTTTAAAGTCCAAGGCTATTTGGCTAACAAAACAAATTTATGTATAGGAAGGTTTATATGATATATACATTGTTGTTGTATGAATATGAGGAAAGTTATAAACGCCTGCTGCGATTAGTTTAAAACAATGAATTTGGTATAATTGGTGTTTTGTTTCAATGAAATGAAAAAAAAAGGGTTAACATATATTTTTTGGCAATGGGAAAAGCATTTACTATACAACGTTGAAGTGTAATTATATTATATTATGAGATTATTACTTTTGGCAATGACTGCACTGTGAATACGAAGAATTTGATAGTAAATTTAGGAATTTTGGAGTTGGTTTGAGACTTCTACGTCGACTTTTACTGAAAAGAGACGGAATTGCCACCCCAATCATTTAATTTTAATCACCCTTCTCGTAATTCAATTGAATTTTGCTATTTCAGTTCAATCTGATATAAATATATGACTGAATTAAATATGAGTCAAAATTATGTAAATTAATTATGGAAATTATAATTACATATCATTATTTCAATTTTTTGTAATTTATATTCCTTACTCAGGTACTCGTAGGTACTTACATTAAGATTAGATATTTCTAATAATTTATTCAAGGGCAAAAATTACCTAACCTAATATATAAAATATAAAGTAGAAACCTAATAAGGAATATTTAATTAATCAGTAATTCATGACACAAATTCACATTACACACAACGATATAATACACATGAGTACGAATAAGCCTACGACAATAAAATATATTTTGTTTTTTTATCGAATTATTTGTATGACCCAAAGATCAAAGTACAAAAGTATTAAATTAACCTCAGCCTTTTGTTCATGAAATGATAAATAAATTTAATGATTGTTGTTGTTGTTTTTTTTTTTCTTCAAATTTACTGCCAACATAGAAACAGAACATTGAACCAGAAATTTTTTGCTGATATCAATATCAGAATATATGTATATAAAATTACAATCATAAAAATTATAGTGATTTTTTCTTAATCAATCAATCAAAAGAGCAGAGAAGTAGTTTACTTTTATTTTCGATAAATTGATTCTCGAGGGAAATCAATTTAGTACAAAATAAAATACAAATCTTTTATAGTTCAAGTTAATGTTTGTGGATTTAAATGAAAGGGTGTTTTTCTTTTTTATTTGTAATAGTAAAAAAAATATGTTACGCAGAAATAAACAAACAAAATAATTTTATTATTTCAGAAAGAATTTTTCAGCTGACACGTTGAGTGAGTAAGCAAGATAATATTCTGTCCAAAGTACAATTTATATTTTATGGATTTGATTAAAAATCTTTGAACAGTTACCAGTAACATATTTGACACATTATAATAAAATTGTTTTCTTTTTTAGTGTATAGATAAAATTATTCTACGACTTCATTAGATTAGTTTAAAAATGTAGAACCAGATTTAAATTTTAAATTAAACTCTTAAAACAACAGAATTGTATTGAATTGGATTGGATATTCAAATTTAAAGGGAATGTTTTTGCGTTTTCTGATAAAAATGACTGGTTAATTATATTTAACATAAATTTACAAACATTTGTTGTACTATTTTTCCTGCATAATTTAATTTAATTAAGGCCTGTCATTTATTCGATCCCCATTGAATTTCAAATTACAAAAATACGAAAATCAAATAAAAATTTGTAGACTAATTTCATATTTGCTAATTTTTTTTTTAGTAAAGAGTGGATAAATTACGCCTTATATTGTTTCTCTTAGATATAAAAAATATAGGACCAGTTTTGAATTTGTTGACAAAATTAATTTTAAATTATAATTGGAATTTATGTTTATTTCTATCAACATTTTTAGGAGGTTAATCCTTTAGTCTTGTAGATAAAGTCGAAAAAGTGATTTTCGTGAAGCATATGGCTTAGGGTTTTTCCTTATATTTGCAATCGAAATATATTTTTGTAGCTTTAAAAGCAACGATACATTTCAAACAACTGATGTTTATAATACAGTCAAATACTTCAAAAAAATGTGGAATACATTTTTAATTTTATCGATTTTAGTTTTAGTTAAGAGAAAGAGAGAGAGAGTCCTTTAAAACAAACAAAACAAAACTTTTTTAAAAGATTAAAATGTCTTGAATTAGAACCCACCTTTAAATGTTGTTATTACATCAGGGACAGCTTTGCAAAAAAAATAATATCCTGGAAAGTAAAGTGCAAAGTGTTTTACAAAATTTTCAAAGTGAAAAGATTTTTCACTTTACAATTTTTCGGACTTTATTGAAAAAGTGAAAAGTAAAAATGTTTTACTAATTTAAAATACAACTTTTCAATTAATTCTTATTTTGAAAAGTTGATGGTACTTTTCGTAAATCGAAAACTCTCTTTTGTCGCAAAATCATTGCCAATATCGAAGTTAATTCTTAGTTTTACTACTCTTCGGTCACTATTTTTATCTTCTTCGTTTTATTTAAAACAGAATATTGGCTACGATGTTGAAAAATTAAAAAACCATTGACATTGCCATTAAAAAAATTGAGATATATCAACGAGTTAACCCTAGAATTCAAAATTCATGTTCTTTAGTAAATTCTTCAAAACAAAAAATAAATATCTTATGTCCATTGCCTAATTAACTATTATTTACGTCTTCATTTTCAAAACGGTTCATATATTTTTTAATTAGTTTTCGACAACTTTTCAAAACATATTCTTACTGAAAAGATTTTCAAAATGCAACAAATACTTTTCAATATATAGCAAAACCTTTCACTTTTCGGAAAAGACTTTCCAAAAAGTATTTTTCAAAGAGGAAAAGTTTTCAGTTAAATAATTTCCTCTTTGCAAATTTGCGTTTGGTGGAACGTTATTTGCAAAGTTGCAAAGTGAAAAGTGTTTGGTGAAAAAGGACTCAGGTTTTTATATTTATCCCTTAACAATAAATTGTATGATGATTTTGTAAAGTACAAATATTTGTCATCTATTTACAGTTTAAATAATTTTAATACCATACTTACTTTCCAGAAATTCTCATAAGTTATGAGCCTTCATTTGACTTTATGAAGAAACTTTCAATTCAATGCTTTCATAATCTTAAAAATACGTTTAAGACTTAATTTTTAGTGTTGATTTCGAACTTTGATTTTAACAACCGTTTTGCCTTTTTCCGTTGAAGATCTTCTTAACGCTTCTTTAACGTTTCTTTAAGATTAATAATTCAAAACACTTGAAATCTAACAACTTATGAAAATTTAACGAATATTTTATAAAATATGTACTAAGATTATTTTAATAATTTATTTTTTATTTTAATATCGAAGAAAAGCATCATAGGTTTGGAAAACCATCACGAATTTAATGGAACAAAAATTACTTCCTGAATTAAGACAGTTTTAAAGCATTGTATACCTATATATTGTGTTTTTTTGAATTTAAAAAAGTAATATCTCAAAAACCTTAAGTGGAAAGTAATTTTGAAATTCAATTGGAAATAAAGAAGTCAAAACCGATTGAAAAAATTCAATTTGAAAGGAACAAAACCTTGTAGGTCAGTTTTATTAACTGTCGAAAATGGGTAGATCTAAGAAATTAGGCCTCATAAGAAAGAATGAAGTTTTAATTCTAAACAGAATTCGAAAAAAAATAAGTATAAAAACAAAGACGAAAAAATGTTCATTGTAAATAATATGGACATAAAGTTTTCAGAGAATTATCTTAATTTACAAGTATAGTAAGAAAATGTACAATGATCAAACGGAAGTTGCTTATTTCCTTCATAAATGAAATTTGAAAAGATAAAATTCAATTTGTATCAAAAACAATGAGATAAATTATAGAAATCATATAAACAATTTGTCTCTCCCTTTTCTTCGTTTATCTGTAGAAATCTATGGATCGTCACATTGAAGTAAAACTTATCATCAACTTATTTGTGTTATTATTATTATTATTATCCTTAATACATTATTATCTAAATTACTATATTTTTACTTTAAAAAATTAAATTCAGAAAATTGAAACTTATATTTTGTCTTTCTTTTGTTTAACCTTGCAGAACGAATGTCACTGAGGGTACAATAACAATAAACGGACGTGAACGTAATCTGAGTACATTTCGCAAGCTTTCGGCGTACATCATGCAAGACAACCAATTGCATACGAATTTAACCGTCCAAGAAGCAATGACTGTGGCCACGAACTTGAAGCTTAGTAAAAAATTCAGTAAACCAGAAAAAAATGCTGTGGTAAGATTGAGATTTTTTGTTTTTATTCCCTTATTAAATTTTGTTAATTATTATTGAACTTATTGAAACAAAGAAAATGAAAATTTAACATTGAATGGCATTGGGAATTATTATAATCTTCTTAAAACCCAAAAAGTTAAAGATGTAATTGTAAAAATTAGTAATGGCTCATAGGGAAATTTCAGCATGGATTTATTCAAAGAACTTCTTTAATTCCGGTTGACAGCTTAATAACTGGAAAGATTTTAAGACGATATTAAAATTCATTAACTTAATGAACAAATTTGAATAAGAATTATTCTAAAAGCAACTTATCTATGATTTAAGTTGAATATTCATGTTTCAGTTCATAAGCAATCTTAGAAATACTTTGGAGTCATAGTACTTCTATTAGTAGTTTTTTACTTGATTTCAGCTAAGTTGGTTTAAGGCATAATAGAACTCATTGAACACATTATGAGCCGTTTTAAAATAGCTTAACATGCACAAAATTCAAACCCACTGTTTAAAAATGTTTGTAAACCTTAAAATGCTTCAGGCTATTTCTTACTTATGGCTTTTATTGTAGCGAACTCTCAAATTCTTGTGTTCGTAGAAGTCCTGAAATCGTCGAAAATCCTTACTCTCATTTTTGAACTTCTATACTCGGTATTAACATATTTCCCCATTATTTCTTTTCCAGATAGATGACATTCTTTTAACACTCAGCTTGAGTGAACATCGCAACACATTCACTCGAAATTTATCTGGTGGCCAAAAGAAACGTCTCTCTATTGCCCTCGAATTGGTCAGCAATCCACCGATTATGTTCTTTGACGAACCTACCTCTGGTCTGGACAGTTCTACATGTTTCCAATGCATTCACTTGTTAAAGATGTTAGCCGCAGGCGGACGCACAATTATCTGTACCATTCATCAGCCTTCAGCTCGTCTCTTCGAAATGTTCGATCAGCTTTATACTCTTGCCGATGGTCAATGTGTCTATCAGGGTAGCACAAAACAACTCGTACCATTCCTGGGAACACTTGGTCTCGATTGTCCAAGCTATCACAATCCAGCCAGTTATGTTATTGAAGTTGCATGCGGTGAACATGGTGATAATCAAGGAAGCCTAGTGAATGCCATTGACAATGGTCGACGTGATATTCGAACTGCCGCCGATTTTGCTGGCATTAAGGCGCGCAACGATTTGGTGAAAGTTCATAATTTGAAAGCAATGCTCGATAAGAACGATGCACAAAATGCAACTTGCTCCAAGTTTGGTGACAATCTAGCGCTCAACAATCAGCTGTTAACTGCTAATTTGGTCAATGACTTGGCCAAGGATTCAGAAACTGTGACTGCAGCACAAACCAATGAGAAGGGAGATTTGGTGATTGATGTTGAAAAGCATGACAATGTGAAGACCGCACTTCTTGCCGAGAACACAATGGCGGAAATAACGTCACCTGAACGATATCCAACATCACAGACTCATCAATTCTTTGTGGTGCTGAAACGAACTCTACTCTTTAACTATCGTGATTGGGTAAGAACAAATGAAATATGAGATTTTAATGGAATAAGATTGATATGAGATTTTCTTATTTCTGTTTTTTTTTGTAGACTCTTATGTACCTTCGGCTGTTTGCTCACTTGCTTGTGGGCTTCCTAATTGGTGCTCTCTACTATGACATTGGCAATGACGGTGCCAAAGTCTTAAGTAATTTGGGATTCCTATTCTTCAATATGCTCTTCTTGATGTACACTTCAATGACAATAACAATTCTATCATGTAAGAATAAATCAATGATACCTCTAATATATTTTAAAGCTAGGAAATTGTATCAGTAAAAGTAAATACTAGTTTCCCTAAAAGTTATTGCATCACTTAAAAGCTTTAATTCTCAAATGTCAGTTGCACTGAGCCTATTGTTTGGTTCTTTGTTCAATCAGATTAAAAATACAATAAAAGACAAAATTAGTTCCCTTTAAAAATAAACAAAAGAAAATATATAATTGCAATTTATAATTTGATTTGTTTCAAGTCAAATCCATCACCAAGGAAAAACTAGATAAGAACATAGCAAAATATGTGTGTTGAAACAGTAAGAAGAAAAAACCAGAGATATTAAATTTCAAATTTAGGCTATTAGCTCGGATTATTACTGATCCATTGTGAAAAAGTGACAGAGTAAATTATTAAAGAACAGGCTTCGTCATATTGGATGAAATGCGTTTGTGTTTCACACTCCAAATTTGCGAAATATTGTTTTCCATTTTCGTCTAAATTGTTATTGTTTCGATAAAAAAAATATCAACCACTACAGGATTATGAGGTTATTACACAGTGCAATGATTTACAACGACAACTCACTCGATATTGATACATAATTTGAAGATCTCCACTGATTTCTATTAATTCAGAAAAAAATGCTTTAAAATTTTACATTACATTATTTTTATTACAGTACATTTTTTAGGAAATTAAACTCTCAACAAAATACTTCTTGTAAGATTGTTCACTTGTAAAAAGTTACATTACGTTCTGAATTGAAAATGTTCTTTAATTTTTAATATTTTACAGTATTTTTTGTTTTTAGTTCAAATCCGAAAAGTTTTTTAACCAGAGTTTTGATAGTTGACAGTTTCTAGTGTTGTATGTTAAATGTTGTCTATGTGAGCTATTAAAGCGGAAGTTTCGAACAGGCTTCGGGCTTCTTTTATCTTTTTAAGGAAAAACGAATAAAAAGAAAGTTTGATAAGGCCAGAGCCTTTTTTTCAACTCGTGTAACTAGTTTGTATTTCTGAGTTCAATAAAAAAACGGCAATATAATTTTTTTTGAAAAGCAATTAATATGAAAGAATTTTGTAATGACATTTAAAAATTTGGCTATTTAGCTCCAGACCAATCCAAAAGTTTTTAAAGCAAGACCTTAATCCAGATTTACACTTACATCAAACTTGACAACATTATTTTTTTTTAAGAAAAAAAAAATACTCAATCAATTTTTAAAAATTGGAAAACTTTCAGTCCCAAATTTCGAACTTTAATCTTTTTGACATGCATTTGTCAGAAAGAACTGTTAAATCAATCAACATTAACATAAGGGATTCAATTATAGCAAATTAGTACTTTAACTGACTTTTAAAGTGTTGAACAAAGTTCTCACCCTTTTATTAGAACCAGTTCATCAATATTGCAAACAGTCCTCAATTTTCTAAATTTGTATTCATACAAAAATTGATCTCCATTGGGCTTGAAAGAAATCCATTGCTCTAATCTAAAATTTGCAATTTTTGAACTTCCCATAAAAAGCTATTGCAATCGGTTTGATTTGTCGAATTGAAAATGTTGATATTTCTCGACGTTTCAAGGTCCCTAGGATCTAAATCAAAGCATGTGTACCTGGGTTCGTACGTTCATTCTATGACAACTTTTGTCGTTCAAGTAAGAAAATGTTTTTAGAAAAATCCAATAGGTTTTTTTCCTTAATAAAAAACCTTCTATGAATGCTGCTTAGCTAGAAAAAAAAAATGATTGATATTCACTTAAAATTTTGTTATCTCACTCAAAATATTGTTATTAAAGTTTTAGAAAAATCAACAAACTTCCAACACTTATTAGTGTGAGTCGCATCCCAGCCTTTTTACTAATGACATATGGGAACTATATGGAAAGTTTTGCATTCGTAAAAAATTTCGAGCTCAAGATTTTAATCAAACATGACATTAGGATGGTAAAGAAGCTGAAAAAAATGGGTCCCCGATTCAGTCCGCCTGTTAGTCCTGGTGCTAAAGCCAAAAGCATTGGATCGATTGACTTTAAATTTGGAAATTAAGGTTTTGAGCCGATTTGCGTTAGGCGTTTTTTTCATTTTTTTTAAAGAATAAAAATAACAATAGTCCCATACAAATTATTTGATAAAAAATCGACAATAAGACTCTTCTCAAAAAGAAACCGATAGATTTTTTTTAATCAAATGGCATTAAAATTTAAATTCTTGAAAACAAACTCTTTGGATACATGATCAAGTTCGTGCGACCCAGTCGTGCATTTTATTTTTTTAGTACAATTAGTTAAGCTCTTTATTGCAATTTGTATTGATGTTTTATTAAGATATTTATTTAACTTGGCTTTGAAGCTCTAGAAATACAAATAAAAAAGAGTCTGGGATGCGACCTACGCTGATAACTTCCCATCGCGTCTGTAGATTTGTCTTGCTTAAAAGGTTTGTAGGTTTTCGTGTTTTGTACAAAAAAAATTTTAAAGTTAAATTATTCTAAAAAAATAAAAAATAACCAACAATATTTAGCATATGATGAAATAGTTTGATTTAAAAATCTATTTTTGTTGACGATATTTTTAGTCGTTAACCAATTTTTACCAATTTTAGTAGCATTTGCGTACTATGTTTTGTAGATTTGAATTTTGTATATAAAAACTGACTGTTGGATTTAAAAAAAAAATTACTGAATGTCGAAAACAATGTTTTCTGTGAGATAAAATAAGTTTGAAGCCATAATCTCAAATTTTTGGAAATGTATTTGAGTCGAAAATCTATTTTTACCAACTTTTATTAATTTTTCTTCAGGTTTTTATTTTTTGTTAAAAAACTGTCAATTCGATTTTTATCAAAATTACTGAATGTTTAAAACAACATTTTTTTAAAGATAAAATAAGTTTGAAGCCAATATTTCAAAGTTTTGAAAAGAAATTTAAGTCGAAAATAAATTTTTATCAACTTTTGTTAATTTTGTTTAGGTTTTAATTTTTTGTAAGAAAACTGTCAATTCGATTTTTCTCAAAATGTTACTGAATGTTGACAACAATATTTTTTAAAAGATAAAATTAGTTTGAAGCCAATATCTCGAAGTGTTGAAAAGATATTTGAGTCGAAAATCAATTTTTTCCAACTTTAATTAATTTTTTTTTAGGTTTTTATTTTTTGTAAAAAAAAACTGGAGATTCGATTTTTCTCAAATTTTTTCCAAATGTTGAAAACAATAGTTTTTATAAGATAAAATTTGTTTGAAGCTATAATCTCAAATTTTGAAAAGATATTTGAGTCGAAATTCCATTTTTACCAACTTTGAGTAATGTTTTTTATAGGTTTTTATTTTTATAAAAAAAAACTGTCAATTCGATTTGTCGCAAAATTTTACCATATGTTAAAAACGTTATTCTTCGTTGCACAAAATTGTTTTGGAGATAAAATAATTTTTTGTTCGTAAAATTTTCGAGGTGACAAATATTTTTTTTTTCAGTTGTTTTGATTTATAAAAAAAAACAGTTAATTTGATTTTTTTCCAAAAATATATTGTTTTGGTACCGCGTTACAATATATAATTTAAAATTATATTCAAGTCTCTAGCGTTTTTGGTTCGTGAGATATTTAGAGTTAACCAAAATGTTCACCTTTTTTTAAATTGCTATGGTAAAAAAAAAACCACCCACGCAATTTTCTTGAGAACCCTTTCTGCATCTTTCTGCATTATTATCTGTATAACAAAATTTATTTGAAGTCGATATCTCTACTGGTTCTTGAGCTATGGACGACGAAAAAAACGTCGCGAACGTACACAAGTAGTGCGAATATTTTCTCTAAGTCACAAGAAATTAGTAGAATTTTAAAAATAACTAAATGTATTCGTTTAAGACATTATGCTTTTTAAGTTGACCCTAGTTATTTACTGTTTTGTTTGCTAAAATTAAAATTTAAGAATTTTTCTACCCAAATAGCGTTTTTAAATTTAATGAAATTGAAGTAAATTTTGAATAATAATTAGTAATTTTGAAAATCAAAATATTTAATACCAAATATCTTAATATTCACAGTCCCCCTTGAGATGCCGGTGCTGCTGAAAGAAAATTTCAATCGTTGGTACTCTCTAAAATCGTATTACTTGGCAATAACGGTTTCTGACATACCATTCCAGGTAAAATATCAATAATATATATTTGTTTGTATTTTAAAGAGGATCTAATCTTAACTTTCTCTTCTAGGCTGTATTTTGTATAATCTACGTATCATTAGTCTACTACTTCACCTCACAGCCATGGGAACTCTGGAGATTTACAATGTTCCTCTCTGCCTGCCTCTTGATATCGTTTGTAGCTCAAAGTGTCGGTTTGGTTGTGGGTGCAGCAATGAATGTCCAAAACGGTGTGTTTTTGGCTCCTGTGATGTCGGTGCCGTTCCTGCTTTTCTCCGGATTCTTTGTCTCATTCGATGCGATACCTGTGTATCTTCGATGGATGACATATCTATCCTACATCCGTTATGGTTTCGAAGGAACAGCACTGGCTACCTATGGTTATGGACGTGAGAAACTCAAGTGCCACCAAACCTATTGTCACTTTAAGTCACCAATTACCACTCTTGAAGAGTTGGACATGCTCGATGCCGATTTCAAGCTCGATATTATTGCCCTAGTTATTATTTTCTTTGTACTGAGAGTTTCAGCATATCTGTTCCTCCGATGGAAGTTGAAGACAGCACGATAAGAAAAATGCAATTTCTTATTTTTAAAAGTTACTCCTTTTTCGTTTGTGTATTTTTTTTTTATTAAATTTAGAATTTAAGAAATTTTTTGCGCAGAGTTTGGTGCAAAAAAGCTGTACACAAAGACATACACACATTTTAATGTACATTTTTAAAACAAAAAGAAAATACATTTAAAAATTCAAAATTTATATTTAATATATAAGGATTTATATAAAACAAAATATTTATAAAATTTACTAAAAAAAATAAAAACAACAAAAAAAATTAACGGCTTAGATAAACAAAAGTTATATAAATTAAAATTTACTAAAACCAACAATAAATAAAAGGCTGGTTTTGTATACACGAACAAAAAATAAAGAAATTAACATTATAACTTATATATGTAAACTTTATATAATAAATACATTATAACTTATTATTAAAAATGATAAAAAATATAAAAATTGATTTTTAAAATAAAAGAATTTTTTGAATGGTAAATTTACAAGCCACACACTCTGGATACACAAAATGTGTGCACACAAAATATGATATTTTTTTAAATGTAATGAAATAAGTGTGCAATATAAAGAATATATGTATGTGTCAAATTCTTTTTATTTTTATACATGTATATTATAAAATGGAAAATGTTTTGTAGGTGAAATATAAAAAAAAAAAACAAAAAACGAAGTACACATTTTTTGAATTTGATTTGAAACTAAATTCCAGATGGTTTGCATTTTAAACCAATCAGGAAAATTCTTATTATTCTATTTCTATTCTATAAGGTTTTCAAGTCTTTATATTAAAGAATCAATTGCTTAATTTTTACTGCAAGCGAAGTCTTCATTAATTGGGGATAGTTATAGAATTTGCTTTGTAAAAACTCAAATATAAAATGACGATATTTAAAGAAGAATAAAGACGTGGGCAATTTAACCTTTACCCAGTGACGTCTTTCAACATTTCAATGACATAATCTAAACGCAATCAGTGTCATCGTTTGAAGCACTTATGAAACGGTCACATATTATGACGCTAGTCGAATGGTGTTTCCTTATAACGAATTGATTTGTAATTTATGTCAACTTTATTTGAACTAATTATTGTCTATGTATATACCTGACACGACTTTAATACATATTCATAGAACTATGACGCAAATTTGACTTATTAATTATCTGTTAACTATAGCACATTAATAATAGAATGCTCACTTTTAATTAAAATTATTCAAATCCAAGCTTATGCTCAGAACAAGACACTCGAAACAAAATTAATTATTTAATTTTATCAACAAAAACTAAAAAGTAGAACCTTAATGATATAATCAAGTCACTTACTTCTTAGATCTGATCACTAAAATGTAACCGATGGAATCCAGAATTAGACTTTAAATTTTAGTTCTTCAAATACAAATATTTTGAATCTAGTCGCTTCAATTTGGTTGTTTGAATATCATAAATATAAATTGTAAATGTAACAGTTGGAATTCAGTAAAACCTTTAGTATTTATCTTAATCTGCGAAGAAAAATATTTTATATTTGACCAAACTTTTATAATAGTGTTGTTCAAAATAAAATTTTTAAACATTTGTTTACAAGTCTTTCTTACAAAAATCCTTAAAACTGAGTCACGTTTTACTAGTTTGAAACATATTTTTTTATGAAACAGAACTCGTACTATAAAATGTGATCAGTTGATTTAGAGCCAAGACAAAATTAAATAAAATAAAACCCATTAAATAGGCAAATAAGCTGCCATAGGCTGTTTTAGCTGAGTCTGAAAATAAACATAAATATCTAAATAAGAAAATATAACAGTTTTTAAGTGTCCCTTTTAAATAATTCGTTAATCTGAGTATATTTTTATGCTGAGATGCACTACGTTTTGTTTTGCTTGTTTTTGGAAGATATTCGTATTGGCATCATTGTTTTTAAACATTACTCATTTGAAAAAAGAAACAGCACCATCTTGCTATTAAATTAAATTGACGTTTGAAAAGTCTCTAAACAGCTGGCTCTTTATATAAATGTACATTGATATGTACAATGTACATATGTATTTTTCACTGCCAAATTTCTGGTCTGCCCACCAATCTTATAAGTTTATCTAGAGTGAAGTCTTATTTTATTGAGCGAAAACAATCATTATGTATAAATTCACTTAAACAAATGTTTAGAATATTTATACTAGTTTCAGTTTGTTTTTCCAAAAGGGTGGGCGTAACAGCTTTGTAATGTAAAAAGTAAACAAGATAATGATTTCAGTATTATGCAGTAACGTTATTATCTCTAAAAATGAAGAAAATATACAATGGTACACTGGGACGTATACTTACTTAGTTTCCAATAATTTGATGAATTAAAAACATTATTAACTTCATAAAGGAAGTTATTGCAATCGGTCCGATTTGTCAAATTGAAAATGTTGACATTTCTCGACGTTTCAAGGTCTCTATAGTCGAAATAAAAGATTTTTAGAGAGATGTCTGTGTGTGCGTTGGTACGTACGTTCGTACGTCCATACGTCCGTACGTTCGTGACATTTTTTTCGTCGTCCATAGCTCAACCCCCAGTAGAGATATCGGCTTTTAATAAATTTTGTTATACAGATAATAATGCAGAAAAATGCAGAAGGACTCTCAAAAAAGCAATTTAAAAAAAAGGTGAACATTTTGATTAACCCTAAATATCTCACGAACCAATAACGCCAGCGACTTGAATTAAATTTTATATTATATATTGTAACCAAATTATATATTGTGATACCAAATATATTTTTGGAAAAAATTTCAATTAACGTTTTTTTTATAAATCAAAAAAATATTTGTCAACTCGAAAATTTTACGAACAAAAAATGGTTTTAAATTCAAAATAATTTTGTGCAACGAAGAATAACGTTTTTAACATGTGGTAAGATTTCAAAAAAATTTGTATTCAAAGTTGGTAAAAATTGATTTTCGACTCAAATATCTTTTCAAAAATTTAAGATTTTGGCTTCTAACTAATTTTATCTTATAAGAAATATTGTTGTCAACATTCAGTACAATTTTGAAAAAAATCGAATTTTCAGTTTTCTTACAAAAAATTACAGACCTAAAAAAACAACAAAAGTTGGTAAAAATTGATTTTCGACTCAAATATCTTTTCAAAACTTTGAGATTTTGGCTTCAAACTAATTTTATCTTTTTAAAAACATTGTTGTCAACATTCAGTAAAATTTTGAGAAAAATCGAATTGACAGTTTTCTTACAAAACATAAAAACCTAAAAAAAGCATTACTAAAAGTTGGTAAACATTGATTTTCAATATATCTTTTCAAAAATTAAAAATTTTAACTTCAAACTTTTTTATCTCACAGAAAATATTCTTTTCGAAATTCAGCAAATTTTTATAAAAATCCAACAGTCCGTTTTTTTCATAAAAAATAAATCTACAAAAAATAGTACGGAAATTTGGTAAAAATGGATGTTCGGTTCTCGATATCTTTTGAACAATAGAAAATATTGACTTTAAATAAATTTCATTCATCCAATTTTGTATTTGTTTATATAAGAAATAAAAACTAAACGTCCAAAATACTTTCTAAAAAGTATACTTAATTTGGTTTAGAGTTAATAATGTAAGTGGAATTTTTTAAATCACTTTAAATGTAATTCTACGCAAGAAATATTGTAACAATTTCTCCACAAAATTTATCGATTTGGAGAAATCTTTGGAAATCCGGAAAAAAAGTTTTAAAGTTTTATTGAAGTTGAAATGCCACCATCTTAAGATAATTATTCTTGTTTTTCAATTTATTTGATAACTCTCCAGGAGTTCAATGAATGCAATCTTTAAAGTGAACTCAAACAATTTACAAAAGAGGGAATTCTTTTCAAGCCTGCTAATCAATACCGAAAAAAGTCTCTGCGGCCTGTGATCCTTCAATCCGGCACTGAATCTTTAATATTTGTTTTGGTTTTATTCTTGAAGTTCATTCCGCTTGAGTGAAATGCATTTCCATTGCATATGCATTTCTTTGTTTTTTTTACTTATCTTCAAGGCATAACAACTAACCTGCACCAACGTTGTACTTAAAATGAGCGTTTTCTTCTTTTTTAAATTCGCATCATCAACCACAAGAAAGAATGTTTGCGGATGAAAAATGAAGAGAAAGAAGGAATATTAGATCCAATTAACATTCAAGGTGACTGGACTGTCATTACACGTTTGTTATTTTGTTTGTTTTATTTTCAAATAGGTTAGCTTCATTTTCCAATAAAATTTAGTTTTGTGTTATCTTAACAACGATGTTAAAAAGTAAAGAATATCTTACAATTCTTACTCAACTTTATAGATGATCTCATTGATAAAAAATAGTAGCATTAAAAACAACAAATATGGGGCGGATGCAAAAGAAAATTAGTGCATGAAGAATAGTTCACTATAGAAAACTTATTTACAATTTTCCAACAAAAAAATATTGTGTGTGAGTTTTGGCATTTTATATTTTATTTAGATTTTTTAACTTGTCTTTTGTACATTTAGTGAGGCAATATCTTTTATAGTTCTTAAAAATTGAGCATTGAAAAATGAAAATATTTGAATAAAAAGTCCATAAAGTTTTAACTTTTTTTTTTGTAATTGTAAAAATCAAAGTTTTAATGCAATTAATTCTAACCGCTAAAATAAGACGATTCCGCAACACAAAATAAATTAATAATCGTTTTTAGGTCGTCTTTTTCAATAGTTTTTAATTATATTATTTATTTTATTTTATTGTTTTTTTTTTTTGTTTTTGTGTTTTATCAAAGAAAGTCTTAAAATCTATTATATTTTATTTTTCAAATTAAAATTTTGTACAGTTCTCAACATTTTAATATCCTATGTTCCAGAGGGATATCAGTTAGTTCAGAAGACCTTTATTTTGACTTCAATTAAATTTTGTTTTACAGATAAAAACACCAAGATATACAAAGATGACTTTGAACAATTTCAATTATTGCAAAACAAATATACAAAAAAAACACGTGTACGATAACTCGGCAGCCAAGATTTGATAACGTTTTTTTGTAGAGGTTTCAAAAACAAAACATTTAATACTATGAGAGGGGGAAACATATCTCCCCCGTTTACTAAGTAAAGCAGTTTTTTAAAAAAATTACTTTAATTGAAATAAAACAACGGTGACACTTTAAAGAATGTAATATACTTGTTTTAAAAGCCAGGAGTCTATTCTATAGTCCTTCATTCACATTAAATAAATTATGTACATATGTCAATAGATTTTGCATTCAACTCATGTGAAAAAATAAAAGGGCGAAATTTGACCGATATTAATTAAATTTGTGCAATCAATTCCTCAAATAATTCAAGTTATAGTAGATACTCTCCCCCGAAAAAACTGTTATGCTACGAAAAATTACGATTTTGTCATTTGGTAAAAGTTAAATAAAAATATAATGTAAAGTTTTCTTTTTACTTAAAAACCTACACTAAATAATACTTAAAACAAAAAAAAAAAATTTGATTTGGATATCTCTAGAACAAATAAAGATTTTTTTTCCAAACTTATAAAAATATTTTTGTTCACATTTTGTAAAATTTTAAGAAAAATTTAATTGATAGTTTTATTTTTTACAAAAACTAAAGTCCTACCAAAAATACTAATACAAAATTAAAATATTAATTAAATCTGTTTAATGTCTTGAATATCTCCACGTAAAAAACTTAACCTCAAAAGCATGGAATTTGAATTAATTTCAATTTGTCTTATTAAACGTTTAATTTAAAATCCTGCATAAGGCATACTTAATCAGTTACAGAGTTAACTTACTCTTGGCTAAAATTTACTTTTATTTTAAGGAAACGCTTGTGGAAGATTAACATTAACGCCATTCTGAAAGTTTGGGCCTTCCTTTAATTTTTTCAAAAAGTTTAAGTTTCGTTTAAAATCCAAACAAAAATGCAAACTTTGTTTTTCATCAATATGATTGAAAATACTGTATCTCCTATTAATATACATTTATACCTGTTTATTTGTATACATTTTTGAAAGTGCTTCTCTGATTCTAAGTTCTATGCATAAATTGTACTTTTTATAAATAATTGAAGGATAAGAAAAAAAAAACTAAAACAATTTTGTTCTCCCTACTGTGCCAATGTAATTGAGTGAAATTCATATCACAACAATTCTACTCAACCAATATTATTATTGTATTGAGTCTCAAAAGCAATGTGGTGCCCTTTTGTTGTGGGGTGGCAGGCAAGTAGCTCCAAGTTATATGGCGAGTGGTATCAGCTCACCGAACGACGCTGTTTCTAACGTTTCCATCGATACGAAAAATCCATCTAACCTAACAGAACTCTGTTCTAATGTAGTTATAGCTCAATGCAGACCAGACTGCAGACTGCTTTTGTTTTTGTGCAAAAATAAGAAAAACAAAATTATTTTAACACAACTTGTGCGCGTCGAACTTATAAGATATTTTGAATGAAATAATTCGCTCAGTCCTCAGTCTCAGTTCTCGACAATCGAGGCGGTAAGGTGCACAATATTACTCGCGTATACTCTTCAAAATTGACGGAAACTAAATTTTATTTGGTTCGATAAGAAATTCGAAAAACAAAGACTCGCGATTCGAATGAATGACGATCTATCTTCCTCCACGTTTTAGTGTGTATACTCTGTACTCAACTCGCATGTTGTTGGTTATTTGTTTTTAAATACTATTTTGTGTTTTTTTTTTAATTAAATTATTTGTTTTGATTAAAAACCAGACATTCGAAAAAAAAATATAAAAATTAAAATCCATATAAAGTTCATATTATTTCCTGACCCACAACAACCCACCACTATCTAGATACTATCCATTTGTGATAAAGAATAAAATATAGTGCGTTTCTATAATTTGAATAAAGAGTGTGCTCATCAGCTCATGGGCTTTTTATATTTATTTTTTTTTTGGTTCAGTTCGTTTTAATTCAATTATATTTGTATATACCCCTAAGTGCAATTGACTTTAATTTAATAATTTCTACAAAGAGCTGCCCATCATTTTCCTTAGAAAACATTTGTATTGCCCAAATTGAATTTAATCTTATATTTGAGTCATATGTAAGTACTATACATAAGTATGTATATAAAATAGACCAAAAATAAATATAGGTAATTACAAATTGAAATTTTGTTAATTCATAGGTCACAGGTAAACGATCGAAACGTGTGAATTATATTTAAATTACAACTAAAAAAAATCAATTAAATCATTGTGTTCGAATATGTTATTTATTGAAAAGTGTTATTGTTTTTTAATTACTTTTCTATTTCTATTTTTGCTTTTTCTTTTTTGTTCCTAAAATGATCCTTCTGGAAATTGTTTTTATTGTTTATTTTTAAATTTTGTATTTATTCTATATAAACAGAAATTGGAAACAAGCTGAAACAATTTCTGGGAGCTCACAGTCTGTTGGTTGGTTGTGTGAATAAAATTCTTTATTTTAATTTCTTTCGATGACCCTTTTAAATAAAAGTTCAAGTTTAGATTAGGTAAATGTTTTGTTTGGGATTTTGGTTTTTACTTTTGTCAGTTGTATGCCTGCTCACCCGAATACTTAAAATACAAAAAACATTTTTGTAAAATAGCACGAATTTTTCGAAATAAAAATACTTACAGCACTTGATTCAGCTCATTCATTACCTTGTTTTTTACTTACTTTTTTTTTACGATAATAGTTCTAATCTATAAATTTATAAGCTAAACTATTTAAAAAATGGAAATGCAAAATAAGGCATACAAATACAATTCATACTATATTGAAATTTGGTAAAATTGTAGAAAGAATGGTGAAAGGAGGTAAAAAATAGAGGCAGGGAAGCGTTTTCATAGGGATACAAATATAGTTATTGGGTTAGAATAAGAATTTTTCCTCTTCAAAAAGACAATAACATGACAATTTCAATTTCCCAAAAGAAGTTATTGTAATTGGTGCAATTTGTGGAATTGGAAATTTAGACATTTCTCGACGTTTCAAGATCCATAGAGTCTGACTGTGCGTTTGTAAGTACGTTCATACCAAGAACCAGTAGAATTATTGACTTAAAATAAATTTTACTATGCAGATTATAACAAAGAAAGGTGCAAAAAGGGCTTTAAGGAAAAATGAGTGGGTGTTTTTTTTTATTATAGCAAATTAAAAAAAAAACTTGAAAAAAAATATTTGTCACCTCAGATATTTTACGAACAAAATTGATTTTACCTCTAAAATAATTTTATGGAACGAAAAATAACGTTTTCGATATTTGGTAAAATTTTGAGAAAAATTGGAGTAACGGTTTTTTTACAAAAAATAAAAACCATAAAAAACATTATTAAAATTTGGTAAAAATTGATTTTCGATACGAATATCTTGCCAAAAATTAGAGATATTGACTTCAAACTAATTTTATCCTACAAAAAGTAATTTTTTGTTCAACATTCAGTGCAATTTTTATAAAAATACAACATTTAGATTTTTTCGTAAAAATTAAAATTTACAAAAATATTACACAAAATTGGTAAAAATTGATGTTCGATTCTCGATTCTCATTCTATGCACAATTTTGTTGTTAACGTAAGATTATGGTCTCAGAAAAGTCTAATCTGTATTTTCTTTTATAAGAAACATTTTTTTTTCAAAACTTTTAAAATGTGCTACTAAAATTTGGTTAAAAATGGTTTCCGATTAAAGATCTCAGGAACAAAAACAGACATTTTTCCTTACTTTTAGTTAATATTTCAGAAAAAATCAATTGACAACTCCACTTTCAAAAATAACAAAAAACTGATAGGAAATGGTTTTCGACTCAAGTACTAGAAGAACAAAGAAAGATATTCTTATTAACATTTTTTAAAGTTTTAGAAAAATTGACAGACAGGATGGGAAGTTATCAATGTGAGACGTATCCCAGTTCTTTTGTATACATATTTAAACCAATTTTAATTAAGGTTAACCTTTCTTAAGATATGTTTTATTAAGATTTGCACATTTCACCTTCACTTTTTCATAATATATTTTGTACTATTGTTTCTTATGTCAATAATATATAAACATTTGTTCCAATATTGGTCATTCGATTTATCATTCGAAAATACATTTAGTCATGTGTTTTTAAGTTGAGCAAAACAATATTATATCATTGCATATTGTCATAATTTCGTCTGTTTGATAAAATACAGCTCTGCCCTTTCCCCACTCAAAAAATACACTTTTTTCCTGGGGGGTATTTTTTAGAAACGTATGTTTCTTCCTTATTATTGAAGATAATAACTTTAATTATTTTCTTCGTACATTTTTCTGAAAATACTAATAACATGCTGCAGAATAAGTATGGAATAATTTTGTACGTAATTACTATTATAACAAACATTTTTTTTAAGTTAAATTAACTCAAGTTTCTTTTTGTCAATATGACATAACATTAAGGTTCTTAGTCAAAACAAATGTCTTTAAATATCACTAAAAAGTAAACCCTTATTTAAAGGCTTTAATCCATACAAAATTAACCATTTTTCGGGTTAAAAATATGTTCCATTGTTTGCTGAGATAAACCATGACAAAACTTGGGACCTATTTTATAAACAATTCTACACTTATCTTGTAAGTTTTTATTTCATAACGTGTTAATGGATGGCATAATTGTCAGTTAATTATAATGACAATTTTGTCACTGTCAGACTATGACATAATTGTTGTGAGTTGTGACAATTTCTTTTTGTGGGATGTTGGAGGTGTCCATTAAATTAAAAAAATAGGTGGTATACTACATACTAACCCCCCTGCTTGGATCACTATAGGATTTGGGGTGGGTGCGAGTTTGGGTATATGGAGATTTCGAAAGAAATCCCCAACAAAAAAAAATCAAGTATGGCAACACTGAACAAAAAACAGGGAAGAAATGTCAAAATCAACCATTTTTGCGTGTTTTGTATGCGTAAAAGTGAACTTTGAAAATTAATTTAAAATAGAAATAAATGTTTCCTCGCTCTAAAATTGCTATAATTATAATTTATTTGCACATATCTATCAAATAAAAAAAACCACATGTAGAAATTCGTGCTGCAATAATGGAAGGTTTATTTGCCGTAAATATTATTGGCCATGTAAAAATTTAATTCTTGGGATATGAATGTTACAAGTTTTTCAAACTTTTTTGAATTCAATTCCATATAAAAACTTACTTCTCTTGCCCTGATTATCTCTTGACATTAGTCGTAAAGATTTTGATTTATGAAGTACTTCAATGTATATTTACTTAGAAGGCAGCCCTGTTGAACATCAACAAGCCTTTTTGTAATTGCAGAAACTAGTGATAAAAGTATCAATGATTATACGACTATCGTTAAGTTTACTTTTGTTATCTCAAAATTCCTTAAAAAAATGAAAACAAATTAATCTTAAAACAAAAGCCTACCATAATAATATTTATATTGGCACTAAGTTAAACAGTAGCGCAGTGAAAAATAAAAAGAAAACAACTTATTAAAAGTGGGTATTTAATATAAGAATTCACAAAAAAAAAATACTTTTAAAATTATGTAGACTATTTAAAAAAGACTATACGTATACAATATATTTCAAAAATTATATTCAGTTAATGTGAATTTCAAACAATCGAACTTCGTCGGGACTAAACATCAATTCACTTAAAATTTTACCTGATTTTTCGCAAACAAAATGGAACAAATGGAGCTTTGAAAATAAAGAATGCATTTACAAATGTTACCTAACATTGTTTTCTAAAATCCTAAATAACGAAATTACTTCCGATTGGGTACATCTATACCTATGTATATTCACCTGCTCGTAAAATTATATTTCTGAAACAAATAACAAACAAAAACTATCGCTTAGCAAAGAACCTTATAGGGTTCTTGAAATAGATGTTGTTTACTTAGAATTATTTCCAGTAACATTATTTCCGGGTGGCTAGAGTTCAATTTTAATTTTAAAAAATAAATCCATATCTTAGGTGCTACTTTGAACTATTTTACGATAGGATACACGAGCAAGACCATATAAATTTCTGTATGATTTCATTATCTTAAAAATAAATTAAAATATTTGTTTGATATATATATAAGTGTATGCGCTTTGCAAGTATGTATAGAAAAAACTCTATTTAACATTTTATACCCCTTTAGCAACGCAATTTAAAAATAAAAATAAACAAAAGTGTTTTAGCTTCCATATACATAAATGTTGATTTGATCTTAGAGTTTGTTCGATAAGAACAATATTTTATCATTTATATAAATCATGTTTTATAAAATAATCGAAAGCTGTCAAAATATGGCCTTGTGATCAAACATATTGCATTCTGTTATGCAATATTAATAACTGATAAAAAGGTACCAATTGACACGGTTTATCATCTAAGCACCATATTTTTTGAATATAGACGACTTTAATTTATTATTTTGTTAAAATCTCTTCAATCATCCCCCGTATTTATAAAGAAAACATAGTTAAAATTAATTCTTTCAGCTCCCGTGTTTAGGAAAACTACACCATGGAATAAGAATTTTCCGAACTCAAACTAAAGGCAGTTGCCTACCGTTCCATTTGATTCCGGAATATTTGTATTCCGTTGTGTAGTTTTCCTAAACACGGGATCTGAAATAGTTAATTTTAACTATGTTTTCTTTATAAATAAAATTTGTTAAACAGACAATTCCTGGTTTAAGAGTAAAATGCAAACAAATACAAACGTTACAACTCCGATTTGCTAAAATGTTTGTGTCAAAAATAATTCCGTACATCATTTTACTTTTGTAGTGTTTTTAACAGTTTCAATGCGTAATTCAGTAAACAAAAGATAATTTTCAATAAATGCATTCAGCGCTCTATGGAAATACTTTCAGGTTAGTTTGATTCCTCAGCAAGAAGTTACCATTGGTTAATTAACTAGAGATAGGAATAACAAGCTGTCAAATAACAAAATGTCATAAGCAAAATATGTAAACGAAGTATGGAAGATTCCACTTCTTATTATATTTAAGAATATTAATCAAGGTTGTAAGTTTAATCACCATATATCACACTTAATCTGAGGCCATACGAACTAAGACCCAAAAGAGCGAACGCACACTACATACAATGATTACATTTGTCCGTATGACTTATTTCATAAGTTGGAAGTTAATTTAGTTAAGACTTAGTTAGTTTTCAATAAAATTAAATAGGATCTTATTTAATTTAACAACGTGAATCACTTTCATGAAAAGGGTCACAAAAATAGTGCATTAAATGCATCTACTTTGATTTTGATTACTGTATTTGTAAATTCCAAAAACACCAATTATCATACCATTTAAATATTGAGAAAAGTGTAAACTGTTTTTAAATTATATACATATGTAATTAGTTTTGAATTGCTCTCTTGTCGATAATTTATTATAATTAACATCTCGTATAGTGAATTAAATACTTTTATAATGTGAAAATATGACATGACTTATACAAAGCAATTATTAATCATTAAGTGGGTGAATGTTGTTAGAACTATTATATATTTATTGATTGACATCTGTTACAACTTACAAGTCATATGAGTCATGACCCTTAATATAGGTTTGTAAATGAACCAATAACACTGCATTATGCATAAACAATGCTTTGACATGTACAATCATCATTGAATTTTTTAAAGTCGCTAAATATAGTTTTTGTTATCAAAAGAGTAAATTTTTAAAATTGCACCTGGCTCTGATTTTCTAACAACACATTGTTTGATGCAAAAACATCACGTCGAAAAAATGTTAATAAAATACCTTTTAGGGAATATTCGAATCCCTTTTAAAAAATAAAATAGAATAGACAATCGACAATCGACGCTCAACTAAAAGAACTTTAATACAAATTAAACTTTAAAAAATCAAATATATGTAGAAGGGGCGAAAATATCGACACATCACATTTTAACCACCTTCCCTCTTTTTGATTTATTTCTTAACAGACATTAAATTTGAATCATGAATGAACTTTTTAAAATAATCATAAAGTTAAACGAGCGAGTAATCAAGCTATTTCACTTCATTTTTTTTTTCCGATTTTTTCAAAGTAAAAAGTAAAAGAGGGCGGACGGAGATCACTCGCTCGTGTAACCTGAGGGTAAGCTTTTATTATTGTGGTAATAACTCATTCTTGTTAGAGAAAAATAATTAATATTCATAATTAACTACTCCCGAGAATAAAAAAAAATTTAATAATTTAATTATGATGATCGCTAAGTACTTTTTACATGAAGTTGCACCCGTAAACAACCACACCTATAAAAGAAAATAAATAGGAACATTTCTTATTTCTTTAATCAACATAAAGGGTTTTTCAATAAAGATTTTATTTTGAATGGCTGCTATTTGGGCTGCTGTCATCTTTTGACATTTCAAAAACAAAATGTATGCTACTCAAAATGGAAAGATACACGCTTAAAAATCGTAATTGTTAAATAACACTACAAAATTGGTTAAAAGTTTGCCAGCACACTTTGCAGAACTAAAGCATTTTTGCGTCGTGAAGCACCTTCTCTACCGGAAATAGAGAAACTAGCTCAAATTGATTTTTTGAGACAAGTTAACGGTCTGAAAAATCAAAATCGCGTGTTATTTCTAGTAAAGGCGACTGCAATTGTTTACTTGAAGATCTTATGATGTAGCATGTTTCGCACCTCCTTCCTTTAAGCCCTCGTGAAAAATTAGATAGCTGCCAGTGCTCCATAACCAATTAAAGTCCTTAAAGATATAATTTATAAAGTTATCGATTATATATGCAATAACAAATGCTCGAATCGGTCAGGGAGAATTTAATAACCTGAAGGCCATTTGGCTAATAGCGTTTTGTTGTTTTCAATGGCATAAATTCCCGTTTATAATCAAATAAATACCAGCAAAATGAAACCTCTTGTTATAAAACCTTTCATAAATATGACTCATATCATTTTGATCCTGTTCGTTTTAACATAGAGATCTAATCTTCATTAAATCGAGTATAGATAATAAGGCACAGCCATTATAAAATTATATTTAATTATTTAGAATAGTATTCATCAAATTCCTATTTGAAAAATAAACAATTACCAAATGCAACACGCGAATCAACAACAAATTTAAAAAAAAATTGCATTAACTCTTCACATAAATAAAACTACAATTCTGCTTTTCAGATTGTATCTTGACGGAAACGTTGTTTTATTCTATTTTTCAACCAGTACTCGATTATATTAAAGATTAAATAAGCCTATAGAGTATTTCCAACGAATAAAAATATTTAAAAGCAGATTAAAATTGACAAAGTATACCCATCCATAAACAAAGTTTCGGGCAGCCTTTACCATAGCTTTAGAAAGAAGAGTGAAAAAAAAACAGATTTAGAGAATTTTTTGCACTTAAAGTACGCTAGAAGATTTGATTTTTGTCAGCCTGAATCATTTCTGAATGAACGCATTCAGCGCTATATGGAAATAGGTTAGTTCGATTTGTGAAACTGTGAGAATTATTAATTTTGACAAGATCAATTTTGTATCTGATATATTTGACGAAGATTAAAGGTCAACCATCATTTATCACATTAAAAATCTAAATTTGTCGCTGCTGGTAGGCTATCACGTGTTTTTTTTTTCAAATGTCAGATCAAAAAGTTACAATGAGAGTATAAGAATAAATTTCTGGTATTCAAATGAAGTGACATATAAGATTTAAAAATAGATTTAATGTTAAGTTCATTCTAAAAAAGTACCTTTCATCACCTTTCATTATAATGTATTACTTCAAAGAAAAAAAGGTAGAACTTATAACTGAATTGTTTTAACTATAAAAAAAACACCAATTATCATAAAATTTAAATAATAAGAAGAAAGTAAACTGTTTTTAAATAAGAAATAGTTTTGAATTCTTCTGATGTCGATAATTTGTTATAATTGACATCTCGTATAGTGAATTAAATAATTTTAAAAACATTGTACAATTATGATATGACTTATACAGAACAATAATTATAAATCATTAAGTGGGTGAATGTTGTTAGAATGATTTATTAATTGATTGACATCTGTTAAAACTTACAAGTCAAGAATCATAACCCTAAATACATATATGTATAGGTTTTTATTTCTTATTCTTAATAACAACTTTCATTTAAGTATACATAATACTTTAGTTTAAAGGTTTATCATTTTTTATTCAAGTAAATAAAATTCTACGTAAATCATTAAATTTATTAGTCATTTGAACTATAGACTTTTTTGAGGTCAAAAGAGTCAACCTAATAAACGTTACAAGCAGCAACAGCATCTGACTCTGATTTCTTCAGTTTTTGATGTTGAAAAGTCGATGTTTCCTTCCCTTCTTAAATTTATTCAGGCACTTAAAAATATATTAATTTCAAACATTGTTTAGAATAGGACTAAGAGATATTAAATTATCCATATAATGTTTAACGAGGGAAAACCTTTAAATGAATCATAAATTAATGTTTGATTAAAAAAAGTTCCAATATCGTTCTAAGATCGGTTGTCGGTTTGGCAAGAGACAATTCCAGCGAACAAAATTTAAGGCAGCACGGGGAAGATACTACACACTGAATTTAAGTTTTTTTTTAAATAACACTGACTCAACTAATCACTCGATATCCTTTTTCGAAGTCAGCTAAAAAGTGAGTAGGTTTAACATTATTTTGATTGTGTAATTTGGCAAGCTAGTTTTAAAATATTTTTAACTAGTGTCTCTTGGGAAAAAAAAATATTTAATAACTTTAATTTTAATTATATTTTTTTTTTAATCGATAAAATTATATTATAAATGCATTATGGTAATTACTTTGAAGTTCATTGTTTTGAAAAACACTCTAATATTTTACACTCTATTAGATAGACTTTCAAAAAAAAAAACATTGTGTTACTTTTTCAATTTGTATATTTTAATTATTTTTAAAAAGCATTTAATTTCCTTAATTTAATTTAATTAAGTTTAAATCAAAAATAATGCCACTTAACCTCACGCAGCAAGTTGACTGTTTTGTACCTATAAAATAACGACATTTACACCAAAAAGCAGTTGTCACTAAGTTTTAACCTATCAAGCAGGATGTCAATAACTACAGTTTTTATTACTCTCTTTCTTGGAATTCTTATTTTTGTGGTATGATATAGAAAAAGAATTAATCAAAAAGTAAAATATAAATAATTTTGTTTTTTATTCATAAATCTATAGGATTTGGGAATGGCACTTCCTTCAGTTTATTTCCATCGCAAAAGAGATGGTTAAAAAATTAACTCCTTAAAATAATCAATAAAATAATATTTGCTTAAAATATTTACTAAATAAAATATGTAAATAAATGGATTTTTTGGATGGATTTTCAGGTAAAATTTTGAGGGAAATCGAATTAACAGTTTTTTTACAAAAAATTAAAAACCTAAAAAATAAATTAACAAAAGTTGGTAAAAATTGATTTTCGACTTACAGTATCGGACAAAACATTTGCAACTAAAAATGAAAGTAAGCATTTTCTTAAAAAAATTAAAATTTTATTCAAAATCAAAACAATAGTGATATATTATTAATACTGTGTATTCAAAGTTATTAAAAATATATACGCAAAAAAAAAAAAAAAGTTTTAGTAACTTAACGTTTAATTTTATCAAGTAACTTCAAATTCACCCGCGACAAAACAATTGCAACTTCAAAAGGAAAGATATAAACATTATAAAATAATCAATATTTAGTAGCGAATCCTTTGTTTTTGACAACTGCCTTGCATCTTCTTGGCATGGATTCAATTAAATTTTGAATGATGTTTGGTAGAACTTCATTCCAAGCCGTTTGTACTCTTTTAAAAAAATCGTCCGCATTTTTAACATTTTCCCGATTAATTTTCCGTTTGACGATTTCCCAAAGATTTTCAATCGGGTTTAAGACTGGTGACTGTGGTGGCCAATTCATAACAGTGATGTTATGATCATTAAGCCAGGTTTTAACCAGTCTCGACGTGTGCTTTGGGTCGTTGTCCTGCTGGAAGACCCAACGCAATGGCATTTCCCATTCTGCATATGGCAACATAACGTCCACTAAAATATTTTTGTAGACATATTGGTCCATTATTATATTTATGCGATGGAATGGGCCTAAACCAGCAGCAGAAAAGCAACCCCACACCATTACATTCAAACCGCCGTGCTTGAGAGTTTGTATGCAATAACGTGACTCAACTTGTCGCAGGTGAATTTGAAGTAACTTGATACAATTAAACGTTAAGTTACCACAAGTTTTGTTTTGTTTTGAGTGTAATATATTTTTATTAACTTTGAATACACAGTATTAATAATACATGATGATTGTTTTGATTCTGAATAAAATTTTAATTTTTTTAAGAAAATGCTTACTTTCATTTCTAGTTGCAAATGTTTTGTCCGATACTGTATATATCTTTTCAAAACTTTGAGATATTGGCTTTAAACTAATTTTATCTTATGAGAAATATTGTTTTCAATATTCAGTAAAATTTTGAGAAAAATCGAATTGACATACAAAGAATAAAAACCTAACCTAACAGATTTTCGACTCAATTATTTTTTCAAAAACTAAAAATATTAGCTTCAAACTCTTTTATCATATTCAAAATATTGTTGGTAATTTTTAATTTTTTTAGAATAATTTAACTATTAACTTTTTTAACAAAACACGAAAACCTACAAACCTTTTAAGCAAGACAAATCGACAGACGCGATGGGAAGTTATCAGTGTGGATCGCATCCCATTCTTTTTTTCTTTATTTTTTTTTAGAACTTTAAAAGTGCTATTTGTTAGACTTTTCTTTCAAAGTTTACCTTACAATGTTGATTGTAGATTCAGTAAAACTTCCATTTTATTATTTGGGGATATTGTTCATTTCTGACTAAGCAAAATTAATATCAAATGAAAGGTGTTACTTAGTTTGTTATTTGTGGGTGCAATATTTTCAAAACTATCGCAAATCTTGCGAGCTTAAAGAATTAGAGAAATAATTTGGAATCAAATAAAAGACATTTTTCTTATATTTAGAACACAAGTTCAATTATTTTTTTTCTATGTGATTTAAATTCTGAGATATTCGAGTTTGAGTTCTTATGAAAGCGATCTTTTTAATGCTGGAATTTGTAGTTAAAAAATCTTTGAAATCAACGTAAGCTTTACTTGAAATGTTTTAAGTTCATATAACTAGTTAAATAATACTTGTAATAAGTATTTCCTTCATCTCTTTCAATGTGTATCGTTTTAATTTTAATATTCAGTAATTTTTTACTTTTAGACTGCCTAAATAGCAGTCTATTCAAATTGAAACCTCTAATTGGAAATTCCTATACTGCGGACAGCTCTATATTAAGTGCACAAACCGTCCTTTAAGTCCGGATCTAGGGTAACATTTTCTTGGATTTTTAAAATCTATAAAACACTTATTAAGAAAAAGCAAAACAAACGGCATGCTTAGAAATCACTCTGCTCTTATCATCTTTTGATGATTTTCATTTTACAGCCTTGAACCTTATACCATTGAAAAATTTTCAAATCTCAGATTTTATTTCAATAATGCTGTTACGACAAGTATTCACTAATATTTATATGCAATAAATACAAATTGGTTAACTATTAAGTTTCATGTATTTATGAGAAATTAAGAATCTACAGATAATACGAATGAGTAGGTATTTTTTATTTAGTCAGTCCAAAGTCCGATTATAATAATCTTATTTTGTATAAAAATGAAATGTTATTGCAATGAGATTAATTCTTTTTTTTTTGTAAACAAATCTACTGATAAAGGATTAAAAAGTGATTCAATATTAAATATACTATAGTATAGTGGAGTTTGAATAAATTTAATGGATGGTTTTAAAATAAAAGCACATTTGAAAAGACAATAATACAAAAATCGTATTTGCTTAAATTTTCTAATTTATTGCTTAAAATTAAGTGCATCACCCAAAATAGATAAAAATGTAAAATGACACGTTTCTCATCAACCAATCCTGTCTTCTTTTTTTTAATATAAGAAAAGGGAGGGCCAACAATTTTATGCCAAATTCAAATTTGGGACCCAATTTTTATGACAATAATATATATTTTGAAGTTTGTGTACTAAACTTTTAAGACTTAAACTTTTAGTAATTTAACAAATCCATATGATTCCTGAGTTTTCGAAATTACAAATCAAAAGGTCAATATCTCACGAATTCGTATTTAGTTAGGAAAGAATAAAAATTTTAGAATGCCTCTTGAGTTACTTAATATTAAGTTTAATTACAAAATTCGTATCGTCGTATATACAAATGTAAAGTTTCATATAATCAATCATTTGTTATTATGTATTTGCTATTCAACTCTCTTGTATCAGCAACCTAGAACTTGACTCTGTTTAAGCCATATATAAAAGCAAAAAGGGTCACATTTTCAAGACATCATGCGAGTTTGATATTTTATACTTATCTGTTGCTTTTTGGACCCTCTTATACATTATACGTAATGATAAGATTTTTTTTTTCATATTTCATAAGAACTAAGTGTTTACTCGATTTTATTTTAAAAAATGTTATATAAACAGGTGGTCTGAGTTACATATGAAGTAAGTTTACTTTGTTTAATCACTATTTCTATATATTATTTCCGTCCCACGCTTTGAGCGTAACATGAGCGTATCAAGAATCAGCTGGCCATTTTAACTTTGAATCGAACTGTTTGGACTACATTCAATTGTGGAGAAATAATACAATCTTATTGTTTGAAATAAAATATGAACATCGCAAGAAATTAATTGCAATAAATCTAATGCAGCTGCATTTCTATCGGATCAATGTCTATAATATATCAGAAATGCGTAGTTTTTAGTTTTGTTTTAAACTTTACAACGCATTAATTATTTTTAACTATGACTTTGTTGGAAACAATTAAATCTCCACAATCTAAAACTATAACTGCCACCATCTACGGCAGTGTAGATTTGGTCTTTTTAGTGTTTTTGGGCTACCGATTTGCCACAAGACTTAATGTACCTTTTGACTAACAATTAATAAAAATATAAATGTATACATAATAAGGGTATTCATGTAACGATATAATTTTCTACTTTGTAGAAAAATATAAATTTCCGCAAAGGGTTTACATGAACACCCCATTAGAAATATTTGCGGAAACATTAGAAACAAATATCTGTTTATCTGATTTTTTTTTCTACGATTTCTGCTTCAAATTTGAGAGATAAAATTCTATATTTTGCAGAATATTTTTCCCATACAAATTTTGACAGTTGATTTCTACCGATAGAAAATTCTACAGTTTTTAAGGTTTCTATGGGTTTTCTGTGTTTGCATGAATACCCTTAATGTATTATATATTATATTTTTCTCAAATTTTCTAACTCAAAAAATATCTTTTACTACTTATTTGGTGAGGGCCACATACAAGTTTCTTTCTAAAAGTTGGCATTAAGTGCTTAAATCTCTTCCAGATTGTTGGCTTAACATCGTTTTTTTACATTTCTAATTTTTATTTTATAATTTTCTTTCGAAAACAATATTTTCTGTGAGATAAAATACGTTTGAAGCCAATATTTTTAATTTTTGAAAATATATTTGAGTTGAAAATCAATGTTTAGCAACTTTTAGTAATGCTTTTTTTAGGTTTTTATTTTTTGTTAAAAAAAACTTTAAATTCGATTTTTCTTAAAATTTTACGGAATGTTGAAAACAATATTTCTTATAAGAAAATTTTAGTTGGAAGCCATAATCTCAATTTTTTTAAAAGATATTTGAGTAGAAAATCAATTTTTACCAACTTTGAGTAATGTTTTAAGTAGGTTTTTATTTTTTATAAAAAAAACTGTCAATTCGATTTTTCTCAAAATTTTACCAAATGTTAAAAACGTTATTGTTCGTTGGACAAAATTGTTTTGAAGATAAAATCATTTTTTGTTCGTAAAATTTTCGAGGTGACAATTTTTTTTTTTTTATTTTTTTTTTTTTCATTTATAAAAAACCCGTTAATTGGAATGTTTCCAAAAATATATTTGTTTGGTATCGCGTTACAATATATAATATAAAATTTAATTCAAGTCTCTTGCCTTATTGGTTCATGAGTTATTTAGAGTAAACCTAAATGTTGACCTTTTTTTAAATTGATATGGTAAAAAAAACACCCAGTCAATTTTTTTGAGAGTCCTTTTTTCATCTTTCTGGATTGTTATCTTTTGACGGACGTACGAACGTTCGTATACACGCAGGCACATACATCTCTCTAAAAATCTTATATTTCGACTCTATTAACCTTGAAACGTCGAGAAATGTCAACATTTTCAATTCGACAAATCGGACCAATTACAATAACTTTCTATGGGAAGTTAAAAAAATGAAAGGGATAAAATGACAGCTTTAAAGCGTCCAATCGAAATCACCAGGACGGCTGATAACATCCGCATTAGCCATTGCAAAGCTTCGTCCTAATCGCTGTTCCAATTTCAGTAAACAAAAAGTTTGTTAACAGGGCGGTTCACCAAAGTGTCGTTCCCATTCCCAGCCTCATTTTCGAAGAAAAATACTTCAATGATTCTCTGTAGATGCAAAGACTCCTCGACATTAGCGATTTCCGTGAATTGACTCCCACTCTCGGCTATAGCAATGTATTTTTTAGATTTTTTGAAAAATAAGTTTTTATGATGATATTATAATAAATTCCCTTTAAATTTCTGCTTTCTATTTTTTTAATTAAATGTTTTTAGAATTAAAAAAAACATGTTTTTTTTATTTTATTACAAATATCACACCTTTCTACATTTTAGTTATTATCATTTTATAACTTAATTATACAAAATAATATATTTATTTCAGTTAAATGTCAAAGGTTTATCAAAAAACTAAAATAATGTCATAAAACCCCTTATTCCTTATTATAAATTCTTCAATTTTATTTTATTCCAATATTTCAATAGCAAAAATGTATTCTGATGATTCAGAGATCACTTAATCATTTTACAGGGAGAACACATCAATTTAGAATTTAGCAACAAAACAAAAAAAAAAAACTAATCTAACCCCAACAATGAGACATTTAAAATTACTTTAAACAAACTTGATGTAAAATATACCTACTATATATTTCAAGATTGCACGAATCAGTCAGCATTTAAGTTCATTGCAATAAATATTGTCTCGATTAACTTTGTTTGTTTTTGATTCTAACAAAGTGTAGACGTTTAAAAAAAAGGTCGACGCAGAACAAAACTTATTATTCGGAAGTAAATTTTTAAAATTAAATTTTATTGATTTTAATGTAAGTTGAAATATTTTCTTTAACAATAATTCTTTCGTTAAGCTTTTGATCCGAAATTCAATACGTGTAAATTTAAGTAAATACGAGTACATTAACAATGAATACAACATGTTGTTTCAATAAGTTCGACAATGTTTAAGTTTTCAAAAATTGTAAACAATTTTTTTTAAATAACTGAAAAACAACGTCTGTATGTATGAGTGTACCTGTACATACATTCCTATTTTGTATACATAAAAATGAGTTTTTATAACTTTAAAAGATAAGCAACGTAATGTTTAAAAGCATTTGAACCGACTCGACTTCAGAATCAAAATTCATTGTTAAGATTGAATAAGAACGTGTTTTTTAAGAGAAGTAAATTTTTGTATATTAAAATTGTTACGGTCCCTATCCTTTTCATGAAATTTTCCATCACCAATTTCGCGTTACGAATTTCATGCTAAAGACCTTGGAACGATCTTGGAACATTAACATAGATCTTTTCTCTCACGTTGCCCCAAACAAAAAATATCAACGGCCAAATTGTGATCATCTGCCAGAAATAACACGGTCAGGAAACTCTTCATGCAAAATTAAAACTGTTTTGTTGCCTGTGTGGTTACGTTACGCCGTCATCATAATTTATCAGCTCAGTTGCAGTGACACGTTAAGGATAAAGAGGTATTTTAACAATCATTCTTGAATCTTCCGAGCTGCAAATACGACAATTCTAATTACTCGTATTAATGTGGCCTCATCACTGAAGATGATTTTTGTCTTGAAATCCGAATTATTTTCATGAATTCCAAAAGTAATCAAATAGCAAAGATACCACGTCGTTTTTTGAACTGTGACTAAAAAACTTACATCATTTTTGTAGTAAATTTATTATTTTTAATTTCGTTGGTGAAGCGTTTATTGTTCCATTTTTATGGTTAAATGTGAAGATGTAATTTTATCCAAAAGTAACCAAGAAATGTTCCAAAATTTAAATTTTTTTGCGATAAATATAAAAATGAAAATAGAGGCTGGGATGCGACCCACACTGATAATTTTCCATCCCGTATGTCGATTTTTCTTCCTTAAAAAGTTTGTAGGTTTTTGTATTTCGTTAAAAAAGTTATCAGTTAAATTATTCTAAGAAATTTAAAAATAACCAACAATATTTTGCATATGATGAAATAGTTTGATTTCAAAACCTTTTTCTGCTAACGAGAATTTTAGGCGAAAACCAATTTTTACCAATTTTAGTAGCATTTCTTAAAAACTTGTATTTCTTATATAAACAAATAAATTGGATGAATGAAATTAATTTGAAGTCAATATCTTCTATTGTTCACGAGATATCGAGAACCGAACATCAAATTTTACCAATTTTGCGTGCTTTTTTTTGTAGATTTTAATTTTTTATGAAAAAAACTGATTGTTAGATTTTTATAAAAAAAAATACTGAATGTTGAGAACAATATTTTTTATAAAATAAAATTAATTTGAAGCCTATATCACACATTTTTGTAAAGATATTTGAGTCGAAAATCAAATTTTACGAACATTTAGCAATGCTTCTTTTAGTTATTTATTTTTTGTTAAAAAACTGTCAATAAGATTTTTCTCAAAATTGTATCAAACATTCAAAACAATATTTTTTATAAGGTAAAATTAGTTTGAAGCTAATATATTTAGTTTTTGAAAAGGTAATTGAGTCGATAGATCTATTAACCAACTATTTTAACCAACTTTTGTTAATTTTTTTTTTAGGTTTTTATTTTGTGTAAGAAAACTGTCAATTCGGTTTTTCTCAAAATTTTACTGAATGTTGAAAACAATATTTCCCATAAGGTATAATTAGTTTTGAGCCGATACCTCAAAGTTATGAAAAGATATTCAAGACGAAAATCAATTTTTACCAACTTTTATTAATTTTTTTTAGGTTTTTAATTTTTTGTAAGAAAAAACTGTCAGTTTGATTTTTCTCAAAATATAACTTAATGTTGACAACAATATTTTCTAAAAGAAGAAATTAATTTGAAGCCAATGTCTCAAAGTTCTGAAAAGATATTTGAGTCGAAAATCAACTTTTACTAACTTTCATTAATTTTTTTTTAGGTTTTTTAATTTTTGTAAAAAAAACTGTAAATTCGATTTTTCTCAAAATTTTTCAGAATGTTGAAAACAATATTTCTTATGAGATAAAATAAGTTGGAAGCCATAATCTCAAATTTTTGAAAAGATATTTGAGTCGAAATTCAATTTTTACCAACTTTGAGTAATGTTTTTTTTTAAGTTTTTATTTTTAGTTAAAAAAATTGTCGATTAGATTTTTCTCAAAATTTTACCTGATATCAAAAACGTAATTCTTCGTTGCACAAAATTGTTTTGGAGATAAAATCATTTTTTATTCGTAAAATTTTCGAGGTGACAATTTTTTTTGTCGGTTTTTTTGATTTATGAAAAAAAACGTTAATTGAATTTTTTCCAAAAATATATTTGTTTGGTATCACGTTACAATATATAATATAAAATTTAATTCACACTAGCGTTATTGGTTCACGAGATATTTAGGGTTTACAAAAATGTTCACCTTTTTTTAAACTGCTGTGGTAAAAAAACAACCCACTCAATTTTCTTGAGAGCTCTTTCTGCATCTTTCTGCTTTATTATCTGTATAACAAAATTTATTTGAAGTCGATATCTCTACTGGTTCTTTCTTTCTTTTTTTTTTCTTTCCAAAAATCTTTTATTTCCACCATAGGAACCTTGAAACGTCGAGAAATGTCAAAATTTTCAATTCGATAAATCGGACCCATTACAATAACTTCCTATGGGAAATTAAAAATATGTTTGTATTGCTCCAGAAGGTTACCCCCCATAAAACCGTTATTTTATTTTTAAGTTTTCTCAAGAACTAATCAACCGATTTCTGCACAAGCATTCTTATACTATCACAATAATATTTGATGATCAAAAATGTCATTGTTTTTATTTTTGATTTAAAAAAAAAATATTAAACATTTTTTTCAAAATTCGATTTCTTGAACATTTTGTTCACTTTTTTGCGAAATTGAAATTTAAAACGTATATTAATACGCTCTAAATAACTGGGTACTATACAAACATTTTTAAACTAAAATTGAAAAATGTTATATATACAAAATTAATTTAAAAAGATTTTCAAAAAATAATTTTGAAAAATTAATGTTTTTTGAAAGATCAAATAACATGTAAATTTTTGAAAACAATCTTTTATTGCAACCCAGTCGTGCATTTTATTTTATTTAGACTGCATACCTATAAGAAAGTGATTTTATATTTTTTACAATTTTGTATTAAAATCATTTTCAGTTAAGTAAAGCAATTGTTAAGGCTTAAAGGACAATATTGCTTTTTATACAATTCCTTAACAATATATATTTTTATTTTCTTATAACAATGCAGTCGCATTAACAAATCTCTGCGTCTTAACATCGACCATATTTAAAGCTAGCAAGTAAATATAACCTTGAAATGAGCCAAAAGAACAAGTTCTTACCATTAAGTCGAGAATTTTGTTTTGTATAATAATTTAGAATGCACTTAATTTTTATAAAGAATAAGTCCTAACTGTTTATGGAGTAAACAATGAACAAGTAAGTTTTTTCATGCCTCAACAATAAATGTTTTAATTTGAATCCCAAAATACTTGTTATAGCTTAAAGGTATAAGAATTGAGCAGAAGAAGAATTTATACATATGTACGTCACAATCATCCAATGGACTGCTATATACCCATACTCTAAAGCAGTTTCCCATACCTATTTAACATATGGATTTAATAAACATCTCTTTTAAATTAGCCTCCTTCTGCCTACACGATTGTATAATAATCAAGGCTATTCTTAATTTGCCCACCACACCTAGATATCTTCCTAGGCATAAGTTTAGTCATTTTCGCTATAAATATCATCTGTAAAACAATAACAATAAAAATAATTCGATTAAAATATGAATTCAAAATCACTTAATGAACATAATTAAATTTATAAATAGTACCTACAAGTATAAGAGAATATTTAGTGTCATTTTACAACAAAAAAAAAAAAAAGGAAACAAATCTTTTGTTGTCATCACGTATCTTGAAAAAAAACCACGAATCTCTTTATTTTACCGTTTTTGTTTGAATTTCCATTATTCGAATCACGTTTATAAGATACGTTAACGAAAAAAAGTAAATAATTGAATCAGCAGCACGCCAACATTAATAGTTCTAGTGAATGTAAAACAAAACCAACTTTTGGTTTCGATTCACAAATAAAAAGATATTTATTACCATAGCAAAGTTCGACTAGACTTTGACTCTATACAGAAGATGAACAATCACGGACTCACGTTTGTGTATTAAACTAATTTTCTACAATAAATTGTCACTTTTGCTTTTATATCTTTATATGCCCTCCCTATACCCTCAAATTGTGTGAGAAGATGAGCAATCCATAGTAATATTTTATAAAAATGCTAATGAATGGGAATCGGATAATAAAATAAAAAGCCGGCCGGCTGCCGCTTGTCTCTTGCCTCTTGCCGGGCTTTTAACGCAGTTCTTATGACGTGAAATTAAAACATGTATAATGGGTAAAGTGCGTTACGTTCAATGTCCGTTCAGAATTTTAATGTTTAACTTCCATTACTGTTAGTTTTATATAGTTGTTGTTTATGTTGAATATTTTTATGTTTACATAGTTCTTGAAGGAAGTTATTTTCTTAAACTTTTTGCACCAGGGAAATTGTTCAAAGGTGCATTCACATCTTTCAGATAAGGCTTAATGTGAATGTTATAACAGTTAACTGCTAATATGAGGTTTTTTACTTCTATGGCTTTAACATGTTCTGAGCTCGATTAAGTACCTACATGGCCGCATTTGACATCCACTGTGAATGCATAGGTTTTGTTATTAGAGGTTTCGTTTAGAATAGCGGATTTTTTGGGAATCTGTCACTTTTTAAACTGTAAACTTTTTGACATTTGGACAAGTAAAAAATACACCGTTAATACAAATTCATATGTAACGAAACAAAAGTACCCGTTGCGTGATGGTGGCATGATGGTTACTAGCAAGGACAATGCTAGATGTCTTGGGCTTTATCCCTGCCTGTGCCACCTAAAATTTTTGTTTCACTGGTACTGCCTCTTGCGAGGAATTCTTGTCATGACCCTCCATCCCTGACATGACTCGCCGGCCGGCTGCCGCTTGGAAAGGTTGAGAGTTGTAAGTTACTAGGCCCTAGTTCTCAACGGACTGTTGCAATTTTTCAATACATTTTTTCTTACCCTGTTATTTCTCAAACAACTCCGAGATCCTATGATTCAATTCATTCAGTCTTTTTTCTTTGGGATGACGTGAGAAAAGGGTTATGTCAATTCTCCACAATCAATTCAAGACCTTAAATAAAATTCGTGATGTTAACGAGGACATTTAGCAAATAGCACGTGCAAAACTTCATGAAAAGGTTATGGTTCTGAAAATGTACCCATCTATCCATTTGGCTGTAATTGTTTTCCATTGTTGCCATTCACAACCTTCCTCTTTAAATTAAATCATCATTCATTGATCCCTTGTTTTTTAATATCAAAATAAAACATCTAGTTATAAAAAATTACTTTAAAATTAAGTGTTTAAGATCGTAAGACTTTAAGTATCAACAGAGGTAAAAAGTTTCTATCTGCGAAGTTTGACTAAAAATTTAAAATATGTGAAATAAGGCTTTATAGGTTCCCCTTATATAGTACACAATCCAATGTAAAGAAGTCATGTGATCTTTCAATGCACCAAATTCTAATTTAAGGCTTCATGTAGCATCTCGTGACAAAATTAAAAGCTGTTAACAAAGTAACATTCATGCGTTCCTGTTTCATAAATTAATTATGGTCATAGAGAAAATACACTTTGTGATGATGATTAACAAAACAACAACAACAACTAAGAAAGGCCGCCTCTGACATAGAATTGCTTTTATGCATTTCAAGATCAAAAAATCAAACAACTTTAGCCTTGAGAGTTCCATAAATGGTTCACGATAGAAATAATATGAAACCAGTTCACACAACAGCTACAGCATCCAGTTTCAACGTCATTTCCATTGAAACATAGATGATGGAAGTTTTTTGTTTTTAAATAATTGTACATACATACATATGTAACAGATGTTTAATTATATTTATATACTATAGCTAGCTAATCTTTTTTTTAGCCAGAAAATTTGTTCTTTGTATTAATTATTTAATATATCCTTATTATAATGAAAACGTATTTACTTTTATTTATTAATTAACAAAAAAAAAACTCTGAAAACAAATTAACAATACTTTTAAATATTACTTTTTTTAATATGGTAATTACCGGATTTATGAGAAATTAAGTTATAGTAAACATAAAAAGCATAATATTATTAATATCATTATTAAGAACCTGAATAAGTTGTTTATCTATATTTAATCAAGCTTCTTATTTAGTTAAATGTCTTGTTTATGTTTTTTTGTTTTGTTTAATAATAACTCACTTAAACTGTAAACATATACATTGATTATTATTATTCAACTTTTATAAACACATTATTTGGGAATATTCATATTATTATTATTATTCAATAAGAATACATAAAATTATAAAAGTTTGTGTGATTTTAATTAAAAACCTTATTTGTAAAAAAAATTGTGGTGATATTTCTGACGTAAGACTGACTACCCAATGACTAATAACAATGACTTTTTAGGAAAAAAAGTGATTAAGACAAAGATTTTTAAACTTAAGAGTAGAATTTATATGATGTTAAGGCAAAGCTGTGTGGAATAGATCTTTCTGACAAAAAGTTGCTTTTTAGAATAAGGAAATATATTGGAATCTTAGTTAGTTTTATTATTTGTGTGTTCTTAGTAAGGTTTAATTGTGGTACCTGTGAAAAGTTTGATTTTGTGTTCTTACTTAATAATATAAAATCATTGTTTAATTAGGTATTTTTCATTTACTCTTAATTATTTACTTTTTTAATTAAAAAATAAATCCAAATTTTAATGCTTAGTCTATCTTAAAACATAGAATTGATTAAGCAAGTGCGTGTGTTCCAGTTCTTCAATTTAAGCATTATTATTTTTTTTTACCCCAACGCTAATTAATACGTGATTATTGATATCTGAAAACAATTTATATTCATTAATTCCTTCATTTGTATTTACAATTCAATTCGATTAATTGAAAACTAAATCAAAAAAGAGGCTGGGATGCGACCCACACTGATAACTTTCCATTCCATTCGTGTTATCAGTTAAATTATTCTAAAAAAATTAAAAACTTTCAACAATATTTTGCATATGATAAAAGAGATAAATTTCAAAATTGATATTGGTTAACAAGATTTTTATTCGAAAACCAATTTTTAAAAATTTTAGTAGTATTTCTTAAAAGTTTTTGTTTCTTATATAAACAAATACAAATTGGATGAATGAAATTAATTTGAGAGATATCGAGAACCGAACATCAATTTATACCAAATTTACGTACTATTTTTTGTAGATTTTATTTTTTTCATGAAAAACGGATTATTGGATTCTTATAAAAAATTATTGAATATCGAACAAAATATTTTCTGTGAGAAAAAATAAGTTTGATGCCAATATTTTTAATTTAATAAGAAAGTAAATTTTTACGAAGTTTTAGTATTGTTTTTTTTATGTTTTTATTTTTTGTAAAAAAAACTATCGATTCAATTTTTCTCAAAATTTGTCCGAATGTTGAAAACAATATTTCTTATAAGTTAAAATTAGTTGGAAGCCATAGTCTCAAATTTTTGAAACGATATTTGAGTCGAAAATCAATTTTTACCAACTTTTGTTAATTTTGTTTACGTTTTTATTTTTTGTAAAAAAACTGTCAATTTGATTTTGTCAAAATTTTATCGAATGTTATAAACAATATTTTTTATAAGATAAAATTAGTTTAGAGCCAATATCTTAAAGTTTGGAAAAGATATTTGAGTCGAAAATCAATTTTTACTAACTTTTATTGAGTTTTTTTTAGGTTTTTATTTTTTGTAAAAAAAATGTTAATTCGATTTTTCTCAAAATTTTATCGAATGTTATAAACAAAACTTTTTATAAGATAAAACTAGTTTAAAGCCAATATCTCAAAGCTTTGAAAAGATATTTGAGTCGAAAATCAACTTTTACCAACTTTTGTTAATTTTTTTTTAGGTTTTTATTTTTTGTAATAACCTTTTTCTCAAAATTTTATAGAATGTTATAAACAAAATTTTTTATAAGATAAAATTAGTTTAGAGCCAATATCTCTAAGTTTTGAAAAGATATTTGAGTCGAAAATCAATTTTTACCAACTTTTGTTAATTTTTTTTTAGGTTTTTATTTTTTTTTTTTTAAACTATCGATTTGATTTTTCTCAAAATTTTACTGAATGCTGATAACAATATTTTTTAAAAGATAAAATTAGTTTAAAGCCAAGTTTTGAAAATAAATTTTTACCAACTTCTATTATTTTTTTTTAGGTTTTTATTTTTTGTAAAAAATCTGTCAATTCGATTTTTCTTAAGATTTTGACGAATGTTGAAAACAATATTTCTTATAAGTTAAAATTAGTTGGAAGTAATAATCTCAAATTTTTGAAAAGATATTTGAGTCGAAAGTCACAGTTTACCAACTTTTGTTGATTTTTTTTTAGGTTTTTAGTTTTTTGTAAAAAAACTTCAAATCGATTTTACCAGATGTTGAAAATGTTATTTTTCGTTGCACAAAATTATTTTAGAGATGAAATCGGTTTTTGTTCGTAAAATGTTCGAAGTGACAAATTTTTTTTTTAGTTTTTTTTATTTATAAAAAAAACGGTTAATTGGATTTTTTTCCAAAAATATACATATTTGTTTGGTATCACGTTATAATATATAATATAAAATTTAATTCAATTCTCTAGCGTTATTGGTTCGTGAGATATTTAGGGAGAACCAAAATTGTCCCCTTTTTTCAAATTGCTATGGTAAAAAAACAACCCACGCAATTTCTTTGAGAGAGAGAAAAAAACGTCGCGAACGTACGGACGTATAGACGTATACGAACAGACGTACGGACGTACGAACGTACATACATACGTACACACGCACGCACAGACATCTCTCTAAAAATCTTTTATTTCGACTCAATTCGACAAATCGGACCGATTACAATAACTTCCTATGGGAAGTTAAAAATTAAATAAATTGATCTCGTTCTTAACTCGTAAACATCACCATAGCGAAAATGTTCTTATTACAGTTATTTTTTTTACATTGACAGTGTAATCATTGATTTAAGGAAAATTCCATAGAATGAGTGTTAAGATTGAAATTTTTCCCTCTACTTTTGTTCTGGCTTAAAGAAAGGTCTTAAGTGTCAGTATTCATATCATGAGTCAACTCTGTAGAAAGGAATTGCTACAATTTGTTTGTTGGTGTCGAACCACAGATTTACTTACAATGACTAATGGAATATTTGCGGTTATCTATTAACTATGGCAAACGATAAGTTTGAACCTAAAGTGAAGCGTTTTATTTCATAAAAGTCTTACAAATAAGGCTACTGCAACTTTCATCTATGCCCATGGAAATTCAACTTCATTTTAATACACTGTAAAAAAAACTTTTACATACTATAAGAAATTGCTTTAGTTTGCTGCATGATTTTAAAAAATGGTATAGAAATTTTGTTTTTTGTTTTCATAGAATCGAATCTGACTTATACTAAGTGACGTTTGACTGACATTTCAAAACAAATTTTTAAGAGCTACTCTTAGGACATTGCACTTTTTTTATCGTACTCTCATTTCTACCTTCTACTGTCTTGATCTCTTATTTGACTAAATCAAAAAACATCCTTGATTTGATTAGTGTCAAAATTATGCCAGTGTAAAATGGCCTAATCGAAATTGCTTAGATTGATGCTTCAATAAAAAAAAAAAATCTATCGGTGGTTAGACATTAAAATAAAGCATTAACACTTTAGAAAACCACTGTTGTTTTAAGGTTGATAATAAATCATTATACTATGACAATATTAACCTCTTTTACAAGGTTCTTTTTTGAAGTGCATTGTGTGGGTACCACACAATAATTTATCTCCATAATATCCATTGTCTTGCGGTTCTTGCTCTCGTAAGTAGGACAACCAAGAAGATAAATCTCATATCGCATAAAGATACTTGGGTTAATGCACTTTTTGCTGCTGCCCTGATGAATATAGGGCCATATAACAACTCAACTATAAATGAATAAACCTAGATTGTTGCATGATGAATATGTATATCGGATATTGCAATCTTATTTTTTTCTCAAAGTCTAAGCTTTACAAAAAATCTCAGACACAATTCAAGATTACTGATTATGATGTCGTGTCGAAGTCGAAGACGATGTTGAAAATTATGTTTTGGTTCATTTTGTGAGGAAATAATTAACTTTTATTATTTTTATATTTTCTTTTCCAGATGAAGTAAAATGGAAAGTCAATGCTGAAAAAATAGAACACCTACTGTTATATCAAAACCAATTTTTAATTAATAGAAACATTGATACAATATGAGTAAAACTATGACAACAAATAAGAAAACTGCAACAAGTAGTTGTTGTTCTCATCAAAATACATCGAACTCGGATATAAATGAGATCAGTGTAGAATCACAAGAACTCAAGGAGAAAGTCGGTTTGAAGTATCTTCCTAGTTGGCCACCGGTTAATTTGGAGTTTCGTGATTTGAATTATTCAGTTCCAGATTTAACTAAAGGTAAATATAGAGTAAATCATATAATTCAAACAGTTCAAGTTGATAGTTGGCATAACTTAGTTTGAGTGGAGTATGTTTAAAAGAAGGCGTCTACAACTGTACAGGCACTTCGAAAACATTATGCACAAATATTATTTTTGTGTACAATTCATTTGTTCGTCCTTAGTATATCCCATAAAGTAAATCCTAAATTTGGATTGGTACTAAAACGTTCGGCAGAGGTTTGAAATAAAATGAATTTAAAATTTTTCACAAAATACTTGAAAGTTGATAGTTTTTTTTAGAGCAAAATCGATGTGATCACACATTACGTTTATATTTCTGCTCAAAAATTACATATACGAGTAAATAAACAACTAAAAAGTAACCTGAAAAAAATATCCAAAAAGTCAATTGTTAAATTTAAGTTAATGCAATGCAATATAATATTTCTCGATTTTTACAGAAATATTGTTTCATTTTTCGAAGAAATTATGCAAATTATTATTCCTTCAAGTTCAATGAAACATTTTCTAATTATAAATTATTTGTTTCTTTAATCTGATGTCAATATTTGCATACAAATCTTATAAATCAACCACCTAACACATACCTTTCAATAAAAATTAAAACAAAAAGTGTCTTTAAGAATCTGGTTCTTAGTTGTGTTACGATGCAAGGACAAGTTCTATTGTCGTGTCACAGTACTATGGAATGATATTTAATTGACAAACAAATATACTAACCCAACTTTATAAATCCAGTTTTTTTTTTGCATTGTTTATTAATATACAAAATGTATAAGAATTTCTTGAGGTCTAGACTCAGAATCCCACACTGATTTCACAACAAGAGTAATGTAAAGCACAAAAATGTGATAATATTTTATGGAAATGTAGTTTTTGTTTGGGAGGTTAAGGACCTAGTCGTTCGTATTGCATCTTATAAATTTACTATAATTTGACATATCAATGACACTTATTGTAAATAAAATATAGATGAACCCAAACCGCTTTTGTCTTAATATTTTAGCTGTTTTATCTTATCTTGAACCCGTCTTATGTATATTTTCGTAGTTCTTTTTTAACATATATAATAATTAATAGTCTATAGTTTATTTATCTGTTATTAAAGATGACAATAATAATTTCTAACCTTAATAAAATTACATCTGGCAAAATTTTTCCCATCCTCCCAAAATATATTATTGAATCTTTAAAATCCAATTATGCTTTCCTGAAGGTTTTTGATGGCCATAATTCAAAATCACTGTACAATTTGGAAGAACCATCATTTTACCAGACCTTTGGAGGCTATGTAAAGTGACAAAAGTCTACACACGAAATGTGCATTTTAATTAAAATTTAATTTTTAACTACAATAGGTGACCATCAATAGTTCGTTGCAGCACCATGGGCTTCTAAAAAGCCTGTAATCATCGCGTCGTCGAAGAAACTAAATTTTCGACTCCACTTTCCATTGCAAATTCTCCCATCCGTGCTCAATGACATTTAAGTCCAAGTTTTGTTGTGGTGTGTAGACTTAGTGTGAAGCGTGATATCGAAGGCAATCTTTGGTAATACGAGCCCTTAGTTTTTGATCCTTATCTTGCCGAAAAATACAACTCCGACCAAGATTTCAGTTTTTAGTCAATACAGGTTGAAGTTCTTAAAAAAAAGTGCTGTTTTTTTCTTGTAATGTCAATAAAATAGACTGTGTAAACCATTATGTTTCAAAAATGATTTTAGGCTGCCATGGCTGGCTGGAATAATTTCCAGCCAAGAGGTCCAATTTTTTCCCACCTTTCGCCGTATGTGAAATGTTCTCTTCTAAGGCGTCAATCGTCTCAATTTTCTCTGCGTATTCACATAAAACCACAAAGTAGTTCAGCGGTGTGAAATCGCAAGATCTTCGAAATCACGAAATAGTGCGCTCACCAAAATTGTACTTCAATAAAATGATGCATCGAACCGAACCTTTATTAGGAGTTATTGTACTCATTACGAAATAGGAAACCAAACTGAGAAATCAAGTGACAGATGTCAAAAAGACCAATTATTTCTAGATTGAAATCCATATTTCTGAAAAAAAAAACATCTGTCTAAACCAAAAACGATATATTGGAAAGTTTAAAACTATTTTTGGTATAGAGAAATTAAAAGGCAAGATATCATATATATATTTATTTTCTATCTTACAAAACATACGTAATTTTGTATGCTCGTGTAATTTTCATATTTAACAACAAAATATTTATTCCTCAACTTAAAACACTTAAAATATTTGTTTTCTAAAATCCATTCCATTCCTGATATAAAACCTTTTCATTTCATGGTTTAAGTAAGTAGCTTTGGCATTTGACACCTGTCATTTGAAGTGTCATAACATTTCTTGTTTGAGTGTTTGGCAATAAAACTTACAACAAAAGTAGTGATTTAAACGAAGACACTTAATGCAATGATTATGGTCATCATAATCGATCAATTACGCAAGCAATCTGTTAAATTGTAAAGAAATTTGAAGAGACTGGAAGTGTTACTGTACAAAAATATTCACAGCATAGACCTTAACTCTGCCTTACTGAGATTTTTATAACAAAAAACAAAATCAAAAATCCACCTAGTTTATTAGTTTATATGATCCCAAACTAACATTGAGGAATTTAATTAAAAGTATCAAAATTTAAGCCAATTTAAATTTTAAAATTATACATCTTAACTCTAGCAGAAATAAGCGCGCAGGCTAACGCTTACACCTAATAAATTAAATTATAGCTAATATAAAATGCATTACAATTCTCATTAAAAAAAAAAAAACTAATGATAATAAAGATATTTTAATACATATATTATAAATAATCACCTAAAGCATCATAGGTACTATTAGGTACTAACATCAGGTACACAATTAAGAAATTATGAACTTTTGAGTTCAAAACGTTTTTATAAGGATTAAACATAACATATTTAATTAAAACTGCACCTTAATTGACTGTTATAACATAGACAGGTTCATAAAACTTATTTGAATTTAATAAGAAAATTGAATACAATTTAAAATCATCTAAAAAAATGACCTATCTATGTCAGATCATGTTATTTCTGTCAGGTGTTGTTTTGAAGAAAATACAAATTGTTATGAACGATGACACATTTAATTGCTATTCGGTTAATCATAAACTTTATAATTATTTAAAAGTGGTTTTTTTTCTTCGAATTAATTATTTAAAATAGAAACATTCACCATCATGTAGTTATAACGGGTGATTTTTTAAGAGCTTGAGAACTTTTTTTTAAAAAAAAACGCATAAAATTTGCAAAATCTCATCGATTCTTTATTTGAAACGTTAGATTGGTCCATGACATTTACTTTTTGAAGATAATTTCATTTAAATGTTGACCGCGGCTGCGTCTTAGGTGGTCCATTCGGAAAGTCCAATTTTGGGTAACTTTTTCGAGCATTTCGGCCGGAATAGCCCGAATTTCTTCGGAAATGTTGTCTTCCAAAGCTGGAATAGTTGCTGGCTTATTTGTGTAGACTTTAGACTTGACGTAGCCCCACAAAAAATAGTCTAAAGGCGTCAAATCGCATGATCTTGGTGGCCAACTTACCGGTCCATTCCTTGAGATGAATTGTTCTCCGAAGTTTTCCCTCAAAATGGCCATAAAATCGCGAGCTGTGTGGCATGTAGCGCCATCTTGTTGAAACCACATGTCAACCAAGTTCAGTTCTTCCATTTTTAGTTTGTTAGCCATTCACCGTAACGTTGCGTCCAACAGCATCTTTGAAAAAATACGGTCCAATGATTCCACCAGCGTACAAACCACACCAAACAGTGCATTTTTCGGGATGCATGGGCAGTTCTTGAACGGCTTCTGGTTGCTCTTCACTCCAAATGCGGCAATTTTGCTTATTTACGTAGCCATTCAACCAGAAATGAGCCTCATCGCTGAACAAAATTTGTCGATAAACACATTTCGAACCGAACACTGATTTTGGTAATAAAATTCAATGATTTACAAGCGTTGCTCGTTAGTAAGTCTATTCATGATGAAATGTCAAAGCATACTGAGCATCTTTCTCTTTGACACCATGTCTGAAATCCCGCGTGATCTGTCAAATACTAATGCATGAAAATCCTAACCTCAAAAAAATCACCCATTATTAATATTCTAGAATTAACAATAAACAACAGTGATTTTCCAGTTTTTTTTCCTTTGAGAAGGTACAAAATTAGGTCGTATTTGCATTAATTAAATTAAATAAATAACATGCTATAACATTCTAAAATTGTTTTAGTGACAGCCAAGGCAGTTATATTCAATTGATTTTAATTAGTCACAATAATGTTGCGTTACTTCCATACGCCAATAGGGTTTTCCAATAAAAAGTTTAATTTTAAAATTGAAATAAACTAGTATTTTTTAACAGAAATCAATGGATGTTTATTTCATTGTAAAGAAGGGGATATGGTATTGAAGAAATTATTATCAAAACTTCAAAAACGGCTACGGTTACAGCAACATATCCTATTCCATCCATCCGTTTGCGGCTGTATTTTTTCGATAACATCAAAAATTCCATCTCTTAGCTCTTAAATTTATTGTTTTCACTTTTTCATAAAAGTGCTTTAGTTTTGCGAAATGTGACTGTTTTTACAATTTTTGTAGTTAATTTTTACAATTTCGATGCATTGTTGAAGCTTGCATTGTTCCATTTAGTTATGGCTAATTATTACTCGTCAAATTTCAAAAGATGTCAGCTTCCCAAATATCGGCGCATTCAAAATGAAAACTGTTATTGAACAGCTCTTAAGTCCATTATTATAGTTTTTCAGAAAGTGGATTTTTAACTTGTAAACTTTGTTTAAAAAAAATTAAGAATGGTATGAAGATAGAGTTTTCAGTAATTTTGCCTTTATATATACAATTATATAAAAAGTAAATTAAATTTTGATAAGTGGAGTATGCAATAAATGTATTTGTTTTTTGTTTTGACTTGATTGCTTTTACCAAAACAATTTTTACACTTTTTCATTTCATTTAGTATCCTAAGATGTTATTGTGTTTTTATTTGAATTCTTCTTTTTATTTATTAAATATGATAAAGCATCTTAAGTCCATATAAGAAATGCATGAAAAGTTTTGTGGTAAAATATCTTAAGTTGACATAAGCAATCTAACATTTTTGATTAATATCGAACATAAGAACCTAATATATTTTACCAAAATCATTTATGCCTATTATCTGATAAATAAAATAAAATTGATACATAAGACGAATCATCCTCTACTTAAGTTGTTTTACCTTTTGTAAAACTCTACGAAATAAACTTAAGCTATTTTACAAAAGGTCATATCTTTCTTGTTTAAAAAAAAATTATTAACAGGGAAAAAAGAAAAATAGTTTGGAGGGAGAATATATGAAAAAGAATAAATGGATAAAACCACTTACGTCGACTTAAGACCCTTTACCTTTTGAGCACAGTATTAATACCTATATTTACCATAAACAAGTTTATTTAACTTTTGTTTTTATCTTATTTTAAGGAAGTAAATTAATTCTTCGTGGTATCAATGGTGAATTTAGATCAAATGAACTAACAGCTGTCCTGGGTCCATCAGGTTGTGGCAAAACAACACTTCTAAATGTTCTAGCTGGTTACAAGTAAGTCAACCAATCGATTATAATTTATTGATCTAAAACATTTTTCATAACTACAATTTGTTTGCAGTGCTTCAACAGCAACTGGTCAAATCAATGTCAATCGTCGGCCCCGACAAGCAAAGCTTTTTCGACGAATGTCTCGTTATATTATGCAAAATGAAGTCCTCGACCCACATTGTACAGTACAAGAAGCTATGATATTAGCCGCACACCTTAAGCTTGGCAATGAGTTGCCCATGTCACAAAAAATGGAAATGGTAATAAAAAAAGATTGAAATTAAATTCTAAACAGTTCTAAAAAATACAATTAATAAATTAACAAATCGACTATAAATGTATACAATATCTCTTTACCAGATCGATGAGATTCTCTGCATGCTGCGATTAAATAAGTCAGGACGCACAATGTGTGAGGGTCTATCGGGAGGAGAGAAAAAACGTCTATCGATAGCTCTTGAACTCGTCAACAATCCACCTGTTATATTTCTAGATGAACCAACAACGTAAGTATATATATTATAAATAATTCAAACATCATTGTATCTTCATTTTGAATTAACTCTTGTAGCGGTCTTGATGATTTATCAAGTTCCCAATGCATCTCACTTTTGAGACGAATAGCACACTCTGGACGAACAATTATCTGTACAATTCATACACCATCTGCTAAACTTTTTCAAATGTTTGACAAGGTGTACGTCCTTGCAGACGGTCAGTGTGCTTATCAGGGTACAACACATAATATAGTGCCATTTATGAATGCTATTGGACTTTCTTGCCCGCTAACTTATAATCCAGCTGATTTTAGTAAGTACAGTCTCAATATATAAGAGAAAAAAAATTAAATCACAATAATTTAAAACTAGTAAAGCAACATTTTTTTAACTGACATGAAAAAAGTCAGTATCGTGAGATCGTGTGGAACTTGATCGAAACGTTGATATGTTGAAATGCATTTAAAAAGCAATAATTTATTGATAACGTATAAAAGAACTTTGATACAACTTGTTCGTAGTTAACTCCCAATAGAGAACCTTATGACTGGAATTAGGTTTTTTGCAGTAAATATAAGAAATAGATCTTGATTATTTTGTTAATACATTTTAATTGTTAAGCCTAATTATTCAATTAGAAAAATACATGATACGTTAGCAAGGACATAGTTTGCGTTTTGGCATACATGATTTACATATGTAGACTATAGGGTAATAACTTCAAAGTTCCTTAGACAAGTAAAACTTTTAATAGTCCAAGAAAATTTGTTATTTCGTCTTGAAAAAATATTCAACCCTTTTGAATTTTGCACGAACAATTTTCTGCCAGGAAATAATTCATTTCAGTTTTCATTAACTGTGAGTTTCATTCTAAATAGGATTGATTTCCTAAAGTATCATTTCTATAGGCTACTCTTTCGATAGAAATTCAACTCTGTTCAAGATTGAAATGTTTGAATATTTTTCCGGAGGCTGTTTTGGAATGGGATTACTAATTGGATGCAAAATTTTGTTCAAGTGAAACTTATAGAAGTTTTCAAAATTCTGGGCGAACAAACAATTTATGGGTCAAATCTGATTTTCCGATTTTAGATAATTTTGTTCAAAAATACCCTTTTTGTGGATTATTTCAAATCGTTTTCCAATAAGCGTTTTCATTTTAAATAGCCCTCTATTTGGGCAGCAAAAACTTGAAAGCTACAAAAATAGTAAACATTTTGATATGTTGCAGTCACAGTTCGGAAAACTAAGCCACTGTTTGGATTTGGTATAAAGAGATGAACAAGTGAGAATATTGATACTCAGGTTTGCCGGTTCCTCGTGGTCGTGTTTTCCTCTTATTATTTGGAAATTTTTCAAATTATTTTTGAAAAGTCTGTCCATCATCAACGTGTCACAGTTTAGTGCAGTTTTCGGCCTAGCGGTTGGTGACCTTGTTCAGAGAGGGAAAATTTGTTTGACAAAATTTGCAACAACCCAATATTTTCGACCTGTTTTTTTTTTTTTTTTAATGTATCACTTTTATTAATTTTATTTTACCGGTAGATGACCAGAAGTGATTTTCTTTTAAAGAAGGGCTATAAGAAAATATCTTAATCAAATTAAAGTACCCTTACACTTCAAATTTTGCAAATCGAACTTGCTTATAGAAATTCAATTATAAAAGAAATTTTTGAATCATAATCGTAACTTATTCAAGTTTCCGAGGGCAAATTAATGGTGTGAAAGGAAACCAGGGTCCAATTCTACAAAACGACTTATCGACTTTTCACAATGCACTTATCAAATTTTTCGTCAATTTGCAAAATTTTGCATTCCACAGAACTATAAAATCTGATAAGAGAAAAGTTGTAAATGATAAGTGTAATGTCTCTGCAATTTCTGTTTCACATATGTACATTCTGTTATGCAAAGTTGATTTTGAAAAGTTAAATTTGCAAAGCTATGCAAAAATTATGCTGTTTTGTTCCACCAATCCTATTGTAGTTTTGCAAAGTGAATTTTGATAATTTTACCAAAAGTTTACAGAGAAAATAATTGCTTTGCAAATGCTTATTGTTATTACTATCGAAGTGAAGACGCGTAACGTAACAAAAAGTTATAAAGACCGTACACATTTCTCGGGACCTTAAAACTATCATTTTAAAGAGTGCTTTCATTTAATTCAAATTTAGGTTGATTTCCTTTAAAACAAAATTGGTGGAAATCAGTGCACAACACAAAAACCAATTTCCAGAGTTATTGCTGATAATGCTCCCTCTCCCATTTCATGCGCTGAAGTTACCGGTGAGTGATAAACTTTAAACTCGAGGAGTTCCAGAGACGATATTTCTTTTCTCTAGCCAAAATTTTGGGAACTTGGTAGAGATATTCCTCTTCTTTGGGTTTAAGAGTTAGTGCGAGTTGTATTTTTTATCATCGATATTTTTGAATCAAACTCAGCTGATGGTATATTTTCTAAGTTTCCATAGCTTTCTGGTTAATTCTGTCCATCTACAACAGTTGAATCTGATTTCAGAATATCGAGGATGGCCAAATCAGCTTCGTCCATGACACTGTTCTTCCCAGCTCCGGATCTAGTTTTTCGGGCCTTATCCCTTTTATCCGACTATTATTCCTTAATATTTTAAAAATTAAAAATTCGAAGAAAGCCAAGTTCACTTAATTCCTATTCGATTCTACCACAGATTAACTTATAACTTAAATTAGTGCGCTATTGCGTATACTTAACTAAATCAACACTTTTTTCATTGACTATACTTGCTATCAATCTAATCTTAACAAATCTTTACAGTAATTGAAGTAGCTGGTCGAGAATATGGCAATGATTATTATGAGAAAATGGTTGCAGCTGTTGAAAATGGCAAATGTTCAAAATGGACACCAGATTTTGATTATAATACAACATCTATCACAGATTCACATGACCAAATTAAGTCTGTGGAAGAATTTGAAGAAGAAATCAATCCAAAACTTCTTAAGTCCAAATGTTCGTGGATTTTACAGTTTCGATTGCTCTTACATCGAATGCTTATACAAATGTGGCGAGATAAAGTAAGACATTTACATTTCCAAATTTCAGAAATCGTCATTATTTTCTTATATTTCTTTGCTTTCAGTCTTATATTAAGCTTAAATTTATTGTAACTATCGCATTGGGTATCATTGTTGGAGGAATTTATGATGGAGTTGGAAATGATGCTACAAAAGCTTTGTTTAATTTCGGATTTGCATTCACGATTATTATTGCTTACTTGTACCTGCCAATGATGCCAGTTTTATTACAATGTAAGTAAAATAGACGTTGTGGGACTATCGTAAATAAAATATCGAAATGACGAAATTTGGAAAAATTTTGAAATCTTAAATTTGGAATACTTTCGGAAGAATTGAAAAATTCCGATGGAAATTTTATTAACGATTACTCCCAATAATATTTCCTCTTAGACTCGTGTTTTAAACTTCGACCATTTTAGTTCCAACGGAAGTTCGACTTCTTAAGCGGGAGTACTTCAATCAGTGGTATCAACTAAGCTCCTACTATCTCGCCATGGTTTGTTCAAAAATACCGTTTATGTTAATATTGGCCTTGATCTACATCTCGATGATCTATCTGATGTCCAACCAGCCGCTCGAGTTGAATCGGTTTTCGATGATTTTCCTCATTTCAATTTTAACAGGAATGACTTCGGACAGCCTTGGAGTTCTTATTTCTTCCCGATTTAGCATAGTTGTAAGTCTTATGATGTTTTTTGAATGATTTGAAGAAATTTATAAAATCTTTGTTTTTTTTCAGAACTCAATGTTCGTCGGACCAGTGATATCAGTTCCATTAATTCTTCTCTCCTGCTATGGCATCGGCTATGGCAAAGAAACCTACATACCATCTTACTTAAAGTTTTTCATGTCCCTCAGCTATCTCCGTCATGGTCTGGAGGGCCTAGTTGCTGCTCTGTACGGAAGTGATCGTTCCGACACCATTTGTCCAGATACCGAAATATTTTGTATGTTCAAGAAGTCGAAATTTCTACTTGTAATGTTAGGTTTTGATGGAGTTGATTACTCTTATTCGGTTTCATGTTTGGCAATATTTTATGTTGTCTTTACATTGGCAGCATTTTTAATGATTAAACAACGTTTGACATTTAATTCTTCAAATTATATAGCTGTGCAATATATTGGACAATTTGTTAAATCACATTTAAATTTTACATCTTTAAAGTACTAACAAACAAAAAAGTTTTTAGGGTTTTTGAAAAACGTTTAGGTATACAAAATCATTGTTTTAGGATCCAGTGATATAATTATGTAATGTAGTTTGTGTAGATATATAAAAATATATGTATGTTTAATGTATGTAATTAGATTTAAGTGGTTTTTCAGTGATACTAGGATTTAAGTTTTGTTTTCAATTGAAATCTCTTTTTAAATACATAAACTTATGGTCTTGCCAAACATTTTAGTTTTTTTTTCGGTTTTCTGAAAATTCTACAGAAAGGTTTGTATATTTGTTTCAGATTTTGAAAACAAGAACACAGTCAATTAGCAAGGACAATATTGTTACTATCTCAGAGATCTTGGAAATCGTCCACATTAATCACCCTTATTCCGATAGGCGTTTTATTTAAACGCCAATTGTCGTTTTAAGGGCATTTATTAGCCGTTTTCCGTAAATAAAACGCCAGCATTTCTCTCGCTATTACATTTCACAAAAACAGCTGATATTTCACATAAAAGTTATTATTCAATTGAACAAAATTGTGTTTGAATGTGTGTTTGAGTTTTAAGTAAAATTGAAGGAATTATTGCTTCAGAGGATTCGATCCAAAGCAAATATGTACATTACATTTACCGGACTTCAACTATAACCTAAGTTTGATCAAAAAAGAAGCCTGCTCAGCAACATACTCTCGCAATTCCAACGAACCTGAAACTAGCTGCCACCCTTACATTTTTCGAGGAAGTAAGCCACCAAAAAGAAGTTGGGAACGACTTCAATCTAAGACAGCCGATCACAGCCTACCTTGAATAAAATACTCAATTTACATAGAAGTTGGAAACGACTTTAATCTAAGACAGCTTATCACAGCCTTCCTTAATGAAAATACTCAAGGAAATGTTAAACATCCTAGTGGGAAAATTTTCCGCTCTGAATAAGAATGGAGCTCTCGGAACCAGAAAAAAGAAAAAAAAAACAATTTTTGTGTTCGAAATTTCCTCACTTTTTGCCATTTCAAATCCTTTGCCAAAGACTCCCATTAGGCATTCTTACTTGTGGAAATTCTTCCAGAAAATTTGTCATTTCCTTGAGAATGATGCTTAATTTTGGCTGTGCCAATCTCAAATTTATTTATTTATTTATTTATTCAGCTTAATACAAGCTATAACTTAACATAACTTAACTTAACTTAACACTAACTTAACTTTTTTTTTTTTTTTTTTTTTTTTTTTTTTTCTTGTTATCAGTTTTCAACATTAAATCATGTGGGCCCTAAGGCCCACATAAAAGCTCTTTAATGTACAAGAACTAACAATTTTGATTTTATTAGACTTAAAATTAAAAGGGACGAGGAATTCGGACTCAAAAAGGGAAAAAGTAAAGGGTATCTTTCAGATGGGATTTGGAAATGTTAAAGTCGAAGACTAGCATAGCAGCGTTGCAGTGACGGAGAATTCTGGACATTGGTTCAAAGTGCCCGTAATTAGTGCGGTGATGAGGGATATAGAAAAGGGAGACAGTACGCAGATTTCGAGGGTTGGTGTTAAGATGAATATCATTCAGGAGTGCCGGGGAATCTATATTGCCCATTAACAATTGATGAGCAAATAATATATCAGCGTTTTTGCGCCTAATATATAAGGGTTGCAAACCTATCAGTTTAAGTCGATCGGCATAAGGAGGCAAGTTGGATGTATCATCCCAGGGGAGGCCACGTAAGGCAAATCGAACGAAACGTCTTTGAACATTTTCAATTCTGAGTGAATGGTTTTCATAAAAGGGAGACCATACTTGGCATGCATATTCAAGATCAAATTAAAGTAAAACCCAACTTCTTTTTGACAACCTCCTTCAGCGAAAAAACACACGGTGGCAGATAACTTTAAAATAAGTGGTACTGAAAGAGAACGTCTTTCATGAAAATTACTTTCGATCAAATTTGAAATATAGAGAAAACTTCTTTGTTCAGTTGGAAACACTGAATTTTAAATTTGAAAACAATATTTTGATTAGTTCAAGCCTTAACATAAGTTTTGTTAAATTACATTGAATGAAGCAAGTCCATTGGATTAGCTGTGAACCGGATGCATCTTCTGTTTACAACTATATATTTGTACCCTTTCTTTTTCTTCCTCGTCACTGCTGCTCCATTAAAAATAGTTGGCTACACTATAAATTTTTCAAGAAATTATCAACTATTATTAAATATTAACGAAGTCTCTCAGGTAAAAATGGGTCTAATATATAAAGATGAGAGTGTTCGATCATCTGACCAACCTAATCCCGTCAACTGCGAGAACCTTCTATACGCGGATGATTCCTTGACCTACTGCTCCTCAATGTCACCACATATAGCCGTGAAGAAAGTAGAAGCACACATCCACCGTCTCTTTGAGTTTTACCATAAATGGGGTATTAAAATCAACGAAGCAAAGTCGGAACTCATCTGCTTCAGAAGGCCGTCAACTGTCGTCCGTAGAGGATCTCAAAAAGCGACAATATGCAGAAACTTGAAGTTGAAACTCCCAGATGGATCGTCACTTTCAGCCAAGAGGACCGTCCAGTACCTGGGAATTTATTTCCACGAGCTGTTAAAGTTTAACCCACATGCCCAAAAAGTTCTTAGGAAAGTCAGCTGGGCCTTTCATCGTGTACATCCATTGATGAAGAAGAACAATGGACTAAGTCAACAGACCAAGATCCTGATGTACAAACAATTGCTGAGACCAGTCATTGGATACAGCTTTCCCGTTTGGTACACCATCTCCAAAACGGCCATGAAGCAGCTAAAAGCCTTTGAAAGAAAAATCCTAAGAATCTGCACTGGGCTTGTCTTTGATAGGGAGCGTCAAAAATATTTCAAAAACGACAGAATTTATTCTGAAGCAAGAATAAATACATTGGACAACTACCTACTACTCTTGGCTAAAAAGTTAGTAGGTAACTCATCTAGCCACCCGAACCAACTAATAAGAAGGATGACAACCCAACAGCGACTGCCAGAGCCCAGGTACCTCAGCGTCATGGACATTATGGATGAAAACATAATTGAAGTCAACAACGAAGATGCCGTTGCATTCTACGCTGACCCCGTGTCAGCCCACCGACTTGGCTAAACAAGCCAAGAACCCCCTAACTAATCAACAAATCCAACATATGACAACCGGGAAGGAACACCCCGAGGATAACCAAGTCAACCGACTTTTATTTTTAGAACACCACATTATTTAAATTTAATCAACAATCTATTTAAATCTAAGACAATGTATCTATTTAATCTTAAGACTATCCAATTGTATATGTATATAAAAGTTCAATAAAAAAATCTTGAATCTTGAATCTTGAGAGTGTTCGATGAAAATCCGGATCATTCTGATGCATTTCAAGAAAACAAATATGCGAAGATATATACATAGTTGCTTCTTACATAAGTATTTATACAAAACACGGTGTAATATTGTTTGTCGAATGTCTAATTCCAAAGATCAACGAGGAATCAAGAAACCTGCCGCAGTTTCTGTTCTTCGTTTTCTTTGTCGTTTCTTTTTTTAAGTGGCATTCTATAACTTTTTCGACGCGACGAATTTGTGGCAGATTTTTAAACTATGAGAATGTAACAGAGATCTGTCAAACTGAAATAAAAGCCTAAATAATTTCATTACTCTATATTCAAAAACAGTGTTTTTTCTTAAACTATTCGCAAATAAATAAATTATTAAAATGATAAGTGTTGAAATGTATTACAACACAAGCAGCGATAGTGACAATGATGAAGAAGGTGTAGAGCGAAATATTGCAAAAGCACAATTAATTTTAAACAGAAAGCTGATAATACAAAAGTCAAATCCATTTGATTTGCCTGATTCAAAGTGAGTTCACCTTCTGATTTTAATATTAATTGTTATGAAATTTTTTAAAAGATTCAAGCAGTACTTTAGATTGGCCAAAGAAGCATTTAAGTATGTGTTGGATGAAATGAGTGCCAAGCTACCGATTCGACAACGTTCAACATCGGTTCCTATAATATTGCGACTTTATTTATAACTTTTAAAAATCCCCAACTGCTCGTTACTTTCCATCAGCTGGACAAGCGCCTAGAATTGATTTTGGTTTGTTAATTTCAACTAAAAATGTGCCAAAATATTTTTTTTTTATTTATCGCGAAGAAATTAAGAGTAAATTCCATGAAATAAATTATTTAACAAGGAAACTTACAGTTTGCCGAGCCTCCATTTCCTAGTCATGAGCAAATTTGTGAACGAGAGATACCGTCTTTTTTTCAACATCGTCGTTTCTTTTCGTCTTACAGAATGCTGAATAAAAGCGTTCAACACACTTGACGCTTACACACGACAACAAAACGAGTGACAAATGTTGAAAACGACTTATGAAATGCAGATTGTCGTGTCGTATATTTTGCAGTCGTTTACCACATCGGTAATAGGTCGGTGCTTCCCGACGATCCAGAAACTAATTTAGTTTTGCGAACTGTGACTGTTATGAATTATAGCAATTTAATCCGTTGTTCCACTTTTAATAATGGTGTAGTTTTTACTTCTCAAATTCCAAAGATCAGCTTTGAAACTGAAAGCAATCCAAAAGCTAAGCTATTCAAAATACAACCCCTTTTCATATAGATAACAAACACTTAAGAAAACATATTTTTTAGTAATAATATTTATTGATAATAAAAATATATGTGTAGGAATTTTAATGTAACGATTAGTATTATTAACTTCCGACAGGAATGAATTATGTACTTCGAATAAGTACATGGAAAACAAAAAAAAAACTTTTTCGAACTTTAACATAAATAAAACAGAAAAAAAAAACAAATTTTTTATTAATAAAGAGATAGAAAAAATAAACCTGCGATGATGAATGTAATTAATAATTGTACTTAAAGTTCATTCGAAGCAAATACTGAATATTAACCTGAGCAATATCATAGACGATAAATTCATTGTATAACAACGTATCAATCATTGCATAACAATAACAATTATCGTCTGTCTTAGCTTTGCCCAGTGGAATTTCAACACCGTCCTCTCTGGTGTGGGATTCCTCTGGATTTGGCATAGTTCGACCCTTACCAAAAGTACTATGCTTGTCCTTTGGTAACTTGGTGACGTAATTAGCACTTGTACACTCGAACATGTCACCCAAAGCAACTTCGGAAAGTAACATCAAGCCAGTAGAATTCTGCTTACTGGTGCAACAATAGTTCGCCGACTTACTAACCATATCGGCGAAGTATATACCCTTGCCGAACATATAACCTGTGACAGGAGCCTCTGGTGGAGCGATCTTGAGACCATGCGACAAGATACCAGCGTAATTTGTAAGTCGAGAACCGTGCCACAAAAGACGACGGTTGTGCAACTTTTTGAACGGCTTGTACCGCCTAGCCTCGCCTTGTCGAGCAACTTTAAACACATCGACAATTTCCAACTCGTACATTTTGTGAGTACCGGCGTGAGTATTCTTGACATATTTCTTCAGCAGCTCGAACTCTTCGCTCTTCTTGTCCAGCGGCTCAATCACTGCCTTCAATTGTTCGTAGTGCTTGTCAATTGGATTGACATCTTCACCCGATTCTTCGCTCTTAATAAGAGAATAGGCGCATTCGATTTCCATCAATGAGTCCAACATTGCTGAGAGATCTTCAACTTGTTTGATGGTATCCAACAATGGAGGACTTCGTACACCAAAGTTATGAGGAATCAAAGTGTAAAAACGATTTGTGGCATCAATAAATTGACTATTGGTACCGGCGTTTTGAATAAGACCATGGATCTCGGTGAGGACTTTGTAGGCGCTTTGGAGTTGTTTTTGACTAAGCTTTCCCAGTGGCATCTTTTCCATGTCCAAGTCGAATTCCAACATAGTTTGCTTCATAGTATTAATGTCGAATATGAGTTTTATTAAATCTTGAACGGGTTTTTCCAATTTAGATTTGACCTTGTGCTCGGCATTGAGATCGATCTTGACATCCTCAACGAAATCAACATCGATTGGATAATACTTCCCGGGATGCTGTTCAATGAAAAAAATAAAATAAATAAATTGGACTTTTGTTTGGGTTGGTTTCAGAAGCTTACCTTAACAAAGTTATCCCTGTCCTCGAAGGAGTTTCCAGTTTTGTCAAGGTATTGCTCCTTAAACAATTCTTTAGCACTATGAACAGTATCGCATGATACCAATGAGTTCTTTCCAATAGTAGTTCCAATACGACCCCACGCTCTAAATACCCAGTATCTAAAAAAACAACAATTTCCTTATAAGTATGGCTTCCCTTAAGCAAAACAAAAGTCTTACCTATTGTTCGTATCTGATTGCAGCAACTGCAACTTGTAATATGAATTCTTATTCCGCTGTATGTCAGTTTGACCCAGAACAACGCTATACTTGTCCTCTCCATCGACATAAACATGAGCCTGTGATTCCAGACCACTTTCTGGATCTACGGCAAGACCATCTTTGACAGTTAGTTTCATTGACTTTGGTACAGATTTGGTGTAGATGCTCTTTGATTTGGAACTCTTTGTCTCTTCTTGGGGCAGTCGAGCAGACGGATCTGTTCCCCAATCACATAAACTTGAACTCGAGATAAAACGAACTGGTCCAGTGGGATCGGCTTCGACTTGTCTCAAATAACCTATCGGGATCACATGAATTCCTAATTCTTTTGCTTTGAGCATTCGGGAACCCATTTTATCGACTTCTTTTTTGGTCGAGAAGATGGCAATTGTTTGCTCATTGATTTTCGTATCAAGTTTTCCACCAAGCTTCGTGATTTTATGTTTTAAACTAGCTTCTTCGTCTTTCAAGTTTATGTGGGCGAATTGGAAGAGATAAAGTGGAGGTCGTTCACGTTTGACTTTTGGACTATATAGGATCGATAAAAATGTAATATCTCAATTTGAACAAAATTTTTGTTCGCATAACTTACCCATCAAGTTCATCTTCCTTCTTCATGGCTGCATTTTTGGCAATTGTTGCCGCACTGGGTGCAATATATTGAATGGCACGAACTTCCACCTTCTTTTTGACGTCCTTCAAAAACGAGAACTTCGACTTTAAGTCCGATGGAACACGAACTGGTTTCCTAGCTGGCTCCTTGATCACATTCATACACTTTGTCCATTCGGTCAAGTCTCCATTGCAAATGTAGCCCGACTTTTGGAAAAGCATTTGGTTGCCTTTGCAAACGGGGCACTCTGCAATGGCACCAAATGTCAACATATCAGCGAGTTGATCGTATAATTTCTCCGAATCAGATACTGGCTCCTGATTGTTAGCTTCAAGGAGTTCAACTATTTCGGGCTTTTTCATTTGTTCTTTTATGTAATCACGGAATTTAAAAAGCCTTTTTGTTTGGGCTTTGTCTTTTTCCGCCAATTCTTTCTCTTCGGCGAGTTCAGCCTCATCTTTTTTCTCAACTTTGGCTTTCTTTGCATCGGGGACGTCTTCAGATTTAATTGCACTAAGAAGAAAAATATGACCCATACTTGAAAATCTTAGAAGTTTCAAATATAAATTAATTCTGCTTACGGTAGAGCATCTTTAACAGCTTTCTGATCTTCTTTCGATAGGCTCTTGAATCCTGGAAGAAGTTCTCCTTCTGCCAACCAACCGAGCTCACCACGCAGCTCAGCGAAGCAGGTGGTATGATGCCATAGTGGTTGGCCGCCATATTTCATACCAACTTCGGTATCAAAAACTGTTTTACGAATACGAACTTGATCTTTTAAGATTTTTTGTTCGCATCCTCTGCATGCTGCACGTCCCGATTTTGCATATTCAATACCAAAATCTTTAACAGCTGCACTTTCGACCTTGGAACGTTTTTTTCCTTTGCCCTTTGCATTGTCACTAACAACAACAGAGCCGGCTCCAAGATCAACTATTATTAAAATAAAATAATTTTTATTGAAATACATAAACAGTAAATAAATAAATTTGCATGTTCCTACTGAAGAGCAAGTTCTCCGACAGAATCAGATCAGAACTCAGCTCTAAATAAACGCTGAACCAATTATTTGACACATGTGATTGGACCCTGTTATTGTGCTGAGTAATTTGTATTTCCAAATGGAAGAAATTTGGATTACCAAAATCATAAAATGAGTTATTTGGATTTCTAGAGAATTTAAAACCTGCAGAGTCAAATTGAATGACTGGGAGCCCATTGGCTTGTTAATGGCGACACCAATTGGCCAACGAAGATCAACATTTTGACACCCTTAGAAAATGAGACCTTGTTCTTAAGAATAATGCTCAAACTCTTAAACGTATTAATGTATCAATATTAGTCAAGTTAGTGCCGAGATATACCCGTTATGTGTGAAAAAGTACTTACAAAATACTTCAAAAGAATCGCAAGATGTTAATATTCTCGGGGGGATATTTGAATGATATTATTTTTCACACTTCATCAAGAATTTGAGATCATTATAAAAGAATTCTCCTGGGTAGGTCTTACGTTTTTTAGCTGGAGCTAGACAGGTACAGATGAGTTGAAGAATTGTTTGAACCTCTTCCTTGTCCATACAGCTTCTGCTTAACATTTGAGAATACGCCAAGCCACCTGGCGTGCTGTACTATGGGGAAGTGTCAGGCTATGACACCAATTAAAGAATTATGAAATCTTCTTAGTTATCAAGCAGCATTTCAATCTCGTATACTAAGAGGTGGCTATGTTATTCCACCTGATATTGGTTTTATTTATAGCATCTTTTTTTAGCAAAAGCTGAACTCACTGATAACCGTGTATCAAAACTGCTAAGCGCTGGGAGTATAATAACCAAAATATATATAACATAGATAAAAGTCAACTGTTCGCATTCGAAAAACCACGAAAACCAACTTTTTAAGTCAACGGGATGCTTTACTTTCAGCATTATTTTTTCTAAACGCATTTTTATCTTATTCAACTTTTTAACTTAAAAGCCTAAAAACTTTTTCCTATAAGGTATAAATTAAAGAATAATGTACCACATTTTATGTAAACTTCTCCTGATTAAAAAAATATTTGTAAAAAAGGTTTTACTTTTAGCCCTTATCAGACGCATTTTAATGATTTTTTTAATAAGTTTTTCAACTTTAAATCCTGATAACTTTTTCCCAGAATGTATAACCATAAGAACAATATCCCAGGGTGTTGTATCACCCTTTTGTAACAAGTACAAAACAACCATCTGTGGAGACTATCAAATTAAAATGTGTTCCAAATATGTTGAATAGACGTTTTAATAAAAAGTTGTGTGTTATTCTATTTAAATATTAATAAAAGTACATAAATAAATAAAATTAGGTGGCGCAACAGTCCATGAAGAACCAGGACCTAGTGACTTACAACTCTCAACCATTTCTATGTGCGAGTAATGTTGTCAGAGATAGAAAGTACATAAATAAAAAGAAGAATATTAAAAATTTAATAATACACATATGTATATCTTGTAGTAACGAACAGGGTGCCCTGCCACCCAGAGTAGGAAAAGTCCACTCTAAATATGGGTAGGGTTCTAGGTTTAACAAACGTGCATCTCAGACGATCTTAGTTAAAAAATTGAATGAAAATCAAAAATTATTTTTTGAAAAATTGACTTTTTAAAAATATCGTTCATCAAAAGATTCATCGAATGAAAAATACAGTCATGTCTTCATAATCAATGTCTTCACTTTCGTTTGAAATATTCGGCCATAGATGTTTTGTAACCCAACATGTTTTGAGGAAACTCATATGCTCATTATAATTCAATGCTACGGTCCGACTTTGATTAAGCCGTGACCTGTTTTTGGGTAATTGGTCTGGTCTTTCATTCATCGGAGTGTAACAGAGTTTACTTGGCTATAACAATTACAGAGATGGCTTAGACAAATATCATTTTAATAATGTGGGTTTTATAAACAGCAAGGTTCTGCTTGGAAGACAATGCGATAGTGTGGAAGTTTTATTCAACTTTTTATGGGCGATATATATAAAAGGATACCAAACCCCAAACCCTCCACCGTTTTAAGATCGTCCGAAAAGAACGATACATAAATTGTTATTATGACTCTGTTCTCTACCCATTTCTCACAATTAGAGAATTATGTTATTGATTCTGTTTAAATCTGTGTATAGCGCCAAGTAGTCTATTTGACTGTCAACAGAACCTAAGGTATTTATAAAAGTAAAGTAAAATAAATCCTACCCGCCTAAACTTACAAAACTCTTTTGTGATGATGTAGTAATTTATCGATAAACATAGTTACTTATATTCTATGAATTACCCAATTTCCAATTGAAGCAATTTGATTTATATAGATAAATAAATGGATGTTGACAATTTAATGAAATTACTTTAAAAAAAAAAAACTTACTAATAGCTTGTTTGATCCTTTCTTGGTCGGCATAACGCAAATTCTCAAAATTATCAATATCTCCAGCTGAAGCAGGACGTTGTTTTTTGAAGAAACATTGCTCGTGAAACCAATTAGGAGTTCTACCATCATGAAAAGCAGACTAAAAAATTGTTTTATAAAAGAAACGTGGGATCAAAACTACGCATTAAAAAAAAAGCCCCCAACCATTCACATACCTGAACCATAGTTGCAATACGAAGACTATCCTTTTCGATGGTCATCTTACATCCTTTACATCCGGCACGACCACTTTTGGCGTATTCGCATTTAAATGGTAACTCAATTATGTCCATTGTGAAATTCTAATTATTACTCTCTCGTTTTCTGCGACACGCGACAGATATAAACAAATTTGAATATGACAAGAAAAATAAAACAATGATGTCATTTTCGATTTCTCAGAAAACTGAAGTTACGAAATTTTTGTAGTGATGTTTTTGGCAAAAACACTCTAGTAAAGATATAAATCCTCGGTAGCTATATTGGTTTGCCTATACAAACTAAACCGTGAAAACACGCACACTAAGACACAATTAATGAAATCCGGTGCGTGGAAATTTAGTTTATCAGTTATTTGAATTTCACATTTATTCATGGACATAATGTCAAAATTACAAATACAACAATGTAAACAAATGGGTTTTGGAGGGTGATACGTACGAAGGATTTATATCTTCATTAGAGTGTTTTTGGTTTTTGGCATAGACACACCATATAAAGACCGGAAACCAATCTGTCATTCAATCAATTCAATTCAATTCATTTTATTGAGACTTTCTTTTTCTTTTTACAGTACATATCGTTTCATTCTTACACTAGGGTTTATAGAGAACTGTCACGTATGGCTCTCTTACTTCTTATGTATATATAGCTTACTTGCTTTTTCATTTGATTGCTTTGTAGCTCTTGCTCATGGAGCTCGTTTGACAATTTTTTTTGACGTTTGTGTCATTCTTAGCCTAATTTGAGTAAATAATATCTTAACCTAATCTTACAAACTACTTAACATTAAAGGAGATACAAATCTCTAGGAACCAAAGCTGATAATAACACAAAATGTGTTAAAAGAAAAACAATTCAGTCAATATTATTTAATCACAACAAGTTTCATTTCTTTTAATTTAAACTACAATTAAATTTGTACTTCCTAGCATTAATTTTGTATTTTTGTGTTTACATTTATTTTTCCCGTCAGCTATTCGGAAAATTATTCTATCAAAATTAAATATACATTAATTTACAAAGTTATGTTTTGTTTTAATTTTATTTTTTGTACAGAGCTGGTTATCTTATATTTTGCGATATATAAGTCCGTTTAATAGAAATTTGATATACATGTTTTATCATTATTTTTTGTTTTGTAGGTACTTTGTTCACGATGTGAAGGCACAATGGAACTTCCGTCTGGTGCGCCGCACCCCACCCCACCCAAAACAAGCCCCCATCCACATTCGTACATACGAGGGATCATGACTTATCCCAGGAAAAAGCAGGATGCAGCGCACCAGACAGAAGCAGCAAAATTTCTAGCTAGCCGCGATGTTGATTAATGTCTGATGGTATATAAAAGGACGGTAGGGCACACTCCAAATTCCCTACATGATTTTCCAATTCAACTCCTACTGGGGACAAGTAGTATGAGCTGCTCCAAGAGATATGTTTTTGTTGTTCATATATTTCTTTGATTAGTATGTTTTCCGAAAAACTCATCCTGTTCGTGAACTTTTTCATTAGTTCAAATGCATATGTCATGAGTGGGGTTACTTTGGCCTCATTATATACGTATTTATTCGAGAATTTTTTTGTTCTTGTTTCAAAGTTTTTGTTTGTACAGTATCTTAAGATTTTCCTTTCTAATATTTCCATTTCTCGTGCCACCGTAACCGAAATCGAGAACCAACAGGGAAAGGCATAAACTAAAATGGGTCTTATTAGTGTTTTTTAAAATAGAATTTTAGTGTTTTGCTTTAAACTTCTATGTCTTAAATATGGTGTTAATATATTTGCTACTTTGTTTGCTTTTTCTATCGTTCGACGAGCATGGGGATTAAATTTAAGTAAGTTAGAAAATTGTACTCCTAGGTAGTTAATTTTTGTCTTAATTGGAATTTGAACGTTTTCAATTTTAAGTGAGATGTGTTTACTTTCTGCGACAGCTCCAAGTTTACCTTTTCCATAAGCATTTCTGAAACAAATAGCTTCCGACTTTGCTATATTTATTTTGATTCTCCATTTTTTGTAGAATTTAAGGATTATTTCAATATGTTGTTTGAGAATTGAGATGTACACACAAATACAATGGGCAGCGTCTATCGTTAAAAACATTGATATTATTTTGTTAAGAGAAATATACATATATATAGAGAAATATAAAAAAACTTACCTGTAAATAAGTATACTTTGTCTTCTAGATTTCTTGATGGAAGTTGCTTCCTGCATTATGGTATGTAATGGGCAGCATCTAAAATGGAAACACAGAGTATAAAATAAATCGATTATTGTTGCACCTCCTTCGCTGCAATTTGACTTACTTTTTATTCAATTAAGTGAACTTGTATACATATACTCTTTTCATTATAAAGGTTTTTGGTCTGAAAAATATCAAATTATATTAAATATCAAAAGAATTAACAAAAACTTACTCTTCAAATCTGAAATCCATTGTTTTGTTTTGCAAAATTGACTGTCGTTTTTGACAGGTCACAAAAATTCCATAAGTTTCTATTTTAGCCCAATCCTTCATTTTGTTTTTTTTTCCCCACTCACATGTATTCACCGATAGCGAATTTGAGAGAGTTCACCTCGAATTTGAGAGAGTTCACCTCGAATAAAATTTGAGGGTGTTTTAGGTAGGACGGGTACCAGTCGGGACTCTAGATAATTATATTTCCTCTATGGTTTTTTGCCCGCGGTTGAGCAATATGGGCACAAAATTCCATAACAACTACATTCATAATAGCTTTTTCCCATAAGAAATGCACAGGAGAACTTAACACATGGACAAAATCCACTCAATTTAGCTTGTAGGCCGAAAGAGAGCAAACCCATTAAGTCGGGACTCTAGATAATATATTTCCTCTATGCACAACATCGTGCATATCATCCGGACCAAAAACACTCTAATGAAGATATAAATCCTTCGTACGTATCACCCTCCAAAACCCATTTGTTTACATTGTTGTATTTGTAATTTTGACATTATGTCTATGAATAAATGTGAAATTCAAATAACTGATAAACTAAATTTCCACGCACCGGATTTCATTAATTGTGTCTTAGTGTGCGTGTTTTCACGCACACTAAGACACAATTAATGAAATCCGTTTCCGGTTTAGTTTGTAGGCAAACCAATATAGCTACCGAGGATTTATATCTTTACTAGAGTGTTTTTGGTCATATGTGTATATGTAATTTTTATTCATACATGTTTCTTAGTACCTATATAAAATAGTGTCCAAGAAGAAAAAAACACGACATTTAAAATAAAAAAAATAATATAATATTAATTTTTTGAAACCCCCTCCAAAATTTTTTTCTGCGTTGGCCCCTGTTTCATATAGATAACAAACACTTAAGAAAACATATTTTTTAGTAATAATATTTATTGATAATAAAAATATATGTGTAGGAATTTTAATGTAACGATTAGTATTATTAACTTCCGACAGGAATGAATTATGTACTTCGAATAAGTACATGGAAAACAAAAAAAAACTTTTTCGAACTTTAACATAAATAAAACAGAAAAAAAACAAATTTTTTAGAAAAAATAAACCTGTGATGATGAATGTAATTAATAATTAATATTTGTACTTAAAGTTCATTCGAAGCAAATACTGAATATTAACCTGAGCAATATCATAGACGATAAATTCATTGTATAACAACGAAGACTTCATCTTATCGTCTGTCTTAGCTTTGCCCAGTGGAATTTCAACACCGTCCTCTCTGGTGTGGGATTCCTCTGGATTTGGCATAGTTCGACCCTTACCAAAAGTACTATGCTTGTCCTTTGGTAACTTGGTGACGTAATTAGCACTTGTACACTCGAACATGTCACCCAAAGCAACTTCGGAGAGTAACATCAAACCAGTAGAATTCTGCTTACTGGTGCAACAATAGTTCGCCGACTTACTAACCATATCGGCGAAGTATATACCCTTGCCGAACATATAACCTGTGACAGGAGCCTCTGGTGGAGCGATCTTGAGACCATGCGACAAAATACCAGCGTAATTTGTAAGTCGAGAACCGTGCCACAAAAGACGACGGTTGTGCAACTTTTTGAACGGCTTGTACCGCCTAGCCTCGCCTTGTCGAGCAACTTTAAACACATCGACAATTTCCAACTCGTACATTTTGTGAGTATCGGCGTGAGTATTCTTGACATATTTCTTTAGCAGCTCGAACTCTTCGCTCTTCTTGTCCAGCGGCTCAATCACTGTCTTCAATTGTTCGTAGTGCTTGTCAATAGGATTGACATCTTCACCCGATTCTTCGCTCTTAATAAGAGAGTAGGCGCATTCGATTTCCATCAATGAGTCCAACATTGCTGAGAGATCTTCAACTTGTTTGATGGTATCCAACAATGGAGGACTTCGTACACCAAAGTTATGAGGAATCAAAGTGTAAAAACGATTTGTGGCATCAATAAATTGACTATTGGTACCGGCGTTTTGAATAAGACCATGGATCTCGGTGAGGACTTTGTAGGCGCTTTGGAGTTGTTTTTGACTAAGCTTTCCCAGTGGCATCTTTTCCATGTCCAAGTCGAATTCCAACATAGTTTGCTTCATGGTATTAATGTCGAATATGAGTTTTATTAAATCTTGAACGGGTTTTTCCAATTTAGATTTGACCTTGTGCTCGGCATTGAGATCGATCTTGACATCCTCAGCGAAATCAACATCGATCGGATAATACTTTCCGGGATGCTGTCCAATGAAAACAATAAAATAAATAAATTGGACTTTTGTTTGGGTTGGTTTCAGAAGCTTACCTTAACAAAGTTATCCCTGTCCTCGAAGGAGTTTCCAGTTTTGTCAAGGTATTGCTCCTTAAACAATTCTTTAGCACTATGAACAGTATCGCATGATACCAATGAGTTCTTTCCAATAGTAGTTCCAATACGACCCCACGCTCTAAATACCCAGTATCTAAAAAAACAACAATTTCCTTATAACTATAGCTTCCCTTAAGCAAAACAAAAGTCTTACCTATTGTTCGTATCTGATTGCAGCAACTGCAACTTGTAATATGAATTCTTATTCCGCTGTATGTCAGTTTGACCCAGAACAACGCTATACTTGTCCTTTCCATCGACATAAACATGAGCCTGTGATTCCAGACCACTTTCTGGATCTACGGCAAGACCATCTTTGACAGTTAGTTTCATTGACTTTGGTACAGATTTGGTGTAGATGCTCTTTGATTTGGAACTCTTTGTCTCTTCTTGGGGCAGTCGAGCAGACGGATCTGTTCCCCAATCGCATAAACTCGAACTCGAGATAAAACGAACTGCTCCAGTGGGATCGGCTTCGACTTGTCTCAAATAACCTATCGGGATCACATGAATTCCTAATTCTTTTGCTTTGAGCATTCGGGAACCCATTTTATCGACTTCTTTTTTGGTCGAGAAGATGGCAATTGTTTGCTCATTGATTTTCGTATCAAGTTTTCCGCCAAGCTTCGTGATTTTATGTTTTAAACTAGCTTCTTCGTCTTTCAAGTTTATGTGGGCGAATTGGAAGAGATAAAGTGGAGGTCGTTCACGTTTGACTTTTGGACTATATAGGAACGATAAAAATGTAATTTCTCAATTTAAACAAAATTTTTATTCGCATAACTTACCCATCAAGTTCATCTTCCTTCTTCATGGCTGCATTTTTGGCAATTGTTGCTGAACTAGGTGCAATATATTGAATGGCACGAACTTCCACCTTCTTTTTGACGTCCTTCAAAAACGAGAACGTCGACTTTAAGCCCGATGGAACACGAACTGGTTTCCTAGCTGGCTCCTTGATCACATTCATACACTTTGTCCATTCGGTCAAGTCTCCATTGCAAATATAGCCAGACTTTTGGAAAAGCATTTGGTTGCCTTTGCAAACGGGGCACTCTGCAATGGCACCAAATGTCAACATATCAGCGAGTTGATCGTATAATTTCTCCGAATCAGATACTGGCTCCTGATTGTTAGCTTCAAGGAGTTCAACTATTTCGGGCTTTTTCATTTGTTCTTTTATGTAATCACGGAATTTAAAAAGCCTTTTTGTTTGGGCTTTGACTTTTTCCGCCAATTCTTTCTCTTCGGCAAGTTCAGCGTCATCTTTTTTCTCAACTTTGGCTTTCTTTGCATCGGGGACGTCTTCAGATTTGATTGCACTAAGAAGAAAAATAAGAGCCATGCTTGAAAATCTTAGAAGTTTCAAATATAAATTAATTCTGCTTACGGTAGAGCATCTTTAACAGCTTTCTGATCTTCTTTGGATAGACTCTTGAATCCTGGAAGAAGTTCTCCTTCTGCCAACCAACCGAGCTCACCACGCAGCTCAGCGAAGCAGGTGGTATGATGCCAAAGTGGTTGGCCGCCATATTTCATACCAACTTCGGTATCAAAAACTGTTTTACGAATACGAACTTGATCTTTTAAGATTTTTTGTTCACATCCTCTGCATGCTGCACGTCCCGATTTTGCATATTCAATACCAAAATCTTTAACAGCTGCACTTTCGACCTTGGAACGTTTTTTTCCTTTGCCCTTTGCATCGCCACTAACAACAACAGAGCCGGCTCCAAGATCAACTATTATTAAAATAAAATAATTTTTATTAAAATACATAAACAGTAAATAAATAAATTTGCATGTTCCTACTGAAGAGCAAGTTCTCCGACAGAATCAGAGGCATTGTTTAGCAAGTAAGCACCTGCTCCCATTTCGTATGGATTAAATGACAATCCAACAATCCTTTTTAATACGTGCTATTGTGCTGAGTAATTTGTATTTCCAAATGGAAGAAATTTGGATTACCAAAATCATAAAATGAGTTATTTGGATTTCTAGAGAATTTAAAACCTGCAGAGTTAAATTGAATGACTGGGAGCCCATTGGCTTGTTAACCTTATAAATAAATTTAAATTAGGTGGCGCAACAGTCCGTAGAGAACCATTCCTGTGTGCGAGTAATTGCAGGGATGGAGGGGACCTACAGTTTATATGCCGAATCCGAACGGCTAATTTGAGAAAGCACTTTTTCATGACAAGAATTACTCTTGGAGAATTTGTCAATTCCTCGCAAGAGGCAGTACCCGTGAAAACTCTTTTTTTTTTTTTTTAAGGTGGCACAGGCAGGGATTGAACCCAAGACCTCTCGCATGACAGTCCAACGCACTAACCATCATGCTACGGGTACTACCTTGTTAACCTTGCTTTGGAGAAAGCTATTCGTGACAGTAATACGTTAACAAAAAAATTAACTTCAGCACCAGATTCTGCTGGTTTACGGGAGTGACAAAGACATCAACGGAAGAACCAAACAAACTGTACAGGGTAACTTTATTCTAGTCGAAGAAACGACACAAGGTTGTGTATTATGTCGCACAACACGACACATTATGGCTTTATTGCGTGAGAAGTTTCCTGGCCACGCAATTTCACATTTCGGTGGCGACACCAATTGACCAACGAAGATCAACAATTTGACACCCATACATTTTTTCCGTGAGACCTTGTTTTTAAGAATAATATTCAAACTCTTAACATAATATAATATATGATATTATCAATATTAGTCAAGTTAGTGCCGAGATATACCCGTTATGTGTGAAAAAGTACTTACAAAATACTTTAAAAGAATCGCAAGATGTTAATATTCTCGGGGTATATTTGAATGATATTATTTTTCACACTTCATGAAGTCCAAACTTTATGATGATATAAATTTTCCATCAAGAATGAGATCATTTAGATCAGTATAAAAGAATTCTCCTGGGTAGGCCCTACGTTTTTTAGCTTTAGCTAGACAGGTACAGATGAGTTGAGGAATTGTTTGAAACTCTCCCTTGTCCATACAGCTTCTGCTAAACAATTGAGAATACGCCAAGCTACCTGGCGTGCTGTACTATCGGGAAGTGTCAGTTTATGACACCAATTAAAGAATTATGAAATCTTCTTAGTTATCAAGTAGCACTTTAAATCTCGTATACTAAGAGATGGCTATGTTATTCCACCTGATATTGGTTTTATTTATAGCATCTTGTTTTAGCAAAAGCTGAACTCAAAACTGAACAAGATAATTTCTCCACAAGATAACATTCGGATTATGGGAGAATGGTGGTTGTTGTAGATTTAGGTCGCGGACGAATCCTTTGACCATCCTGATTTTTGGAAGAATTTTAAATTTTAAAGACGAGATGCCACATAAGACGTCGAAAAAGTGTTTTCATACTTGTCTATATTTTGTTCTTTCTTTATTTAAGCTTGGACATTCGCTGAGAAACTGAAAGATATTGTTCTAAGCGCCGGGAGTAGGTATATAACCATCATATATATAACATATGTAGATAAAAGTCAACTGTGTGCATTCGAAAAACCACGAAAACCAACTTTTTAAGTCAATGGGATGCTTTACTGTCAGCATTTTATTTTTTTTTACCCGCATTTTTATCTTATTCAACTTTTTAACTTAAAAGCCTTAAAGCTTTTTTCCTTTAAGGTACCACATTTTAGAAAAACTTCTCCTGATTAAAAAAATGTTTGTCCAAAATGTTTTACTTTCAGCCCTTATCAGACGCATTTTAATGTTTTTTTTATACATTTTTCAACTTTAAATCCTGATTACTTTTTCCCAGAATGTATAACCATAAGAACAATATCCCTGATTAACCATATAACCCTACCCAGGGTGTTGTATCACACTTTTGTAACAAGTTCAAAACAACCATCTGTGGAGACTATCAAATTAAAATGTGTCCCAAATATGTTGAATAGACGTTTTAATAAAAAGTTGTGTGTTATTCTATTTAAATATTAATAAAAGTAAATAAAAAAAAGAGGCTGGGATGGGATATCTCAAAGTTTTGAAAAGATATTTGAGTCGAAAATCAATTTTTACCAACTTATATATATTTTTTTTAGGTTTTTATTTCTTTTGTAAAAAACTTTGAATTCGATTTTTCTCAAAATTGTTCCTTATGTTGAAAGCAATATTTCTTATAAGTAAAAATTAGTAAGAAGCCATTATCTCAAATTTTTGAAAAGATATTTGAGTCGAAAATCAATTTTTACCAACTTTTGTTAAATTTTTTTTGGTTTTTAATTTTTTGTAAAAAAAATGTCAATTCGATTTTTTTCAAAATTTTACTGATTGTTGACAACAATATGTTTTGAAAAATAAAAATAGTTTAAAGCCAATATCTCAAAGTTTTGAAAAGATATTTGTGTCGAAAGTCAATTTTTACCAAGTTTTATTAATTTTTTTTTAGGTTTTTATTTTTTGTAAAAAAACTTGTCAATTCGATTTTTCTCAAAATTTTATCAGATGACAAAAACATCATTCTTCGTTGCACAAAATTGTTTTGGAGATGAAATCATATTTTAGTCGTAAAATTTTCAAGGTGACAAATTTTTTTTTCAGTTTTTTTAATTTATAAAAAAAATCGTTAATTGGATTTTTTTCCAAAAATATAATTGTTTTGTATTACGTTAAAATATATAATATAAAATTTAATTCAAGTCTCTAGCGTCATTGGTTCATGAGATATTTAGGGTTAACCAAAATTGTCACTTTTTTTTTAAATGCTATGGTAAAAAAATCACCCACGCAATTTTCTTAAAAGCCCTTTCTGCATCTTTCTGCATTATTATCTGTGCAACAAAATTTATTTGAAGTCGATATCTCTTCTGGTTATTGAGCTATGGACGACGAAAAAAAACGTCGCGAACGTACGGACGTATAGACATACGGACGTACGTACACACGCACGCACAGACATCTTTCTACAAATCCTTTATTTCGACTCTAGGGACCTTGAAACGTCGAGAAATGTCAAAAATTTCAATTCGACAAATCGGACCCATTACAATAACTTCCTATGGGAAGTTAAAAATAATACCTTTTAAAAATTTAATAATACACATATCTTGCAGTAATGAACAGGGTGCCCTGCCACCCAGGGTAGGAAAAGTCCTCTGTAAATATGGGTAGGGTTCTAGTTTTAAAAAATGTGCATCTCAGACGATCTTAGTTAAAACCAATTAATACAAAAATTAAATGAAAATCAAAAATTATTTTTGAAAAATTGACTTTTTAAAAATATCGTTTATCAAAAGATTCATCGAATGAAAAATACAGTCATGTCTTCATAATCAATGTCTTCACTTTCGTTTGAAATATTCGGCCATAGATGTTTTGTAACCCAACATGTTTTGAGGAAACTCATATGCTCATTATAATTCAATGCTACGGTCCGACTTTGATGAAGCCGTGACCTGTTTCTGGGTAATTGGTCTGGTCTTTCATTCATCGGAGTGTAACAGAGTTTACTTGGCTATAACAATTATAGAGATGGCTTAGACAAATATCATTTTAATAATGTGGGTTTTATAAACAGCAAGTTCCTCTGCTTGGAAGACAATGCGGAAGTTTTATTCAACTTTTTATGGGCGATATATATAAAAGGATACCAAACCCCAAACCCTCCACCGTTTTAAGATCGTCCGAAAAGAACGATACATAAATTGTTATTATGACTCTGTTCTCTACCCATTTCTCACAATTAGAGAATTATGTTATTGATGTTATTGATTCTGTTTAAATCTGTGTATAGCGCCAAGTAGTCTATTTGACTGTCAACAGAACCTAAGGTATTTATAAAAGTAAAGTAAAATAAATCCTACCCGCCTAAACTTACAAAACTCTTTTGTGATGATGTAGTAATTTATCGATAAACATAGTTACTTATATTCTATGAATTACCCAATTTCCAATTGAAGCAATTTGATTTATATAGATAAATAAATGGATGTTGACAATTTAATGAAATTACTTTAAAAAAAAAAAACTTACTAATAGCTTGTTTGATCCTTTCTTGGTCGGCATAACGCAAATTCTCAAAATTATCAATATCTCCAGCTGAAGCAGGACGTTGTTTTTTGAAGAAACACTGCTCATGAAACCAATTAGGCGTTCTACCATCGTGGAAAGCAGACTAAAAAATTGTTTTATAAAAGAAACGTGGGATCAAAACTACGCATTAAAAAAAATCCCCCAATCATTCACATACCTGAACCATGGTTGCAATACGAAGACTATCCTTTTCGATGGTCATCTTACATCCTTTACACCCGGCACGACCACTTTTGGCGTATTCGCATTTAAATGGTAACTCAATTATGTCCATTGTGAAATTCTAATTATTACTCTCTCTCGTTTTCTGCGACACGCGACAGATATAAACAAATTTCAATATGATATATGACAACAAAAATAAAACAACGATTTGATTTTCGATTTCTCAGAAAACTGAGGTTACGAAATTTTTGTAGTGATGTTTTTGGTTTATTTTCCTGGAATTGCAAAAACAAAAAACAACATTATTAATGGTATCTCACTCGCTTACGAAATAAAAATCAATACAAATAATATGCAAATGAAAACTAGTTAAAAATATTTCTTAACAAATCCAAAAAATAGTCTTTGCAAAATAACCTACCTTCCGATGGAGGAACTGAAGTAGATTCCCGGCTGTCGGCTGGAACAAGAATGAACACGTTAACAAATAGCGAAGTGAAATAATAAAAACAAGAAATTGTTTTTATAGATAAACAATTAATGAAAAAAAGTATAACAAATACAGTTCCGAATTGCTTGCTGGTTAATTTTTGCGAGACAGAACAGAAACACCGGACGGTACGGTGGTGGAGAGATGCGTTTTATTACCTACCTCGCCTCGCAATTTTTTTTGAAAATAAGAATGCCAAACTGAAAATGTTGTTGACAGTTGCGAAAGCGGGAATTTCTTAAAATTCGATGTTTTTTGAGGTTACAATAAGAGAACTGCCAGGTTCGAAAAGAAATAAAGAAAAATTACTGAATGGAGTTTTATGATTTTTTGACCTTTCAGATATTAAGGGTATTCATGTAACGATATAATTTTCTACTTTGTAGAAAAATATAAATTTCCGCAAAGGGTTTACATGAACACCCCATTAGAAATATTTGCGGAAACGTTAGAAACAAACATCTGTTTATCTGTTGTTTTTTTTTCTACGATTTGTGCTTCAAATTTGAGAGTTAAAAGTCTATATTTTGCAGAATATTTTTCCCATACAAATTTTGACAGTTGATTTCTACCGATAGAAAATTCTACAGTTTTTAAGGTTTCTATGGGTTTTCTGTGTTTGCATGAATACCCTTATTCATTATGAGTTTTTTCTAGCTCAGAGCATAAAATGAGCATCAATTATGATTAAGGGGAGCCTTATGTGGCTCAACTTTCCATTACCGCAGCACGAATTTCGACACGCGGTTTTTTTTATTTGATAGATATGCACAAATAAATAGTAATTATAGCAATTTTAGAGCGAGGAAACATTTATTTCTATTTTTAATTAATTTTCAAAGTTCACTTTTTTACATACAAAACACGCAAAAATGGTTGATCCCTGTTTTTTGTTCAGTGTTACCATACTTGTTTTTTTTCGTTGAGGATTTCTTTGTTTTTAGTGCTCAAATTCGAAAAGTACTTTGCATATACCCAAACTCGCACCCACCCCAAATCCTATAGTGATTCCAAGCAGGGAGGTTGCAGGGGGGCAGCATGCCCCCCTTACATACCTAGCTCTTAGTATACCGTAGTATCAATTTAAAAAAAACTTGTTTTAGGCTCAAAAAACGCAATACAAAAAAGTAGGGTTAAGTCTGAAAAAGAAAATATTTTTTTATGACTTAACGGTGTTTCCTCGCCTTAAAATTTAAAACATGTTCTATTGAGACCCCTACCTAACAAAGAGGGGTAAATCTGCAGAAAAATCTAGATCCGCAGATTTGATCTTAAATTAAAAATAAATCAATTTATTATGCAAAAGCAGGGGAAGTTTATGTTTTAACAGATCTGGTATAAAAATAAAAGATTTATTTTACCCATGGAAAACCCCGTTAATTTAGTAAACAAAAATTAAGAGATTGCAAGAGATCTCAAAGAAAAAAATCACAATGAATTAAAATTTTAATTCTGTGCAACGCTTGATTCTTTCCATTTATTTAGAACGAATCATTTGAACTCATTTCTCATATTTCTTTCTAAAAACAGCAGGAAAAACTCACACATGAAAACACAATGCAAGGTTTTCATTAAGAGGTTTAATTTCATTTGTAATTTTTTGACATTGTCTATCCATTTGCTTAGAAAATATCTTAATTTGTAAGCTGAAAAACATGGCCAAAAAATGTTACCCCGTATAAAAAAATTGGCAACAGAAAAGATATAAAGAGAGAAAGAGACATTTAGGATTTGTTTCCTCAATTTATTGTATAAAATAGACTGAGATAGTTAGATAGTTGTTAGAAGGCAAGATAAGATTGTGTAAACAGACAGAACTACTTGGCTCGTTGATTACCCACACAAGGCATAGCCGATCCTTGGCTCGGGCTCTTTGATTTTTGGCTCGCTGAAAATCCAAATTGATCGGTAGAGCAAAACGAAGCCACCTCAGTTTTCCAACACACGTCAATTATGACTGAAACACAAACATGCTTCAGCTTCGGCTTCGCCTGACGTTTACGAGTTCAGCCATAGGAATTCAATGCATGCTATCACAATGAAGCTTTGACCTCAAGTTTCGTTTGACAATCGTAAGGAAAAAAACGTAATGTTACGTAATGTGACTCCAAACGGCTCTAGTTCAAATTTGCTGAACATTTGCTTTGTCTGACAGCTCCACAGCTGTACAAAAAAAAATAACAAACAAAATACTTTTGCTTTTGGAGGAATTCCCATTGGTTATTATAGAAATGTCATTCAAAGCAACCTCGAAGCAGGCTCATCGTAACGCAGACGAAGCTGAAGCGTGTTTGTGTTTCAGCCATTAAGGATCGGCTCGGGTCTATTTGGATCTTTGACTCTGAAGTGTATGGCTAGCTTTAATTGTTTAAATTCAAACAACGAAACAACCACAGTTTTGCAATTAAAAAAATAAATTGGGTGGCGCAACAGTCCGTTGAGAACTAGGGCTTAGTGACTTACAAGTCTCAACCATTCCTGTGTGCGAGTACTGTTGTCAGGGATGGAGGGGACCTACAATTTTAAGCCGAATCCGAACGGCTAATTTGAGAAAGCACTTTTCATGACAAGAATTACTCTTGGAGAATTTGTCAATTCCTCGCAAGAGGCAGTACCCGTGAAGAAAAAAACTTTAGATAGCATAGGCAGGGATCGAACCCAAGACCTCTGGCATGACAGTCCTACGCACTAGCCATCATTCCACGGGTACTACAGTTTTGCAATTAGAACCGTGTTAGTTATCACAATTAGCTACCGAGGTCCTCTGATTTTACACCTTTATATATATATATTTTTAGGCCACGTGAAAGACAATATCTATTTCAATTCTTCACAATCGATTCAAGACCTTAAAGATGGGATTCGTAAGGTTATGGAGGACATAATATATGTACAGCCACAAATGAACGAATTGGTTATGAAAAATTTCTTGAAAAGGATATGGTGATGCAACCGTTGCCTTGGTTTGGCTGATATTCGTTTCCATTGTAAATTGCATTCCGTCTTCTCAGCAATAAAATATTTCTGCTGGAAAATACTCACTTATTTTTAAATTTTCAAAATGAAACCTCTTATTGGAAGACTCTACAAATACTGCCACTACTATTTCTGTTAAACTTGTTCGGTACTAAAAATCGACGACTCTACTGTTTTTGTAGACATGTCACATCAAAAGTGTGACCATCTTTTTTTAAAATTATTTTTGACAGCTTTCTCATAATTTTCTCCAGCTGTGGTGCGCGATAGCAAGAGCAAGAGCAACAAGTAGTGTCGGTCTCGGTCTGTCTTGCTGTATCTATAGAATAGTGATATATTGGAATGTGTTGTATCGTTACTGACTGTGACTGCCTTTCGTGTTTTTAATCAACCTTCTGCATTCTATAAGATTTAATAATGAGATTATTAGTTAATTATTACATATTCTAGTTAAAATATTAAACACAATCTAGGCGAACAAAAACTAAATCACATCCACTGCCACCAGTAAACCTAAACATGGCACAATTTCATCGGCATTCTCGAGTTTTCTTGTTGATTTGTCTTCTTCAATTCGGATTTATTGGTAAGATGAATTAATTAAACATAAGTCATCCGCCCGGCCTAAAAAAAAGATTGTTTATGTTAATACTGAATGCAGGTTATTGACCCGACCGGCTCTTTTGCATTTATATCGTTGATAATTATTTGAAAATAAATTATTTAATGAGAAAATTCAATTAAATTATTAATTCAAAGCTGTATTTTTGTGTATTTCTTTCATCTTTGATTTCCAAAATATCAAACGCCAACATGCACTATCGTCTTTTTTGATTGTGATAACCTCGACAGTGAACCCCCGGCTGCTGGGTGAGATTTTGTTTTCTTAGTAATCTGAATAAATATACAAATTGAAAAAGTTAAGACAACGTGTCATGTTAAATTGAGATTTGAGAAATCTGCAAACATAAGCGGAAAAATAGAGATAAGATTATTATAAAAATGCATTTTGGTATATTCTCTATTCCCTACCCTACCTACCTATCAGCCAGTCAGTATGATATCCCAACTCCCAAGCGACAAACTAAAGATAAACTAAAAAGGAGATTAGTAAAGCAAAATTTGAAACAATGCATATTCAGGAAACACCAACCAGAAAGGAGATGGACATTTTATCATACATGAGAATTATGCGTTCTTGGGATCTTTAGCCCTGGGACATTAGTTTTTGTATTGACACAAAGCTGTAAAGGGATAGGCATATAGCAACAAAGGTTACACTTTGAGATAAAAAATAATTGTAACAATGTTCCATTAAAAGGACCTCAAAATAAAGGAATTTTTATAGACTAATGTGCGTCAAGTCCCGAAAATTATATATATACAGAATTGTAACCATGAAGTTTAAGCTATTATTACTAAACAAAATCTTCCTTTTAGCATTTAAAATTAGATTTATCTTGCTTTTTAACTAACCTAAAATGTATTAAACAAAACCAATTGTCCATTAGCACTAAATTCCTTTTAAAGTGATTTTAGTTTTAAATATCATAGAATCAGATACGATAGTTAAGATTAGAAGGACTTCGTACAATCGGTACGTATTTACTAGTCATATCCATGTGCTATTTAGGTTGATCCTGGCTTCAAAAATACTCATACCCCTAGCTGACAATAAAGAATGATTCTTTATAAAACATGCATGTACAATTTTAAAATTTGACAGTTTATATTTTTAAGGTTTCTGTCGTTAATTTACCGAATTATCTAGTGCTTTAGCTTTTGAATTGATCTTGGGTTATTTATTTTTAAATATTCCTTAAGAAAGAAGTCCACATTAAAAGAAGTACGGAACGATGCATGGTGCTGCCAGTGGATGTATCGCATTTTTGACAATCACTCGTGGCTTCTGCTTTACCCAAATGCGTTAACAAATGCACTGATGTTAAATAGTTTCTGATCGCTGAAGATGATTTCATCAAAAAGTAGAAAATAAAAAATCGTGTAGAATTAATTGCGTCGAAAACTCAATTAGACCTATTAAAGCGTAATTTACCACCCTTTCAATAAGTGTTGTTTTTTCTACCTCTGATGCGGCTTTAAGTTTTAAAAATAAAATATCCATTCTTTTGCACAGCATGGAGAAAAGCGTTCAAAATGATTGGTAACAATAACATCGTAGATTCATTTAACGCAGTCTTGATGTCTCTTGTCTCATTCTTCTTTAACGGATTATGCTCTAGTGACATAGTAATACTCGCGCATCCAAGTATACTGATTAGTTTACCCTCAAGTCAAGTCAAGAGATTAATTCTTTGACCGTACTGGGCGAATGTGAAAAACTTTAATACACAATGTCTTTCCCTGTCATTACAATATTCAGCAATTCAAAATCAATGTGCACTGACTCCTCCTTTCGAACCATCTCTTCCTTTAATAATGTTCACACAGGGTCTTTGACATACAAATATAATCTAAGGACCTACTTTCTTTTATCCATACGCCCAAATACCATATTAGCACTCATTTAACACAAATTTAAAATCAATTATTTGTTTCCCATTTCAGCTCCGTCTCAACAACAACTCATTCCATATGGCACCCAACAGTTCTTCGAATATCAAAACCAAGTTTCTGTGACTGATCTGCGAAATCTTAATTCCAAAGAAACCATCTCCTATACACTCACTCTCACAGCCACCATCCGCTCAATATGGAATCGAGAAACAACACAATTGCTCCTCATAACCTTACACAAACCAAAAATTCAAACTTTCGGTGAGAAACAAGACGTTCCAAAAATTATCGACAAACCTTATTATGTTGTTGTCGAGGATGGTAAGGTCATTGAGTTGCTAGCCGATCGTAGTCGAGATGCATATCTGTTGAATCTTCGCCGAAGTATTGCTAGCTTTTTGAATTTCCATTATGAAAATGGTCCTGTGCCAGAAGTCGATGTGTCTGGTGAGTGCATTGCCTTCTATTTGGCCAAATCATCGACGAAATATGAGAAAATCAAATCCGATTGCAGCAATTGGGATCTTAAAGTCAGCTATCGATCTGAGGCACCATTAGGTGAGTGGACACCAAATGCATGAATGATTTTTTTTGTCTAAACGTAGATGTAGAACTTAGTCTTCCCTCAGGTGTTAGCATGAAGCCTTCATTGAAAGTGGAATATGAGCTGGCTCAAGATGGTAGCTTATTGAAGGTGCGATCTCATGAAACACATTCCTTAGCACTAAATGCTAAACCAGACGCTGGTAGTCAAGTGAAGTCAGAGGTTGTTCTTAAGCACGTTGCTGGCTCGCCAGTGACACAGTTAACATTTGAAACATTAAACGATACCATTTCAAGTTTGGAAAATTTCCGTGCATTTGAATTGCAAGCTGAGGTAGATGGCTCGACGAGTGAGATTAAAGGAGTGACGGTAAGTTCAAGACATCATAACTGGTACCCATTTTCTTATGGCCAATTTTACAGCTCGCTGAAAAAATTTCTGCATATAAAAATGAATTGACCGATGAAAATATTGGCAAAGAATCCACTGCCTTGCTTTTAGTTGAACTATTGCCTATCGCAAGAATCACAAAGACTCGAGAAATCATCGAGATCCTCGAAGGCAACAAACAGCTAAAAAGTCAATTAATAGATCTTCTAGGAGCCACTCAAACCATCGATGCCCACAATGCCTTCTTCAACGTATTTGATATCAATAGCGATGAAAATTTAGATATTATCGAGAAGTACCTTCAAGCCCTCGCTGTGGGTACTCATCCGGATAGAGCGATAATCGAAGATCTGTTTGCTCGAATTAATGGTCAAACAGTAAAGGAAGCCAAACTCATGGACACACTTATTCAAACCACATCTTCGCTTGCACGGCAATCAACTTTTGCGCAAGGCGATGAGTTGCTGACAAAAATCAGGACGTATCTAATCAATCAGTTGACTAAAGAATGCACATCCAGCGAATGTAAGACTCAGTTTATTCGTGCGCTCCAGAATCTTCAGGATATCACCACAATTCCTGAACTCCTTAAACAAGCTACCGAAGGTGATGCTAAAGTTTCGGTAACATCGTTACAGGCTCTTCGTAGTTTCCCCATTAGATATTTCTCGAGTGAAGATAGTAAAACCTTCGAGGCGATATTCTTTCAAACCAAGAGAAAGTACGACTCGAGTGCAAGAACTTTGGCACTTGATATAATTTTGGATATGAAACCAAGCAAAGATCAACTGTGCGAGTTGCTTGACTATTTAGGATCAAACGATCGTTATTTCGAAGTTAAGACCTATCTCCTCCAAAAACTTAGGATGTTCAGTGAAAAGTGTCCCAGATTTAGGGCACTTCTCAAGGCATGTTTAGCGGAAAAGCCTTCAATCAATAATTACCACGTTATAGGACAGAAGGGTCTTACAACTGCCCTCCATCGAGAGTTGACAAAGAGTCCGGCGTTCAATGAGAGTTTGCTGAGTATTCAGGAAATAAATCAAGGCGTATTGAAGAGAGGAAGTGTCGAGATGATTCTAGGAGCAGGGCGTGATCAAATAAGCACTTTTAAGGTAAGTGAAGATTCCTCGTTGATTTTGTGGTAGTTTATGAAAGCGTGTGTTGTAATTTAAGCTGGGAATTTACACGAGTGGACTTAATTCGTTTGTTGGTGATTCAAACAACGATGTGGGAGACGTTGTCGATGAGGAGGAAGAAGAAGATAGTCCAGTGACGGCAGGTATGGAAATATCCGTCCAAGGTGTACTCCTCCGTCCACTGGTATTTTTCAATGGTCAAACTGAGCTGATGGGTCACGTTTGGAGTGGTACAGCGTCTGAACCAACTCCAGCTTACCTTGCAACAACTCTAGTCCAAGATCATGAACATTATGTGATGTTGTCAAGTGGTTCTACCGTATATCTCCGAGTATTTGGTGCCAAATCAATTGATCTCAATGGTCAGGTGCAGTTTAGTTTGTGGAATCGAAATGCGCACACCGAAATTAATCAGATGTAAGTTTTTACTTCAAAAAAATACGTTCGAAAATGTAGAAAAGTGATTGATTTCTTTCTTTTTTCGAAGATCTGGTACCGGAGTGGTTGGATCAATGATTATTGGAACATCATTCGCAAAATTAGAAAATACATTTTCACTCACAACTGAACCAAAGATTAGTCTCATTGCTGATAGTGATTTCTATTATGATATGAAGTTGTGTATTCAACTCGGAAGACCAGAAACCACATTAAGGTAAGAGCTTTTGTTTGTTTTTGCTTACAAAAGTGTAAATATAACATTTGTCTTATTTATTGCAGGCATCGACACGTAAAATCAATTACCCTTACAAATGAATCTCCATATAGTAAGAAAATGATTTCTAAAATTGAACATAAGTTGCCGGGTAGTACATTAGCTTTAAATCAGAAAAACAATGAAATGTGTAATATGATCTTCCCAGAGTAAAAGAAAGGACAATTAACTCTTGTCCTTGGGAGCATTTAATATTTTTATTCAAAAAAGCATTATTGAACAAATTTTTGATAGTTTATATTTTTATATGTATGTTGTATATTGGATATGAAATAATTTAAAAAAAAAAACAAAAATACAACTGTCTTTTAATTTATGTTTGACTAAGCTTGGTTTCTAAGGAACATTTAAGACAGCGCAAAGATACAATTTACAGAAGAATTTATGAAATCTAGTATTTTTACCCTTCTTCTTTACTTTTTTCAAAAATGTTTAAAAAGAACCAAAAACGTTTTTTTAAGGCTAAAGTAATTTGTATGTTTTGATGTATGGAGATTTTGCAAAGAACAAATCTTTATCTTATACAGTTGGCATCATTTAAGCATCTAACTTAGTTTTTTTAAACATCTTTATTAGATATGAAGTTTTATCAAACCTTGAAGCTAATTCTTTACGTTTCAGAGTTAAGTTTTGTTGTTGTTATTTCGAATCCGAACTTCGGACTTTTAGTTATCTGCCCAAATATTATTTTTATATTTTTTTCAATGTTTTAAAAAAATATATTTTTTAAATAAGCTCGCACTCAAAAATTCCAAGATAAAACCAAATAAAAGCCATTGTGAACAATTACAAATCATTTTTCAAAATACACCGAATGGCATTTTCAGTGGCGCCAAAAAGGTTTAGCGCGGTAACAATGTGAAACACTTGAGATCTCGAAAAAACTACTGACTGATTTAACCAATTCATTGAAGCACCTTGCAATATTTTTTCCATAATTTAGGAACCTAAAAATTAAAAAAATCCATTAAAAACCCACATGTAAATGTTGTGGATAGAAACCTATGTCTAATTTTAATATTCTTTCAAATTTTCTATTGGCTCTTATGGATCTCGTGCTCAAGTTAGGAAGGCCTGTTAAGTCTTTTTTTTTTTTTTTCCAATTCATTTTTATTAATTCATTCTAAAATCTATCTTAAAGCTAGACAAAAATTCATAAAACTAGCCTAATTAACCATAACTTACAACTAACTTACTGGTCCCATACGGACACTCTAAGTTAAACAATAATACTTAATGCTAATGCCTTTCGGCCCTAAGATCTATTTAACTTCAATTCATTTTATTTATTTTGTATTCATTAGAAAATTAAGAAAAAAACTAATGTCAATATCCTTTTTTATTTTTACTTAAAACTACTTAAAATAAGGTCCTTAATATAAAACTTAAAGCTAACTAAAACTACCTATTCTACCTATAAACTACTTAAAACTAGAACAACCACAGCAGCAAATCTAACTATCTAACGTTTTTTGTTTTTCATATGTTGTCTTTTTTTTGTATTTTTTTTTATTATTCCATGTTTTTTTTTTATTTTTTATTTTTTTTTTTTTTTTTTTTTTGTATTTTTTTTTGTATGTTTTTGCCACCATACCTATTCTACTTAAAACTAAACCCTAAAACTATAAAACAAGTATGTAAGCCGGCCAAGGCTTAAAACCCCATCCCGACTACTCACTATCAAGTGCCGATTGAAGCCACCAAAACTGGTTCTCCTGCTTCACCCTATCAGTTCGGTCCCGTTCGGACACAGCCCTACTGAACCGAAGGAGCTCTGCTCCGTCTTGTGCCATGACGTCCCGATTGTACAGGAGCCGCCTATCCACGGTTCGTCGTCTGACGTGGTAGATTAACGGAACTGCCAATCTATCCTGTATCAGACCGCATCTATCTAAAAAGAGGAATGCTTCTGGTGGAATGAAGCCGCTCAAGCGTGCACTTTCAAAATACTCGTCGTTCGGATAGAACGCCCCGAAAATTAAATTGTTGGTCGAAGACATAGCTCTTGCAATGTGACCTCGAACGAGTTTTATCACGAAATTGTCAATTCTGTTGATTCGAGCCCCGTTGTATAGGACCTCGTTGGAATAGTAATGCACGTAAGAAGATTCGGCTGTTCGATATAAGCCGGTACAGCGTCGTAAACACTGCCGCTCGAACACCCGAAACTTCTCCATCTGGGAAGGGGCAACGTTGAACCACACAGGACAACCATAAACGATCATCGGCCGTATGAGGGCCATGTAGCAAATTACCTTCACTCTGGGTTCAAGCCGACTGCTAAAAAACAGCCGTTTCGTCAGAGCAAAGGCTCCTCTGGCCCTGGTCAGAGCAGCATTTATATGTCTGTCGAAATATAAATACTGATCTAACCAGATACCGAGGTACTTCACTAAACTTTTGCTCGCTAATGGCTGCCCGTGAAGATCAACGATAACCATCTTGCGCCAATTCTTGCACGTATCCCTCGTCGCCCTAGCCAACGGAGTCCGGAACAGAATTGTCTCCGACTTATGGACATTTATTTTCAGTTTCCAGTCATCGCAATATCGCTGAATCTTGTCGAAATCACGCTGCAAGAGAATTCTAATAACCTCAACCTTTCGGGCCGTTCTGTACGCAATAAGATCGTCGGCGTACGCAATTGCCTTTGTAAGACTACCTATCAGATCGCTGGTGTAAATGCTGAAGAGAATCGGCGAATTCACCGCTCCCTGTTGAAGACCATTTTTAATTAAGAATGTTGTGGTAGAAGTTACATTGCCACTTTTGACAACAAACTTTCTACCGTTAAGCATATCATAAAGTATATACAACAATGGCTTGCTTATGCCAAGCTTGCTCAGTTTTAGGTAAAGACCCTCTAACCATACGGTGTCAAAGGCCTTTTCCAAATCAACCAGAACAGCACCTGTGCATTGTTGTTTTGTTTTATTCCATTGGATATCAGAAACGAGTTTAGACGCAGCATGAATTGTGTCATGACCCGCCTTGAACCCGAACTGTTTATCCGGAATTATTTTGTTGTCCGCAGCCCACTTAGTCAGAGCCCTATTGATGATCTTTTCGAAAACTTTGCTGATGCTCGGAAGAAGACTTATCGACCGAAGATTTGAAGGGTTGGAGTTGTCCTTTCCCTTTTTCGGGAGAGGATGAACCACAGCGGTCTTCCAATGCACTGGATAATATGCATTGTTCAGTGCATTATTGAAGAGTGTGGTGTAAATGTCAATTGCCTCCATCGGTAAATGTCTTAGTACAACGTTGGATATACCATCGACACCCGCTGACTTTTTATTTTTTATTGAGTTGAAGATGAGCTGAAGCTCAACCTTCGTCACTAACAAGGGACTTGGTCCCTGCTAAGTCTAATGTAGGCCTAATGGTAAGTGTCGGGCCTCTCAGTTTGGATCTAAGAAGAATGTTTTCATCTTATAACGGAGACTATTGAGTTCTGTTTTATTTAAAAAGAAAAAAAGAAAATATCGTAGAGCTTTAGGTGGCAGTTATTTGGTTTAAAAAAAATCTCGGATGCCTGGCGGCTCAGTCCGCCTCTGTTGTTGTGCCCAGCTGTCAAAAATCTTTTCTACATTATACAAAAATTTAAGTGACGCCACCTATGAAAGGTACGCACTTGGAATGTATGTAAACTCTAAAATAACGCCTTTGAAAAATAAACTCAAACTCATGACAAAGAGAAAAAAGAGAAGACAAAAATCATAAATCTGGAATTAAATTCACATTTTTAGTTTCAATTTGTTTTCAATTTAATGAACATATCTAAAATCAGGGTACGTTCACGTTTAATAAACAATATGGCCGCTTAGTCCCTTAATTTTATTGCTCATACTACGGTGCAATAATTATCTTCCATCCAAAACCTAGCAAAAGGTGTTTTTTTTCCTAAGCTCAGAGCGCTGCCTGAGCACCTCGAGTACCTATGCTCTGAGCAAGGTTTGATAGAGCTCCCCGATTTATTCACTGGAGAGCTGAATTGTAAATAGTTTTATTATACAAAGCTGTCGAAAAGCATTCTTCAAAAATTATTTCTTTTAAAACTATTTTGTATGTTCTTATGTATTCCTTGACGGTGTTCCCAGTGAACTTTTTTAAGGCAACTAATTTCATCCCTACTTTATCTCACTCTCTCACTTTTCCGTCTCTTTCTAAGCCAAAGGAAAAATGATAGAAAATTAATAAATAACTACATAAGAAAAATAATTTTAAAACGATTTTTAACGAATACTTACTTACAACTTTTCACTTGTTCTTTTGCACAACTAAACGTGTATCATGAGAAAAGCAATTGAATTCATAAGCTCAAGCTCATCCTTAAAAGTATAGTAAAATATCAATTTGATGCAAATTCTCAATATACACATCAAATGAAAGTCCCGCATTTAATACGGGGAAACTAAGTTGCATGCAACTTTTTATTTGTGTTAAATTAAAAAATAACTCCAGCAGTTAGGGATCGAAGATATTTTGTTTGCTATCTCTTTCACTTTAAATGCTTTGTTTGTTTACAAGATCGTGTGTATAATACTAGAGATTTCATGAAAAATAAAAATAACAAAACGCCAAAAAAAAACTCTAGCAACTATTATTTCTTATGTCAAAGGGCTACACAAAAGAATTGAGGAGCAGATATAAATGCAAAATTTTAGAGGTTATTGACAGTAGCTCTGAATTTCCTAGAAAATCTCTCTTACATTTTACACGAGGGAATGAAAATCGTTGAAAATTGTTATTATGACTATTACAATATGAAAGATTGTAAAATAACTTCATCAAAAGTGTCAATTGTCATTTTTTTCTTGTGGCAAATTAAAGTTGTTTGAAAAAATGCGTTAACAATTGTTTATTTCTCCCTCCCAATTACACATTTACAAACCGTGACTTTCTATAACGACTAGCATACAAAATGAATGCATTTACAAACGCACCCTTTTGCAAACATATGTACAAAATCTGTTCCTACCAAAAAACACAAAAACTCTAAAAGTTTCACCAATTTTCATGAACACACAACTAATTAAAGATACTAAATCAATGTTTCCATACAAAACAAAAATAATGCAAATAATTTAATTCAAATTTATTGCCAAATTTCCAACGAAAAAACAAAATTTTACCAAATTCCCCCTGGTAACAGTTTATTCAAAATATCTGTTCTCATTTTCACTACTGTTGAAAATTCGACGCCATTTTTATTTTCAATTCCAACTTCAACCAAAAAAATATGTTCTGCTGCCTGGCTCTCTCTCGCCGCCGCAGTGTATTTTGTGTTGGGAAAATCAATTGTCCAGGAACATTTTTTGGATTTACTTTTTCCTCGCCTCAATAAAGCAAAATATATTCCAAACCGAACCGATTCCCTCCAAGGAACCCAAATGCATAGTTTACGCCCTTCTAGCCCAACTCTGCCCTCAGAAAATAACCATTAAACCTGTGAAAATACATTTTGTTACGTGATACAAGTGTTGTTCTCTTTTCTATTTTATGGTGTTGAAATTTAACTATAACAAATAAAAAAGCCAAAGCGTTTGTCCGCGATACACTTGAAAAAAAAAAAACAAAAGTAAAAGAATCCTCCAGAAGTGGCATTTTATTTTACAAACAGCAGCCCAGCCAGCGATCGTCTATTTTTTCTTCGCCCTCTAGCGCTCTTCTGCACCATTGTTGTGTGTATTGTATTGTTGTGTAGAGAAACAGTAACAGTTTTTCTCTGATTTTCCACTCGAGGCGCACGCCTTGAACGCAACGGCGCCCGCGAGTCCAAATCGAATTGATCGAGGGCTTTCTGTTTCTGATTCTCTAGCAAGGAAGTGGTCTTTTTTGTATAGCTCCACAAATGCGGCGGCCGTAGCAGACTCGGAGAGAACAAAAAAGGTCAGCTGATTGTATAATGTAAGTTATCCTCTGAATTCGATGGAATTTCTATTTTCTTTCTTGTTTGTTTCTTTTCTTCTTTTTCAGTGGGATTAAATAGTTTTATACATTGAAATGTGATTCCTAGTTTTTAATTTGAGATGAATTGGGAGCTCGATTTGCAAAAGTAATTCACACTTTCGTGATCACGATGGCGATTATTAGTTGCATAAATTTGCATATATTATTTTTTCTATTAGCATTCCGATTCCGATGACCTCAAGGCGCATATTATTGGCCTCTCTAATGTTCTTTCTATGGGCTTTGTTGATGACTTGATGATCATTTTGTAGGTATTCATTTTTCTGGGAAGAACTCTGATTTGTGGTTATTAAGAAACTATATTGATTTGTTTCTAATGTTATCCTAAATAAAATGTCCCTCGCAATTTTCCCTCAAAATTCTTTTCTCAAATTTGACCCATTTAAATAGTGGACAAAGTTTCTAGAATCTTGTTTTTTTAAAATAAATTTTTAAGGGATATTTTTTACACTGTTTAAATTACCTATTTTCGAAAATGGGAACAAAATCCCAGGGATTTTTTTTTTGCAAATATCCCATGAGCGATAGTACATTGGGGGAATTCATATTCAACCAGTGGATATTAAGTTTTTAGTCGTGAAAAGTGTAAGGTGAAAAATCCCGCCCACTTTTTTAGGTGGAATAAAAAGTTAAAATCCAAAAAATGTTTATGGAGGATGTTTGTGGTTAAATATGAATAAACATTAACACACTTGGAAATGGCTTAAGTTGTCTATGTTAAATTAATTAGGTATGAATTTATGATAAACGAATTGATCGAATTAGGCCTGTATCCTTTTTTCACATTGTGTTAGTTAAAAAAGGTGGGGTTAAACAAAGATACAAATAAATTGAGGATACTGATCACGTTGTTGGTGTGAATTATTTTTTAGGTTAGTTCTTATAAGGGGTATGATTTAATGTAATAAAAATAACTTGGTTTCTAATCCAATAATAGTTAACATATTTTGGGAAATGTTTTTGGGTGGTTCAAGGATACACGCAAGAATTTAATTGTAAATAAAACAAGAAGTTTTTTTGAAAATTATCATAATTTATTCATTATAATAAAAAGAAATGTATATAAGAATTATGTGCAAACAAAATATCGGCTAAATGCTAGGAGGCATACCTTCTCCATTCGACGGTCCTTTTTTTTTTTAATGAAGCTGGTAGAAAATTGAGGTTCAATGGCGCTAATGTTCCGAATTGTCTCATTCTTTTAAATTGTTCTTCGTTGAAAGAAGTCTAACGTTGGCAAATCAAATGATCGACCAAACTACCATAGAATTTATCGCGCGAAGGAAGAATTAATTTGTTGGCTGTTTGGCAAATGAAACCGCCCAATTGAACCATATTGAATACCATTCATAGAAACTGCTTGGCCGATTTCATTTGCAAATAAGTATGGCCCAAAGGCATTTCTGCTTGTTTACAAATTAAGTATGCCTCATAACTGAAGATCATTTGGATTTGAAAGCCGATTTTCATAAAACGCTTCAGCAATCTTAAAGCGTTAGCAAATTTGTCTCTTTTTGTGGTTGAACTTGTGTAAGGACTAACGACGAATCTCTTCTTCGTTGGATTAGAAATTTTATTTCGAACCGTTCAATACAAGCTTTTTTTTAACAAATTCAAGCCTTAAACCCACCACATACATGCTGGTGTGCCACAGGGTTCTGTTTTGTCTCCGGCACTCTTTCTCATTCTAATAAATGATCCCCTGTCTGCAACTTCTTGTCCTAATAAATGTTTTGCTGATGATGCAATGCATAGCAAACCGCGTCTAATGTAATGCTTGGAAAACCCAATGATATCTGTTGCAATATACCACCTTGGCTTTTAGTGACATTAGTATCCATATTATCGTTATTTGCATCAGCACCGATGTCGCTAAAACGCCAGATGTTTGGGTTTTCTGAGACGATGCAATTAAATGTTCTCCCTGATATGGCTAAAATCTATATACGTACAAAACTTGAGTATAACTCTCATTTCTGGGCTTACTTAAGCCTCTTGGAAAATATTCAAAGAAGAGTTTTTTTTTTTAAATGATTGGTAACAATAACATGACTAACTGCATTATGTACGTAACTTAAACTTCATTGTAAAATTTCTTGCCCAAAACCTATTCAGCGTTATTTTAATCGATATCTAGCAAAATAGCCAGTTTCATTCATCCCCTTAAAAAGTCTAATCATTATATTTGCGCTTTTAGGATTGCTCATCAGTTTATCCTTGAGACCAATTTTTATCGTACTACGAAGCATAGAGATTCGTTCTTTACCCGAACTACTTAAATGTCATTGTAATATTCTATAATTCAAAACCAATGTGCACTGACAACTCCTTTCACACCCCTCCCCTTTTTTCCTAATGCTTTTTTTTTTTTTTGAAATATAGAAATATAGAAATGACACATAAAGTTGGGCGTAACCTGAATGTAAGATGTGACTCACAATTAAGATCATACATTATGGTTTGACCACCATTTCTTACAATTCTTATTAATTCACTGTGAGATAAAAGTTATTCACTTAAATCTTTACTAATATTATAAAGCTGAAAAGTTTGATTGTTTGTTTGAACAAGCTTATCTCAGGAACTACTGGTCCCATTTAAAAAATAATGTCAGTGTTAGATATCCCATTTATTTATAGCCATAGCCTTTATAACATCACGCTAAGACTAATACGAGCGAAGCACCAATAAACAATGTTTCAAAGTCGAGGATTTTTCCCTTTTGAGAGCTTCAACTGCGTGCGTCGCGGAAACTGTTAAAGTTTTGCTAAAATCATGTATGACAGAATTGTTTCCTTTTCTTAGTTCAACAAAAAAACAAAGGCAACAACATGCGTCTACCTTTTAAAGTTGGCTCACTATAACATTTTTTATGCTAACCAAATTTGTATTATAAAATAAAGCATTCGTGTAATGCCGCGAAGCATAGTAAATAACAAATTATTTTAAAGCTTATTCAAATGAGGACAAAATCAACACAGTCCGATGTTTGAACAAAGTTTATATTACCGTAATTCGATAAGAAACTCATATTTGTTTTTATTGACTTAAAACCTTATTTTATAAGATGCCAAAGCCATCTTGTATGGCCTAATCTTAAAAAAACGAATTATATCATAATGCATCCTACAATTATGTATAGTAAGGATCTATGTATATGCACAGTCAGTGGCAAGAAAAAGTCATATTCTTAGGTGGAAACCAAAACTTTCCGTCCAATACCAAAATCAAAATCTTTAAAAAATTAAAAGGTTTTATCATTTTTGAGGGTGGACTTTGGTTCTCATCTCAAAAGTTCAAATTCGAGCTTTGTACAATGGAAACGTACATATTGGCATGGATGGATTTAAATAGAACATAAACACCGTTCCAATTGTCGTAGATTTATGTATGTAGTAATTTACTTTCCGCTCGATAGTTCGTGTGTCTTCCGTTCACTCTCCAATATCGCTCGTCACAGTCAAGTATTACTTACTTAAAAATGGCTTTTCATTCCAAACAGATATCTGAAAAATTCCCGTTTTTAAATCCCCCCTGCTGGACTTGTAGACAAAAAAAACTGCCAAACGACTGAATTCGAAAATACCATTCTAAAACCTCATCATAAACGTTTTTAAATTTTAGTTATACCTTCACACCTAACATTTGTTGTCAGGCATACTTTAAAGCAAGAAGGTTGGGTTAAGACAAGAAATCATATGGAAGGGGCGGCCTATTGCCCCCTATTTAAAAAGGCAAAAAACGCATTCTTTTTTAAATAAAGTTTTTCGAGTGAATGGTTTTTGAAAAATTTGGTGGATTAACTCATGTTTATTAAGAAAATAAAATCAAATGTTATCGTAAAATGAATTTTCTTGAAATGTTTCCAATTCCCGAAAACTAGGAACGCAAATAATGTCCCCAGTTTTCGTTAAAAACTGTTTCTGTCGCAAATAAGGTTTTCAGGGGACTTCACATTTCAATCAAGTTGCTTGAATGAATTGAGTTTTTGTTGGGTACACTTCGACTTAAAGATCTATTGCGTAAAGGTTGAGCTTCAAAGTTACAATGGAAAATTGAAGGGAAATTGTATATCTTCCTTTTCAAATTTGATTCCAATTTAAGTAATAAATTATTTTTCTCCCAATACAATGGAAAATTAAAGGGAAATTGTTTACCAACCTTTTCCTTGAATAATACTAATATTGGAGTTGGGAAGTAATTATAACTTTTCCTAATTAATTTCAACTTTTATTCCAATTATAAGTAATTAGTAATTGATCTTTCTTCCATTACAATTACACGTTATTGTTTTTGAAAAAAATATACGTTTTAATTACTTTTAATTGTAATTGAAAAAATATACTTTTTAATTTATTGTAATTGTAATTGAAAAAACGCACTTAACAATTACATGTAATTAAATATTGTCTTGAGGGTCAAAGTCAAAGCAACACACATAAGAGAACTTAGAATTTCAGGAAATTATTTTTTAACATCACGTAAAGTCAGTACCTGTTGTTACCTGATTGGAAAATAAATAAATAAAATGTAACTGACGGAAATATTATTTAATTACATTTTTGTACAATGATTACTGTAATTTGTAATCATTACTGTTTTAATGATCATTACTTTTGTATTCAATTATAATTTTTTAATTGAATTAAATTGACGCTTTTCAATTACATTTAATTAGTAATTAAAATTCTTCCTTTACATGTAATTAGCAATTGAAATTCTTCAATTACATTTTAAAGTTTTTTTTTATCCCGAATAGGCTGAAATCTATCAAACCTAAAGAGAACTCATGGTTTGATTCGAGCTGTAAAGAGGTTATTAGGTTCAGAGATGTAAGTTTCCGTTGTTATAAAGCCAACCCGACTGAGGAAAACCGGAATAAGTTCAAACAAGCTAGAAAGACCTGTAATGGTCACATTCGACGAATCAAATTTTTGCATGATCAGAAATTAAGGCAAAATTTATTACAATGTCCCAAAAGGTTGTAAAAAACGTACGAAATACCACGTCATCCTCGGTTCCAGCGCTCGTCCACAATGACACTGCCTATGTAAGCTCGATTGATAAAGCCAATTTGCTTGCAGCACAGTTTGCTGTTAATTCGACACTACCGGAAAGTGTCATGAGTCCTCCTGATCTTGAGGGCGTAAACGATTCAATGGGACGAATCTTCTTTCGCACTCGTGCAGTTGCTAGAGTACTAAAAGACCTTGACATACACAAATCCGGTGGCCCTAATAGTATCTACCCAATTGTTCTAAAGAGGTGTTCTTTAACGCTGGCAAAACCACTGCATAAACTTTTCCATCTTTCCTACTCTACAGGTATCTCTCCGAGCGGATGGAAAATAGCATTTGTCCAGCCTGTCCCTAAAAAAGGCGAATCCTCCTCTCCCTCCAACTATCGTCCAATAGCACTCATGTGCCTTCTTCCCAAGGTCATGGAAACGCTTTTAAATTATCAGCTTAAGAAATATCTTGAAAATCGGAAGCTTCATTAAATTCTGATCTTGACAGCATTGTTCAATGGGGAATCAAAAACCGTTAAAGCGTAACACACCCCCGATGCCGCTATCTATGAGTGGCACTTGCATCCATTAAACTAATCAAATGTCAGTACTCGGTATGTGTATCATAGATCACCTTTTATGGAATGATCACATATTTGACATTGCCAAAAATGCTGCCAGGTTCTTAGGATTTCTCCGACGGTGCAAGAAATGTTTCACCCCTTCTGATCTGGCTGTAATTTACAAAGCCTTCATCCGTCCAAAGCTTGAATATAATTCGCATATTTGGGCAGGTGCCCCTAAAACAAGTTTAAATCTCTTGGATAGAATACAAAACAGGGCTTTATAAATGATAGGCGATAGAACTATAATCGAAACATTTACATCGCTAGAACACCGCCGCAATGTTTCATGCCTTTCGTTGTTTTATCGATATTTTTACAAACAATGTGCTGTCAAATTAGCCAGTTGCATTCCACCTTTTAAACGATTCAGCCGTAATACTCGCACTTCCAGGAATGCTCATCAGTTTACCCTTGAGCTCAATTTCCGGCGTACTGTCAAGTATAGAGATTCTTTCTTAAATCGCACATCGAGAATGTGGAATGCTTTGGCCAACTCTGTTTTTCCCTCCCATTTTGATGTTCAGAACTTTAAGACCAATGTGCACCGGTATCTCCTCTTAAATCCTTCCCTATTTTCCTAACGCTCGCACTCTGTTTAAATATAAACACATAAAGGGTACTTATAACCCCTTGAGTGCCTGTAAACTATAAAAAAAAGAAAAAGTAATTTAAAAAGTATATTGAGATCGAGATCTAAATTACAAGTAATTATAATAGAAATTCTTTGTAATCATTTTTTCCAAACTCTGATTAAAATTAAAAGTACTAAAAAAAACGAAGGGAATCCCGCTTTTCAAAAATCTCGAAAAAGAATTCTCTTTTTTCCTTTTTCTTAATCCCATCCCATTTACTCCCGCTTATTCAATATCCCTCCAATTTTTACAAATCATTCTCATCAAACTAATTAAAAATAGAGCTGTTTTATTTATAATTTTCAAAAACTATAAAACAATTGACCAAAAAGAACCACTCATTGCTTAATTTATTGCATTTATTTATTGTAAAAGACTTTTGTTTAAAGATACAAATATTTAACGCAACCCTATTAAAATTTTAAAATTGAGAAAAAATAGCGCCTTTTATATTAAAATCCAAATGTATGGGATCTGTCCCCCGCCCAGTTTTTTAAATTTGTATCTTTGTAGTTTTCGAATTAGAAATTTCGAAATGAGGTACAAAACTTAAATCAGTTAATAAAAACAATACGAAGTTATATTTATATCTTGTTTTTGGTTTTGTATTTATTTTAAAAACAGTATTTTGATCCCATTTTGTAAAAAATTTGTTGCTGATATTTTTGGGCGGTAGATCTTGTTGTGTGAGTTGTTGCGCATTGTATTTACTTTCGTTTCTAGCCTCTCTAACATTTTCCGTTCGGGATCGACAAAGAAAGGGTCTCATCGATCTCATTCACTTAAAAAAAAAACACTTTTTGTACACGTGTTTGAAACAAATGTTTGTGTTATTTTAAATGCTTCCGCCAGGTAGGCGCTCCTCAATTATTCGATGTTTGTAGGTATCTACCTTTTTTTTCCAAATCATTTGTTTCATTTTACTGGAGTGTCATCTGCTTTATATTAATACCATGCTATGGTTCAATACCAAAATGAAAATTTCAAACCATACTTACAAATCGCACCCCACTCCATTGATGCTACATAAAACTAGTAAGTCTTTTGTTGTGTTATTAATCAAAAAAACAAAAGATTGTTAACTTCGCGTTGGTCGGTCGTAAGGAAAAAGGCAAATGTTCATTGTAAACAGTTAAATAAAATAAAATAAATGTTTAGCCAAGAGGAAAACGATATTTTCTAATTTCATTGAAAATTTTTGAACTTTGGTGTTAGCTCCCATTTTTCTTTTCACTTGAATTTTATGTGAAATAAACATTTTGATTGAAAAATGCATGTATCTATGCGTTTACTTTGAAAAATTCAATTGAAATTGCTATTCGAGGGAAAATAAAATACATATGTACATATCGCCTCTAACTAAATTCCTATAAAAGTGCTAAAAAGTGACTCATGGTTTCAACTGTTGACTAATGAAAAATAGAAGTTAGCTGACTTTATTTTATAAATAATGATGATCACAAAGTAATAACTGAATGTTTTGTACTATCGCCGTCTACAAACAAACTAATGAAATGAAATATTATTGAAAATAAAATTTTCGAGGAAGTTGTAATACCTGAATTTATGAAATGCAATAAAATGAAGGAAATTAAACGTTTTTCAGGTATTATATTTCGCATTAAGCATGGAACATAGCTTTGTTCAAGTGGCTGGCTCAGTTGGCTTCGCAGTAGCTCGTTCTATCACTCCAATTTCTCAAGACCTTGTTGATTGTTACGGCTGTGGCTCGCTATTTACTTAGATTATATTAGCCTTAACTGCTTTAATTGTTATCGATTTCTTTTTGGCACAAAATCCGTCCTTCACAGCTACTCACAAAAAAATAAAAATCCAAATGAATCAAATCCCAGCTTCGAGAAGGCCAATTGATATCCCCAAGACGGCTTATAACACGATTTGAAAATTTGGTGCGCAATAGATCGGTTGTGGTATAGCGAGCCATTCTCCATGAATCAGAGGTCCTCCAGATCTAATATCCTTGATTCCAGTTCCATGTTTGGAAATTTTGTTTTTTTAACGGCCGTAAAGATTAAAATGTGTTTGATCAGATAAGGGCAGAACTGCGAAGGGAAAACGAAGTAGACGGTCGTGTCGTTTCAGTTTCTGATCCATACCAATAATCCAAGATCTTTGTTTAGAATTCTCTCGGGACTAGTGCGCGAAATTATGAGCAGTCGAGTCTATGCGACAGCAGCCACATTCTCGTCTGTGCTCTGAATAATGGCACCATTACCAAATTCCTGCATTGCAGAATTTAAAAAATCCAGACGCATAACGTTGGTCCAACGCAAAGGCAATCTATTTACATATATGTACATATATCCACAGAATTTTCCAAACTACTGTAAAATATACAAGTAAGGTTTCAAAGATGAATCGAAATTAAATCTTACAAAAATATTTAACCCAAAACTACGTTTAAATTATAAGAAATACTCCCACAATTCATTTAAAAACATTATGGACTATATGATTCTTTTTCTAAATTAAAAACAGATGTTAAAAGTTACCACGTTGTTCCTTCATTTATGTTTATAGAAATCGATATACATACCTATGTATGCGCAGTGTGTATTCCCAATGGACTTTTAATTGACTAATTCGATTTTAATGAAGTTTCAACAGAGAAAGCAGAACAACGTTTGCTGAGTCAGCTAATTAAAGATACAATTTTAACTTACTTCGTCGACCTACTCGATGACTCCGCCATCATTACCACAACCGGGATTCAGTCCGGGGCCCTGTTGTTGGTCGACGACGCCATCGAGTTTTGCAGCCCAAGGCTCCAGGCGACCTGATCTACGCCATCCTTCCGTCTCCGCTGGCTTACCCGTCGACTTCTTCCATAAATTGTAGTGTCAGCTAAATAGTTTAAAATAAAAATTAAACACGCAAATAAATATTAAATTATTAATAAATTAATTTAATTTATGCTTAGCCATTTTAAATTATTAAAAAAAAAAGCGAATTATCCTTGAATTTAATTTCTGTTTTGTTGATTTTTTATATTGTCTCCTAATAACAGGAAAAACGAGAAAAACACCTTATGGTATTTTTAGATCGCTCTAAAAATAGAAGAAAAAGATACATACAACAAAAACGACCATCAATTGTAGGAGTGAATATGACATTATGCGTTATAATGACTGAAACTGACAATTAGAACTCCTTTCCTTAGTCAAATCCCTTTTTTCGGGATTTTAAGACTCAATAAAAGTTCTTATAATAGGAATCTTTTTTTTCCGTCTTATATATATCAACAAGTTTAAAGGGATTTACATTTGTTTCATATCTTTTCTTACTTTAAAATTTTTGTTAACATTGAATTTAATATTATTTTACAGATTCATTTAAAATGGACGAAATTGAAGAGGTTCAACAGCACAATATGATCTCTAACTTACCTCTCCTATTTGCCAATGGCTATCCAACTGCACTTGAAAAGATCACTGAAAGTCAATTAGAGAACTTTATACCATTTATGGTTCAATGTTCCCTTGGTCATATCAATTTACAAGGAAAAATCGACTACAGTGAACCAGAATGGTGGCCTGAAAATGTTGCCTATACGATACCATTCACAAAACCAAAAAAATTCACTGGGGTAAGATTGGTTTAGTAAAAAAATGTTTTTATATTTATTTTATATTATGAATGATTGTTACATCTGTACATACATACGTATGAAAAATTAAAACTAAAATAATAAAAATAAACTATCAATTTAATAAAAATCTAAAAATACTCCTATCTCTAATTTTACTATAAAATCGTTATCTTAACATTTGATTTGATTTTTACTCACACAGAATTGGCTGGAAAAAATGAAAGAGATTGTCGTAATTTGTTATCAATTTCACAAAAGTGTATTTTTGTTGAGATTCTGCAACGATTTAGCTGCCTATGAACATGCTAGTTTGCGATTTATCAATAATTATAATTCAACGACGTCATTGTTCGATAGGAGGAGCAATAAGTTGTTGGTTACGTTTCGAAACGAAAATATGGTATGCATAAAATTCTGCATTCATGAGATGCATTGATTTATAATTATTTTATTAAACATTTATATTCCTTATTTATTTGTATTTCCTTTTGAATTTTTTAGTCTTATGATCAGCCACAACGAATTCGAAAATGTCTGCTACAACAAAAATCAAAGCTCAATTCACAACAACAACAAATGGTTGAGCCAGCGCCCTTTGATATTTATCTCTGTGATAATTGTGATGCTGAATTATATTCGGAGGAAGCCATTGTGGTGAGTTTAATATTAATGATAAAAATACATTTTTGTCACATGTTTTCAAACCAACTTACTACCTGGCGTTTGGTTCTGGTCTACAACAACGAAGTCTCTCTCTTTATTGATCGAATATAATTATTTATGTCACAAATTTATTTAAGTGTGACGTGGGCAAAACTAGACACAGCCAATTTTATTACACTCACTAGATAGGATAAACCTACATACATATGTGTGTTATTTTTTCATTTTGAGTATTATCAACCATTTGGAGGAGTTTAGTTTTCAATTATGTTTTGTTTATCATTTGGATTTGGAGTAGGAAATGAAAATAAACAATTTTTTTATCAGAAAAAGGTTCTTGACTGTAGAGCATAATGTGTGTAGGAATAAAAAACAAAAATAAGCAATACACTTAAATGATTTTTTCACATAATAGAAATAGAGAAGTCGTCGAAAAAGTTTTATTTTTAATAAAAATATTACATAATCGTAGATTTTTGTTTAAAGACTTACACAAAGTCCACTGGTAGTGAAACGATTTGTGTCGATATTAAGCCCGGTTTTAAGATTTATAGACGATTTCTACTTCGAATGTCATCACAGCGGCTAGAGATCCTTTACAAATCTCTACGAATCTAAATCAATCAATAGACATTTGGAGGCCATGTGTTTGATTTTGATTCTTGGAAATACCGGCTTCTTTGTATCTAGGTAACCCCTTTAATTCCGGAGCTCGTATAATTCATACAGTTTACACCGCAGTAATTTTCTTCGCATGTACATACATACATATGTAAAGGGTGGTTTTTTAAAAGCTATAGGAGTTTTTCAAAAAAAAAACACAAAATTCAGAAAAATGCATGAAATCTTTATTTGAATTGATAGTACGGTCCATATAATTTAATGTTTGAAGATTATTTCATGCAAATGTTGACCTTGACTGCGCCTCAAATGGTCACTCATTCCAACATTTCGGCCGGTATCTCACGAATATATGCTTCAATGTTGTCTTCCAATGCGTCAATTGAAGCGGGCTTGTCTGTATAGACATGAGCTTTAACATAGCCCCACAAAAAAAAATTGTCTAAAGGTGTTAAATCGCACGATCCAATTGACCGGTCCCGAACGTGAAATAAAATGTTCACCGAACTCGCCTCTCAATAAGTCTATTGTTGCGCGTGCTGTGTGGCATGTGGCACCGTCTTGTTGAAACCACATGTCATGCAAGTCAAGCTCTTGCATTCTGGGCAAACAAAAGTTGGATATCATCTCGAGGTAGCGCTCACCATTCACAGTTACGTTACGATTCGCATCATCTTTGAAGAAGTACGGATGCACTTTTTGACTTTTCTGGATGCATTGGTAGCTCTTGCAATGCTTCTGGCTGATATTCACTCCAAAATCGACAATTCTGCTTATTTACGTACCCATTGAGCCAAAAATGAGCTTCGTCGCTCGCTGGAAGAAGCGCGCTATGAACTTTCTTAACAGAGCACACATTTTGATAATAAAATTCAATAATTTGCAAGCGTTGTTCAGGCGTCAGTATATTCATGTTAAAATTCCCAACCAAACTAAAAATAAATCACTTGACGGCTGACAAAATGGCCGCCAGTTAAAAAAGTGTTGCCAACTTAAAGTTCTATATTCCAAAAAAAAAACCTTTTATTTCAGTGTGAAACTTAGGTTAGAGCAGGAAAGCCAATGCACTTCGACCAGTAATTTGTCCGTTGTGTTGCCACGTGGGTCTAGCGATCTTCCCTTCTTGTTAAACAATTTTGAGATCTTTTTGAAGCGTGAAAGAAAATGCTGGTTAGAATTCGTTAGATCTCTATGCTTCTAGATGAAGGCTTCGTCTTTGCATTACGTTAGAACATATCCTTCTCCTCTTCATCTATATAACTTTTGTTAAAATCAGTTCCAAGTCCTCATGCATGTTTTCCTAAGCTGTGTCTATTTAAACCTATAACGGTGCTTATATGCTGTATACCTAGAAAATTTACGTTGATTTGAACGCTTAGCAACATATTTGACTAAACCTGTTTTGTTCTTTGTTATGTGGTGCTTAAGGTTAATCTAGGTTTTGTTTTGTCTGTGCTATCCTGTTTAAGCATCGGCTTATATTTAACTAAGGATATATCCACGCCGATTTATTTCACAAAAAACTTAATTGAAGCAGAATTTAACTTAATAATTTTGGTGAATTTGAACAGAATTAACTAAACAGGCGCGTTATATTTTTAATCCTATAAGCTTAAAATATCCTTTTATATGTGGACTCAATTCAAAGACATTTTTTATAATTACCTACTTGTACGTTAGTTCAATTCTATAGCTAACTAAGTTAATTTTGCAAATTGAAAACTGATATGACAAGCAATTAGTGAGTCATTTGTTTTTCTCAGAAAATGTTTTTGTTTTTCTCTTTATGTTGTTTTTGATTTTGATTTGGAATTCATAGAAATAGCATCATAAAAAGGATACACGACATCAAAACAAAATCAGTATTTATTAAGTCTTCTTGAAAAATGGTAAACGAGTTAAAACTTTAATTATTAATTTTTCTGTATTAGAATAAGATTTTTAAAGGCTCTGTTTAAAACATGTCGAAGGTTGAATTCTTAAAAAAATAGATTACAAGATTTTCCTCTTTTAAAAAATGTTTTTTTTTTGTAACAATAATAAAATTTTAAAACATTTGTTTTTGCTATTAAAAATAAAATATAAATAGGGCCAAATTAAGTTAACAAACTTAATGAATAAGTTTTGCTATTTTAATCAATAATTTGTAAGTTTTTAATGTTAGTTCTACATTTAAAACAAAATTAAAAACAGAACCACCTTTTAAAGTACTACAACTTCGAATCAATTAAGTTTTCCTTTGTTAATATTCTTTTTTTATTTTTAGGAGCATGAGAAAACTTGTAATTTGGACGATGACGTCATCATATGTGACTCACCCGAACCAGTTGAAGAAGACAATCAAATTAATTTATCATCATCAAACACGACTGAAAACAATGAACTACGTATAGGGTTTTTATTAAATTTTAATTTACAATGTCGGGAAAGTGGCCATACATCAACAACAACAACAACAACACCATCAAAAGATCCATCATCATCATCATCCTCGTTAAATTTTGGTAGCAATAAAAATGCAACCAAAGAAGTCGCCCCATCAACTCCAGGCGCTTCCATGGACAAACTAAAACGTCTACCAAGACGTAATCGTGCTGTTCATTCACTATCACGATGTCCAACAATAGCCCTATCATCGCCGGCAGGACAACTTCTCATCAGAACCTCAAAAACCCTCATGACACAAGACTACCTCATGGAACGACTGGATCGAATGGAGCGTTTCTGTTATGCACCCACCATAGCCAAGGGGGCTAATAAGCCGAAATTTTTCGATAGAAAATACGTCGCCCCCATTACACATTGCACGTTTAAAAAACCTCCAGATTATACAATACACACGTATATGTTCCCGCGACGGCAGTTTTCCCAACGACAACGCACAGAGAATTTCATGTTCCTAAATTCGTTGCTTATCAAGCGATGTCGTCCGATTTCTGTGCGACTACGAAAGATCACCCACAAAGAAATGATCAAGCGGAAGCGTGCAAATTACTCGAATAAGCTCAACATCAAATTAACCCGCGACACATCTAGATCTTCGAATTGGAAGATATCTTCACCATCGGCTCAAATCATTGTCGACACAATTGACTTGTGTTCTTCTGGTGATGAAGGAGAACAACAGCCGGCGAAGATAATGCGTGGAAACACACCCGACAGCAGCAGCAGTAGTAGTGGTCGATCTCATTTTAAACCACAAGTGCTGTCACTGAAACACCAGGTAATAAAAACGTTCCCACATCGCCTTAATTCTGAGATCACTCTCACGCCTATTCCACGGGAGCCCTTGAAAGGCTATAGTCTCGTTGGTCCGTCGGTTCGACAGAGTTTGCCTGCAGTGGTTGCCGCAGCAACGTCCACAACTCACCCCATAAACAAAAGTGGCTATGCCATGCATAGATTACCGAAGAAAGAAGAAGACAAACCCCTCACACCGTCACCCTCTCCATCGCCCATCAAACGCTACGAAGGCAATATTCTCCTATCTCCAACAACACAAAACGGTGGAGGTGTCGTCCAAACAGGAATTATCGCCACAAAGCCCCTTCAACCGTCAGTTTTTATATTTTCCAATTACACAACAACTCCTATTTCCATTAATTCCTTCCTAACACCGCCAGCGGCGCAAAATGCTGGAACAACAACAGTTGCGACGATCAATAATAATAATAACAATAATGACCTGGTAGTTAGTAGTAGCTATCAAAACGAAGAGAACCACCATGAGACCAGTTCAAGAACAAAAAATAAAAGTTCCGACTGGTATCCAGCGTCAATAGCGGCAAATAATCTAACAATAAGTAGTACGTTGAATAGTAGTAGTAATAGTGTTAGTAAAGCGGTAAGCGGCGGAGGTAGTAGTAGCGGTAATGAACGAAGCTCAAGAAGTTTACCATTATTGCCATTCGGTACAGCTAGCCGTGTTATATCGATAGACTTGACGTCATAAATTAAATTGATGTAATGATTTGCTTTAGAAGCAAAGTATACACACACAACAAAAATATATATGTCTATATATATACATATATATATATATAGGTTTGCTTTTGTTATGCTTGCTAAGAGGAAAGCTCCTATAAAAATGGATGAGAGGAATAACCAACTTCAAGAATTATCACTTGAAATACACTAGACAATATTATATTATTTTGCAGAGTTGTTATGTTGATAGCTTTATTTTCGATATGAAATGTAAGTAACCAGAATCTAAATCGAGCTTCAGAACTTAAATCATTTAACACAAAAACAATTAAAGCCTTTTGGTAGCAGTCTCAACATTTTAGATAAAACTTCATCATAAATTAATTCACCATTAGTATTTATTTCATTATAAAATGTAATTTAAATAAAAAATGGGAAGTTTTAAATCTAGAACTCATGACCCGAAAGTTATGCCAATGTAAATTATCAAGTCGCACCTTTTACGGGCATATTGACAATAATTTTGTAAAACGCTTTAGAACATTTTTGAGAGATAGCTATTTTGTTATAACTTGAATACGCAAACCCTAAAAATTCAAGGCATGTAAGTTATTTTATATCAAGAAACCATTCAATATGCTTAACAAAATCCGAAAATGTACGTTATGGTACATTTTGTTGTGCAAAAGAATTTCCCATCTTCGAAAATCGGGACCATTAAAAATAAATATGGAAGTTTTTGATATTTAAAATTCAGTTTTTAGGGTTGTTAATTGGCTCCCATTTTAATGAGCCTAATTTAAGTGCAAGAGTATTAGGGTTTCTAAATTTAGTCCATATGACAAGTTTCGAGGGAAATTTTATTTACATAGCCTTCAGGATTTTTTTTTTCGAAAGTTTGCTGGAACATTAATTTATTTAAATAAATCATTTTCGGTATTAATGTAAAATTATTTAAAATCACAACTCATTCATTTAAAGCTTCATAATTTCTTTAAAATTGAAAGATTTTCAAATTTGTCATTAAGGTTATAATTGATTATGGTTACATAAAAGATTTAGCATTTCCATTGAATCATATTCATCGACATTGGTGCTGCTAATGAAAGTTAAGCTTTTATCAGAGCAATAAGTACATTAAATTAAAATTATTTTATTAAATCATTGTAATTGCAGTTATTCAATTTTGCATGCGTTGATTTCGCTCGAAAAGCTCTCTATGCGAACATTTTTTGTTAAAGTTGATTTATCTAGAATGATCATTTATGTGTGGCCTCGAACTTATTATTAGTATGAATCAGAAATGTCGTTCTTCTTGGTACTTTTTTATTTACCAATCTCAGAATTTTCACTGGTTTTCGGCACTCTCAAATATCTGATTCTGTATGTATCAATAACAAAAAACTCAAAAAATATATTAATACAACTCCTCGCATCCGTAGGACAGGCTTTTAATCTTTCCTGGAGGCATATTATCTGCAATAACATAAATATAGCACTTATACCACTTCTACTACGTATTACTACTAAACTAAATAAAAGCAATTTATTTTGTTTTCTAATTATTATTATTATATTATTATCCTCCTTCATATTATTATTATTATTTTTTTTTTAATCATTTATCATATAGATAGGCGGCAATTTTATTGAAATGCAAAATTGTTAAAAGTAACAAAAAATGTAAAAAGAAATTTAATACTTTTAAACATAAGCAGGGAATTCATAAAAAAGAAAGATGAACAATGAAAACGCTGTTTTCGTTAATGTTTTTGTTAGGAATTTTTTTATATAGTGAACAAACAAACAAGAAAAATATCTTATCTATAAATATGTATATGTATAACTTTAATTTATTTATAAATGTATTTAAAAACAAAAATTAGTTAAAACTTATAAAACAAAAAAAACAAACAACAACAAGCAGAAGCAGTATGTTGTTGTTTTATTGATTTCATTCTTATTTGACGTGTATATATAAAAGAAAAGAACAAAAAAAAAAAACAAAAAACAAAAAAACAATAAATAAATGAAATTAATATTATTAAACAAAAAGAAACTGAATTTAGTTTTAGTTAGACACAAATACAAATTTAACAAACAAAAGAAAATGAAAAAGAGGAGTTACAATATTTCTAACATTCCTTCCTTTGTAAATTTTTTCTTTTTAAATTGAGTTATTTTTGTTTTGTTTCTAAATATTTTGTGAAGTTCTAAATGAGGAAAAAGTAATAATATTCGACCTGTTGTATAACAAGCGATAATAAAGGCAAACAAATAAAAATAAAACAAATTAAAATACCTACTGCCAAATCTTATTTTGTATTAATTTCAAAATTTATTTCACTTGAGTTGATAATTTTGTTAATTTATTATTTTTCCTTGAAGTGTAAATATATATTAATTGTATACAAGGAAAAATCTACCTATAGTATAGATTTTTTTTAATTTTTTTTTATTTTAATCAATAAACCAAGAAACAAAATTTATTTGTGTTTTTTTTTTTAGATTAAAACAAAAAAACATGTATATTTATATCATTAAAACAAAAACCTAATAAGATAGAAGCAAAAATGCAATGCGTGAACCTTTTTACAAGGAATGAAATAAAATACATGAATTATTATTATTTGTTTTGTTTACCTTACCTTGTATTCTATTTTCCGAAAACCTAACTTTTACTTTGTTTTATAAAATTACAACAAAAAAAGACTAGAGAAATATAATATGTAATTGGTATTTAAATAAAAATGTCAAATGTAAACTATTTCGTAATGAAAACACAAATATAGATTTAAATTGATAATTTAAAAGTAATAACATTTTTATAATTGTGTTTTTTTTTTGTCGATCATTGAAAGCATCAGTGAGTGTGGTTAGTAGAAAGAAAGGGGACCATCTGACCCTACACCGTGGATAAAAAATAACCGAGGTTAAAAAATTACTCAGGTTAAAAAATAACCGTAGATACAAAATAAACCATGTTAAAAAATAACCTTGGTTAAGAAATAGCTTCTTTGGACTAAGAAGGCGACTGAATAGTGAAGCACTCTCCCGGGCACTAAAGTCACCCTCTACAAGAAACTCAGCATCACGCTATACAGCGACACTGATCTATTCAAAAGAATAAAAGTTCAACCAACGACTCAGATAGTCGGGTTATGAAGAGCAGATGAAGTAAGATCGCGACTCAGGTGGGACAGACAGTTAAAATATAATAGTATGGATATAACATTAACCACGCTAAAAAACAACCGCGGATAATAAATACCCGAGTGTAATTAATAACCCAGGTTAAAAATAAGAAATGATAAAGAATATTTTAAGAATAACCAAAATTACAAACTTACTGTAGTTATAAAATTATAAATAAAATAAATTAGGTGGCGCAACAGTCCATGAAGAACCAGGGCCTAGTGACTTACAACTCTCAACCATTCCTGTGTGCGAGTAATTTTGTCAGAGATGGAAGGCACCTACAGTTTATATGCCGAATCCGAACGGCTAATTTGAGAAAGCACTTTTCATGACAAGAATTACACTTGGAGAATTTGTCAATTCCTCGCAAGAGGTAGTACCCGTGAAAAAAGTTAGGTGGCACAGGCAGGGATTGAACCCAAGACCCCTTGCATGACAGTCCAACGCACTTACCATCACGCTACGGGTACTAAAGTTATAAAATTACCTTGGTAAAAAATGACCTAGGTTAAAAAATAACCACGGCTAAAAGTTAACCTACATTAAAAATAACAGTGGTTAAAAGATATGCCCCTGTAAAAAGGATGTTATCGTACACGTCAAAAATCCTTGATCCATTAATGAACACACTAATTCTTCAGTTTGAATGCAGGCTTGATAAATTTTAAGTATTTACTAAATATTCATAAACGAGATGTTTCTTTTGATACCCAAAACATTGAAGGAAAAATGGATGAAAGAATGGATAAACCTTCCTTATTTCAAAGAGCATGTTGGTTATTTTTTAAACTCAGTTATTTTTGTACATGGTCAATTTTTTAACCTACGATATTTTTTAACCTTGGTTATTTTTTTAAAAAATTGGATATATATTTTACCAGATTTAAAATTAAAGTTTTGAATTTTAAATTCATTTTCTTTATTTTAAGATTTCCTTACAGCCTAATGTCTTCGATATCCGCCTTAGTTTCCAAATTTATAAAATTCAAATTTTTAGTATGTTTGTACGGTCGCTAACTTTTAAGTATAGATATTTCCAATAAAAGTCATATTGATATTAACGAATGTTTATTTCTTTGTAAATAAAATATAAGCTATTAAAACATGGAAACTACAGCTACGGTTGCAAATTTTATATTAACGCGGATTCGCATAGTTGCGGATGTCCTCAATAACGTCAGGAATTAGAGTTTGAGTGTATATCGTTGTAATTTTTGTACAGGTTTAGTTTTTATTTGTCAAATGTCAAAATGTGACAGCTGTCTAAACAGTGGACTACTCATAATGGGCAGGTTCGGACGGACGACATAAGGGACTTGGAAGTAAGGCATGTTTCTAGTATCTGATTGGCCAGCTGCCAAAAAATTAAGACAACTTTAATGAAAAGTTGACTGGAATCAAGTTAACTCTACTTCTGTCAAAGTGACAGTTGATCAAGGTCCAAGTAATTCCGACATTTCTTTTGTTTGGAATAAACTCATATATCTTCGCAAGAATTTTGTAATACTGAATAATTCTATAAAATCTGACAGCAAAATTAATAAATGCGAAATAACTGTCATTCTTTGGATTAACTTTCAAATTTTAGTAATAAAACAAAATATCTACTAAATGAAGTTTACTGAATTAAACCCTAAAAGAATATGGTTAAGCAAAAGAATAAGCAACAATATGGGCAATTTGAATTTGGATTCAATTGCAATTTCTATTGGACAATCAACAATAATTAAGATTAATGGTAATCCAGTTTTTTATACTACCATAATTGTTTTATTGTTGGTAAATCTATAGCTCGACTTTTATTCCAAAGTTTAATAAATCGCCCTTGGAATCTAAGATTCAAATCAAATCTTGTCTTACAAACGAATCTGCATCCACCCCTAGATCCCAACTGTCAGAATTTCCCATGTGTTCACACCGCAATCAACCAGTTGCCATATTTTTATTTATCTTCGAATTTCACAACAACAACTAAATTCGCACTACGACCTGTCAAACGAAATTCGAATTCGGACATTCCACCAACCAAAAGAAATACCCCCAAAAAATTGTGCAGTGCTGTGCAAATGCAAAGAAAATCAAGAAAAAAAAAGAAAGAACAATAAAAATACAACACAATTCGATTAAATCCAACTTTAAGAATTATCCGTATCCCCCCGCACTCTATAACTTACCCCCCAAAACTCTTTTTAATCTCTTATCACGCACTCAAAAAATAATTCAACCAACAAAAAAATATTCCATCGATCAAGTACAATGTTCACTGACTTATTCCAAAATGTACAAATCTAGAGGAAGACGACGACGAAGTCCACGAAATAGGTAGTTCTGCTTAAGCTCATCCAGATCTGCTACCAATAGCAGAACACACAGAAAACAAACCCAGAATCAGCAGCACAAATAATTATGGTGATGCAGCTGCATGTCAAAAAACCTATGACGTCCTCCAAAAAAGTTTTAATTTATAATTTATAACAAAAAACAAAAATATTATTTCCTTATAATTTTTATACAACAAAAAAGAAATATTAAATATTCCTTCTTGACTGTGTTTGGGCTGTTGTAGTACAAAACCTTCTGTTGTCGGTTTAATTTGATATTTTTGTATCCAAAAAGAAACAAGAACTTTTTAATTAAAGAGAAAGAGAGAGTGGCTAGAAGGACAACGAGACGTAGTTCCTTGCATCCTTGAAGCCATTTGGTTAATTTTTTTATTTTTGGTTCGGTTTGGGGAAAATGGGAGTTTGCTTGTGCAAGGATAAAGTCGAAGATGGACAAACAGATGTTGGGCCAGCAGAACCTAGAGAACCATCGCCTCGAGCGAGTGGACAATGGAGCACATGTGGTTTGGAATCCTATAACAACATGAAATCACTGTCAGAGACGGTGGACAAACTGGTCAATGAGACATTGGATGTCATCGTTACTGTAATTGACAAGTGAGTATTATAAGAATGTAGTTGCCATCTGGAAGTGGGTGGAATTGTGTGAACGAACGTATGTTACTTTTAATTAGTTTAAAAATGTTTAGACTTATGAGATTATTTGTGGAAACTCTTGAATTCTTTTGCACAAAACACGATTTCATTGAGTGTAAAAACATGATTGAGTACAAAGTGGATAAAGTTGAGAAAAATCAAATCAACCTTGCAAGGTCGTTTTGGCTATCAGTGAAAGGTGTTGATCTCAATGATAATGAATAATCTAACTTAAGCGAGCTAGTTACGCATCTTCTTTGATTATACAAAACTTATTTTTATGTCTAATCTAGAGATAAGAAAATAAATCTCAGCATCATGAATGAATCACGCACACTCAAAGTTTACTTATGTACCAATCTAAAATGCTTATTTCAACATCCGCGATGATTCATAATTTACATTTCTGTATCTCTGTCTCTCAAAACCCTTCCAGCCACATAATTATTGCAAGTTAAAAAATTGGCCAGCTAAAATTGCTTTGATCTTCAGAGTTAGATAAGTATCTAAGCTTTACTTTGACAAAGTTATAATGGAAATGTTTTGCTGTAGTTGGCCAACGCATAAAATAGCATGGAAAGTGTTTAAATTTCTTGTAGAGAAAAACACTCAAGGTTTCTTCTTTTGAGATCCCGGAAACTTTATAACTGATTAAATGCAAATTTTAAAGATAATTAACTAATTTTGAAGCTCTTTTTAGCCTTCAACTAAGTAATTGGTAACAATTTTCAATGATCAAATGCCTAGTTAGTTTTGAACCTTGAACAGAATGAGAAGCAGGTGTAGCTGAAAAAATCGCTGTAGCACAAGCTATCTCTGATGTAGCAAAAGTTGACAGCAATGGACACAGTTCTCATTAAAAATTTAAAATGTATTGAACGATATCAGCTTGTATTTTAAATGCAGCAAGTTCAGTGAACTTTTTCTGGTATAGCTTTTTTTGATGAAACTGCAGCTTCACAGTGTAGCACTTTATACTATTTTCGCACAGTGCTTTTGATACACGATGCAGCTGCAGTAACACCATTATGTTAATCTAGTATATTTGTAACTCAACACATTTTAGTCGGCGACAAGCCTTCTCATCTTTTTGATTGTATATGATTTTCCAATAAGAGATTTCATTTTTATATTTAAAAAATTCAAAATTTTTTTCAATGAAATCAATGAATGTTTAATTTATTGCAAAGAGGAAAGTTTGCTATTAAAAATAGAAAAAGATTTGACCCAAATGACCACCAAAGCCATATGCTTTCAGCATTATTTCATTTTCATGAAATTTTCAATGACCAATTAGATATCTTCACGAATTTCATCTTTAAAGTCTTCAATCGATTATGGAACATTTGCATAGTCCTTATCTTTCACGGGGTCAAAAAGGAAAATGTCTAGAAGTGTTTAATCACAAGATTTTGGTAACAAAATAACACTGTCAGAAGACTTTTCTTGCAAAAATGATTATTTCGTTGCTTCTGCAGCACGAAGTACCATTTTTGAAGTCAGTTTAAATAATTTCAATGCATTGTTTGAGATTGTGTCGTTCCGTTTATTGTAATGGTGTGGTTTTTACTTATTAAATTTTAAAAGGTTATAGCATAAAAGTGTAAGCTCCCCAAATAGCCAGCTATTTAAAATTAAACCTCTTATTGGAACAACCTGTTTTGGACTATATTTTGAAGGCCATTAAAAGAGTTATGTTGCCAAAAGCAATGTTTTGACAAATACAGGTTAAAACATACACATTTTAATCAGGTTTTCCATCAATTTTTTTCCTTTCGTGTTCATTTGAGCAAGCAATATTATTTTACAAAAGTAAATAGAGAGTACGATTTCAGGAATTTTATCAAACTTATGTATGTTGGTTATGTTGATGTAAGCTTTAAAATTGATTTCTGACAAATTAAAAAAAAATTAACATTTTCTTGGAAGACCAATGTTGTCGAAATTAAATATTCTGTCCGATCCCAATGTTTATAATATCACTCCAATTATAATTTTATGTTTCAAATAGGTCCAAAGTTTTTTTTATGATTTGTTGTATTGACCAATTTTAGTGTTATATTGAGGGTGGAAAATTTAGTTTTCCGTCGGCTATTTGGTCACTTTATTTTGGTAAAGAAAACAAATTCTTTAACTTGTCCCGACGTTTCGGCAAGGATTGTTGCCTTCTTCAGGGGAATTTCAAGTTTGATAAATAGGATATAATTACAATTATATAAACTATAGCAACTTCGTATGAAGATTTGTCTTAATTTGAAAATACAAAATTTACCACCCTCAATATAAAAGTTTTTTTTGTTTTAATTCAAAGTTTTCATACGGTCAAATTCGACTTTTGGACTTATCTTAGCTCCCAAATTTTCCCCTGAATCACCTGAACAACTAACTAGTTATCTAGGTCTCAACCTCCCAATTTTTATTGATTCAGCTAATTCAGCCAGCTGGAGGTAAATCCTTGAACCCAAATAAAAAAAGAAATCAAATGAAAAGGGAAACCTTTGTGTTCCTCAGATAAAGAGTAAATTTAAAAAAGTCCTTATTTATTATTAAATTTACTAAAAAAAAAAAAAAACTGAAGATGCCATTTTTCACGAACTTAAAATTTACAGACAAATATTTTTATTTAGATGAAAACTATGCCATTTATTTTGTTGTTATCTGTAGTACAAAAATACGGTCTTACTCCGAAGGGCCCTTTACTAAGTCCGTTTAATTTCCACTGCCCATCACAACTTGATATTTCATAAAATATGTTCAATCAGTTTTTTAAAAAAAAAAATATCGATTTACATTTTTCCATTTCTATGTATAATCAATTTAGTTTATTTTCTTTACAGCGAACCCGAACCACCCAGTTCAATGGTTTTGCTTCATGTTATAACCGACAAACCATCTGGTTGGATTGAATTAGTTAAATCACTAATTCGAGTTGTACCCGTTAAACATCCAATGGGTGCAAGTGTTATTGCCCTACTTCTCGATGATAGTCCATTACCAACAAAAGATTCCGTACTGAAAGTTGCTGATATGATCACACATTCCCTACGTAGGACGCCACGGCGCGAGAGGAATTTATGCGTTATACTTGGTTGTTTGGCTGAGAAATTAGCCGGACCAAGTAGTATTGCAATGTTAAATGAAACAACACTTCAGTACCTGATTGATAATTTAGAAGATGGTGTTAATCATGATGTGACATTATTATCGTTAATTGCTTTAGAGAAATTTGCTCAAACAAGCGAAAATAAAGCTACAATTAAGGTAATGTCTAGATTAAGAATTTTTAATGGTTTACTAAATATTTAATTCTTTTCTTTGTAGAAAAAACTTGCAGAACATCCTAACAATCCTTTGATTAGATTAGAAAAATATGCCACAGATAGTGACTATGTGTTGCGACAGATTGGTTTCTGTGCACGATGGTGTCTGGATAATTATTGTAATTTTACAATTTTTCATAACAAATTAAGAACACTTCAGTGGAATGTATTTTGTTTAATTTCAGTTACTGTTGAAGGAAGAAATTACTCGTTTGAGACTGTAGATTTGAGCAATATCAATGTTATGCTCAATACAAAAGATGTGAGCGAATATCTGAAAATTTCGCCAGATGGCTTAGAAGCAAGATGTGATGCTTACACGTTTGAGAGTGTGCGGTGCACATATCAGGTAAATAAAAGAAGGTTTGCCTTATTAAACAAAACTAACTTGTTTATGAAATGCCCTTCAAACCAACTACATAACTTCGATTCATTGTTGATATTTCTTTAATTTCTAGACTGCCGTTGATTGCTGGTATTACGAAGTGTTAATAATAACACCAGGCGTAATGCAAATTGGATGGGCAACCAAGGATTCTAATTTCCTAAGTGACGATGGCTATGGCATCGGTGATGATAAATACTCAATTGCATTTGATGGATGTAGAAAATTGATTTGGCATAATGCCCAATCAGTAGCGCATAATTTATCTGCGTGGCAACATGGTTCCATTTTAGGTTGTTTGTTAGATCTCAAACAGCAAGAAGCAATTTTTAGTTTAGACGGTCAAGAAACTGAATCATATAAAAGTGTATTTAGTAATGCAAAGTAAGTTCATAAATAAATAATATAACATTATTATAAATTAAAGATTATTTAATTTAATTTAGAGAGGGATTTTTTGCTGCAGCAAGTTTTATGTCCTTTCAACAATGTCGATTTAATTTTGGCTTAGAACCATTTAAATATCCACCCAAAAATCGAGTGTATCGCAGTTTTAATAATTGTGCAACCCTCAAGTCCCAAGATAAAGTAAGTTTTTAAAAACGAGACAAACAAAAATAAATAGAATTTAATTTGATAATGTTATCATTTTTATTTTCTTTGCAGATTGTTCTTCCTAGGCATATATTTTTAGAGAAACTACGAAGGCTAAGTGTGCGTGATGATTCATGTACGCTATGCTTTGATAAAAAAGCTACAATTCGGCTTTCACCTTGCAACCACAGGTAAGATTAAATTCAGAATGAGATATAGATTTGGTTTAGTTGAGATATTATTTAAATTAACATTGAGTTCCGTGATTCACTTTCACTCGAATAAAGTAGATGAATTTGATTATCGACCTTTAAAACTGATGAAAGCTTATATCATAGCCGATAGCTGAAGCAAGAAATGACATTTCGAGGGATTAAAAAAAAACTAAAACTATTCTAGTTTACTAAATTTCTATTTCTGGGGGGCTAACTACTCAACGCAATGTCATTAATGAAGAGAGCCTTTTCCGGTCACAGGGTCATAATGAAATTTACTGAATAGACGCAGACATTTAAACAGAGTATGAAGACATACATAGATTTTTTTGTATTGACCCTTACGGACATCCTTACAAGAGAGAAATAGACAGCGTCATAAAAACAAATCATGTATCAGTCCTTACGGACGATTTCATAACCCTTAAAAAGATCTGTAAAGCTCCCAAAATGTCTTTCAAAGAGTTGTAGTTTCAGTTTTTATATACAAGTAGACATAAATAGACAAATGCTTTTTGGCGCTCTATACGTCATCTCGTCCAAAGAAAAAAATTCTGCAATTGTCTAAAAAATCAGGATGATTCAGGGAGACACCATCAACCTTTATTCACATCAACCTTCCCACACTTTTCCTAGCCCTTTTTACATTTTGTGGAGCACAATGGATCCACGGACAACCGAGTAAGATGTTTTTCGGGCATTGCTGATGCATCACACTGTAAGACCTAACTTTACCTTATTCGTCACAGTGTCAAAACTTTTAAATCGTTTTCGCAAGAAACAAGGTTTACTCAACAAAACAAATGCTGTTAACTGACATTACTGGGTCACTATTTTATCCGACCCAATAACAATAAAGCGTTTTACTCCACAAGAACAAATTATCAGCAATATTTACAATTGTTTTCTTAAAGCCGCAAACTACCGATAGTCTGTTTTTAAAAACTGTTGGATTTCGTCTCTTTCCCGTCACTTAAAATTCTCACAAAGTTCATGATATTACAAATTCCTTGCCCAAAAATCTTAATGTTAATTAATTTCATGAAGAGCACAATGATCCATGGAGATTCGATCTGAACGGCTAATGCCACTACATCACTTCTTCTAACCTTACTCTTACTTAACCTAGCCTACATATACATAAATAATAATAAAACCTGCTAAACAATAAGACTATTTATTTACTCTCAATTCAGACGAAAAAGTTTATCCCAAAAACTATCCATAAAAATGTACGCAATTAAAATCAAATTCTTAATCTTCAATAGTCTTAGCATCGCTTAAACTTCTTCACAAAGGCAGGTCTTGTAGTGCAAACAAAATATCACTATTTTCTTTAAGGGGCCTCGGCTTCCTTCCACTTCTATATAATTTATATCAATTAAAATGAGCGGCTCTAGTTTTTGTACAGTAATGAAATTATTTTTTAACATTTATTTATCCATTTTTCAGAGGATTCTGCTCAACGTGTGTTAAACAACTTCTATACTGTCCAATGTGTCGAGCTGATATTGAGTCAAAAGTACAAGAAGACATCGATAGCCCGATAGTTGAAGACATATCGACGTGATGTCATCAATAAAAACCACTTTACATACTACAACAATCGCCAATGCAAACTTTAGAGTGAACTAACAACATTTAAAACCATCCTGGGGGATTATTAAAAATATTCCTTCAACAAAAATTTACATTCTATATAATTTGTGTTGAATAAAAGATTTAAAACAAAAAAAAAAACTAAACTATAAAAACTAAAGGCAAACGAATCAGCAATAATTAATAAAATATAAAAAATACAGTAACAACAATAATAAACGCATGAAAATGTAAAATTAAATTTTGTAGGTATTTATTATTATTATTTTTTTTTTAAATTATAATTATTATTAATTTATTAAGAGGCCCTTCTTATGGTTCGGAAGTGTGTGAGCAAACTACATTTCACTTCATCATCGTTTGAAGCTGTGCTTTCGTTCGTTTGGTTAACGAATTAAGTATTTAGCTTTAGTAACGAACGTTGTGGAATGGCGAACCAAAATAAGGATCTAAAGTATATTTTTCACGGGTATACAAAATCAAAGCAGTTACATATTTAATATATATATATATTTATATTTGTATAATTACTACGAACAAACTGTAATACACCCCACACCACTCAGCGAAGGTTAAAACAAAAAAGAATTGAAAGAGATTTATATTAAACAAAAAAAAAAACAAATTAAATAAAATAAAATAGATATATTTATATAAGAACAAAAAAAAATAAACAAACGTAAAATCATGAGTAATATATATAGTATATATATTTTTTATCACTTATCGTTATCACACGCACATTCTTATCGAGTTTTCATCAAAATAAAAATAAAAATATTCTTGAAAATAACAAAAATAAAACAAAATTAAGAAATAATAACGAAACGAAAATAACTTGAAAAGTCTGTTAAAATATAGGAGAATAATTTGCGGGTAGAATTACTATGTTACACTATTAAAATATAGTTTGACCATAAATTAGTTACTTTATTTTTTAAAATCTTATTTTTGTTTCTTATTTAAAAAAAAGAGGAAAATAAAAACGGCTTTTGTCATTGGAAGACTAAAAAAATCAAAATATTAAGAAAATTGTATCTTGTTTTCTTTTCTTTATTTTGTTCCATTAAATCAATGTGAGTTTATCTGGAGATAAAATAAAAACTAAAACAGACTACGTCTGATTTTTTTTTTTTAAATAAATATAATGTACCTAAAAACAAAAACAATTAAAAAATAAGTTAAAATATATACACATATATTTTCTTTTTGAATAAAATTGTGTCTACTGTTAAACCTCTATTATAATTATATTTTTTTATTATTATTATTTCCTTACTTATAAATAATGCATTGTTTTGAAAACATTTAAGATGAAAAAAAAAATAAAATCGATCATCTTTATTTTATAGTGTCTATTATATATTTCGATAATAAATAGTGATTTCGTATTACTAAAAGGTATTTCTTATTCAAAATAAATTTTTGCGGAAATTATTATTCAGCAATAATATTAAATATAAAATAGTAAATATTGCAAAATTTAGCGTCGCAAAAATAATGCTAGGGCATTTCATCATCTTTAAGCCATAAACAAGAATGTACTAAATTACACATTTTGAGAAATTATTATCTAAGTTCAGAATTTATTGCTTTCTTAGTAAGCGTTTTAAGCTGCAATAGTTCTTATGTTTGTAAATCTTAATATTTCAAACATTTTGCATTTTTTTCTTTCTGATTTAAAACTTTTATAGCCAGTGGTCTCTGTCAACCAAATTCACGAATTTGAAACAGTCAACATCAGAATTCTTTATGTTCGTGTTTCTGAAATTGTTATAAATTGTGCTTTCCTCGAAAGTATATAAATCGAGCTTAGTGAAACATAGGATTATGCGATATCTATGGTTAGCCAACCTAACTTGCGGAGAACTCGAAAAAGCCTCAGGCATTGAGGGAACGAGGGTGAGGGAGTACCGAACCAAGTGAAAACAGGAAAGATAATGGTAATAATAATTAGGTGGCGCAACAGTCCGTAGAGAACCAGGGCCTAGTGACTTACAACTCTCAACCATTCCTGTGTGCGAGCAATTGCAGGGATGGAAAGATTATGGTAGCTTCTTGATTTTTATGGCAGACTGGTAAGACCATTTTTTTTTTATGAAAGATCCATTTTTTGGCATGTTTCGGCTTGGAGCTCCTGGAAATGATTTTTGCAGAAGCTGCATGGATGAAAGGGAAGAGAAGACAGTTTCTTACCTGTTCTTATCTTGTCCTGTCACAAAGACGTATGTAGATCCCTAGTGATCTAAGGAATTCCGACATTTATTGTCTCAAGGGCTTCATTTCTAGGTAAAAATGATTTTACTTCTTGAGATATATTTAGCATTTTTCGCATTTGCCTCATAAATATAAAATAGAAATGATTTCAAGTCATGGGAATTTTTCAATTGTATCTTCACACAGTTTGACAAAATTTACTAAAGAAGTTATGGTGGCGCCAAAACTGTTCCCATTTAGCGCTAAGAGTGTATAATAAACATAAGTTTGGGAGACCTATTGACAATTTCACCAAAAATTGTAAATGAGCCAATTGTTAGTAAAATTACCCTCAGAATCAAGGAGAAGGAATAATAAAAAAATTGGTATGCAAATTTAATCATAAATCAAAAATAAAGAAATTGCGTAGGTTCAGGCGACATAAGCGACTTGGCGCCAGTTATAGCTATCATTGGTTTTCATCATTGAAAACAAACATTGGAATTTTTTTGGCAGGTCGTTTATAGCTTTCATTACAAATTTCTGTCATTGAAAAAAATTTCCTGATTGAAAGCCACCGAAAAACTTTTACTGACAGAAATCTGTCATTGGAATTGTGCGAAATCGGATCACAAATCAGTGGAACGATTCGTTTCACTTTTGAACATAAAAGTATCAGCTGTTCGGGAAAATGAATTTCCGCCCGGAAAATAGAAAAATACATTTTTAGAGAAAAATAAATGCGAAATTACACTTTTTTCTCTCAATAAAAATTCTTTGATCAGTATATAATTTTCAATTCCAATCAAAGGAAAACACCGCCAAATATCGATTCAAAAATTTTCCCGGATCGATTCCAATGATAGCTATAACTGGCGCCTTAAAGAAAAGTCTAGTTTCTAGTACCTGATTTGTCACAATTTTGTATTCAATTTGAAGCTGAACTTCATAATTTTGTGAATTATTTATTTATTGCACAATTATTCTAAAGTTTTGTTTAAAAGTATTTCTTGTCATATTGGAATATAAAAAAATAATTTTTCGTCACAAAAGAAAATACAATAAGGGTATTCATGCAAACACAGAAAACCCATAGGTTAGGTTAGGTTGAAGTGGCTGTCCAAGATGGAAACGGACACACTTAGGCCAGTTTAATGGCCCATTGTGATACCACATGAATCTTGAGGTTTCTTCCTAAGCTCAATGGAACCAGTTTGAGTCTCTTACGAAACGTGAGAGGCTGCTTATGCCGATATGATTTAGATCGTTTAGATCGTTAAAGAAGAATTCTCCTAGGTAATTCTTGCGTTTTCGAGCCAGAGCAGGGCATGTGCAGAGAAGATGAAGAACTGTTTCTTCCTCTTCCTCGTCCATACAGCTTCTGCAGAAGTCATTTGAGAATACGCCTAATCTCGTGGCGTGCAAGTAGCGATTGGTATGCCAGTACGTGCCAAACGTGGTAGAATGGGTTGTACTGTACCGTTCCTGGCGAGTTCATCTGCCTTACAGTTACCTGGAATGTCTCTATGGCCCGGCACCCAGCAAAGGTGAATATTAAACTGTTGTGCCATCTCCATTAGAGATGATCGACAGTTCTGGACTGTTATAGAGTTTGTAGAGACAGAATCCAGAGATTTAATAGCGGCCTGACTGTCTGAGAAAATACGGATATCAGATATCGATATCACGTTTTCTTTAAGCCAGGACAGGACTTCTTTTATCGCCAAAAGTTCCGCCTGGAACACGCTACAATGATCGGGAAGGCGGAATGAGAGACTTAATTTCAGTCGTTCAGAGTACACACCTCCACCAACCCCTTCTTTTGTTTTTGACCCATCTGTATAGAAGTGGATTGACTCGTCTTCCAGGAATGTCCTATCTTCCCAAAAAGATCTGGGAGGTATAGAAATCTGGAAGTTTCTATCGAATTGTAGTTGGGGGATGGTGTAGTCTGTGTGCTTTGGGATTGATTCTAAATATGTAAGAATAACGGAGTGGCCAATGTTGTTGTTAGTCCACTGCGACGAAGCTTTGAGGCGAATAGCAGAGCTTGCAGCTATTTGTTTGCTAAGAATGTCAAGAGGTGTTAGGTAGAGTAAGGTGTCCAGTGCCGCAGATGGGGTCGTGCGAAGCGATCCGCTTATACATAGGCAAGCTGAACGTTGGACTTTATTTAATTTATCTCGGTTTATACCTTTTTCTAAAGCAGTCCACCATACTGCCACACCGTACATTAGAATCGGTCTGATTACCGATGTGTATAGCCAATGCGTGATTCTGGGTTGTAAGCCCCATTTATTACCAATGGCTTTTTTGCAAGAAAAGAGAGCTACAGTAGCTTTTTTGACTCTTTCCTCTACGTTGCGTTTCCAATTTAGTTTTTTATCTAAGACAAGACCCAGGTATTTAGCCTCGTCTGAGAATTTTAATTGGATTCCTTTAATATGGGGAGGGTTGACAAATGGAATTTTGTATCTCCTCGAAAATAAGACCAAAACTCATAGAAACCTTAAAAACTGTAGAATTTTCTATCGGTAGAAATCAACTGTCAAAATTTGTATGGGAAAAATATTCTGCAAAATATTGACTTTTATCTCTCAAATTTGAAGCATAAATTTTGTGTTTGTTTCTAACGTTTCCGCAAATATTTCTAATGGGGTGTTCATGTAAACCTTTTGCGGAAATTTATATTTTTCTACAAAGTAGAAAATTATATCGTTACATGAATACCATTAATAATTTTATTTTTACTTTTTGCACGATCGATCAAGTGAAGCAAAGTTTTAAGTTTGAAAACAATGCGAACGAAGCCCCTTATGTTATGCATATGAACTTGCCGAAGCCGTTTAATTTGAACAATGGAAAGCGAAAAATGTAAACCATTATAAATATCAAAGACTCCTTCAAATAATGTAGATTATTCCAATAAAAGGTTTGCATTGTTATTGAAGTTTAATTTAAGCACTGTTTGAGCAGCTGACGCTTTTGAAGCTTTCATCTTCTGATATTTAAAGCGGAAAGATTACGCAATTACTAAAAAAAGTTAAAATTCACTACAAAAATGAGCTACATACCTGCCATACAAAGAACGAACAAAGTTCCTTGACGGATTTATTTCTTGAAGAGGAGATTTCAATTGGCCATTGCGATTTTGTAATTTAACACTTTAGACTGTGTGTTATTGGTTACGTGAAAGATAAAATGTATGCCAATTCTCCACAATGATTGAAGGCCTTAAAGACTTAACTCATGAAGTTATCGGGTATATAATAAATGAACACACATTGATTTTGTGTTATATCAAAATGATACCACTTGTTGAGTTTAGAAGATCGTTAGAATAAACAAATGCAACAACGAAAACAAATGGTTTTTCTAAGTGAAAAAGAAAAACCGTTGCTTTTTATGCTTGAAGGTGAGTTTAAATCAAAAAACAAAAAGCTTTTCATGAAAACTCGAACATGATTGAAGTTTGTTACTAAAGCACTCCATAGTCCATACGCATAACGAAGGCTCACATCTACGCATACGAATTCAAAACGGACTCACATTTCCAGTAGGTACCCAACCTTATAAATTTCCAAAACAAACATCCCTCATCATAGACAACAACCATCGAAATGACATTTGCCTGTCAATGACCGATGACGTTTCTATTTAAATAAAAAAAAAAAAACATACAAGAAAAACTTGCGTGTCTTTAAAATTTGTACGCACATTACAAAATTTTCCAAAATAAATGGAATTCTTTCTAAAAACGAATTTATTTTATTGTTGTGACATAATTGGCTGAAATCGTGTCAAGATGACAAGAAAAATCCTTATTCTTTTGTGTTTCCTTGGCGTCTTTATTGTTTTTGCAATCGCCCAAAATAATAAAAATGAATCACATATCGTGAACGTATCACCTTCAGCGCCCACGACGTCAACGACAACGACGACATCGAACAAAAATTTAACCCTCACTTCGTCGAGTACACCTGCACCTGGAAATTCTTCAAATGTTTCATCATCCACTCCAGAAATTCCCAAGGATCCTCAAAAAATAGACGAGAATGATGCGAAAAGTTCCAACACAACTCCGACGGCAGAGCCTCCGCTGCCGGACCGCAAAGCTGTGGAGCAAGAACACAACAGTTCACTGTCGATATTCTTTGTCCTGTGCATAATCATCATGGGCATCCTTCTGATTCACTTCATGCTGCACACAGGCTTCCAGTACCTGCCCGAGAGCATTGTTATTGTTTTCCTGGGGGCTTTGATTGGACTGTTCCTGAATATCATGAGTGGTGAGAAAACCAGCTGGAAGCGGGAGGAAGTTTTCTCTCCCACCGGATTCTTCCTTGTCCTTTTGCCACCTATCATCTTCGAGTCCGGTTACAATTTGCACAAAGGTAACTTCTTTCAGAATATCGGGTCCATTCTGGTGTTTGCCATATTCGGGACAACCATCTCTGCGCTGGTCATTGGTTCTGGAATATATTTGTTGGGCTTGGCCGAAGTGGCCTACAGGCTGAACTTCTCAGAATCTTTTGCATTTGGTTCGTTGATCTCGGCTGTCGATCCAGTGGCAACTGTGGCCATATTTCACGCCCTCGAAGTCGACCCCGTCCTAAACATGTTGGTGTTTGGAGAGAGCATCCTAAATGATGCCATATCCATCGTCCTGACGACAAGCATTTCGGCAGCAGCTCACGGTCCAGCTTCGTCGAACACCAACGCCGGTGAGACGATATTGAAAGCCCTCAAAACCTTCTGTGAAATGTTCTTCGCTTCGGCAGGCATCGGGGTGATCTTTGCCCTAATCAGCGCCCTTTTGCTCAAACACATCGATCTGAGGAAGCATCCGTCTCTGGAATTCGCCATGATGCTGATGTTCACCTATGCTCCCTACGTCCTCGCCGAAGGAATCCATCTCTCGGGAATCATGGCCATCCTATTCTGTGGAATTGTAATGTCCCATTACACTCATTTCAACCTGTCCACAGTGACTCAAATCACAATGCAGCAAACAATGAGAACCCTTGCGTTCATCGCTGAGACGTGCGTCTTTGCTTACCTCGGCCTGGCCATTTTCTCCTTCAAGCACCAAGTGGAATTGTCCTTCGTCATATGGGCCATCATCTTGTGCCTGATTGGACGGGCTTGTAACATCTTTCCACTCGCTTTTCTAGTCAACAAATTCCGCGAGCACAAGATCAACAGCAAAATGCAGTTCATCATGTGGTTCTCAGGGCTGCGCGGAGCCATTTCATATGCCCTGTCGCTGCATTTGGAACTGTCCAGTGACGAGACACGTCATGTGATAATTACTGCAACACTAATCATAGTATTATTCACAACTTTGGTGTTGGGTGGGTCAACTATGCCTCTGATGAAGTACCTGAAACCCGGCAAGAAACTTAGGCGCAGCCAACGCGTCAGCACTTCTGACGGACGACGTTCTAGCGGTAGGAAAAAATCCAAGTCAGTATCGTTGAGTAAGACTCGCGAATGGGGTCAAGCTATCGATTCGGAACACTTGTCCGAATTGACGGAAGAAGAAGAAATTGGATTCGCCACAACGAGGATTGCCGGATTTGGGCGTCTGGACAGAAAGTATTTCATTCCGTTCTTTACACGACGTTTTACAACACAAGAATTGCACGATTGCAAGAGTCAGATGGCCGACTTGACCAATAAATGGTATCAGGCCATAAGGATATCACCTCAGGACTCTGATAGTGAAGACGAAGAGATCGGAATCGGATCTACATCTAGCCAAACAAATTTGCATCCAAGGTCGTAGGCGTTCATTTAAAAAAAAAAGGGAACAAACCAACGCTACTACTGGCTTTTAGTGTGCGCTTATTTTTTCGTATTAGAACTTGTATTATATTTTGTAACTTTGTATTTTTTCTATTCCTTTATTTGTATTCCTTTATTTAATTGTGGGTTTATTTAATAAGATGGGGGAATGGATCGCTTTTGATTGTTCTTTATTTTGTTTCTTTGTTCTTTGTTGCTTAGGTAAATATAAATGTGATATAAAAACCAAAGTTAAGAAAAATGGTAGTTTTATTGAAATGGACTTAACTCGAAAGTATTAGCTAACATCTTTTTTTTAGCTGTGGTGAGATTTCTATTATTATTCCAATGAGGTTTCTTTGAATTTCTTGCTTATTATTATTTTTTAAGAAACATAACAGGTGATGAGGCCAGAGAGATGTCGCTTTTACGATGCGATAGTTCCTACCAGCGATTTCAAGTGGTTTCCAAGATTGTCTGCAAGGAATACTTTCATTTGTGTGAATCTGGAGTTCCGCACAGACCGGCAGGACCTTCCTCCCAATATAGTTTAAGTTTTCTTATACAAGTATTGGAAATGGAAACCACTTAGAAGCTCAGCTAGCTTTAGGAGTTGAAACCATGTCATGGAAAACAAAACTAGCCTCTTTAAGAGAAGTAGTTGTATTATGCGTAACTATAATTCCAATAATAAAAAAAAAAAGTAACTCAAGATGGTTTGATTTTCAGTTGAGAGTGGTTAGGCAGATTTACTAGCGAATTTGGTTTTGACTGAATTGACTTTTATGGCCCTTTTGGTAAGACTTCCCACATGTGTTATGTTCTCTTCTATTCTTTGGGCTCCAATGATCAGCAAAACTAAAATTTGTCTGTATTGTGTTTTACACAATACTCTTTCAAAAGAATATGATGTTCTGAATTGGAATCTGAACTCATAATTTTTCTATTAGATCACGTTACGCTGTTTTCAAGACTAGCGTAAAACGCAAAGAAGATTTTACTGTTTTCAAAACCTCTAGATACAGTTTAAATAATTTTAGTAGCTCACTTAATTTTCGTAATTTCTCATTACTTATGAGATGAATTATTTTACTATATTTTTTACATATGTACATATACCTATCTGAAGTTTTGAAAAACCTTGAATGTAATTCTTTTATGTTATTGAATAATCAATTCGTTTTAGAATTAATTTTTAGTTCTGATTCCGAATCCTAACTCCGATTTTAGCTATGTATATGTGCTACTCAGTAATACCCGTTTTCAACATTGGTATAAATTGTTTTCAATATATTTTAAAAATCTTGGTGTCAAAACCGACTACGAATTGGTAATAAGAACAAAATTGTTTTTAAATCGTTTTGCATTTTTCTATTAAGAAACATAAATGCTTCAGCGTTCCTTTAAGGTGGCACAGGTGAAGCCTAACAACTTATGAGGATTTTTTGAAAAAGTAAATAAGATACTCAAAACTTTAAAACAAAATATTAAAGATAGCGATTATAATTTCGGAGTTACGAATTTTATTAATAAAAACTTCGTCATATGAGTTTTGTTTCGAATATTAAAAGGTTATATCTCAAAAGCCTGATGCGATGGAATGATTTTGAAGTCGTATTCGAACTAAGGCCAAAAAGCTCCAGATATAAAATCTTGTTCACCAGTTATAGTAGGGATAGACATTTGGCGTAGGAAAGGGAATCTGTGACTAAAAGTGAAGTTCAGTACAAAACAATTTTGGATATCATTTAACTTGTGAAGCCAGGAAATCATATGCACTTTTATTTAAGAAAAATGTTGATATAGGCGCCTGCCAACTTAACATTCTGGGTTTAAAGGTCAAGTTTTAAAAAGTTACACTGCTATATTATTTTTTTTTTAGTTTTTGACTTTATAAAATTAAGAACATTTATGTTTTGGAATCTATTACAATTACATTATTTCATTGCGCAAAGAGAATCGGCCTCATAGACCGAATTCATGGGCATTTGCTAAGTTGAAAATGGTTCCAAGTAAAGAAATTGTGTAGAAATGCTTTTTTATTACTGGAAACATGAATGGAGTTCATATATGTATTTCCCTTCTTATTTATTGGGTCTTAAATTTGGAACCGCTAATACTTTTGCACTATTCTTGATTAAGCTTGACACAATGATATGAGAGCTAAAGCCAATTTCATTTAACCATTTAACTCTCAAAACAAAATCAATACATTTCATAGGATACTTTAGATATTGGGTTCGTCTGGAATCTCCAGTTGAATTTTTCTCTTCTTCGATATTTTTTAAGGGTCGTTATATTCTTTCTGACTCAAACCAAAATCAAATAAGGGAATATTTTTTCTACGGTCCTTAATTTTCCGAGAGAAACTTTTGACTACCATTGATGTTTCCTATGTTTGAGGGAGAGAAACATTCACCATTGGGCACAATATTTAAGTTTCTAATTTTAAACAACTCCGACGTCTCGTAAAAACGGCACCATCTACAGACGTAACTTTGAGGTAGTTAAGGACTTTGTCTACCTAGGCTCCACTATGAACATGCATAGAAGGTGATTGGAAGAGAAGATGGAACAGTAGAGGAAGACCGCGGATCAGGTGGCGCGCACAAGTGGAAAGTGTCCTCACCCAACTTGGAGTGCGTAACTGGAGACATCTAGCTAGGCACCGAGCTAGATGAAGAAGTTTGTTGGGTGAGGCCCTATTTCACACAGGACTGTAACGCCACCTTAAGTAAGTAAGTTGTCGATAAAATCTATCATCTTCGAAAATTGGGAATTTAAAAAATTTTTAAATCGATAAAATTTTACTTCAATACGCTCCTACCGATTTCTGTCTTTTGTTTACTATTCAAAAAATTAAAATAAAACTTTTTTAAATGTTGATACATTTTTAATGATGTCAATGCATTTTTGTATTAGTTTATTTTGTGGTTTGTTTTTGTTTCATTACTTTTTTTTTTAAATTAATTTGAATCTAAAAAGGTACGCTAGGTAGTGTGCGATATGATCTACCATCAAATCGTTCACGCTTGACTATTGTTTATGCAATAATAAATTGTTTTCTTTTTAATTTTTCTTTAGTTCTTTTTTTAAATTCTTAAATTAACATTAAAAACAAACTTGTAAAATTTTTGTAAAATTTACACGAAAAATGCTTTAAAATATTCAATTAAATTATACAAATTACATATTTTGTATGCAAATCATCAACTTTAAATAAAAAAAGTTTATTTAAAAATAAAAAGTAATTAAGAAAAAAAGAAGTTGAAAAGACTCAAATAAATATTCATAATTATGGGTCTTGTGTTACTTTAAAGGATTTCTTATTCTACTTAAATGCGGATAGTTAGGAACAACTTCTTGAATCCATTCGGCTTCGATTTCTGTTACTTGTCGAAGGAAATTACGTTCGGTTAAGACAATTTCTGTAAATATTATATAGGCGGGACGATATTTTCCATGTAATATACTTGAGGGATGAATTTTGGCACGTTGGCGTCCAGAGACTGTTAGATAGAAATTGTCACGTTGTAATTCGGCTATATTATCAAATAGCCCAGCTAAAATGCACTTTCGAACTTGGTCCATGTCTGAGCCACAACTTTTAACTTCCAATGATAAACGTTGTGAGATCTCGAGTAATTGATTTCTTACATCACGGGCATAGAGGAGATTTCTTGTATTGAGGAAATTATCGTGGCACCAGAGCTAGAAAGAGAAATCCAAATTAAGAACCTGGAGCATTTTTTTTAGTTTTTCTCCTTCTTACCTTGATTTTGTCTGTCTTCTCAAAAGCTTTATATACATTGAGTAGCATCAAATGATCACCTTGCTTTGATTCGAATTTAGAGTGCGCCAGGGCAGTCTGTTCTCGTTTTTCTATGCTCGATACGAATATATTCTCACCAGAGAGAATAGCTACTAAGCTAAGCATTTCTTCCAGACAACCAAATGACGGCGCAGTCAAGAGAAGCTTACTGAATTTGGGATCGAGGGGAAATTGCGACATTTGCTTGCCTAATGTTGTCAATTCAGTTTTGGCCTCAGGTTTTATTGCTCCTAACAGCAGAAGTTGTTTATAAGCTTTGTCTACTGCTTCTGGTGCGGGTTTATCTAGGAAGTCGAATGTCTTACAATCTATTCCTAAGGCTAGTAATTGAAGAACCTTAAAAAAAACAGGACTTTTAGTTTTAAACCAAAAGACAAGATCTCTTTCTGATTCTCTTACCGTAGCTGAAATATTACTTCGTAGAATCTCAGGTTTTGGCATTGCTTCGAATCCTTCCATTTCTTCTTTTGTATAGGTCCGATAGCATGTACCTTCAGCATCACGACCAGCACGCCCACAGCGTTGCCAACATTGTGCCTGTGATATTCTCACTACTCTCAGGATATCCAAACCACTATCGGGATTATATATGCGACGCTTGACAAAACCACAATCAATGACAAAACGTATGCCAGGAATTGTAATTGACGTCTCAGCGATATTTGTAGCTAGAATAACTTTTCTGGAGTTGGGTGGCGAGGGTATGAAGCATTCGAGTTGTTTGTTTTGAGGTAGTTGTGAGTAGAGAGGAAAAACACGAATATTTGGTGCGTTCATTGTGTTGTTCTTAAATTGAAACAAAAAAGTGAAAAAATTTGGTACTAAAGAAATAGACTGATGCACTGGGACTTACCTTGGCAATCATTCGAATTTGTTGTGCCATGGCTTCGATTTCCTCCTGCCCCGTTAGGAACACCAGCACATCATGTCTAAAACCAGAAATGTTCATTTAACACTCGTTCACATTGCTCAACATTCAAATACTACCAACTCACTTTGCCGGCGCACTCCTATGAATCTCGAACAAAGTCACCAATGTTGCGTGCAAATAATCACTCTGCGTCTCCTTGGTGTGCATTACTTTGACCGGGAAAGTTTTACCCTCCAGATACATGCCCTTCACACCAAAGTATTTGGCAAAATGGTCAATGTCCATGGTGGCAGAGGTAACAAGCACCTTGAGAGGCATCATAGAACGCAGCTTCCGTTGCCGCTGAGCCTCCTTGACAATACCAAAGAGCACATCGGTGTTAATTGTCCGTTCGTGAGCCTCGTCCAACATTATGACTGAATAGTTCTTTAGCAGTCTGTCGGATAGAGCTTCCCGCAACAACGACCCGTCTGTGACGAATTTGATTTTGGTGGAACTTGAAGTGCAGTCTTCAAAACGCACCGTGAATCCCACAGTGTCACCTAACTTTGTGTTCAATTCTTGGGCTACCCGCTTGGCCACTGTTATCGCGGCGACTCGACGTGGCTGGGTGATTGCTATCATTGCCTTATTTCCAAAGCCTGCAGTCATTAGGAACTGTGGTATTTGTGTTGTCTTACCTGACCCAGTTTCGCCCATCAGCACAATTGTGTCGGACTTCCATACTTCTTGGATTATTTTCGCTCGACATCCATAGACGGGAAGACTCTTTTGTTGCTTCTCAATTGAGATCTTCTGAGTGTGTTGTTGTTGATTGCTATTGTGCTGTTGCTGCTGATGGTGTTTGCCATTGCCGTTGCCATTTGGAGATGTTCCTCCATTTGTTGCTGCTGATGTGTTCTTATCATTCCCATTAGTCTTTTGTTTTTTCACTTTACTCTCGCCATTGCCACGACTTTCGAGGCCGCCAGCACTGTTTCCGCCTCTGCCACCAGCACCACCGCCACCGTTTATTTGGGGGATTTTTCTCTTCACGGCAAACGAGTTGTGTGAATTGGCGGAGCTGGCATTACCTCCATTCAATTTAAATGGAGATTTTCCCATAAGTGCGTATTTTGAATCCATTATTTTCTGGTTGTTTTTGTTTTATTGAATCTTTTAGTTATTTACATTTCAATCAATAAAAAGTGGATTTTATTGTTGTTTTTGTTGAAAAAAAAATTGTTAAAAAATAACCCGACACGAATAAAAATAAAACTCTCTTATTTTTTTTTTATTATCAGCTTTTTGGGTACTTTTTAAGGTTATGTTTTGAAAATTAGATTTTTGACACACACGGGCGGTGGGTCTACACATGGGAAATGTATAAAATTATACGAGTTTTGTTTCTGAACTGGACAATAGATGGCGTAGCTCTTATGAATGTCGTTGGAATTGAATTGAAAATTTAAAAACCTTGAAATTCAAATTTTGATTATACAGGAAACGGAAATAAAATAAATGTTAACTGCGAACATTTCTAATACTTTCTTTTCTTGGTACAAAATACATTTAAGTTCTTTACTTATAAGATTGATCATTTTTTCAAAGGTATTTTAGTTTATTTAATAAAAAAAAAAAACACCACGAAAATACTACGTAAAAGAAAGAATTATTTTAATATTGTTTTAGATGCTTTCGTTCAAAAAGTAGTTGTTTGTCATTCTGTTGAGTTTCTTTCTTGTCGGTGGAACTATAGTAATTTTAGCGTAGCTATAAAATTTTAATTTTAATTCCTTTATGCTTGATGTACCTTCTTTCAATAGAAGAAAATTAACTTGATGTACATACAAGTAACTGACGCATTTTATCCATATTTGAGGAAGAATTATTTCTAACATATTTTTAACACAATTTTCACATAGAAAAAGTCCCAAAGCAAATTAGTGAAATTTACTCATATTGCAGGCGAAAGATGCAAAATTAAAAAAAAACAACAAAAATGATTTAAAATTGAAATATTTATTTTACCCAGTGAGTAAGATGCAAGAACCGGCATTTTGGGAAATTTGAATACAAAATTAAATGCATTTTTTAACCTATCTACCACTTGGAGCCTGTTCTATCTCTCGCTTGGGATTGAAAAAAGAACAACTATTTTCTGCAATTGTGGTCCTTTATTAGGATTTATTCAAATTTAATTAATATCTTTATGAAGTAAAAATACGTAAATATTAGGAATTTCTAGAAATTTAAGAAATGTAATATTAGGAATTTCTAGAAATTTAAGATTAAAATACATTTTTGATTTAGTTGCAGTTTGGAAAAATGTAGTAAAACTGCAAAATATTAATTTCTAATGGCAATTTCATACACCATGAATTCAGTATATATGTAAATTGAAAATAAATTTTAGAAAACAAAATAAAAGGAAATTCTTTTATAGGAAAAAAACTTGGTACTTTATATAGTAATCAGCGTTGTCGTGAACAAAAATGCAGTGCTTGTATTTTTGAATTTTTTTTCGAAGCTATCGGGGAAAAAAAGGCCTTTTATTTCACTTAAAAATACGTCCATTTATTAAAATGTTTATTAGTTTTCAACCCAATCTAGTTATGCCATTTTTATAAAAACATTTTATTAAACAAGTTATCAATCTAAAACTCTGGTTATTATATAAGTTCAAACAAACCCGGCAGATGTGCAAACTTAATTTATTTTAATTAATTAACTGAAAATTGTTGTTAAAAAAAAAACCAGGAATGGATGGAATAGTTTTTCAAAATATAAGTCAGTTTATATAATTTGCTAATAAAAATAAATATATATGCGATGCGTTACAAACAACCTGAGTTTGCCAAACAAACATGTTTATATCAATAATCTGTTCAGAAACGGTTTCTGGCATTTTAACAGAGTCCATCGTCTTGAGGCTTCAAATAAAGGAAGGTTTCACAAAAAAAAATAGATATGTACCCCAATATGGTATAGCTGCCACCACTTTCAAATCAATTGGAATATGCCCTCCACTTTAGTCATCACTTAGGAAAGGCGGAGCTATGTTCATGATAGCTTTTTCATATTTCCTTTCGAAAATCTTCATTTCAACGGGAAATCTTTATCCCCCATTATTGTCATGGGATTAAAAATAGTTTTGCTTTGGCATTCTACTTCTCGTAGTTTAGTTGCATATTAATCATTTATTTACAAATTCAAATTAAACCATCTATATTTTCTCAAAATTGTGAAAACATTTCCCTTACACTAATCTTTTGAAGTTTCGACATTGCATTTAAATACTAAAACGGCTTTATTCCGGCTCTTTCTCATATGAACCAGTGTTAAAGACTTTGTAAAACCCTAAGGAATGTACGCCGTAAATAATACGAGTTAATAAATAAGGCTCTGTTTATAAAGTTCTATTTAATATTTTTCAGCTTTTTAAATAACATTTTCATATTATGTTGTAGTCGATCTAAAAAACAATCCTTAAGCTCTATACACAATATTTACCATCTATTGTTGTTTACTAATTGCTTTTACTTGCGACATATAGGAACTAGTATATGGCAAGTATTGTATTCCTAAAAAATTCGAAATCAAGATTTTAACAAAACATGTCATACGATGGTAGAGAAGTCGACAATAGTGGGTTCACCGATTCCGTTCGTCTGTCTGGCTGTCCTCGCCCATAAAGCCAAAACCATTGGGTCGGTTGAGTGCAAACTTGGAAATTAATGTTTTAAGCAGATTCGCGTTAGGATTCTATCTCCCTATAGACATTTTTTGGTAAAAAATCGAAAATCCGAATTTTCTCAAAAACGAACCGATAGATTATACAAAGGTACATATTTTTAAGACAAAATTTGAAAATTGTATTTATACAAAATTAATTAACTGCTCTAACGATTTTCGAAAAAAAAACTGTAATAAATTAAGGTTTTTTTTTAAACATGAGCAAGTTCGTGTGACCCAGTCGTACATTTTATTTTTTAAGAGACTCATACGAATTCATTTAAATTCCTACCTGAAAACAAATTATACAAAATAAACATAATTTTTGCAGATTTTTGAAGGAAATACTTCAAAAGGTAAGGCCTAGAGATTTTTCTAAAATTTCAATTAATATACATATTTGTTTTGTATTAAGATGTATGAGATAAACATTAAACAAATATGCATATTGTTTGTATATTGTATGTCGGCCAAGACCTAGAATTTTATTTTTATCAATTGACCAATTAAATTTGTGGAAGATTTTCTTTTGCTTTATAGATATACATACGAGTATGTAGATAGTTTATATCTTCAAAAACTGACCTATATTTATACACAATATTTACAGTTTCAGTAAACAAATAATTCTTCATGAACTAAACAAACTTATATACATCACAGTATAATTCTATATCATTACAATATGATTGGAGAATTTTCAGAAATATTCACCTTTAAGAAATATGAATCACCTGTTTGAAATTAAACAAAAGTTTAAACAAAGATACAAACAATTCTATAAATGATATGGAGGCTTAATTAAAAACATGTACATAATATTACTAAAATTGAGTAATTTCATCCCACAAGAACTACCACCCACAAGCTTACCCATAATTCTATTCATTCATACAATAAATTTTCCTCAATAAAAGGAATTCCTCAATTGCCTACTATTACACTCTTTCCATGTGTCACAGATCCAAAGAAAATTCATTGTGCAAAGATAATTTCATGATTTTATCTTTTATCAAAATGATTTAATTCTAAGAATGAAATATTTTATATTATTATCTTATCTTATCAATTGACCATGGGTCTTCAACTTAAAGTACACATCACTTAGATCAGCGTTGCATTACGGAAATCTAATCGTAAAATAGATAGTCAGAGTAGTCAAAATAGTTGTAGAATTTGTGACTAATAAACTTTTCTTCTAAATTTTGTAGATAAACTTCAAACTATTAAATTACACAATTTTATTAATAAAATGCATAATTATGGGTCGAAAGTCTTTGCTCTAATAAAGGGTGTTTTTTAGACTATGGTTTTGAAGCCCAATTTTTGACCACTTTTTGCAGCAATTGGTGCCGTTTGTTAGCAATAACTTTTCCAAGGACTTCAAATATCCCTACAAAAAAATCCAGCGGTGTTAAATCCCACGATCGCTTGGAAACCACTCCATAGGCTCACGACAAATTGATGCGTATCACGAGAACCGAACCATTGTTTTCTCAATAAATTTAGAGGATCTGCAATTGTTAAGGAGTAGGCCAAACTAAAATGAAACTAAGCTTACATCAAGTTACAACTGTCAAAAACACCAACTTCAAAATAAGTATTGCCAGATTGAAAACCACACACCTTAAAAAAACACCCGTTATGTAGTTTAATGTACATGTATTTTGTTGGTATACAAAATATGAAAGTTATAAAAAAAAATTAAAACACAATTCAATTCAATTCAATTCAATTTATTTTATTGAGTTTCAAGTCAAGTTTGGTCCTCTAAAACATAAGTACTCCACATATATTGTCTTTTTCTATTGTGTATATTCAGCTATTGTTCATGTAGCTATTTGACATTTAATTATTAAATTTAAAATATTCTATAGAATATAAATAAAACACCTTAAAAATTGATGAGACATTTAAATTTGGTAACACTGAAAAAGTATTTTAGCCTTTTTAATTATTTTCGATAGTTTAAACAAAAATAATATAAAGCCTGAAAAACTTTATCACATATGCAGTAGATTTTTCGAAGCATTTATGATGCTGGGCAACATGATCTAAAATTGTAGAAAACTACAAATATTTGTAGCTTTTGCCAATAATAAACAATATTTGACAACAACTGAAATGACAGTTGTCAAATTGAAGATTTGCAATCCTTTTGTAATACGCAAAAAAATTCCAAAGCTGTTTTTTGAATAGAGGTTTATTTTACAAATTTCTCATGCATTAAAAAAAGAGAAACACTTAAAAAATTGTTGGTGTCCAAAAAATATATTTAAACTCTTTTTGAGTCATTATACATAATTAAACAAAAATTTCAAATAGAGCCAAACCATAATGAAAAAGCTGTGAAAACAACCCTTTCGTTTCTTCGGCCTTTTTATAATAACTCACCTCACACCGGCCATTCAATGTATGTATCTTTGAAACACTTCAATTACAATAACAAATAACAATTGTTGTTCAATATTGGAGGTGGAATATTCTATGTGTGGTGTGCTTTCCTACAGTCATTGCCTTACCACATGAAATACTAAAATGAGCCATCTTATTTATCCTGAGCTTTTGTCGATTTTAGTAAATCAAACGAGCTGCAACAGTTCGGACGTTTCAAGTTAAATACCTTATGTTAAATTCACGGATAATACATTCAAAATATTTTGATTTTCTGACTGCGTTAAAAAAAATTGATTAGATAAAAAAATAAGTCATCACTTTTTCGTATTTTTAAGAAGCGCATAGAACTCTGTGATATCTAATTTAATCTAAATCATGTTTTTATTTTCGCGACGTTTTCCTATGTTATCATTTGACCGATTATTATTTTTAAATTATCAAATTTTTGCTATCGGAATTCTTTCAATATTTTGTCCTCGCCACTGTTTGATTAGTGCGGAACCATTAGAAATACCGATCTGCTGTCCCGTCGGCTATGTTTTGGTTGACATTAATCAAGGAATATTTCGGTCCGAGAAATACGAGTGCATGCCTGCGAAAAACGCATCCCACATTGATTTCCGGTGGGAATTTTTCGAATCCGAGCTAATTCATGGCTTCCGAATAAAAACGGTTAACATATCTAGTGTGCCCCAGTGTGAAAATCAAATTCTAGTCAAGTTCTCCGAAGAAGTTAACCTCCAGCCAAGAAGTTGTTTAGTTAAATTATACGGAGCCATGTATGCCATATCGTGTCCCTATAAAGATGACAAATTCATCTATAAAGTGAGTGTGATGAGGAAGTGTTGTCCCGTCGACTATATTTATGAATCTGCTTTAAAACGATGCATCAAAAAGAATATCCCCCTCAATTACTACGAAATCTTCTTCGATCATCCCGTAGTTTTGAATGACAATCAATTACAGTGTAAATCGAGTCAAGCTATTGTCGAATATAATCTTCGTTATAATGATTTCAAATTCTACAATGGTTATCTTTTGATTAAGTTGCTAAATCAAAGATTCGATATTGATGAATTCTGTGTGGAAGGTGTTGTTGATAGTAGTGAAGTGGCACAGAAGACAAGTGTTGCGAATTTTCGAAATTCATTGAGATTTCTGGTGCGGGTTTGTGATAGAGAATCGATTTGTGATCGAATACCGTGTATTCGAAAATGCTGTGAAGACGGTCAAATTCTGACGAAAGTAAATAAAACGACGATGTGTAAAAGAGATTCAACTGACGTTAGTTATCACAGCTTTGAAAGTTTCGATTTAAGTGGACATTTTGATAAGCCATCGGGTAAGTTGTTTATAGAATGTACGCAAGTATGACATAGGTGCATTATCTTTTTTATTAATTATTAAAACAGTGAGTGTAGCTTGTAATTAAATGTAGCTAGAAAAATGAATGAAAACAAAATAAACAAACAAACAATGTCGTTAAGTTCTTGTTTATTAATTTTTGATTTTTAAAAAACAGAAATAATTTTGTTTATTTTTTTGATAAAATTTAACTTGTAATATTTCACAAAAAAATAATTTACGATCTATGAAAAAAAACCTATTTTTAAAAGCAAATCATATTTCATTTATTAAAAGACCTTTTTTACCTTTTTGAGTTGCCACAGGGAATTCCCTTAAGGATTAAATTAAATTAAAAGAAACATAGAAAAGTTAAAATATGCTTATTGGTGGTTATAAGCGAAGAACCAGGGTGATTAGTATTTGAGTATTTGATGTGAACTATTTATTAATTAAGGCAGCGATATTAGAACGCAACTTGTCAAAAAAGGTTACGAAGGCAATTTAATTTGAGAGAAAAAAATATGAATTCATTTACATATATGATGAATGGATAAATGAATGACGTTCCATAAAATTACATAAACTAATTGAAAGGAAGGATAAAAATAAAATTGATTATTTTAGTTGCAATTTTGTTCGTTTACTGGGGTGGTAACTATTAAAGCTAAAGAAGAGGATTTAAGTGAGTAAAAGGGATACAGCTGAAAATCTATAGGTATAGGAACGTATTAAACAATATCTGTTGTTAGTTTTTTCTTCTCATAAATGATTCCCGAATAATGACCTAGATTTTCAAAACGATTGTAACAAAAGAAATTAGCTTTATAATTTATTCTCAAAATTTCTCGAATTCAAAATAAAAAAGAGGCTGGGATGCGACCCACACTGATAACTTCCCATCTCGTCTGCCGATTTGTTTAAAAGGTTTGTAGCTTTTCGTGTTTTGTTAAAAAAGTTGTCAGTTGAATTATTCTTAAAATTTAAAAAATTACCATCAATATTTGGCATATAATAAAATAGTTTGATTTCAAAATCTATTTTTGTTAACCAGGTTTTTAGTCGAAAACTAATTTTTACCAATTTTAGTAGCATTTCATAAAAGTTTTTATTTCTTATATAAAAAAAATACAAATTGGATGAATCAGAAAATGTTTGAAGTCAATATCTTTTATTATACACGAGATATCGAGAACCGAACATTAATTTTTATCAATTTTGCGTTGGGAGCGGCTCGAAATGCTGTATTTTAAAATACTGTATGGTTAAAATTCTGTATCATACTGTATGATACTGTATATTCATAATACTGTATGGTTAATATACTGTATCTCAAAATACTGTTTTGTCAAAATACTGTATCTAATAATACTGTATCTCAAAATTCTTCTTCTCAAAATGCTGTATGAGCAAAATATTATCTAAAAATACTGTATTTTTGCAAAATTCCGGTCTTAAGCTTCCATTACGTATATAGAGAACAACAAAAGCAGAACCCGATTTCTGCGTGTACATATTATATCATTTATTGAAACTCCAAACAAGTAAAAAACAGAATACATTAACATCATCATAATTAATATCATCATATCATAAATAAGTAAATAACAATAGGCAATAATATTTATGAGTAGCAATCTATGAATTGTATAATACAAATGTATTTACAACAACAACAAAAATTCAAAGAATTATGAATTATTATCATATGTTATTGTTCAAGGGAAGTATATTAGAACATTATGCCAATGAAAAAATATTATGATGTATTCTTTATAAAAGTAATCTGTAAAAGTGCGCACTTTTTTACATTATCAAAACTATTTTTATTTGTCAGCCTATTTACAGCATTTTGAAATACAGAATTTTGGTATACAGAATTTTAAGATACAGAATTTTGAGCTACAGTATTTTGATCTTACAGTATTTTGTACATACAGTATTTTGAAATACAGTATTTTGAGATACAGTATTTTAAATACAGTATTATGATCCATACAGGATTTCGAACCCAACCCTTTTGCGTTGGATTTTTATAAAAAAAACTAGCTGACCCTACAAACGTTGTGTTGTCATATAAATAATTTGTAGAGAATATTTTGCTAGAAATAAATAACTTATTGTAAGTGTGTAAGGATGTGGTATATAAGTGGGAGAGTAAGAAAGTATAGAACACTGTAAAAGGTGATAAAATATTAAAATAAAAAATCACTAAACAAATTTTTTTAATTTATTAAAATTAATTCTTTAAAATTGTGTGTGTGTGAAAAACATGAAGTGCTCAAATGTAAGCAGCAGACAATCATCGTTCGGCCTAGAGACTTATTGATAGTTATTGCAAATGCCAATAATTGGAAATTGAAGGCGTTTGAATTGAATTGGCCCATCTGTGGGCATAATAGGTATTCGCGGTAATATTATATTTTCACCTCGGAATTTAGAATTATGGCTTGGATAACATTTTTAATTACTAATCGCGTGCCGTTGCACAACCGTGGTGGGTTCAAATGACAAAAAAAATTACCGGAGATCCAACCTGCAGTTGTAAATCTAATGAGTTCAAAAACTCAGCTAGATAATTTACAGCTTCGGTAGCATCACAAACTGTATCAATAAATTTGTATGATCCCAAGTCTCCTGGTAACAAATGTTGTATCTTGAGATTTAATTCGTTGACATCCAAATTTTTTGCTGCTAAAATTGCTCTTTCTGCCAGCCACTCATGATTTGTATATTGTCTGAGTACATCGGGAAACATCTGGTCAATGAGAGCATCTTGTGAATCAATAATCGTGCAGAAATCGACCGGTAATTTTATACAACCAGTTTCCTCTGTAGTAACTTTTCCGTCGCCTTTATCTAACAGTTGTTTTGAGAATGTTTCAGCGGATGGATCTTAAAGCATTTGAACACGCATATTTACTTTCAGTTGCGATGCACGCGTTGATCTCATCAGCGTACGTTGAACGCGGAATAACTGGAAGTGTTTGTCTCAAATCACCTGAAAGCAGTAACAGAGTGCCGCCAAATAGGCTGTCGTTGTTTTTTATATCTTTCAATGTCCTGTTCAACGCCTCTAGCGAATATTTGTGTGCCATAGTGCATTCATACCAGATAATAATTTTACACTGTTTTAGCAAAAATTAGCGAAAAAAGGAATGTTTTGCCAGTTCCATCTGGTACATAAAAAAAGAATCCACCTATCTTGCCAAAACTGCGAGCATGATGTGGTCATAAATGGTTCTTTGTTCTTCATTCATTAGTGGGACATTGCGAGCAACAATCGCTGCTATTTCTACAGTATTGTATTGATGTTCACGATTCAACTCAGTGTCTATTAAATCAGATGCATTTCGATTTGGTGAATGCATACCGAAATGACTGAGTGGTAAGTTGGCAATGATAATGCAAAGATCCTAAATAGCAATCAATGCTTCATTGTACATAGAGTCACTGAACACTATCGTAAGATCGTTGCACCGTGTACGATGTTGATGCAATTAAAGCATAACACTTAGGAATATAAAAAATAGAAAAAAACCTATTCTCAGACCTACCGAATGTATTTGCAAAATTTCATTGAAATTGGTTTAGCCGTTCCGGAGGAGTATGGCAACTAACACTGTGACAGGAATATTTTATATATTAGATTAAGTGAATGTCGAAAACAATATTTGCTGTGAGATAAAAATAGTTTGAAGCCAATATTTTTAAATTTTGAAACGATATTTGAGTCGAAAGTAAATTTTTACCAAGTTTTAGTATTGGTTTTTTAAGATTTTTATTTTTTGTAAAAAAAACTGTAAATTCGATTTTTCTCAAATGTTTTCCGCATGTTGAAAACAATATTTCTTATAATATAAAATTAGTTGAAAGCCATAATCTCAAATTTTTGAAAAGATATTTGAGTCGAAGTTCAATTTTTACCAACTTTGAGTAATGTTTTTTTAGATTTTTATTTTTTATAAAAAAAACTGTCAATTCGATTTTTCTCAAAATTTTACCAGATGTTTAAAACGTTATTCTTGGTTGCACAAAATTGTTTTAGAGATAAAATCATTTTTTATTCGTAAAATTTTCGAGGTGACACATTTTTTTTTCAGTTTTTTTTTTTAAATTTATAAAAAAAAACCTTAATTGGTTTTTTTTTCCAAAAATATACTTATTTGGTCTCGCGTTTCAATACATAATATAAAATTTAATTCAAGTCTCTAGCGTTATTGGTTCGTGAGATATTTAGGGTTAACCAAAATGTTTTTTAAACTGCTATGGTAAAAAAAGCACATACGCAATGTTCTTGAGAGCCCTTTCTGCATCTTTCTGCATTATTATCTGAGTAAAGAAATGTATTTGAAGTCGATAACTCTACCGGTTCTTGAGCTATGGACTACGAAAAAAACGTCGCGAACGTACGTACACACGCACGCATAGATATCTTTCTAAAAATCTTTTATTTCGACGTCGAGAAATGTCAACATTTTCAATTCGACAAATCGGGACCCATTACAATAATTTCCTATGGGAAGTTAATAACTATGACATTGAAAAAAAACTTCGAAAAGTATGCAATCAACAATTGAATCCCGATTTGTTTTAGACCTTAAACAATTTTTACTAAATCAATTATTCTTTTTTTAAATATTTTGATAAAAAAGTGTTTGACCCGAAATATGTCATTAATAAATAAAGCTTAAGTCATCCACTTCAAATCTTTAAAGTTCTGTCAGAACTTGACAGAGTCATCCACTTCAATTTGACAGAACTTTAAAGATTTAAAGTGGATGAATTAAGCTTTATTTATTAATGAAATATTTCAGTCCAAACACTTTTTTTATCAAAATATTTTAAAAATACCGAATTGAAAAAATTTGGGACTTGAATAAAAGCGAACTCCCAATATTGGCATTAAATTTTTATTAATATCTACAAAAGTAACTTCAAGAAATAATTCAATGGGTTTAATATTTGTAGGCGTAAGTTTATATGACCAATAACTTTTGTATCACCTCGTAAAATTTTCAATAAAACTCTTTATAATTTTTTTAGTAGTTTTTAAAACCTAATTTTCTTCTAAGAAATTTTGGAAAATGTTTATTAATTTGAATATCTTTACCCTTTGTAGCATAAGATTAAAAAAGAATAGCAAAACACGTATTTTGCAGAATTTAACAAATCAATGTAGATAATATTTTGTTGACTATTTTAGACTGTGTGACATTACTATAATTTTCCCATCAAATGTCAACTCGAAAACTGAAACTGACAGAGTATGACTTAAAAATAATGATAATTATTTTCTCAATTTCCCTATTTTGAATTTAAGAGGCATAATTTAGAGTTGTGTTGTGTCTTAGCTGTCATTTCTTTGTATGCCTAACTATTTTTGTTCATAAGAGAACTTGTACCTTGTATGTTTTAAATTATAATTTTTGGTGTGATTTATTTTATTCAAAATAAAAACATTTTTATTAAAAATGTCTGTTCTCTAACTCGAGGAGAAAATATTTTGAATATCTGGGTCTTATCTTTATAGATAACCAAAATCCAAGAAGTAAACAATAAAATAATGGTATACCCGATTGCAAACATCGAATCAATGTTGAATACTCAGTATAATGGATAAATTCAAATACAAATAGTAAATGTAAGAGTTATAGGTAATCTGAAGTTTCATACTTTTTCCTTACAAAATCTCAGCTACTGTAAGTTCAAAATTAAAAAAGGAAACAGTTGTTACTGATAAATCATCACTTCTTAATCATTTTCAAATAGAAGCATTATTTGATTAACGATTATGCCAATTTAATTATTATTATTATAATATACTATACATACGAATATCTAAATTTATTCATAAATATTGTTTAAAAAAAAATAACAAATATTTATAAATTTCGTTACCTATAGATGATTCCATTTTATTTGTTTACTTTCGTTAAGTTTGCTGTAAGCAAGCAAATCGGTAGACGTGTGAGTTCGACTACGTCTTTGTGTTCTTCTTGTCGTGTTATACATATATTTTTTCCCTTGAAAAACAATGCAAAAATTATTCAAATATTTTTGAATGAGAACATCGGGAAAACGGAACAAAAACATCTAATTTGATTGTTTTGGTTTGGCTATTTTTATTTTATCTATAAACATTATAGAAATACGAGTATACCTACGATTTTATGAATTTACTTTTCATTTCTGATGTTTAGCTAAACGAAGATCAATATGAGAAAACGTCTAACAAATGACGTTAAACGTTTAAGACTAATATGATTTCTTAGGTGAATTTAGATTTGATAAAGGCGATGTAAGGGTTGGATTTGTCGTAGATTTTTTCATATGGTTTTATAAGTCTTGAAGTCTTTTTCCGTTTTATCTACATTTTGTTATTTGTTTAATTATTTAAAGGTAATAAGTTACAATTTTCTTTTTCTTCTAAACATTTTTATTGATTGTTCAATATGCATCTCTTCAAAGACTGTGGTACTCTGAAAGTGAAATAAAAAATAATTTCTTTTATTTTGAATACAATTATTTTTATGGAATTGTAAACTAAAAAAATTCCTGAGAATATCGTGGGAATTCTTCTTCGCCAAAGAATGTATAACCAATCTTAAATTTATGACACTCATAATTTTTATTTAACGATAATGATTTTAACACCAATGGCAATATCGTCGAATCTTTGTTTATATTTTCTATTATTTTATTTGCGACAAACATAAAGAAACTATATGACAAGTATTGCATTCGTAAATAATTTCGAGCTCGAGATTTTAATGAAACATGACAGTACGATAGTAGAGAAGACGAAAAAATTTGGTCCGCCGATTCTGTCCGTCTGTCAGTCTGACTGTCCTTGCCCCTACAACCCAAGCTATTGGGTCGATTGTGTTGAAACTTGGAAATTAAGGTGGTAAACCAATTCGCGTTAGGCGTTTTTTAATTTTTTTTAAGACGAAAAATGAATCGATTTCAATAATTTTTGTCTGCACAAGCTCGTAAACTGTCTTTCTAATGTAAAACGTGTATGTATTAATAAGCACTACAAAACTACACACTAAAAATATTTTTAAGATCAAATTGAAAAATTTTGTATATACACAAAAATTAATTAAAAAAAAAAACTTCTATAACGATTTTCGAAAAAAAAATTTAAATTTAAAACTTAAATTTTTGAAGACAAGCTTATTTTATAGACAAATTTAAAAATTTAGAAATATAAGTTCTTACTTAACTTTTGTAAATTATAATGAAGCCAATTTTCAAAAGTTGGCAGCATGCTCCTCTTATTTAAGAGAAACATGCTGCCATAAAAATAAGTTGGTCTTAAAAAAATTAAATTGGGTGGCGCAACAGTCCGTTGAAAACTAGTGACTTACAACTCTCAACCATTCCTGTGTGCGAGTACTGTTGTCAGGGATGGAGGGGACCTACAGTTTTAAGCCGGAACCGAACGTTTAATTTGAGAAAGCACTTTTCATGACAAGAATTACTCTTGGAGAATTTGTCAATTCCTCGCAAGAGGCAGTACCCGTGAAAAAAAACTTTAGAAAGCATAGGCAGGGATCGAACCCAAGATCTCTGGCATGGCAGTCCAACGCACTTTTTTTTTTTTTTTTTTTAATTAATTTTATTACTTCAATCTTAAATCTATCTTAAAGCTAGACAAAAATTCATAAAACTAGCCTAATTAACCATAACTTACAACTAACTTACTGGTCCCATACGGACGCTCTAAGTTAAACAATAATACTTAATGCTAATGCCTTTCGGCCCTAAGATCTATTTAACTTCAATTCATTTTATTTATTTTTGTATTCATTAGAAAATTTAGAAAAACTAATGTCAATATCCTTTTTTATTTTTACTTAAAAAACTACTTAAAATAAGGTCCTTAATATAAAACTTAAAGCTATCTTAAACTACCTATTCTACCTATAAACTACTTAAAACTAGAACAACCACAGCAGCAAATCTAACTATCTAACGTTTTATTTTTCATATTTTGTTGTCTTTTCTTTTATTTATTTATTTATTTATTTTTATTTTTTTTTGTTCTTTTTTTCTTTTTTTTCGTTTTTTTTTGTATTTTTTGTGTATATTTTGTTTGTATTTTTTTTTTTTTTTTGTGCCACCATGCCTATTCTACTTAAAACTAAACCCTAAAACTATAAAACAAGTATGTAAGCCGGCCAAGGCTTAAAACCCCATCCCGACTACCCACTATCAAGTGCCGGCCGATTGAAGCCACCAAAACTGGTTCTCCTGCTTCACCCTATCAGTTCGGTCCCGTTCGGACACAGCCCTACTGAACCGAAGGAGCTCTGCTCCGCCTTGTGCCATGACGTCCCGATTGTACAGGAGTCGCCTATCCACGGTTCGTCGTCTGACGTGGTAGATTAGCGAAACTGCCAATCTATCCTGTATCAGACCGCATCTGTCTAAAAAGAGGAATGCCTCTGGTGGAATGACCGCCCAAGCGTGCACTCTCAAAATACTCGTCGTTCGGATAGAACGCCCCGAAAATTAAATTGTTGGTCGAAGACATAGCTCTTGCAATGTGACCTCGGACGAGTTTTATCACGCAATTGTCAACTCTGCAGTCCAACGCACTAACCATCATGCCACGGGTACTACTTAAGTTGGTCTTATTTCTCAAAATAAATTAACCTTATTTCATTTTGTGAAAGTGTAACATGTAAGTGTTTTACGGCACCGAATTTGGCAAAAAGTGGTTCGCGTAAGGCCAAGTGAAACAAGACTAACTTTAAAAAATTGCCTTTACTGCACTTTATAAAAGTGAAATTTAGGCCAATTTTAAGTAGTTGGTCAAATAGCACTTTGACAAAGTAAAATTAGGCCAACTCCTTTTTACGTATATCTTACTGGCCCTATGCGGGTGCTCTAAGTTAATCCATTATCTTATAGCTACTGCCTTTCGGCCTAAGAACAATAATTGTAATACTAAATAACAAGAACTTAATCTAAAACCAAGATAATTTAAAAGAAAACTTGGTATCTTTATCATTATTTTTCATTTTATATAAAACTTAAAACTTAAAAAAAACCGAAACCCATTATAATACTTAAGCTACTTAAAACTAACGAAAACCAATATTACTACTTAAAAATACTTGAAACTACTTAAAACTACTTAAAACTGCTTAAAAACTACTTAAAAACTAGAACAGCCACAGTAAGTTTTTTTTTTTTTTTTTTTACGTTGAGTATAAGCAGTGAAGTATGCAACTCCCCTGCTTAAGCACACTATAGTATTTGGGGTAGGTGTCAAGTTGATTGTATGCAAAGTTTCTTTTAAAGTTAAATGTTTTTGGTCTTATTGCCCTTAAAAAAGATGAAATAAAACCAAATTGTTGGAAATTGGTTTTTCTGCACTTTACAAAAGTAAAATAAGGCCAATTCGTAAAGGTTGGGCTTATTTCACTGCATCGTACAGAGTTCCGTTTATGGTGCCGTGAAATAAGACCAAATTTCAAAAATTGGCACTATTTCATTTTTCTTAAGTAAAATAAAGCCAATTTCCAACAATTGCTCTTATCACACTTAAACAAAGTGAAATTAAGCCAAATAAAGTCCCTAACATATACCTTACCTGCAAAAATAAGTTGGTCTTATTTCTCAAAATAATTTGGCCTTATTTTACTTTGTCAAAGTGCAATATGATCAACTGCTGAAAATTGGCCTTATTTTACTTTTGTAAAGTGCAATAAGGTCAATTTTTGAAAGTTGGTCTTATTTCACGACACCCCTGAAAACTTCCGAAAAAGTAGCATTAATTTATAGTGACTCAAACAAATTTTAGTTTTAAGTTTTATTCAAAAAACTCGGAAACCAACTTAATGTTCTCTTATAATTTTTAGTTTTTGGAGTCGTTCGTGGCTTGGAATGCAAAAAATTCAGACTAGAAGCTGATCCCGATAACACTGAAGACATCCACAGCATAAGCGATGATGATGGCTCGATTTACATCCCCTTTCTTAAAATGAGACTTAAAAATACCAATTATTGTGTTGAGAAAATTCGCAATGCATCTTCAGGATCTCAAAAGGTAAAACTTCATCATCATATTTTTGTTGTTGTCAAATCATTCCTAATAAATCTCATATATTCAACTTGTACATAGTTATTTACTTTTGTCTGCTTCGAAGATATAGGAAAGGATAATCTAAAATTTAGTTTATATTCAGTTGGTTGTCTGATATCGTGCTTTTTCTATGCCATAACATTGATAGTCTATCTGTCTATATCGAAGTTGAGAAATTTACCAGGAAAAATTTTGATATGCTTGGTGATATGTCTTTTTGTTGCATATCTTGGAATAGCTGCAACACAGATAAGACAACCCGATGATAATATATGCTTTGCTTCCGGTAAGTACGTCACGTAGATACATTTTTATATAAATAGAATTTAAATATTGGTAATGGTTTTTTTCTTGATAAGAATTCAGAGTTTTACCTTTATTGTTGTTGTATATATTTTTGTTTACTTTCAGCATTTTGTATATATTTTAGCTTAATGGCAGCTTTCGCGTGGACAAATGTTATGTGCTTTGATATTTGGCAGACATTTGGGTAAGTTGATATCGAGACTAAGCCATTTTTCAGATATGAAAATTAAATATTTGCTTAAGTTTAGTTTTGAGTATGTCTTTTTTATTTGTATGTAAGTTTCATGCAATCGTTTACATGAGTTTCATTGAAGCAGATGGAACTCTTTAATAAGCTTTAAGTTGTAGTGAAACATTAAAAAGATTGATGATATAGTAGAGCTATGTATGTTCTAAAGGGGTTTGGATTTTCTGTTATTTGTTTAAGTTCTCTACTTTTAGACTTTGATATAGAAAATACCAATCAAATGTATTTAATTCTAATTTTTCCTTACAACAAACAAAATTTTTAGTAACAAATTATAAAATGAAACAGATCTAATGCTAGTTTTTTTTTTTTTAATTATAATGCATGTGGATCACATCAAGGCTCAACGCCATCTTGATTCCATTTGATTCCACAATTTGGTAACTTCAATTTCTTCTCCTGCAATTCTTCCATAATCCAATGCCGTGCACTGCTTACTGCCGTAAATACCTCTGGTAGTGGTGCGGCCTTAAATCCCCACGACATAACTCCAACCTGTACCTGCATCTTTCCACCAGAGCCGCACACTGGACACACTAAAGGCGCCCCACCATTACCTTCCAGGGCGCTCTTTTCAAGTTCCCCACCTGCGCACATAAAACTCTTGTGCAAATTGAATTCTTCACCCAACCCAGTCAATCTCAAGACCTTTTGACATCTATCATTCGGGATAATTGGTAGATCAATTTTTTTGAAATTCGCATGTCCAAGTTTGACATGATGAGATTTTTTCTCCCATCCGGTTACAAAACATCTCACATATGTGGCATTGACAGGAAAGCGTGTCGGCGGTAAACAAACTGTTTTAATATGAGTCGAAGAAGAAACATTGAATGGAGTCTTTAGGAAGACCAAAGCGATATCCCTTTTGGGTTTTGTTGGATCATAAGACTTTTGATAGGCGATACTTTCAATGTGACGTTCTTGATGATGGAATGTTGTAGTATTTTTGTCTGGTCTTATATTAATTTCTCCAGCACGAACTTTTAATTCAGCCATTGGTTTATTGTGTAAACAATGAGCTGCGGTTAGAACGACTTGAGGATGAATCAGGGAACCAGTGCATTGTTGAATGTTTAGAGTTTTGTCCTTTTGGATAATTTCTTCTCTGAGGATAACAACTGTCCATAGTGGTTTATAGGGTTTGGTGTCGTTTTTCTTGACTTCAGGTGTTTTTCGACGCAGTGTGACATTCTGAAAATACAAAAAATAAAATATTTTTATAAACTTGCATTATGTGTGAACATTTTTTAATGTTTTTTAATGTTTCATTTAAAAAGGCGATATATTTCAATTTCATAATTAATGCCATTTAACTTTGGAACAATACGACCAAAGAAAAACTTGTACAGAATAAAAACTAAGTTTTTAGAACTTGATTCGCTAGCAAATATAACATGTGTCGTTGGGGGGGGGGGGGGGGTGCAGTAGTGATACGAGTTTTTTAATTTATAAAAAATAAGAATGATTCACAGGGACAGAGGGTCTTAGATGATATAATTTGATAACTTTGTTTGTTTGCAGATTTTTTAAATCCAATCAATCAGTATTTTTAATCTGGTACTATTTCGATAAAAAAGACCAACCATTCATAAATTGGGAAACGCAAGTTTTATAAGCGATATCAAAGTTTTTCAGCAAATCAGTCATATCGGAGATCAGCAACCTGATCTCCGATATGACTGAAAGGTCTTTATTTTATTCCTAAATTAAGTCACTAATTTTTAACTTAAATAGTAAACACTCTACTTCATGGACGGAGAAACCAAGAGATTGTAAGATCAAATTTTTTCCCGACCTTCTTAAACTCGATTTTCTTCTAAACAAAAATAAAACTTGTTCTTTTATAAGCTCAATTCGAGTATAAACAAAAAAGTTTCAAAGTAGGTTCCTAAGATTTTGATTCCATCACCCATCGTCAAGTCACTCAGCTTATGATGTGAGATATTTGAATGTAACTCAATCGATTGATCTTATTTCGGTCTCAAGGGTAATTTTGTGAACATTTAAATTTAACTAAGCTTAAAGATTTTAAGTAAACGAGTGCCATTAAAAAAAAATCTACTAGCGTTCCCACCTTTTAAATTAAATTGCAAGTACTAAGAAAATGTTATATTATAAAGCTTTTTTTTTCATCATCATTTTTTTTGTTTTTTCGAATTAAATTTAAAATAATTTTAAATTTATAAACGAACGTATTAAGGAAGATCGACTGTAGTAATTGGCATTGAAAGAAACATATTTTAAGTTAAAAAAGAAAATACCAAAGTCTGATTACTTAACATTTTATTTCGTTGTTTAAAAATTGGTTATAATTATTTTTACGAGCAAAAACCATAATAAGCTCTTCAAATCGCATCTCTGATGATGCAATGTATTATTTTAGTAAATTAAATATAAAGACAAAACAAGTGTTTCAGAAAGTTGTTCGTAATTTCAGTGATTGATATTGCTCTTTCTTTCATTTGTGAATAATAATTCAACTAATTTATTGATAAATAACTTTAAAATAGTTCTTTGATAAACCAGATATTTTAAAATGAATTATTAAAAAGTCATAGACAAATTATAAAAAGGTTAAAAAAAATAAGGTGGCGTGAAAGTTCGTTGAGAACTAGAGCCTAGTGACATACAACTCTCAATCATTCCTGTGTGCGAGTCATGTCAGGGATGGAGGGGACCTACAGTTTTATGCCGAATCCGAACAGCTAATTTGAGAAAGCTCAAGAATTGCTCAATTCCTTGTAAGAGGCAGTACCGGTCCAAGACCACTAGCATGATAGTCCTACGCACAAACAATCACGCCACGGGTACTACTTTTAAAAGGGTTATAGCCCTTTTTTGAAATAATCATAATTTTGATGGCAGCATTTAAAATGTTATTAAAAACCCTTTAAGGAAATGAAAATGGGAAGATGTGTTAAATTTGTAGTATAAAATATTTAAATTGTCTCTAAAAACATTTGATGTGTAATGGGTGTTTTCGTGTGCGATAGGGAAAGCTATAAAATTTCTAGAAACAAAATCCCTCCCATAAATGCTATCTCTTTTAAAATCATTTAAAATACGTGATTCTAAATTATTCATGAGAGCCAAAAGGAAGTCATATAGATATTGAAGGTTTAAGGTTGTTTTTTAACATGATTTACCTGTTTAGTGCTGAGAATAGAGTTATTGTTCTATTAAAAGAAGATAATCATTTTAACAACGCTGTTTTCACTTTTTTGAAACTTCATTTCATTAATTTTTTGAAACTTAATTTCATTAATATTACAAAATTTTGTTATATAGAATTTTGAAAAGAAAAATTTCGAAAACTATAATTTTAAAAGGTTTAACTTAGGCAAACGAATTTTGAGACATTCAATATTTCAACCACACTTTCATTAGTCACATATTCAATTTAGAGTAAAAAGTTGGCCAAAGACGAGAAGACGAGAAGTCTTCGCTTTCATTTTGATTAAAGATTTTTAAGAAATAGCAATTTGTTTCATTAACTTATTTTGTTTAAGCTTCGATCAGATATATATGTATGTATACAAAAACCGTTCTACGTATAAGGCTAAAAAATTAAAGTGAATATTTTTTGTAAGGTCTCAAAAAATATATGTATGTACATATATAGGCATATCCACAGAATCTTTCATTTTCAACAATTGAAAAAAAACAAATTTTATTTTGAGGCACATCTATAAACAAACATTTTCTTGATTGTTTATCATCTAAATAACAAGAAAATACTTGCGTGATTCATTTTGAAACATCGTTAATATCCGTTACGTAATATCCGGTACCTTAGATCAATGAAAAGCATTCAATGAAAAACCCTAATTTCATAGTAAATTTTGATTTTGTACTGTCGTACAGACTTTGAAATTTCAAAATTAAGATCAACAGCTTTTTTTTACTATTGATTATTCGTTAAATTATCATTCACAATCATTTATTTAGCTGTAAGATCTTATCGATAAGTGTGCCGCTAAAAAAATGACATATTTTATACCAATCACGTTTTCAATTTTAAACTTTAAAATGGCATTATTTATTTTTAAATAGAGGCTCATGATCCAATTAAATTTAAATTGATTTATTGATTGATAGAGAATAATGTAAGCCTATAAAATACTACCAGAATCGATCGTTGAGAATGTTATATAGAGAAAAAGATCAGATTTTGATATTTGTAAAAACGGAGGTACTCTAATTCAATTGCTTTGTACTATTTTTTAAACGGTAGAACACCTTTCTTTCGAGGTTTTTCTATCAGTGTATATTATAAATAATTATATATTAATGATGTTAAGTTGTTTCAAAGGTCGTTGAAATGCATCTGGTACGCTTGAAATTTGCAATATTTAAGCATATTTTTTATTAATTTGAATTAAAAATTTTAATCCAATCAAGTCACAAGTAGGTTACATAATTGAAATAAGTCATGATACGAAAATCTATCCACTTAGAAAGTGCCAATTTAATTTCTAAGGCTTAATATACTGTTGTAACATGAAAGTTAAAAATACTGTGGATATGCCCATATCCAACCTGCATGAGGTTTACGATAACTTAGCAAAAGCAATTTTTTAATCCAACAAAGAAATTTAAATTAAGTTTTTGAACTTAATTACGAGATAATGATTTTCAATAAAGAAAGAAATCAATAACCCAAACGATCATTATTTATGAAAAGACAAAAAGTTTTGAAATTATTAAGAATGAATTAAGATGTCATCGATTTTGGTTTTTTTCCAATTTTTAACTCCTCTTTTTTTAATGGTGCAAATAATTTTTAAACAAATTAAAATTAGAAATTGAATTTTATTTTATTTTTGATTTATTGAATGGCTTCACAACTCTATTAAAAACACGTAACAAATTGATTACCCTTAACTATTTTCACCAATATAATTTTGACAGTCTTAAATCTATAGTTAGTGATGCTACACCAGGAAGCCTTAAGTTTTGTGCTTAGTTTCTCAAAATCAATAAAATTATTATTCTCTGCAACTCACCAAACATTCTTGAATATTTTGATTGTCTTCAAAAAGTATCTTGTGTATCTCTGCATCTTGTTTTTGTTTTTCTGCCGCTTCTGCCAATGATACTAAATTCGCCTTAGCAGCTTGTGTTAATTCAAAACAAGAACTCACAAAATATAAAATAACAACAAAAGCAAACAAATTCACTTTTTTGATCGAAGGCGACATAATTATATTGTCAATATGAGTACTGCTGGCTTATGTGCTACACTTTAATGCTTTTCTAAAATTAGAAATTCAATTCTAAAACTACTTGTTTACTTCAAAACCGTGTTATAGTAATTATTTGATTATTTTTGTTCTTATCAGTTATCACAAAAAGGGCAACTTGATGTATTTTAAACAGCGCACATTCGAGCGCAATATTGACTCGTTCTGTTTTGCGAGCGTGCGTCCGTCGTTTTTAAGCGCGTCGTACAACCAAGTCGAATAATTTCAAACTGAGAATGATCTCGTAGTATAGATTTGAGATTGATAATAATAAATGTGTTTCTCTCAAATCAATGCGACGTGACGCCACGACTACCTTCGATCGACCGACCGACCGTTTATGTATAAAGAAATCGTTTGTCATTTGGTCTTGACTGAAATTTCCATAATATGAAGCTTGGTAAAGGTATGCGGATTACGGAGATTATACATAGTTTTTCCATCTCAGATTTTTTCTTCTTTTTTCTAAATGAGTAATTTGTTTGATTATAGATTATTAATTTATTCGAAGAAGCCGGCACATGCTTATAGACGAAAATAAAAACACCACTATATACCAGGTATCTTGTGGTGTTTAATATTATTTTAAGTATATGGCATACCACCTTTACAAATGTTCTTACTTCAGGTATGCAGAAGAAAAATTTAAATGATCTTTTGCAAACAAACCAAATGGCAAAAATATATGAACACATGATTTCTGGTGTGCAAAATAAAATTGAAATTGTTTACATTTGTTCAGGGCCGCACATTATTGCAAAGGGCCTCAACAGCATCGAGGAAAATCAATTGGACTTTATTTTCAGGAGCAACATTATAGATCAGAAGCGGTTATTCCAAAATACCTACGACTTTAACAAACATCTTGCATAACTTGATTTAGTCCTGATTAAAATAAAATAAAATTAAACAAAATTAAAAAATTATTTACCAAAGTAAAATATAAACAAAAAAAAATAAGTTCAATAAAATAAAATAAAGTTGTAAAGAAAAAAATAAAATAAATTTCACAATAGTTTTGAAGTAAAAAAAACTCAATAGAATGGAATACAATTTTACACTAAAATAAAAAAAAATATATATAATAATAAATAAATATAAAGTTTGTAACATCAAATAAAATAAATCAAATTCATGAAAGGTATCATAATTAAATATTAAAAAAAAATACATTTATTTTTTACGTCGATCAAAAATTGACCTACTGAGCGCATTTACAAAATATTGTTTTTAATTTTGGTATATGTATAAATGTCTATTTAAAGATATTCCAATACTTTATTCTAAATTAGCATTTTTTAGAATAATTGTTTATTCAAACCAACGAATAAAAACAATTTACTTTATATTCCATTTAATAATATAAAAATAAATATCTAAGAACTTAAGAGACAGGAAATTCTTGTTCTTATTCTTCGATCTATTAAGGTGACATCTGACATATCTTTATCAACTTACTCTTATATTTGAATGATGACTAATTGACTAATACTGACGAGTTTTAGGTAATAATTTGTTAGGATGGAAAATTTAGAGTTTCATAATTTACCTCATCTTTGGGATGAGTAACTTTTGTAATGGTATGATTGGGAAATTGCTATCGGAAGTATATGATCGTAACTAGTCATTTTCTGTATCCGATTTTAAATGATTTAGACTTTAGTGGGCAGTTGGGTTTTCTTTATAGTCTAAACAGTATCAAAAATTTTCTAGTGACTTTGAGAAATGTTTTGGAATTTTGTATAATATATTTATTTTGTCTTGCTACACATAAGAACTATATGGCAAGTATTGTATTCGTAAAAAATTTGAACTCGAGATCTTAATAAAAAAAGACATTACAATGATAGAGCAGTAGAAAAAAGTGGACACCCCTACAGCCAAAACTATTGGGTCGATTGAGTTCAAATTTGGAAATTAAGGTTTTTAGCCGATTCACGTTAGTCTTTTTTTACAATTTCGTATAGACTTAAAATAACAGTAGTCGCCATACAATTTTTTTGGTTAAAAACTAACCGATAGATTTTTGTTAAATTTTCTCTAAAATGTATTTTTCTAGTAAAAAAAAACGTATATTTGTATTGCTTTAGAAGGGCGCCCCGTTATTTGCTTTATGTTTTCTCAAGAACTAATGAACCGATTTCAATAATTTTTTTTCTGCATGCATTTATTCTGTGTTAATAATATTTTATGATCAAAAACGTGTTTTTTTAACTTCCCATAGGAAGTTATTGTAATGGGTCCGATTTGTCAAATTGAAAATTTTGACATTTCTCGACGTTTCAAGGCCCCTAGAGTCGAAATAAAAGATTTTTAGAAAGATGTCTGTGCGTGCGTGTGTAAGTACGTTCGTACGTTCGCGACGTTTTTTTCGTCGTCCATAGCTCAAAATCGAATTGACAGTTTTTTTTTTATAAGAAATTAAAAACCTTAAATAAAATTAACAAAAGTTGGTAAAAATTGATTTTCGACATGAAAATCTTTTCAAAAATTTGAGATATTGTCTTTAAACTAATTTATTCTTATGAAAAATATTGTTTTCAACATTCAGTCAAATTTTGAGAAAAATCGAATTCACAGTTTTTTTACAAAAAATAAAAACCTAAAAAAATTAATAAAAGTTCGTAAAAATTGGTTTTCGACTCAAATATCTTTTCAAAAAATTTAAGATATAGGCTTCAAATTAATTTTATTTTATAAAAAAATATTTTGTTTAACATTTAGTAATTTGTTTATAAAAATCTAACAGTCAGTTTTTTCATAAAAAAATAAAATCTACAAAAAATAGTACGCAAAATTGATAAAAATTGATGTTCCGTTCTCTATATCTCGTGAATAATAGAAGATATTGACTTCAAATTAATTCCATTCGTCCAACTTGTATTTGTTTATATTAGAAATACAAAACTTTTACGAAATGCTACCAAAATTGGTAAAAATTCTTTAACGACTAAAAATCTCTCTAGCAAAAATAGATTTTGAAATCAAACTACATATTTCATCATATCCAAAATATTGTTGGTAATTTTTAATTTTTTTAATATAAATAAACTGATAAATTTTTTAACAAAACACGAAAACCTACAAACCTTTTAAGCAAGACAAATCGACAGACGGAAGGGAAGTGTGGGTCGCATTCCAGCCTCTTTTTTTGTTTTGAACTCATACTTGATGTTTGGTTTTCTTTTTTTAAATTAAATTGTCTTTTTTTTCGAAATTATTTGAAAAATGATATTTTAAATAAAACGCAAATAATACAAAATGAATTTACAAAATTTATTAATGGTCAACAATATGTATTCTAATCTTCAAAGGATATAGAGTTTTTTTATTCTGAATTCAAAACAGCATGATCCGACTTCCTACACAAAGTTATCGTCAAGGTTGTATAGAACTTCCCAAAAAAGTCTAAAGGTTTTAAATCACAAGATCTCGGTGGTCAAACTTTTCTTGCAAAATTTTGACTTTTTTGTTACTTAAGTGGCACGTAGCGTGCGTGCGTCGTTTAAATCAATATCTTCCTTTTGCAGGCATAAAATAATCAATATTCATAGCTTGGTAGTGCAATCTATTCACGGCAACAGTTGCATTAGTTTCATTTTAAATTAGAAACATCCAATAACAGAGAGGCTTTTCACAAATCATTATTGGATTTTCCGAGCTCCAAACTTAAAAAAATTCTACTTTTTGACGTTTTCCTTGAGGGTAAAGTGTGCCTCATGAATGTGCTTCGGTTTTCCTGTAAATTGTTCGCCATTTTTGTTCCGAATTCTAACCCTTTCAATGCACATTGTAAAAGATTTTATCATTCTATTTTCAATAATGGCGCAATTCTAACTTTTCAAATGTCAAAAGATGTCAGCGTCAAAAATGACAGCTGTCCCAAAAAAGGACACTAAAAAAAGCTCTTATTGGAAAACCTTTTATATTCTTCATACATTTTTTAGTTTATGTATGATTCAACACCTTTTTTCAATTCTTTCCAGAAAGCCGGCAACTTGAAACTTATTAAAATATTCATACAAAAATATATAGTGTTCCTTCGTCAGACCTTCTTTTATAGCTGAAACAGTCATCTTCGGCATTTAAAGAACTAAAATAAACTTTTTGATGTGGTTTGTAAACAAAAATTAAACTTCAGATTGAGAATCTGAAGTTTTGTTTATTGTTTTTATAAATTTGTTTAAACATTAATATTTTGTTCCATATCAGTCTTTTGTTCTTAAATTTTGAAATATTAGGTATAGTTAGATAATTTGTTTACCTACGCACTATTAATAAAGAGTAAAGACTAAAGAATTATTTTGGCAAACAATCTATTTTCTTTATTCATTCATTTGTTTATACTTATAACAAAATATTATGCCAAATGATAATGAAAGAAAATGTTTATGTCTATAATTTTTAAGAACAATTAATTCCTCTCAGTTTAATTGATTTTTATTTTTCGATTATAAAATAAATTACTGAATTAATCTTTAATCATACGCTGTACAAAATTATTCTATAAGTTTTATTATACGTACATATTATACAAAACATTCATACCATATTGATGCTATCATTCACATTCACATTCACTTCACTTGATTTGTTTTACACTTTGCAAATGTGTTCTGACAACCATAAAAATATAAACAAAACAAGAAATGTTTTATATTCTTTAGAGTGGCAGATTAATTTTAATGCGACCCAAATAAATAAAATCACCAGGGTGCAGCAAACGGTTTCACAAATATCCATTCATCCTTAACTAAAAAGCATAAGGAAACCATTTTTGTTGCTTCCGATTGTGGTCATAGTCATGCTTTATGATTGGAAAAACTTTGGCGCCCAAAATCATATTTGTTTTAGTTATTTGGATAAATTTTTATGTCTCACATGGGGGTTGGGACCAGCAGCGTTGCCAACAGGTCAAAATTAAATGTGCTATATTTTTTTTTTTAAATAGTGCAATATGAAAAACTTTAATACAACAGGAGATCAATTAAAAGCCTTAAGATCAAAATAAAAGTTGTTAATTTTTTAATAATATTTATTGCAATATAAAATCACAAACATTATTTAAATATGAAGTCGGTCACATATTTTTGCTTATTTGTATATCATTTACAAAAGTTTCCAAAAAATAAAATCATACCAAAATAAATTTTGAGCATTACTTAAAAATGAAACTAATAACTATAAATATGTTATGTATTGTCACGAGATTTTTCAAATTTAAAATTTGTCAAAAAATAAAATTGCATTACAATGGCAACGCTGCTGTATGAAACTTGTTGAATGTTTGATGTTAAAGTACTTTCTCAGTTTTTCCTTGTGTGTCCAGGTTCTAGGACGATAAATGATAGTGTATATCTTTTGTTTATAATAATCGTTGATTGATTGTTTTTTTTATTGCGAAGTAGGGTTGAGGTGGTGGTGGTGTTTCCATCCATAATAGAATCAAGAAACCTTCTTAAATGAATTAATATCTAATTGAAGCAATAAAATGTCCCACCCTTGCATTGTTAGAGGATTGTGATTCAAGAGAAAATAGCATGCAATATTGTAGGAGTCTTTCGCAGTATTTTTAATCTTATTACCGGATGAACTTAGCACGAAAACTAATTTTAGAAAAAAAAATCATTAGCGAATTATAAATTTTTCTTGGAAACAATAAGTAATATGGGTAGGTGAGAAGTGAGATTTTTGTTTATAATAACGAAAACAATTTCGTGATAACAAAAAATCGAAAGTATCTCACGTGATGGTTTGTCTTCTTGATATGAATCAAGACTTTTGGAAACTATGAGGAAATGGACGAATTTTAACAACACTCGCTTACAAGGTTTTGTTTCTGACCATTAAATTATCCTTTTTTTAAAGAGTTTTGATAGCCTCAGTTTGAATTTTACTTAAAAATCTCTCTCTTTCACGCCAAGTTTTTTAATTCGATAAATACTTTTTGAAGCTATGTTAAAATTGTGAAGTGAAGAAATTTATTTGTCAAAAAAAATTTGAAATAATTTCAGTATTTCATACAATTTTCGACAAATTTTTATTAGTTTCTACTATCCACTTTAATGAAACGCTAAACGGTTTTGTACAGAAAGTTTTGTTTTGTTTTTATAACAAATCCATTATCGAAATAATGCTTTCAAATAGAGTTTTTGAAATATGTTAAAAAAACAATAGAAAAACAATACTTAATATTCATTGTTTCTAAAAACTTCATATAGAGTCAAATGAATACTCATAATTTAACTCATAACTAATGAGAGTTTCCAGAAACTAATTGGGAAAATGATATGAACTGTATCCTGAAGTTATAGATTTGAACTTTTCGAAATCACCATACAATGTATTCTGAAGAACAGTGTTTTGTTTTATCTCAGCATTAAAAGCATTTTTTTTTTGTTATTTTTCCATATTTACTTCCCATAAAAAGTTATTGTAATCGGTCCGATTTGTTGAATTGAAAATTTTGAAATTTCTCAACGTTTCCAGTTCCCTAGAATCTAAATTAAAGATATTTAGAGAGATGTGTGTGTGTGCATGTTTATTTACGTTTGAACGATCGTACGTCCGTACGTTCGGGAAACAATTTTCGATGTCTATTCTCAAGAACTAGTAGTAGTAGTGTTTTAGGGATTATAACATCAAAAGATGTTGAAAAGACTTTCAAGAAAACGAGTGATTGTTTTTTTTTTACTTTAGCAATTTTAAAAAGAAAGGTTAATCCCAAATATCTCACGAATCAATAACCCTAGCAATTTCAATTACATTTTATATTACATAATGTCCCGTTATTCTAAATATGTATAATTTTGAAAACAATCATTAAAGTTTTTTTTATAAATCTAAAAGACTGAAAAAAATATATTTTGCACCTCTAATGCAATGAAGACTAACGTTTTAGACATTTCTAGTAAAGTTTTAAGAAAAATCGAGTTACCGGTTTCTTACAAAAAATAAAAACCTAACAAACACTACTTAAAGTTGGGAAAATTTTTCGATTTTCGACTTAAGTATCGTTTCAAAAATTAAAGATATTGCTTTCTTTCACTTTCTTCTAACTTTATCTTATGAAAAATATTGTTATTAATATTAACTAAAATGTATAGAAAAATCCGAATGTCAGTTTTATTATAAAAATAAGAATCTGTAAAAAATGCTACGCAAAATTGGGAAAATCTGATGTTTGAAATGATGGTATTAGAAAAATCCAATAATTTTGTATATACATATAAGAAATAAAAACTTTCAAAAAATGCTACTAAAATTGGTAAAAATTGGGTTTCTACTTCAAGTTCAATTATCTGAACATTTGATTTGTCTGACAGCTCAACAGCTGTAAAAAAATATCAACAAACAAAATATTTTTGCTCTTTGGAGGGATGAAATAATAGAAATGTCATTCAAAGCAATCTTGAAGCAGGCCCACCGCAACGCAGACGAAGCCGAAGCTGAAGCGTGTTTGTGATTCAGCCATAATAGACCGACTTCGCAACCAATCGCTGATGTCGTAATAATCGCTCGTAATTTTCAATATAGCCCACGAGCCATACAATCTTTGATCTCAAAAATGCACTCCATCCAGCGAAGATGTCACGTCTCATCAGAATTTTTAGGTCAGCAAAAAGCCAAACTTACAAATTTGTTACTGTACTCATTCATTTTGACGTCTCATCATTTCATCTCGCTCCAAATCGGCGACAAGAAACAGACAGATTAGTGAGAGAGAATTATAAATAGATAAGAAAATGTCGAAATGGCCCCAAAGATTTTTATGGGGCACAATGTTTTATAAATCCCTTAGTTCAAAATTCAACTTAATTTATTTTAGGAATGGAAAAGAAGTCGATTTTAAGTATAAGGGTATGTTCAGATTTAATTCTTTAATATGAATCCATTCCGTAAACAGTGGTCTAAGAATTTCGATGGCTGCATTCAGCAAGCAGTAATGGAAATAAAATTTTAATGTTTGAATGAAATTTTGAAAAATGAAGAATTTAAGGGCCTTGCACATGAGAGCGAACAACGAATGAACGAATGGACGAACAAACGTGATTTTACACATTTCAAAAAGTCAATTTCAAACAAAAACACATTTAAATTATAAGAAACCAATTGACACTAATGTTAGGATAATAAAATTTGCATTTTGTTCTCTAAAACAAGATAATTTAGTAAAAACAATTTGTTAGTAACGAATTGGAGTGTGGTTGCCACGAACTGTCAAACTCTATTCGCGTATCCACACTGCAACGAATAAATTGTTCGCGCTCAACTTAACCTCAAAATTATACCACTCTTGTTTTGATTTTGTGTGAAAGATCATGGCTGAGGAAAATATGGAGAAAAGGGTAATTATAAATTGACAGTTCGTCGCTGTCTGCGAATGGAAATAAAGCTCATATGAAAGAAAAGTCAAAATATGCGAACATCCACAGTTCGCAGTTTGCAGTTCGTAGCTCATGTGCAAGATGCTTAAAACAATAACAAATTTCATGTTCCACAAGTTATGATCTCCACGTTCCACAAAATCTCATATTATTGGTATTGTTTATTTACTTTTTAAAAGTGTAACTCTTATGTTTTAATAAACAATGTTCAAAATATTTTTTGAATTATTTTAAGGCTCATGTTTTTCACAAAAAATGTTGTTTTTATTCTAGAATTTAAGGATCGTCTTTTAGAAATAAATAACAAGGAATTTAGATGAATACTTTATTAATGTTTATAATTTTAAAGATATTGATTTTTGTTGTTGTAATTTCCAGAAGTTCTCAACGTTCCAATGGAATGAATCAAAAACACAATAAGAAGTTCATATTTTACTCGTTGTATGGATGGGGATTGCCAAGTTTAGCAACCACAATAACCATTTGTTTGACCAAATTTGACATTCTCAGTGAACATCTACGACCAAAATTTGGAAAAGGACGTTGTTGGTTTGAACGTAAGTTAAAAATATCTTTCATCGTAGATTCTGTAAAAATAATTTATAAGTATTCTTTTTCTTTCAGATACACTAGCAAAATCACAACTAATATTTTTCTCCTGTCCCATTGGAGTTCTATTCATAGTGAACTTAGTTCTTTTCACTTTAACCCTGCGCTATTGTAATAAAGTTAAGCGTGAAATATTTCGCATGCAAAGTTCGAATACCGAAAAACCCGTCCTACGCAAGCGTTTCTTTATGGATCGAGCTCGTTTTGTAATGAATACAAAACTTTTCATGGTTATGGGAATAACTTGGTTTTTGGAATTTGTCAGTATAATATTTTATGATCGTCGGAAAACATTTTTCTGGTATCTAAGTGATTCGGTTAATGTATTGCTTGGAGTTATAGTTTTTTTCATTTTTGTCTTTAAAAAGAGAGTGTGGCTGACGATTTTAGTAAAATTAGGTGAGCATAATATATTTTAAGAACAATTTTTAAATAAAATTAAATTGCAATAAAATAGGTTTTGCCAGCAGAGACTCTCTTAAGAGCAACCCTGCAACGACTTATTCCACCTGTGGTACACCGAACTTAAATATGAATCGAATGCGAGGCGCTGAAAGTCATTCTTCACTTTTGAGTCCGGCTTCGGCAGCTATGAGAAGACCTTCTTAAATTTAATAATAATTTATCAAATTATCTTAAAACATGTATTTTAATATTTAAAAAATAGTTTTTAAAAAACAAATTCTTGTTAATGTATTTTGTTTAAATTAAGCAGCTTTTGTATGAATGTATTTAGTTTTAAGTTTTTTTGCAGGCTCATTATTCCTTTAGTATTATAAAAGTGTTATAAAAGTGTTTCAAAATCTCATTAAAAACTTGCTAAAAATCTAAATTTTATTTTCTTGATTAACCGTAAGGTTTTAAAAATATGAACTGATGGAATAATTTTTTCCTGGGACAGCGATGAAATTTTTACTAAAAAAACATTTTTTTTTCACTTTCTATTTTTTAGGGACTAGTTTGTTTTATTTTGAAAAAAGTAGTAGATAGTAGTAAATACAAAATGTATATAAAAACAATACATATATATAAATTAAAGCTATATAATAAATTGGATCAAAATGATATAGTTATTCATAAAAAAGAATAAAACTTAAAAACATAATCCAACTCAGTCAAATGCTTTTCCATACATTTTCGAAACACATATGTATGGTGTATGGCTATTGTGGTCAATCAATTGTGGGGCCGCTACTGTATAATTGGCTCATAACCATGTTTCCTTGTCGTCGCTGCTAAACAAAATGTCAACATTGTTCCAAATAATGGAAACATGGCTATCGCTGATGCTGAAGCTCCAATCAATGATAAATTGTTATTAATCAAAGTTTGTAATTTTGGCATGCAACCCTGAAAGTAAAAGATTAAAGGATAAATTTAGTATTCAAATTGAAAAAGTATACATCTTAATTCCACTTACAATTGTGTAAAGGTAATATGGATCGACAACATTGCACTCAGCTACTGGTGCCCTGCAACAAGATTCAGGAGCAGTTATGTGTTTACTTTCTTCCCAGTCCATATAGCTTTCTCTGCCACAACATTCGAGCTGGAAATAAAGAAGAAAAATTAACAAAATCACAGAAATATATTCTAAAAAAATAAAGTTGGTAATTTTAAAAATAATTTGTAAGCATTTTTTTAGGATTTGTTCATACATTTTTCTGGATGTAATCAATAAGCTTTGTTTTATTATTTGCTCCAGGAATTCCATAGTAATCGATATCAAATTGAATGCCTTCGGCAAGTCCTCCAATCACATTATCTTTATAAGTGTAAATATATGCTGATAGCGTGATAACTGTGAAAAGGATAACAATCAGGAATCCACCATACTAAAAAAAACAAGAAATATTAATATAAAAAAATTAATTAATAAAGAATTGTAATACTTACAATTACTAGTAAGGTTTGTTGAACTTTAACAATGCAAGTACAAGCTAGAGTTGCTACTAAAATGATAATTGTTCCAATAGTGACCAAAACCATTGGTGGAGCTGTTGAATATTCTGGACTGACTTTTAAGTAAGCTTGCAGGTCAGTGTGAAGCCAGATACCAGCCCATACTATTGCCAGTCCACAAAACTGAAAAAAAGAAAACAATCAAAATTTTGCTATTAGTTGAGAAGAATTCAAGTATTATTTCTGCAGAAATACATGAGATCTAAGAACATTAGGGTTTTGCAATAAGAGGTTTCAAAGCTGTCACTTTTGAAGCTGTCATCTTTTGACATTTGCATAGTAAAAACTATGTGCCATTACTAACAATAGAACGATACACAAAAATGATGTTCATGCTGATGTTAAAGTTAAAAGAAATCTAGTTTTACAGCTAACTCAACACCCAGCAAAAGTTCTTACTGTATAAATGTTGAGAATTGTAACATGTAACAATTTATTAAGTCGGAAATATTGACAACTATTATTCTATTGTTTATTCTAAATTTTCATTTATTATAACCCCTTGCTGATATTTTTTTTAAATTGAAGTGGCAACAAATTTAGCTAGTTGCACGATAAGTGTCAAATCAGACAGCTGTCATGTTTGAGTTTCCATTGGTTAAATAAATTGATTTATTTTTGTGATTTTAAAATTTGTAGATCTTTTTTTTTAAAAATTGTATCCACTTTGTACTAAATCTTTTTTTATCTGTCATTTTGAATAATGCAATTTGTTTTCAAAATCTCTAATAAACAATTATTCATATTAAAGGGTTACATTTTAAAGGCCGATGTCAGGTTTTTTCTGCATTTCATTAGACATTTCTCAACTTCAGACTTATTCAATCCATGGAAAGATACACAACCGAGCAACGCATTAAAGTTATTCAGGTTTAACAACAATTGCACCTCTCACGCTCGTTGTTAAAGGACTTATGCATAATGCATAAAGACTAGCATTTACACGCTTGCAAGGTGCAACTGACTCAAGAACTGAAGCCTCTTGACCATTTCGGATATCGTCAATGGTCAAGAAATGGCAACAGTGGATAATCAATTTTCGAAGAAAATCATCTTTAGTGATGAGGCACATTTTCACCTCAGTTGATTCGTCAATGAGTAAAATTTATTTGGGCGAATAATAATCGAAGTGTGACTGTTAAAAAACCGATGCACTTACAAAGAGTGACTGTTTGGTGTAGTATATGGGCTGGCGGCATCATCGGGCCGTATTTTTTCCAAAATGAGACTGGTTAGGCAGTTACTGTGAATGGTGTTTGCTATCGTGAGATGATAACGAACTTTGTAAGTATGTACCTAATTGGAAGATGTTGATGGGGAAAATATGTAGTTTCAAGAGGACCGGACGGTACCACTTGCAACACAGCTAACGAAACAATGGCTGTTTTGAGCGACAATTGCGTGAAATGTTGATCTGCTGAGATCGATGGCGAGTTGATGTTATTGGATTGAGTCCCACAATTCTCGTCTTTCCATGGCTGTTATCTACTTGCATACCAGTACCACGAATTTTTTTTCAAAAACTAGCACACAGCGAGCACGGATAGCGCTTCATACCGGTCTAAACTTCTTTCCAAAAAACGCACTGTTTGGAATACATATCACTCACTTTTAAAATAAGTGTTCATTATCGATAATCAATTTATCCCTGTAGTTGAATGATAATGACTTTCTGACCAGATTTCATATGTATGTATATGTACTAAAAAGTTGTAATATTATAAAATGTTTGCATTAAACTCAGGATTTCAAGAAGAAAATTCACCTTTACAGTGTCTTACAAATTTTTTGTTTTCTAATTAAATTTAGGTAACTCAACAAATAAGGTCATAACTAATCGCAGAATTAAATATACTAACTCAAAGATATTCAAATATTCCCTTTTCTAACCTATATTTTCAAAACACAATAGGTACCCATACAAATTATGTATGTATAGCCTTGAATCTATTTATATTTGTTTCGTCGCGTCGTTTGACATTTCATTTCAGTCCAAAATGCAACAGAGATAAGATTAAGTTTTTAATAATTTAAATTTAATCTTATTGGTCCATATTTCCGTTATTTAACTTAACTATTTCACCATCATTTCAACATATTGGGTAAGTCACATAGAAAGTTAGGTGAGTAAATTCATCTGGGACTTTCAGCACTAAGCAGGGTTGGCCTTTTTAAAAAATAGGAGTATTTCATTTAAAAAATGTATTTTTAAATGTGTACTCAAGTTCATATAAATTAATGGACTTGTTATTAGAAAAATACTAAGGTTTAGTTAAGTTAAGAGTTATTGAAGAATTAGTCTAACAAAAATCACACTCCTTCGTTTAGGATAAGTAAAATGGGCTTAACTTTAACTAGATACTTAAAGCTCCTTCAAAAACTTATTACAAAATGTTGCTTTAAAATAAAAAAAATTTTAATTATAAGGTTGTTAAAAATAATTAAGGTGTGAAGAAATTAAAATTTGTGGATATTTTCTAAGGGAGTGCAATAAAAGGATAAATTTGGGACTAAAGTATGGGAGAATAGTCCCATTGTACTGAACTCGACAACCCAGTCGATGAGTTTTATTTTTGTTTATATTTTAATACAAATCGGAGATATGACAAAAACCAATAAGAGATATTTGTAACATATACTATACGCAAACTATATGTATTTTTACCTACCTATATTTAGCTTATTCAGTTATTGATTAATCAACATTTAATAAGCATTTTCTAAATTTAGAAATATCATTTATTACGTTGTGATTCATCTCTTTTTTTTTGTCGAATGGTTTCAATTACAAATATAAAATCCAATCTCTCCTTCTCTTAATGAAATAATGTGACAAGAATCGAATGCCAAGACCTTATACTGATAGTATAGTTTAAAGCAGATCCGATGGACGTTCGTAAACATTGATATAATTTATATACCTACACTTGCGTTTCTTATCATTTAACATTAACAATAATTGAGTTCATTAATTCTTTTATTGAACTTTTTCTTAACTTTTAATATACATACAAAAATACCTATATGTATGCTTAATGTACCTACAGATGTGTGTATATATTTTTTTAAATACGAAATAAAACAAAATAAGTAATCTATAATGATGAACCATTATATTGTCAAAGATAGTAAAGGACATATTAAGCTTAATGGGAGGCACACTTGGTAACTCGCAATATTTTTGTCCATCAGTGCGTCATTGCTTCAGATGTTTACAAATCTGCAAGATCATAACCTTGGGGGCTTGTTGGCACCATCATATTATTTATTGTTTTGGAAAAACATGTTTTTCAAAATGATACATTTGTGAAATATTACTAAGAATGACTGTACAGGCTACAGACAGTCATTGTGGTGTAACATAAATATTTTGTAAGAAAATTTAAAATAAAAATTGACCCTTGTTTACTTATTTTGATACAGAATTAATCGTATAGCATTCGGTATTTAATTGCACGCATGTATTAACCTTGAAAACACTTCATTTTGTATAGAAAATATGAATAAAACCCAAATTCAAAGGAGTGGAACTCCTGAGTTAAAACTGGGTTAAATGTCCATATTTAGCACTATTAACTGAACTAGTATTAGGTATTTACTGAAAATTTGTAAGGCTGTTGATGTCAGCTTTATGTATTGATGAAAGTTTCGAAAAAACTACTCCCAATTATCTACTGAATTTTTGAGTCAAAATAAAAAGTAAATGACATTATACTTAGACCAATCAAAAAGAGCAATGAATCCTTAAACCACCAATTATAATAAGATAATGGGGGCATATCAAGATACTGATAGTAAGGTTAATTTTAGTACCTGTGGCGTGATGGTAAGTGCGAAGGACTCATGCTACAGGTTTTGGGTTCAATCCCTGTCTGTGAGGCCTACAATTTTGTTCACTGGTACTCAAAATTTAAGCAATATTCTACTGAAACAATTCTTTATAAATGCATTAACAATATTAGTAAAATACTAAAAATATCCTTTTTTTTAAATTGAAGAAGATCATTTTGTAAAGTATTAGCCGTAATAAGATCTGACGGATCCTTAAATATATTATTTTCTAAAATAGAGCAATTAGATTTATTGGCTTTAAACAATAATGAATCAGTTTTTTTTTATATGACATGGACATTGCGATCAATTTTGTGTATCCTAATGAAATACTTTTAGTGATGTTAAGTTATTTAGCAGAAATAATGGGTCTTTACTTGGCATGCAATCGTAGGAATCAAAAGGATTTCATAAAGTTAACGCAACAATTAACAATTTACATTTACTTGTGAAGAAAAGTGTTTTGACAAACCAAGGTTAGGACAAATTTTGCAAACATAACATAAGTTTTGGGACATAGTTTTAATGATAAATTTATTCTAATGACTTTGAATATCACTCTTATAACTTATGTGTATATTGGCTTTGGAAAGACTTGCTTAATTATTTTTATCTTGTCGCAGTTTCAAATCTTGCATATGATTTTTAGTAATAAGTAAAATAAAAAAAATGGCTTTTAAAAGGTTTAGAGACTAAACAGAAAAAAAATGTTTCTACTACTTTTTTGTCTTTTTTCCTTCATGAATTTTTCGCTCGTTTCAAAATGCTTTTTTCAAGAACTTAAAAAATGTAAACGTTTAAAATGACATGCATAATTCGGTCTTCAAAAAATTCATAGTACCTTTATAAGATTAAGATTCCAGTTATAGCTTCCATTGAAACTTGTCATTGAAATTTGTAATAATATATTTAGAGACATTTAAAAGAAAATTCAATATTTAATTGATGTCAGAAAAAATTTATTATTGTTAAGACTTCAACTAGAATCCATATTGATAAATTAAATTATGGTATTAGGCAGTTTTTTTTTAAATTAAAATGCTAACACATTCTTAAACAGAAAAAATAGAAGGTATGATATATCCACGGTTAAACTTTATAACCTCTTTAGTCGATAAACTCGAAACAAATATTATTAATGCAAGAAATTAGAAGATTCGGATCTATCTTTTGGCATTTCCAGTAAAACAATTACAATCTGAAATTTTTGTATGAAAGACAAAAATTATAAATCCCACAAAAATTTAAATAAAACCTCGTTAGCTTTCATGTTTCGAGTTTCTGTTTTGGCTTATTTATTAATTTCACTACACTTCTCAAGGTATTAATAATACAATACCTCGTAAGTATTATAAATTTGAATGCACTTCCTCTTTAGTGTCCTTAAAATATCGTCACGATAAATTATTTCAACACAATCAAAATATTCTCTTTCTTTATTTTTGAATATTTTTTACAGATATTTTTTTTATTTCTAAAAACCTTGCAAAAATGACTTACGCGGTTATGAAGTTTAACCGTTGATACGTAATATTTGACATTAATTTAGCATTAAAATAATTTCAGAATTTGCCCTTTGTATTCCTCAAAATCAGCAGTCAGCATTTTTAAAATGAAAGTTCTTATTGGCGCCTAAAATCGAAGTGACGAAGAAGAAACAAATCATCACAATACTAACAATTCTTATTACTTTCTGCCGTCAAGAATAAAAAAAAATGTCTTATATTTTAAGATAACCTTGTTCTTTAACAAAACGTTAACATTGAGTTAGAAACAGAATCACACAAAATATAACAAACCAGCTGGCTCTCTTGTCGGCACTGAATTGTTTTGCCCTTTTATGTAGGTGGTCGAGATAAACTTTGATTTCTACTACCTAATTAAGTTTAGCTATTTATTCAATAAAATAAACTGGTATAATATTTTTACAGCACAATATGCAACCATTTGTTAACCGTCCAATCTCCTTCGTTAAATTTAATACATATAAAATTAGAAAAGTGCGTATACGCCAGAGTGTACATAATTATTTTATAGTCACTTTTAGCAAGCAGAATGCTTTTTAGATACAAATTTGTGTTTCAATTCAACATGAATTCAGTATATTACTTCTAACGTTGCATAAGTATATTAACAGCAAAAATGTGTTAATTGTTTTAATTTTTTGACAGTAATTATTTCGAGTATGGGGAATTTTTTGTTCTTAAATTTGATTTTGGGGTTACATATTGGATTGTAGAAAAGTTCAAAACTTTTTATGAACAATCTCGAAATGCAAGCCACTTTTTCACACTTTACAAGTCTATTTTATATGAAATATAGGTCAAATTTGTGTTTGAGAAAAAAAAAAACGAGTGGAAAAAGTTAAGGCACAATGATTTTTTAACAATTAACAACAAATATATTTCTTTATTTTGACAAACACAATTATTAATTCAATTATATTAAAATGTAAACATTATATAATACAACTTTTAAAAACCTTACCCAGAAAACAATGTTGAACAGAAACAGCAAAGCTCGGACACATGGAAAAGTCACATAAGTATCGTGGATAGACATTTTTGTGTTGTGATTATGTTGTCTAATAAATTTACTGACAAAAAAGAATAAACAAAACAAAATTACTATTTTATTTTTTACAAACAAAAACATAAAACTAAACAAACTAACACTTTAACACGCATTGTGGTTTTACAAAACATAAACTAAAAGTGGTTTTAGTATATAATACTCGTATTTCATGCAAGACACCGTTTAATACACATAACTTAGTATACAACTTCTAAGTTATAACTTACAACTTTTCAGAGGGATAGAATGGGTAGATGCTTTCAGAATCACAAATGACAGATGAATGCAATCGAAAACAAACCAAATTATTGTGTTACTCGATTGTCTCAATGAATTAATTTTAATCCAAATCAACAACAACTCAAAACTCACATTAACAAATGAAATAAATGTGATTTTTTGTTGATAAGAAAAGAAACAGTATAAATTAGTCATAAAATGTAGCTCAAACAACGCATTTCCATTGAGTTGAGTGAGATGTTTTTTTGACTTACAATCAGATTCAGGCAGATTCGTTTTGAGGTTGGAAATTTTTTTGTTTCTTTAACATAGATATTGAATTGTAAACAAAAACCCCCTACTGTAAGTAATACTAAGTGAGGTTTATCATACTGATATCGGTATGGTTTACAAAATGTATCTACCTAAATGTAAAAGTATCTATGTATGTACATAATATATGTACATACATAAATATAGTATTATAAATAGCAAATTTTTTTGGAATGATTTTATTGAGGTAGGCTTATACATAGCTTTATTTTCTTTTTGATACAAATTACAATATTGTATCTAGTAAAGTAAAAGAAATGGATATTCGTGTGAAAATTGAACTATTTGCAGTTTTAAATAAATTTTAACTTGACAATTAGTTAAATAATATGATTGAAGGAAGCTTTTGAGCTTTTTTAAATATGTGAACAGACCTGCGAAAAAGATATAGCCACGGTTGGCTACCATTCATACCAGAGCTACGAGTAGTAGAAAGTTTAAATCAAATAGATAATTTTTATTTTATTGAGTTACTGATATTTATTTTCAAAATAACTTAATTTGGGATCAGGTACTTATTTATAAGTTAGTTAGTAGTTCGTTAGTATTTAACGAATTATAATAATAATAATAATTTTTTAAGGCGGCACTTTGATAATTCGGTTCAGTGCGAATGAATGCTTTGCATGTTTTTAATTACTTGCACACAAACAGTCACATTTTTTAGTATACATAGGTAATATTAGTTATTATCAAAAAAAAATATCTGTGTTTTTTGTATTTTGATGTAATCTTATAGCGTCTATTCTATTTATAATTAAACTTAGACCACATATAACATGTTGCCTTTATTATAACACTAGCGGCCCGTCCCGGCTTCGCACGGGTAGACATAAATAGGTAAATATAATGTAGCTTTCTAATAAAAAAAGAATTATTAAAATCGGTCTAGTACTTTTTGAGTTTATTCGTTACATACAAAAATACAAATCTTTCCTCTTTATAATATTAGTATAGATTTCGAAAGGTGCTTTTTATTTATAATTTCCTATTGGACAACAGCAAATCACATAACTTAACTGTTAAATTAAATGACAAAATAAAAATTTTAAACAAAATTTTGTTAAGGGCTTAACATTTTACTTAGGAGCAATTCTCTAAAAATATAAAACAATTAACTAGCGACTTTACAATTTTAAACCTTCCTTTTCGTTTTGGTAAGTAGTAAAGGGCTAATACCCTTTTATTGAAAAACAGGCATCCGAAAATGTTAACAAAACTAACAAACTTAAACGGACCTTTCAATTGGAATTTCTAACTGTAGACTGGACCATTCCATCCACTGATCTTATAAGGTTAATTGTACATAGGTACAATCTCTTGTGCCTAAAGCATATTTCTCCACAAAAAATAAAAATGTAGTCATACAAGTACTTGTAATTCCGGCGAAAACTAAGCCTGCGATTTGTAATTCGGTTACTTTGTGAAATGTATACCTAGAGTAAAAATCTCCATCATTCAGCTCTTCGAAGGAATTTTTTAGGGACTTAAAATAGCGTACTTTTCTGCACAAAGTCGAGTTTCAAAATCTTCATCTTCCGAAAACATTTTCTTAATTTCAAACAAAACAAATGTAGCCCACGAAATATAAACCAAGACTCAAATTGACTCTTTTAAGTAAAGATGACAAACAATTTTGTCTAGGATAAAGACAGATTCATTATTAAATTACTAAAATTTAAAGTAGCCATTCCATGATTTTTACTTAAGCAAAATGTTTAAATTGTTTGAATTCAGCTAAAACGTACATATGTTTTAAGTTCAGTAAACTTTTAAAAAAAATTTAACAGTTTTCTAAATCGTTTTAAATTTTGCTCCAATATTTTTACTATGACAAAAATTACCAATTACCAATTTTGAGAGGAAAGTCATTTTTAGTATTGAAAAGCATTTAGGGCTTCCGAAAAAATGTATTAACAAGAAACAATACTTCATCCCTATAAAACAATTAGGCTGGTGACGTTTTACCAAAAACATATTACAAAAGCTAAGATTCCAAATTTTAAAACCGAAATTTCCTGTAACGAAGTCTCCAAAAATGAAATTCCCATGACTAAAATATATTAGCCAAAATCGTCATATGTTTGAGTAGTGAAAATGCTTTTGGTTTCATTGGGCCGAATTTTTTCGTAAGTGAAGACTTCTTTTCAGAAACATGTTAAAACGTCATTGATGATATGTGGTTTTAAAAAACTTGGTTATAATTTTCGAACGAGTACACAAAATCGATTCATAGAGACAACATTCCGATGGTAAGTTGCCTAGATTATTTGATTTAACTCCTGTATATGTTTCCGTATAGGGCTTTGTTAAATGTTCTTTGGGACTAAAATTAGGCATCAAAAAGATATTAGAAGATCTCAGAGCTAATATTGAACGATATTTAGCAGTGGTTTCTATCAAATTTATTTGCGGTTTTAGTCAAAATGTTTGGCTGATTTATTTAAAATTGGGTGCTGCAGTTAAAAACATAAGTGTTATGATCGAATTTCAAAGCAAAAAATAATAATATTTTTAACTTATCTCCATACTTTATTAAATTTTATTTTCTAACTAAAAACACGCATTCAATATTTGAAGGACCAATTATAATTTATAAAAGGGCGAATTAAAATTTGATTCAATTGAATACATTAAAGTGAGAATTCAAATTATTGACAAAAAATATTTAACTGGTTCTGGTGATCTCTTCAAATTAAAACAAATACAAAATTAAGTTCAAGGTCATTTCTAGGTCATTACAAATATAAAAATGTAAAGCAGTTGTTTTCAATATTTTTTCCGATTTATTAGTTCATTTGATAATCCATTGAATTTTTAAACTGTTGTGGTGAATAAATTAATAGTTTTGAGTCTTAAAAAATATATTCTATTATTCATAAATAAGGGCTTGATTTCAATAATCACTCAACATTAAAGAAATGTACTGGATTTAATAGATTAGCTCTCGCTGTAAGGTTAGGTTCTATCGACTTTAAAAAAGAACAATTTTTAAAAATAAAAATTCAAATTTTTCAAATTTAGTTGGGTTGAAAATTTGAATTAAAAAAAAAACACTAATACCCTTTTTGTCTAACTTTTGATGAAATTCGATTGCAGGTATACCGTTCAAAAGCAGTTATAGCTATCATTGGTTTTCATCATTGAACATTTCGTTTTGAGATTTAAAAGCGAGTAAGAGTGTCAAATTTTTAATGTTTGGGATTAAAATGAAATATATGATTTGTAGAATTGTTTTACTAAAAAAAAAGAACTTTTCCTTCTGTTGATTTTTATTTTTTCAATAATAAAATCTTTTTCAAAGAACAGCTGGTTTTAAATTTCATAATTAGGAACAAAATCTTTCCACTAAAAGTGTTCCTAACTGTCAGCATTGTATATAAACTCTTATATATACCTACGTACAATGCTGTCAGAGTTTCTTTCAATGACCAAATCTAACCTCAAACGCTTGATTTCAATCAGGAAATACTGGATTTGAATCAGAAAATTTACGTCCAATTGCAGAAATTTTCAATGAAAGCTATAATAAATCTGATTGGTTTCAATGATAAAAAAATTGTGGCTAGCACTGACCCCTTAACATTTTAAAACATAATCGTTAAACTAAAAGAGTTCGTTTTTCTTTGTATTTTCATCTGTAAGCTTTATTTGTAAAAAAATCTAAAACTCTAACCTCAATTGTTTGTATATAATCATTAGATATTTATCAAATAGCAGAAATTTTAAACGAAAGTTATAATAAACCTGTTTAAAAATTCTAATAATTGGTTTAAATGCTAAAAACCAATGTTACCTATAACTGGGGCCCTACTCTGTAATCTAAAGTAAATATTTTCGAAAGCGAATATTGTGTACTCTCTATTTGTAATGCGGATAAGAAATCTAGTACTTACGGAATGACAAATCCGCATTCGGATTTTTCGTACCTGGCAATGCGTTTCTAAATGTCATTAGCGTTCGAAAACGGAAACTTTGTTTCTACACCAAAAGAGGTAACGGATTGCAATTCGAAGGTCGTTTTTAAAGGACACAATAGGAAAATTGAGTGATATAGATAAAATGTAAGAAAGGAAATAATAATTTTATTCAAAATTTAAGCAAATAAATTTCATTACAGGGAATCATCAGCGAAAAATGTGCATACCAAACAAAAGCAATTTGAAATTATGGTGGAATTCATGTGTGCTCATCCCGATTTAGCCAAGGGACGTTTGACGTTCTTCTCTATTTTCTTCATCCATCCACAGTATAACCGAATCCATTTTATTAAATTTTTATTGAATTTTATATTTTCTCTTTAAAAATTAATTTATTTAAACTTCCTCGTCTTGTTTGTGATTTGTTTTGATTTTTTTTTGTATTTTTGCTTTGACACATCTCATGAGAAATACTTCGGGACTCGGCAAATCTATTCTATAAATAGAAAAAGTATCAGATGATTTTTTTGTTCGATTCGAACATTTTACGGAGTTCGAATTTATAAACGAATCGATCGAATATCAGATTCGAATCAGATTGGCTTTGGAAACGCATTACAGAGTAGGGCCCCTGGAACCTTAAAACCTTGACTTTGAATTATTGTTCAGAATCTTTTTTAAAAACATATAAAGTCTTTTTAAATATTTTTAAGCTCAATAATAAAACGTTAATGCTAGATTTTAATATTTTGTTTTTATTATATTTTATTCAAATTATCGAATGTTTAAGGAATTTAAAAATTTTGTTAACATTATTTGATTATTTGCAATAATATGATTACAATATCTTCTTGGTTTTTTATTTTTTGTTTAAATACATATTTAATATTATATAGGCTTTCGCTTTTTCATTACGAATGATATATTTTATTTATCCACGCAAGTTTATATATTCTTGCTTAAACAATGGCTCAAAACTCACTTCTCAAGGCCATTTTATGATTTATTTTTTTGAAATGTTTTATTTTGTGTATTTATAGTAATTTAATTGTGTAATTTTTCTGGAATATTATTTTCATCAACCGAATTATTGTAAAGAACAAACTTTATTTTATAAATATTACCTACATTTTAAGAATTTTGTTTTTGTTTTTAGTTTTTTTTTTGTGAAATTATGTATGAATGTGTTGTGTGTATTGAGTGTGTGTATGTGTATAATACAATAAAATTTTAAATATATATAGAATTGTGAAATATTTTTAATGTAGGTAACATTATATATGATAATTGTAGAAAAAGAGAGAGATAACAATATTGTTATTGTTTTTTCTTAATTTGTTGACTAGATTTATTTTTTGAGTAAAATGTTATCTATTTGTATTTTGTTTAATTATTTTTTTTTGAGTGTATATATTTCAGGAGGAAAAAAATTGTTAACAGATTTTTATCATTGCTTTTTGGAATTATTCTCAATTAACAATATTTTTTTTAAATATTTTTGCTTTAGATATAATATATCATTTTTACGGTGTTTAAGTTTTTAACATTTTATTTTACTGATAAGATTTTTTTAGTGATGATTTCGAAATATATATATATAAATATCTTGCTGGTTTTCACAGTTTATTTTTTAACACCAAAGAGTTCCTAACGCTCATCCTCCAGTTCCTTTGCGCTTCTATTTAATAGGAAGGAAAAGAAATATAAATTAATTTATGGAACTTCAATGAATTGTGTTAAATTTTTGAACTTACAGAAATCTTGAAATGTCTTCAATATCAACTAACATTGAATCTTGTCCCATATGCAGCTCGTCGCGTTCCATTAAATAATGTACAAGAGAATCATTTAGATCCTCGATTTGTGTGTGCAGTTCATTGACAATAATTTGCAATTGAGCGATATTCATGTCGGTCAGCATCTGTCGCGAGACTCGGCGTTTTTCTGGCGCCATTATTACACCGACTTTCTCTAGAGATCCACGAATGATTCCGGTGATTGGTGACAGGCGTTGTTTTTGTCGATCCAACTTTAAGGAAAATTACGATAACAAATATATTAAACATTCTATTTAAAAAATGTTCGATTTAATTAAACTCACCTCCATTTGCATGTGAGCCATATCTTTAGCCTGTGACAAGGCCATACGAGCCTCAATTTGAAGGCGCGCCTGCCTTGTAAAGAAATCACATTCTTTGTCTGCAGCATCGGTTTGTGGCACATTGGCTGATTTTTGTGTTGTTGATTTTTTTGTATTATTATTAATATTATTTGTACAACTAACAGAAAGGGGATTTGAATTATAGGGATGATCGGGAACATCTATTGACGAGAAGAATTTTGGAGCTTCAGTCCTGGTATTGCGGGCAACCATACGAGAAAGCTTAGGGCATGTCTCTGAATCGGAACTATGACTTTCTGTGTCCGATGATGCTTCGTTTGTGAAGCAGATTTGTAGATTTTTACCTAAAAAACAAAAACAAAAAAACATTTTACTTACAAAATTTATCATGTCCATTGTTAATAAGTATGATTTTAAATTAAACAAATTTTGTAAGTATTTAAGAAGCTAAGAGATCTATTTCTTGGTATTATTATTATTTCTCCCACTTTTAAAAAAGAGAACTATTTCCCTCCAAAACCCATTTGTTTACATTGTTGTTTTTGTAAATTGATTTGATGTTTATGAATAAATGTGAGATGGTGCAACAACAATAACGACGAGGTGAAAAAGATTTGTTTTTAGCAAACATATTCAGAATTCACCTTGGCATAATTGATTTGTTCTAAAAATTCTTACTTTAGGCTGACAACACATCTTATTGATGATTTAAGAAGTTCCCAATTTTTGATTTATTTTTGTAAATAATTTGACGTCACCAATAATTAAAATGTTACGATATTCAAATTGTTATTCCTAATCACAATACAATTAGAACTGTAAATTGAAAGTTATTGTAATGGCTCCGATTTGTCAAATTAAATATTTTGACATATCTCGATGTTTCAACTTTCAAGGTCCGTGATTTTTTACTTGCGACAATCACTTACTTGGCAAGTATTGAGTTCGTAAAAAAAATTGATATCGAGATTTTAATCGAACATAACATTACGATGGTAGAGGAGTCGAAAAAAGTGGGTCTGTCCTCGCTCCTACATCCCAAACCATTGGGTCGATTGACTTTAAATTTGGAAGTGAAGATTTTGAGCCGATTCACGTTAGGAATTTTTTTCACTTTTTTAAGACTGAAAATAACAAATTAATTAACGCTTTAACGATTTTCAAAGGATACAGGAGCAAGTTCGGGTGATCCAGTCGTGCATTTTATTTCTAAAGATACTCAAAACAAAAAACAAAATTAATATAAGTCGACAAAATGTAATATAATGTAATGTAATATTTGTTCGCTAGCTATTTAGGACCAACTTGTTGTTAAAGTCCCTTCTGCATAATTTTAAAAAAAGGTATTCCGTATACAAATAAAGTGCAAGACTGGATCACACGAACTTCATCCTGTATCCAAAGACTCTGTTTACAAATATAACTTCAAATTTAAAAATGTACTAATAAAATGAGTTTGTCTTCATAAATAAAAAAAAATCTTTATTTATTAATTTTTTTCGATAATCGTTAGAGCAGTTTTTTTTTAAATTCATTTTGTGTATATAAGTTTCTTAATTTTAGTTTAAAAATATTTTTAGTATGCAGTTTTTAACAGCTTGTTAATTTACGTTTTATAGATTTTGAGATATCAAATTAAGAAAAAAAGAAATTTTTTTTTTAATTATAGAAATCGGTTAATTAGTTCTTGAGAATTAAAAACAAAATAAAAGTTTTCTCGACAGAAGCCGAGTTAAGAGAAACTTTTTAAAGAAAATGTTAATTTTTGAGAAAATTCGAATTTTTGATTTTTACCAAAAAAATGTGTATAAACTTACAATTTTGAACTCACTCAACTCAATGGTTTGGGCTGTAGGAACCAGGGCAGACGAACAAATGGGGGGACCCACTTTTTTCGACTTTACGAATGCAAAACTTGCCATGTAAAAATAAAGATATGGTCACAAAATTTTAACCAATTTTTTGATGTTAATATCACTTAACATTTTACTGAAGTAAAAATAATGCATGGGCTACATAAACTTTTAGTATTTTGCTTAATTGATATGGTTTTTGAATTACTCATATTTAAAATTTCAGAATAGAAGCTCTAAGAACCGATGTTCTATAAGTATTACTATTAGTATTTTACTAGTTAGTAAAAGATTCAAAAGTTTTTCTGAAGCTTCCACACTGGACGGAGACGGATTTTTCCCATGCGGTCGATTTAAAACAGGTGTCTGATGCAACGACTCCAATATACGGCGACCACCTTCGTATTAGTACGGTCTACGTGATTTCACACCTCATTTGTGAAAGAGGCTTAAGAGTTATATAAAACCAACTGCAACTGATAAAGCATTGGTTCCCTTCCATTACCGAAAAACATAAGCACGGGTATTTGAAAGATGAATTAACATCTGAAACCTAGCGTCACACCATTTCATTTGTTTGTTTTGTTTGTTCTTCAATCTTGGCCTTACTGTCTTTAGTTAAAATGTCATTTGTGCAATTTCCTTAATACGTTGTTTTATGTGTGGAGTAGGCAGTATTAATTTAAAGTACATTTAAAAAACTTAAATGAAATGAACACTCAGGGCCAAACTATTAATCGTCATTTTTATCATAATTTTCTTAATTTTTCGATATAATCAATTGATCTTAAATTAATAAACTACTTCTTTTAACCCATTAACACATATGTTTTATATTCATAATGAAAACCACTTCAAAAAAATATAGAACAATGTCATGGGCATGGCGCGATAAAGTATTAAGTTCAATTTATGCACCATATTTATAAGTGCCCCTTTAATAACATTTCAAATGTGTGTAATTTATTGATTTATGTACATTATACTTCCTTTAATCTTCCCTTATTTTAATAACCACAAATTGTTTAAGTACCAATTGAATTAAATAACAATAGGTGTACAGTAAAGTACATACATACATACGTACATAACTACCCTCTACAGAAATAACTGATATTAAATCAGAACAGGAAATCCAATATCACCCTCATTATGATTGTACAAACCCTTATTTTGAAGTACTTTAACTTTAATTAGGGTTGCCAAATTAAAATTTTTAAGGCAATCGTATTGCATCATTTTTGAATACTTTTTAGGTATTTTTTGGCTCGATCTTCAAAAGAAGAATTTGTGTAAATTCTTAGTGTTATTTTTATTAAAAAATAATAATTTTTTTTAAATTAAATATTTTGATTCTTGTTAAACGAATTTCGACTTTTTTAATTATACATATTTATATTTTTCTAAAGCATATCACTCACAATCATGTTAAAAAGTGTTGAAAAAATTATGTAAATTTAAAGAAAGAACCCAAATTCCGTTCATACGTATTGCCCAAATAAATAAACACACCATACATTAAATCTAACACTTTTCACTAAATATAACATTTGGTAACCCTGTCATTTCAAAGACAATTGTTTTAATTACTTACCATTTTTCAAACGTGATTGTAGACTTGGCTTTCGTCCTGGTCTTACATTATTACTGACTAATTTACTAAAATAATCATCTTCAGCACCCATAGCAAGTCGTCGACGAATTTCTTCACGATCATTTCGTCTCTGTAAGAAAAATAACAAAAACAAAATCATTAGAAGTCGAATTTTAATTATAAGCTTTTATTTTGATACTAATATTGTTCATAATGCGTTAATTGACAAAAGTTTAATTATTTCGTGAAATAAATACAATTTACAAAAGCACATCGATTAAAGTGCATAAAATTAAAAGAAATGTAAAAAATTATTGTGTATTTTTAAAAAAAGCTTAAGTAAAACATTTTCCAAATTATATGGGCAAGAAGTCAGTTACTACTTAATTTAAGATTTTTTTTTAAGTTGTAAACATATTTCAACTTTATGCTTAAGTCTGTTTGTTTACAGAGCTGTAGGACTATAGTTAAAAGTCAATAATTAATCAAAATTAAGTGATCGAGGAGATAGAGGGATGTTACAACAGGAATGAGGTTCGTAAATTTTACCAAAAGGTAAAAAAAACCTCCCCAGGGTACCAGCCACGAACCGAAGCCTGTAAAGACGATCAGGGGAACATCGTAGTAGAACCGCAGTCCATGTTGAGAATATGGAAAGACCACTTCTCCAAATTATATAACGGCGATGACGAACCGAATTCCGCTGTAAGGGAGATAGAACCACTCAACCTAGGCGACGCAGATCAACAATTCCGCCTACCCGACCTAGACGAAGTGAAGATAGCTATATCTAAACTGAAGTCAAACAAAGCTGCTGGAGCTGACGGCATCACTGCCGAACTATTTAAAGCAGCAGGCGATGACTTGGTAGGGAGCATGCACCAACTCTTCTGCAAAATATGGTCGGAAGAAAGCATGCCCGATGAGTGGAATCTCAGCATAGTTTGCCCGGTACATAAAAAAGGAGACCCTTTAAATTGCGCCAACTACAGAGGGATCAGTCTCCTTAACATTGCATATAAGATCCTTTCTGCCGTATTATGTGAACGTCTGAAGCCGTTCGTCAACAACCTGATAGGTCCTTATCAGTGTGGCTTCAGACCAGGAAAGTCCACTATCGATCAAATATTCACACTACGGCAGATCTTGGAAAAAACCCAGGAGCTTCAAATCGATACCCACCATCTATTTATCGATTTTAAAGCCGCGTATGACAGCATCCATAGGGAAGAGCTCTACAGAGCAATGTCTAGTTTTGGCATCCCTGTCAAACTTATCCGTTTGTGCAGAATGACAATGGAGAATGCACGCTGCTCCATCAAGGTCGGAAAAGATCTCACCGATGCATTTGATGTCAAAAAAGGTTTTAGACAAGGCGATGCACTGTCATGCGACTTCTTCAACATCATTCTGGAAAGAATTGTGCAAAACTCAACCGTCAACACTAGAGGCACAATCTTCCAAAGGTCCATCCAATTACTCGGATACGCAGATGATATTGACATAATTGGAAGATCAAAGCGTGATGTCAGTGGAGCGTTTTTGAGCATTGCGACGGGAGCGAAGAAGATGGGTTTAGTGGTCAATGAGGGCAAGACCAAGTATATGCTGTCATCAAAAAAGGACATTGAACAACGACGTCTTGGACAAAACGTCACCATGGACAGCTATAACTTCGAGGTAGTTAAGGACTTTGTCTACCTAGGCACCGCTATAAACACAGACAACGACACCAGCGCTGAAATCAAACGAAGAATAACTCTTGCAAATCGCTGCTTCTTTGGACTTAGAAGGCAATTGAGAAGTAAAGTCCTCTCTCGAGCATCTAAAATCACCATCTATAAGACACTCATCATCCCGGTTCTCATTTATGGTGCTGAGGCCTGGACCCTGTCAAAGAAAGATGAGAACGTCTTAGGATGCTTCGAGAGGAAAATTCTTCGGGTGATTTTTGGTCCCGTACGTATAGATGGAGAATGGAGGAGAAGATATAACGACGAACTGTACGGGCTGTACAGCGACACTGACCTAGTTAGCAGAATAAAAGTCCAACGGCTTAGATGGCTGGGTCATATAGAGCGAATGGACATCAACGCTCCAGCCCGGAAGGTTTTCGAATCCAATCCCGAGGGACGGCGCAGTAGAGGAAGACCGAGACTCAGGTGGCGCACTCAGGTGGGTGAGGACCTCAACCAACTTGGCGTGCGAAACTGGAGACAGCTAGCTAGGGACCGAGCTGGCTGGAGACGCATGTTGGTTGAGGCCCAGGTCCGCCCGGACTGTAGCGCCACCTTAAGTAAGTAAGTAAGTAAGTGAATAAATAAAATTTTTAAGAACTAAACTTTTGGATTCTTTAATTTTTTGACAGTTGACAGCTGACAGTTAATTTGTGTACTTGATTTGTTCCTGTTTAATATAATGACATTTGATCCAAAATGTTGAGAATTAGACTTATGGACTTTCCATTTTTTTGAAAGGTGACAGCTAATTGTTGTACTTGTTTTAGTCTTGTCGAATATAATGACAGTTGATCCAAAATGTTGAATTTACTGAATAACTAAAATTGTTGAGATATAGATTTATTTATTTTACATATTTTTTATTCGCTGACAGCTAATTTTTGTACTTGTTTTAGTCATGTTGAATATAATGACAGTTGATCCGAAATATAGAATTGTTTTACTATTTGGTTTTCCATTGGCAAATTTATTGGGTATTAGAGTGGTATAGTAAATTAATTAAATTTTAAATGAAATTGTTCAAAACACTGACTTTTCATCAGATCTAATTTTTGTGAAACTTGCACCAAAGATAGTTTGTGTAAATCACTTTGACTGATGCGGCTTGTTTTATTAAACACAAACCCAATGTCAGAAAAACGTATTTTTAATCACGTTTTATTGAAAACGAAATAAATTTTGTGTTTATTAAAAATACATTAATTTTATGTGACCAATAAAACATTTAAAATTTGTATTTCTTCTATTTTGAGTTGCTGTCATCAGTACAAAAAATGGTTTTTGTTCACAGCAACTAAGGCTTATAATCAAAATCAAAAAACCCCATTTACAAAATATGCATTTTGAGTTTCAAAGTTCTAAACTGGTTCAAAAATTAACAAAACCATCTCTTTTTTCAAAGCATTTGACACTAAAAAACCTTTAGCATCTTTAAATTTCAACTAAAAATTGCGCCATTTTTTTTTAAATGTATATAAATTATATTTGTATATAAAGTATATTTGGAAATGAAAAGGGATTATATTTCAGAAAACTCACACTATATCTTTTTGTATCATGAATATTGACATTTATGACCCTATCGAATTTATCAACAATATCACTTAAAAATTCTGGTTCTATCAAATGCACATCACTATTAAACATAGTCATTTCGACAGTTGGTATTTTTTGTCGATAAACCCGCGGAAACATTCCATCAATGCAATCATATTCGGATTTTGCACATCTATCATAATTGAAAAATATACTTGTATTTATATTCGTAAGGAATTTTGATTTAAAACCAAAAAATAAACGATCAAACATTTTATGTTCTATTTGTATATATTATGGACACGAATTAAATTTGAATAACAAAAACCAAAAAAAACAAAATCCCGGTCTTTGAACTTATTCCTATGACGTACGTCGTTGAACTGAGTTACTGCCGACTCTACTGAGCTGCATTGTCACGTTCACGTATAGAAAATTCAATCCATGTCCTTTACGAATTTCTTTTTTTTTTTTTGAATGCGTATTACAGTCGTTATCAATTTTAGTAAATATAACATGAACAAGAACATTGTTCCTAACCTACTACTTCTTTAAAAAACATCACAACGTTTCGTTCATGATCGTTTTCAAGTCCACTGTGAGTTCTTCATTTATTGCCTACCAATTCCACCACCAAAATCCATTCAACAAATCGACACATGTGGCAGAGTTTTTTTTTTTATTTTGTTAGTTCAGCTTCAGATGCAAGATAAGGTTGTGTTATAAAGCAGACGAACTAAGCAAGGAAGAGGGTTTCGTCCCCTAGGTACGTTTTTGTTTTTTTTTTCTTTGATAATTCTTCCAAGAAGTGGTGTTCAATTACAACATTGTGATTGTGATGAAGGTACGTAGTGTAGGTACTTGGGAAATGTTGAACATCAGGCAGCTGATCCTTTATTTCTTCATAAATCTAACGTAGGTAAGGTGAATTTTAGATGTTCTATTACACAGGTATATAGATCAAAATTAAGTCGTAAATTATTGGTGCTCGAAGCTTAGGTATTGCAATAATCATAATGTTAAATGACACGAAATTTTCTGACAAATTTTGCTGTCAAAATGACAGTTGGTAGAAATAACCAAAAAGAACACCAAGCTTATTAATTGGGGCTATTTTAGTAGGTATTTTTAGTCTTTTCAATAAAATATATTAGATTTAGAAACCAAGGATTAATATTTCTAAATATTTTCTTGAGATATAGAAGTTGGTTAAAATTTTGAAATGTTTGTTGGTATTAACAAAATTTTGTTAGTTTTTGCTCAAAACCTTTGGAACCAACAAAATTAGTTGTGGATTGACATCGTTTTATTTTCGAAACCAGGGTCTTATAGTAAAAAGTCCTTGGGAAAAAGACTCGTTAAAAAGATATGACTGTCTTATTTTAGACAAAATTGTGAGCAACAATTTAAATAAAATAATTCTGTACAAAATAATGAATTTTGAATTTCTCGTGCAGTATAAGAAATATTTGAAATATTCTATACATTTGTATATTTTCTTAAAAAATCTTTATTAGTGTGTTGTCATTTTTGAAAACTCTTTTTTCTTGGTGAAATTCTCTTTCAATATAACACACAATCATCAAAGAGAAAGAACGATAAGATGCACTGATATTTAAAAATAGAATCAGGCAGACCTTTTTTGTGTGAAATATTGGTTGAATATGAAGTTAATATTCTTTTTCTTTAAAAACAATATTGAAGAAATACAAATATGGTAAAATTTATTTTGAAGATCAGCTGATGAAAGTTGACCTGACATGATGTAAACGAAGATGTTGAATTATATATTTTTTTAATCTGTAGGTTCTCTGTTATATTAAGGATCAGAAAATCTAAAGGATTTCCGGAAAATCTTCAAGATGCAGGTACCTATGTATCTATATGTAGGTACATAGATTAATAGTCTATGAAAATAATCAATTATATAGATTTATTGTGGAGGAGTTTCCTTGCAACAGATGTTTTCAGAATATCAGTAAAAAAAGGTAGGTAAAGAAACAACTAGGTACCGAATATCTCAGTAAATGCTTTTTGTAAGAATGTTGCGCATACAATTAAAGGAAGTGGTACTATTTTAAGTAGGATTTCTATTTTAAAGGAATTGCATTTTTTGGAAACAACATTTTTTAAAAATATTGAACATTCGAAAAGTGTTCATTATTAAGTACGTAATATGCAGCATTCGAAAACATATCTACTAGCTTTCATTAGTTTTCATCATTGAAATTTTATTTTGAGTTTTGAAAACAATTAAGAGATTAAAATTTGTATTGTTTGGGGTCAAAATGAAGCTGATCAGTTTTATATTTTTTTGACTAAAAAAATACATAATTTAATCGAGAACTTTTCTTTACCTTCATTTTTAATTTTTCAATGATGCAATCGTTTTCAATGAACAGCTGATTGCTGATTTTACATTTCGGAACATAATCTGAAAGCGTTTAATTTTCTTTGTATTCCCATCTGTCAGCATTCTATATAAATTGGAAAAGTGCATATATACATATGTAAGGCTGGCATCCAGTGACTGTGGGAGTCTTCTTTTAGCCGATGACTCGCTCACATACGTAGTCGTGCCATAAGTTCTGTTACAAGTATAAAATACCATAAGATAAGAATTATATAATATTTTCTATTCATTGCTGTTTCATTTATTTTGTCATAATATAAGTTCAATTAAGAAAATAGTTTTACTCGAAATGACTGACCTTATCTTTAATGAAAGCCTTTAAACGTTGTGGCCATCAAACTATAGTGGCACGCTCTGTTTCTGTTGATATTTTTGACACTACTTTCGTTAACTCTATCTTAAGAGTTTAAAAATTCCTGTAAGAAATCTGCGTGGCACGCTCTCAAATACTGACCACAAAAAATAGAATATGGACTTCGCAAGAGCCAATCTTAAGCTTCTTTAAAACCTACTATTCTGACCTTGAGGCAATTTTGTGCTGTCTTGGCTTTGTTTGTCTCACCAGATTCTTGTAGAAGAATTCATCTATCCCCATTGAAAAGGGTATTTGTTAAACAAATTACCAAACCCTCTACCAGTTCTATATAGCATAACTTGTTAACCGTTTTCACATTTGTTCCCAAAACTTGCGTTATGTGACACTTTTTAGTGAGACTTTCAATCAAATCATTACAGAAAGGTGGTGATGGTTCATTTTGACCCTTAGAATAATAGTTTTAGTTTTATATGATGATGTCGCATAAATAATACCGTTTTCTTTGTTTTAAACTCCTTCAACATTAAAAATCTTTTCATTCGTAAAAAGAATTATGTCATGCTCATTTCTCGCGTGCCACAGTAAAAGCCCTTTTACACTTCCCTCGATAACTTTTTGGAGTCGAGGTGTTGAAATATGATTTGTAGAGCGTCGATAGTTCTTTATGTGTAGATGATCTCTAATCGGTATTGAAATGGATCTGGTGAATTTATCCAATTCTGTGGACATTATTTTTCTCTTCCTAAGTGGTTTAAGTGGTATTCGTTCTCGAACTGCTTTCATAAGCGTTCAAATGTGGGCAACGCGAAGACAACTACTTTTTGGGCTAGTCATCTTTTTTTGAAGTTATAGGAAACTGGAGAAGAACCCAAGTCCCGTTAAATATTGCTGTTTCCAGTGGTTTTCAAAACGAGATAATTTCACCAGAACTCAATCCTTACCTATGGTAGGCAATAACTACGATTCTATTTTCTTTAGAGCCTTACTTTATGGTAACAATAGCGAAACTGAAACCAAATTAACATTTATTCTTTGCCTACTAATGTAAATATTTAAAAAAAATTAGATAACCAATTTATATCAAATGAATGTTTTGGCCAACAAGGTCTTTAAGTTTTGTAACAGAATTTATGGCACAACTACGTACACTTCATCGAAGTCCCCCGTTATTGTAGGCAGGAAGATAGAGTCCCATCTTAGCAGACTGTATCACTTCTATACTAAATGGGGAATAGGAATTAACACCACGAAATCGGAGCTAGTCTGTTTCCGAAGGTCCAGCAACGGTAGAAGTCGATCGGCGACAAGGTGCAGAAGCATTGCAATCTCACTCCCAGATGGATCAGTGATACCAGCAAAGAGAAACGCCAAATATCTGGGTATTCACTTCAACGAGTTGTTAAAATTCAACCCCCACTCGGGAGCTGTCTTAAGGAAGGCTAATTTGGCACTCCACTGCCTTGACCGGCTCCTCAAAAGAAGAACGGGACTCAGCCAGCCAACTTAACTGCTAATTTAAAAGCAATTTTTACGTCCCATCATCGCCTACAGCTTCCCGGTGTGGTTCACAATTTCAAAGACAGCCATGAAGGAACTTCAGGAACACGCCGAGTATTTATTAATTTTTCATTGAATTTTTTATCTCACAACAATAGTTTAGTCTTTAATTTCTCAAAACACACAATGTATAGAATTAGGCCCCCTAATCTTTTATCATTAAATATTTAATTATAAGTTTAAGTTAAGACAATTGTAATATATAAATAGCTCAATAAAGATAAATGTAAAAAATATAAAGCTGGCAGATTTATTTTCAATGATTTAGGGGCCACTTATAGCTATCATTGGTTTTCATCATTGAAACCAATTTATTTTGGCAGGGCGTTTATAGCTAGCATTGAAAATTTCTGTCATTGAAAAAAATTTCCTGATTAAAATCCACTGACAAATATTTTGACAGAAATCTTTCATTGAAATTTTGTGAAATTGGAACACAAATCAGTGGAACGATTCGTTGCACTTTTGAACATAAAAGTTTCAGCTGTCTAGGAAAATAGAAAATAGCCGTCAGTAAAATAGAAAAATACATTATTAACGAAAAATAAATGCGCAATAAAACTTTGTTTTTCTCAAGAAAAATTCTATGTGTGATTTCCGATCGATCAACATATAATTTTCATTTCTAACCAAAGGGAAACACAGTCAAATATCCATTTAAATTTCATTCCGAATTGATTTCAATAATAGCTATAACTGTTCCCTAACTCTAACCTCAAGTGCTTGGTTCTAATCAGGAAATGCTTGATTCCAAGCAGGAAATATTTACCCAATGACAGAAATTTAAAACAAATGTTATAACCAAACTGTAAAATTCCAATAATTGGTTTCAATGATGAAGACCAATGATGGCCATAACTATAAATAAAATAAAATAGGTGGGGCAACAGTCCGTTGAGAACTAAGGCCTAGTGACCTACAACTCTCAACCATTCCTGTGTGTGAGTAATGGAAGGGACCAACAGTTTTAAGCCGAATCTGAACAGCTAATTTGAGAAAGCACTTTTCATGACAAGAATTACATTTGGAGGATTTGTCAACTTCTCGCAAGAGGCAGTACCCGGCACAGACAGGGATCGAACCCAAGACCTCTGGCATGACAGTCCTACGCACTAACCATCACGCCACGGGTATTTCGATAGTCATTACTACCCATAACTTTTCTGGTTGGAATCGGCTGAGTTGATTTTTGATAAGTAACATTCAAAATCAACCCATTTAATCAATTTTATATTTTGTTTATGTAAGAATTATACAGTGTTAGAAATCAACATTAGTAGTTTTGTTTGCTATTGGAACAAACTTAATTCCTATCAAACTTTTCTTTTATGTGACCTGAGATAATTTCTAGTATTGCAACTGAATAATGTTTTTCACTTAATTTCTTAAACTTTTTGTGTAATGATTTCAGTTATTTCACCTTTCCGATTACTGATGTTGAATCTAAATTTATTTAAAATTTTAAATAACCATTTAAAAAGTCAATTTATCGAACTTAATACTAAATACAAATATTGCAAATTTCCCAAATGAACTTGTTAATATTTACATAAAGTTTATATGTGAATTAAGAAAAAATAAGTAAATACAAATTTTCAACTTTTAATTAAAAAAAAAAGTTTTGCGTCTTTATTATCAAAATTAAGTTTATGTATGTTTATTGTTTATTTATGTAAATTATTGTTATATTTTGTTTTCTTCTTTGTTAATTTGCAAAACAAGTTAACTAAAAATTATTTCGTGTTTAAATAAAAAGTTAAATAACGAGGTTACTCATTTTCTTCAAAGTCTACATAAATTATTGTTAAGTACCTAAAACAAAAATATAATTTCTTTGAACCCAGGGCATGTCTGTTAAACCTAGATTTTCAATTTATGTCTGGGAATTTTAAGACTTGGCTAAATTTAACTTCATTTTAAACTGACTTAACAAGTGGGAGTAAAAGAACTAAAAAACTTGATCGAAAAAGAATTGCACACGTCTAACATATAAACAAAACCCACTCTTCTTGTTTCATACAGTCTTGTTGCAGTCTTAAATTTCGTCTTAAAATCTGCTAAAAAAATATTGCAACAAATAAAAGTTAAAGGTATGTACATCATAAAAAGCTATATATGTGTGTTGTACCCATAAAAGTTGTCGTATACGCGGTATACTTAAACCAAATTGCATTCAACAAGTTACTGTCCCATAAAAACAAATATGAGTGTGTATATAAAATACAGGGTTTTCCAATAAGAGGTATCATTTTGCTATTTTAATAACTAGTATTTTTTTAAGAGAAGTCAATTGATGTTTTGACTTCATTAAAAAATAGGAAGGCACGGCAGGTAATAATGTAAAACGATATCATTCAAATGGCAGCTACAACATTACGTTTGCAGCACTATATCCTTTAACCAATTCGCACAATTGCGCCTGTATGACTTCGATAAATTCTTCTTGAATGGAGTGTGTCGAATTGGAATTTGACACATTTTTTGTAATAATATAGTTTTAACTCCTAAAGTGTCAAATGATGACAATTTCAAAAGCAACAGCTGTCCAAATAGCAGTCTATTTAAAGTGAAACCTCTTATTGGAAAACCCTACTCATGTATGTACTATGTACATACGTCTGCAACTAGTTTTTTGAATTGTTGCTTTTTATCTTCTAGTTGTACCACATCCATATGACTCATTCATTTTGTATCTCCAATACAATATTTTAATACACACTTTCACTCAATTAAAGTTTGATAACAACAACAACAAAAACACAATAATAGTAACAATAAAGTTAACAACTTTACCGTAATTATTGCAATCAAAACATTCCAACCACAAACCGCATTTGTTCATTGAGAAACAATAAACGTACCATACTCCGTACCAAAATAAAATATAAAATAAAAAAACCGGTTCAATCTTCTGTTTTGGCCTTAAGAAAAAAAGGTTTATAGGTACATATGAGATACATAGGTTTTAATCAAATTTTGTATATTATCTACTACGTACGAGAATGTGGATACTTTTATTCTAACCTGTTCACTCCAATTTCCATCAGCGGTATTATTAACGATCGATGTAAATAGCTCCACAGTGTCTACACTTTCGTGTTCATCATAGCACAAGGTATACAAATCAAGGACGAAGCGTGAGTCCTTTTTATAATGACGTTTATCAAATTGAGTTATTAAGCTAAGTGGTTCGACTTCCATCGTTCTATATTTTGTTACTTTACTTTCAAGGGAATACCTTTACGTATAATTTAATATTGCGTGCGTGATGTATTTTAAGGCACAATATGACACTATTTATAAAGTAGGTTTTCAGAAGGTTAGATACGTAGGTTGTAGGGTTTTGTTTAAAAAAAACTATTAAGACTTTTGACCGCAAAAAAACAAAAAATGAGGTAATCTGTCAAATTCAACTGAAGCTTAACTAATAAACACACAACACAAACACGTCAAGAGTTGGCTCTTCGTTGCAGTTGACTGATTTTTTGAATCAGGCAAAAATTGATGAACCAATCCGCGGCAAAGTGAGCCTGAGCCTCGTGATTCAAAAGTTACCACAGCTTTTGTACTTCAAGTTACAAGGTTTTGTTCTCTGTTTTTTGTTTTCTTTTTTATTCGGTAAAGTTAAATTGAATTTAAAAATATAAAAAAGAAAAACTGGTATAAAATAATCAAAACAACGGTAATAAATTGAAAGTACATTTACTGCGGAGGCAATATATGGCGGGAAATATAATATACTCGTAGATAAATAAACATGCACTGGTATGGAGCGCGGCGGAGGAGGTCCGGATGCAAACTCCGTTCGTGGATCGTGGTTCGTGGCGAACACCTGTAGACAGACTGGAGTTGGGTTGAAGTTTTTGTGAATCGTGAGTCTCTATCACTATACAGAGTAGACAACAGTGGGCTTGTGAAAAATCTTTAACCGAAAAAACAAAAACCTGTACCTTGTTCGGAAGTATAGTATAGTGTAGTATTATAGCTTATTTTAGCTTGGCTATAGTCTGTGGTGTTAAGTTGCAATTTTTGTTTATATTTAACACACCGTCAAGAGTTTGGCCTTAGACCAAAATTGTTTGAAATGAAGAACTATGAGTATAAAAAAAAAACCGAATAGTGTTTATTTTTGAATATTCGATGCCCATATATTTAATGAAAATGTTTAGATCCGACGCTAATTGGAAATCACTGGATTTTATTAAAAAATTAAGTGAAGTTCCTTGTCGGTCATCAAACAGTGACAACTTTTCAACAATAATTGTAATTTTTTTTTTTTGAGCCCCATGTGCATTAATTTTGCTTAAAATAGTCGACAAGGTTTTGCTCCTGGCTATCAAATTGCACCCGTGTATTGATGGTTAGTAAGTTGGACTGTCATGAGCTCAAACCCTGTTTCTACCATCTAAAGTGTTTTTTTGCACGGGTACTGCCTCTTGCGAAGAATTGAAAAATCCTCCAAGAGTAATTTTTGTCAAGTGCTTTCTCAAATTAGCCCTTCGGATTCGGCTTCAAACTGTAGGTCCCCTCCATTCCTGACAACATTACTCGCACACAGAATTAGAGGAGAGTTGTAAGTCACTAGGGTCTAGTTCTCAAATTAATGTTGCGCTACCCAATTCATTTTATTTTTAATCAAATTTCACTTTTTCAATCGGTTTTGATAGACTTAATTCAAATCCGACCAAAAATTTACTTAAGGTTTTTGAGATATTAATTTTTTTAAATTCACAAAAACACAAATTCATGAAGTACCTTGTTTCTATTAAATACGTGATGGTTTTTTAAATCTATAATCCTTTTCTTCAATATTCAGTTGAAATATTTATAGAAATTCATAAGATTTTTAAAAAGTCTTCATAAGTTGTTAGATTTAACGTGTATAAAATTAATCTTAAAGAATTGCTGAATCATTTGTGTTAAATCGGTTTTCAACAGATAAGGCAAAACGGATTGAAAGTAATTTTTATTCTTGCAACGAATTCGTCGTCTAAACAATTCTTTTAAATCAAGTTTTTCAAATTTATTTTGCAGTATAATGTTGAAAAAATAGTATTTTAAAACTCGACCAAATAGTTCAAATGAAAGTTCGCAATCAAAATCAGTACTTAAAATTAACTCTAAAACATATTTTTCAAAACTATGAAAGTATGCAATTCAAGGTTTGCTCAAAACTTTATATAGAGTCAAATAAAGACTCATAACTAATAAGAATTTATTCTAACTATGTATGTAAGATACTAAAATGATTTTAACTGTATCTAGAAGACAAAGATTTGAACTTTGCAAAATCATCATTTATTTTTTAGGGAAATGTTGAGTTTTAACTTAGCCTTAGAAACCCCGGTTTTGGTTGTATTTAGCATTTTCAAAGGAGCATTTTTTTAAATACCTGATAAGATAGACAAATTTAAAGTCGATATTCAAACTCAGGATATCTTAGTCCCTTAAAAAATGTTTGTTTTGTTTTTGCAACAGAAAATAAAATGCACGATTTGATCATACGAACTTGCTCCTGTATAAAAAGAGTGTGTCTAAAAATAGTATTATAATTTAAACTTTAAAAATATATCTGCAAATTAAATTTGTCTTTAAAAATTTTTGTTTGAAAATCGTAAGAGCACTTTTTTAAATTAACTTTTTATATATATAAAATTATTCAATTTTTGTTTAAATATTGTTGGTATGCAGTTATTTAGACCTTACTAATACATATTTTATATTTGATTTTTGTAAAAAAATGTTGACTAGTTTTCGAGATATCGAATTAAAAAAAAAAAATTTAAGTATTTTTTTTTTAATCCGAAACTACAATGTTGACATTTTTTATAATCAAATATTATTAAGACAATATGATATGATGCATAAGAAAAAATATTGAAACCCGTCCATGAGTTCCTGAGAGAATTTAAAAACGAAATAATGGTTATATGGGGGCGTTCCCTTCTAGAGACAGACGGTCACATAAATTGTCATAAGATAGTGACTCAAAAATCGTTTGCTTACTCATATAACTATCTTTATTTTGTATACCCAATACATTTCGAATTTTGTTTATCTCATACATCAAATGTTATGACTTTCGTAAAAGTAGACATTCGGGTTTAAAAGTACTTTAAAGTATTTAAATACTTCTGATATAGGATATTTGGATGGTGCTTGATGTCCGATGAGGTTCGACATTATGCGAATACAATTTTTCTTTATAAAATATCTGTAGCAATATAGCAATTTGATTTCGATTATCTGAAGTATCCAATTGCGAATAAAAATTAAAAATGTGGCAGATTAGATTTTAATTCAAAAGCAATTGAAATAAGAAAACTCCATTTAAAAATGTAACTCTACATCCCGAACTGTATTTAGACATTGGGGAGTTGAAAAAGGTGGTTTGTGAAAATAAAATTAACAAAAAAAAACAGACTTTAATCAAGAGATGATGAATATGACTTGTGGAAAAGCCACAGCTATAGCTTAAGGGAATTATATCTAAATACATACATACATGCATATATTCAACTACGAACACCGTAATCATAATAACGAAGTTAGTTATATACAATTACCAGGTCTGCTATTCAAATAGAAGACATTTATTACTGTGACTTGTATATGCATATATCTATCTATGTACGAATTTAAGTTGAATTGAGGTAAATATACGAGTATCTACTGTGGGACGACGAGACGATGAATTCACATAAACTTCGTAATAGTATGATGATGAAAGTGTATGGTTTGGATCAAAAAAGACAATTTTGAGGCTTTTAAGTTTGTTAGTTACTCTAGCTTAACTCTATATAGGTACACCATCATCAACATTATCAGTCCTCCTCCGGATGCGGAGGATGAATGAATTTTTGTACTCGGAAAAAAAAGATAAACTAACATGAAGTGTGCAGATTAATGCGGTTACTGACGGTCGACTATACGAATACGAGTCGAGTACATAAAAATATGAAATTTGAAAAAAAAAATTTAACTAAGATGCAATTCAATTTTTAAATTATATATAAGATGAAATTTGACGCCAACTTATTGGTTTGTTAAATCTTGAAAGAAAGTTGATAATTAAATTTAATGAATTTTTGTTTGTTGCTTGATGATGCATCCGTGATTTTGTATACGAACTTGTCAATTCGATATAAATGCAATTTTAAAGTAGAGTTGGTGTAAAAAGCCAATTATGATTTATCTATATTGTTGTGTCTTTTTTTTGACACAATTATAAAGAAAAAGTTGATGAAACTTCATTGTGGAGAAAATATTAACAAAGCCTTTGTTTGAACAAGCTTATCATTAGACCAGTAGCAGTAGCTAATACAAAAAACTAGGAATTAGTTCAAAGCTTTTATTAGACTTCTTGTTTCATAAAATATGCTAAAAGTTTAGTTGAACTTTAATTATTTCCAAACCTAGTTGAGTTTAAATGAGTATGGTTTCATTCAATTTTTTTAAGATACCGAATTCGAAAGTTGCAATGTGTGATAAAAGAAGAGTATTTTAAAAGGATGTGAAGCTAAACGGGTTTAAAATAAAGAAGCATTCAATCCTTTATTCCCTAAGAATAATTTTAAAAGGTCTTAAATGGATTTAGAATTTTTTTAGATGGTATAGTTACCCATTAAAAAGTGCAAACACTGTAAAAATATCGAAGTAAAATTCGCCAATTTTATCAATCAAAAATTTAATTCCATGAGTCCGGTTCTGTAGTTCTGTTAGCAATTTGTAAAAAAAGTACAACTTCAAGTTTTCTAGAACTATCAAAGCATTAAATCAAAATTCAAAAATATGTATCTCGTACGGTTCTAGATCCTTTTTTAAAAACCATGATTTGTTATCTCTTTTCACTATCGGCTCAGAGTAACTTAAGCTTGAGTGTCCAATCTTAATTTATAAGACCATTAATTCCGCCAATTTTGTATCGTCATGCTTATTGGTAAAATCAATCAAATTTCTTTTTTTTATTAAAAACTGTTAAAACCATTCTCTTAGGATACATTAATTTACATACTTTGAGCATAAGGAAAAGGGAGAGGTGCAACTGGCTACTTCTCTAGAACATAAACCGTTAAAATAACAGTAAAAATGGGTGGGACGAGAAACTTAACCACGATTTTCATGCGACGTAAATGATCCAACGATGATATTTATCACCAATTATTGTAAATGCTCTACGTTCAATACTGTCTAAGAGGCTTAAATAAGTTGCAGGAGCACCAGTCTAGAGAAAGGATTTATACTTAAGATAACAACCAGATCAGAGGGGTAGAAAAACTTCTTGTATCGCCTTAGGAAAGCCAAATATCTTGCGGCATTTTTGGCAACATCGCGTATGTGGTCGTTCCACATAACGAAAATATGGAGATGTTCAGTCTCTTTGATGCAAGTGCCATTCATGCATATTGGCAAGGCGAGTTTATCATGCTTTAATGAGAAAAAGCAGCGTCGGGTTTTCGAAGCATTAAATTCCACGCGTTTCATATGAGAATACCTAAATAAAAATTTGAGATTTTAATTGTTTGAAAGAATGAGACCTATTTTGTATTAAAAATTTGCTTTTAACAAATGTCGTCTTTTTAAGTGAAAACCTATTAAAATTATGTCATATTTGCCTCGAAAAAATTAAATTTTGTTATTAAAATAGACTCTCTTTGGAAAAATGTCAATATACTTTGCCAATTGTGGCTGAGTCAGATAAAAACCTTGATCTTTTTAAAGTGTGTTTTTTTTAACACTTGTGTTTCAGGAGTAAATCTATTTATTATAAAATGGCAAACTGGACTGAGAAACTAAATCAAGTGACAGCTGTCAAAAAGAATAACTCCGAAAAAAGTATTGCCAGATTGAAAACAACACGTCCTAAAAAAAAACTTCACCAATGCAACAACAAATGTGTGTATGCAATAAAATAGTGCCCGTGTCGCGATGATTATTGTGTAAAAGTGTCACGTCAGTTAGTTAGTTTTCAAGTCCATTAACAGAAATATTTTTGTTTTTACGGAGGGAGCCTCCTGAGTCCTGTCATGAATTAACAAATGCTCCTGCTCCCAAAGTACATAACGCTTGTCGTAAAAAAACTACTTTTAAAATTTGCGGATTAAATTGATCAAAAAATTGTAGGTTCCCACAATTTTTGAGATCACATGAATACATCGCATGTAAAATTTAATAAAAAATCAGTTTTTCTTTTGAATTTAGTGAAAATAATAAAAAATGTATGTTGATCTCATCGAAATTCTGTTTATACCCTTGATTAAAAAAGGCTTTTAAAAACAAGCAGTTTTCAAAACTTCTTTTTAAAGAATGTAAGTTTCCATAGTATTAAAGGTCAATTAAAACAATTTCAATTTAAAGAAAAATCAACTCTTGAAACAAAAAACTGTGAAAATAGTTACATAATTTACAGAACCATATCACTAATAGTCTCATATTAAATTTTACAATATTTACAATAAGAAGTAGAATACAATAGAATCTACAATTTTTGAAAGTATAACAAAACTTACCCGTCTCTCTTCCTCGTTGGCCCTCTTTAGATGTGTTTCAATTGCATCTAAATCAATTTCCGGCAAGGCCGTCTCAATATTGTAAACATCAAAGCATGCTATAGTTTTATAGTATTTTTTGTTTGGTTTTTCAAAAGAACATAAAGGAAAAGAAAAAACAAAAGGAATCTTTAATTTAAAACAAACAGTTTTCATCTAAAAGATACTATTTTATTACTTTTACCTGAAGAATCTGCACCTGCTTCGTCAGTTCTTTGATTCGATCGCTTCGAATCCCGAAGACTGGCCGCCCACGAAGCGAAACTATATCGAGTACAATGCGGTTCAACTGGTTTAATGTCAATTACTTGCTCCTCTCCAACCTCGTCGTAGTCGTCGTCCTCGTTATTGTCATCCATGTGATGTTCTTCAGGATCCTTTAACATTGGCTGCACGACGGCAATTTTTCCTTTATTATTATTGCCCATGCGTCGACCCGGTAAACCAAATCGACTCGCCGCCGACGACGACGATGCAGATGTCGACGTTGAATTATTACTCGAGCTATTGCGTGCGAATTTCGCTGACTTATAAATTTTACTATTACGATCGTTTTGAGATTTCTTTGTGCTACGCGTATTATTACTACTGCTGCCGCTCGGACAATCGAACCAAGCACGCGATTTGATACTAAAGTCAAGACCGATCGGAGGCAACTGACGCTCGTCGTAGGACGATTTCTGATATTTGGGCTTCACAATCGCTGTTGGGATGATCTTTTGCTCCGGACTAAGTGATGCATTTTGTTCTTCTTCTTCTTCATCTAGATTTTGATCACAAGTGGCTGATTTTTGAGTGGCTGGAATAATGGAATTCATACAACTATTTTGGGATATTGGGCCACTTTGCGATATCATACAATCAGAAGTTCTATGATCTTCATTTTCTGATGGTGTTTCCCTTTCCATTCGAGTGTCTTGATCTTTATTTAGAATGAAAGCATCGCCTACGGGAGTCTCACTAGGCAACCGATGGTAGGTCTGATGTAGATCCACTAGGTCTACATCTGTTGTGTATTTGCCAATTGGTATCTCTTCGGTGCCGTTCGAGAGTAATGCATCAGACATCTATATACAGTAGGTTTATTATCATATAAAATGTTGTAATTTTGTTTGTAATGAAAGATGATCAGAATGTTTTTATTTTGATCGTGAAGAAATGATGATGAGTGTGGAGCAATTTTTCAATAATTTACAAAATGTTTGTCGATATTGATTTTAGATTAGGTATATGTATTTTTTTGGTCAATGTAACAAAATTAAAACATAATGTAAACTCTAATAATAATTAAACTATTGAACTTCAAAACTACAAAAAGTTTTTTAATTTTTACAAACATTTTGAATAGAAAAATACATAATTTTACATATTATAGAAAGTATCATGCAAGATTTTATTTTTTGTACACAAAGTTTTAGAGAAATTATACGTTTTTTTTTAAATCACTGCAAACACCATTTTGGAAGTTTTTAGTTTGTAAAAAGTATAAGTTATAAATTCTATAATTCAAGAAAATGACAAGTTTGTAGAGTGGTGCCCAACGTCGGCACTCAAACTTTTAGAGTAAGTTAATAGTGATCATTTAAATACATAATATCATCATATTTGTTTGATTCTACACACAAATAAATTGCAGAAACACAAATGCCCTCAAAAAAATATAATGATGAATAAACTTGGACAAAATTCGGATACGCATCTTAACAAAAAATTGTAATTTTAAGTCTTCTTCCCAAACCTTCAATGTCCGAATAAGTTGTGGAAACATTTAAGGAAGAATAGGGCCTACAATTGATTCCAGTAAAAGATCAAATAAAATTCTTCTAGTTGCATATATTTATCCTCAGTTCTTTGTTTCAATGTATATTACTTTAGAAGTACAGTGGGTCCCAGTTACCTTTATATTCTTCTATTCCAAATCTACTTGATTAATTTTGGAAACAAATACATATCTTTTTTTTGATAAATTTATATTACATGACTTCTCTAGGTCAAACCGCTTTATTTATGGTTCGATCAGTTTACCAACAAATATTTTAACATCATTTGCTAATGGAAAATTAACTGCGAAGGCTCTGAGGAAAAAAAACAAGGCTTAACCGACTCTTTAGAGCTACAATCGTAGTGATTTTCCTTGTATAAAAATGAGAAATTACTTTCCTTAAATATTATAAAATGGGATTCTATTAAATGCCATTAAGGCGCTATTGAGATTCTTTAAGGACGCCATTGGGATTTCATTGAAACACTACTGGAAGTATTATAACATTTTTGAAAAGCTATTGAGACGTTATTAGGGCGCTGCTGAGACTTCTCGAAATGGTGTTGATACACTATCAGGAGGCCATTTGGTATGATTTTGGACACTCTTTGGGGAAAACTATTTTCATGGGCTTATGGGGGCAGTTATAGCTATCATTGGTTGTTACCATTGAAATGAGTCATTGGAGTTTTTTGACAGGTTGGTTATAGCGGTCATTTCAAATTTCTGTCATGGAAAAAATTTCCTGATGTAAATTCACCAAAAAACTTTTACTGATAGAAGTCATTGGCATTGGAATTGTGTGAAATTGGATCACAAACCAGTGGGACGATTTGTTTCACTTTCGAACATAAAAGTATCAGCTGTTCAGGAAAATTAATTTCTGCCCGCAAAATAAAAAAATAAATTTCGAGCTAAAAAATTACATTTCTTATTAAAAGGAAACGAAACCAAATATCGATTCAAAAGTTTGTCCGGATTGATTCCAATGATAGCAATAACTGGCTACTAAGAATTGTGTTGGTATTGATATCCACTTACTTCATATCCACTTACTTCTTAAGTTGTTATAATTTACTATTATTTTAATATGTGTCAAAGGTTTTATTAAATAAATGCATATGCTTAGAGAATCTTATTAAGGCCCTTAATTAATAATATTTTCAGTGTTAAAAACCCCTTATGATCGAGAGCCGTAAGTTCAATTAATCTAATCAGCTTTAAACACTTCCAGTAAACATTCTTTTACTATATTGTCACTTTATATACTGAATTCAGACAAGGCTTAAAAGTAACCCGTTCCTAGCCTTTAGTAAGTTTAAAATTGTTGGTAAAATAAAAATTACCTTTTCGGCTTCTGCAACATTGTACAAGTAAAATGCCCCCGTTGGATAGCTGTCAAACTCTAACCGACTATTATATCCACTAACGATGAGTCCAAATTCTCGTTCCACCTCCTGACCAAAATCACCGACAATATCCACCGGAGTCAAGCCCACTGAAATATCATCTCGACCCATATCACTCTTATTATCCGTACAAAGTGTATTAGGTGGGGAATCACGTTCTGATGTGATTCGTTGTTGTTGCTGGCGTTTGTCTTCGTCCTCCATGAAAGCTGCTTCGAAACGGCATTTCATTGGTGGATTTGGACTTACATTCCGTAGTAAATCTGGTCGATTTTCCGGTTTCACTCGACGACAATAACGCTCGCTGTCGTAGTTCTTTATGAGAATATCTGGTGTTGGACAACCAAAATTGCCATCATCTTGAGGAATTTCAATTTCCAAACTTTTGCTGCGTTCGTCGTTCTCCTGTTGTTGAGTTGTAGAATCGTAAAGCTTCAAATAGGTTTGCAGGTTATTAGGCTCTTTCTCATCGGTGGTGATGGTGGTTGTGTTGTTGGTGGCGTTGTTACGATTTGTATCGCTGTAACTTTGAGTGACGTTTATCAAAGGAAGAACTGTCAAACCTCCACCATCAACATCATCTGTTCTTGACAGATGTCTGTTGAAATTATCTTCACTATCATCCATGGCAACGACAGTTTTATTGCTGTCAATAAGATTATTATTGATCACCATGACAGTATTGAGATTGTTGTTATTGTTGTGCATTATATTGCTTCCCAAAGAACTACTTCCACCATCGAGGAACTCACATTCAAAACTGTCCACACTTAGTTCCATTTCATATTCCGAAAGATCACTGTCGTAGGGATCAGACGATTGATGACTGATATAGTGCTCAGACAAGGTGTGTGCTAAATGCTGGAAACCAGGGTAATTTGGATTTATAATACCTCGAGGAAAGTGTGAACGCTGCGGTGTGCTTACCGATGTACACGATGATGCTTGAGAACTCAAATATTCTTCTAAAGAAATTCAAGAAACAAAAAAGGAAAAAAACTGTAATAATTAACAAATACATTTTACAAATTACTAACCATCTTCATCATCATCATCATCCATAAGACTGTCTTCATCTGGATCTAACTCGGATATTCTCGTTATCGATTCTGCATTGTGATGTGGGTCCATTTGATCATCATCATAATCGTCATCATCATCGCCATCAATACTAACATTGTCGTCATTTTTAGGCAAATTACTTTCCCGAATCAATTCGTATGATTTCAAGGACTCTTGTAAGCTCTTGCAATTACAACTATTATCATCCTCACAGGCTTCGCTTATTGATGTGCCTCTTATTATTCGATTAAGTTCTCGTTCCAATGCAAAATTATCCAAATGAATTTCTTCAAAAGATGGTGAACTGTGACCGCTGTGAAAAGACTGATTTTCTTCTTTTTGAACAGTGTTGGAATTATTGATGCTTCTATCTAATAGTTGTCCGTTTAAAGAATCTTCAGTGTTTTGCATAGAAGCTCTTCGGTAGCTCTGAAATTCATTAAGAAGCTTTTTAAAAAAAATATTCTCCTTTGAAATATCACTTTTGGATTTTAAAAAAAGTTTCGTTTAAAATCCTCTAAAAATTTCCTAAGTCCTCACATTGTTTTTAAAGGTTTTAGGTTAAAAACATAACTATACTTGTTCTGAAATTTTAAGTGGGTTGTTCTTCTGTTAAAAACTTATTGTTCTAAAATACGTTAATTTAAAAAATGCGAAATCAAACTCTTTTCAGCATTTCATGCTTAGTATCTTTTTTATAGTATACATATATGCTTAGTATATCACAATTCTGCAAGAAAAGCTTCTTAACCGTAAATTTTCTCGAAGAGGAAATAATTGACCATTAAGGTCTTGTGTCTTAGACATTTGTTGAAGACCTTGCAATTGGTCTACAATCGATTCTTACTTAAAGAAGGAATTTGTGAAATTATCGAGGACATGCACAAATGTTGATTGCTGCAACCGTACCCGACACAAAGAGGCTATTTCGGTGATACCCGTTGCTAGTAAATTGGTTTTTTATTAAACATATGGTTTTCAAGAAGGAATAAAATGCATATAATTTAATATTGTGGTCAAGAATTTGTTATACCATTATTTTAAAAATGATTTCGGGTATATTTCTGCCACGGCTAGCTTGAATAAATTCCAGCTGAGATTCCAAATTTTCGTATGTCAGCTTTGGGGTCGTATGTCAGCAATTACGTGCCAAATATTCTCTTCCAAGGTTTCAATCTTATCGAGCTTATTTGCGTAGACAAACTACTTTACATAACCCCACATAAAATAGTCTAGCGGTGTTAAACTGTACGATCGGTTATAGGCCACTCCCCAGGCCCACGATAAACTGAATGTTTCGATGCGTGTCGCGGGAACCGAACCATTATTTTGCCTATACATTATCCTTTTATTCAGGAGTAAGTCTATTTATAATGAAATGGCAAAACAAACTGAGCATAAATAAAGTGACAGCTGTCAAAAAGACCAACTCCGAAAAAAGTTTTTATCATATTGAAAACCACACAGAACGAAATAAACATACATTGATTCGTTTAAAAAACAGTCATTTTGTTGATATCAAAATAAAACCTTTAATTCAAAAATCATTAACCATTCCCTTGAATTTTAAAAAACATTCTTTAAATCTCAAACTATCCTTTCGAAGGACGATTGTAATAACAGATTTTGTTAACATTGTCAACAAAATTACGTGTTCATGGGTCCTAAATTTCAATATCGCATTTGGGTTTAAATGCCCCTTTAAAAATGATAAAAACAACCAAAAACGGCGTTTTTAAGGCTAAGCTTAAATTTAAAATATCTCTAAGTAATAAATTGAATGGTGATTTCGCAAAGTATAAGTCTTTCTGCTATCTAAATACAATTTAAATCATTTTAGTATCTTACTTAGTTTCTGAAAATTCTCATTATTTATAAGTCTTTATTTAAATCTATGTGAAGTTTTGAGAAAACTTTGAATTTGATACTTTCATAGTTTTAAAAACTATGTTTTTGAACTTAATTTCTATTGCTGATTTCAAATCCAAACTTTAATTATTAGCTATTTGCTCAAGTTTAAAAAACACCCGTTTTCAACATTATTTTTCTATTTTTTAATATATTTCAATAACTTAATATAATAGAATTGAGTAGACAAAAGGTTCGTTACAAGAACAAAACTTACTTTCAAACCGTTTTGACTTTTTCTGTTGATAACCGTTTTAGAATAAATGGTCTGAGGTTTTTTTTTTCGTCAATGCTAAAAATCATTTTAACCAGCTGCTTAATGGTGATGAAGTCAACGATTCCGCCAGCGAGCAGCCAAGTCAAATCCATTTGGTTGACGATCTAGACTTCCACCCACCCTACCAGAGTGAGATCAAACTGGACATCACCAGGCTGAAGTCGAACAAAGCGGCCGGTGATGACGGTCTGCAGGCGGAGCTTTTAAATACGCCGGAGCAGATCTGGTAAGGAGCATGCACCAGCTAGTTACTAAAATTTGCCCCACGAGCCTTTTAAACATCACATACAAGATCCTGTCAAGCGTATTATGTGAACACCTGAAGCCATTTGCTGACGAACTTATTGGCCCTTACCAGTGTGGCTTCAGGCCTGGAAAATCTACCATCGACCAAATTTTCACTCTACACCAAATCCTAGAAAAGACCCAAGAACATAACATCGAAACACACCCCGTCTTTTCATCGATTTTAAAGCAGCTTATGACAGTGTAGACAGGAACAAACTATACCGTGCCATGTTGAGTTTTGGTATCCCTACCAAACTGATACGACTTATCAGGATGACGTTGGAAAATGCTCGTTGCTGCGTCAAAATTGGAAGAGACTCCACCGAAACCTTGGAAACAACCAGAGGACTTCGACAAGGCGATGCGCTGTCATGTAGCTGCTTCAATATTGTTCTTGAAAGAGTGGTGCGCAACACCAACGCCAATACAAGGGGCACCACCCTTCAAAAATCCACACAATATCTTGGATATGCAGATGACATCAACATTATGGGAAGAACCAAACGAGCAGTGACGGGTGCCTTCTCTGATATCGAGTCTGAGGCGAAGAAAATGGGTCTTGACATTAATGACGACAAAACGAAGTATTTACTGTCGTCAAATAGAGCCGATTCACACCGTAGACTTGGTCAAAATGTGACAATTGACAGATATAACTTCGAGGTGGTAAACGAATTTGTTTATGTGGGCACTGCTGTTAATTCTGCAAATGACATCAGCGGCGCGGAGATCAAACGTAGAATTACCCTTCCTAATCACTATTTCTTTGGCCTAAGCAAGCAGTTGAGAAATAAGGCCCTATTGCGAAGTACCAAAGAGACACTGTACAAAACCTTAATCATCCCAGTCTTGCTGTATGGTGCAGAAGCATGGCCCCTCTCCCAGGCGTATGAATGATCTCTTGGTATCTTCGAGAGGAAGGTTTTGCGTACAATCTATGGTCCGGTTTGTGTCGACAGGCAAAGCAACATCTGGCGGAGAAGATATAATCATGAGCTACATATATGAGCTGTACAGCGACTTGCCACTGGTCAAAAAACTGCGTGTTCAACGCTTAAGATGGCTAGGGCATGTCGAGCGAATGAACATCGAAGCTCCAGCCCTTAAGGTATTCAACGCCAAGCCTGAGGCCTCACCTCCGGTGGAGTGATCAAGTTGAGGCCAACGCACGTCAACTTGTGTATTCGAAACTGGAGGCAGCAAGCTAGAGATCAAGTAAGCTGGTGAATGTTATTACTTGAGGCCCAGGAGCACAACTAAAGTGAAGTAAGTAAGGTCTAGCGTTTCTTTCACATTTTTATGATACAGGTGAAATTTAACAACTTATGAAGATGTTTTTTGAAAAAAAGCTACTTCATAAATTAAGATACACTCAAAATGCCTTATATACGTGCATTTTCGAAACCTGACGTCATACATTTATTTTGAAGTCAGATTTTAATTAAGGCCATCAAAACCAATTGGAAAAGTACAATTTTATTGCCAGGAAGTAATCCTTGCAATCTGTTTTTTATTCACGGTCAATGAAACTAAAGTCTACAATAATTATTTTACGTGTAATTTTAACCCTTCAGTGCAAAATTCAAGGCTCCTTCCTTTGATGATATCAAACTTAGCAATCCAACCAAATATATCTAAGGCACTAAGTGGACCTTTTTCCATTTAGATCAATCAAAATCAGAGATAAGTTTTACTAACTTTTCCTTTTTTCATTTGGCTTTGGTCAACAAATCCTATCTCTGGGAAATTAACCTTTGAAATTGACTATGTTTTAACTTTGTTGAATCAACTATCAAAGCTTTTAGTTAACATAAAACCTTTTCATTCCATGTTCACAGCCTTTCAAAGACCAAGGCCATTTCTTCTGTTTAATTTGCATTTATGTTATATTATTCCTATCAAAAGATTCAATGGTCAATTAGTAGAAATTCAAATCTATGTGCTTTAACTTTAAAATCTAGCTTTTTTTCTTAATTGACCTTTCTTTATAATTAATGATTTTTATAATTTTTGTTTTATAATTAATTTTTTATATAACTCACCTCTAAATTCGCAAATTCATTGACACAGTCTTCAAAAAATGAATAATTACTTGGGGTAACATTCTGCAAGCTATCGACAACGATGACGCCGCGTCCGACAACTTCCCGTGGAGCACAAGTTTTATTTATCGAATTATTCTGATGCTCTTCCAGCAGCAGAGTTGTGTCATTATTTGAAGAATCAATCACTGATGAAGCTTCACAATGATTATTGTGTTCCAATAACGTCGTCGTCGTCGTAGTTGGATTCGTTGTTGTTGTTGTTGTTGCTGTTCCTGTAGCTGATGTTGTATTGCAATTGTGCGAATTTTGTAGTTGGTGGGATGATAATGACGCCGACGACGATGTCGTATTTGGGATTTTGCCTATAACGATGCCAGTGGCCGAGGCTGAGATTGAGATTGAATTGGAGTTGGGATTGGAATTGGAATTGCAGTTGGAGGTGGTAGTGGTTCTTGAGTTGTTGGTAAAATGCTCTAAATTGCTGTTCGGATTTGGATTCGGATGGGTCCTGTCATTTTCATTATTGTTCCCAAATGTTTCTGTTGATCTAGCTGATGATGGTGGTGGTGGTGATGATGATGATGATGATGAGGATAATTCGGTCCTTAATGATGATGATGATGCTATTGTTGTTGCTGTTGTGCTTGTATGATGTCTGTTCTCAGCAAAACCATTCGTTGCTGAAACTTGCAGTACACGCATAACTGTGGCCTGTTTAAATGAAAAAGAAATAATATAAAACATAATCATCCAGAAGTGAGTTAAATTTGCATTTATATTTATAAACTAGAACAAGCATTGGATATAAGGATGATAACTGCAGAGATAGAGGATGATATGCTCTTGCACATATATGACATCAAAAGTAGTTAATGTCATTCAAGAAACCGAGTTTATGCCTACTAAGCTTCACTACATATCATATGAGCTGAGCGAGGGGCACAGGGGGACTACCAAGGAGAGAAAACAAAAAAATGCAACCCAAAGAGGATTGAGGACAGATTTAAAGGATATAAATGTATATCCATGTGTATGGAAGTATCTTGGGGATAAAGGATGTGTCCTCAATTTCATTTTCGGCTTAGGATTCAATATGAATGGTGGAAAGTCACACAATGGCTTCATTTTTTTTAATGGATTGAGAGAGGCGGTGGTGGGGGGGGCATGTAATTTGGTCATTCTCGGCTAAGGAACTTCCTCCAATTAATGGCTTGTTTTTCTTCTTTTTTTTTCGTCTTCAAATACCAAGAAGGACAAATAATGGATTTTATTTTTAGCACCATTGTCGATGTGGAAAGGAAGGAACTTGTTGGAAGTTGATAAATGGTTTTTCTGTGAATTTTTGCAAAAGTTGCAATTTTAAAATTTTTAATTGGGTCAGGAGAGGCGAGGCTACATCAGGCAGGAAGTGTTTACATATTTGATTGGACCTTAAATAAGTTTAAAGTTCAAAGATGATGGAAATATTTGAGTAGTATAGAAATTAAAGTGACAGCTAAATGAAAATTGTTTCTTTAAAGATTTCAAAGAATATTATTGTCACACTTTCTTATACCACCAACATATTTGTATATTCATTGTTGTGTTTAATTAATTTCTTTTGTTGTTTGTTGTTGTTTCTTTTATTTTTCCATCTTTTTATTCATATAAAATTTTCTTATTGTGAAGGAGTTCAATGCGGAAAAAACAAAAAAAAACAAAAAAAAAATAAGGAACTGCCTTTGGTATAATAATTAAGGCCAGACAATAAAACGTAGAATTTAAGCAATCTTCTTCTATTTTTCGCAGAATAATTGCAAATGCATGTGGTGATGATGATGGCGGAGGGGGTGTTGTGTGAAGGAGTTGTTGAGTAGAGTGTATAGAGATGAGTGCAAGTCTAAACCTAGAAAGTTTTGGTTTCCATGAACAAATGGCACAACACAAAACATCATATACAAGAGAAATCCTTCTATATAAACTTTACCATGCTTCCATGATGCTATAAACCACCATACACCTGGCTTAGAGCCAACACAATTATTTTAAATGGTGTTTTTTTTTCCACGAAAATAATAATAATAATAATTATTATTTTTTGTGTATGTGGGCTTATTTGATGTATTGTTTAAAATTCTATTCATATATTTTTTTAGTGATTATGTAATTAAGACATTCTATACATTTACGTTTAACTTTTTCAAGAGAGAAAAAAAATGTGACAAGTAGTAAGGAAGGATTTTCTTCTACATACTATTTATATGAGGAACGATATTTTTCTAGGTTTAAATTAAGGAAGATTGTTTGTGCAACTACGGAAGAGAAGGCATTTGTAAAGTTTGTATACCTACAGCTTTGAAACTAGGAAGTCGAAATTCAAAAGAATAAGTCTTTAGAGAATAAACTTTTTATTTGCGTAAGTCTACCGTATTATAAGTATAGTATTCCAAAACTATACGCAATGAGGACTCAAGCAAAGTTAAATTCAAGTGTTTATTTTGATGATCGACTTGGTTTAAAGGGTAGGGAAATGTTTGACATATAAATGTTATTATTTAAAGCTTACGTAACGAGGATTGACTTCAGTGCTTATGTTTTTGTAATTTGCGATTTGACAAAAATTGGTCAAAAACTGTAACAAGAAAAAGTTTGTAGGTTTTCGTGTTGGGTTAAAAAAGTTGTCAGTTGAATTATTCTTAAAAATTTAAAAATTACCAACAATATTTGTCATATAATGAAATAGTTTAGTTTCAAAATCTAGTTCCGTGAAATAGATTTTAGTCGAAAACAAATTTTTACCAATTTTAGTAGCATTTCTTAAAATTTTGTATTTCTTATATAAACAAATACAAATTGGATGAATGAAATTAATTTGAGAGATATCGAGAACCGAGCATCAATTTTTACCAAATTTGCGTACTATTTGTTGTAGATTTTATTTTTTTATGAAAAAAACGGACTGTTGGATTTTTATAAAAAAAAATAAAAAACAATATTTCTTATAAGTACAAAATTAGTTGCAAGCCATAATCTCAAATTTTTGAAAAGATATTTGATTCGAAACTTTTGATTTACCAACTTTTATTTTAATTTTTTTAAGGTTTTTATTTTTTGTAAAAAAAACTGTCAATTCGATTTTTCTCAAATTTTTTCCGAATGTTGAAAACAATATTTCTTAAAAGTTTAAATTAAATGGAAGTCATAATCTCAAATTTTGGAGAAGATATTTGATATTTGAGAAGAAGAAGATTTTAGGTTTTTAATGTTTTGTGAAAAAACTGTCAATTCGATTTTTCTCAAAATTTTACTAAATGTTGACAACAATATTTTTTAAAAGATAAAAGTAGTTTAAAGCTAATATCTCAATGTTTTTAAAAGATATTTGAGTCGAAAATCAAATTTTACCAACTTTTATTCATTTTTTTTAGGTTTTTATTTTTTGCAAAAAAAAACTGTCAATTCGATTTTTCTCAAAATTTTACTGAATGTTGACAACAATAATTTTTAAAAGATAAAAGTAGTTTAAAGCCAGTATCTCAAAGTTTTGAAAAGATATTTGAGTCAAAAATCATTTTTTACGAACTTTTATTATTATTTTTTTTAGGTTTTTATTTTTTGTAAAAAAACTGTCAATTCGATTTTTCTCTAAATTTTACCGAATGTTGAACAAAATATTTCTTATAAGATAAAATAAGTTTAAAGCCAATATTTTTAATTTTTGAAAAGATATTTGAGTCGAAAATCAATTTTTACCAACTTTGAGTAATGTTTTTTTTAGGTTTTTATTCTTTATAAAAAAACTAACTGTCAATATGCTTTTTCTCAAAATTTTACAGATGTTACAGATGTTAAAAACGTTATTTTTCGTTGCAAAAAATTGTTTTTTGCTTTCTTTTCATTTGTACCTTTCTGCATCTTTCTGCATTATTATCTGTATAGCAAAATTTATTTGAAATCGATATCTCTTCTCGTTCTTGAGCTATGGACGACGAAAAAACCGTCGCGAACATACAGACGTACGGACGTAAGAACGTACGTACACACGCAAGCACATACAGCTGTCAACAAAATAATAGCAGCGCTACTTTTTTCTCATTTCTTTTTATTATATCTTCTTTGTTTTTGCTTTTTTCTCTCTAACTTAAGGTTTTTCTGAAAGCTCTTATTCTAAGCTTTCATTATCACCATCAATCATATCAATATGCATTATATTAATAAAATAACGGCACTTTGTTTAAAAAATTGCAAATTTTGGACACACAAAATAATAGCAGCGTTAATGCAAAAAACAGTTAAAATCAATAAAATAAAGTATAATTCAACTAAAATAGCCAACAAACAGTGAGTATTTTCTGCAAATATCATTTTTTGCTATTTTGCATGTTTTTTTGTTAAATTTATTAAACAGTGGGACGAGGAAAACATTGCCTTCAAGAGCTACGCCAAATCATACGCCAAATGAGGAGCGCCGGACAATCGTACAGGCAAATCCAAAAAAATTTGAACGTTTCTGCAAAGCTGATCCATAATGCCATCAATTTTGTGGACAAAGTGGAAACCAGAGGTCGAAAACGCAAATTGGATGACGGGGACCATAGGCAAATAATCAAAATGTTAAAGAAAGACCCCTTTAAATCAGCTGTGGAGATAAACAAAGAGCTCGAGCTCAATGTGAGCGATGAGACAGTGCGTCGCACTCTTCGCACAGCTAATTTGAAGGCATGCCACCCAAGAAGAAAGCTACTCCTCTCCAAACGTCATCTGGTTCAACGCCTTGCTTTTGCAAAAAAGTATGGTGGTTGGAGACGAGAGAAGTGGCGGAACGTCTTGTTTTCAGACGAAAGCAAAATCGTTCTTTTTGGTGGCAATGGGTCTAGAAATTTTGTTTGGCGTCCACCGAACACAGAGTTCCAGCCAAAATACACCATGAAAACAGTCAACCATGGATGCAGCAAAATAATGGCAAAAGCAAGGTGTTGAACCAGATGACGTTTGGAGAGGAGTGGCTTTCTTCTTGGGTGGCATGCCTTCAAATTAGCTGTGCGAAGAGTGCGACGCACTGTCTCATCGCTCACATTGAGCTCGAGCTCTTTGTTTATCTCCACAGCTGATTTAAAGGGGTCTTTCTTTAACATTTTGATTATTTGCCTATGGTCCCCGTCATCCAATTTGCGTTTTCGACCTCTGGTTTCCACTTTGTCCACAAAATTGATGGCATTATGGATCAGCTTTGCAGAAACGTTCAAATTTTTTTGGATTTGCCTGTACGATTGTCCGGCGCTCCTCATTTGGCGTATGATTTGGCGTAGCTCTTGAAGGCAATGTTTTCCTCGTCCCACTGTTTAATAAATTTAACAAAAAAACATGCAAAATAGCAAAAAATGATATTTGCAGAAAATACTCACTGTTTGTTGGCTATTTTAGTTGAATTATACTTTATTTTATTGATTTTAACTGTTTTTTGCATTAACGCTGCTATTATTTTGTGTGTCCAAAATTTGCAATTTTTTAAACAAAGTGCCGTTATTTTATTAATATAATGCATATTGATATGATTGATGGTGATAATGAAAGCTTAGAATAAGAGCTTTCAGAAAAACCTTAAGTTAGAGAGAAAAAAGCAAAAACAAAGAAGATATAATAAAAAGAAATGAGAAAAAAGTAGCGCTGCTATTATTTTGTTGACAGCTGTACATCTTTCTAAAAATCTTTTATTTCGACTCTAGGGACCTTGAAACGTCGAGAAATGCCAACATTTTCAATTCGACTAATTGGACCCATTACAATAACTTCCTATGGGAAGTTAATAATTTCATATGACAAAACCTTTACATTTTAAACGATTCCAGAGTTAAATTCCTTGAAATTCACCTTAAAAATTGGGAATTGAAAATGGGCATGGATTTTGACCATCCAGAAATTTTAGAGGTTATTGGAAGTTTGGTGTGATTAAATATAAGAACTTATGATTACTTTTCAATCAATTTCAACATTTAAAAAAGTTGTTCTATTTATTTTTTAAGATACCATAGATTTATATATGTAAATAATTCCAGAAATAAATTCATCCATTTTGTTGATTTTCGTTTGGTAGCACTGGTATTTGATATCCCTCAAACTGAGCTGTCATTTGAATTTACAAACGAACAGGGTGAAAAAATCAAACTTACAATAAAATTGGCGATTCACACGTAGCCATTTTTTTCGCATTAAGCGATGATTTTCATAATCGACCGTCATACGCAAGAAATCTTAAAAATTGTGACAACATTTTTAAAAAGCTTTAATCCGTGAAAAAAGAAGTGATCAAAAATGTTCTAAAACGTGGTTAAAAATACCGCAAAAGAATTGCATGCTATGATACTCGCAGCAACCATTTGGATAGTATTATTTTCGTTTAATTTAATTTAATTTAATTTAATTTCTAAAACAAAATTGATTATCCTGTACTGTAAAATTTAAGGTAGTATGAACGTGTCTATTTAAAGCAGTGAAAGAATGTAAATTTGACAATATATTTGATGTATGACATTAAAGGTTTTCATATATGACATTATTGATGTTATTCACTTTGATAGTGAATTGATAGGAATTTATAATCTTCTTAAAAAAATATTGATAGTGGAGTCTCTAAAGTGTCAACGTGAACACGCACCGTTTTAAATGCCATTTTCGTATACCGTACTTAATTTATAAGTTAAAAAATTGTGGAGTTAAACTCAATAGGTAATTTGAAACTCATCTTTTATCGTTTCAAACAAACAAGAGAATGAGATAAAAGGATTAAGTTTGCGATCTCAATTCAGGATTTTAAGACTTAGGGTGAATATACACTGTAGACTTAAGTTAAGTTTTGTGCAACTTTTTAACTTATTTTTGACTTTATTAACACTTAATTTCTCAATCTCAAAGAATAAGAGGTTGAATCGGGGAAGTTTATAATTCTAAGATTTATTAAATAAAAAGCTTTGTTTTTCAGAAAAACTAGATTTAGTTTTACAGAATATTGCATTCTCTGAAATATGGTACTGACATTTCATAGAAATTGTAGGAAATATGTATTAGATTTAATGTTCATATTTGTGAGAAAGAAATAATTTCTGAATTCTGAGAAACATAAACTGATGGTCAACTTAAACAATAAATTTCTCTTGAAATTTTATTCCCCAGTCCACCACATATCTTATGCACAAATTGTTTCACAGAACATATGCGCACAAGTTTTCGGTATTTTAGGTATACATTTTCAAAATCTATAAAAATTACATAGGCACCAGATTTACTTGGTTCTACGAGTAAAATTGCAGGCATATAATGTGAAAAGCCATTATAAGTATTTAGACGTCATATATAACTACATGAATTTCAAACGACTACTAGAAAATTTTCAATCTAAGGCGCCAGTAATAGCTATCATTGGTTTTCATCATTGAAAACAAACATTGGAATTTTTTTGACATGTCGTTTATAGCTATCATTAAAAATTTCTGTCATTGAAAATTGAAGCAGCTTTTAAATTGCTTAAGTAAGAAATTTAACAACAATTTATGAGATAAATATTTTTTTGTTTCAACAAAAGGATGAAACAAAAAATAATTACTTGTTTGTGAACAAATCTTTCACATTGACAGTTCAACACTTTCAACTCTGCTCCCAAGCTGAGTTACGAATTGTAACAAATCGCAACTAGTGACGTTATATTGTTACAAACCGTAACAATCTTATAGTTTAGGAACGACGATTGTTAACGATTGTTAACACTAGTTCACAATATTTAGAAAAAGAAAAGACCTTAGCCCATAAACGTACCAAACAGTCTTTGTGGATGCTTCGTCGTTGTTTCAACAATCACTCGGGTGTTCTAATTTGCCTCAATGCGAAAACCTACCGAGGTCAATATTTGCCTCATCGCTAACCAAAAAATCAAAAAGTGCAAGAAATAAATAAAATAATAAATAAATTGGGCATAAGTCCGTTGAGAACTAGGGCCTAGTAACTTACAACTCTCAACCATTCCTGTGTGCGAGTACTGTTGTCAGGAATGGAGGGGACCTACAGTTTTTAAGCCGAATCCGAACGGCCAATTTGAGAAAGCACTTTTCATGACAAGAATTACTCTTGGAGAATTTGTCAAGAGGCACTACCCGTGAAACAAACTTTAGATGGCATAGGCAGGGATCGAACCCAAGACCTCTGGCATGACAGTCCAACGCACTAACCATCATGCCACGGGTACGTGCAAGAAATGCATTTCAATAAAACGTTTCAACAATATTAACTCCCTACGCAGTTGTATACCTCTTAATTGTTAAATTTGTCAAATATTGAAACAAAGAAATGTCAAAAAAGTTGGGCAAAAAACTTGACGTGAAGTTGGTAATCACAATTACCATCGTGCATTATGGTTGGACCACCCTTTATATGAAGCAAACAAGAAAAAAAAAACTTACTTAGAGCAATGTCAAATAATTCATAACCTAAAAATCTGACAAAATCTGACCACTAATTTATTTTAAACTTACTTAAGGAGAACTAATTTGTTCCCTCCATTTCTAATCGTTGTTCTCAAACAAATAAAACTAACATATTATTACACTTATTTGACACTTTGTCAAAGAGGTCTTCCATTTCCCATGTTGAATTTAGTAAATGTCATTTATTGACAGCCTTCATCAATCCACACACAATTAAATTTATTAATCTTCAATAGGACGTAAATTTGTTTTATCCTATAATAAGTTCTATATTCAGATTGAACTTTTCTATGACCTATTGTAAGCTCATTGATTGGATTTACAAAAAGGAACAACTTTTTTCCCTTTCTACCTACATATATAAATAAACCATTCAAAAACTACAAACGCGACAACTATGTCAAAACAAATTATATATATCTCCGTCGCGTCCGTCCTCCGCACTTTACAAACAAATTCCATCAGCAAACAATTAATTAAATTCCGTCCATCTTTATTGCTTAAGTTTTTGTTTACCTATAGTATGTCTAAAAGATTTATACAAGGAAATGCTTGTCGATTTAACCCACACGAATTGGAGTTATTTACAAGCCCTGCATTTCAATCGCCTCGCCTCCTGTAGGTAAGTTAGGTATCCCCTTTAAGTACCTCTACTCTACCTACAAAACTCACACTTTATCCCTTGTGAACTACACTCTAATCCCCTTTGGACTTCAGTTTGATAAAATGTAAGTAAGCATGACGTGAATATGGGGTTTTTATTTCATTTATAGAAACATAATATAGTATTGAAGTTAGGGTTGTAAAAAACTGTGTGTCGTGGAAATAATGGCTTTAAAATAAAATTTTGTATAACATTATCCTTTTATCATTATGTCACACATCTGGCTGTTGGATCAGATAAAATATTGATCCTTTTTTGTTTCAAAAATCCTTTTTGGAATTTATGACAATTAAAAATGTATGCAGTCCTGGAAATAACAATAGCCCCCCCACCCCATATGTCCATTAGAGAAAGAAAGCACAGGGTTGTCATCCGGTACTAGAACAGAAAGTACCTCAAAACACTACCTCCCTAGACTATAACTTTTCAACCAGTAAAATATTACGCATTAATGGATATGATATGTGTATAAACTTTATTCTGTAGGTAAGTATGTACCATGTATATGTATAGGTAAGTGTAAGTATAAGTAAATTTGAACAAAGACATGCATAACATCATACTTATTTTTTGTATAAAAGCATATAGTGGGTGCTTCATCATATTTTGCCATCAACGTAATTTTATATGACGAAGCGCGCTACGCTGATGGAGCGAGTATAGGTACTCGTTGCATGCATAAGTACTATGTACTTAAGTGCAATCGGAAAGGATTGATATTGGGTCAAAATTTAATTTATTCCATATATGAGTAGAGTAAGTATGTATGTATATATCATGAGTATGAGTATAATCAGATGTGCTATCGCATGATATGAGTGGAATTATAATATTATGGATCGATTTAATTGAAAAACGTGATGACATTAAAATTGTATAAAAGAGGCTCTTAGTAAAGTTTCAGTATTATTATTTTGTTTGTTTTTGAAAAGAGTTGTAATTTCCCATGGCAGCGAGGCGCTTGAGTATACAACTTTGCAAATATACTTTTGAATTAAATGAATTACATAGAAAGTGATGTTAATAACATATTTACATGAGGAAGTTGTGATTTTATCATAAAGGATCAAATAGATAACTTTGAATGTAAATCAATGAAAAGAGTTAACTAAAGAAGACTGACTTTAATGAAGGGTGTACGAGTATGTGAAAGAACTTAACAAATTATGGAAATAAATCATTAAAACTTCGTACTCCAATAAAGGGATTTCCATTAATTTCAGATTACATTTGCGGTTCGCTGAACTTATTAGGTCATGATTTATTTAATATAAGTCGTTGTTGAAATTGTTGAAATAGTGTTTTGGAAAAAAAACTACTTTCAACGGTCATCGAACTCAAATTTTCACTTGCATTTTTTCTATAATTGAAATTTAGTTGGAATTTTGACTGCTTCAGCTTAAAGGTATATTTTTGAAAGCTTTCATTTTGATATTCAAAAAAGAGGTTGGGATGCGACCCACACTAATAACTTCCCATCCCGTCTGTCAATTCGTTTTGCTTAAAAGTTTGTAGGTTTTCGTGTTTTGTTAAAAAAGTTTACAGTTGAATTATTTAAAAAAAAAAACTACCAACAAAATTTTGTATATAATGAAATATTTTGATTTCCAAAATCCATTTTTGTTAACGAGATTTTTAGTCGAAACCCAATTTTTACGAATTTAAGGAACATTTCTTAAAAAATTGTATTTCTTATATAAACAAATACAAATTATATGAATGAGATATCGAGAATCGAACATCAATTTTTACCAATTTTGCGTACTATTTTTTGTAGATTATAATTTTTTATGAAAAAAACTGACTGTTGGATTTTTATAAAAAAAATGTACTGCATGTCGAATTTTCTGTGAGATAAAATAAGTTTGAAGCCAATATTTTTAATGTTTGAAAAGCTATTTGAGTCGAGAGAAAATTTTTACCAAGTTTTAGTATTGTTTTTTAGGTTTTTATTTTTTGGGAAAAAAAAAACTCAAAATATTACCGAATGTTGAAAACAATATTTCTTATCAGATGAAATTAGTTTGAAACCAATATCTCAAAGTTTTGAAAAGATATTTAAGTCGAAATCAATTTTTACCAAATTTTGTTACTTTTAAGTTTTTTTTTTTTAAACTGTCAATTCGATTTTTCTCAAAATATTTGCGAATGTTGAAAACAATATTTCTTATAAGTTAAAATTAGTTGGAAGCCATAGTCTCAAATTTTTGAAAAGATATTTAAGTCGAAAATCAATTTTAATCAGCTTTTGTTAATTTTTTTTAGGTTTTTTAATTTTTGGAAAAAAACTGTTACTTCGTTTTTTCTCAAAATGCTATTAAATGTTGCCAAAAATATTTTTTAAAAGATGAAATTAGTTTAAAGCCAATATCTCAAAGTTTTGAAAAGATACTTAAATCGAAAGTAAATTTTTACCAACTTTTATAAAATTTTTTTTTTAGGTTTTTATTTTTTGATAAAAAACTGTCAATTCGATTTTTCTCAAAATGTTAATGAATGTTGAAAACAATATTTCTTACAAGACAAAATTAGTTTAAAGCGGTAATATCAAATTTTTGAAAAGATATGTGATTCGAAAATCAATTTTTACCAACTTTTAGTAATGTTTTGTTTTTTAGGTTTTTATCTACATCTACACTAATATTATAAAGAGGAAAGGTTTATATTTTTGTATGTAACGAATAAACTTAAAATGTACTTACCGATTTTAATATTTCTTTTTTTTATTAGAAAGCTACTTTATCTGTACCTATTTATGTCTACCAGTGCGAAGCCGGGACGGGCCGCTAGTTTCTTATAAAAAAAACCGTCAATTCGATTTTTCTAAAAATGTTACCAGATGTCAAAAACGTTAATTTTCGTTGCACAAAATTGTTTTGGAGATAAAATCATTTTTTGTTCATAAAATTTTCGAGGTGACAAATATTTTTTTTTCTTTTTTTTTTATTTATAATTTTCTGCATCTTTCTGGATAATATCTGCATAACAAAATTTATTTGAAGTCGATATCTCTACTGGTTCTTGAGCTATGGACGACGAAGAAAACGTCGCGAACGTACGGACGTACGAAAGTACGTACACACGCACGCACAGACATCTCTCTCAAAATCTTTTATTTCGGCTCTAGGGACCTTGAAACGTCGAGAAATGTCAAAATTTTCAATTCGACAAATCGGACCGAATACAATAACTTCCTACAGGAAGTTAATAACAAGTATTTTTTTAAAGAATTCAAAAGATAAGTATTTAATTGTAAAGCGTCATTAGGAATGAATAGCGGTATAAAATAAAAAAATAATAATCCACGAACATGTCGTTTTTATACATTCTTTTTTGACCAATTCGCACAAGTGTGTCTTCGATATCTAAACGAATTCAATTTTCAAGACCTTGAATGTATTGTGGAGCAATTGCATAAACATTTTTGCTGTTTGTTAAATGTTGAAAAAATTACTGCTTCAAAAGTGACATCTGTCAAAATATAGGGCTATTCAAAATTAAACTTCTTTGATTTTATCATTAAAGGAATTCTTTTGCAGGGACATACAACTGCTTTGAAAATTAAAGGTTTAAGATGCCAATTATAGCAATCATTGATTTTCATCATTGAAACTAATCATTGGAATTTTTTAACAGATCATTTATAGATATTAAACATTTCTGTCATTGAAAAGAAAGACCGATTAAAATCCACTGACAAAATACATATTACTAACAGAAATCTGTCATTGGAATTGTGTGAAATTGGAACATAAATCAGTGTTACGATTCATTTCACTTTTGAACATAAAAGTACCAGCTGTTCAGGAAAATTAATTTCCGTCGGGAAAATAAAAAATATTTTTTAGCGGAAAATAACTGAGCAATTGAATTTTTATATCACAAATAAAATTCTTTGGTTGATTTCCGATTGATAAGTATATATGTATATTAAATTTTTAATCAAAGAGAAACACAGTCAAATATCCATTAAAAAAAATGTCCCCTAATCAAAACTATTTTAACCGTTTAAATAGAATTTGAACATCTTAGAACGCTTAGACGTTTTTAATTGATCAAACATTTTTGTTTTCGTGTTCCAAATACAAAAATTGACGAAGAAATAAAATTTGTGTCTTTCGAACTTTGACAGTTTATAGCAGCCATATGTTGTTAAAGTTTCATCTGTTAAATTAACTGTAATTCATTTATCTTGTTTTTCTACAGCATTTAAGGAAAAACGAAAATGATTATTACCTTCTCGCAACATTTTACGCACTGCCCTAATTTTACTTACACTTGTACCCTGAAAAAACTTTAAATCTAGCAAAAATATCGCTGATGTCCGTGGTATCGTTTGGAAGAATTCAAAACAACGGTGTGTGTTTGCTAAATAAACCCTGTAGTAATTGTAAACTCACTCTTATTTGTATGAAACAAATCTATAGAAATAATACCCCTTTTCTGGATGAAGAATTTGGAATCCAAGATATTTTAATACATCATCAAAATTTAGACTTAAGTGTGGATTTTAAACTTAGAAAAGTCAAGGTGTCGAAAGCTTTGTTTTCTAAACTTCCCTTTTGTTACATGAAAAATAAGCTTACAGAATTATGCAAGGTCGGATTCCATAAATCTTTTTCAGAAACACATCGAAATAATCCAATCATTTTAATATACTAAATAACCGATCTTAGGCTTTTTTCAAAACTTATCAATGAGACGTCAAACTGACTAAAAGTCTCAAATAACTTTAATGTACTTTGATCATAAAAATACATGACATAAGTCTTTGAACTAATGAAATAATAATTATTATAAAACCACTACTTTCAACCAACTTGAGGTGGGCTTGATTTCATAGACGAATGATTTAACATAGCTAATTAACGTTTTCGTTCATGAACTTCACCGTTCACTATGATGTAAATCTTGGATTTATTGAATGTTTTGACATTGACAGTTTGGTCATCATGGTTTAAGGGTGCGTCCGTATTGTGAAAGCTCAAAGTTGTCAAGTTCTTATTGAAAAAATGTTTATTTAACCCTTGAGGCATTAAATACCAATTCCACCTCTAACACCATAATATGACCTAGAACTACAATGGCCTAACAGAAAAAGTAACTTTTTTGTATTACCTTTACTTTATTGGAATACATATGGTTTTAGGCTAATTTTATTGTAATGGCTTAAAGGTTCAAAAATAGTGACAATAAAATTAACTCAAAAGTTCATATATCCAATTCATTTGCTGTCTCAGTTTATTGCATGCATGTTCTTTACCAAATTATATGGTTTTAAAATTTTCATGGCTAATTGAAGCCGGCATGTACCTATATTTTTTAAACTTCTGAAATAATGTTTCACCACCATTTTAAAGGTATTTTCTATGTACAATTTAACAATAAAGAGAGAACCAATTATTATTGTTATAAATTCAATAGCAACACGTTTTGTGTGCTTGTTTTTGTTGGTTAGAGTTTTGTTGTGTGTGTGTGTTTTTGTGTGGCTCATAAAACAATTGATTTATTCAAATAAAACACGCTTTTAAACGTCGCGTCGTTATCATCGGTCACTCGTCACAATCAACACCACCAACACCGCAACCGTCATTGTTATTTTATTATATGTTCAAACATTAAATAGCAATTAAGAATTTCATATGAAAATTTGAACAACAACAAAATTATCGTTATTTTTACACTTTTTTCAGAGCAACCAAAGAGCAAGGTCATAGTTTATAAAAATGACATTGCTTTGAACTTACCGCAAACTATACACAAAAAGATGATAAATATCTAAAAAGTGACATTTTGTATAGCTTTATGTGTCAAAATGTTTTTATATTATGTCAAAAAAAAAAAAACAATGTTGTAATGTCAAAGGGAATATTTTATCCGTGCTGTGGTGTGTCCTTAGAGCTCTGATGGCTCTGAAGCTGATTTCATCAGTTATTTGCATAAAAGGATAACACGTACATAACATAGTCTCGTGAAAAAAATAAAAATACATACTCGCCCACCCATAACATCGTTTTGAAAGCAAACTATGTACAAACATATGGATGTCAATATATTACATACATACATATATTACACAGCGAGTATGCACAGACAAACTGACATACCTATACATATGTATGAACTTATACACTGTACATTATGTCAGCTTATATAGGAATGTGTTATATTTCTATAGAGTGAATGTTGTTTATTTTTTTATTTGAAGATTGTAAATATTTGCATTGCGGTTGATGCGTCTGATAAAAATTGCTCATTCATGTAAGTAACTTTTGAAAAGAAACAATAATTAAAACATCGTATACTATACACTATACTAGTGCTATAAGCTTTGATTTTCATTTCTTTCGTACATATGTAAAAGAAGGTCAAGACTGTTAGAATTGCAAATATAACATTTTTACATATTTCATACAGGGGGATATGACTGTGACTGTGACATACATTATAATATTGTTTTGATGTTGGATGGATATTCATGAGACTTTTCTGTCAGCTCTTGTTTGTGCTTTTATGTGGAAAAATAAAAGAAATCATCAAAAGGGAGCATTAATAGTCGTGAGAAAATGAAAACCTGGACACGGTGTTTTTTCTTAAAAAGCAAGCATAAGACTTTTGCATTATTATAATTGGAGCCTTACAATTATTAAGAATAGGTTGGAAGAGAGCATGTTGGAGTTTTTGTTTGTTTTAGACCATCAGTGTGATTAAATTCGCAGTAGCCAGAAATGTATGCAAATTTATAATTAATGTATGCAAATTTGAAATTAAAATTTATTAAATTAACCTTATTTATGCGTAAAATAAATTAAAATTTAATTTCATTTCAATAAAATCTGACCTTAGCTTAATGCTTTCTAACCCTCAATCAAAGCCCATTAAACACCCTATATCCTTCATCAATATGTTAAGTTTGATAAGAGATAGCCTTAGTTTTGAAATATTAATCAGAAGTTGGTTAATAAGACAAATATAAGCTCTTCTTTAATATCATAAAAATAGTACGTCTACGCAATAGTGACCAATAAAGAGTTTTTTTTTCACGATAAAAATCCTGAATGATGGTGAGGTATAAGTAGCGGTGTTATTGTTTCATGTCGTTTTTTTTTGTTGTCAAATATTTCCGTAGTCCAACGAATTGTGCCAAACAACCATTGCGAGTTAAAAGACTGAGAAAAACCTCTAAATGATACAACCTTACCATGAACATTTTAGTAAGAATGTTTGTGTTGACTCATCACATGTGGAAATGCATTGACAACATGTCACTATTTGTTGTGAAAACAAAGTTTTTTGAGACTATTACCGTTCTTGTATGATATGCATAATGATAATGACTGTCCGTTACGAAATTTCGAGGTATTGCACTGAATAAAGAACGTTAAAAATTTAAAACAAAGAAGATTAAATACATCGATTGAAAAAAAGTCAAAACGGTTTCGCGATTTCTGCTCAAAATATAATACAAAATTGTTACTGCCCCACTAAAATAATACTCGGTCTTACAGGATATCCGTATATTTGCCCTTGAACTTAATTTGCGCCGAACTGTCTAGTATCGATACTCTTTTTTTCAACCGCACTTCAAGAATGCTTTATCCAAACTCTATTTTTCCATGACATTTTGATATTAAAAACTTTAAGAGCTCTTAACTATTTTAAAGTTTAAAAATTTAAAGAGTATTGAGTTTAGTTTTTAAAACTATCGAAAAATATAGTTTTTTTTTGAAAAAGTATTTTCTGACAAAAAAAAAAACAATTAAATCGTACCGGAAAAGGAATTCCGTCATCTTGAAAACGATTGCTTTTGTACTTGAAAAAAGTATATTCTATTGCAATCAAGTATACTTTCCATAACATCGACCCATTTCACAATCCTTTAAAAAGAATCGATTTGTAAAGTATGCTCCCTATGTTAAATGTTTAAATGTACTTTTTAAATTATGAAATACTAGCTGTTACCTTTGGTTTTAAACATCAAATAAAGACATTCCAGGGGTAAGTTGAGTTAGTTGGCAAGTTTTTCATACTCAAAAGAAACAAAAAGGAACCAACGTTCGCACCGGTTAAGATATTAGCATTAATAATGTTTCGCTCAAGTTGTATGACATGAGTTAAGAAACTTTACTGGGTATGAAGTACTCTGTTTTGAGTCCATGACAGTTTAATAGGTTTCAGCATAGTTTCGTGCGTTAATATCATTAAAGAAACTCCTGATTATAGACAACGATGATAGGTCCAACATAATGAAGCACCTAATAATATGCTACTAATTAGTGTTCTAAAAAAAGAATATATCGAATATCTAATTATAAGTGCAACCGGCGGATTTGCTCAATTGATCTGTGAATTTGATATTTTATGGCGGTAAAAAGTATCTTAAAACACTCTCCAGATTCTTAACTCTCACCACACGTTCACGTTGCGACGTGAAGGAAGGACAAACAAGCAAACAAACAAACTGACTGTCGCATTTCTAATATAAGTATAAATAGTCAAAATTAATAACAAAATAATTGCATAAAATGTATTTATATTTTCATTAAAAAGAACTACATACAAGGTAAAAGAAATTAAATTAAAAATGAAAGTGTTCTTCGATATACGTATATGATATAAAATATATTGTATATAAATTCTTGGCCGCCAAAACAAAATTATTTCGAATGGTAGGTAACAGATTGGTTATTGATTGATAATAAAACTGAGGAAATCATATATTTTGGTAATATTTCCACCAGTTATTTTGACTTGAATTATATTAAATGTATTATTTCTTTTTAAATTGTTTGGTATTCTTTTAAATTGGTATTGATTAAAAAATCATGAATGAAAAAAGCTCACGAAAAGTGACGTAGTCTTAAGATACATATAGTTAGTTATTTGATTCATTTTATTTCAATATGCATAACATTTTCATATAATATATAAAAAATATAATATAATATATTCATCTTATAAGACGTATCGGTATGGCTTATGGTCGTCTACCAGATAAGCTCCATATATGTGAAATGGGGTTCCAAAAACTAGATTTCTGGATCTGGTGGACATTTAGTTTGACTAATCCTGTATTTGTTTGTTTTTTTTTTACATGTAATCATTTGAGTGTTTGATAGAAGGTTTATATGCTATACTTATTCCATGAATAAATAAATTTACGTTATTAGGATTTCAAAAACAATTTGAACTTAATTCATCATTAATTATGGACGATTATACTTTCAAAGCTTCACAAATTTAAAAATTTTATTGACCAATTAATTTTAAAAGTAATTAAACACTTAAAAATTCTTAGAGAACTAACATCATCCAAAATTCATTTGAAAACAAATAAAATGTACTTTTTAAATTATGAAATACTAGCTGCTACCCACGGTTTTAAAAATCACATAAAGACATTCGAGGGGCAAGTTGAGTCAGTTGGCAAGTTTTTCATAATCAAAAGAAAAAAAAAGGAACCAACGTCGCACCTTCTCAATTTTACAAAACAAAAAGTGTATTTAAACAAATTAAGAGAGACCTTTTTTTATAAAATTCAATATGACCTTTTTAACGGTATTATTTAGTAAAATAAAACTTTTGATGATGTAACACAGTATTAATCTAAATTCCAATTTCAAATTCAACTACAAATTTTCTTTTGTATAAAAAAAGAAAAATAATATACTGACCCCATAGTGCTAATTCTAAGCCTTGGGTATTAGCTTTTAGACTAATTTCAAATATATTTCTTTTTCCACAAAGTGGCGGCGGAGGTAGCGGTAGCGTGGTGGCCAAGCCAAATAAATTCCCTGTTGATTCCACATGATTACGCCCATCCCTATTATTCTTCATTGATCCTATTTTGTGTGAATGTCCAAGTTTTCATTATACAACAACAAAAAAAAATATTTTACATAATGTTTTATTTCCCTTATATATCACAACAAAAAACAACAACAAATACCTAATATATACCAACAACATCCCTTAGAAAAAAAACAAATTCATAATTCCCATGAAACCATTTAGCTGTATTGTTATCAAAGCTTCAAAAAAAAAAACCGGTGTGGCGGTCTTCCTCAAAAAATAAGGAAAAAGGAAGAAAAATAAAAAAGAAACAAGCAAACCATAAACCCAACCCAAATCGGAAGGAAGTATGATGGATACGTTTTATTCAAAAAATATCCCTCAGAAGGCAACACCAACAAAAAATAAAATAAACAAACACAAGAAAATAATCCATGTTGAGCCGCCACACTGCGGGGCAGCGCCCTATAGCAAGGACGACATAGAGAGAAACAAAATACATATTTTAAGGGAAACACGACATTCTTTTTTTTTCGGCACTTTCGGTTCGGCACACTGTTTTGGGCCGCCCTCGACTTCATCCTCAAACTACCATCTCGAGCCGAAAATAGTTGCCTTTATTTAAAGCACCACCGACCGCCCGCTTCCCCCTACCAGCCCCTCTATAACATAAAAACAATTTCACAAAAGAAAACGGATGCTCAGTTGCTTTTGTGTTGGGGGAAAAATCAATGGTAATTTTGTACTTCCACAAAAGTATATATATACCCAAAAGCAAAACAGGAGGCTTATAAATTTTGAAACTGACTTTCGCGGTCTCCCTCCTACTCCCCCTCATTCTGATCAGATGTTATGTTGCAACGTTGCAATTAAAATAAAAACAAAGTACTTATACGAAACATAGATACATTTTCACTTAAACTGTGTCACAAAGGGGCTTTAAGCCATAACCACCATATCCTACTTCAATTCCAAAGGACGAAACGAGAAGACAAACACATTACTACTTTCACTCTCCTTTATCACAGCACAGAACATTTATCAAACAAAAAAGAAAAGGATTTTCCACTTTATACCCGATTACACAGAAAATTGCCAAAAACTCACCGTTATCCATTTCGTTCTTCAGCACAAAAAGGACTTTTAAGAGGCAAGTATAGGTACCTACTCGAGTACAGGGATGAACACAATGAACGTGAGCAAAAGATATATTATGGTATATGTTTATGTATTCCAACACTTATTTATCTCCTTCTTTATACATATAGAAAAAAGAAGTGCACTGAATTTATATTTAAAAATAAAAAAAAAAACAAAAACCAATAATCGTCTGGCGAAGGCAGTTTCTTTTTATAGCCTTTTCGGAAGATAAAATTGGCTCGTTTCCGGGGTAATTTTCAATCGCGACATCGATGTTTTGTGTTGCGGTTAAATGAACCAATAAACGTGAATGCACTAAACCACAACACACCACCCAACTAACTGCTTTCGATAACGTGCAAGGATTTTTCAATTTATCGAAAATGTCCTTTTTCTCTATGGAAAACTCAATTATGTATGTGCCCTTTCTGCAGCGCTGCAAATTCTATGTGGTGTATTGGAATTTTGGAATTATTTTTTTTTTTAGCGGTCGCCTTCACTATTTCCAGGACAGATTCCGGTGAAAGCTAAGAATATACTGAAAATTTTACGTTGACAGGACTGACGTGAGAGTATACCGTCGAAAAATTGTATAAAACATCCCGAAAAAACAGAAAAAGTACTCGGAGTAGGAAGCAAGTACTCAAATCAACGTCGGTCGTCGTCGTTGTTGTTTGTATCCTTGAAATGGGGAGCATCCAGTAGTAGTGTTTCATTTCACATACTCGTCGTACAACACGCAGAAACATTATAAGGAATTTAGCCCTTTCTTTGCATGGCTATGGATGATGATGGGGGTCTCTCAAAAAACTATATTTTCATCAGGATCTAAGTGCGCATGGCTCATGAGTTGGCTTTAGAAAAGCTTTGATTTGATAGTTGATAGAAAATAAAAGCATGGTATGGGTATATTATGTACAAGAATGTACACAGAAGAATTAATTTAATGCCGGTATAGGACGAATATAGAAGTAGATTTTGTTCGTCCTTTTTTTTATAAGAGAAGAGAAATAAGTATCGATTCACAAAATAAATATCTTTGAGGTTTTTGATGTGAATTAATTTTGAATCATAATAATATTTACGTTCAATTTTCTTTCTCTGTGTATATGCTTAGGCAGATTTGTGTTTGTTTTTGTGATCACTTCGTTTAATAGTTGTTTGAGATTTATTAGACCATATTTAAATATTTGATTTTTCTATACGATTTTTGAGGTATAATTTGCTTGAATTTGTGTTGAAAAAGAGGGTTTCCAATAAGAAGTTTCATTTTGAATAGCCCACTATTTTGACAATTGTTTATTTCCTTATTTCAGTAACAAATCCACGAACTTACATTCAATAGATTTCAAATTAAGTAGATCTAAGAACAAGTCATTTAAAAATAAAAATTAACAATTATATGTAATATCCAAAATTAAAAAAAAAAATTACTAAGCAAAGTTAATAATCGACTTTTAAATAAGTTTCTGGACATTGATATATCCAAATTAGAATAAGAAATATTAAATAATTTACAACTTGCAGAAATCGGTTCACGCTGTCCTGTCTGTATTTTGTATTCCAAGAAACAAGCATTTTGAATTATAAGAATGATGACAAACCCCTGTATTGTTTTCAAAAATATTTCGAATGACAAATCTGAGAAATTTGTTTTGAACATTTTCAATTCTCTTCTCATAAAATTTAGTTGTAGAGCTCCAAATAACACCGTTATATTCAAGAATAGGACGCACAATACTGCAGTATAAAGATTTAACCATATACGGGTCCTTAAACTCTAATGAGTTTTTTTTTTATGAATCCGAGTAAAGAATCAGCTTTGGATTCAACGAATATTAAATTTCAATTTCGAATCAAATATGAGACGCAAGTCTTTGAAGCATTTAACAACTTCTAACGATAAATTATTAAATGAATAGTTTGGAATAATATTTAACAAAGTTCTATTGAAGCCCATACAAGCACACTTGTCAACATTTAATAGCAAATCATTTGACTTGCATCAGTCGACCAAACAACAATTTAGATCATTCTGAATCAAAAGCCATTCATTTAAATTAGAAATCCTAGACTAAAAGTTTATATCACCTGCATACATAAGGCGATAAGAATTTTTGAAAACGTTTGGAAGATCATTAATAAAAAGTATGAATAATAAGGGACTCAAGTGACCACCTTCTGGAACACCAGAAGTTACTTTAATTTCTTTGTTGAAAAATTCACCAACATATTGTATTCGACAAACTAAATATGAAGGGAACCATTTAAGCCATATTCTCTCTAGGAGAATATGTAAATTAACCCTTCTAGAGGCTTTAATAAAGTTTGTGTAAATCACTTGAACTTGTTTCTGATTGTCCAAAGTATTAATATAAAAAATTATGAATTCTACTAGATTAGGATTGGTAGACCTACCTTTCCAAAAACTTTGTTGAGATTTACTTTGTATTGCTTTATAATGGATTCAAATTTGTTTTAAACAAGGCTATCTAAAAGCTTTGAAACAACAAATAGTTAAGTTATTGGTCTTTAGTTTTTAACCAGATTGTTTGATCCAAATTTAATAATCGGATCAATATTAGAGACTTTTCGCTGGTTCAAAAAAATACCATTAGAAATACACTCATTAAATTTCTGCAAACGACGAAAAACTATAGGGACAAATTCTAATTTATTTGCAGTCTTTTAAGTTTAAGTTTAATTAAAGCATCTTCAATATCACTTAAGTCAATACATATAAAGGGTGATTTTTTAAAAGCTGTAGGAAAGTTTAAAAAAAAAAAACACATACAATTCAGAAAAATGCATGAAATCTTTATTTGAATCGATAGTACGGTCCATATAATTTAATGTTTGAAGATTATTTCATGCAAATGTTGACCTTGACTGCGTCTCAAATGGTCCATCCGCTTAGTCCAATTTTGGCATACTCTTTCCAACATTTCGGCCGGTATCTCACAATTAAATGCTTCAATGTTGTCTTCCAATGCGTCAACTGAAGCAGGCTTGTCTGTATAGACATGAGCTTTAACATAGACCCACAAAAATAGTCTAAGGGCGTTAAATCGCACGATCTAGGCGGCCAATTGACCGGTCCCGAACGTGCAATAAAGTGTTAACCGAACAAGCCTCTCAATAAGTCCATTGTTGTGCGTGCTGTGTGGCATGTGGCACCGTCTTGTTGAAACCACATATCATTCAAGTCAAGCTCTTGCATTTTGGGCAAAAAAAAGTTGGATATCATCTCACGGTAGCGCTCACCATTCACAGTCACGTTACGATTCTCATCATCTTTGAAGAAGTACGGTCCAATGATGCCACCAGCCCATAAACCGCACCAAACTGTGACTTTTTCTGGATGCATTGGTAGCTCTTGCAATGCTTCTGGCTGATATTCACTCCAAAATCGACAATTCTATTTATTTACGTACTTATTGAGACAAAAATGAGCTTCGCCGCTGAACACAATTTTTCGGTAAAAAACGGCCAAATTTCCAAAAGCCCATTTAACAAAAATTTTACGTTGCAGTAGGTCGTTCGTTGTAGTACCCGTGGCATGATGGTTAGTGCGTTGGACTGTCATGCTATAGGGTTCAATCCCTGCCTATGCCACCTAAAGTTTTTTCACGGGTACTGCCTCTTGCGAGGAATTGACAAATTCTCCAAGAGTAATTCTTGTCATGAAAAGTGCTTTGTCAAATTTGCCGATCGGATTCGGCTTAAAACTGTAGGTCCCCTCCATTTCTGACAACAGTACTAGCCCACAGGAATGGTTGAGAGTTGTAAGTCACTAGGCCCTAGTTCTCAACGGACTGTAGCGCCACCCAATTAATTTATTTAGGTCGTTCGGCTTCAATTCTTGCACCAGCTGTATTTTGAAAGGCATCACACCTTAATCCTTCGCAAAATTTTCCACGTTGTTGAGTAACAGAGGCCCAATTGCTGCAAACGGCGACGAATCGATAATTGATGGTCATTATTAACACTAGTCGATACAACTGCGATATTTTCTTCAGTTCGCACTCTACGTAAGGGTGTTGGTGGTTTAATGTCTAACAATGTAAATTTGGTGCGAAATTTAGTCACAATAGCCCGAATAGCCACTTCAGTGGGTCCATTAAACTGACCATAAAATGGAAGAAGCGCGCTATGAACTTTCTTAACAGAGCATGCATTTTGATAATAAAATTCAATAATTTGCAAGCGTTGTTCGTTTGTAAGACGATTTATGGTTAAATTATAGACCAAATTGAAGATGTTTGACAGTGAAACAAAACACGAAACGTGCGTCAACTGTTTAAACCAGTGTTGCCAAAAAGATAATAACTAAAAAATCACCCTTTATAAAGAAATTTCGAAAGAAAAACAAACTATTTCCTGAGGAAAGAAAATATTACATAAGAATTATTGGAAGGTTTTACTTTATATTTTTTAAACGCTTCATTTTTCAAATTAAGTATTCTTTTATCATACCAAATCGGATGAGAGCGAACTTTTTCCCTGTACATAGTCTGCAGATACAATCACTTAAAATATTGTTAAATAAGGATTTAAAACAGTGAAACTTTTCATTTTAACTTTTGAAGCTCTCTTTTTTTTTAATATTTGACATGTTAAAATTACACAATTATTAAAAATAGATTGATAAAAGGTTCAAAACGCACTAAAATTGATTTAAATCATTAAAATTATGGTGAACATTTTGCAGTCACAATTTGAAAAACTAAAAAAACATTTTTGACAATAGTGAAACTGTTGTGCGTCGCTCAGAATTTAAGGACATACAGCCACAAATGTGTGCATTTTAAATGGAAAATTTCATAAAAAGGATATGGTGTTGCAATCGAAGCCGTGGTCGCCATTTTGCTGTTAGTGGCATATATTCCTCTTTACAATTAAAGAAACATTCACAGATTTCTCTTATCACGCTAATTGTATGTCAAACCAAAACTTTACAATATTATTTTAAGTTTACCAATATTTTTCCTCTCTAAAAACAATAGAAATTAATATGGTACACTTGGGCGTATACGCACTTTTTTGGTCCATTGAATTTTGTATTCCTTTTTCTTAATGTTCTTTTGTTTCAACACTTGACGTTGGTTTATGAAAATAATGTTTAGCAAATAGGTTATGGGTTAAATATTTATAAAAGGACATAAAAAAGGAAAATAATTTATTTAATATATACATATACATAATGTATAGTATATAAAAAGTTATTTTTTATTAGAGTGTAATATTCTTAATATTTCAATTTGTATAAATTTCACTTTTTCTTAGTCGAAACCAAAACTAAAAACTTAAATTCTAAGTGCCCCCTATTTCAACAAAGAAGAACAACTTTTGCTGTTTTTTTTATTATTTGATGAAAAAATCAATCATATGATTGATTCAATTTAAATTATAAACAAATGCAGTCCCACGGTATTTGTTTATTTATATCTCCTTTCATATACATACATATGTAGCAAACTTATTTGAAAAACACTCAAATTACTTTAATATTGACATTTAATAAACTTAATTTGTTTGCGTGTTGTTGCAATATACATTCGCCTCGTGTCATTCAAAATTCTCCTTGAATCAAATAAAATCCATATTTTGTATCTACATACTTTGAACTTTTTTTTCACACTTTTCACCTTTAAGACTATCACATTTTTGTGGCTCATACATATCAGTCGTGTTTTTTTTTTGTTTTCTTATGGTAAAAGACTTGATTTAAGAAAATCATTTGCATATGTTTATGCCGTCTGGATAAATTATAGAAACCCAAGGACCACCACGGGTGGATTATAAGAAGAAAGAAAGAAAATAAAACAACAAATTAGCATTTTTCTGGTCCCAACCTTGGCCTTATCAAAATAAAGTTATCAAGTCTACATTAAAGTGAATTAAAGGAAAGATATCCAGTCTTCTGTATGAAACGGAGGCACTTAGGTATTTTAAAAGGTCAATGGTAGTACAAAGTACTAGGGAAAAAACTGATATAATAAACAAACCAGCATAGCTCACCAGGGAACGGGTTTTATCCTTAAGTTAATATATAAATCTTTTTTAGGGTGATATGGTTTACCTACTCTCAACAGTCACTGACTTTTATTTACTTGGATAAAAGGTACACAAACTGGTAGAGCAGGATGCTATAGGGTTTACTATGAAGTTCGTTTTTTTTTCCGCATTTGAACTCAGTTCATATATGAGTTCATTTGTAAGAAAATTTGTAGCAAATGTGTGTGGTTGTTGAATCAAGGGTTTATGAACCAATAAGTCATAACTCATATAGCCAAATCAATAGCATAGTCGTCGTAGTCGCTCATGTGTCACTTACCAAACCTTTCATTCATTTTTATACATGCTATAAAAATGGTTAGCCATAAACTTGAAAAAAATCCGTTTTTATAGACTGTGCATTTTGTAAGGAAACTTTCATAAGTTTTTTTTTATCAGATCCATTCAACTTATAGTTTTTAAATCGTTGGCTTCTGGTTTGATCTAAATGAATTCTAGAAAGACTATTTTTCAGTGATTTTAAGGATATGTGTATCCTTGTTGGTATTTTTTCTTAAACATAATGTTCAGAAATGAAAAACGATGTAAGATATGATGCAAAAATTGTCCGCATCGAACAGTCAAGTTAAAGATTGTAATCATTTGAGAATACAATCTTTTATGAAAGATTGTATTCTCATTAAAGATTACATTCATTGAAGTTATTTTGAGAGTGATGAGATTTCAAGTTATGCAGTCAATATTTATTTAATTTTCACATTACCATTCTTTTGAATTTAAAAAAGTGAAGAAATACCAAAGAAATCAAAGAGTATAGAGAATGTGAATGCAGAGAATGAATGAAGTCCTAAATGATTGCAATCAATTGATCGGAGATAAGTGATGAAAAAAAAACGTATTTTAAATAATTTATCGTCAAACAAACGTTAATTGTAAGTTTTTAATTTTCTAGTGTCTAGAAGAAGCCAGTGAATGAAATATTCGAATTGTAATCATAAAAGATAACAATCCTAAATGATTGCACTCTTTTATGTGACTGTTCGTTGATGTTGCTCCGTTTGTGATATCTTTTTTCAATGCAATTTATTAAATTCAGAAATTCATATATGCAGAGTCATTAATTTTTTAGTTTAGAAATTCAAAATTTAAAATTTTATCTCATTAAGTTTTGATTTTGCCATTGTGTTTAATTATTTAGAGGTAATCAAATTCGTTTGCACATTTCAGGTTTCCACATTGTAGCTCGGCCAAAACTTGAAAAATGTTGGCTTCAAATGCATTTAGAGTTTGGGGACACTATATTTTCTGTATGTATTTCAACAGAAAATAATCTAGTGGCCAGTTTAAGTTGTCAGAATGTAAAATAACTACCAGGAAACCTCTCATGCAATAAAGCCATAATTATTAGTCATATTTTTGTGGCTTTTTGACTAGTCTTGTTAGAACCACTTATTTTTATGTCATGATAGAACCACGTATTGTCAACTCATGATCTTCAATCACCTGCCAAAATGAAGGTGTACGACACGTTCAATTATTGCGTACGCTTTGAAATCGATACATGGAGCATAATAAATGTTTCTACTTATGTACAGCAGAATATTGTCAACTGAGCGTGCATTACGATGTTACACATGATACACAGATTTGCAGTGATTACTTGCTCAGGCGGTCGACATGTTTTTAAAAACCAAATTGAATGACTTGGCGTTACATGTTTCCAAAAATGCAATTCAATTTAGTTACTAAGGTAAAGTGTGGAGTGGTATGAATTGTAATCTAATGAGTTTTAAAAGATTGCATTCACAAAAGATTGCATTCTTAAATTTCGAATTGTTTAAAAACAATTTTAGGGACAAGTATTGCATTCGTAAAAAATTTTGAACTCGAGATTTCAACCAAACATGAAATTACGATGGTAGAGAAGTGGAAAGAAATGGGTCTCCCGATTCCGTCCGTCCGTCTATCTGTCGTCGCCCCTACAGCTCAAACCATTATTGGGTCGATGAAGTTTAACAATGGAAATGAAGGTTTTGAACAGATCCACGTTAGGATTTTCTTAAGACTAATAATAACAGTAGTTCCGATACAAATTTATTGGTCAAACTCAAAAATTCGAATTTTCTCAAAAATGAAGGAATAGATTTGTATTAAATTTTCTCAAATTTTTGTTTGTATTGCTTCTGAAGGATGCCTCTCATAAGATCGTTATTTTGTTTTTAAGTTTTCTTAAGAACTAATGAACGGATTTTCTGCAAAAGCTCTTGTATACTATGTTAATAATATTTGATGATCAAAAATGTCACTTTCTTTTTTTTCTGTTTTTAAAAAATATAGACATTTATTTTCGAAATTCGATGTCCCGAAAACGGGTCGTCATACAAACCAAATGTAAAACGTACATATATTAATGAGCTCAAAATAATTGCATACTACAAATAGTTTTAAACTCAAACTGAAAAATTGCATATATAAAAATAAATTTAAAAAAAAAACACTACGATTTTGAAATAAATTTTTTTGAAAAAATATGTTTTTTTGAGAAACAAATAGCATTTAAATTTTAGAAAACAAACTTTTTTGCAGGTACATTTTTAAATCTTTAAACCAACTCTTTGGATACATGAGCAAGTTCTTTCGATCAGTAGTGCATTTCATTTTATTTTATTTTTTACTAGCTGACCCGGCCACGCGTTGCTGTGGCTAACGTTTTTTGTCATATTACATTGTTGTAAACTATTTAAAGAGAACAGTAGAACATCAGACATGGGCACCACCATGCTTTTTAACATAAATGCCATTTGTAAAAACATGATGACCTTTATGACAGATTTTCTACTACCGTTACCCCTTATAACTACTAAATTATTATTTACGAACGAAGACGGAAACGTTGACAATGCAGTCAACAGATGTTGTTTGGAGCTAACAGATAATTGTGACTGTCATATAATAGACAAACAATTTTCAAAAAAATAATATTGCAATCATTAATTGAGATGTAAGCTATCATATCTTTCAAGTTGGATCAAACTGAACAGGGTGTATAAATTTGATTAAATTCGGTTAAGTAGTTTAGCAGCCCATCGCGGACAAACATCGTGACACGTAATTTATATATGTATATTAAGATTTATTAAAGTTGTTTTGACATATGCCGCCATTTTCAAAAACGATTGTGTTTTCCGAAAAAATGTAGACTTATGTGCCGGACAACTTCTAAAACATACTATTCATAAGTGAGTTTTTGTAGCTTTAGCAATATTCCAAAAGTGGTTTAAACAAGAACCGTTTGATATTTTCTTTAATGCTTGTTTTTTTTTTTTTTTAATCCAGTGGCGTCATTAATATCCTCTGTCTGTTATGACACTCTAAGATTCTTTGACATTTTAACCTTGACTTTTAATATTGACCGAATACCAAATTTTAGTATATCAATTTCATCTTCACATAATCTTCTCCTATGATGTCATTAGTTTTGTCATAATATGTAATAATATGTATAACATATAATTAACAAAATAATCTATCTAATAGTGCAAAAAAGAGGATGAACAAAAATTCAAAGTCAACATACATCAAGACACATCCATACATAGACTACACAACACACATAGTCCCTGACAAATAATAAGAGGGACTTATTCATCTAAAGCCTATAGTTCTGTTCTTATAATAATGGTGATGCGATGATGGTGACCATGGGGTCAGGTAACCTCCCACACGTAATATATGTATATCTAGGACATCATAAGTGCTTGTATATTGTATGCAAAGGTTCTGTTGAATATAAGAGTTTACATATATAGTTTGTATGATATGTGATGTTGAACTCTTTACAACAAACAATAGTTAAACTATACTAAATTAAACAACAGTGAAACAAAGTATGTGAAAAAAAAGGAAGAAAAAAAAAAGGAAAAATAGAAGAAGAACAAACTAACCACAATGCTTACAACACACAATATAACCCATTCATAAGAATGAAGGCTGTTTCATCAACGTCAACGTTAACGTTAACGTCGTCGTCGGTCTTCGTAGGTTTTGAGTGTGGCATCACATCGAATGTCAATAGCAGTGTGACTACTTAAGGCTATGTATATGATGCGTTTAAGTTGAGGCCAGCTTCAACATAATGAAAATGAAAAAATCGTGTTGTACATTCATCTATTGATTTTGCGGCAAGAGCACATCACATCACATTTATAGCCTTTTATGTTAAAGCTAAAGAAAAATATATTGAACATACCGAACAGAGCTTTAATGTGATGTAAGCTTCTCTATATTGCAAAAATTGTTTTGTCGTATAGAAAAAACAATGGCGTCGTCAATGATTTGGTTTCAATATACGAGTACATCGATATTGCCTTGATATAGGAAAAGGAATTCCTTTACAATATACATACATCCTCCTGCTGTATGTACTGTTAGTACTGTTGTACTGTATATAAGCTTTAATGTCAGTGCTACGTGTTGAGGTTATAAAAGACCTTTTTGAGACTTTAGAGTAAAAGATGTCGTAAAAGATAAGGAAAAAGTAACAGTTCTTAAAAACAAAAGACGCCTATGTACACTCTTTGAATTGTTAATTTTAATATACAGAATGTGAGTGAAATAATTTGTCTTGACAAAAATAACAACAACAAAAAAAAAAAACAAGTAAAAAAGACGGACAAAGTTTTGAAAATTGTTAGTAAGTTAAATAAACTCAGTAATTAAAGGTAATCGAACCATTGGAATCATCAATCATAAGGATTTATTAAACATTGGCCGTTTTTTAAATTTGGTATAAAACAATAGATCTTAAGGAACCAGCCTTTTTACTAACTCTCAACTCAATAAATTTCTGTGAGCGATGATTATGACAAGAATAGAGGTAGTGACCTTCAATATTGTAAATTTTTCATGTAAAAAATTAAGATTTCGGCACACAGAAAACGTGACGTGTTATAAGGCCGCATTATAATCTACAGGAATCATTTTATTCGGTAACATAGAGTAGACAAATATCCAAATAATTGGACTGTGTGAACTGTCCCAATTACAAATAATTTAAAAAACGTGATAACTTCGTGAGTTTTCTGATCATGTTGCATTCGGTTCTTGAAACTTGGATTATCAATTACATAAATACCCATGTTTTATTGGAAAATCTATCAATAGTATGGTAGGATTTTACACGAACAAAAACAATATCTGTAGTATGAATACTACCGATAAAATTTAAAGTAGAATCTTACTACGGATGGGTTTTTGACATTTATACGAGTCTCGAATGGATCTTATGTGATTTCGTTTTCAAATGTTGGTACGATTGATATTGCATTTGTATCTCGATGGCTGTGTTCGTTGAGTAGTTGTGCATTTGGAATCATGTCTTTTCCATTGGGGAAAAAAATCAATTTATTACTGTTGATATTATTTAGTTTTGTTAGTGAAAATGGACTAACTGGGCTTATTTTGCAAGAGAAAACAATAGAAAAGATAATTAAGTTTTGCTATGTTTCCACCAAAGATTTATCTCAGTTTAGATTAAATAAATCTTTTTGGTGTTTCCACCGCACAAGAAGATTTAAAAATGATTAAGTTTGACAGCACTTTCTAAAATGCAAATGTTGTTTCGATGTTTCTTATGAAGTGCAAGTGAGATAGTTTGATTCGTGTTGAACAATGAAAAACTGAATAGTTCAGCACCATATAAGAATATGCTACCTACTACATTTTATTTGATTAAAACAAAACTATATTTTTTGTACACAAACATGCAAATAAACAGACCATAACGCATTATCTGTAAAACCAACTCCTCCACACGGGTTTTTCTTCACAAATTTTGACTCGACTCCGATTACTGACCGGAATCGAAGCGAATCAAGCTCATTTCAACTCGATTCAGGTATATAAAGAATTTAGGCGAGCTTCAAACTCGCTTCAACACCACATGTTAATGTAGTAGTCTACAAACAAACCCCATTCATGAAGTTTTTATTTTATGTCAAATTGTTTGATTAAAACTTTGAAATCGACTATCACATTACACAGACGTATTTTCTTGATTTTGATAGTCAACTTTCAAAAATCAGCTTACACGATTTCACCCCTGGTCTGAATTTCGATATTTTTTTTGGAATTTTTTGATAAATTATTCTGGCAAATATGCAATTGTATCAACTTTCAAATATAAAAACCGGACTACTGCGGATCGTTTTTTTTGGCAATTTCTCACTGTACTATATATGGAATACCAAAGAAACACGGGTAATGACCAAAAAATAAACTAACAGTGGTCCGTATCTTTTAAGACATTTTAAAAACTCATAATTTTGATCAATCAGCTAAAGTTTGTATGTGATTTCGAAAATGACGTATCACCGAGAACCAGTAGTGTTATTAGTATTAAATTAAAATTTGTTTCAATAAAAGATTTCATTTTGATACATTAAAAATAATGAAATAAATTAATCAATAGATGTTAATTTTATTCTAAAGATTAAGAGTTCTGTTTTAAATCACAAAATCTTAGTGGCTAATTGTGATCATCTCTTTAAGATAAAATAAAATGCACGACTGGGTTGCACCAACTTCCTCATGTATCCAAAGAGCCGGTTTAAAAATATCTTAAGATTTAAAAATGTACCTGCCAGAAAACTTTGTTTTCAAAAATATAAATTCCATTTAATTTCTCAAAAAAAAAAAATGAAATTTCAAAATTTGTATTTGAAAATCGTTGGAGCGTTTTTTTAAAATAATTTTGTATATAGAAAATTTTTCAATTTGGGTTTAAAAATATTTTCTCAGATATTTAGATCCTATTAATATACATACGTATTAAGTTTTTTGTACAAAAATCATGACCCGTTTTCGAGATATCGAATTTCGAAAAAAATATATATTTTTGAAAATCAAAAAAAAATGACATTTTTGAACACCAAATATTATTAAGATAGTATAAGAAATTATTATTGAAAGTGGTTCATTAGTTCTTGAGAAAACTTAAAAGTAAAATAACGGTTCTATGGAGGTACCCTTCTGGAGCAATGAAAGAAGCCAAGTTAAGTTTTTGAGGCAATTAGAATTTTCGGTTGTTGACCAAAATTTTGTATAGAAACTACTGTTATTTTTAGTCTTAACAAAAAGCATGGAAAAATACGCGAATCAGCTTACAACCTTAATATCCAAGTTTGAACTCAATTGACCCAATGGTTTGGACTGTAAGGGCGAGGAAAGACAGACCGACGGACGAAATCGGGGGACCCAGTTTTTTCGACTTCTCTGTCATCGTAATGCCATGTTTGATTAAAAATCGAGTTCAACATTTTTTACGAATGCAAAACTTGCTATACGTCATAAATCCATAAAATCATTACCTATTTTCAAATACATAAGCTTCAATCACTCAAACAGTGCAACGTTGAGGATAAAGGCTTTTCAACAATAATCATTAGATTTTCCAACGTAGTCTCCTGAAGTAAAAATGGGCCTCATTACAGAAGATGCATTCGATTCAAATCCAAATGGTTTTGATATATTTTAAGGTGATCGCGTGAACTTTAACAGCCTTAAACTAATTGCAACGATTGACGAGGAATCGACAAAACTGGGATTTTGTCAACACTACGTTCTACAGCAACAATATTCTAGTTGTTTTCGAGTACACGGTTTTTATTTTTCATATCATTAGCTTTTTTAAACAGCCCAAATTTTCCAACAGTTTTTTATTTCATTTTAAGTAATGGCGTAGTGCTTTTGACTTTACTAGTCAAAAGATCATGGCTTTGAAAGTGACAGCCACCTTATTAACAGGTCACTCGAAATGAAACCTTTATTTGAAAAACCTTTAACAAAGATAAACTAAATAAATAATATCATATTCTATAAGCCTATCACAAAATATTTTACCATTAAACTTTTGTCTAATTCCATTCAAAGAAGTGTTAGAAATTTCTTGTATGATAAAAGTAGTAAATATACATACATACATACTAACATTATATGTATGTATGTATAGTTTTGTAAATCCCTCCGGACATACATAAAATTTCTATAGTCAGAATATGTACAAAAAAATAAAAGAAAACGCACTTTATTCATAATCTTCGCTAAGGTTAACCAACTGCGAATATTTTCAAATGTACAATGTAGGTACCTGGATTTTCCTTAGGTATCCTCGTATGATAAATACAATCTTAAAACGAAAAAGAAAAACTAAATAATAAAACATGTATGAGAAATGCCGTTTGACAAGCACTTTAATTAACGTCCTAGAGCCTTTTGGTACAACACCCTCTCAAGAGGCAACGTCGAATATTTACAGTTCACTCAAGGATATTCCACGACAGAATATTATTATTATTCTTCTTCCTTTTTTTTTTAAATCTGAATTTCTCCGAGTTCATCTGTCTGTAAATGAGTGTTCATCATCATCTGTGCCTCGTTGTGCCTCTGCCTCGTCCTGTGAAACACCAAACACGGCGCTACATAAATTTCGCTCGCTGCTACTTTACACAAAACCCAAACCAAAACCCAAACATTTATACAAGATGTGGGAGGAAGGCAAACTATATGCTAAAGAAAACGAAATGTCAACATACAATAAACCATATGTGTATGGTGTATGCAGTTAAGCAGGATCCACCTGAATCCTGTACCTGATTTATGTGACGATGAGTGTGTGTTTTTTTTTTTTTTGATTTTTGCAAACGAGCAGATGTGTCGAGGACGATTGCAATTCACAATTTTACGTATAGTTGCATTCTGCTGTCAGTTGTGTATTTGTGGCACTTGACATTGTGTGCTTTGCTTAGATGCAGACAAAACAAAAAAAAAGCCAGCTGAACTATGAACTTTGTGGAAGACAAACGCCAAAAGTTGTTCCTTATAAGTTTGAGGCTTTGCTGCCTATGCACAAAGATCGATCTGCTGCCAAGCATTGGTTTGATAAGGAAGAGGAGGCATGGACTGACAATAGACTTAAATCCAATCTACTTGGTGGTCCTGCTTCACGGAGAATTAATTCACTTTTTTGTGGAATCTATTCCATTTTTCAAAAATCAGTTCTCTAAAAGTGAATTTATTATCGCTCTTCGTTGTTTCAATTGAAAAATGTAACTATTACTAATTTGAATAAGATATTTTACTAAAAACAACTCTTATTTGAGTTGGTATTAATTACCAACAAATAATCGAACACTTATGAAAGGACTCAACATTTAATTGCTAAGGTGACAATTCTTCTTGTAGTTTGTTAAAAGAGGTTTACTACCCACAACTGAAGTTTAATATCTGGATGTATATAAATTGGCAGGTTCAAGCGACATAAGGGACTTAAAAGTAAGTCAAGTTCCTATTATCTGATTGGCCAGCTGCCAAAAAGTTGCATTCCAATTATGCAATTGCATTGGAAAGTTGAGTGGAAAGTTTGTCAAGAAAAATCGCACTAACTATCAAGTCAAGTCTACTTATGCCAAAATGACAGTTGATCATGTTTTTTCATTCAACTGAAAGTGAAAGTGATTTATTTATATTCTGCACAATTTTATTTTATGTTTTATGTAAAAACTTTTCCTTATGAAATTGGGAAAGGAATAAGTAATATTTATTTAAAGTACAAAATACGAGTCGAGATGGACTTGTACTTTGTGTTTTATGTTTTTAATAGTTTCTGCATGAATTTGAAGTTTATGACACTTTACCAACTAACTAGTTGCCTTGTTCAAAATGTACATTCATAGAAAGTAGTTGACTGCAAATGAAGTCCCTTATTTTGTCTGAACTTGCCCCATATTGTGTTGGCCTTACAGCTGTCACATTTGGCTTTTGACTTTCAAACTAAAGTTGGACTGCCAATTGTCCTTTGACAATAATATTCATTTTATTTAAATAAAGCTTAGATTCTCATAAATAAATAAAAAAAAAATAACGAAACAGGAAATAACAAAACTTAATGAAATATGAAAACTTTATCCATAATGACGTTGCATTAAGCAACAGCAATCTTTGAAATTATTACATAAATGAAAAAATTGAAAATTGAATACATTCAAACTGAAAAAACTTATGCAGGAAGATAAAATTTGAATAAAAATTTATAACTCAGACACTTAAAAGAGTATATCCTATGTCCGTTTTTCCAGTTCAGCAGTTGGTTATGTTGTATATATGAATAGTTGAATATTGTTTTGTTTTATTTTATATATATATTTTTTAATAGTACTTTGTTTGGTTAGTTTATTTTCTATATAGGGTCTGTGAGGTTTTAATTGCAAAAATTTTGAGTGTTGAAAATATTTTAATCTTTTATATAGAAATATAATATAACAACTGCACGGACACAGGATGCTGAAAAATAAAATAAAAAAATAATAATAATGAAGTGATACTTCTCAAGGTTACCAAGAGTTTCTATGTTTAGTGTACATCAGCTTGATTTTAAGACTTTATGAAAACTGAAAATAATAATTTTTTAAATGGCCAAGAGGACATAAAAATGAAACTACCATAAACTGTAAAAATACTTCAGAGCATTTAAGAGCTATAAATTAATATCCTACCTCATCACAACTGGGTTCAAAAAGGAGGTATACCATTCAATTTGAATTTATTCAATTTTCATCTCAAAATATTTATTTTTCAAGGAAATTTCGCTATAACTATTAATTAAAAGTAATAATCCCTTAAATTACATAATAGAAAATAATATTCTCTTTATTATTCCTTAAAAAGGGTTTTTTGTTTAGCGTGGGTAGATTTTGGCAAACTCAGTGTTGTCATTTTATTTTAATGAAATCTGTCAATTTTTTTTCGTATTATTGAATTATTGCTTATACCAATTTATAAATGCAAGCTACAGGTTCAAATAATAAAACTTAATGATCGGAAATAAACTGGGAAGGTACAATTGGTAAGTTATTAATTTTCTATAGGAACTTAATTATTGTTGAATTGAAAATTTTGACATTTCTCGACGTTTCAAGGGCCATAGAATCTTAATAAAATATTTTTAGAGCGATGACGGTGTGTGCAAAAGAAAATTTATTGGCTCAATTTTTCTCTACCGCAGCACGAATTTTGATACGCGGTTGTTTTGATTTTAAAGATATGTGCAAATAAATAATAATTATGGCAATTTTAGAGCGAGGAATCATTTGTTTTTATTTTAAATTAATTTTTAAAAATTTATTTTCATATAAAACACACGCAAAAATGGTTACCTTTTACATGTATTTCCTATTTTTTGTTTCAGTGTTGCCATACTTGATTTTTTGTTGGATTTTACTGAATTTGTTTAGATTTTAATTTCATATTATTCATACATTTTAAGATTTTTAAATTTCATTGAATTCAAGGTAGGTGCTTTTTATTTATACTATCCATTCCAAAAAGTCTTGTTTTAGGCGTGTACAGTGGCTCAAAAAACAAAATAGAAAAAAAAGTAAGGTTAGATCCGAAAAAGATTTTAAACCCGTTCTATTAAGACAACCTACTTAAAAATCAAAAGGATACTCGAGCTACGGTAGTGAAAAGTCGTCCCTAATTTTTGTTAACAGATAATAACATCAAAAGATGCAGAAAGGACTTTCAAAAAATTGAGCGGGAGGTTTTTTTTACTATAACAATTTTAAAAAAAATTAAAAACTTGGTTGACCAAAAATAATTTCGAACCAAACGCAAGTGACTTGTGACGTGATATCAAATTGGTAGAAATTTTTGTATTAAAAATAAGAACTTTCAAAGGTGTTACTAAAAATTGGTATCGGAAATTGTGTTTTGACTGAAATATCTCAGGAACAAAGACAAATATTGAAATTAAACTTATTTTTTGATATGCAAACATTTTTTTTAAACTTTGTGTTAATTTTATAGAAAAATCCAACTGAAAACTTGAAAAAACTAAAACCTTCTGCTAAAAAATGGCATGTATCCTTAAAACAAAGAAAGATATTGATTTCACATTTTTTTAGCCGACACAAAATGTTTTTAATATTTTGTTTTTAACATTTTGTAAAGTTCTTAAAAGTATTGACAACTTCTTTTTTTTTGTTGTTGTTAAGTTATTTTCTTATTCAGAAAAAGATCTTGGTACGTCACAAATATTTCTTATTTCCTAAACAGGTTAAATTGGAACGACCACTCAAACTTAAATTAGTTAACAAACAAGTGGACTTAAGTAATCACCTTACTGAACACAGTAATTCCTTTGATTGCTTATATAATTTTGACTTCAGAAGAGCTAATTTCCAGCAGTTGTCTGAAGATTTAACCATTTCTGGAATTGCTGATACATTAGCATTTTCTAACATTGACGAAGCAGTTTCAACTTTTTATAAGATCCTTAATTATTGTTTGGAAAAAAATGTACCTTTAAAGAAATCAAAAAATACAAACTTTAGCCACCCTTGGTACACGAAAGAATTGCGTTTACTGCGTAACAAAAGAAATAAGGCATGGAAAATGTATCTCAAAACTCTGTCTCCAAGCAACTTCTCTTTCTATGTTGAACTCTTTAACCAATTTAAGTCTCTTTCTAATTTTTTATATGCTAGCTATGTTACTGATATGGGCACCTCTTTGAAAGAGAATCCTAAAAAATTTTGGAAACTTGTAAACCTAAAGAAAAAATCAGATGGCTTTCCAGTTAACTTCACTTACAAGAACCTTTCATTAGATAAAACTGTTGATATCTGTAACGCTTTCGCAACAAATTTCCGTGAGTCATTTGTTAATAACCCTGAAGAAGTTGATGAAGTATATTTTCATAATCTTCACTCCTTTTCGCAAACTAGCTGTAGTCACATACCTGTGCTACAGAGTACGGTCCTTGATCTTTTATCCGCGTTAAATGATGACTGTTCAGCCGGTCCCGATGGTATTCCCCCGATAGTATTAAAAAAGTGTAGTAATGCTTTAGTTGAACCACTAACGTTCTTATTCAAACTTTCTCTAAAAACAGGCAAATTTCCCAATATATGGAAGGAGTCATTTCTAACACCAATTTTCAAGAAAGGTAACAAGGCGGATATATGTAAGCAACTACAGGCCCATTGCAAAGCTGTCTTGCATTCCTAAAGTGTTTGAACAAGTTGTTTGTGAAAGTGTAGCATTTTTTAGTAAGAATCTCATTTGCGAACAGCAACATGGTTTTGTGAGAAAAAGATCAACCGTTACTAATCTCCTCACATTCTCAAACATATGTTCAAACGCTTTAGAACAAGGTCATGAAGTTGACTGTGTATACACTGACTTTTCTAAAGCTTTTGACCAACTTAGCCACGGAATTATTTTATTTAAACTTAAAGCTCTTGGTTTCCCACCATTTTTTTTAGCTTGGATCAAATCATACCTTGAAAACAGATCCTATGAGGTAAAATTTAGAAATTGTCTTTCTGAACCTTTTATTGCTCAATCTGGTGTTCCCCAGGGAAGCCATCTTGGCCCTTTTTTGTTCATCTTGTCTATTAACGATGTATCGTCATGTCTACGCTCAAGTGAAGTACTCATTTTTGCTGACGATATGAAGATTTTTAAAATAATAAAGTCCACTAATGATCGTATTCTTTTACAAGCCGACATTGATAGTTTCACATTTTGGTGTGGGAAAAATAGCCTTGCCCTCAACCCTTTAAAATGCCAGACGATAACTTTTACTAAAAAACGAATCGGTAGTGTATTTGATTATTGTATATCAAAGCAAAAACTCGGTCGCGTCTCCACATTTAAAGATTTAGGTGTTCATTTCTGTTCCAACTTAGAATTTACACATCACATTATTTTATTGTTAATAAAGCAAGTTCTATGCTTGGTTTTATAAAACGCTGGGCAAAGGAGTTCAATGATCCTTATGTTACTCTCTCTTTATACAATTGTCATGTTCGTCCTCATCTTGAATATGCTTCGCAGGTGTGGACTCCCTATTACGAAATTCATAAAAAACGTATTGAATCTATTCAACATAATTTCATTCGCTTTGCCCTAAAGGGTCTTCCTTGGGATGATCCTTATGATCTGCCTCCCTATGAACATCGTATTCAGCTTCTTCAAATGCAATCTCTCCATCAAAGGCGTGTTAATAATGACTTAGTATTTTTTCATCAACTCATTAATGGTGAAATTGATGCACCTTATTTACTATCTTGTGTACATTTGAATTACCGAGGCGGAACTCATCACCTGCGTACATTTGATTTTATACATATTGACTTCCATAGAACTAACTATGGGAAGAATAAAGCATTAAGTCGAATGAGCATTTTATATAACTTAAACTGTTCATCGATAGATTTAAATTTAAATAAGGTGGGATTAAAATCATTGTTTAGAACCAGTGCTCCACTATCGTAAACGTTTTTATTTTATTTTTTTGTACTGTAATAATTCATGTTAAATGTTAATAATTATTATGTTTTGTATTTTGTGCGTGTGTTAGGCTATAATTGTATTATTTTCTTACTAACAACTAACACATGCACTTATGATGAGCTTCTGATCGTAGTTTGACGCTTGCTATAAGCTTACTACTTTCTGAAAATTCTGAAGTGTAAAGTACAACCAAATGAAAAGTTTTCCAAAAAGGGTTTTGACTTTGAACATACTGCTTTTTGTGCAGTTGTCACTTTTGAAGCTGTCATCACATTTTAACAACACAACCCTTTTTTTGTAGTGACAGTTCATAAAACTAAATCATTTTAAAGTTTTTGTCACCGACTTTTTTGATCAGCAATAGTGGAACTGTTAGGTACGGATGGGCAGAACTGAAACCCTGAAACCACTCATGATTAACTGGGAATATGTCAACCGTACTCTCGCCACCTCGACGAAAACCGCGAAGATCTTTGGAGTTCTCTTAAGGATTTTAAAGTTTCTTTAACACAAGAATTTAAAAGAGTCGATCTCCAGCGCCGTCGTACCTTCGTCCTTCTCCGGTTGGGTCCTTGGTCCGGATTTTCATCGCAAAATCATTTCCAGCAATGAAGCTCATTTTCACCTCTGAGTATATGTACAAACGTTATAAAATAGGGGCTCAAGAATGATTCTTGAAGAGCCTCTTAATACTCAACGTGTAAGAGTTTTTTGTACTTTTGTAAGTATTCGAAAATCAGACCGTGTTATTTCTCGAAGAGGTTACCACAATTGGCCAGATAATTTTAACATCTTTAGACTTTTTTCTTTAGGGCGACGTATGATGTAAGGTTTTTGCAAATGCTCCAGAATCAATTTAAGATCCTAAAAATTCGTGAATTTAAGATCCTAAGAATTAGTGAAGTTATGGGCGACGCAAAATGGCAAATGTCTGAAATATCAGTAAAAACCTCTTATTTGAAAACCATGTATAGCATGACAAAAATTTGATTTTGTTCATTTTATTACATTTTTAAAGCGAAGCTCGAATCTGACATATCATGAACATATATCGGGTGATTTTTTAAGAGCTTGAAAACTTTTTTTTTAAAAAAAAACGCATACAATTTGCAAAATCTCATCGATTCTTTATTTGAAACGTTAGATTGGTCCATGACATTTACTTTTTGAAGATAATTTCATTTAAATGTTGACCGCGGCTGCGTCTTAGGTGGTCCATTCGGAAAGTCCTATTTAGGGTAACTTTTTCGAGCATTTCGGCCGGAATAGCCCGAATTTCTTCGGAAATGTTGTCTTCCAAAGCTGGAATAGTTGCTGGCTTATTTGTGTAGACTTTAGACTTGACGTAGCCCCACAAAAAATAGTCTAAAGGCGTCAAATCGCATGATCTTGGTGGCCAACTTACCGGTCCATTCCTTGAGATGAATTGTTCTCCGAAGTTTTCCCTCAAAATGGCCATAGAATCGCGAGCTGTGTGGCATGTAGCGCCATCTTGTTGAAACCACATGTCAACCAAGTTCAGTTCTTCCATTTTTGGCAACAAAAAGTTTGTTAGCATTGAACGATAGCGATCGCCATTCACCGTAACATTGCGTCCAACAGCATCTTTGAAAAAATACGGTCCAATGATTCCACCAGCGTACAAACCACACCAAACAGTGCATTTTTCGGGATGCATGGGCAGTTCTTGAACGGCTTCTGGTTGCTCTTCACTCCAAATGCGGCAATTTTGCTTATTTACGTAGCCATTCAACCAGAAATGAGCCTCATCGCTGAACAAAATTTGTCGATAAACACATTTCGAACCGAACACTGATTTTGGTAATAAAATTCAATGATTTGCAAGCGTTGCTCGTTAGTAAGTCTATTCATGATGAAATGTCAAAGCATACTGAGCATCTTTCTCTTTGACACCATGTCTGAAATCCCGCGTGATCTGTCAAATACTAATGCATGAAAATCCTAACCTCAAAAAAATCACCCATTACATATGTATGTACATATTAAAAACAAAATACTTAATCATATTAAAAATACACACATCAATTTTTTTTATTAATCCAAAATATATTTTTGTATAAATGTATTCATTATCCCCTCAAAAGATCTATAACATATCATTCTTCTTCTATATTAATAAATCATTGAGATACAGAAAAATAAAATGATATCTACATATGTATGTATATCCATGTGTATACTTAACAAAACCCGGTAGCTTCCATATCCGGCTTTTCAAGCTTATACAATATAATCATCTCATCATATAATATCATTCCAACCTGGACCTACCTCACCGTCGTCGGTCGTCGCGTCGCGTCGCGTCGGTCGTTGTTGTCGTCATCATACGTATAAAACATAATATTTTATGTACAATTGTTCTAATTTCAATTTTTATTTGTAGATAAGTGAAAAGAGCTTTCACAATGAATTAGGTTAACTTCCGTTTTGCTTTTTACCTAAGTATTCTATATTTATATACGAGTGCACTCTGTAAAGACATACCTACACATAGTTCTCAACTCAATTTAATTTTACAGGAGTAAACTTCCTTTCCAATCTTATTGATTGGATCATTAATATTTTCAATCAATCATTTAAGACTAATGATGACCAGCGATATATGTATATGTATGTACGTATGTGTTTTAGTTAAATTAATGATGATTGATGTTTTTCCGACACATCGTATCACAACGGTGAGTTAGAAATACCTTTTTGATTTATTTACTTTCACACTCCACACATTTCAAAACTTTAAATTGGATTTTATGTGAATTTATTCTATTGTCTTAAATTAAAGAAAGAAAACACCTGAACAAGCTTATACAGAAATATCATATCCTTGTTAAAATATAGTATATACTTTCCTAACTCACAAGGAAGAGTAACTCAATTTAATTTTATCTTAGACCGCCTCCTCCTTTCAAATTTCTACATTGTGGAGGTGGAGGTGGAGGAGGAGTTGTGAAAAATGAAAATCATCTTTGTTTGTCGGACTTAAAAATCATTTATGTACATTCCATTGTAGGTGGATAGAAAAGCATTTTTCAAAAACTCAAATAAAGAAGTTAGAAAGTATCGTAAAACTCTTAGATGCAATATTTTCTGAAAAAAGTTCTGCTGCAATTTCTGTAAATGCAGGTACCTACATATTTGCTCAGCAATATAGAAAAACAAACATAAATTTGCAACCCACAAACTAACTAATGCACTCTCGTTTCTCGCTTCTCGTTCCTCGTTCTTCAAAGCGGTTACGATTACGCAATGGCGGATCCAGGGGGGGGGTCGTAGGGGTCATGACCCCCCCCTGGGAGACAATTTGTTTGCTTTTTCGTAGGAATTCCCTTCAATTCAAAACTAATCGTATTGCGGTAATGGATAATATGACCCCCATTATGTTGAATTATTTATTTTTTGTATATGAAAACAACATTTGTATTTTACTTCCTTAAGCTTTGTTACTAAAAGTACTACTTTTAACTGAGGACTGTACCAATAACATAATATGAATCGGGAATTCAGCCTTTTCCAAAAACGCAGCACAAATTCATCAACTTTTGACCAACTGACGATCCTGGGGGGGTCATATGAGCCATAAAGCTTATTCAGTTAAGTTGTATATTTCATCTATAGATTCATTAGTAATTTAACGACATTCACCAAAAAGTGGTTTGCTGTCAAAAACAACTAAAATTTTTGTTTTCACTCAATTTAGAATTTGAAAAAAACTTTAGAATGCTTTAAATTATTTTCATGAAAATTGTTTCTAAGAAAAAGAGCAAATATTCAGGTTCTTAAGAAGAAACCCTGAGTAAGAGATCATCAATTTTATATTAAGTTGCCTTCAAATTCCTTAAACTAGCCTTTATTACATTTTTTATTTTATTACATTTTTTTTATTATTACATTTTTTTTGACACACATTAATAGTGAACATGAAGGTTTTTAATCCTAGCTTTTCCTTCAATTATATTTGTATTTGTAAAAAACTACTTATTAAAAAAACTCATAATTTGGCAGTAGTAAGATAGCGTATGTCAATCTCTGTAAATTGTGCAATATTGCAATTTTGGCTACAATAAAAACTATATATTCTGAAGTGATTTTTACTTGCGACATATAGGAACTATATGGTAAGTTTTGCATTAGTAAACAATTTCGAACTAGAGCTTGTAATCAAATATGACATTACGACGGTAGAGAAGTCGAAAAAAGTGGAAACCCTGATTCCGTCCGTCTGTCTGTCTTTCCTGGCTCCTACAGTCCAAACAATTGTGTTGATTGAAATAAAGGTTTTCAGCCGATTAGCGTAAGGCGTTTTTTTTCATTTTATTAACACGAAAAATAACAGCAGTCCCCATACAAATTTTTTGGTTAAAATATGTGATTTTTCTAAAAATTTCTCTAAATTTTGTGTTCTTAATTTGGCTTCTTTCTACAAAAAAAACATATTTTGGTATTGCTCCAGAAGGGTACCCCTCAAAAACCTTTATTTTGTTTTTAAGTTTTCTCAAGAACTAATGGACCGATTTCAATAATCTTCTCTTTCTGTGCAAGCTCTTTTTGATGATCAAATGATCAAATTGAACTCGGGAAGAGTTTAATGTTTAAGCGCGAATAGACGTCAAAAAAAGTTCGCCCGGCAAAACATTGTTTATTTGCATTTATATAATCACACTAAATGACTCTAAGCGTGAAAAGTGACACTTTGGACCAGTTAAAAATAAAAAAACGAATTAATTGCGATAATTAAAGTATTAATAGTTCTTTTAAAGAAAAATTAAAATCAAGTCTTTTTTTTTCATATTTTTTTTTTTCCTTTGGTCTGATTGACAACGTGTCATTGCCTTCCACACTCTTAAAAATTCTAATAAAATACTCTTAGTTCCATTTTGTTTTTGTGTTGGTATAATGAACCGTGACGGTTTACGATCTGCGGGGAAACAGAAAACAATTACTCCCTCAACCTCTTCCGCATCGGCAGTACGCACTCCAACAAACACCACCAAACAAACGACACCCACATCCGTACTTAAAAGCATCAACTCAGACATGGACAAGTTGGTTCAGAGAAAAATTGATGATTTATTAAATCGCTTGACAAAAGATCTCCAAGACCTTCGGACCGATTTTCTCAAACAACTAACAACCATCGAAAACAACTTGTTTGCTCTTATAACCGAGGCAAACACATCGGTGGATGCACTTAAAGACCGAGTTAAAATATTAGAATCACGCCTGGAATCAGAATCTCTCACTATCGTTAATGATGAAGTAACAGACCTACAAAAGAGATGCGATGTTTATGAACGAAGAGAAGTTTCCTCTGACGCCGTGCTCCTCGGCATCCCAGAACTCCATAATGAAAACATCGCATCTATATACAACAACATATGCAATGCCATCGAATGCACCCCTCCTCCTCTGAACGCAGCTTTTAGAATCAAGATGAGAAACAAAAACCCTCTGCACAACTCCCCCATCGTTCTCAAATTCGGCGCTCCACACGAACGAAACATGGTTTTAAAATGTATTGCTAACTTCCACAAAACCAATCAAAGACAACTCAAATTGGAAGATATTGGTGTTAAAGTGCAAGCAAAAAAAAATGATGATGATGACACAAGCCAGAGAAACAATATCTACCTGCAAGCAAGTTTGACACCCCGAAACCGCTCATATTTTAAACAGGCAATGCGACTAAAACAGAATGGGATACTCTTCAGCGTTTTTACACGCTCTGGTTCAATTTTTGTTAAGGAGAGAGAAGATTCTGATAGCCTACTCATAAACAACAATGCAATTATGAAAGCACTTGCCGACAAAGCGACGACGACTTATCATGATGAAGAAGCTCACCACTAAGATAAAAGTTAAGCGCACCAGCACAGCGTTAATTGTTATTATATATTTGCTCTCTATAACTTTATCTCTCTTTTTTCTCTTTCTCTCTTTTTTCTTTTCTTTACTTTTTTCTTTATTATTTTTTAATTTCTGTATCACCTTCGATTTATGTAAAAGTAGTTGCTTTGTGTTTATTTGTTATATTAAATGCATGTTACTTTTTTCTCGCATGAGAGTTTACCAGTACAGAGTTGAGTGAAAATGATATAAGTTTCAGAGAGGACAGTGGGGATGTTTCATTAAAAATTATGCTCAATATTTTTTGCAACAGAGTTATGGGCCTAAAAATTGTTCATATAAATGCTCAAAGTTTGTTTCCGAAAATCGAAGAATTTCGCTTTTTATTTGAAAAATCGAATATAGATGCAATTTGCATTTCTGAAACGTGGTTTTCTCCTGACATTGAAGATATTTCTTATAAATTAAATGGTTACATGCTCTTTCGGTCTGATAGATGCAGTCGAGGTGGTGGGGTTGCGATTTTTATAAAGGAGGGGTTAGCCTGTAGAAAGGTTTGTCACTCGTCTGCGAGTTCATCATACGAATACTTATTCATAAACATTTTTGGTGTAGAGAGCAGTCTTCTTCTGGGGGTAGTTTACAGACCTAATAGGTATGTTGACCTTGAGCCTTTTTATAATATAGTTGATGAAATCAATACCATATCACCAAATATAATAGTTTGTGGTGACTTAAATAATAATATTCTAGCTGATGATAACTTCTGCGAACAAATGAGCACCTTTGATCTGCATCTCGTAAACTCTACAGTACCTACTCACTTTACTCAAACTTCGAGTACTCTGCTAGATATCTTTCTTGTTAACAGCTATGATGGGGTATTATTCTACAACCAACTTAATGCTCCAACGTTCTCACACCATGATCTCATATTCCTTACATTTGATTTCGAAACTATCTATAGACCTAATAACCGTTTATCTTTTAAACGAGATTTTAAAAATATTAATAAAACCTCTCTCGAACTTGACATTCGTTCCATACCATGGGAAAATATTTACTTATTGTCGTCACCAAACGACCAAGTTGAGTTCTTAAACACAAACATTTTATATTTGTATAACACCCATGTCCCACTAAAACAAATTAAAACTCGTAATGTTTCAAAACCGTGGTTCACAAACATAATTAAAGATCTTATTAATCAACGTGACCAAGCATATAGGCGATGGGTTCGTACTCGGGTTATTGAATTTCAGGAAGTCTATAAAGCATTGCGTAATAGAGTGGTCTTAGAGATAAGAACAGCAAAAAAACATCATTTTGCAAGTCACCTCCAAACTAAAACCGATGGTAAGAAGCTTTGGAAAAATTTACGTGAGCTTGGACTTGGGAAACAAAAACCTCAATCTCAACCTATTATTGACAGTGATGAATTAAATCAAAAATTCCTAAATCCTCTTTCTATCCCACTATTGGTTGATAATGAGTTTCCAGCTGTTTCCCCTTCACGCTCATCATTCTGTTTTTCTGGTGTAAGCGATCTTGATGTTTTGGAATGCATTCTTTCAGTGAAATCAAATGCAGTCGGAGTTGATGAAATTAATCCCATGTTTCTTAAAGCCATAATGCCATATCTGCTGCCTTTCGTTACACACATCCTCAACAGTGTTCTTACCTCCGGTATCTTTCCAAGTCAATGGAAATTGGCCAAAATTATACCCATTCCTAAAAATGCAGTATGTAATGATTTCAGACCGATCTCTATTCTCCCCTTCCTTTCTAAAGTTTGCGAAAGAGTAATGCAAAAACAATTAAACGAGTATATTATGAGGAATAAACTGTTAGTTGACATTCAGTCGGGATTTCGACCCAAACACAGTTGCACTACTGCGCTTATGAAAGTGGTCGAGGATATCAGGAAAAGTCTTGACGACAACGATGTTACCTTTTTGGTCCTTCTAGACTTTTCGAAAGCCTTTGACATGGTCAATCATTCTCTTCTTCTAAGAAAACTACAGTTCTCCTTCAATCTGTCTTCTGATGCAATCAAACTAATTGCATCCTACTTAGGTGGCAGAATGCAAGCTGTGTATCTTGCTGGTAATTATTCAAGTTTCCTTCCTGTTCCCCGAGGTGTTCCCCAAGGATCCATACTGGCACCACTCCTCTTCTCCCTATATATAAATGAAATCGCGTCCATCATTTCACAATCATCTAGGCACTTTTATGCCGATGACATCCAAATATACAAAAGCTGTTCACTCGGCCTAATTGAGAATTGCGTATTCACAATTAATGAGGAGCTTGGTTTGATTTTTGGTTGGTCAAATAGCAACGGCTTAAGTCTCAATCCCAATAAATGCAAATGTTTGGTAATTTCGAAAAAACCCTTGGATTTAACCTACTTCCCACCAATTACATTAAACAACATTGCACTAGAATTCGTAAGCACAGCTAAGAATTTAGGAATGATCTTTAACCGAACGCTAACATGGAACAATCATATTTACTCTATTGTCGGGAAAACTTATGGAGTTCTCCGCACTCTTTGGACTTTCCAACAATACACCCCAATAAATACACGATTTATGCTGGCAAAAACCCTAATAATACCCGTACTTACTCAGGGTTGTGAAATTTTCCTAAACTGTGATTCGTTTTGTAAACAAAAACTAAAAGTCGCTTTCAATAGCACCATTCGTTATATCTACGGACTTAGAAAATATGATCATGTTTCGCACTTGAGTATGAGCCTTCTTGACATGTCATTTGAAAATTTCCTTCAATTTCGAACCCTTAAAATGCTTTATAATATAATTCAATCACGCGAACCAAATTATCTTTTCGAGATTCTTCGCTTCGCGGAATCAAACCGTGCGATCTATTTAATACTCCCTAGATTCAACTGCCTGACATCTGAACGACAATTCTTCATCGCCGCCATCCGACTCTGGAACTCACTCCCATCTTCTCTGAGAAAAATAAGTAGCATCAATCATTTTCACAACGAACTAATGGAATTTTTAAAACAACAAAGCAACTAACTTAACCTTTTATTCTCTATCTTTTTTTTTCTATCTCTTTCTTTCTAAGCTTCAATTTCCTTATCTATTTCTTGCCATCTAGGTTTACATCTATTTATTATTAATATTATATTATCCTTTTCCATAATAAATTACTAAACATGTACAATAATTTTTTTATATTCCATGTATTATATTATTCACAAACTTGCACTATTTTATAAGATTTATCTTACTGTGTTAGTATATAAAAATACGTAATAAATGAAATGAAATGAAATGAAATGATGATCATTTTTTATGATATATTTTTTTTTTTTATTTAAAAAAAATATTAATTTTGTTCACAAAACTCGATATCTCAGAAAGGGATCAACATTTTTTGACGAAATTTAAATGTAAAATGTACATATATTTATAAGCTCTTTATTTAGTGCTTACCAAAAATATTTTTAAGACAAAATTTAAAATTTGAAATGATTTTCGAAAAAAATAAGTTAATCTATATTTTTTGAAGAATAAAATGGCATTTAAATTTTTGAAAAAAACTTATTTTGCAGGTACATTTTTAAATCTTAAAATATAGGAAATATTTTTAAACAGACTTTTTGTAAAAAAAATTAGCAAGTTCTAGCGACCCAGTCGTGTATTTTATTCATTTCAAAATTGGTTTTCTGTTGAATACAAAAGATCTTAAAAGATCTTAAAAAATTAAATAAATCTACTTTTGAAGTGAATTTGCTTTGGATGCTCTAGAACTAATATTTAAACACGAATTTCAATAATATAAATGTCCCAAAAACAGCAAAAGTGACGCTTTTGTTAAACTAATGGCTAATTATTGAAAAATATAATAAACGTTTCATATTTATTGACATAAAAGCTTTGAATCTCTTGAGATTTGAAGTGAAAAGAGATTCTGAAACGTTTAATTTGTGAGTGCCCCACAAACGTTTCTTCCCAACTTATTTGTTTACCTTAATTTGTTTTAATTTAATTTTTTAGAGAAATTCTGTACTTAAATGCACCTATGTACATATATCCTCAAATTCAAGAACCAAGCATTTTTCTCTCTACAATTTTTAAGTTTTGTTGACTCCCTTAAGGTCAAAATACGAGTAAGCAGACTGATAGCGATAGTAATAATAGACTCCCGAAAATTAAGTTCGATAAAACTTCGTCAAAAAAGCCCGACATTTCTTCATATCAGATCCTCTCTCATTTTCTGGATTTTTGAATTCTTAAGCGTTCTTAGCATAAATAGAAATGGATACAAAAAAAGTATATTTTATTTTTGGAAAAAAAGCTACGTTTCAAAACAATTTCTTACATTTCTGCGTGAAATGCAGCAAAAACACTCTAAACCATTGTGTTTTAGCTCTAAAATATGGCACATTTATAAAACTTTTGGAATCTAGGAATGCTTTCATATGTAGGGAGTCATACAAATTAAATAGTGAAACCATACTTTGCTGGACAACAGTGTTCTAAAATAATTTGATAACTAAAGTTGTCATTTTAGCGATTGAAATGTGTAAAGGCTAGGTTAATATACTCGTACACATTATGTTATTTAAATTTTGTTGGCCTCCCTTACAAAAAATTAAAGAACATGTTTAAGCGGTGAGTAAAAACTCATCTAAGTGTGTGACCCCCCCCTGATAAAAAGTCTGGATCCGCCCTTGCGATTACGATTGTGTCCTGACGCACTCACTGAATGACTCAAAGAAGAGAGTCCTTACAAAGTTTTTCATTCTTTTCTTTTTGGTTGTTGTTGTGTTTATTTCAAAAGTAAAAACACACGTTTTTAGTTTTTGCATTTCTAAGAATGAAAAATAATTCTTTTGGTTAAACAAGGAATCGCATCAGGATCAGGACAGGACTCTCCCTGCCTTTGTTGACTTTCATTTTACACCACCGCCACCAACACCACCCGAGACCGGATGATGATGATGGGGGTGGTGAGGTGGAAGCGATGTGTGCGTTTGCATGAGAATAATGACGATGACGAACAAAATGTTCAAAAAAAAAACAAAACAAAATCGATAAACGAACTGCCTTCGTTCCGTCGTCTCAAATGGGAGAGGACATTTTTGAAGGTTTTTTTTATTGAAGTCTTTATAACTTTTGGGTACTAACTGATTTCTTAAAGCTTCTTTTTTGATTGTACAAGAAATTATATTTTCGAAAAAATAATCTTGAACATTATATTATTTCCACATTTTATGTAAGGTACGTGTTTCTTTTTTTTTTTTTAATAATTTTTACCTTTAAGTTTTACGGCTTGGGATGAAGATGAAAGTTATTTGGTTGAGTTATTTTATTTTAAAATGAACACCGGATGTTTGTATTTTGTTCGTAGGGTTTATTATTTGGACCCAAAATTATTTATTAATTCCAAAACACTGCGGGGTATCTATATTTGAGTTTAGAGAAAGGTTTTAGAGCAATTTCTCTTTTTTTTTTTGAAACACGGTCTGTATTATGTTTAATTCGACACACTTTATGTGATTTTAACAACTATACTGTCAAGTGGTGGAAACGGACTGACCATCACTATTTAGTCAAAGAACCTTTATGTGTTGAGTTATTTTTGTCTATTGGATGGACTGTGTTCTGGATTTCGATTAAAATAATGGAATGTTGTGAAAGTGCGCAGGATTTTCAATGCAGAAGATGTGTTTGTTGAAGGAAAGTTTGACACTAAGAAAAGGACTGTTGGATTTTGTTTAAGAACAAGATTGCGGGAATAGAAATGAATTTCAGTAACAATTTTGTACTAAAATCTTAACTTATTATAGTCGAAAAAATACTTTATAATAAAAAAAGGGTTCTTAACAACAATATTTTGTATAGCATGCAATAAAATTCTTTAAGTTGACACATTAATTTATTTTAGAGGTATTTTTTGTAGATTTTTAGTTTTTGTAAAAAATTGACAATCTAATTTTTCTAAAAATTTTAATAAACATTAATAGGATGACTTAATTTGAAGGCAATATCTTTAATTGTTGCCAAGATATTCGAGTTAAATATCAATTTTTACCAACTTTCTGTTGTATTTTTTTAAGGTTTTTTTAAAAATTTTACCAGATGTCAAAAACGTTATTCTTTGATGCATACAATTATGTTGGAGGTTATATCATTTTTTGTATACAAAATATTTTAGGTGACAAATATTTTTGTTCAGTTGTTTTTTGTTTATTAAAATACAATTTGTTGTTTACTTTATTATTAAATTGCTTTAGTAAAAACAACCTTCTTATTTTTTGTAAAGTTCCTTCTGTTTCTCTTGATGTTATTATATGTAAGAAAATGTTATTGAAGTCTAGTTTAGGTCAATGAAACACAATTTTAATTAGGTTTTATTTGTGACTAGTGCTGGTGTTTTGAAAATATTAAATTTTGATTTTTTTTTGGCTTGTTGCAAAACATTTTTAAAACAATGTTCACAATTACTTACGTACTTAATTAAGGTGGCGCTTCAATCCTCTGTGAACTAGGACCTCACCCAACAAACTTCTCCATCTAGCTCGGTCCCTGCGTAGATGTCTCAAAGTTGGGTGAGGTCACTTTTCACATATGTCACCTGATCCGCGGTCCTCCTCTACTGCGCTGTCTGTGGGTGAAAAATCGAAGACTTTCCGCTCTACATGACCCAGCCATCTCAGCCGTGGGACTTTTAAACTTTTGGCTAAGTCTACGTCGCTGTACAGCCCGTACAGCTCATCGTTCCATCTTTTTCTCAACTCACCTTCTATGCATACGACAGCGTAGATCACGCGAAGAACTTTTCTTTCCAAATCATCCGTCGATGAAGGTCTTATATTGCGACACATTGGTCGCTCGAGAGAGTGCTTTGCTACTCAATTGCTTTCTTAGCCCAAAGAAACAGCAGCGGTTAGAAAGAGTAATTCTCCGTTTGATAGCGGAGCCTAGGTAGACAAAGTTCTTAACTACATCAAAGTTCGTCTGTAGATGCTGTCATATGCGGCCTTGAAATCGATGAAGAGATGGTGAGTGTCGATATGATATTCTTGGGTTTTTTCCAGGATCTGCCGTAATCTGAATATTTGATCGACTGTGGACTTTTCTGGTCTAAAACCACACTGATAAGGACCTATCAGGTTGTTGCTTTAGACGGTCACATATTACGGCAGAAAAGATTTTGTAAGCGATGGTAATTTATAATGTTAAAAGAGTGTGTTTCAATTATTCAATTTTCATTTAGTATTTCATCTAGAATTCATTTCAAAATTAAACTTACCTTTTCAAATTAGTACAGAACATTTTCATTTATAACGTTAAAAGAGTGTGTTTCAATTATTCAATTTTCATTTAGTATTTCATCTAGAATTCATTTCAAAATTAAACTTACCTTTTCAAATTAGTACAGAACATTTTGGTGCCTCTATAGTTAGTGCAGTTTGGAGGGTCTCCTTTTTTCAGAATGTTGACAATTAAGCAAAACAATTAGCTTACCAGCCATACAAAATGTGAAGAATAAAGGAATATGTGATCCCTTTTAAAATTTGTATTAATAAGAAGCTTTCAGTTTTGCATAGAAAAGAAAAGTGTTAAACAAAATGTTAAAGGCCAAAATTATCCTAAGCAAACTGACCAATTACCTCTTTATGGTCCTCAAAATTTGTACGTGTCTTCTCTTTTTGTTTAAGTTTTCATTTGCAAATTAAATTTGTAATACTTGTATAAGCAATCATACTTTTTAAAAAGTAAATAGTTTCTTGAAAGGGCTTTGTTTCTAAATTCGTATCTATGTACTATATCCTTTTTTATTGAGGAACTCGTATTCATTATGTATTCAAATTGTCCGAAGAAAAAAGTCTTTGATATTTTTTAAAGAATTTAACTTGAAAAAAAAAAATATTAACATAAACAAAAAATAATGAATTTATTTGATACAAAAAAAACAATATTAAATAAGAACTTAAAAATATCATTTTTTAAATCCTTTTTCGTGGATAATAAACGCTTTTATTTATACAAACAAAATATCTCAAGTGCTTTTTGTGGCTCTGAAAATTCGACTTAGCAGCCTACAGTTTTTTTGGTCACGGGTACTGCCTCTTGCGAGGAATTGACAAATCATCCAAGAGTCATGAAAAGTGTTTTCGAAAATTACGTTTTAAACGTCCAGCGTTCCATTTGAACGCTTTATCGATGAAGCCTGAAAATTTGCGTTTTTGGATAAAAGTCAAGTTCATTAACCCCCATGATATTGTGCAAGCACTCAATTGCCTTTTTTTAATTAAGTTAAATTTGATTGCTTGTAGCAAATATTTTTGAAAAAAAAAATCATTGTAAAATGTTCTTTGTAATTTTTCTATTTTCAGAAATTCTCTCCGAACAAAATCATTTATATGCAGAAAAAAAAGAAAATTTCGAGAAATATAAGAAAAGGAAATTTAGTTTTTCAAAAAAAAAGGTTTGACATACATAGTATTCTTTCGGATTAGTCTTTATGAAAATGATTTTGCGCACTTTGTTTAAGTTTTCAAACCATTGACATAATATGGACTGCTAGTAGCCAACTTCACTTTGGTTTCATCTATTCCTTAACTCTACTAGCCCTAGGTTAAGGGGAATTAAAGTGAAACTTCTGTCATTTGATTTAAGTCTTGTGTGCTCTTTTTCTCAAATTTTATTTTGAAAAATTACTAATGGTTTTGATAAATTATTTAAATTTTGCTATCCTCTTTCTAAAGTACAGCAATGTTTCAAACATTTTTAATTATTTTGAAGTGCTTGTATCCAGTATTTATGTACTCGCTGAATATCGGACATTTCATTTGAACAAATATTGCTTAACTCAAAAGCAGAAATCGTTTTAATGATCATAATTTAGAATATTGCATGTTATTTTATACATAACAGAAGCTGCCAATCGCAACCCTTGAGTACTTTTTTCAATATTTCGACAATATCAGTAATTCTGACTTTTAGAAACATAGGATCAAATCAGTCAAGTCGTTCTCTTGAATACAACTACAAACATTTTAGTTTTGAAAGGAACAAAAGTTTTAAAGGAACTTATCCCTTATACGAGTTTTACCCGACAAATGTTTAATTTTCCCCATTGTAAGTTTCAAACGAATGATGATTGATTTAGGATACATAAATTCCCCTTTATGAAATATAATCATTTTGTTTGAAGTTTTTTAGACTTAGTTATAAACTTACATCTAATTGGGATCGACTTTGTTGATACCCATAATACATTATATTATTAAAAGTTCTGGGCGCACGAAAATATTTTCCAAACACAGCTCATAACAGCTCTGAATATTACCCACAATTTCAAAAGTGAATCGAATGTTCAATTTGAATCGAGTTTTCTGAAAACAATCATCCTGCTATTCACGAACTAAAATTCTATGCCAAATATCATTATGCCACTTCTATTTTTGCATTCGTAGATTGAATATTCTTCGAACGTTAACTGTATACGTCCCGAAAACTTCTTGTATGACTTTACTTTAAAATATATGTTGGACTCGTTATTTATAATGATATTGAGTAACGTTAATAAACAGATAAAATTATGGGACCCATTTTTACGTAGGTAGCAAAAACATTAAATGAAATAATTATTATTTAGCTTTAAATTTGTATATATTTTGTACTAAAATATAAAAGGAATACAAAAAATGATAAACCATACATTTTTACATTATTTATATTACTTTTCAACAGTTTTTTTTGTTTAACTATATAAAACTGTAAACAGTAACGTCTGCTTATTTTATATCACTAAATATTTGTGCTTAAATAGTATTAGCGAGTTCCTTTTCAAAGTTAGCGAAATCTTCTTCAGTGAATAATGATTCTTGTTCCACGACAGGTTCTTCTTTCTTCACAACATATTTTCCATTATGAATTCGTTGGAGAATCTATTAAAATAATATTATGAAACTAAGAATTTAAAAGTGAATGCTGAATTTACCTTTTCTGCATTTTTAATTTTGACTGAATGTTTTGTGAAGGTAAGAAGTTTATTAACATTATCCTCAGCTCTTTGACTTCTTGATTCCATTTCTTGTCGAATTTCTTTAATAGTTTTCTTAACAGCTAAAAAGGCAAATGATGTATTTAAATAAAAAAATTAATTTTAGACTACTGAGTATTACAAGGCTTTTTGATGGCAGGTTCTTCGTATCTAAATTTATTTGGTTTAAATCCTTTTTTCTTCACTGTGGTTTCTTTTTCTAGAATCATAATAAAGTTAGTTAAATTTAAAAGTTTAAGTATATAAAGTTTTACGTTTATTTTTCTTAGATGATTCCATATCCTCCTCGACAATTGCCATACTTTTTTTCAGCATTGACATGGACATTTTTATTGAATTTCTTGTAGACTTTATCAAAAAAAGGAGATTTTAAGTTTATTTTTGATTTTATTTTAAAATGACAATACACGAGCTCGAGCTAAATAAACGTGAAGATAGCGTTGATTCAGAATGTCAATTTTTTTTTTAAAGTGTTCTAAATCTCAATTCATTAATGGTGCTAACGCAATTATTTATGGTAGGACTACATTTCAAACATTCTTTAAAATAAGCCGGTAGCCAATGAACTTTTCATTTGAAGTAAGTTTAACCACTTTTGTCCATGATATCTCAGCCATAACTTGAGTAAAGTTGGTTTTCAATGACTCTAGGGTTAATAATTCGCATATACATGCGTTGAGGTCATAATTTAGAGTGATCTTGAATCACCGGTCAAAAAGAAGGTGTATGATGATGAATTTTAATTATCGGTAAAACTTACACTTGCAGCAGCAATATTTTGGACTCAACGTGTCCAACGATGATGCACAGATTTTCCGAATTTAATAACGCTTCCAGATTTGAGTCACTTTAAATTTCTTGACAATTTAACGATTGCTTGCGTCGACGGTAGATTACGACGAAATTGACGCGTTATGAGCAAAAAATTGTCAATCTTTTTAGCAAATCTATACAAATTCAACAAACAAATATGATACGTCAAATCACAGCAGACAAGTGTCAAATTCCAGCACCACCAACTTGAAACAATGAAATAAAATATACTATATAATTATGTTTTTATTTTAACAACTCAAACGTGTAAGTATAACCTCAAATCTAAAGTACCTCCCACAAAGCTAAGCCCATCTAAATGCCCAATCAAATACATTTTTATACCATTCATTAACCCACAGATCTGTCAGAAGGAAAATTCTCCCGACCGATGGAAGTTTTCTCACACACTGTAGTTGTTCTTCTTCGATTAAATTCTTAATTTTTATCATTATATTTTTTATTTCCTGTGCGTTTGCGTTTTTATTAAAAAACAAATATAAGTTTATCATATTCTAAAAACGAACACAAGTTAAACAAGACAACAAAAGTGCTATTTCTTTCATCACAAATATATATTTCCATCAATTCTAAAACACAGAGATTATTTTTGTTCTCACGAAATAAAAAGAAAATAATAAAATACCAAAATGAAGTAAAAAGCAAAAACAACAAAAAAAGAAAAATAAAGAAAAGAGATTTGAGATTTTGACGTTCATTGTTTCACTGAACTTCCATCAGAGACCAGACCGATACCGAGACCGAGACCACAAAAAGAATCAACCAAGAACCAAGAACAAAAAAAAAAGAAGAAGAAGAGAAGAAAACACCGCCACCGCCACCGTCGTCGTTGTCGTCTTCGCCGCCGCCGCTCGTTGTTACCACCGCAATCGGAATCAGAATTCAGATTTTAGAATTGCAGAATTTTAAAAAAAATCGGAATCTTCTCTCACCTCAAAATCATCTCGATCACATTTTACTCTAAAAATAATTAAAATAAAATACATTTCTTACATCTTCTGCTTCTCTCTTAGTTTATTCTATACTACATCTTCTATACTATAACACACACTGACTGCACTATGTTCTATATATAGTCCATTTGACCATTAATAATAAATTAATTATCAAAAAATCATACTCTCACTTGTACATCGCCTCTCGAAACACATAAAAACAAAAAGAAAACCCATAATCCATTATGTCTTCCAAGAGCGAACTAAAGAAGCTGTCCGAGGAGAGTCTCCTCCAGCCGCCCGAGAAAGTGTTTGATATTATTTGCAAGCTGGGCGAGGGAAGCTACGGTTCGGTTTACAAAGCTCTCCACAAGGAGAGCAGCTCAATTGTGGCCATCAAATTGGTGCCAGTGGAGTCGGATCTCCACGAAATCATAAAAGAAATCTCAATCATGCAACAATGTGATTCACCCTATGTGGTGCGATATTACGGAAGCTATTTCAAGCAATACGATCTGTGGATCTGCATGGAGTACTGCGGCGCGGGTAGTGTCTCGGACATCATGCGTCTGAGGAAGAAGACTCTGTCGGAGGACGAGATTGCGACGATCCTGAGTGACACGCTGAAGGGACTCGAGTATCTTCATCTGAGGAGGAAGATCCATCGGGATATCAAGGCAGGGAATATATTGCTCAATACAGAAGGCTACGCCAAGCTGGCTGACTTCGGGGTCGCCGGCCAACTCACAGACACAATGGCCAAGCGAAACACAGTGATTGGCACGCCCTTTTGGATGGCTCCCGAGGTCATCGAGGAGATTGGCTACGATTGTGTGGCCGACATTTGGTCGCTTGGCATAACTGCCCTGGAAATGGCTGAGGGAAAGCCTCCATACGGGGATATCCATCCGATGAGGGCGATTTTCATGATTCCCCAGAAGCCACCACCATCTTTCAGGGAGCCAGATCGCTGGAGTACTGAGTTCATTGACTTTGCCACGGTGTGTCTGGTAAAGAATCCCGAGGAGAGAGCCACAGCGACAGATCTGCTCAAGCACGAGTACATCCAAAATGCCAAAAACCGTTCCATCCTCAAGCAAATGATCGAGGAGGCTTGCGATGTTAGAGAAAATCAGAGGATAAGCCGGCCGGCTGGCATGAGCCAGGCCAAGAGTCTACTCACCCAACAGGATGAGGAGGATGAGGAACAAGCTGCCATCAATTCGGCAACAATCAAAGAGTTCCCCGAGGATGCTGGCACTCTGGTGCCTGGTGGCAAGAATGACCCACGTCCACGTGGGCCACGGGCCGATGGCAGCACATTGGTGCCAGATTCTGGTACTCTGGTGGAGTTGGAATCGAATCTGGGAACCATGGTCATAAACAGCGACTCAGAGGATTCGACAATGAAGAAACACGACACGAATCCCGAGATTCCCAAGTACAGGCCTCAGTTCTTGGAGCACTTTGACCGCAAGAGCACAGACGTCGCAGGTAAGCCGGCTGCCAAGAAAGCCGACGCCGAGATAGAAGCTCAACACGACCAACCTGCCCATCAGCAGCAACAACAGCCATGGCCGCCGCAGGCGCAACAACACCAACAGCAGCAACAAGCCATGGAAATGCAATTGAACCAAATCTCAGCCATCAATCAATTCGGAATGCAACAACACATGTATCATGCTGCAGCAGCTGCTGCCGCAGCCGCGGCCGCCGCCGTACCCTCAGCACCCCCTCATCCTATGCTCGACGCTGTCCACCATCAACGGCAACAGCAACAACAGCAGAACAACAACAACAAAATGAATCATCATCATCATCATTACAACAACTTCGTCGATGGAGAATTCGAGTTTTTGAAATTCTTAACATTTGACGACCTGAATCAACGATTGAACAACATTGACTCAGAAATGGAGAGAGAAATTGAAGAGTTGAATCGGAAATACAATGCCAAACGGCAGCCGATAGTCGATGCCATGAATGCGAAACGGAAACGCCAACAGAACATAAATAATAATCTGATTAAGATTTGAAAAATTAAATTTAAAAAACAAATACAAAAAAAAACATTACATAACTGTATTATGTCCGACTCTAGGGTTTTTTTTTGAATAAGAATTTTATATTATAGAAGAGTGGGAATTTATATACCAAGTTTTTTCTGTTTTCTTTTGTAATAATATTAAAGATTGGTTATGAATTACGATATACAAAAATTATTGATAACTGACAAAAATATAACACTAAGATGAGAGCGATTAAGTTAAATAAATAAAAAACAGAATGCACTTATATACACTATTTTTGGTTGGTTTTATTTATTATAATTGTTATTCAGCCCTATCGAGGTAACCGTCGGAGCGGAACTTTCTCCGCAACGCATCCTTTTTCGGAGATTGAATTCCGGTTTGAGGTAGCTGTCATCGGAAGAAATTTTACAAACATGGGAGAACGCAATGCGATGGATATAAATTTCAGGCAGAGATGTGCAAATTAACCGATATATCGAAAATGCGATATATTTTCGATAATATTTTATAAAATAAAGACAATAAGCGTTTTAAACCATGAAAAATTGGTTGCAGAACGTAATTTATTGCTTATAAAAAGTAATTTTTTCAATTATAATGCGCTAGCATTTTTAAGACATGTAATTTGATGCAACGATTTTTAAATAAAAACTATCGAATAAAGTCCACTCCCTATTTCAAACATATGTTTTTGTTTCCATTTGAAGTGTCAAAGAAAAAGAATAAATTGAAAAAAAAAACTGTTGAAACATAAGTTTTATTTATTTATTTGACTTTATACAAGCAACAATAATAAGAAATGGATAGTGTTGGTTTATTTTTGGACGCTGAATCCAATGAGCTAAGGGCGCAAAATAAAGAAAATAGGAGAACATTGCGAAATGAAAGCAATATACGTGAACTAGATATCTGACGCGGCGTAAGTAAACTTATCTTCGAATCTAATTCTTATCTTCTAATAATTCTACGATTCTCTTCCAGATTCAAGAAAAACTTTCGCCTGAATAAAAATACGCTTGCTTTTGTTTTGGAGCAAATTCAAGACAAATACAAAACAAATCATCGGTCTGATTGTGTCACTCCGGAACATAAATTAGCAGCTTGCCTCAGATTTTTTTCCGAGGGAAACTACCAACATGGTGTTGGAAAAGATTTTCAATGTCCAGTTGGCCAGTCGACTTTTTCCAGTATTTTATTTGCCTAAAAACAAATAGTCCATTATTAATAACACAAGATAACGAAAATAAAGTTAGTTTTTGTATTACTTACATTTTAATTAACTATTTTTTAAAAAAAGAAAGCACTTTCCGCAACAAGAACTTGTCGGAGGACTTCGGAAAATTTGTGTTTGTATCTGTCAAGAATAAAACCAAATAAAGTACTTCAACGCAAAGCATCGCATGCAAATTACATGCGTTGAATTTTGTCGGAGAGAATGTCCGATCAGCTGATCGGACAACTACCTTGAAGCAAAATGTCTCCGATTCGGAGGAAATCGGAGAGAATTCCGCTCCGACGGTTACCTCGATAGGGCCGATTATTTCAGGTCTGGTTGAAGGAAGGACACTTGCAACACTTTCGTCATTTATGGTTGGGACTTTTGGCAAATGAGACTCTTGTTTCTGTCTTTTTATGTTTTGATTGTAAGATTGCATTTTTAGTTTCACTTCATTGCTTTTAATTGTTCTCTAAAAGGCCGAAAGAATATATCGTCACCGTTCTATTTAAATGCCCTTAAACCATTTTTTCTGTTTTGATATATCTGCATTTGAAGTTTTGAAATTAATATAAAAATATTCAGATTTCTAGAGTTTTAATACTTCACAATTTAACGTAGAGCTTAAGAAGTTTTTATAGATTTTGTGATTTGGATATATCACTATTATTTACCTAATTTGTACGAGAAATGTATTTAGGGAGTTTCGATAGAACGACAACGTTGGTAGTCAAAGACTAAGATTTCTTTATAATGGCTAAGATTGTCTATAATTACGAGTCTAATAACAAAAGTTAACGAAGGTGAAAAAAACAAAACTGCGTTTGAATTATATATTTTAAATGCAATTCAGATTATCCTGCTGAATTTTAAATAACTAATAAAAGAAAACAATAAAGAGGCGCGTATTAAAAATCCATTAGTAATAGCATAGCCATTAGAGATACAACCATTTTAAGGTTGTGATTAATACTCTTCTTTAAATACGCAGACTAAAGAAATTGGAACTTAATGAGTTAAATTTAAGCATTTTCGTCTAGACAGAAATATTTTGGTGACTACAGGTATTTTCTGATTTGGGTTAAATATGTGTAGCATTTTTTAATACATCTCTATTGTCCAGTTGATAGAAGATGAACAATCAGTTTTAGGGAAAAATCTTAACGGATTTTTTTTTATTGAGTATATGAAAAAATGGTAGGAATGGCTAGGTATTTTTCTAATATCACAGTCAAGTCTTTCAAAAAAAAAGGTTCTGTAATCGTAAAGCGTGATCTACATTTGTAGATGTAGTCCTACATTTTTAATATGTTGGAAGGAGCAGTTCGAATCGATATTGCCATATGCAGCTTTCAAAAATAGTGAATGTAAAGAACTGTGATTATTCTCAAATGTATTACATATTCTTTTAAAAATGGTGTTGCTTTATAAGTTAAATCATATAAATAAATATACAATAAATATAAATATTTTAATGGATTTTACTAAAATTAACCAGTGTTTCCGTCGATTTTTAATATTTTTCTAATTGTAGTCGTTGGTTTAGTGCAGGTTTTCAAAAGCTGCAAATTGGAGTACACTATATCAAATATTTAGAAGTACATACGCGATTTAAATCCGTTCTTGTAAGATTTAACAAGGCTCAATAAACTATGTACTATTTTGTATTGCTTCGAAAAAATGGATTTTATTGAGTTATTTGGCATCTTTAACTAAAGTGTTACGGTCTCCTCAAGTTATTTCAATGATATTTAAATTAAATTTTTAACTGACCAGTTCATCTCTTGAGATTTTTGAGGACCACGCTTTAAATTTGGACGATTTCTGTTCTGTTTCTTCAAAAAAAAAATACTAAGCGAAAAATTGATATACGGATTCCATATTACTTTTCTATATTTAAGCGAAAATGAGCTTTTTTCTGAGGTGCCATAAATCTTCTTCACGGCAGTCACGGTTCCAATAAAACGATGAAATAGTTGCAACTAAAACCTAAGATTTTCTAAAAATATTAATTTCTTACAAAATGGCATAGTTTTGGCGAGTCTTTTGTAAGTGCCTATAAAAATGGAGTAAATACATATGTATATTCAAGAGTATTCAGTTGAAATTTCAAGTCTATCGGATATTTGCTCTTTAAGCTACAATGATAGCATAATTAAAAAAATCACGTTTCGAGAAAAACGTGTCTATAGATCTGAACAGGGTATTGTATGCCCGTGTGCAGTTGTCATTTAGAAGGCTTCCAATAAGAGCTTATTAGAGGTTTGACCTTAAAATTTCCACAGAATTTTCAAAAAAGCAAACAAAATAATGCAATATTTGAAAATTGTACACTGGTAAGGTTAGGGAGAACTTAACTGATTTAGATGATCAATGAAATTCATATTTTTTTGTTACAAAAACAAATATTGTAAAGACCCATTTCTGTTTAATAATATTTTATACGAGAAAATCATATGGTTTTCGTTTATTTGGAAAAAAATTTTAGGTCAATCCAAATACCTTAAATTTTAACTTGTACTATAAAATGTTAGATTTTTTAATATTAGACAACAGTCTACAGTTTTTTCTTCTTTTTCGATTTTAATGTGTGTAAAGTTTAGAAAAAAATGTCACCCATTCCAAAATATCAATAAGACCCTTAATTCCAAAGTAATTATATAATTAATTTTGTATATACAGCTGTGTTCAAAATAATAGGAGTGCTTTTACAAAATTTGCTCAAGTGTTTTTTTTACCATGTGTATACTGGTAATCAGCCCATTTCTCTACCGGTAAGTATAACGGGACATTAAAGATGATAAAACAATGAACTGGTTTGCAATTAATAACCGTTTACATTTGTAACCAGAGATCAAATGATCTTCACTCTCAATCAGGCTATTCAAAATAATAGGAGTGCGAGTTATATTGTACGTAAAAAAAATCAAAAACTTAAAGAAAAATAAACAGTAAGTATCTAAATTAAATTAGGAATATAAAATAGTTGGAATATCGAATATCTAAACAAGTTTGGTTATTTAGTGGGCCGAAGAAAGCACTGCACCGACGAAAAACGTGAAATCATAAAAAAGATGCGAAATGAAGGAAAAACGTACAAAGATATAAAGTTGATGTTGGGGTGCTCTGACCAAATGATCGCCAATGCTGTAAGATATAAATTTAATGAAATCTAATGTAAATATTTCTGTTTTTAACTATAAATGTTTCACTTTAAAGTCATTACTTTCAACAATCACTTTGCTAAAGTTACTCTGTAATTAAATTTAAATGTTCTATAAGACGGCATCACTTATGGTCTTGTTGCCCTGATGCCTTATTGAAAATAATTTGTAAATTTATTTGTAAATTATTTGATTAAATAAATAAATAAATAAAGTCGAAACCCGGGGACGGAAACGAGAAACGAGTGAAAATGACGATCGTCGTATTGTTCGCTACAGCCGAAAGGATCCTTTTGCGTCCTCTAAGATGATCCAGGAAGATCTAGGACTGGCAGTAAGTAGCGTAACAATAAGAAGGCGATTGTTGGAACACAATCTTTCCGCTCGCAGTCCACGAAAAGTGCCGATGCTTACAAAAAAACATGTAACCGCTCGTTTGAAATTTGCAAGAAGCCATGTTAACTGGCCTGCAGAGAAATGGCGAAACATTTTGTGGACTGACGAGACCAAAATTGTTTTATTCGGTGGAACTGGCTCTAGGCAATAAGTCTGACGTCCAGAAAATTCCGAGTTTAAGCCTCGGTACACTATCAAAACAGTAAAGCATGGAGGTGCTAAAGTGATGGCATGGGGCAGTTTCTCATATGCTGGTGTTGGCCCCATACATCAAATCATTGGCACGATGGACCAGCGCGTTTATGTGGATATAATGTCCAGTGTGATGCTGCCTTATGCGAGTTGGAATATGCCGGTTAAATGGGTATTCAACAAGACAACGACCCGAAACACACCAGTAAGGCTACCAAGGAATGGTTTCGGGTCAATGGGGTTGAAGTCATGGACTGGCCAGCTCAGTCGCCTGACCTCAATCCTATAGAAAATTTATGGGCAGATATAAAAAAGGGTGTTTCTCGACGAAGACCCCTGAATTCGAAGCAGTTGTGGGACGCAGTCGAGGAAACATGGAACCAAATTCCAGTTGAGCGTTGTCAGGCCCTTGTGAACTCTATGCCACGCAGATGTGCAGCAATTATAAAAAACAAAGGGTTTTCCACAAAATACTGAGAAAAAAATCTTAATATTGAATATTTTCTTTAGTTTTTTATACTTTATTTTGTGTACTCCTATTATTTTGAACAATTCGTTTTTGATTTATTTTGATAAAATTCATGTTTTTACTACCTTATTTGTTTTAAACAAAGTAGTCTTTAAGCATAATTAATAAAAGACCGGATTTCATATTTTGTACAAAAGAAAAAATAAATTTAAAAAAATTATACAACTTTTGAGTCATGATTTAATCTAAAAAGAACAGGCACTCCTATTTTTTTGAACACAACTGTATATATATTTTAATTTGTACTATAAAATTTTAGATTTTTTAATATTAGACAAATAAGCTACATATTTTTTAATAATCGAATATTTGTTTTACAGTTTTTTCTTCTTTTTCGATTTTAATGTGTGCAAGGTTTAGAAAAAAATGTCACCCATTCCAAAATATCAATATGACCCTTAATTCCAAAGTAATTATGTAATTAATTTTGTATATATGTATATACATTTTTTCAATTTTAGTAAAAAAAAAATATTTGTATTGGTTTATTAGCTCTAGAGAAAAATTAAAAACTTATGGGGGTACCCTCTTTTGGAGCAATAAAACAATATTTTTTGTATTGAAATAATTCAAATTAACAACAAAATTTTTAGAGAAAATTCAATAAAAATCTATCGGTTCGATTTTGCGAAAATTCGGATTTTTGAAGAAAACATTTGTATGGGGTCTGTTATACAATTTGATCTTAATTTAAATAAAAAAACGCCTAACGCGAATCTGCTTAAAACCTTAATTTGTAAGTTTGAACTCAATCGACATATGGTTAGGGCTTTAGGGGCGAGTACAGACAGACGGACGGAATCGGTGAACCCGTCTCTACCATCGTTATGTCATGTTTGATTAAAATCTCGGCTTAATTTTTACGACACTTGTCATATAGTTCTTATAAGTCGCAATTAAAAAATGTTCCTATGTAATGTGCTTATTCTGGAATATCAGCAAGATCAAGATTCTAAGATAATAAAACAACAGTAGTTAAGGATGTAGGCCAAGGTACAGAAATAGAAGCAGACAAAATAATAGCTTGAATTCTTATGTTAACTTTAATTCTGATTTATCTCGAGCTAACTTTTATTGGGAATCTTTTTAATACGGGTTGGGTTCGATATTCCGGTTTTTATATTCCTGTTTCTTAAAATCCCGATTTCAAAATCCCGTTTTTATAATCCCGATTTTTTATAATCCCGCTTTTTTTAATCTCGTTTCTTATAATCCCGTTTCTCCCGTTTTTTACAATCCCGTTTTTTATTATCCCGATTTTGCAATCAAAATTAGTTGTTTATATTAAAAAATCGCGCGATTTTTTAAATTAAACAACTAGTTTGATTGCAAAATCGAAATTAAAAAAAAAAAAAAAACAATTAAAAAATGAGATATGTTTCTAGATTCATTTTATTGCAACCTTTAACAAATATAACATATCAAAAAATAAAAATATAAAGTAAAACAAATCAAAGAAAGAAACTCAAATCAATTAAAAACGTCAACTAGAGCGATAAAACCGTTATTGAGAGGTAGATTTGCTTTAGGATGCATATTGTTTGTGAAAGAATTAATATTGTAAACAAAAATTAATGTTTATGTACAGTAAAAACCAAACAAATTACGATATTATTATATTTTAGTCAAGTAATTTAACATTCAAACCTTTGACTCCTGTTGTTATTTAGTTTAATGCTCGTTTTTTTTGTAAAAAAACGCGACTGTCGGAATTTTACGGGATATGAAAAAGCGGGATTGTGAATAAACGGGATTTTAAAAGACGGGATTTAAAAAAATTAGAAGGCGGGATTCCGATACGCTCCCAAAATATTATACTTACTTCATTTTCTAGGTTCAAAAAAATATCTGAAAAGTGAAATCAAATTCAAAATGTATCAAAACCCATCGTTGATTCTGTGAAGCAGACCCACGACGCCACGCCACCGCAAGAAATAAAAAATGCACCACGTTATAAAATTAAGTACATATAATATACATATGTGATATATTATACCTTTTTTTTTATATAATTATTATATTTATAATCATTTTTTTTGTTTTTTTTTGTGTGATTTAGTTTTTTTTTTTGCTTTTTATGTCGTTTTCTTCTTCTTCTTGCAATGAATTAGAACAAAAAAAGGATAAACTAAAAACAATATTATCATCTACATAATTATGATAGAAAAAAAAAATTAATCATAAAAAGCAAAATTTAAATTAAGTTATGTAAAAAAAATATGACAATAAAAATTATTAAAAATAACTGTTTTACGAATCATCGAAAGGCGAAAAAAAAAATAAAAATAAAACAAAGTCTCCCCGATCTTCATCAAACTTCATACGTCTCTATCATCAATCAAAATTTATATATGTATAAAAATTAAAATATTTATAAAAAAAATAATAAAATATTTATATTTTTTTGTTTGTTAAGAATATAAATTAACTATTTTTTCTTTTAGTTTTTTGTTTTGTTTATTTCTTTCATTTTTAAATACAATATGAATCCATAAGAGTAAAAGAAACATATTTGATTTTTTTTTTAAACGCTTAACGTTTTCACGGTATTTTTGAAAGTAAACAATTTAAAAAAAAAAAATTAGAAAAAATACTGTTTTTGTTGATGTGGTTTCAAAATCACTAAATCAATCAATTTTTATATACATAATCATTTCTTTTTTTTTCTTTCTTTAATATATATATTTTTAATAATATTCAATTACATGATAAAATAACATTCTGCGCACTTTTTTCGGTTTTTGTTTTTTTAGTTTTTTAATTTGTTTTTTCTTAAAATTTATTTATTTAGTGTTCATTTTTCTTTTTATTTTTATGTTTTGTCATATTCAATAATATATTTATATATTTTTAAAATTTGAATTAAAATTAATTTAAAAAAAGTTTTTTTGTATTTCTTTTTAATTTGGCCATAATTTTTGTTTGTAGTTGTTGTCGTTATTTTATTTAATTTATTTTATTTGTTTTTTATCCGATTGTGTTATCCCAATGAGTTTTTATTTTTTGACTTAACTGTGTTTTCAACGTTGTTTTTCTTTATCATCTCCCTATCTATAAATTAATTTCTGTCTTATTTTATAAGTTTTGTAAAAAAAAATAATAATAACTACAAAATAATTGAACAAAAGCGCAACTTAATGGGAACAATTTAAAAATATAAACGGCAAATTAAACAATTTTTTTAAAAAATATAAATGGACGTTGAGAAAGAACAGAGAAGAGTGTAATAGGAAAGTTTTTCGTTTTTGTTTGTTTTTTAATTATAAATTTTATTTGAAGCAGTGTACCTATAATTTTTAAAGCTTAACAGCAAGGATTTTGGATAGCTTCGGAGATCATAGTTGGAAATAAATTACTTGAGAGCCACATACGTTATCTACGAGTGAAGTAAATTTTCTCTTTTTTGGTTTCCTCGTGCAGGGCTTGTATTAAGTCGATTTTTGTGCTAAAGAAACAATGTAAATAAGATCTAGAACCAGGACCAAGTGACTTTAAATCCTCCGCTTTATCTGGGTGCAACACAAATTTGAACTTCTATGGAGTGACATTTTTTCATAACTCATTGTACTCTTGGCCAATTTTGTCTTCTTTCTTCATGAACCTCGTATATACAAAACTATTAAAGAACACAACAGTAAAACTCAATGTTTGAAATTGAAACAAGTCATTAGCTTAAAACGGGGGTAAACAAATTAAAAAAATAGGAATAGAAAGTTAGGAGACGTATACTTGAACGTTTAACAGAGTAGAGCTGAATGCAAGTTTTGTGTCAAAACTAGTTTTAAAGGAGTTTCGAGTTTAAGGTATTTTTCAGAAATTTGATTTAAATGTTAATAAAATTATTACTTTTTTGAATTTATTGACATCTGAAGCAAATTTTTGAAAAAAAAAACACCGTACAGACAGTTTTGAAGAAACTCAATAATAAGGATGTTAGTAAAGTGTAAGTTCTGATCCTCCATCTCCTGAATTTAAAGTTCTAAATAAAATTTTGTATTAATTTATTATTTTATCTTTTTTAACAAAAATTTTGTAGCGATTTTTTTCATTTTCTTATCCAAAAACTGTGGAGATTTAATTTTAAAAGACTAGAACACGTATATCTCAATTTTATTAATGTTTTTATTTCACTTATGATAAATACTGTAACAAAGGAGAGGTATAAACCAAACTGCCTTTTTATTTTTACACTTTTCTAATACCTCCCTAAATAATAAATAATACAAAGCTTCCATTTTCAAGACAACGACACAATGCAATAAGAACTTTCTGAGGTCAAACTAAGTCAAATTTGGTAACTGCTTCATTTGAGGCCAGAATTTTCTTTATTATGGTGCATGTACCTAATCACGGGAGTTGGAAAAAACTATAGTTTGTTAACAAATATGGGAGTGCGAATTTATACTATAATATATCGAAACATAGCTCAATTTTTTGAAGATAAATCAAAATAATGTATTTTTGACTAAGAAAGAATCAAAAAGACCGTTTCTGCTTCAATTTGCAAATTAAGCAATATTCACATGAGCACGACCAACGAATGAACGAATATTCGTCGATTTTGACATTTCTTTCACATGAGAGTTTTTAATTCGTCGCAAATGAAGTTTGACAGCCGAACACCATTCACTGAAACCAAAACAAGAATGATTTTTTAGGTTAAGTACGCGCGATTATTTTATTCGTTGCGAGTGTGGATAATGTGGAACGCGAATAAAGTTTGACAGTTCGTATCAACTTCAATTTTTTTCGCGACGAATAAATTTGTTTTCTTAAATTTATTAATATATGATATTGAAAAGCAAAAGTATGCATCATTAATCAAATAGAAACTATATTGCTATCGTTTTGTTAATAATTTGTGTGGAAATATGTCTTCAATCGTATATAAACTCACATTTTGTAATTCATTCGTCGTTCGTTGGTCGCGCTCATGTGAATACTACTTTAGATTTTAAATCTTTTTCGCTGATTTTGAACATTTTTCATTTATGCATACAACGAGCAGATTATAGATTTTTAATTTTATAAAGCTATGTTGCAAAATATTATAAAACAGTTTTTCAACTTGAAACAAAGCAGAGAAGCTTTTTTGTTTGTTTTCTCTATTTGTAAAAGATCTAGGAGAGGGAAACCTTTTTATACGTGGCTGTTTTGATTGGAAATATGGAAGAAGAAATACAAGTAGAATGTTATAATTTGCACTTAAAAATGTAAGTGATCTGTGGTAGCGATCACGATAAAAAATGAATGTCCAATGTAAATAAATACGAACTTTCATTTGGAATCGCGATCGCTACATAAAATATTGTCGTAAGTTATAATAAGCTATTTTTGGGGACATGTAGTTTTAGTGGCTCAAAAACTAAAAATATAAACTAAACATATAATTTAATGACTCATACTGAAAACATCTGACAATTTAGAACGTGAAAATAAATACATATGTATAATATTCTGATAAAGGAAAGAGGTATTGGTTTTGGCTTAGTAAAATCCGTTTTTCGATATCGATACAATTTTTCGTACGTGAACTGTTTTAGTATATGACTTTAAATTTGAATCAAAAAGTATTCACTTTCCTGGAAGATTTATTTCTGGTTATTTCATGCAATGCCAACACCAAAAAGTTATTTAAAAAGGTTGTGTAACGTTGAATAGAGGCATTTTAAGCTTAACTCGTTTTAAGGTGGCTTAAAGTCTACCTAACCTACTTTGTCTAACACAAAGGCATTGTGTCCATAATGGATCGGAAAATGTTTTTTAAATATGGATTTACGCAATATTGAATTAAGTTTTAATAAGACCTAAAATATGTGAGCATTAAGGGTATGGAACAGGGAAAAGTTCCAAGGTTCAAATAATTAATTTATGAATTTTTCTGATTGGTGAAACATTTCTCAATTTTAAAAGAATTTTGTTTTAATTTTAGCCAAGCTTGCTGTTCATTCCAAATACATTTAAAAACGTATTTTGAAAACTAAAACAACTGTAGATTATAAGGTTCATAAATATTTTAGATGGAAAATTGATATCTTGCAATCAAGAATCCATTGGAAATATCTACAAACCTTGCAAGCGTATCAATGGCTTCTTTTATTCTATTTTTTGCATTATTTGAATAATTATCAAATTCTTTTAAAGGAGAGAAATGTAAATTATTAAAAAATAAGATCATAAAAGTTTCTAGGATACTTTGTTATGTGTGTGCCAGATTTTTTTTTTAATAAGCGCACACTCAAGGGGATATTACTAACCTTATTATACAAAGACACAGTGTGAGCACTAGGAAAGGGAAATAGGTTTGACTCCAAAAGAATTCTCTATTTTAGTTCTAAAAAGTATTTAACAGATTAATTAATAAACTTGTTGCAAGAAAGTTTAAATAACTACGGACTTCTGACCTACAGCTCTCGATTTGTCTTTTACGAAGAAGAACGGTGAAGTCTTGCAAATTGAAATTAAATTCACACTGGTAATTTGAGAATCACATCTTCAAAATAAGAGTTCCTCTGCTATTCACTTGAAAATTACTGATCTAACATGACAGCAGTACGCACTAATCATCAAGCCACAGGCATGTTCAATCACATTGATTAAAATCAATAAGGTTTTGCATTTCTGCAGAACGTCAACAATCACTTTCAAATGGAAAATAGAGTGAAAAGTTCAACTCGATGCGTTAAAATGATCCTATTGTGAAAGATCTTAATTACTTGGCTTGAAAGATATGAAGAGGTTCTATAAGACCAATCGAAATGAGAAACCCTACAAAACAATTTTACTCGTTTTTCAAAATCAGTTTCATTCAATTTCTAGAACCACGTTGAATATATGACTTTTGTCGAATGTTTTGACTTAAATCAATTGTATCAACAGACTCTTGGAATTTGAAGATCTTCTAAAGTTCAAAAATCACACGCTAGCAGAACTGGCCTATGGTTTAAAAAACAAGAATTGCTGTTGTCGGCCAAAGGTAAAAATTAATTTAAAAATTGACCGATGATTTTTAGAGAGTCTGCAAACGTCAAGCCAAAAAAACGTTCCACCAAAATATCATAAGCGACAAACAAAAGTTTACTGTTGGTCCATAAAAACACTTATGTGTAAAATCAGCAGTGGGTATTATTAACAGTAACTCAGCTTCAAAATAACAACAGGTTTAAGGCTTCAAGTGTTACACAAACAAAATTGCAACTACTCGTATTTATCTTCTTTCGAAAATGTCGCTTAGAATAAAATGGCGGTAATCGGAAAATTACGGGCTTTTAAATGCCCCACAAACCCACATATTTTTATGATAAATTTGGGATTCGAGTTCACTAGGATGTTGTTTTTATAAACAAGACTTTATTTTAAACAAATTTTTAACATACCCTATAAGCTTTAAGGCTCTTCATTTGAGTACCCTAGCAACACTTAAGCCCGATAGAAGTTCATCACTCTCTCGCTCTCTAATTTTCTATTTATTTTGTTGGCGTTTTTTAATCTCCATTTCTTCCATCTCTTTACTATCCCAAGCTGAGCTTCAAATTATAGGATTTAGGATTTTGATTCTGCGTTTTTTCTTTTGTTTTTTTTTTTTTTAGATTTGCTTAACTCACTTAATTATAATTGTTATGTTAATATTATTATATTATTATATTTTTTTCATTTCATTTTAAATAGAATTAATGTTTTGAGCCATTTTGAGTCGCTCACAGATACATTTTCTTTCTTTTTGTATGTATATAATTATTTTATATAAATATGGCTGCCTTTTGATAACTTTGAACTAAAATTTTTCTTTTTCTTTTGTTTTTCTCTCTTTTGTAATTTTTTGTATATATAATCTATATATATGTATATATTTATATATTTTTAAGTTTTATACATAATCTAATGCTGTACTTTTGTCTGGCGAACGATTTTTACTTAATATAATATTTTTTGTTTTGTAAGTAGTTTAGTTAAACTTTTGATTTAATTACTCTACGGTGTAGTTATGTGTTTGTTTTTTTGTGTGTGTGTTGTTTTGGTAAGTCTCTCGTTTTGGGACAAAAATAGGTTTTTTTTTTTTTTTGATAGGCTTTGGGGGTAGAGGAAAAAGATACAAAGAGACTTACACTCTTAGGATAGGAGAGGGTTAGATAATATTCTCTTTTTCTTTTTTTCGTGTGTGTGGAAGAAATCTAGATCTACTAAATGTCTTTAAATAATAAAATTTTGCAGATTATTTACAGTTAAACTATAAAAAAAGTCTAAAATTTAAAAACAATATTAAAAAAAAAATTAAAGATGATGGCGAAATAAACTCAACTGCTATTGAGGATGCTGCACCGGATTGTGTGGTGGTAGATTCGTTGGCGGTGCCCCGGGCATAGGTGGATATGGTGGCGGCTGCGGCAGCATATGATGCTGCGACATCTTGGGGCCGTCTTCGGCCTTCTCCTCTTCGCGCCGTTTTAAACAAGCTGCCTTGGGATTAAGATTGCGTTCACGTACCTGTTGTTCGAGTGTCATGATCACTTCCACTGCCATATTCAGGATGCCGAGCTTCGTTTGCGGTTTGTCGGATTTGAGGTGTGTCATGCACATCCGGCCGAGTTCTTTGAGAGCCTCATTTATATCCCGAATGCGTATCCGTTCGCGAGCGTTGTTTGCTTGTCGTCGTTCCTTTTCGCGCAGTGCCTTTACAACGGGCTCGCCATCATCTTCGTCGGCACTGGAGCAATAGCGTCGGGGACGTTTGCCTTTGCTGCCGGGTCCATTCGAATTGGCCTCCATTGAACTAGTGGGTTTGGAGTCAGCGTCTGAGGGCTCTTTTCGTTTTTTCGCCGCCTTTGTCGAGGTGGCGGAGGGTGGCACAACGGGAAGGTTTCTCTCCATTTTAATATTGGCTGCAGACACATCTGAACCAAGGCCTCCGCCAATAACATCGCCTGGCGATGTCATCGTGCTGGGGCCGATGTGAGATGAGGGAGAAGTTGGCACAAATGTGGACAAAGCCGCAGCAGCTGCGCTGGCATCCAAACCATCTACCATTGGGAGACATCCCAGCTGCGGTTCGCAGTGGTTGCGCAACACATTGAGGGCGTCATCCAGGCGCTCTTCCATTCGAGCTCCTTGAAAGGACATATGAAGATTGGGTGGCACAATATCATTCGCGTATGCACTGCTTGAGCTGTTGCCCACAGACGAGACCGGGCCAGCACCAGAGCCGTTCAGAACCGGGTTGGCGGCAGCTGCTAAGTGCTGCCATGATGCACTGCTTGTTGCTGCAACAACTGCTTTATCCGACAAAAGGAGATGTGCAGCAGCAGCGGCTTGTTGAGCGTTGGGAGCCGTTGTTAGTGGCGGTGGAGAGTTGACCGGTGTCGATGGATTCGAACTGAAACTACTAATACTTTGATCTGGCGCGATGTACATGGCGTTGGTTCGAAGTGCAGCCGAAGCAGCCGCTGCTACTGCAACTGAACTCTGTAAAGCAGGACTGTGCTGCTGTTGGTGGTGGAGGGTGTGCTGAGTGTGGGGGATACTGTGTGGATGTTGTTGTTGGTGTGTTGGCGGTCCCAAATGGGGTGGCGAGCTGTATAGAGCCGCCGGCGAACCGGTGGCAGCACCTTGAGAACCACCAGGGGTGCCCATCTGTTGGACCGTGGGATTGCCGCGAAATGAACTCATCGGTGGTAGAGACGTGGCGGCCGGATTGTGCTGTTGTTGGGTTCCATCCATGTGCACCATACTACTGGTGAGAGTGTGCTGCTGCTGTTGTTGCTGTTGCTGATGGTGGAGGTTATGATGGTGATCTTGGTCAGTGTGTTGGGGATGGCCTATCGTATTCTGGTACGGAGTCTGAGGAGCATAGCCGCCAACTGGCGAGGCATACCAATGGTTGCCGGTGGCATCAAAATACTGTTCGGTTTGGTGGTATAGTCCCCCGCTTGTGTCCTTAGTTACTGAGAATCTTCCGCTGCCGCCTGGATTGTCGTGCACAAATTCATCCGCCGAATACATGCCATTATCTAGACCTCCACCTCCGCCTCCACCGCCATAAGGCGACTGATAGCCATTTCGGTCATTCGCAACGGGCTGTTTGTTGGCTATTTTATTAAAACAATTTTGAAATACCTCATACAGGTGCATCGGTTCATCGTCACTCGTTGCCATTTTATTTTATATCTATTATAATTTTCCAGGGATTCCACTAATTTAAAAAAAAAAAATAGCCTCTGAAAATGCGGCTTTTGGTCTTTTTTTTACCCAAGTTATTCTTGTGCGTCGGAGTTTATCTGAAAATTAAAAAGAAAGACAATTTTATTAAATCAGGTTTTCGGCAGTATTTTGTGGGTATACATTGAACAATTAATTTTTTCTTTTGTCAAATCAAATAAGAAATGTCTTTAAGGGAAGGATCGACTAAGGTTTCTAGAATAAACTTAAATCTGCGGTTAGCTAAAAAAACTGTCTTCTTCTGTTTTTAAAAATAAGACTCTAGATAAATTACCAAAAACATTCAAAAATACGATCGAAGCATACAAAACCAAACCTCACAAATCCGGGGTTGCACATTAGTGAAGAAAGAACAAAGTACTTGGTGGCGTCAACTGTGAGAAGAACAGTTTTTCAAACAATCAAGGTAGCGGAGCAAAGCTTTTTAAATTCAGAAACCTGAAACATGACTTCTATGCTGCTGCTAGAAAGGACGATGGTTTAGCCATATGGATCCGAAGTCTGAGTGCTTCCTTTAGGCTCATTGGAGAGGAGAGTTTAATGGAGAATTGTTGGCCCCTTATGTAACGAAAGACGATTCCGGAGACGCTACAATCATGAGCTGTAAGCAATCTAACTGGAAGCCGATATCGTGACAAAAATTAAGCTTGGTGTGCTGGACATTTAGTACTTTGTAGAACGTTTTATAGTAGGTGACAGCGTTGCAGACCATGCTTACGCTGGAGAGATGGCGTAGACCAGGACGCTCGAAGCCTTGGGGTGCGCAGTTAGACAAAAATAAATATTATTATTTGGTTTATTCTTTATGAGTTAGCATATTGTTGTTTTCGAAAAGGAATTATGATAGTTTTCGAGAATTATGATATAAAAATATATCACACTTAGTAGGTATTCATATCAAAGCTTTCGAAAACTGTTAGAATATCAATTTTTGCATTTAACTGCAGCGACAACCGAAAGCCAAGATGCATTGTTAATGACTCAACATGTTCATCTAAACTATAATCTATTAGACATTTATATAGATTTTTTCTTTTTTATTTCATATTCCCTTTCATAATAATTTCTCGAAATACAAAAAAAATATATAAATTATTTATCACCTCTACTCGTATTTAGATAATTAAGCATATTTATTTGTGACATGTGCAACTTAACGCACAGGAAGATCGCATATTTCATAATCTTATCTTCAAATCAAGTACAAGTGAACTTCAGAAAATGATGTTTTACAACACTGTCGATCGAATGATACAGTCCTGTGTTTTTAGTTGTACAAATAAATAATCAAAAGAATCAATAATATCGAAGCGTCCGACATGCTTTATTATTATTATTGTAGTTTGCAGATTAGACATTTAAAAAGATGTTAATCATTTGTGTAGTTGTTTTAATTTTGTTTGTCTTGTTTAGCGTTTTGCATAAAGAATGACTATCGGAGTAAAAATATTTTTTGCGAATTAATAAATGATAAATTGATATCGCGCTTAATCTCTGGTTGAGTGTAGTATTCTGTGTTCGTTGTGTACAAAAATAAATGCCAAATTCCTTTAAAAAAGCATGATATATACCATTCTTTTCCGTTTTTTGTTGGTGAAGGATAAACCAACTTTTGAAAAGTAATAGTTAATAATAGTTCTGTTTTAATTGTTAGAATATTGTTGTTTTTAAAATTAAATTTTAGTTTTGAGTTAAGTCAAAGAAAATGTACTTAAAAACTTTTTTCTCCAAATGCTTTGGAAAGTAAATTGTTCGTATTTTTAGTTAAAATCTTGCATTTTCCAACATTAACTTCTAAAAAACCTGTTGAAGCCTTTTTAAAATCAATGTAAGGCGCCAGTTGTAGCTATCATTGAAATCGATCCGGAAAATTTTTTGAATCGATATTTGACGGTGTTTCCCTTTGATTAGAAATGAAAATTATATACCGATCGATCGGAAATCACACAAAGAATTTTTTTTGAGAAAAAATGTGAAATTACTCATTTATTTTTCTCTACAGTTTGTTTTCAATGATGAAAACCAATGATAGCTATAACTGGCGCCTAAAGCTGAGATCACACGATTGGTCAAATGTAGCGATTTCGGCCGAAATTTTTCTGTACACATTTGGCGACAGAAATTTTGTGTACCGAAAATATTTTTAGGTGTTCACACGATTGGTGTATTTTAGCCAAATATTTTCTGCGCTTATTTGTGCACTGAAAGAATATGACCGATATCTGTACAACCCTGTCACACGATCTGGCATTATTTTCAACAACTGATTAATTGTTTATATGTTTGATAATATATAATAATTGAATTTATTTAAAAAAATACAAAATAAAATAAAATTAGAATGATGTCCATACGGAAGAAAAAAAATAGCTGCCATAATGTGCATTTGTGTATATTTAATTGAAAAACAAAAAAAAAAAGAAGAAAGGCACGGAAGCGAAGTGTTTGGGTGCGGGATTGGCTCCTGAGAAGGAGTACTGATGGCGCTTGTGTAAAAACTTTGGCGGAGTTTCGAAAAATCGAAAATCAGAAATTTTTATTTAAAAATTTCTTGCGAATGAATGAAGCCACTTTTAATGATCTGCTTAAATTAGTTTCTCCACAAATCAAAAAATAACACCAACATGCGCCAAGCTATCTCAGCAAATGAAAAATTGGCAGTCACGCTACGTTTTTTAGCTTCTGGAGAGGTTCTGGCGTTGGTGTTGCTTCCTTTGTCTGGTCGCCTAAATTTGTGCACACGGAATTGACCAAATTCATCACTTCTTCTTCATCTGTGTCCATGATCTTAAAAATCAAGTATTTATATTTAAAATAAATGCAAATATAATTACCAAAAGTTGTATGAATAATGCAGATGCAAGAAGCAGTGGTGTGTTTTTTTTTATCAAATCAGTGCTGCCGAATTTCAAAATTATAAAATAATTATTAAAAAATCGTAATTTTCAACAACAACAAAAAATAGAATCCACTTATCTGCTTTGATTAGTCACTATGATCGGTCATTAAGTGGCAGAACAATTTATCTGCACATTTAAGAATTTTTTCTGTCTTCATCGTTGTGTGAACAGTTCACACGTTTGGTACAAGACAGCTCATTTTTATCTGCCTATCTGCCAAAAAAATTGTCCTATCTGCCTTATGCCCAATATTTTCTGCCATTCACACAATCTGTACATACAAATGGACAAAAATCGGTACATTTGACCAATCGTGTGATCTCAGCTTAACTGCTTCAAATGAGGTATGTTTGGTATTAAATCTACAGGAACGAACTGAATAGAGTCATGTCTTAGTTTTGGCATCCCTGTCAAAATCGTCTATTTCTCCAGGATGACTATGGAGAATTTACGCTGCTCTATAAAGGTTGAAAGCAACTTAAGCGAACATTTTAATGTCAAAAAAGGCATAAGACATCATCGTTGTTGAAAGAATAGTGCACACTAGAGGTACTATCGTTCAAAATTCTGTCCAATTACGCGTATATGCTGATGACATTGACATATAAGAATTCAGCGCGATGCCAATGGAGGTTTTGTAAATATTTAGTCAGAGGGCAAAAATGGGTTAAGAGGTTAATGAAACAAAACAAAGTACAAGATGTTAACAAGAAAGGACCTACAACATCGACGTCTCAGTTAAAACGTCACCATCGACAGACGTAACTTTGAGGTTAAGAACATGGGCTTCGCTATGGTTAAGAACTGGGTTTCACTATGAATGCAGAAAACAACGCCAGCGATAAGATCAAACGAAGAATTACTCTGGCTAACCGCTGTTTTTTAGGCTTAGAAAGCAATTGAGTAGTTAAGCCCTTTCTCCAGCAACCAAAGTTTCGCTATATAAGGCCATAATCATTCCCATTCTGAGTTTTTCACGCCAGTTTTTTTTTTCAGATATCGCTTTTTAAAATTCGAAGAAAAAACTCTTATACCTATTCAGTCTAAATATTTTCCGTATTTCACTTGTTGTGTTTATAAAGAATCCGTTCTCTAAACAAAGCTTTCACAATAAGTTTTGCAAGTACATGGCAGAAATAATGTCGAAAACGGGTTACTAAAACTCGGATTAAAATTCAGCACTAAAATTACTCTTACGCCGCTACCTTACTTGTAGGTTCGGTATCTGTATTAAGCGCTTTATTGAATAAATACTTATCTCACGTTCAATTCCTCACTTATCTGAAAACTTTCGGCAAAGAATAATGGGTAATTCATAGGAAATCAGGACAACTAAACTCTTTAATAGAATATCATTTGGTTTCTGAAAGAAACAAATCACTTAGTTTTGTCCATCAGCGTATTTTCTGTGTTTTTAACTCTTTTTACTCTCGCTTCGATGTTTCATTCTTTTATATCCCTTTCGGGTTGGCTACGAAATCCCGCATCACGAAATCCCGCGTAACGAAATCCCGCGTAACGAAATCCCGCATCACGAAATCCCGCAAAACGAAATCCCGTAGAACAGAATCCCGCATCACGAAATCCCGCGTAACGAAATCCCGCCGTTTCACTCCGTTTTCAAATTTTTTCGACACCGCGCGCTGTTTTCATAGGAAAGGAGACACTCTTCGATGAGAATCATGGATCATTTTTTACATTGTTTGGAAGACAGCACTGTATTATTGGAATTGGTTTTGGCCAATCAAATCGCGAGAATCTGTATAACGAAGGAAAAAAATTTGTCGTTTCAAAATAGTACTTAAGCAGGAATATTTTTGGAAATTATTTAGTAGACAGCGGGATTCTACCGATGGTGGTTGGTGGGACATGCTCTTCTTCCAGGTAGGTATGGAATGGAATGAGTTGTGATTGGTTGGTAAGCAGGGTTTATGGTATGGTAAGTAAAGCATTGCTTGGGATGTTCTCAGCATTCAGGAATAGCAAGATTCCTTGGATGCGTAAAGGACATTTTAAGCATGCCTAGGGGTTGGGTAAAGCGTTTGGGGCGATTGGGTTGGGGTGTAGGACGCTTAAAATGGTGTTTAAGCGTTAAAGAAATTCAAATTTTCTTTTGAGGTTGAAAACGCTTAAAATTTCGTTTAAGCGTTTAAGAACTTCAGAAATGGAGTGTTGAAATGTTCTTTTTAGGACTAAAAAATTTTTTAAAGAGTGAAACTAATTTCAAAAACATTTTCTTAAAAAAAACTTTCAAAAAGTGAAAATCTTTTTTGAACAAAAGCACCTGCGGGTGGCCCGCTTCGCGGGATCTCAGGATTTTAACTCCACTTTTCGGGGTACACACCCGCTCACGCAACTCCGTTGCTCCGCTTAGGGTATGTAAAGTCGCCAGGCAGGCGCCTATATCAACAACTTCTTTCAATAAAAGCACCTGTGGGTGGCCCGCTTCGCGGGATATCAGGATTTTAACTCCACTTTTCGGGGTACACACCCGCTCACGCAACTCCGTTGCTCCGCTTAGGGTATGTAAAGTCGCCAGGCAGGCGCCTATGTCAACAACTTTCTTAAACAAAAGTAATTGACTGTAATCCTATATGATTTCTATCGCAAAATTTCCTACCTCAGTCTCAATCATAAGAATCAACACGAACGAAGGAGGCGTATCCAAAGCCAATTGAAAAAACAGCCATTCATCCTTTGAAAAGAGTATAAAAGTAGTGCTCATTTCGCATTATTTTCAGTTCTTCTTAGAACTCCATGAGGTAAACACCTCACTCAGAGATATGAACTCTTGAAGTTCAACCAGCGCTCTATTGAGAGTGGCGAAGCGCTTGAAGTGCTTTTAGGCGTTTTGGTTGATTCGATATGTGATCTTCCTTTACGCTTAAAAAGCCTTTTAAGCGTGTTGAGTTCGCTGCCCATTGATAGGCGTTTTTATTTTTAAGCGTTTTAGAACATTCGTTATGGGAATGTTCTTAAGCGCTTGAAAATTGAAGCTAGACGTTTACTAGCTTAAAACGCTCTTTAAGCGTTTGAAAGTTCTTTTTAGAGCTCAAAAAATATTCAAAGAGATAAAAACAATAATTCAAGCTTTTGGAGCGTTTTTTCCAAAAAAATCGGTTTTAGCTTAAATACGACTCTAAGCGTGCTAAAAATCTATTTTCCCATATAAAATATTCAAAGAGAAAAATCAAGATTTCTAGCTTGTGGAGCGTTTTTTCCAAAAAAAAATAATTTTTTCCATACAAATACCCTGAAGAAGGCTAATTTGGCGGGAATAAATTTTAAAATCAAATTTGCCATACAAATAGCCTATCAAAAAAAAGTCTAAGTACTACCATAAGCGAGAAGAAGGAAAAAATATTTTTTCAGAGCAAAATATTTTTCACTACTTTTCCAAAAAATATTTTTTCCAAAGTACTATCTTATGCCGTACTAGAAATCCTGGCAAAAAGGAGTAGAAAAATCCCGCCGCGATCGGCGGGATTTCGTTACTCGGACCATTTTCTGTGCGTGTGTCACACCAAAAATATCAAATTTAATCGGCGGGATTTCGTTACGCGGGATTTTGTGTTGCGGGATTTCGTTACGATCCCATCCCTTTCACTTGATAGTAATGAGAAAATAGTGAAATGAAGTAAGAATTTTGAATTTAAAAAAAATCGCATTGTCATAAAATTATATTCTAATCAGTCCCCGGTTTCCATATTACATTTTTTATTTCGAACGACCAGTGTTTGAAAATGTTGATCTGTCAAAAAAAGTGATTGAAAAATCAAAAAAATATTATGCTTCAATAAATAAAAAAACATTAGCTCAACATCAAATGTTTGCTTTGTTCTCGTTCATATGAACAAAATTAGTTTTTTTTAGAAACCAACTTACACATTTATTCAGGTTAACACTAACTTACAATTTATTTAAAAGAGATAAATTGAAAAATTTAAGATAGTTTAATAACCTGTCTTCTGAACATTAACTACATGTATTGAAATGGTAGGATTTAAAAACTTTCAAATTTTGGAAAAAATCAAACACATTTTTTCACATTAAAAAAGGTGATTCTTTTCAGTTTGTAACACTTTTTCGAACAATTGTTATGTAAAAAAAAATTGTTGTAGTGTTATTGTAATAAACTGTTGGAATTCGTTAGAATCATTTAGGAACGCCTATTGTTAGAAATTGTTGATTTGTCAAACTACCAATATCAAAAATGACTTTACATCTTCAAATCGCAAAATAAATAAAATAGCGAGAAAGAAAAATTAACGCTGTACATAATTTTTTTAAGAAATTTAAAAAAAAAATGATGACTTAAGTAATGTTTTAAAACATATCCGGAATCAACCATTTCAACTCATTTCCTAATCAGAGTTTTGGATTGTTAAAAATTGTAACTTCAACAATGAGTTTATGAACGATGTGATTATATTTGTTACAAATTGTAATAATCTCAACGTTTCGTAACGACAATAGTGGTTAGTAAATAGGGCTGTCATGGTAAAGGCTTTGGGTTCAATCCCTACGTGTGCCACGGGTCCGGCCTCTTGCGAGAAATTGACAGATCCTCAAATTCTTGTCATGAAAAGTGCTTCCTTAAATTAGTCGTTGTGTCGCCGGTTGTAGGTCCCCTCCATCCCCGAAATAACTCGCACACGGGATTGGTTGAAAGTTGTAAGTCAACTACGGATTGTTGGGCGACCTAATTTATTTATTTAAATCAATATGGAGATTGAACGATAGGGACGCTAACTTTTTTTTTGTTCATATTTAATTTATCTGAAAAATTCATAGATATGGGAATTTGAAAATGTTATTTTTTGCTTATACAAATTATTGTGTTTATCTTAGAAGACTCTGATTCAATCAAATAATAGTTCTACTTCCCCATTTAAAATCTATAGGACATCATTTACATATGGCTCAAAATCACCAAGGTGCAGAATTTGCTTCGCTAGCAATTTAATGTCTTAAATCTTGACCTAATTAAGAAAAAAAAATTATAAAATACTAAAACTAACCTGTTTTGTGTGTCTATCAAACAATATAATTTATTAATAAACTTAATTTTAAATAAAATCAATATACACGCATAGAAAATAATTTCGGGAACGCGTCCTAATCTACAATCTTCAACAACAAGTTCAAAATATAATTGAAAAATGTAAGGTATTCAACTCCGGTCATCACTTAATACACCGTATTTTTTATACAAAATCTAGTTTTAGAAAGGACACTAATAGATTATTTATTTTTAACTGTAAAAAATGCAAAAAGTCATTTCAGTGAACATATCGATAATCGATCAAAAATAATTTTAAGTGAACGCAGCCATTCGGTGTGAAGCGTCAGTCGAGGTAGAGAACAATAACAAAGCCGGCTGCCAGAGTATTTATCGTAAAATAAATTTTATCTAAATGGTAAGTACCTTTTTATTCATTATTCGTAGAGCGTACATCAATAGCCCGTCAATCCGTGAACGCATTTATTACATTTAATTATTGATGAAATTCTTTTCTACGACACGAAATTTCAAAGTTATCTCAAATATTTTCCTATTGACAAAGTCAGATCGCATTTAAGATGACCGCCGTATAATTAAAGCGCGCTCTTATTTGAAATCGTCATTTCGGGAACGGTCATTTCGGGAACGTTCCCGGACATGATTTTTACGTATTTTGCTTGTAGAAGATTTTGTATGTATTGTTTTCATTATTGCTTATTTAATAAACATACATTACCCATGTTATTAAACAAAGCTTAAATTATGTACTTTGTTTTGTTTTTGTTGATTTTATCAAACTTAGAAAAACGTTCCCGAATTGATGGTTTTTTGTATGATATTTGGTACTAAAAAACAGTACTAAAAAAGTATACAATTCTGTGCGCTGCCCTGTCAAAGTTTATTCATATACAATTTTTGCAACAGTATAAACTAAAATTCATCATCATAGCTTGCAATTTTGTTTGTCATACAAAATTTTGAAATTTGCAACCTTGGTGATTTTGAGCCATATGTATGTATCTCGTTTTTGAAGTTTCGTTCCAGAGACACACACTTTTGAACCAACGTCAAGCAATATTATTTTTCTCCGATAATTTCCTTTTATATGACACTATGCAATAACTCATAAACATACTGTTTAGTTAGTTTTAACCCATAATTATTATTTGTTTTGTTTTGATATTAATAACATATTATTTAAGATTAATAACATAGCGATTTACAAAATATTGGAGGAAACAGGTACAAAAACAAGATTATTCATCAAAACTTTTGTTTTCTTTAGATTTTGTTTTAAGATAGGTATCATAGCAGGAAATCTTAAATTGATAATAAACAATAAATGATGAAATATGTAGTTTTTTTTAGCAATATCAATTAATAAAATCTAACATTTCTAGCTTTATGCTAGTTTGATATATACACACACTATTTAAAGGTATTCAAAATTTGAATGAAGGCTTTGTAAATTACAGCCAAATCAAAAAGGGGTTCAAAATTCAGAGAAATCCCAAGCACCTAACAGCATTTTTCACAATGTCAAATTTGTGAAAATTCCATAAGCGGTAATCTGTGATAAATATGCCAAGTACTTAAAGTTGATTAATTTCCTCGTTTCTTTAGGTTAAGCTTTAACGACAGGAAACGGCATTGAGTTTTTGGAACATTAAATTCTACACGGTTGATAATTTTCCATTAGAAAATACTGTCGAGATCGATTAAATGAATTTATCATATGTTAACAAGTTCCACATCCCACATCGCTGATACTGTTATTAGCGAAACAGTTTAATGGATTAGAAGTTGTAGACAGTAATTTATTTTTTCAATTCAAAACAGTTAAGTAGTATTTGTATTTTTCCGACGTCATAACATCAGCATAGGTACCTAGTTAAAATTTGTAATTTTTTGGGATCTGTAAGCGTTTCGAAGTGAACACTATCAAAAATGTAAGTATCACACTTTTGGAGAAGTAAAACATAAAACATGAAAGAATAGATTTTCGCCGAATTTATATAATAAAAGAAAATCGTCTTACATTGCAACAAAATGTGCAAAAACCTTAATTGTTTTTCTTATGGAAAATAGATACAGACGATGTTAACTTTTGTTGAAAGATTAAAATATATCATCGTCCTTAAATGAATTGTGATAAACTTAACAAATTCTTTTTTTTTTTTATTTACTATAACCACCAATAACTTTGCGTAAAAAATACACCATCGATATTTCAAATCAGAATGTCTGATGCCTAAGAACTTAATAAAAATAACCACAATTTATGGTTCAATAAAACCAACATATTTTTAATAAGTGTGTTAACCAAGAATTCACCATTATTTGAACCTTGTCAAAAAAGACAACTTATAAACAAAGAATTCAATAAATGTCCAGATGGACAAATATACATTGAGTATACCTACATATACAAGATAACTAACATCATCTTCACCTTAATCGAGATGCCATATAAATTCTGATTGCCATGCTTTGCCTTCGCATGCAAATAAAGTCAACACTTCATACTTTAAAAAAAAAAGCAACAACCAATTACACCCAACAACATTCAATAAAAAACGCATCAATCAACACCAAATAACAATTTAAAACACAAAAATTACACAATCAACAAGTGATATCATTTTTTTTTTCTTTTCAATATTTTTGCCGAGAGACAGGTGGCCAAAAAGTTTGGATAAGAAATTTGATATCGTTTAAAAAAAAAACAGTCCACGATAGATGGATAAATGGATGGACGAACGAAGTGACAAGGATGATGAGGACGAGGTTGACTTTGTTCGTTCTACAGGTAGTTTTTTTTCAGAAAGAAGATTTTTCGCAGAACGAAATAAATCGGCTCATGTGAATTTTTAAGCTCAACACAAATCTGTATTAATGTATGCAATTTGAATTTGATATAAAAAATCAGAAAAACTTATCTAAAATGCATAAAATAAACTTCATTTTCTAATCAACGTGTTACACTGAAGAATTTGCAACATTTTTAACACCCCTCTTCCCTAACACCACTGCACCTTCTTCCTCTATTGATAACATGATTTTCGTCGATATGAACAAAAAAAAAAACAAAAAATATCAAGAGATAAACCAAACATTTTTTATATTTTTATCAATTCACTCGTGTTGTGTGTGGTGTGTGGCAGCAGCGATGGACAGAAATATAAAAATTAACACAAAATACAAAAATTAATACACTGGCACTGCTCTAGTATGACAACAAAAGAATATTCACTTCACAATTCCACTTTGCACAACCGAAAAACACAACACAACGAATGTGCAGCAAAAACAACAACAAGAACAACATTCCCTCTCTTCTTGCCTCTTCAATGTTGGTTCTCGACGAACCAACAAACTATCGTTTCGCTCGCAGGTATCGAGGAGGAGGACGAGATGTATCTTTTTTCTTTTTTTTTTAATTTGCAATAAGAAAATGAGAAAAAAGCGATGGCTTCTTCTTCTTTTTTGAAATCGAGAAGTAAATTAACTAAAATTACATAAATAATTAAAAACAATGCACAAAACTAAAAACTACTCACCACCTCTTGCTTCTCGCTCGCGGGGAAAACAATGTTGCTACTGCTGCTTTATGTGGAACTGCTTTTGCTTTTGCCTTTACTTTTGCGGCAGCAGTGGCTCTGAATCTCTGAATCTCAACTACTGACTGCCTACTTCTACTTATTTTTACTACGACAACGACGACGACGACAGCGATATCGACAGCGACAACGACGGACGACGACGACGACGATTATGATGATGATGATGAATGTTGCTGAAGCTGAATGTTGTCGTCGATTTTCCACACGAAAAAGTTAATAATTTACAAATTAAAAATGCCAAAACTCAAAGAAACAACAAAAAATCAAATCAAAATCAAACTAAAAAATCAAAAGAAAAAAGAACACAAATTTTTCACAAATTGTAAAATCTTTTGTTGAATTTTTGGAGTTTTTGTCGTTGTTGCGTGGAAAACATTTAGAGTTAAGAGAGAAAGGGAAACTCTGTGAGATTTTCTTTTGATTGGAGGTCGTCACTTGGTTTTTTCTTCTTTATTTTTGTGTGTAGTTAATTTTCAATTCCTTCTTTCGTTTCTTCGTCGTCGTAGTCGTGCTAGTGCTAGCGCTAGAGCTACTCTACTCGAACTCGATTCGATTGCTGAAACTGAAATGTTCTGTGTTGCACTTTTTTTTTTTCTTCTTGTGATTTTTTGGGATTTGGATTTTGGGAAAAGCACTTTGAGATAATTGTTTTTATTTCGATTGGGACGATGGTTATTTGATTAAATTACATAATGCCGATGATTGTTGCACATTTTATGAATTGTTTTTTATTAAACAAAACATAATTTATTAAGAGAGAATGGTTTTAAATTGTGGGAAAATATATTTGGTAAACTATTGACATAAAATGCACAAGAGAGAAAATGGCGGCGTACATGTTTTCGTTTAGTTCGTTGAGTTTATCCCACGAAATATAATTTTGTTGTTGTTGTTGGTTTTGGTATGGGTATTGTCGTTGTTGGATTGGATGGCCAGTGTTTCCATTTTGTCTAAAAAAATAATGTCGATAGGTGGCTCATGTAGATGATTCGATGAGTTATTTCGTTGGGATTTGATGTTGAGGGATGTGTTCGATGGTTAAAAGATGTTGGAGTTTTTCTTAAGGCAATGTTCACATGGTAATAATTTTACTGGGATTGTTGTGACGTGGATGAATAAATTCGATGAACTTTGTTGAATATAATGCAAAAAATAAGTAATTCCATAAACTTAAAGTGAAGATTTTATGACATAAGTCTGATTAGAGTCCATTTAAATGCTTTTCGTATGGAAATTCCCTTTTTTCACTGATATCAATTTACACTATTTATTGTATGAATTAAACGGGATGGTTTTTAGACGTGTGATTTAGGAGCAAGTTATAGTTATAAATTTCTGGGTTGAATAATATATTTTTTAGTAAAATAAATCTACAAGTTATGAACTTTCATCATGAAAACAAATGAAAGCTATAACTGATCCCTTACAAGAAGAAATAAAGTGCAAATAATTTAATTTTATGAACAAGAAATTAGCTTTATTATAAAGATGAGGGTCTGCCAGTTTTCGAAAACTTTTGTCAGCTATTATGGCCGTATGTCACCAAAAAGTTTTCTTCAATAAATTGTTTGTTTCGTTGCGTCACGTGAACCGAAACATTATTTTGCATAATTTGATTTGATTTTATTTTTTATAAAATGAAAAACCAAACTGAGCATAAATCAAATTACAGCTGTCAAAAAGACCAAACTCTGAAAAAGTAATGCGAGATTGATAACCAAATGTCTAAAAAACACCTATTAGATTACAATTTATAAGAGAGTGTTATTTTTTTAATTAAAATTCATGAAGTTAAACTATCTAATTTTGAAAGAACCAAAAGGGGACAAACTATGGATTCTAAAGAAAAAATACATGAAAAGCCGGTTTAATTTACGAAAATCATTAAATAATGTGGAGATTTTTGGGAAAAAAAATATGAAGAGGTCTTTTCTGTTTCTATTTTCACTTCGTAATTCGCAAAAATTGGCTACTTTTGAATATCCACTTTTGCAGTGAGTTTTAATAATTTTAGCGTGATGTTCGGTTTTTAAACGATCTATTTACGTAAATGGCAAACATTCAACGGATATTATGAAATTTCAAATGACAGCTGAGTTTGGCAGGTGTCAAATGCAGTAAATTGAAATGGAGTTTTGTTGGCATTTTTCAGTCAGTTGTTCAGTAAAAATTAAATTTCATTATTCAAATTCTTAAAACCTATTAAAGAAATTAATTTATTATTAAATTAAATATTTTTACAAATTGAAAAAGAAAAAAAATATTTGTCGGTTCAAAAAAAATATACCTTCAAGTTTTTACAAAACATGACGTTTTTGACATTTGGTAAAATGTTAAGAAAACTTAAATTGACGGTGTTTTATAAATAAGGATAAAAACAAAATACCCAAATCCCGTAGAAACTTTATTTCTATATAATAAATTGCAGGGATTTTTTTTAGCATTGTCGATGAACATGATATACAGTTCGAGTGAAAAAATTATTTACGATTTCACGAAATGAGAGCTCCAAATCGGTTTCAAACACCTGATCTATACTTTATACATAAATCAAATATGTCCAAAATATATTAGTATTATTTATATTTCCATACAATTGTTACAAAAAAACATATTTAATAATTTAATCTTTAAGGGTCTGTGCCAATCGAGTCAACACAAACTTCTTATCCGGAAATTCAATCAAAAGTCCCTCGACTACTTCCGTCAAATGATTATTTATTTCAACTTGTTTCTGCATACTCAACTCAATAGAAGTCTCTGATTTTGAAACCCTTGGCTGCGAATTTACTCCAGTCAGTCTTCTATACTCCTTTGCTCGATTTTGTTTCCGAACAATACTTTCCAAATTTTGATGTTTCAAAAGAATTCCCTGTTCAATTTCATTATTAATCAATCTATCCTGTTTGATTTCCATATCGATATTTTTTTGCATGTCCATTTTAGATTGTTCCAATTCAGCATGTTCCTTCGAAAGTTCATTAAGCTTCTTTTCAGCCAATCCAATTTCACTGTTCACTTGCTTCAATTTCATTTTCAAGTCATTTATTTTTTGTTGAATATTTGTTCTTGACCGGAAATGCGCTCCTTCCATTTTTTGTTTTGTTGATGCCACAACAAAAATTCTCTCCCTATGCATAACACAATGATCCAGGTCTTGAATAAGTTTCTCTTGGGCTCGTTTCAATTCCTTGTGACGGATTTCCATGCGATGAATTTCAGCTCGCATATTACCGATTTCACTTTCAACAGCTGATTCACTTCTTCGCCAGCGTAGAGTCTCATCGAGTAATTTGTATTTAGTTTCCCAAGATAGGGCTTCGCGATGACGCTCTAAAACAATGTTTTTGTGATGTTCTATATCGTTTGACAGGTCAATTGTTTCTTGTTCCAATTGCAGAACTCTCATTTCACTATCCTACAGAAAGGAATGTAATTTAATTAATAAATTTGATATTTTAAGGAAGATTTATGCTATTAACCTTTAATTTTTCCAACAGCTCAAAATGTTCCATTTCACATTCAAATTCTGTGGTTTCATGTTGCTTCTTTTTTTCATAGCCCTTGGCACTTAAAAGCTCGAGTTTTTTGGCAAATCCTTGAATTTCACGAGTTAATTCACGTGCAGTGTTTTCAGTATTTTCCATTTCATTGTCAATTTTGAGAGATTTTTGCATTATTATCATAAGCTCTGAAAGTTTAAAAAAATAAAACAGTCGAAAAAGATGTTTTTTTAGATTTTAAGAACTTACGTTTCCGTGCGACTTGTATTTCATTAAGTTGATTATTTCGCTTTTGTGACAAGGTCACAATATGTCCTTGCAAAATCAACCAGTCCTCCTGTTGATCCTGAACTTTTTGCTCAGTTCCTTGTACAGCTACCTCCAAAGTCTTAATCTACACGCATACATCACATTAGCATATTAAAAATAAGCTCATTCAAAATACATAACCTTATATTCTGTTGGACTAATTTCTAAACCTTCAGAGTCTTGAATTAAATCGTCCAAAACCTTTGACAATTTATCAATTTGTTTCAATTTCAAGGCAATTTGATTCTCCGTCGTTTTAATTTCCGAATGGATTCCATCAGATTCATCATTAAGTTCTTTCAGTTTTGCACTCAATGAATCACCTTCTTCGTGAAGACGAAGTATTGCTCCTTTTTGACGTTCTAGCTGAAGAAGCAAACTAGAAAGTTGTGTTTCAATTTTGTGCAGATTTTCTTCCATTGTTCGACGAGTCTCTTGATGTTCAGCCAAGACTTTTAGACGGAACTTTGATGCCTTGTCGCACATGAGTTGATCTTGAGCTATTTTGAGAATTGCTTCTTCCATATCACTTTTAATGGAATATTGTTTTTCTAATTTGAATTGAAGAGCATTTAGTTGAATATTTAATTGATGTCCCTCTTGTTTGGCTTCTTGGTAGTCTTTTTCAGTTTGTTCTAGAATTTTGGGTAATTCTTCCATTTTCATCTCGAGTTTTGCCAGAAGTTTTGATTGCTTATCGGCTAGAAAAGAAATTGATTCTAATTTATCACATGTATTTAATATATAGGGTGTTTTTTTTTAATTTTTAAGTTTTAACTTTACTATTTTCAACATTGTCATGGTACTAAATCTGACAGCGAATAATTTTGACATCTCATCATTTTTTCTTACTCCCATTTAATAGTTAAAAAGGCGAGATAAGAATAGAAACGTCAAAATAAATCACATTTAAAGATTACCTTTAACTTCGTCTAATAAGTAGTAGAAGTTGTCAAAATTAATAGAGTCAGAAAAAAGGCTGTTCTAGAGAATCCTACCTAACAAAATATTATGTTTAGTTTAATTTGTACCTACTATCTCTTTTTAGCGTCATTAGATCTCTAGTCAAGCGTGACTTGAATGCCTCCAACTTTTCATTTTTCTCCGCTTCCTTAATTGTTTGTTTTTTTGTTGCTTCGATACTTGAAGAAGTTAGTTTTAACAATTCCTGTTGCTTTCTAAAGGAAATAAAAATTTTAAAAATGTCCATACGCTTCTGACTAATTGTATCTTTCCAATAAATAAACTTACTGCAAAGTCTGCCTTGCTTGAAATAGAACCTTATCCCGATGCTGAATAGCAACTATAACTTCACCCCAAGATTGTGTCAATCGCTTATGTTCTTCCTGCAAAACCTCCAAATCGGCATTTGCATCCGATAAACTCGATTGGAGAACATTATTTAGCTGAGTTTGGTCAGATATCTGTTGTGAAAGTCCTTCCAATTCTTCCTCACGTTTCTTCACTTCAACTTGTAAATTATAAAACATCAAATCAGATTTTTGTTTCTCTTCAGCTATAGCTTTTTGCAGCTGAGCATCTTTGCTAACAACTCGCTTCGAACTTGTCAATTGAGTTTCGAATTCATCTGTCCATTTTCGAATGTTATTTTCAAGATTTTGCAAATGTCCAAGTTCAAGAAGTCGTTGATTGTATTGAAGCTTTCTTTGCTTTGTTAAAGCATATTTTTCATCGTATTCTTTCTGAAGCAATTCTTTCTGACGTTCATCTTCAATTCGCTTCGAGACGGATTCGTGAATATTCTTCGAATACTCCTCGAGAATATCATTTTGTTTCTCGATTTCATTCTGTCTATCGTACAACTTTACTCCGAATTCTTCACGTTCTTGTTCTTTGATTTTAATTTTGTACCTTAGTTCATCAATTTCTTCGGTGAGTTGATTTTTTACACGAAGAAGGTGTTCTTTGAGGGACTGTTGAAATTTATTCAAGAGCGGATGGTCTGGTGGCAAAAGATTTTTCATTTCAAAATCAGTTGATTCTGGTTGAGATGGTTTTGATTGAGAAATTTCAACTAAATCTAATGATTTTATTGGTTCACAATTATCCACATTGATAGACATCCTGTTTAAAAAATTAACCGGATTCAACACTAGTTAAGTTGGTTTTGAAACAAATTCGACGGAGAAATTAATAAGTTCCAAGTTGTTTTGTTTGATCGATTTAAGTGATACAAACAACTATGAAGTTTCTATAGAAAAAATAAACAAAATAATGTTTCTGGAAAGTACATAAATACGAGTATGAGGAAAAGAACAACAACTGTCGTTAAGGTGTCTTGAAATAACTAACGAGTAATGTTAAGTAAGCAATTAAGAATCAAACACAATACGAACATCACAACTATGTACCTTTATTGCTCTGAGGATTTATTGTAGTTTTCGAAATCCATTTGTACATTTTTACAAAGAAAACTAATCAGCTTAATTTTGTTTTGGATTGTTTGAGTTTTTTTCAAAAAAGAATAACAGAAAAACTATCTAATTTCCTCGGTAGTCATTTTTTGCCCCAAGTTTCTTAAGTTAAATGTTTTCCAATACGGATTACAAAAATAAGAAAAACAGGCTGGCATGCAACCCACACTGATAAGTTCCCATCCGTACCCGTCTGTTGATTTTTTTAAAAGAATTTAACAAAATTTTAATAACAATATTTTGTGTAGGATAAGAAAATTTAAAATCAATGTTTCTTTGTGCTCAAAAACCATTTCTTGTCAGTTTTTGTTGTCTTTTTAGGTATTCGTGACATAAAATAAATGTAAGTAACAATATTTTGCATATGATAAAATAAGTTTGATTTCAGTATCTGTTTTTTTTCCGACATTTTCAGTTGAAACCCAATTTTTATTATTTTTAGCAGCATTTTTTGAAAATTTTTACTTGAAAAAAATATATATATTTCTAATAACATGACGTTAACAGCAAAACTTTGCAAAGAGTGAAATAATTGTTAAGTCGATATCTTCATCTAATCTCGAGATATACGAACCGAAAATTAGTTTTTAACAATTTTGCGTAGTTTTTTTTGCATGTTCTTCATTCTTTTTAAATAAAAACTGTCAGTTCGAATTTTCTTAATGTTTAAATAAATGTTTAAAATAATAGTTTGTATAAGATTAAATTAGTTTGAAGTTTTTTTGAAAAGATATTTAATTGTGTTTTTTTTAAGTTTTATTTTGTTTGTAAAAAAAAACCGTTACTTCGATTTTTCTCAAAATGTTGCCTGATGCCAAAAATTATATTTTTCATAGCATACAATTACATACAATTATTCTGCAGCTAATACTATTTTTAGTTTGTAAAATATTTGAGGTGGTAAATCTTTGTCGTTAGGTAAAAAGGTCATAAGTCAAAAAATTGTTTTTAGGATTTTTGATTTGGTCTAACGGCCTTTTGTAACTTTCGTTTAGTACTAATAACTTGAATTCAGAACAACTACTAAATATCGTATTAATTTAGTCTTTAGACAATAAGACAGAAGAAAATCATATTTGTTTTGATATTAACTTCTTCCGTTCATTGAGTCTGTGTGACGAGTTTCTGACTTAAGCTCTTTTTGTTTAACGTCAAAGAAATATTTTTTTTCAGTTTTTTCGATTTAAAAAAAAAGCTTAATTGATTTTTTTTTCAAAATTGTATTTATTTGGTATCACGTCTCATTATATAATAAAAATGTTAATTGTTCGCTAGCATTCGTGAGATCTTTAGGATCAACCAAAATGTTCGGTCTTGCTACAGTAAAAACAAAACAGACTCAATTTCAAGTCCTTTTTACATCTTTTGATGTTATTGTGTTTAAAATAAAACTTTATTTAAAGTCGATATCTGTTAAAATTTTAAATAATAAACATTTTTCTTAAGCGAAATAAAAATTCTCCATGTAGATTTTAAAATTACTTATCTTAGTCAGTCAATTCTGTGTATCAAAGGGTGTTTTTTTTTAACAAAATGCGTTTCACTTGATTCGAAGATCAAAAGAAAAGAACACCGTACGCTCATATTTTCCAACAAAGATAATATTTATAACACTTATTACATTTTGCTACTAATCAGGGATGTAGAAAAATGAAGCGATTTGAATCTTTAAAATAAATGTCTTACCCCGAATTTCTTTTAGTTTGTTAGAACAGTTCAGCAACCTTTTGAAAAAGTTTTTTCTTACAGCCCGGTACTTAATCAAGAAAATAATTGGCATTGTAAATCAATATATAATTGCTCTTAATTTTGGTAAAAAAGCTAAAAATTATTATCAGTACCTACATTTTTTTGAAATATAAGCTGCAGAAAATTATACGAACAAAATTATTTAAGGTAAACCTACCTTAAGCTTAAATAACATAACATTAACAAAATTTTCTATTTGTCTTCTCCTTAAAATCCTGCGAAAAAAATCTATAAAATAATATTTGTTATAAGATAATATTAGTTTAAAAGAAATATATTTAATAGTTTTAATTGTTTATCAACTTTTGGTAGTATTTAATTCGGTTTTATATTTCGTAAAAAAAAAACTTCAACTCGAGTTTTCTAAACATTTTACTATATGTCAAAAACGTTATTCTTTAATAATACAAATTAATAATAATATAATTATTCTTAAGGTAATATAATTTGAAGTTAACAAATATTTTGTTTCCGTTTTTTTGATTTATAAAATAAAATCTTTTGTTTGATTTTTTTTGTCGAATTTATACCAATTTAGTATCACGTGTCACAATGTTGAAGTTGTTGAAGTCGCAAGCGTTAGTTATATGGCAAGTATTGCATTCGTTAAAATTCCGAACTCGAGATATTAAAAAAAACATGACATTATGATGGTAGAGCAGTCTAAAGAAGTGGGTCCATCGATTCTGTGCATCTGTCTGCACTCGACCCTACAACCCAAACCATTGGGTCGATTCGATTGACTTCAAATTTGGAATTAGTGATTTTTAGCCGATTCGCGGTAGGCGTTTTTTAAGACTAAAAATAACAGTAGCCCCATACAAATTTTTCGGATAAAAATCGAAAATTCGAATTTTCTTAAAAATGAACTGATAATTTTTTTTAATTTTCTCTAAAAAATGTTGTCTTAATTTGACTTCAATAAAAAATAATAATTTTCTATTGCTCCAGAAAAGGGTACCCCTATAGAACTGTTATTTTGTTTTAAAAATTTCACAAGAACTAATTAAATAATTTCAATAATTTTTTTTTGCACAGGCTCTTATACCGTCTCAATAATATTTGATGATCAAAAATGCCATTGTTTTTGATTTTTTTAAAAATATTAAAATTTTTTTTTCGAAGTTCGATATCTCAAAAACGCGTCATTATATTTTTACGAAATTCAAATGTAAAATGTATATTAATAAGCTTTAAATAACTACATACTAAGTCCCGCCACAACTTAAAAAATTAATAATATTTTTTAAATCTTAAAATACAGAAAACATTTTTTAAACAGAACCAGTCATGCATTTTATTTCAAATCTCCTTTCTTCATATTTTGATGTTATATTATGAAAATAAAATTTGTTTAAAGTCGATATCTTTAAAGGTTCTTGAGATATTACCGGCGTACGTACGTTCACATCCACACACATACATACACCTTTCTAAAATCCTTTCATTTAGATCCTAGGGACCTTGAAACGTTGAGAAATGTCAAAATTTTCAATTTCTACAAATCGGGTAGATTATTATAGCAAATGTTCTTAGTATTGGCTTAAAATCATTTGATTTTCATTCAAGTTGAATGTATCCTCTAAGCAAGAAGTTTAACAACTGGTTGGTAACACTTTTGCTGTCTAAATACACATAAATATAAAGTGGACCCCATTCTTTAAGCTTTTGTTCCACAAATCCAATATAAAACTTTGCATCCACAAGACCGGCTGTATACTCGTAACTCGTAATGTCGTAGTTGTTCTGTTTTTGACTTTTTGTTATAATTTTCAACTTTTCATTTTTGCTCTCATAAAATAGTGACTATTCACTTTAGTCAGTCTCATTTTCATTGTTTGTTGTTGGACGTTAATTTTTTTTATCGGTTATCGTGTCGTCCGTCGTTTGACTAATAAATCTATTCATCCAGGTTAAATTAAATTTTGAATATTACTTTGTAAAAAATACGTTTATTTTTTGCTGTTGTAAGAATACCTATTTGTTTTTGTTTTGTTTTGATGTGACTGCAAGTTGAAATGTTCAACTTTGAGATTATCATTAATCTATATTTGTGTTTATTGTTATTAAAGTTTTTGTAATTTTATAAATATGTAATCATTAGAGGAATTTTGTAAAAGGTATTACATAGGAGGTATGTATATATAAAATTTATTGATATATTTTCTAGTTACAAAAAAGGAAATATATTTTTTGGTGTGTTCGTGGGAAAATTGTATATATAAAGTAACCTTGGGTGGGTTTTACACAGTTTGTTGGTGTATAAAAATTTTATTGAAAATGGTGCGTAAGCAAGCGTGCAACAAAAAAGACAAAAATAGTCATAAGTTATATCTTTAGATAATCTTTATTTTTTGTCTTACTTTGGAATACAAATTAAAAGATTAAAACACGAAGAAAGTGTCACTAAGTTATTATCTGACTAATTTAATTAAATACTTCATTAAAGTCAATCAATAGTAAACGTATGATTTTAAAAGTTTTAAACTATTTTGAATCATATGGTACTAACATTGAAAACAGCTGCCACTATATTCCACCCACCCAACTTTGTTTGTAAACAATCAACAGGTGTTTAATAAAAAAAAAACAACCCACCACCGGCAAAGAAACCCTTAATTACACCAAACCTGTGAATTGCAATGTCAATGAGTCGTATGGGATTTAGTTTTATTTATTTTTTATTGCTGTTTTTGATTCACATAGATTTTTCATTACATCATATTGGGTTAAAGTAGTTGTAAAATTGTTATGAAATTCTATTTGAATACTTCCTGCTTGGGATTTGCTTTTTAATTTTTTAAGCATGTTGAAAATGAACTTGAAAATGTCTAATGACAGACTGTTTTGGTCTGATTACATTACACAGTGACATCATTTATGTCGTAGTTTTGAAAGATTTGTTAAAGAATTCATCGATTTTTCAAAATTATGGCATGCAAATTTCCAAGAGTACGTAGCGTAGGTAGTAGGGATATGAAAAAGGGTGTGTAGAGTAAAATCTGATTTTCTGGTAGGTTTTCAGATATGTATGGCTAGGTTTGAAAATGTTGACTAGGTTATTATTATGTGTTTAAAGTACTATAGTCTCAGAGTGTTGCATCTCGGTCAGATATAAGAGAGGCATGAGGAACGACATTTGGATTGTGATTCAATTTAAAAGCATATCAATGCTAAAGTGATAAGGAAATGACAATTTTGAAATTATATTTACGACCAGTATCATGTGTGACAGTGTATATACATAAATGATAGTAAAAATTTGTGAAGAGGTAATAGATGTATAATGCTATAGTAATGGGCAAAAATTAAATTGAATAAAATGAGAAATACATTATAACATTCTGACACTGTTAGTTACAGTAGTTGCTCAAGTGAAAGCATAACAGTGTCCGGTTACATCAAATTTAAAATGGAGGGTAACAGTGTTATACATTTCTAAAGTTGCAATTTAAGTAGCAACATTACATTGAAGTGAAGATGATAAAAGATTTTCGATCTTTTGTTTATGTCATAAAGAAAAAGTGACAAAGATTTTAAAGTGACAGTTTTAAAATGTGACACTTTAAAAGTGTGGCAGGTAACGCCGCAGTGAGAGAAGAAATAAAGATTCACTGTTTCCGATTTATTTGAGAACAAGGCTGATCCAAGGGTAACGGTATTATAGTTGTTGCGGCAATTTAAATAATTGTGATATTTAAATAATATTGAAATTTTAATAAAAAAACGATAATACAGACAAATTCTAAAGTCTTAAGTTAATTTCCAGTGTTATTTATGAGAGTGTGAATGTACCTATGTTATGTAGAAAAGTGTGACCCTTTTTAAGTATGACAGTTTTGAAAAGTAAGTGAGTACAGTTTTGTAAAGGTGCGTCCGGACAAAAAACACATTTTAGAAAAATTTCAGAAACATTTAAAAACTTTTCAAAAACAGAGAATCATTTCTGAAATGTTTCGAATGGGAAACTTTATTTGTTTCCCAAGCATTAACCAATTTAGGTTAAAAGTTTGTTATTATTGTTTTAAATATAAATATAAAATGTCGCAAAAAGTGTGGAGCAACGAGAATTTTGAACAATTGATAAAAATGTATGAAATGAAAGATGTTTTGAAGGATCCACTATACGAAAATTTCAAGAAATTAAATCAAAAACATTGATACTTTGTCTTAAATCTCCAAAAATACAAAAGAAGATGAGAAGAAAAAAATAAAATAAAATAAAATAAAATAAAATACATAGATACAATTAAATAGCCGAAAGGTTGGAACGAAATTGCTCATGAATCCAAAGAATCTGTTTAAAAAAATTAACTGTATTTTAAGATTTAAATATTTACCACAAGAAAGTTTGTTTTCAAAAATTTTAATGCCATTTAATTTCTCAAAACAACCTTCATTTTTCAAAATTTATAAATATGTATGTATGTATACAAATTTGTAATTTAAAAATATTTTTGGTATGCAGTTATTTAGAGCTTATTAAAATACGTTTTAAATTTTAATTTCTTAAAAAAATGATGACCCATTTTCGAAATATCGAATTTCGAAAAAAAATTTTTTAATTTTTTTTTAATCAAAAATTAAAACAATGACATTTTTGATTATCAAATATTATTGAGACAATATAAGAGCTTGTGCAGACAAAAATATTGAAATCGGTTGATAAGTACACAAGCTGTTATTTTTAGTCTTAAAAAATGAAAAAAAAAAACGCTTAACCCGATTCGGCTTAAAACTTTAATATCAAAATTTGAAGTCAACCCTATGGTTTGAGCTGTACGGACGAGGACAGACAGACGGAATCGGTGGACCCACGTTTTTCGACTTCCCTATACCAAAGTAATGTCATTATTTTTATATGTATGTCGCAAGTAAAAATGGAAAACAAACAAAATTTTCAGAAATATTTTTTAAAGCGTCCACATCAAAAAAAAATTATGAACATTTCTGAAATGTTTCCCATTTGTGTAAAAAACATTTAAGAAACGTTTTTTGAACAATGTTTCCTGAAATGTTTTCTTTGTGTGGGCACACCTTTATAGTGAGAAAACCTGATTATTTATCGTGTACTAATATTTAAACTCTACACACAGAATATGCAATTCAATAAAATAGTAGGAAAGTTTGATGAAGGCTGTATTTTTGAACACCTTAAAGTGAAACATTTTGACATAATGTCGGGCTTATGTTTTGAATGTTAGATGGATTTGGCCTGTAAATTGGATTTTTTAATGAAATTACATTGAAGTCAATGTCTTTGTTCGTTTTCAATATAGGGCCGATTACATTATAGGTATGTACCTTCTAATGGGAAGTTAAAAGAGGAAAACATTCACATTTGCCTGAAGTAGGTAGCAGTTAAAAGTTGTAATAAAATAAGATACATATGTATACATACATAGTTCATAAAATAGTTGTATTGTTTAATTTAATTAATATATTGATTTGATATAATATCGGAGAGTATTGTAAAAGAATTCACATTAATATTTTTTTTTGTTACAGATGTCTAGCACAGATAACAATTCACTCAAAGTCCTACAGCCAAATCCTGATGCCTTAAACGTCCTGCAGTTAAATGACGATTGCCTTATAAAAATCTTCAGCTATCTTAACAATTATGAACTTTGCGACTTACTCGGAACCTGCCGCAAATTGGACGAAATAATTCACATTAATTTAAGAAAATGCAAAGATCTTAGTTTTAATTTTAGACATTTTAATTCTGATGATAAAAAATTACTAAAAGTTGTTAGTCCATATCTCACTACCATCGAACTCTCTGTGGGTTATTCTATAAGTTCTGAAATAGTTTCATCTGCCCTCGAATTAATATCAAATTGTAAGAAATTAAGAAAATTTCGTTTACATTATGTTGTTATGCGTGAAAAATATCTTAAACTAATTGGTAATATTTCGAATAATTTAGAAAAGATTGATTTAAGTTTTTGCCAACTCACCGATGAACTTATGATGGAATTTTTTAAATGGAAATGTAATTCATTGAAGGAGATAATATTAATTGGAAATTATACATTTTGGGGTGTATCGTTGATTTATCTTAGAAATTTAAAATCTCTTACAATTGAATCTCATGAAAATTTGAAAATAAATTTAGAACAATTAAAAGGAAATAATCCAAAGGCAGAGATTATTATTTATGGAAAAGGTCGATTGAAAAAAATTATGGATGTGAACTTGTGAATAAAAGTTGTGTTTGCGCATTTAAAATTTTTTATGTATGGGTTATTGGATTGAGAAATATGAAATAAAAAGTAAGTATTAAGCTTAAAATCAAATACTTTTAAGAAACTTACTATGAAGAGCAGGTGATATGTATGTTCATTGTTAACTTGCCTTAAGGCATTTAAAGCTGAACTGTGAATTTTAAGGTTTTAATTTGAAATTCTATTAGAACAAAATTTCCAATTATTAAACATTCTAAAAAAAATATTTATCAAAATAAAATACAAAAACAAATATTTATTTATTTGAACAATTCCTTGAAACTAACTGATTTGCTTAAAACGAATATGAAATTAAGGCAATCCTTGGGTAGTTTTTTTTTTAAAGCTACCTACTTCTTGCAAGAAATATTTTATACTCTTCAAACAGTGGTGTTGGTTAAATTGTATCGTTTTTATTACCAAAGCATACTTATAGGATGACACGAGTATGGAGGTAAGAGCTTAATAAATGTTATGTGATTTTAAAGTGATTTTTAAATTTTAAACTCATTTAGGAAACTGTCAAGTAAAAACCATATTGTGTGATACTACTTGGTGTATACTATAACAATGTAAAAATGGACATTACGATGGTAAAAAATTCGAAAAAAGTGGGTCCCCCGATTCTGTCCGTCTGTTTGTCTGTCCTATCCTCCATAGCCCAAGCCATTGGGTCGATTGACTTCAAATTTGAAAATTAAGGTTTTGAGCCGATTCTTGTTAGGTGTTTTTTCATTTTTTTAAGACTAAAAATAACAGTAGTCCAGATACAATTTTTTGGCCAAAAATCGAAAATTCGAATTTTCTCAAAAATGAACCAATTTATTTTATTTAATACACATCAAATTTTCTTTAATTTTTTTTCTGAACTTGCCTACTTTTAATTAAAAAACAAATTGTATTGCTCGAGAATGGTAACCTCCATAGAACCGTTAATTTGTTTCTAAGTTTTCTCAAGAACTCATGAACCGATTTCAATAATTTTTTTTTCTGCAAAAGCTCTTATATTATTTCAATAATATTTGATGATCTAAAATGTCATTGTTTTGTTCTTGGATTTTTAAAAATTATTGAAATTTTTTTTTTTTCAAAATTCGATATCTCGAAGATAGGTCAGTATTTGTTTACGAAAATCAATTATATACATAAAAGGTATATTAATATGTTCCAAATAACTACATACTAAAAATACTTTTTAATTAAAATTTTAAAAAATTTGTATTTTAAAAATGTATATAAAAAAAACGCTGAATGATTTTCAAAAAAAATGAAAAACTCGTTTTTTTGAGAAATCAATTGGCTTTTAAATTTTTGAAGACAAACTTATTTTGCAGGCATATTTTCAAATCTTAAATTATAGGTACTATTTTTAAACAGACGCTTTTGATACAGGAGTAAGTTAGAGCGAACTAGTCGTCCATTTTATTTTTATAATTTTACAGCATCATAAATTAAATTTTTAGTAATTGTTAAATATTTATTCTACCTAAAATGTAAAACTTTAGGTGTATTAAGTAAAAAAAGCATGGGAAGTAAAAATTGAAGAAGCTAGATATCTTAAGATATCAAATCTTCTCAAACGTAATTAGAAACAGTGGTATTTAAAAACACATTTTAAAGCCTAAACTAAGTTTCTTTCATTAGAGTACTAACATCGCAATAAAGAATATACCATTAACATGTGTCAGGATCATGTGTCTTTAGTCCCTTATAATAATTGTTTTTTTTCCTTAAAATATACCCACAAATTATGCCCTAAGGATTAAGGGACACCCTGTATCAAGCTGATGCACACATCAACTCTGGTTTTATAGGGTGAAATGGGGTAAATCAAAGGATGTTACTCTAGAAAATATATTTACTTTGATGTGATATTCGCACGCAATGGTTTTAAGTGTAAATATTTTTTAAAAATTGAGCACCAACTAAAATATAGTATCAATTTCTTAAAGTTTCGTTGGATACTTTACAAAATTTGTATTATTAGAAAAAAATCAACAAACAAAATTAATTAACTTCAAGGAATCTTGTTAAAATAAATGAATTGAGTGAATTAAATTCATACATACATATGTCAATTAAAACTACAACTGCAAATTGATCTTTTTCGGGAAATTAAGTTCATATCAATTTTTTAGAGCAAGGGGATATTATCTACTTACATTTTGAAAAAGCATTTTTAAAACAAACAAACGGCTCTATCCTGTATTAATGACTCATAAGTCTTAAATTCTGTAATATTTTCTTTCCATATATGAAGCTGATATCTAACATAAAAATAGCATTAAAGACAATACTTATGGCAACTCGTAAGCTTCATAGTTGCAGTGTGTCATTTTGTTTTGATTTTTGTCTTGTTTACTATGTTTTTATGGTGTTATATTTCTTATTAAAATATTTTTTGAAATAAAACCCTACACAAACCCTCTGTAACCCGGAGTCAAAGAAAAACCAAAGCAGTTTCATTTTAACACTTTTGACTTTTATAAATCTCAGCAAATATTGATTGTTTCTTATTGACACTAGTTTGTCATCTCTACCTGGCAATGTTTTTTCGCTTAGCCACAAACTTTTTGCTTACCTAAACTTCTAACAAAAAAAAAATGTAGCTCATTCAGTAAACATTCTTTTGGCTATAAAAGATACATTTTTTCTCGATTCGGCGCACAAAGTTCAACGTTTTAGCTGAACTATGCATTTGTACGAAAAGTATTTGTTAAAAGGGAGACTTATTTTTGTATTCATTCATTTTCATTTTATATTGTTGTAAACGTCAGTTTGTCATGCTGCTCATTTTCGAAAGTTCATACATTTTTCATAGACATTTTTTTTGTGTTCATTTATTAAAAATCATACGGTGAATATACATACGGTTTCGATTAAATGGCCCTTTAAAACAAAAATCCCATTTAACAATTAAAATTAATCAATTTAAATTGAATGAAAACACATATCAATATACTCGCTTATGGGTAAAAATCATATTTAAATTGTTTCATCAGCAAAACGCGTTTCAATTCAATTCGAAAACGAAAAAGTGAAGAAGAATAAAAAAAAACCGCACGCAATTCAGTTCCATTCTTTTTATACTTTGATAAAATAAACTATAAATAAACTTTTGGACGTTCTGTTTCATTTTCATCGCAATAAACTTTTCTTTTTTTTCATCATTCGAGTGAGATCTTGAAAGAGTGTGTTTTGTATCGAAGTGAAAAAATTGAGAAAAAAAAGTTATCCAATAGATAATTGATTGATTGATTGAACAATAATAAAATTGAAATATGGGTATATCAACGGATCCCCCTTTGTTAGATGTGGAATTGCCATCTGCCCTCCTCGAATCGCCTTCTGTGTCAACATTTCTACCCGAAGAGGAGGCTTCAATGTGTCCCCTCCTGTCGACAAATTCCTCCACCCCACTAGTCTTCTCGCATCCCCTAACCCCAAGCGCCGACAATGACAGTAATAATTCCAATTCGGGAATTTGTGAAGATACTAAGGCCGAAACAAGTTCGTCGTCGGGCAGTAGTTCGGGCATCGGAATGGATGTCACAGATACTGCAGCAGCCAGTCTCTTCAATCATAACTCCTATCATCACCTTCGGAAGAACAACAATGAAGTGATGCAGGTCAGTCAGTCAAATAAATAAATAATTATCATAATTTTCTGACCAAAGATTTTTAAGTGTTTTTGACAATTTTAAGATTTCACGTTCGATGTGTATAAAAATGGCAAATGAAGGTCAATTGTGAAATTAATTATAATTCAACCACTTTTGTTTTGGTTAAGAGAGTGATGTATATAAATGATTTTTCATATGCATTTTACGTCGTTTTATATATTTTATAATATAATAATTGCAATAACAGTTAAAACATGATATAATGACAACGACGCATTAATTTTTAATACATTTTTGTTGTGAACTTTTGTTTTTATTAAAAAATCATCATGTTCAGTGGTTTTGGTGTTACTATAAAATTTATATCTCCAATCGAATCAAAACAAACAGTAAAATTATAGTTTGCTTTTAGTGTTTAAACATTTTATTTTCCCCACGCGTGTTTATATGGCATATTTGAAAAAAAAACTATGCATGGGAATTTTAATTTTATTGCTCTGTAAAAAAAAAACTAAAAAACACGTCATGCTTTAAACGTCGTGTGATGTTCTTTGTTGTTTTTCCTTTTGATATAGGAACTTAGTTGGTTGTAGTCCTAAAAACATTTTAAGTTTAAAGAAGGAAAAATTACTGTTATGTGAGTCCTGGGGACTTGCCCATATATCAATTGTTTGAATTTAACAGATCTGTTAAAGAAGATATTGAGTTTTAAGAAGATACATTTATGTTAATATGTCAATAATATACATGCATACTATGTCTATGCAGCAATATATGTATATATGTACATACATATATGTCAATGTAGCAAAAACATGTTTTTGTTTAATTGAATTAGTTTGAAACTTAGAGGTTTTGTACATAAAAATAAAAACATTAATTTGGTGCCTTAAATTTTAAAAATTGTTTGTTTTAATTTAAGAAGAGCCTTTGCGAAATAATATGCATATTTTTAAATTATAAATAAAAGAAGATTGAATAGGGTTTTGGTAAAACTTGACTAGACTACACATTTCGATGGAAATGGTAGCTTTCATCCCTTACGTCAAATTGTTTAAAATTCAAACTTTGAATACAATATATATCTACTATGAAACGTTGATCGAATTGAGTACGTAGATTTTTAAATTCATGTGCCACCATCTTGTTGAAACTACATTTCATTTTTGAATGTCAATAAAATAAAATGCACGACTGGGTCGCACGAACTTGCTCCTGTATGCAAAGAGTCTGTTTAAAAACGTACCTATATAAGATTTAAAAATATACCTGTTAAATAAATTTGTCTTCAAAGATATAAATGCCATTTGATTTGTCAAAAAACCGCGCGATTCATCCCAAGACACAACTCATCCTAGGACAACTCATCCCGGAAATGAAAAATACTTGTAAGCATAACGAAAACAATTGTTTGTGTATTCAACTAGTTCGTTCAAAGCTTTTTCCTTTGGATAGCTTTATTTTAATTTCATATTGGAAGAACCAGGATGGAAAATAAATAAAGAAAGATAAGAAAGAGGGAGAACATGTATGTTTAAACTGTAAAGCGATCGCCTATTGGTTGTAAAACGAATAAAGAATAGTATATTGGCGTGATCAGCTTTATGCAGATAGATTGATAAAGACATGTTTATGATGATAATGAAGGAATCTTATTGGTTGGTAGAAGATACTTCCTACAATCCAATCACATTCCTTCTTTCCTACAAGTTATCAGCGCAAACATGGAGTTATTACGTTCAGTTTATTTTTTTCGTTAAAGTTTAAAAAAAAAAACTATTCATGTGTTGTTTCCAGTCAGGCTCTTGTGAGTTTTGGATTTTAGTTATGAAGTGACACGTAAGCAGTAGTTATAGGGGTTGTACGTAATACCTATATAGGTATAATGTGTATACGTTGAAAAAGTGATTCTAATAGAAAATACATATACTCTTTCTGGCCCGTTTCTTTAACTTGTACTAAGTATTTATTCTTTTATATAGGCGAAGGCAAGTAAAATATGTGTGAAACAATCTTATTCTTAAAGAATAATATTTTAAAATCATATATACAAAGGTACCAAGATAATACTTCTTGATAGACACTTTAAAATAGATTGTTGATTAAATACTTACATCATATTCGTTAATCCGATGCAGTGGCGGGCGCTACACGGCCATCGTTGGTATTTACAAAAGTTAGTTATAAAAATACATAAATATGTATGTACCAAATGCATTAATTTAAGATAGGAAAAGATAGGAATGTTATTAAAATTTTGTCAAAATAATGCGCACCTTCGGGCTCATGCATAGTATTTTATCTGGTGAGATGGGAGGGGGTTACATTTAATACAGTTAAAATAATTAAAAAAAAAAAAAACTATTTTAAGATTCAAAATTTTACCTGAAAAATAAGTTTGTCTTCAAAAATTTAGATGCCATTTTATAAATAAAAAAATCTTTGATTTTTCAAATTTTTTTTTTGAAAATCGTTAGAGCGGTTTTTTTTTAAATTAATTTTTTATATATAAAATTTTTCAATTTTGTTCTAAAAATATTTTTGGTATGCAGTTGTTTAGTGATTGTAAATATACGCTTTACATTTGAATTTCGTAAAAAAATATTGACCCGTTTTTGAGATATAGAATTTTGAAAAAAAAAAATTCAATATTTTTTTAAAAATCCAAACAATAAAAAATTGCACTTTTGATAATCAAATATTGTTAAGGCAATATAAGAGCTTATTCAAAAAAAAAAATATTGAAATCAGTTCAGAAGTTGCTGAGAAAATTAAAAAACAAAATAACGGTTCTATGAGCGGTACCTTTCCTGAGCAATACAAAAATATGTTTTTCTTATTAAAAGAAGCCAAGTTAAAAAATAAAATTTTAGAGAAAATTAAAAAAAAATCTATCGGTTTGTTTTTGAGAAAGTTCCAATTTTCGTTTTTTGACCAAAAAAATTGTATGGGGGCCACTGTTAGTTTTGATCTTAAAAAAAAAATGAAAAAAACGCCTAACGCGAATCTGCTCAAAACCTTAACTTCCAAGTTTGAACTCAATCGATCCAATGGTTTAGGCTGTAGGAGCGTGGACAGACAGACAAAACCGACCGGACGGAATCGCGGGACCCACTTTTTTCGACTTCTCTACCATCGTAATATCATGTTTGATTAAAATCTCGAGTTTGAAATTTTGCACGAATGCAAAACTTGCCATATAGTTCCTATATGTCGCAAGTAAAAACATTGCAACATGTATCTTTAGCAATCTCCATTGACACTAGCTTGACGTTCACTTTCATGAACCTCATACAAATGATCTAAGGACTGCTGACATGAAATTAATAATTAAAACAAATTAATAAATTAGGTGGCGCAACAGTTTGTAGAGAACTAGAGTGTAATGACTTACAACTCTCAATCATTCCTGTGTGCGAGTCATTTCAAGAATGTAGAGGACCTACAGTTTACATGCCGAATTTGAACGGCAAATTTGAGAAAGCACTTTTCATGACAACAATTACTCTTGGAGGATTTGTCAATTCCACACAAGAGGCAGTACTCATAAAACAAACTTTTAGGTGGCACAGGCAGGGATTGAGACCCCTGGCATGACAGTCGTACGCACTAACTATCACGCTCCGCGCACCACAAAAAAGTGAAAAGTTAAATAACTAGTGTTTCTTAATTTCTTTGTATTATCTTGATTTTTAAAAGTTATTTATTCTTGAACGTTTGGTATGGTCACCCACGCTAATCTTTTCCAAATGGGATTACATCAATTGAAATGTTCGTGCTTTGCAGTAAAAATATTGTCCTCATATCTTACAAGTCGAAAACAAGCAGTTAAATTCAACAAACAAAGATAAGAATTTTTGACAGTAAGTAGTGGTGTACCACAAGGTTCTATCCTTGGTCCTTTGTTATTTTTAATGTACTTTAACGAATTGCCTGAGTTAGTTACACATTTTTCGGTTAGTATGTATGCCGACGACAATCAGTTTATACCTTAGCTGTCATGCTTTAATGGAGACTTGGAAATGATGTTCTATTGAAAACCATCATCAGTTGAATCGTAAATAATTTAAATGTCTCGTGATTTTATATCCTACTTTTCTCTAGAACTATTTCAGCTATGTCCTATGGCGTATGTAAAGTCAGCCAATAATTTAGGTGTAATCTTTAACCGGACTCAAACTTGGGATCTTCGTGTTAATAACATCGTTGCAAAAGCTTACCTACTGTGTCGTTAGAATGCTCTGATGGGATGTGCAATACATTATTCAATGAAATTTAGGAATCTTTTAGTTAAAACGTTGTTTCTTCCTCTTCTAACCTAGGGTTGTGAAATTTTTTGTGATTTGAGTTATGAGAGCAAAAGGAAACTTACTGTCATATTCAACAGTGCCGTGCGGAAAGTGTGATAAAATTTCGCAATATGCTTCGAAATTTTGGGGTATGACCTTTGTAAACTTTTTGAAATATCGTTCAGTAAATTTGTCCTCTGATATACTCATAGCCCGCAAACCTGTGGACTTTTATAATGAAATCAATCTCTCAAATTCTAATAGTTCGTTAAATATACTGATTCGGAGTTTTGATTGTACGACATTTGAACGTCAGTGTTTTGTTAGCTCTGCACGAAATTTGGAATTTTCTGCCGCTTGAAATTAAAGATTTGTGTTGCACTTGTAATTTATTTGAAAACAAAATTAAAATAACTTTATAATTTTATGTTTATTTCCGGGTCCATTGACTACTCGACAACAACCTGCGGTTTTTTTCCAATCGTCAGAAAAGTTGTCTTTGTGCCAACAATTCTTGTCCAATTCAAGTTGATCTATACGGCCTGAACTGTGAAGCAATAAGCAGATGGTTTTTCGCTTTTTATTGTCGAGTTATTTGCACTTGTAGGCGAATAATCACAGGGTTTTGTTCAGAATTCCCCTCAGACAAGTACGTGAGCTTTACGGACGTATGCTATTTTGCCAGGAGAATATAACTCTTATAACCACTTAATTTTAATCTATTTTATTTATTCTTAAACTATTCCAAATAATTTATATTTCTTTCAAGTGAAACTAACTGTATTTCTCTATTTAGTATCATAACTTCAACAAAAATTTAAGTTTCATTTGGGAAGGGTGATCTTAAAAGCTTTTTCTCTTGTCAAAAGTCAAAAAAGGCGAAATTCGTAACACATTATTGTCCACAATTTTCTTGTGTAATTCAAATGCCTTACAAAAAAATATAAACCAAACTTTGATTTTTATCCCCTCTAGATTATGAGTTTAGGCGATTTGAAGGCTTCTAGTGTTAAAATAAAATTTGTTGCCATTTATTTACAGCTTTCTCAAAATGTTAATTATTTTTCACTTAAAGAATTTTTAAATTCAAATCCTTTTTCTCATAGGACTCTAATGGATTAGGCGTTAAAGGACACTTGGTCATGAAATCACCAAACGATACACCATCATTCGTCTCTTGGAACTGGCCACTCATACGAAAATGTACATTTTTCATATTCATGTCCAGTTTACTGGCAATGTGTGCTGTTGTTGTTGCAATGATTATTACTCTGCCAAAAACTTGTAATCCAAAGTAAGTTCTATCAAAATAAAATTTAAATACTTTTAAAACTAACAAGAAGTTTCAATTTATTTCTAGAACTGCATGGTTCCGAGGCAGTGTTTTCTACGAAATCTTCCCAGCAAGCTATCAAGACTCTAACAACGATGGACTTGGTGATCTTAGAGGCATAACAAAGCGTGTTGATTATTTGGCTGCCCTTGGAATTGGAGCTGTTCGTTTAAATTCTATTTTTCCAACTGAACACTATCCTGATGATTTTAATAATGTCACATCATTGGTGAGCATTGCAACAGTCATTGGAAGCACAACTGATTTGCTGCAGTTATCACGAGCATTGCATGCTCGGAATATATCACTCATCCTCGATTTGCCTATATTTCCATATCTCAAGCATTTGGAAGAGGCCAATGAAGCCAATTACACTGCTAATAGCAATGTTACCGAATCAGCACCAATTGAAACCGATAACTTAATTTCGGTAGCGATTCAGAAGTGGATTGGACTTGGTGTTGATGGATTTTACATTAAGGGATTGGAAATGTATACAAATGATGATAACCTCCTCAATAATATTGCCGAATGGAAGCACATAATGGGTCCTCAAAGAGCCCTGATTATTGATAACGAAGTTATTCAAAAACTCAGCACCGCCAAAGCGACTCATATCCTGACACACGTCGATCTGGTCGATGTCCATCTGGATGTAGCAAATGGTACTCAACAAGTAATGCAACAGATTCAGTCAGCTTTAAAGGGAATTCTGGCTCCCAGAGAAGACGGGCCTTGGATTCAATGGTCAATCGGAGGGGTTGGTGAGCAACGCGTTTCACGCCACCTAAATGGAAATGCTTCTCTCACTGCTACTATGATGCAGTTAATGCTACCAGGATCACCGAATATTTTCTACGGTGACGAAATTGCTTTAGAAAATGTACATGATCCTCATAATGAACACTCAGAAACCAAACACCTGCATCATCTTTCAACCATGGAATGGTCCGATGCTCTGAAATTCACCAGCAGGGAAACCCTACCCTGGCTGCCGAAGAGCTCATCATTTAATTTAGAAAATTTCGAGCAGGTATCTCGGATGATCCATCTGCGTGATAGATCTCCATCCATCTATAAGAATGTCATATGCAAAGCTTCACAAAACATACCCAATACTCAAGTTCGAAATAGTCGAGATGATATTATTATAATCGAACGAATCTATCCGCGACGAAATTCATTTGTTTCGATTTCGAATTTCGGCGAAAAAATGGTTCAAATGGATATGACATCGATGTATTACAGTGGACATGTGATGCTTGGAAATACTCAAAGTGATAAAATCTACTTTGGGGAGTTTCAAATTGGTGGCATGGAAACTATTGTTGTTAGACTTGATAAATAAACTTTACTATTTGATAGTTATTTTTTGTTTTTGCAAATATGCCGAAGTTTTATTTTTGGTATTTTTAAGCTAAAAGGATTCGAGATGAAAGGTTTGACACATGTACATAAGAAAAAATGCGCTGCTTAGCTTTATTCTGTTTAGGTAAGGAAGTATATGTTTTTTAGGGTAGACAGGAAGTGTGTAGAAACGTCAAAATAAGATCTTAGATTCATTAACAAGATTCACGCTAATCCTATTTTTCCCTAAAATTTTGACAGCAGAAACTTCAAATAATTCGTGTTTATGAATCTGATTACCCAAGTTTAACCTGTCAAAATACGTACTTCGTTTATTGGTATAAAGTACCTAACTTAGAATACGATGAATTAAAATAAACAACGGTTCGAGCCGAAGGGGCTTAAAAATATGTGAATACTTGAAAAATATTCATGTTTTTAGTTTAATGCAGGTTGCGTTAACTTTTGATTCGCGAGCCCATTTTATTTATTTGAGGAAGAATAAAATAGGAACACAATTGTGAAATCACTTAAAAGCAATAGACTGACTTCTATTTTGAGGGAAATTTGACAGATCTTTGGTTTTGACTGTTGTTTGCAACTTTTCGTTGGTCTAATCCATTTTTGCGGTCAATTGTCAATAATTTTGGTTTGATATCTACATACTTTGGTAAACTAAATGTACCCTTTCTAACTTTGCAACAGAAATAAATAGATACACATTTTATATCAGCTTCATCTTAATTATTTATTATAAATCATGTTTAATGTACTTTTTTTTGTATACAGGGCAAATCTCATTATACATTTAATAATCCAAAAAAACAAGATCAAAAATTCTCTATCGTAGGCGTGGCACATACTCGGAAATTCCCAAATGTTTCTTTTCAAGTTCTTCATCTATCCATTCACGGAATAGCGCAACATTAACATATACCCCCGGAACATTTTCTTTTCCACATTCGATTCCCCATGCCACAATACCAGATTGATAAAACCGATTTTCGGCATTTTCTATTGGACAAACCAAAGGTGAACCACCATCACCTTCGCATGTGTCCTTACCACGTTCACCACCGGCACATATAAAGCTCGGGTTAAGCTTGAAATAACTACCCAAACGGGTTTTTCTCAAATTATCTTGGCACACATAGCTCGGAACAATTGGAAGTTCAATTTTTTTCAAAATATTCTGATATTTCCCATTTTCAAATTGATCTTTGCCCCATCCAGTGGCAAAGCACTTTGAAAAATCAAAAACAAAACCAGGTGGTGGAAGACAAACGGTATTGATGTGTTGAGCCAAATCAAAGGGGGATTTGAGAAACAGCAGTGCTACATCATTGAATAAGTTGTTCTTGTTGTACTTTGGATGAATAACCATATCTATGACACCTCTGTTTTGATGAGGTTCTAACTCATTTTGTGTGTTTGTTTCCCATTCGCCAGCTCGTACAGCAAAATCTGTTGCTTTTCTACCGAAAACACAATGCGCCGCGGTTAAGGCCACTTCAGGATGAATCAGCGATCCACCACATTGATAGATTTCACGTGTTGCGTCCGTATCGTCTCTTGCTCGTAATATCGCCAACATCCATGGAAATTCTCCAAATTGAGATTCGTTATTTTGTGGTGATTCAATTCTATAACCAACTCCATCCATATTTCGATTACCACATCCAAGTGAAACTGTTCTTGGTCGAACGATTGGATCTTCAGTCTAAAATGTTGATAAGTTTCGTTTATTGTTGGTTTATTAAAATGAGTAAATTAATGAAAACTTACAATACTCCCGATGGAACAGCACTTTTCAAGAAATGGACATACAGGTTCATTATTTTCGTTCAAAAATCGAGGATTGAAAATAGAAACATCTCCATCTTCGTCTACTGTGCCTTCTTTACAGAGAAATTCCTTTACGCACTTTTCACCCTTTTTACAAGATGTAGTAGTAGTTTGTGGTTTAGTTGCATTTGCATTTAGTGTTGGAGAAGTTGGTACTACAAATTCTGCGGGGTCTTTTCCTGCTTCAGCTTCAAGATCACCAAAGATGTCCTTAAGAACTGTTTTGAAATAATCATCTTCTTCCATACAAATACAGGTTCCAACCAGAAGAACTGATAATACAAGAATAAATTGTGCATTCATGGCTCGAGATATGTCCTGAAAAAAATTATAAATTATATAAGGTATAGAATTTAATGAATAAATTTTATATGCAGTCAGTTTTATTATTTTTGGTTTTGAAATTAACTTGGATATCTAAATCTTGATGACAATAATGGTTTTTTTTTATCTTTTCGATTGAAAACTGATTTTGTTAATGGAAAAACTTGGTCTAGCTGTTAAATTTCGTCAGACTTATAAAATTAAATAAATCTAGTGGCACAGCAGTCCGTTGAAAACTAGGGCCTAGTGACTTAGTGACTTACAACTTTCAACCATTCCTGTGTGCGAGTAATGTTGTCAGGGATGGAGGGGACCTATAGTTTTAAGCCGATTCCAAATGGCTAATTTGAAAAAGCATTACAGTTCAACACACTAACCATCACGCCACGGCACGGGTACTACTACTGTCCTCAGACTTGTTTCTACTTTATTCATTTGCATTTTTAAAACAATTTTTTTTTCGAAATCGTATCAAAGTAGAAAAGTCTTCAACTATAACTTGGCAAGAAATTACAATAAAAAAATTAGACTTTTGAATAGAAAATAAATCAATTTGCAATTTGATTTGTTATCAATATTGCACCAATTGAAAACTTACAGTGTTATTATTGAAATGGATATAAATTTTAGGATGACTCATTGCACAGGGCACTTTTTTAGACCCTTAAGGTCAATAAAAGACGATTCTGATTATGTATACCTAATATGAACATTTAATTTAGTTTTCAGTCAATTTATTCGGTTTGTTTTGTAAGAACAAAATGAGCTTTTATTAATTAATTGTTCTTAACTGAAGATAAATAAACAAACAAGGTAATTATATGAATGGCTAGTTTTTTATTTGTTTAAAGCAAGAATAAAAACGACTTACTCACATTTCGAATAGTCTAAAGGGAAATGTTATTATTGGATTAACAAGTTAAAATTAGTTATAATTTTAATTAGAAAAATAAACGAAGCTGATGTCAAAACTTAGGTAAAATATAGATCTGGATTACTGGGAGAAACATATAAGAAATGAAACTGATGGTTATCGGGAGACTGATAAACACGGAAATCTGGTTATAAAGTTCTTTACAAAAATAACCGAAATTTTTCGTTAATTTGAAAAATTCAAATAGACACACTTTTCTTGTTGATCAAAAAAGCAACACTACAATGTAAACTATTAAACGACACATGGAATCTGATGGAAATAATGCATATTTAAATCGAGATTTGTTTTTTACATTTTCTTTTTACATATGGATTACAAATCTTTAACATTTAACAGTTGTTGCTCTGTAATATGATGATGTTATTTACATTTAAAATGCCAACTTATTACCTTGAAGCTGGGGACTCGGTGAATTAATTTAATCGAGTAAATTGGTACAATTTGTTGTTTAGATGAAAAACAAATAACTTACCTGTGAGAAGACTATCTATGATCCGATCGTTGCTAAGATTAATTTTAAACTGAAACCGCCTTTTTTATTTGCGAACTTCAGAACTGTGATATGATCGGAGTCAAGAGAATAATACAACTAAGTGCTGATGCTGATGAGGAGAGTACCTGTATAACTATTTAAAATATTAATTTTTAATGTATACATAAATCTCGGGAATTTCCTATATCTACAACAAGATATCAAAAGCAAACTGCTTTGTACTTGGGTTTTTAATTATACATAGTACATTGAAGGTACGTTTGATTTTCTGGAATTCAAATTTTAAGATAAAATGGTTTTTACCAATTGTCTATTTTTCAATTTTTGGGGTTATTTAAAGTAAATATTTAAGTATAGAAATTTTTTAATAATTTTATAAGAATAATAATATGAGTGATAATATGTCCAATTTGTATGCCATGAAATACAAGAACAATAGACAGTTTTCGAGTATTACGATTCTGGTTGTCGCATAATCGACCGAAAAACTAATGTCATAAATGGTTTCATACATTTTATAAAATACAATTTGGTAATAATAATAATGGTAACCATTACCCGTGTTTTTTTGGCATTCTATAAATAGTTTAGTAGAAAATTCCCAAGAAAACCCATCGGCAGTAGACAGATTTTTGTATTTAAAATTGGTACAACTGAAAGAAGAGCTGTCAGAATAATAATAAAAAAAACACAAATAGAAGAAAGTTTTGTGAAAATCAAAAGTTAAAATTAACTTCAGCAAAACAAATTAACTAAAACTAATAAAATGGACAATTTTCATGAAGAAATGGTAAGAAAACATCTGGAAATTGAGATTCTATAAAAAAAAGTTAATTTAACAAATGCAGCTTTTGAGTGAATTGATCCAGTCCAGTGCCAACGGGAATCAGTTTGAAGGAGGTTTGTTCGTAGACTACTACATTAACATGTGGTAGCGAGCTTGAGTTGAAGCGAGCTTGAATTCGCTTCAATTCTTTATATACCTGAATCGAGTTGAAATGAGCTTGATTCGACTCGATTCCGGTCGGGGATCGGAGTCGAGTCAAAATTTGTGAAGAAAAACCTATGTTGAGGAGTTGGTTTTACAGATAATGCATTATGGCCTATTTATTTGCATGTTTCAAATTAAAAAAAAAATTTCACATGTAGTAGATAGCATATTCTTATATGGTGCTGAACTATTCAGTTCTTCATTGTTTAACACGAATCAAACTATCTCACTTGCACTTCCTAAGAAACATCGAAACACCATTTGTATTTTAGAAAGTGCTGTCAAAATTTATCATTTTTAAATCTTCTTGTGCAGTGGAAACAATAAAAAGATTTATTTAATCTAAACTGAGATAAACCTTTGGTGGAAACATAGCAAAACTTAATTATCTTTCTATTGTTTTCTCTTGCAAAATAAGCCCAGTTAGTCCATTTTCATTAACAAAACTAAATAATATCAACAGTAACAGATTGATTTTTTCCCCAATGGAAAACACATGATTCCAAATGCACAACTACTCAACGAACACAGCCATCGAGATACAAATGCAATATCAATCGTACCAACATTTGAGAACAAAATCACATAAGATCCATCACGTAAAATTTACTTTAAAATATAAATAATATTATCTTTATGTTGATTTTTACTTTCCTATAATTTTATTATCCTATATGGTCGCCGTTCTGTTAAAACTCCCTTAATCCATTTTTTGTGTTTTGAGATATTTGCATTTAAAGTTTGAAATCAATATGCAAATTAATAGATTTTGGGAGTTTTAATTCTTCATAATTTAAAAATGGTGCATCGTAGAGCTTAGGAAGTTTTGAGAAAATATAAATGTTGTCATTTGCATGAACTTGGTGTATTTATTTGATTTTTGCGGAAAATGGACTTAGGGAGTTTTGCAAAGAACGACGACGATTATGTTCTGCATTTTCATTTTCTCGGTCTATTCAACAAACGTAGGATCACTATTTTACATGCTTTATAGTTTACCCTTCACCCCAACCAAATAAAAAATAAGTTTCCGAATTTTGAGCAAATTTATTAGCGCTAAAATTTCCTAAGAAAAATGTACAAGTTTCATTTGCTGATAATAATATACATATAAATAATAATGAATTCTTACGTTTAGTACCTATTCAGAGTTTTTAGATTTAACAAGTTTTAATTTATAAAAAAGGTTTTTTGATTCAGTCCACGCGCTTTTATATCAAAATCAAAAAGGCAAATTTTACTTTAATTTTAGTTCACAATAGCTTAAGTTCAGTTTTAATTCACAATAATTGATAATTAAAGTATAAATATGTGCCATCTATTTCTCAACAGCGCCGGTGTTGCCGTGATTCTCAACACCCCGATTTTGACGTACTGTAAAGTACAGAGATTCTTTTTTTAGCTGCACTACAAGAATGTGGAATGTTTTACCTGCCTTAATATTTTCGACTCATTGCAATGTGCAGACATTCAAAATCAATGTACATCGGTATCTTCTTACTAAACCTATCCTTCTTTCCTAATTACTCGCACTGTGTTTAAACATTATAAAGATATAAACAAAAATATTTTAATAGGCCTTGATTTATTTCCAAATAAACATAAAATCTTACAATGTACCGTGGAAGTCATGGAATTGCATAATTCTATGACCAGCTAAGAATTAGGTTTTAGGCTTTGAGATAAGTCGTTGTAAAATAGATACATACCTTATTTTCATGATCTTTAATTAAAATGGAATATCCAATACTTCTCAAGCAAAGACCATAATTAAAGAATTATTAGAGAAACCATTTTAAACAATATCGTTTTCAGAGAAGCTATTAATAGTTAATCATGGGCGTTCTACAGATTTAAAATCAACACCCAAGTTTAGAAACAGAGAGTATACTCGAACCTTTAGTGAAAATCAAGATTTAATATATAATATTACCAATAGCTATCTGGTAGCGAGTATAAAAAGAAATTGTTTTGTTGTTGGTCTTGGTTGCTTTTTTCCGGTATCTCTTCCGCATGGAGTTCCTCGGATGTGGACAATATGAACACTCTAACCATACTTCAAAGAAAACACAAGCTAAATGCCTCCCATTTGCAATACGTTATTGAATAATATACCTTTGGTCAGACTAGGAAATACGAAGCTTTAAGTTTTTAACATAACATTCAAATAAATTGTGCGGTGTTAAAACGTCTATTAAATGTAACATGCTTTCTTTGAAAGCAGGAGTTGTAGTTCAGAGGCCACAATGAATCAAGTTCATCTTTAAACAGAGACAATTATTTTGAACTACTCAATTCACTGTAACACTATGATCCAATTTTATTACAACACCTTGTAACGGCAACAGTTTTTAAAGTGTTTCAATTTCTATCCAAAATGATTTAATCAAAACTGTTGCTGACGTTTTAGCCGATCACATTTCTGATAGAATCAGACAGCCAGAGTTTATAGTTCATTCATTTAAAGTCCCAATTATTTATTGTAATTACTTTAATAAAAAAATCATGAAACATTTGCTGCACTTATCGATGTATGTATGTATGTAAGCTCAGGGCGGACTGCAGAAAATTTGAAAAAAATGAATTATTATTCTTAAAAACTTATCTTCAATTTCTAGAAGAAAGTAGCTAACCCTGAGATTATGAGCAAGAATCGCCACTGACCGATGTGCATGTAAAGTACACCTGTACGATCAGTGCGGGCATGGAACAAACTTATTAGTCATATTTACTGTAAATATGGCGCTACGAAAAACAAGCTATCCTTGTATGTAAATAATATTGTTGGAATTTACATGACAAGATTTTTCCAATATAATTTTTTTTCCAATACAATACGATGTAAGATATTTTTAAACTCATTAACTAAAGCTCAGATTAACAAAAGCTGTATTAAATTTACATTTTTACATGTACTTTTATTCATTTTTTACAATTGGTTGTTGTTAATTTTATTATTCGACTCATTTAATTGCACAAAAAACCGTGACCTATTGATTTACAAACTTCTTGGGTTCGGATATATATTGGTATTTTTTTATGACTATTATCGTATTTTCAAATATCATCCCGTCCCAGATGGATGTTACTATTTTATTGGGGCTGTTTAAATATAAGTGCTAATTAAATTTAGAAGCAAAATCTTCTTTATAAAATTAATTTCTGCAAAGACCGTGACGTAAAACTTAATGGTTCTGAGATTTTGAATACATTTAATAAAAAAACAACAAATAAATTCCGACACCTAATTAACTTTCGACAATTTTTTCACCTACTTAAAAGTGCCTCCCGGTGTTCTTGCCAAGCTTCATCACTCCTTATTTCCAAAAGACTATCATGAGAAACCCTTTTTTATGACAGAAAGACGTGATATTTCTTATTAGATGTTTTTTTTATTGTTATAGGTTAATACGAAACTAAACAATTTACGATCCATCTGTGTATTTAAATTAAGTTAGTTTTTTCGGAACTTTTATAATCGAGACAAATTTGATTAATTTACGACATCAATAAATTTATCCAAATGCTTTCGACATTATTCCTGTTTTTATTAAAGACACACATTATCATTTATAAAATGCATTAAGTTTTAACAGCTACATTAGTAAATTTAATTTTTTAATGGTCGTGTGGTTTTTTTTAAAGTTTTTTTTTATTTTAAAACCCATTTCACAGAAAATTGTTCAGGCGGGACGTTATAGATAATATCAGATTAATGCCCAATTTCATAAACAGCTTTTATACATTTAACAGGATTTTAAACTGTAAAATGGGATATTTTGGTTTCACCAAGCGTTTTTAAAGTAAACAAGCTTTTAAACACCTTTTAAAACTAAATGCCCATTTTTGGCTCATTAAATTTTAAAAGTGTCATTTAAAAATTAATATGACAGATTGACAGCTGATGTTTTGTTTTGTAAAATTTGTGTTCTCAATACTTGGAGATACAGAATGAATAGGTAAACAAATTCAACATTGCATTTATAATATCATTTTTATGATTTTTATTTTGAACTAGAATAGTTTACATTGTTGTATTTTGCGATTCTTGTCATTTATTTCAACATATAATGCTTTCTCATTTTTTCTCACACAATTCGCTTAATAGAAAGAAAAAAGGAGTTTTATTTTTACAGGGTTGTGAAGAAAACTCTATTTTAACAAAAATATCCCTGAAATTTCCAGCTTCAAGCTTGTTGAAACTGAAAAAAATTTAAAGGTCTGATAAAATTAAAAAAGCTTTTAGTTAAAGTACTTTTAGTGTTTGTTTATGAAATCGGACATAAGTAAGATAAATGATATGAAATCTATGTAGATATTAGCTTTTACTTCAAAATGATATGTTTTGTACCTATATTAGAATAATATAATAAAATATTTTTGAAGAATTAATAGACACCCTGTATGCAAGGTAAAGTGTTACCATGAAAAAGTTTGTTTTACAAACATCTCGATTTTCCTGTTTTCGTAACTATTTTTTCTTATTAAATTAAAAATACACGGGGAAAAGCAAAGTGCTGTGCATGCTGTGTGCCTAGCATGCTACTCGTACCTACTCATGTATCTACTAGTATAATTATTATATTAAAAAAATATATATAATATTAAGCATTAATTTAATTTTTCAAGTATGCATAAGTATGGCTCGTCGTAGGTAATAAACTTTGCCAATATTATATTATATATTTCTATATATTATATTATTATTTCTTGATGCCGGCGCTCGTTTGTGGATAAATACACCCTTAGACTCGGCATACGCCAAGTATATATGTATTTCCAATTGAGAATCGATTTGGAAATTCCTTATTTCATAAAAAACCATATGTAATATGCCACATTCATAACCATAAAATAAATAACTTCTGTGTTGTCGTAAAGTTTCTTGAAGCAAGTTCTGGAGATTTGAAGATAAGCCACGGTTTCTACAGCATTATCTATACAAATAAATATACAACAAATCAACAAGTCATGATAACTTGACTAACGGTTATTTAGGGTGATTCATTTCGTAGTTTCAAGTTGTATTATGACACCTGTTAAATTCAGCTCTCATTCGAACTCAAAGTGCCATAATACAACTGTCAAACTGAGCTTTTATTCGATGTTTCATGGAATAAGTTATATATGTTTGCCATTTAATATAAAGTATCGCTTATAAAACCAACAACGTATTATTATAATGTGTGTCAACGTGAGCTAGTAAACGCGTTGACAGCATTTTTCGTTGACGATCACACGACCTCATTTTTATGTCACACAGAAGTCAACGCGTTGACCGTTGAACTTCTTTTGCTTATTGTTTTCTATATTCCAAAAAGTATTGCTGATGATTCGAATTTATCGATTTCTCGGCGGTTCCAACATGACGAGATCACAATCCACACAACATGAAGTTTATTTTACTATTCAAACTCGATCCAGACCCAAAACTTTATTTATTATTTTAAAAACCTGATCTACGAAGCTAAATAAATGTAAATAAGGTTGTATAAATTATGTAAAAAGATATTTAGGGACAAAGTTTATTTTTATTTTGTTCATAAAATCACATGTATTTGATTGAGTATAATGACTTAAAAATATCCGCTTTTATGGTGTAAAAGTAGCTGGATCAATTCTCTTATAAGCCAATTGTTCATCAATCCAGGAACGCAATTTCGGAACATTAGCATAAACTCCAGGAACATTTTCATCACCACATCCAATACCCCAAGCTACAATACCAGCCTGGAAATAACGATTGGGTTCGTTGGGCATTGGACATACCAATGGTGAACCACCATCTCCCTTACAAGTATCTTTGCCCTTTTCTCCACCAGCGCACATAAAGCTCGAATGAAGTTCAAAGAATTTTCCCAAACGGGTATTTCTTAGGTTTTCTTGACACTTGGCATTTGGCACAACTGGCAATTCGATTTTCTTCAAAATGTTCTGGTATTGTCCGTTTTGGAATTGATCCTTGCCCCAGCCTGTGGCGAAACAACGTGACATATCGAAGTTTTGGGTAGCTGGTGGCAAGCACACGTTACCGACATTTGGTGCTGCATCGAAGGGTTTGTCGAGGAAGAGTAGTGCCACATCGTTGAACAAACTTCCCTTATTGTAATGTTCGTGAACAATCATTTCAACGACTTGTCTGTCCTGATCGGGATAGACTTCGGTTTTTGTGTTAGTTTCCCATTCTCCAGCGCGCACTTTGAAGTTATTGGCTTGACGGGCTTGCACACAGTGAGCTCCTGTCAAAACAACCTGAGGGGTAATCAAAGAACCTCCACACTGATACACGTTTAGAATTTTATCAAGAGCAGCTTCTTCACGTAAAACTGCCACCATCCATGGGAATTCACCAAATTCGGCCTCACTATCGGCAGCTCCCTCGATTTTGAAACCAATTCCCTCAATATTTCTGTAACCACAACCAGATGGTGGTTCGGCTGGTCTGATAATTGGATTATCAACCTTGAATAGAATAACAACATTAGATATTGACATCCGATATATTTAAAGAAAACTGTACGTACCTTATCGCCAGTAGCACAGCAGGTTTCCAGGAAGGGACAAGATTGATCATCAATACGAATATCAATTAAAGTTGCACCATCTTTATTGACTTTTCCATTTGAACAAAGATATTCACGAACACATTCCATGCCGGGTCCACATGGTTTGTACGAATGGCCACCGACAGGTGTCAGTGGAATCGGAGCAAGCGTAACTGGCCTTTGTGTTGCTGGATTTGGTGTAGGACTGATCACTAAGGGTGGCAGTTTGTCCCTGGTGTCGGGTGTACCTGCACTTGTGTTAAAAATTGAAGAAATGAGATCGTTCAAATCTGTTTGGGCCGCACATGATCCTATCAGGAGGATCGGGATGAGAATCAATTTAGCATACATCACAATCTGAAACATTAATAATTGGGGAAAACATTAAATTTTATTAAACTGGTGTTTTATTAAATTTTTAATTAAATTCTCAAAAACCAAATCACTTAAAAATAACTTCATACATATATAACAAACTAATATTATTCTACTACTAGAGAAATCCTAGATTATCTTGAAAGTTGAATTCGACCTTTTGTGTTAAGCTAAAATTTTACGAACAAGTCTTAGTATTTATATTTTCTTTTTAAAGTTACTATAACTTTGCTTAAAATAGCATAAGAATCTTGAAGATCGATTGAGAATATTTCGCAGATTGTTCATAAATAATTCAGTTCAAAACTCTGTTTCTATTAGTTTAATTGCGACTCTAACTTCTTCCTTTCACTAAAAAATTATAAGGAAAAGTCATATCCGGTTACTATTATTAAAAATTGTAATTTAATGTAATCAACCGCATTAATATACAAATGTAATTGTAAAATAACGTAGAAATTTATAGAGATACTCCCAGAGTTAACAAAAATTTCAAATATTGAATTTTCTTGGTAATTAATTATCAACTTTGATTGTTCATATAATATATTGTATGCATTATGTATCTAATAAATTATATGATTTTTTGTATAAATATTTTGTATAAATATTCAAATAGAATGAATGAAAGAATTGATTAATTTTTTAATGGTTTATTTCAGCCATTATTCTTCACGAAGCAAAAATTAATGGAACTATTGTAAGATTAGTATACATTGTATTGTTGTGTTTTTTAAATCGTTTGCATATTTTTTGTATTCGTAGGTATTTCTTACGAGTTAAATGTTTTCAAGCTGAATAAATCCATTAGACAATTAAAAATAAAAAAACATAATACAGACATCTTAAAAGACCGCTCATATAAGATCATGTTTATAATATTCAATAATTGTATTGATTAACACTTTGTAGGCATGTATTAATGTATAATATATCTAATGTGCTAATTACTTTGGGCTTAAGAATGAATATAGAATTAAAAAAAAACACCACGTTTATCGATTCCTCGTCGATCTTGGAATTACACCGTATTTTACATAAAGAAGCAGGAAACCTTAAGATCTAATTATAGCTTTTAAAGTTCAGTAAACACAAAGATTCAAGCTGTTTGATTGAACTGTATCAAAATTAACCAGATTTTCATCGGAAAATCGTTTGATTAGTCCCATTTTCACATGAAAGTCTAATACAGATTTGTTTGCACTAGGACCCGAAAAATAACTAATAGGCTTTTTACAGTAAACCCCAGAAACGGTTTTCACGAAATAATCGGTTTTGACCGAAAACCTACATCGAAAACTCAAGTTTTCCCATACATTATTTGTAAGCTACAAGTTTTCGTGAACAACATTTATCATACAAAACATGTAGAAAAGTAGTAGCAATTCTAAGATGAACTAAACAAACAAACCTTTCGAAACATTCAGCGCTTAATTAAATGGACAGGATCAGACGACATAAAGCAATATTCACATGAGCACGACCAACGACCAACGAATGAACGAATATTCGTCGATTTTGACATTTCTTTCACATGAAAGTTTTTAATTCGTCGCGAATGAAGTTTGACAGCCGAACACCATTCACCACCGAAACCAAAACAAGAATGATTTTTTTAGGTTAAGTACGCGCGATTATTTTATTCGTTGCGAGTGTGGATAATGTGGAACGCGAATAAAGTTTGACAGTTCGTATCAACTTCAATTTTTTTCGCGACGAATAAATTTGTTTTCTTAAATTTATTAATATATGACATTGAAAAGTAAAAGTATGCATCATAAATCAAATAGAAACTATATTGCTATCGTTTTGTTAAGAATTTGTGTGGAAATATGGCTTCAAACGTATATAAACTCACATTTTGTAAATCATTCGTCGTTCGTTGGTAGCGCTCATGTGAATACTACTTAAGGGACTTGAAAGTAAGGCAAGTTTCTAGTATCTGATTGGCCAGCTGCCAAAAAATTCGACAGGTTCAGGCGACATAAGGGACTTGAAAGTAAGGCAAGTTTCTAGCATCTGATTGGCCAACTGCCAAAAAATTGCTTTCCAATTAAGACAACTTTATTGAAAAGTTGACTGGAAAGCTAGTCAAGAAAAATCTCTCTAACTATAAAGTCAATTCCACTTTTGTCAAAATGACAGCTAATCATAGTTTTTAATTTAACTGGGAGCTGAACTTTATTACTCTGTGATTTATTTATTTTCTGCACAATTCTATTTGATGTTTTATGTAAAAAGGTTCTTTGTCAAATTGGAAGAGTAATAAGTAATATTTCCTTAAAATACAAAATTCAAGTCGAGATGGAATTGTAGCTTGCCTGAGAGGTGTTTTGTAGACAATTAAGTTTTTGGTAGTTTTTGCATGGTCAACTGATGGTTGGTGAAGTAAAGTTCCAAGCTTGAAGTTTATGACACTTGCAAAACTAACTAGTTGCCTTGGTATAAATTTACGTTGAAAGAAGGCAGTTGGCAGCCTGAACCTGCCCAATGTAAACAAAACAGCTGATGGCTGCTGTCAAAAGAAATATTTCACTTTTCCAGGCTCGATTAAAATCAATTTCAATTGGTGAGAATGCATTTTAATTTTGGAAATAACAATTGAAGGACTAAACTTTTGCTTACAAATTTTGCATCAATACAATATTTAACAGTCGATGCTGCAAAAATTGAAATGTCAAACGAAAATGTGTAAATGTTTAGTGTGAACGATTTTAGGGTTTTTGAAAACCTTATGCCGAAAACTCGATTTGGGTTTGGTGTGAAAAGGCTATAAGAATGATCGTTGAAAAACCTCTCCATCTTCACAGCATCACTGTTTGGTGTGGTTCTAGAACTGGAGGTGATCCCAGTTGATCACAAAGATCTTGTGATTTAACACTTTTAGACTTTTCTTTTTGGCCACGCTCCACAATCTGAAGGTATTAAAGATATACAGCCGCAAATATTGTACGTTTTTAAATATTGATGCAAATTAATTGTTTTTTAATTAATTAATTAGAATAAGACTTCTTAATGGTTAAACCCTGTAGATTAGGAGCATTAAAATTTAATAAGTCAACTAAATCCTTGTGTTCCTATGCTTAGATTGTTCTTTTGATGAAACTTGTTGTCTAAAAATAAAAAACTACTCTATCCCACACAAGCATGTCAAGTTAGATTATCTCAATAAAAATAAAAACCCGATTGAAGATGTTATTTTTTTGTGGTTTTACCACGCCTTTAACTTTAAATACACAAAAGTTACTAAACCAAATTATTTAATAAATAAAAAAAATGAAATGATTGATTTTTTCGTGATAATAATAAAAGATACAGAAAAACCGGTCACAAAATAAAGTACATGCTGGCTGACGCTATAAATAGTCACACTTCGCATCATTTTATTGAAGACCAGTTAACAGAATAAAGAGTTCTATCGTCTTAAAGAATTAAAAAACAAGCTTTATCAAAGCAATAAGTTTAACCTTAAATGACACATACATATGATTAAATGTTTGTTTTCTTATTTTTAAAGTCTCATTTTAAAATTTTGCTGATATAATGATTCTTAAATATATGAAACATTAACTCACAGACTCAAAGAGCAATTTTCCTTGAAAACCACGAATTTTGTGTGACCGTGAAAAGCCGCAGAAATGCAAAAGAAAATACGTTTAAGTATATTCTAAAATAATTTTCTGGCAACAGCAATTCTGACACCTTATTCTTAAAATTTTAGCTGAGAAATAAACTTTTTTGGTTTTTTAAAATATTTCCAGGAAATATATAGATATAATTTTTTCAAAAGATTTTTGATTTTTATCAATTTAAACGATTTCAAGACAAAGAATATTTGCTTTATTTTTTTACTAAAAAAAAAAACAAAAACATGATATCAATTAATCAATGCGGAGTGTATTTTGAAATTAAATAATTGTTTTATGGAATGAGCTACTTTTCGATAGATAAGCTGTTCTGATTCCTTATATTCAAATCAATAATATTTAAAAGTTCATAAGGTTATTTATGATCAGCATTTTTATTTTCAATTTATAATTGTAAATTTAGTATCGGGTTTTGATCACAAAACACTGATTTTTTTAATAAAGTTATTTAATTTTGTATCACAATACTTCACAACATATAATTCACTTTAACAAAATAATTGTTTTTTTTTCTTTGTTAATATAATTTGCTTTTTTTTAAGAACAATTAAAATGCAATTCGATGTAATAATTTAAAAATTACGTAATTCGCAAAATATCAGGTTTTAATAATAATTATTAAATTATTTTTTCTTCAAAAATGTTTAACAAATAAATATTTTAAACAAAAATTACCACTATATAGAGCTAGGGTTGGTTTCTTTCAGATTGTCACTTAAAACTAAACGAACTATCAAGAAATCAAGTTCAAGTTACCTTCTATAAATGAAAGCTGCTGAAGGAGAATTGAAATAGATTTAAAAATGTTCAATGCGTACTGACCGGTTTAACGTTCATATTAAAACTGTTGCCGTTTAGTTATGAAGCTACACCGCTTATTGAAGACGCCTTCGATTATTTCTTGTCTCTGTCCGGCTATTTTGCCGGGGGTTTTTTGTTCAAAAAAATATTGACTTAAAATAAAATTCATCTTTTCTTATGTTCGAGGGAGTATCTATCTACTCGTGTCTATGCTATGGTGTACTTTTGAACAATGAAGTTCAGATTAGGGATGGGTTTTTTTCACATTCACATGTATGTGAAAAATCTCTTAGAACATGTGTAAGCAGTTTGCGTTTTTTTTTAACAATGCGTTGTTTTTATTATGTTCTTTCGCGTGAGATGCAAAATTTAAATAGATTTATGTAGTATTTCATACATGATAGATTGGGTTTTTTAGTGAATTTTCCCAAACATTACTATACATATGGTTATTCATTTCGTAGATTGAAATAGATTGACACCTGTCAAACTCAGCAGTTATGTGAAATGTTATAATATTAGTTGAATGATTGACATTTCTGATGATTTACTGCTTCTCAATCAAACAATGCGTTAAAACTTCATCGCCCAAATTAAAAATGTAATAGCGCCTAAAGCATTTTTATTAACAATTTGTTGTTGTACGATTTGGGCAATATTACCGAACCTTTGGGTGTTACAACTTTTTTGGGCTTTATAAAATTCCAAATAGAAAGAAGCGACCGATCTTGTTGCCCAATAAAACAACGCAAAGATACTAAAAATGTCAAATCGCCCAAAAATGGCTCTATCGCCCCGAAACCCCTTTCAGAAGAAAATGTCACAAAGTCCAAATTCAAAGTCAGACTAAATACTAAAGACTATTACGCCCGCATTACTAATTGAATATCAACCAAAAAATGTACAAATTTGGACATTCTGACAATTTTTTTTTTATTTTGGACACTACGACATCTTGAGTTTTAAATTTTATAACCGAAACGCTAACATTAAACGAAAAATATGAACGGGGGTGCATGCTGCCTCACTGTTTATACCCAGCCACCCAACATTTTTTGGCCATTATGACATTTCTAAATTTGGGCGTTACGTGACATTTTCTTCTTACGACGTTTTTCTTGTTGGGCTTTATGTCATTTTTTGATTTGGGTTATATGTCGTTGGGTGATAAAACAAAGAAATCATAATCGTTATTTTGCGAAATCTTTAAAAAAAAGACTTTGTATTTTTATAATTAAGACAACTTATTTTGCTCAGTTTTTGAGAAAAATTTGATTATAAACAAACGAACCCAAATTTTGTAAGTTATTTTTAAGTTTTCGTTCGGAGGCTGACGTTTAATGACTCGAAACTTTTGACAGAACGAATTGTTTTCTTTTTTTTCAACTGATCTGTCTGTTTGTATCGATTTGATGTATTGATCCATGAAAAAAACTTCAAATATCATATACATATATAGATATTTGAGCTAAGTGTGATTTTTTAAAAGTTATACTGCAATAAATTGAAATGTGCTAAATTTCTTTGTTGAATAACCTACACAGAACTACAATTTTCATAATCCAAACCAAAAACAAACAATTAATTAAAAGTTTCCGAATTATTTTTGGTACCTTTATTACAATGTCATATATTTTAAAATTCATACACAAGTTTTCAATAAAACCACTATAAACATAAACAAAAATACAAGCCCAACCTTCAACCTGGCATTTAAAATATTCTACTCAAGATTTTTAAGTATCAGCTTAAAACGAAGCAAGATTGCGAATATATTTCTTTGAATTCAATAATTATTTTCATAATTATTTATTTAAAACATCGTGTCCAAAAAGGTTTTGGTGTTGCCAATGTAACTCAATAAAGTTAGGTTTGCTCGATTGGTGCGTGCTATCTTGAAATATTGCATAAGAATTATTGATTTCAGAATTCATGAAAACCAATCAAAATTTTTTCGCCAAATGTGTACATACGAGTAGTATCTTCTTGAATCAAATTCAAGATCACAAAGTTTCTGCATCCCCCTAGATTGGTACAAATTGATGGAACATTTTATATTAGTTTTCAAATAATACCACAACTAGGATAAGGCCTGTTTTATTGTAAAATTTAATATTAATAAAACTTTCCTTTATAAGCGAACACAAACTTAAAAGATAATTGATACGTAAGCTAGGTATAAAGTGCTGTTTTAGTAACTGATTTCTAAAGGAAATAACATTGTTACAATACCTTTTTTGGTAAGAACAAATTTTGGATAATTGGTAACACTGAAGTCTGATAATTTAATACATGAATCACATAACAAGTTTGTATTGAATTTAAAAACCAGCTGATCCAGATCCTGATATAGTACAGTAAAAATAATGAAGGCAAGACATCTCATCCATTGAACTTTTAAACTCTTAAAAGTCTCAGAGTTGCGTATTTATTGTACCTACCTACATACTCGTTTAATATGCGTAATTTCACGGTATAGGTTCATATTGATCATCTACAAGATTTTGGAAGTATATTGATGACGTATGTATGTTTGTATATAAAACCAAATTCTGAGAAGCCGGTTAATGTTAAATTATTTTAAAACGTGCCAAGAATAAGGTTAAGTTAATTGATAGTCTTTTGATTGAAACATGTTAAAGAAAAATGATTCATATTTTGGTTTTTGTTTAAACAATTTTTAACAAGCAATTCATGTTGTACTCTTAAGTTAAGTATAAATAAGTAGGAAGGTGGTACTCCATTAAATGACGTTTTCAGTAAATTGGATTTACCCGATTTAAAATTGAATAGTTGTTTGAATTGCTAAATTGAAGGTTAATTTTATATCGAATTTGAGTGCCATATTATTTTTGTACTTCCGATTAAAGTTAATTTTTAAGGTGTGCATGTAAATTGTACAATAACTATTGTTTTTCAAAATTTCTAGTGTGATTAGGATTTGACTTCATAATTCAGGTAAGTAATCACTTATGATGGAGAATAGCATTTAAAATAATATTATACCTACAGCAATTTATGATATAAATTGATGGCAATTCTGAAACATTATTTGATTATAAAGTGCATACGGTATTAATAATTTAAATTTCCAAAAGAATATTATCAGATGCGACCCACACTGATAACTTCCCATCCCGTCTGTCGGTTTGTCTTGCTTAAGAGTTTGTAGGTTTTCGTGTTTTGTTAAAAAAGTTGTCAGTTGAATTATTCTTAAAAATTTAAAAATTACCGACAACATTTTGCATACAATGAAATTGTTTTATTTCAAAATCTAGTTTTGTTAACGAGATTTTAAGTCGAAAACTAATTTTTACCAATTTTAGTAGCATTTGTTAAAAATGTGTATTTCTTATATAAACAAATACAAATCGGATGAATTAAATTAATTTGAAGTCTATATCCTCTATTATTCACGAGATATCTAGACCCGAACATAAATTTTTACCAAATTGGCGTATTATTTTTTGTAGATTTTTTTTTTTATGAAAAAACGGACTGTTGCATTAAATATTTGCTGTGAGATAAATAAGTTAGAAGAATAAGTGAGATAATAAGAAGAAGAAGTTTTAATTTTTGAAAAGATATTTAAGTCGAAAATCAATTTTTACCAACTTTTGTTAAATTTTTTTTAGGTTTTTAATTTTTTGTAATAAAACTGTCAATTCGATTTTTCTCAAAATTTTACAAAATGTTGAAAACAATGGTGTAAAATTTTAGACGATTTAGTACGATGTTAAATCATTTTTAGTATGATACTAGGTTTAAAAAGGATTTTGATAATTTTAAACGAGTTTAGTATCATACTATCTTCTTAACATTTTACTAAAGTTAAAATCACCAAATGGCTACTTTATCTTTTTAATATTAGGGGGAGGTGTTCTCATAGCGGTAAAAAATACACATTTCTCTTCTTCTGTATCTTTTCCATTTGAATTATCAATTGAACTGGTATGTGTAAAGATAATGGTACAGTCGAAGACTATTTTCATTTTAATCGTTTATATTCCTCCAAAAAGTTTGGAATCTGTTTATAGCGAACTCTCCTTAGCATTAGACTTTGTAATCAGTTTGTCCTGCGCTGACACCAATATTTTACTTCTAGGCGATTTTAATTTACCACACATTGACTGGATTCCATCGGAAGACGAATCTTGCCTTGAAGCCTCTCTCTCTTCTTCACAATTGGAACTATCTTTTCTGGATAAAATCCTTCTTACTGACTTACAGCAAACAAGCTGTATTAAAAACTCAAAAAATCGAATTCTCGATTTAGTCTTTTCTTCTGACGCTATTAGTACTCTTGTTCTAGAATCTAGATCAGGAATTACTAATATTGATAAATATCACCCCCCCTTGGACATTTTTCTTGACTTAAGTAATCACCTTACTGAACACAGTAATTCCTTTGATTGCTTATATAATTTTGACTTCAGAAGAGCTAATTTCCAGTTGTTGTCTGAAGATTTAACCATTTCTGGAATTGCTGATACTTTAGCATTTTCTAATATTGACGAAGCAGTTTCAATTTTTTATAAGATCCTTAATAATTGTTTAGAAAAAAATGTACCTTTTAAGAAATCAAGGAATACAAACTTTAGCCACCCTTGGTACACGAAAGAATTGCGCTTACTTCGTAACAAAAGAAATAAAGCATGGAAAACTTATCTCAAAACTCTGTCTCCAATCAACTTCTCTGTTTATGTTGAATTCTTTAATGAATTTAAGTCTCTTTCTAATTTTTTATACGCTAGTTATGTTACTGATATGGGCACCTCTTTGAAAGAGAATCCTAAAAAATTTTGGAAACTTGTAAACATAAAGAAAAAATCAGATGGCTTTCCAGTTAACTTCACTTACAAAAACCTTTCGTTAGATAAAACTGTTGATATCTGTAACGCTTTCGCAACAAATTTCCGTGAGTCATTTGTTAATAGCCCTCAAGAAATTGATGAAGTATATTTTCATAATCTTCACTCCTTTTCGCAAACTAGCTGTAGTCACATCTCTGTGCTACAGAGTACGGTCCTTGATCTTTTATCCGCGTTGAATGATGACTGCTCAGCCGGTCCCGATGGTATTCCTCCAATTGTATTAAAAAAGTGTAGTAATGCTTTAGTTGAACCCCTTACGTTCTTATTCCAACTTTCTCTTAAAACAGGCAAATTTCCCAGTATATGGAAGAAGTCATTTCTTACACCAATTTTCAAGAAAGGTAACAAGGCGGATATAACAAACTACAGGCCCATTGCAAAGCTTTCTTGCATTCCTAAATTGTTTGAACAAGTTGTTTGTGAAAGTGTAGCATTTTTTAGTAAAAATCTCATTTGCGAACAGCAACATGGTTTTGTGAAAAAAAGATCAACCGTTACTAATCTCCTCACATTCTCAAACATATGTTCAAACGCTTTAGAACAAGGTTATGAAGTTGACTGCATATACACTGACTTCTCCAAAGCTTTTGACCAACTTAGCCACGGAATTATTTTATTTAAACTTAAAGCTCTTGGTTTTCCACCATTTTTCTTAGCTTGGATCAAATCATACCTTGAAAACAGATCGTATGAGGTAAAATTTAGAAATTGTCATTCTGAACCTTTTGTTGCTCAATCTGGTGTTCCCCAGGGAAGCCATCTTGGCCCTTTTCTATTCATCCTATCTATAAACGACGTATCGTCATGTCTACGCTCAAGTGATGTTCTTATTTTTGCTGATGACATGAAAATTTTTAAGATAATAAAGTCCACCCGAGATCGCATCCTTTTACAAGCTGACATTGATAGTTTTACATTTTGGTGTGGAAAAAATAGCCTTTCACTCAACCCTTTAAAATGTCAGACGATAACTTTTACTAAAAAACGAATCGGTAGTGTATTTAATTATTTTATATCAAAGCAAAAACTTTGTTTAGAACCAGTGCTCCACTAACGTAAACGTCTTTATTTTATTTTTTTTGATGTTCTGTAATAATTCATGTTAAATGTTAATAATTATTATGTTTTGTATTTTGTGCGTGTGTTAGGCTATAATTGTATTATTTTCTTACTAACAACTAACACATGCACTTATGATGAGCGTCTGATTGTAGTGTGACGCTTGCTGTAAGCTGACTACTTTCTGAAAACTCTGAAGTGTAAAAAAAAATAATATCGTACTAAATCTGTATGACATATGTCATTTTTCTCAAATGTGACAAAGGTGCAAAATTTTAGAAGATTTAGTACGATGTTAAATCATTTTTAGTATGATACTAGGTTAAAAAAAGGTATGTTTGTTTTGTTTGCTCCACAATCTTTCATTATTTAGATGTGTTCATGTTTTTTTTTTTAATAAAATGGGTTTAGCATGATACTAGTTAGCAAAACAATAAAAAGTGTTTAAAATTAGTGAAAAGTTAGTAGATTACTATGTATATAGTAAATTGTTAACTAGTATCGTGCTAAGGCCTTAATAATAGGTTGTTTAAAATTTTGCGCCAATATTTCTTATAAGATAAAATTAGTTGGAAGCCAAAAACTCAAATTTTTGAAAAGATATTTGAGTCGAAATTCAATTTTTACCAACTTTGAGTTATGTTTTTTTTATGTTTTTATTTTTTATAAAAAAAACTGCCCATTAGATTTTTTCAAAATTTTACAAGATGTTAAAAACGTTATTCTTCGCTGCAAAAAATTGTTTTGAAGATAAAATCATTTTTTAATCGTAAAATTTTCGAGGTGACAAATTTTTTTTTCAGTTTTTCTGATTTATAAAAAAGCTGTTAGTTGGATTTTTTCCAAAAATATATTTGTTTGGTATCACGTTACAATATATAATATAAAATTTAATTCAAGTCTCTAGCGTTATTGGTTCGTGAGATATTTAGGGTTAACCAAAATGTGTACCTTTTTTAAAACTGCTATGGTAAAAAAACCACCCACGATATTTTCTTGAGAGCCCTTTCTGCACTTTTCTGCATTATTATCTGTATAACAAAATTTATTTGAAGCCGATATCTCTACTGGTTCTTGAGTTATGGAAGACGAAAAAAACGTCGCGAACGTACGAACGTACTTACACACGCACGCACAGACATCTTTCTAAAAATCTTTTATTTCGACTCTAGGGACCTTGAAACGTGGAGAAATGTCAAAATTTTCAATTCGACAAATCGGACCTATTACAATAACTTCCTATGGGAAGTTAAAATTTAATGAAACGCACACAGCTATAAATTTTGTATGAACATTTTATTTATTATAAAGTTTATACCTAATACTATTTTGCCATTAAATGTGTAAAATAATATGGTAAAGGTTTTTTTAATTTTAAGTCATGTGATTTTCAAGAAATAAAACACATATAATTTAATGTTGTGGTTAAGAATTTAGTTTATTATAAAGATAAGAGTTTGCTATGTTATACAAATTATTTTCAATTCAATAAAATGCCAAAAATTTGCCCGTAACATTATGATAAGGTTTTGCCATTATGTTTAAAAATGATCTAGGGGAAGTGGCGTGGCTTGAATAAATTCCAGTTGAGATTTTTTATCACATTTGGAGTTTTTTGAAAACAATTTTAGGATATTAGCTGTACTTTCTTGAGATTCCATATACATATGTATAGTGCAGTGAGATAAGGCAAAAAAAAAAAACTATCCACAGTAGTCTGGTTTCTATATTTGAAAGTTGATACGATGGAACATTTTTCAAAATAATAAATTTATAACAAAACTGTACAAAATTAAGTAAAATTAAGACCATAAATAATTTTAACATATTAAAATGGACAATTTGAAAGAGAATATGTTAAGAAAATATCAGGAATAATTTACATTTAACATGTTTTCCATTTTGTAAGTTCAAGCTAAATGAAATAAAAACCGAAGGAAAAGATGGAATAGGTGGCGATATATTTGCTTACACTAACTTTTTGCAAAATAATGAACAAATATTATAGCTTATGTACAATGCATTGCCGCATAGCTAAACAACTTAGTTAGTTTTACAATTAATGATAAAAAAGAAGTGAGGGTTCATCTTGAGTTTTAAAATGATATCATAGGGTTCTTTTATGTTGGACACTTCTCTGCGAACGCATCCATCGGGCTTCAAGGTGGTATCAAATGTTTTAACGTTTAAAAGTAAAAAACTCGAAAATTGATTTCGATACTGGAATAATAGTCGAATCTCTATAAGCAGCTGGATTTCACTTTGTCATTTATCAGCAGGATGTTGAATTTGTTATTTTTATAAAATTTCTATTGTGCTACGGCAGGCACCGTACATTTCCTTAAGGCAACTCACTTTGACGTTTAAAACTCAATTTAAGTATATATTTACCATAATTGAATATCTTTTCGACCGTCAAACTAGTTTTTAAATGGATTTTGTGCATAATTTTTCTTGTGTATAGTTTTTTCGATATTGTTTAAAAATTTCAACTAAAACAAAAACGTTTCTTTTTTGAATTATTCATTATACACGATTTTGTTGAAAACAGACAATTTTATAAATGTTTTTTTTTTTTAATATTAACTATTTCACAACAAAAAGTTAAACTTAACATTTTAAAGAATTCGAAATAAATTGTTATATGTTTTGTTATGTTGAATATGTCTTTTTGAAAGGATATTATTTCTGTTTCTGCATTTGTAGTTATAAGTACCTTTGGATACAAATTAAAATTCATATAAATTTATTTTTAACCAATTAAATTAAGATTTCAGTTTTCCTTAAAGAAAAACAGGGACTCAAAACTTAAGGTCAGCAACTACTTTAAAGAAAAAGAGGCTGGGATGCGACCCACACTGATAACTTCCCATACCGTCTGTCGGTTTGTCTTGCTTAAAAGTTTGTAGGTTTTCGTGTTTTGTTAAAAAAGTTATCAGTTAAATTATTTTAAAATTTTTTTTAAATTATCAACAATATTTTGCATTATAATGAAATAGTTTGATTTCAAAATCTATTTTTGTGAACGAGATTTTTAGTCGAAAACTAATTTTTACTAATTTTAGAAGAATTTCTTGAAAGTGTTTATTTCTTATATAAACAAATACAAAATCAATGAATGAAATTATTTTGAAGTCAATATCTTCTATTGTTCACGAGATACCGACATCAATTTTTACCAAATTTGTGTACTATTTTTTTTTGTAGATTTCATTTTTTATAAAAAAACGGACTGTTGGATTTTTATAAAAAATTTACTAAATGTCGAAAACAATATTTTTTGTGAGATAAATAAGTTTGAAGCCAATATTTTTAACTCCCCATAGGAAGTTATTGTAATGGGTCCGATTTGTCGAATTGAAAATTTTGACATTTCTCGAAGTTTCAAGGTCCCTAGAGTCGAAATAAAAGATTTTTAGAGAGATGTCTGTGATGTCACGTATACGTTCGTACGTCCGTATTTCCGTACATCCGTACTTCCGTATGTCCGTACGTCCGTATACGTTCGCGACGTTTTTTTCGTCGTCCATAGCTCAAGAACCAGAAGAGATATCGACTTCAAATAAATTTTGCTATACAGATAATAAGGCAGAAAGATACAGAAAGGGTTCTCCAGAAAATTTTTGGAAATTTTTTATAAATCAAAAAAACTAAACAAAAAAATTTGTCACCTCGAAAATTTTACGACTAAAATATGATTTCATATCCAAAACAATTTTATGCAACGAAGATTAATGTTTTTGACGTCGTCGGATAAAATTTTGAGAAAAATCGAATTAACAGTTTTTTTTACAAAAAATAAAAACCTAAACAAAAATTAATAAAAGTTGGTAAAAATTGATTTTCGACTCAAATATCTTTTAAAAACTTTGGGTATAAGAAATATTGTTTTCAACATTTTATAAAATTTTGAGAAAAATTGAATTGACAACATTTTATAAAATTTTGAAAAAAATCGAATTGACAGTTTTTTTCACAAAAAATAAAAACCTAAAAAAAACAATACTAAAACTTGGTAAAAGTTTACTTCCCATTCAAAAGCTTTTCAAAAATTACAAATATTGGCTTCAAACTTATTTTATTTCACACAAAATATTGTTTTCGATATTCAGTAATTTTTTTTTTAAATCCAACAGTCCGTTTTTTCATAAAAAAATAAGGTTTACTAAAAATAGTACGCAAATTTGGTAAAAATTGATACATATAGACAAATTTTTAAGCAAGACAAATCGACAGACGGGATGGAAAGTTATCAGGGTGGGTCACATCGCAGCCTCTTTTTAATTTTTGAAAAGATTTTTGAGTCGAAAATCAATGTTTACCAACTTTTAGTAATGCTTTTTTTAGATTTTTATTTTTTTGTAAAAAACTGTCAATTCGATTTTTCTCAAAATTTTTCCGAATGTTGAAAACAATATTTTCATAAGATAAAATTAGTTTGAAGCCATTATCTCAATTTTTTGAAAATATATTTGAGTAGAAAATCGATTTTTACCAACTTGGTGGTGGTGACAAGGTGACGAGGTGACAATTATTTTTGTTCAGTTTTTTTATATATAAAAAACGTTAATTGGATTTTTTTCCAAAACACATTTGTCTGGTATCACGTTACTATATAATTTGAAAGTTAATTGAAGTCTCTAAATTTATTGGTTCGTGAGATATTTTGGGTTAACCAAAATTTTCACCTTTTTTTTAAATTGCTATGGTAAAAAAAACCACCCACTCAATTTTTTGAGAGTAGTCCTTTCTGTACCTTTCTGCATTATTATCTGTATGATAAAATTTATTTGAAGTCGATGGGTTCTTGACCTATGGACGACGAAAAAAACGTCGCGAACGTACGTACACACGCACGCACAGACATCTCTCTAAAAACCTTTTATTTCGATTCTAGGGACGTCGAGAAATGTCAAATTCGACAAATCGGACCGATTACAATAACTTCCTATGGGAAGTTAAAAATGTTTACAAATTGTATTCCTCAAAAAATTATCATTCTACAAATAACTTGATAGTTAAAAAAAAACTTCAATAAGGCAGATATAAAGCTAAACAAATTATGTTTTAGTTGCAAACCGTAAACTCATGTAGAAACCAGCGTACTTCGAATCATCAATCGATAGATTTAATCTAGGAAAAGGTAAGTATTTTCTAACTAATTTTAATAAATATTTCTCTCAAATTTGTTTACTATATTTTCAATCGAAAAAGTATTTAAACCCTTCTAACTACCACTTTTGCCAAAAGAATTTGAAATTATAAATTAATACACACTTTAAAGTCCACGATTTCTTATATTTTAAATAGCTTAACTCACCTTAATTGTAACCGTTTTCACTTAATTGGATCTATGCCCATATGATTATATGATTATAATATTTTTATTTTTGTTTGTTCAGCCCACCATATTTTACTAATGAATCATTTAACGGAATTTAAATTTCACCGGTTAAAAAATCTTTCTTTTTTTTACATATTTGTTTATACCTATACCAATATGTAGTTCAAAGAAAAAGTAAAAGTGAAAACAAAAACAAAAAAAAATATCACACATCCAGTTTTGTCGATAATTATGATTAAGCATATTTTTTGACAAAACCACACCAAAAAATAAAAGAAAGTTTTGAAGGCATCTTTATACACTACATACCTTTTATCTATGTATATCTTAGCCATTGTGAACAAATATCAATCAATTTCTCTGCCCTGTGGCGACAGATAAACAAAATTAAATAAACAAATAAAAATATCTGCATTTATGTAAATCATGTAACGATGATCTTATGTATTATAATTCACATTATTGTTTTTTGTTTTTATTTAAAAAGATTTCTTAATTTCTAAAAATAAATAATTTACATTTCTAAGTTTTTTTCCCTTAAAATTAAAGCTATTTGCACCAGATTCTTGTAAAAAAATATACAATCTTACTTTTGCACCAACTTATTTACGGATAAAGTGAAGATCTATCTGTCATCGAAAATTCCATCGATTCCTCCAAAGTCAAGTCCAAAATCACCATCATCCTCACCTGGAGGAACAAAGGCTCCATTGAATACTTCCGCAAGTCGTTCCTCCATACCCATTGTCGATGCAATTCCGTAAATTATCCGCATCACTACCAATCGAACAAAATTTGGTGTTGAGGTCTCCTTTCCTTGAGCACCCAGGAAAAGCTGCTTAGGATCGTATTCATCGGTAGCTACAGGACTTTTCGGAGTGGTAGCTTTTGGAATACAAACGACGAATGCCAATAAACCGAATACAATTGCAACGATAAAAAGATACTTTGATACCATTTTTGAGTTTAAGATTAAAATTGCAAAGAAAAAAAATTATATTGTTTTTGTTTGCACCACGATCACCGTTAGTATAGAGTATGCGTCTGCGTTCTCGTCGTGGTCGTTGGTCGGTGGTAGAGTGTTCTTCCGGTCTCGTATAACAACAAGTAATACTATCTATCTGCGCAGACACCTGCTTTGCAATTGTCTTCAGCACCAAGTCGTTGCTATCATAAAACTGACCATCATGGGACTTTGTTTTGCCCCTTTAAAGATTATAGGAGAAAGTCGGGTCAAAACGCACATAATAGATTGTTATTAATTCAATATTAATCGTTTTTCTAAGCTTCGAACCGGATTAGAAGAAGAAACAACAAGGCGGGTGGCAAAGGGTTAAGTTTTGAATCTATTCAATAGTAGCTTGATCTTCCGTTTGGATCTTTAAGATGATGGTGTAATAGTGTAAACTTTGGGTTGGAAGAAGAAGCAGCTGCCTATGTTTGTTTACTTTGCAAAGCTTTCAATTTCTGACTTAGTTTATATAAAAAGAGATTAAATGTCAAAACAAGTTAGTTAATGGAGGTAATGGAGTTTGTTTGGTCGATGAAAAAGTTGTTATGTGACAGTTTAGAATTTGGTGTCCAATATTTTCTATGTTTTTTTTGTTAATTAATTAAGTGAAACAGTTGTTTTTTCAAATTGTTGTCAACTAAGCGAATCAGCTTCAAACAAACATTAAATCTTCTTTGAAAGAAATTCTTTTTGGTTAAAAAAATGCTTGCTCATAACTTGTGACAGCTTCGAAGTTTTCATGCAATGTTTTCTATGTTTTTTGTGTGTGATAACTTAAAATCAATTCAGTGAAAAACTATTTTGAAAAATGTTTGAAAATTGTTTTATGAAATGTTTTTTAGTTACCCAATTCGCCACATATTCTTTCCTGAAATCCTAATAAATTTTTCGATGATAAAAAAATAGCATTTACCAGAAGTCACAAGTTTTATTTCGCAATTCATTGTTTTTTATGTACTTTTTTTTGGTTTGCTCTCTTGATGACAATTAAGTGAAACAACATTGAAACAATGGGCTAAGACTTATTTTGTAAAATTGTATTTAGTTTAAGGTTGCTTGTTTCTATGTTTTTTTATTATTTCTAAATTCTACATTATTTCATATAAGTTTTCAAACAAAAGTGCACCGTTAAAGGTCAATTGAACTGATTTTAAAAACATTAGAAGGGATTCGCTGTTATGTCAAGCACTTGACACTGTTTCATTCACTTAACATTGAATTTATTTCCTTGATTTCGAGTGAACAATATTTCTTAATCTAGGAAAAAAATTCGTGAAAAATTTTAGCCACGTTATAAAAAGAAACTGTTTGCCCAATTATTCCTTACCCCAATATCCCCTACTGAAATTCTTTCTTGAAATAAACATATGATACCTACGGGGAGAAGATTATAAATGGTATAAAGAAAGGGAAATGGTTTTTTCTTTCTTTTCCATTAAGACATCATCATCAGTGTGTATGTTAGAGGTAGGTACCTATAGGTATTATTATAGACCGTTTGCTTTTGAGTTGGATTCAAAGAATTGAAATTGGAAGTGTGTCTTTCTCTTTGTTTAACACAAAACTAAAGCTCAATAGTCTATCTAAATTGAAACTGAAGACAGTGCAATGCAAAAGTCAGCACACTCTTGATTGAAATTCTTTTGTTATGATCATGATTATCATCATGGTGGAGTTGGAGTTGTTCATTTAACTTTTTTGACCCAAATAGCTTCTTTTTTTTAATGCTGACGATGACGATGAGGATGAAGACTGTGACGATCGATGGAGAAGTTTGTGAGCAATATTTTTTGAACGTGATGAAGTTAAGTAATTACATAGTATAATGTGTTTGTTTTTTGATGTAATGTAGCAGATGTAATTGATGTAAGCAGAAACTAGAAATATGGTCACGAGTATGTAAGAACGTTGATCATTTAGATTATGAAGGAAGGTTTGCTGAAGAAAAAAATAATGTAACATATAATATGATGCTTTCGCGTGCTCCAAGAACATTTGTAAATATTATGTACTTCCATAATTTGAACAGTGTTCTAGGCGGTGTTACAGCCATATACAAAATAATGTTTCCGGTTCGCAAAAAAGTGTCCGAAGAAGTAACAAGATTAAATAAAGGGTGTTTCATTCACTGTTGTGTATGTTGAGGTGCCGTCACGGCTTCTCCAGGTGGCAGGCATCATCCTAAGCCGCTAAGGTGTGTAGGTTATTAGAATAGGTCTACGTTTTGAGAAAACCCAAAAAAAAAGTCTTACCAATCCAATTGCACGATCTCGGTGGCCACTTTCTATCACCTTCCCATCCCCTAAAATCGCTCGGAAAGATTTTCTAATGTGGCGTGAGCTTTGTGGCACGTGGCACCGTCCTATTAAAACTAAAGGCAGAAAGAAGTTGGCCGACCTATAGCGGTCGTCGTAGGCGGTTATGGTGTGGTAAAGTCCGTTCTTAAGTTCTTAAGCAGTTATAGATCTATGACGTAGATATAACAAAAATAACCACTAGCTTGTCACTATTTTGGGCTGTATTGGACAGTTAAGGATCTCAAGTGGATTGGCATCGTCCCAAGTTCGCTAATTTGGTTTGAAAGTTGGGGTCAGTTTATAATTTTTCAGGACATATTTGGTTGTCTATAGTTGTTTACTTGTAGCTCTTGAGTCAGGTGGTTTCATTCAGCAATAAGCCCAAGTCATGAAGTAAAATTCGACAAGTTTTGATCTGAGAAAGTAAGTAGTACTAGTACTTGTAATCTAAGTTAAATGGACAGTTTTTGATTCTGCAGCTTTATCTCACGGTATGCAGTGATGATTTCGGCTGAACTTGTGGTGTCAACAGGGTGGTATGTCGGTAGGATGGTCGTCGGATGACAATCGTTAAATGTGAAAACTCGCTGAAAATGGGCCATAAAGAACAAACACAATAAATAAGACAAATTATTTTGCAATTTGTCCTCGAAATATCACTATTTTGTATATCTTTGAAGAAGCATTTTTTATCGAAGCCATTTTAACAATTTTGGCAAACTAGAAAGTGAAAGAAAATTTACTTTGATACTTATTCTGATAAGAAGTTGCCTAAAATGTGTGAATCTCATCAAACTATAAGATTCAAGTTTCAGAAGATAAGTCCCACAAACAATAATAAGATGACAAATAAACTAGATTAGTACCTACATATATAGAAATTATGGTAATTTGAATTTGACTTGAATTCCATTCATTTTTAAAAAGAAAAACTTATTAATATTCAAGAGCTTAATTTAATTTAATTCTTAGTTTAAGGTTTTTAATTATTATCTTCTTCAGAGCTGCTTCAGTATAAATAAAAAAGAAAGTAAATGCATTTTAACATCTGTGACATAAACTATGTAAATATGTATGCAAAAGTTCAGCTGCACTCACGCACCATGTCTGTCTGTAGCTAATATACATACGCGTGACAATTTTAACATAAAGAAATGTGAATTTTAATTAGTTGGCAATGTTAATTTAGATAGCGTTAGTAAATGCTGATAGACAGGCATTAGGCAGCACTGACTATTTTAGTTTGAATCTTCAGGGAAAGAATACATAGTTCATGAATGTTAATTAATTTAAACGTCTCCAAGTGCATTAGGTCTTATGTTCCTTTTTAAGAACGTTTAAGGGGAAAAATGTGTTTGGTTTTAACCTTTTAATTTATTCTGCATGTTTTAATATCACGAACAAATTTATTAACTTTTCAAAAATGTCTTAAAACAGTTATTTTTTTTTAGAAAACGATAAAAAAAATTGTAATTTCATAATTGGTTCATTTTAATAACTTTAAATTAATTTATTTGCGAGGAAATGATTAATGAAATTTTAATGTAAATAATTTTTGGCATAAGATATGTCAACAAAATTGTATAAATCATTGAAACAATTAATCATATTTAAACAAAAATTGGTTTGTTATTGAAAGTCTAGAAGGGCCTTTTGTTTTGTACATTGATATGTAAATCTACGAAAAAAAAACTTTTTTGTAGAAACCAGATTTTATTTGATTCCAAAAGTTATTTTTATTTTATTTTTGTCTTCACATAATTATTTTTTGAACTCTCTCTCATCGAGAGATTGGAACTGATGCTAGTGTTAGAAAACTGAAGACTTTATATTAATAATACCTATAGGTAAAAAAAAATACTGCGAATGCAAAGATTGTTATTATTATTGTATTTTTGAATATATATAAAATTTATTTTAGTTGTTTTTCATTTATTTTACAGAAAGTTGAAAACAATATTATTTATAAGATGAAAATAGTTTTAAGCAAACGTCTTTAATTTTTGCCAAAATATTCTAGTCAAAAAACAATTTTTACTAACTTTTAGTAATGTTTTTAAAGGTATTTATTAAAAAAAACGTTACTTCGATTTTTCCAAAATTTTACCAGATGTCAAAACGTTATTCTTCGTTGCATAAAATAATTTTGGAAATTTTCTGTTCGTAAAATATTCGAGTTGACAAATATTTTTTTTTCAGTTTTTTTTTGATTTATAAAAAGAATTGTTAATTGATTTTTTTTTCAAAATTGTACTAGTTTGGTATCATGTCACATTAAAAATAATAAATTAGGTGGCGCAACAGTCCTTTGGGAACTAGGGCCTAGTGACTTACGACTCTCAACCATTCCTGTGTGCGAGCCTTATCAGTGATGGATGAGACTTACAGTTTAATGCGAATCCGAACGGCTAATTTTAGAAAGCACTTTTCATGACAAGAATTACTCTTGGAGGATTTTTCCATTCCTCGCAAGAAATAGTACCCTTGCAGGTGGCACAGGCAGGGATTAAACCCAAAACCACAAGCATTACAGTTCGACGCAATAACCATCAAGTCGCAGGTACTACAGCACGTCACACTTTATTATATAAAATTCAATTGAAATCACTAGCGTTTTTGGTTCTTGAGATATTTTGGGTCAACTTAAAATTTCACTTTTTGTTTTAATTGTTATAGTAAACAAACCACTCACTCAATTTTTTGGAAAGTCCTTTCTGCATTTGAAATCGATATCACTACTGGTTCTTAAAATATGGACGACAAAAAATCTTCCCCAAAGTACGGGCGTACGAACGGATGAAACACACAGACATCTCTTTAAAAATCTTTGATTGCGATTCTAGCGACCTTGAAACGTCGAGAAATGTCAAAATTTTCAAATCGAAAAATCCGACCGATTACAATAAGTTTCTTTGAGAAGTTAATAATAATTTGGTCGGCTCGTGACGCGACGAAACAATCAATTTATTGAAGTAAACTTTTAGTCAGCTTCATGGGCCTGTTGTGTGTTGCCGTCAAGATCGTGCGATTCAACACTAGACTTAGTTTTGTGGGGCCCCATACTGCAAATAGTGGTCGAAAATTGGGCCTCTCTGCTGGAATTTATTCGAGCCAGCAGCGGCAGCTACTTTCCCAAAATTATTTCTAAGATATAATAAAAAACCGTTTTATTCATAATAAATCTAAATTCCTGGCCATAACATTAAGTTATATGCGTTTTATTTCTTCTTGAAAAGCACATGTCTATAAAAAAAATACATTTAAGATAGGATGCATTTTTTTGGCGCCATTTGCCTTGGGCGCCATTCCAATACAAAAATTAGTTTTTAAATATTTTTGCAATATGTTTTTTTTTTCTAAAAAAATAACTTTAGTTATGTCCAGGCTGTGAGTTATGTTTCGCTGTGAGACATTATTTTTTTTATTTTGAATATTGTAGGGGCATTTGTAAATAAAAACATGTTGAAATACATTTCCACCTAAGAAATTATTCACCAAAACTAAAATCAAACAATGAAGTTGCTTTAGTTTTGACCAACACTGTATATGATAAATACTACCACCAACGCCTTTTATGCGCCTATGATATTTTAACCAAAGCAAACCAAATTTCTGTTTTTTAATTTAATCTTAAAATTTCAACGTCCGATTCCACTATAGCGGCAACTATCGCCCTTACCCCTACTTAGTTCCTACATACATAATGAGAAATATCTACCTACATTGATAATATGCATACATACTTAAATATCATGTACCTGAATACATTTATTATTATTAAACTTTTAAATAATTTGTTTATTAAATAAGCTTCATATTCATGTTATTATACTTAGTGAAGTTCACACATCAATTAAATGACTAATATGTTAATTTTGATCTTAGTGCATGACATCAGAGATATGATGTTAATTTGACTTAATCCATTAAGATATTGTTGCTGATCAATAGCTATAAGTTAATTGTAATGATCTTGGCTTTAGTGAAATTTGATTATCGGCGGTGTCTGTGTTGCAAGGCCTGGGAGGCTTCTTTCAATTAGGTAGATATACATATGTAGTCTTGAATTTTATCCCTTGTAACTGACAAATTATAAGAGATACTAATATTTAAGTCTTGTCCAACGCTATCAAATTAAAAATGTGTTTACCTATACAAATTGTTTCTTTTTATAATTCACGTTCAATTTTCTCACCTTCAAAATTCAATTCCTCCCACAACTTGAATTCCTCCCATGTTCATTGGACAATAAAATTACAATTGTTATAAGTAATTGACTTACAATGAAAATACAAACATTGAAGCTAAATTGTTCAATAAGCGTGTAGACATCTACAACATAACAAACATTAAACAAACTTCTAGCGCATTCACAAACAAATATTACGAAGAAGCTTTTTGCTTCTCTCGAAATTTTCTTACATCATTATTTTTGTCATAATGTAAAGGTACGTATATAGACTTTTCTAAACTGGTTTTTGTGTAAAGTAAAGAGTTAGATGAAAATCAATTTAAAAGTAAGCTTTTCATAAAGATTTTAAATTCAACGTATGTACGTTAAGATCGTTAGATCACTGGCAGCGTGAGATTTAAAAACATATTCATATAAAAGCTCAACTTTATCTTTATTTTAGAAACATTTGTGATTCTTAAAGTAGATAAATTAAATCGTCTTCTTAGAAAAGTAGTTACACTTACAACAAGGTTTTCTAATTGAAGTAAATATTATTTACCGAAAGGTTTTTAATGGCTTTAGTTCAAACTTGCTTTTAAAATTACCCAAATACATTAGGTTTTTGAAATAGAATATATAAAATTTCTCAAAACAAAATTTCTGAAAGGATTGAACATAAATGATGTTTTTAAGTTTAACATTTTTATATTTAAAAGTTAAAAGGAAAGGTGAACTAAAGGGTAATTAATTTGCGGTTCCTAATGTAAATCTAATAAAAAATAGAGCGAGACAATTTTGATGAACATTTTAGGCTTGTACGCTTGTACGCTTGGTTGCGTAATAAGAACTGACGGAAGACCTACGATTATGAATGTGTATCATCAGCAGCATGTGAAGCAGAAAATTCGGACAAAAAGTGCGAATACGATGATGAACATTACAAGGCCGTATGACATCAGTAAAACTTCCATGATCTAAAAATTTCTTTGAAGTTTGCCTAAATAATCTGTTGATTATGACTACCATAATCATAACGTTTTGCACGAAAAGATGGATACTTTTGAATTACCCCTTTTGTAGTAAATATTAATAATTATAACGCTTTGTTCGATTACTAAACATTTCATGATCATAAATAGCGAACATTCAATTGATGACACTTTAAATAACAGCTGAGATTGAAAGGTATGTAACTTGATTGACACAGCGACGAAAACTCAGACTTTAAAAGTTATGTGAAATAAATTGCAACGTCAACAGTGCTTTTGACAGCATAAAATATACAATTTAACTAATTTCATAAGATGTTCTTTCATTGTCAAAATGAAAATAAATGTTGCCTTAAAAGTTGGTAACATTTGCACAGCGACATCAAATTTAGGGCTTAGGTCTAACGTTGATATCAATGTGGATGTTGCTGTATTAATGTATTCAAAGCCATATCAAACCAATTGCTCTAAGAAGTTTGAAGTGTTTGTCAAAGTTGCTGTTGGAGTTGTATTGGGCAGGTTCAGGCAACATAAGCGACTTCATTTGCAGTCAACTTCATTCTTTGAACGTAAATTTTGACCAAGGCAACTAGTTAGTTTTTCAAGTGTCATGAATTTCAAATTCAGAACTTTACTTCGCAAACCTTTACTTTGAGTTCATAGTACAAAAACTACCAAAAACATTATTGCCTACAAAACACTCCTCAGGCAAGGTAAAGTCCATCACAATTTGTATTTTGTATTGTAAAGAAATATTAGTTATTTCTTTTCCAAATTGAAAGGGAACCCTTTTACAGAAAGCATTAAATGAAGTTGTGCAGAAAATAAATAAATCATAGAGTAATAAAGTTCAGCTTTCAGTTGAATGAAAAAAAACGATCAACTGTCATTTTGATAGAAGTAGACTTGACTTAATAGTTAGGGAGATTTTTCTTGACTAACTTTCCAGTCAACTTTCCATTAAAGTTGCCTTAATTGGAAGGTAATTTTTTGGCAGCTGGCCAATCAGATACTAGAAACTTGCCTAACTTTCAAGTCCCTTATGTCGTCTGAACCTGCCCATTGTCAATCTATTTTTCGCTTTACTTTTTCAGTTGTCATTAATTTCAATCTTGTAACTTTACTTAACTAATCTTTACCTTCATTATTTTGTTTGGTTATGAAACTTTTACTTAAATGAAAAAATGTGACACGCTGATATTTTGACACAATAAAGGGAGATTTTATTTTTACTAACTTTCAAGTTAAGTTTTTAATAAAGCTGCCTTAATTGACAGACAATTTTTTGGCAGCGGGCGAATTTGATAAGAGAATTTTTTCTAAGCTTCAAAAGGCCTTAATTTCGTCTTAATGTAGTTTAAGGCCTTCTTTAAGGAATATAGGTACAAAAATTCTCAATCATTAATTAAATTAAATAGGCCTCAATGATTTAATTTTAAAAAAGGTAGTATGTAGCTTTTGTTGAAAGTTCAGATTGAGGCTTAAACAAGGACTTTGACTTTTTCAATCTTTTGAGAACACGATTTGATTAAAAAGAGAACGTTTTGCAAAAAAGTAAGTAAGAAGTTTTACATTGTTTTTTGATTTTATTTTATTTCCTTAGAAGTTTATCTACGAACTTAGACCTGATATTATGCTAAATATAATTGAAATTTGTCAAAACGTATATAATTCATAATGCACCTAAATATTTAAATTATACACTAATGTTAAGTTTTAGTGACATTCTGTCTTTCTAATAAACGGTTGTTTTTGAGACGTGTGCTTTCAAGGAAGATTTAAAACACATACATATATTTATGTATATAATTTAATGTAATGGCCAAGAATTAAGAACGGTTATGCCATTATTTGTTTGATTTTTGACAGGTAACCGCGCGCCGCCGGCCGCCGCGATTAGCTCAAAATAAGTTCTTTGTTGATAAATCGCTTGATCTTGGAGGCCAGACCACATACCCCTGACGCAAGAACTGACCATAAATTAAGTGAAAGCTGTCAAAAAGGCCAAATCAGATAAATGTCACATTATAGGCCACATGTCTAAAAAAAAACACCCGTTTCTACCAATAATACTAAAGTAATAGTCTTGCAAAAAGTTCACAAATTTAAATAAAAATGACTCGATATTTCGAAATTTCATTATAAACAAATTAGTTGTCTTTCTTCACTCTTATTAAAGCTAATATGCAAATGAAGAGCTCCATAAAAGGCAACTCAAGGAAATTCCCATTCGAATTGGCAAACTTTACGTGGTGCAAGTGCACAATATCAATCTCCAAGTAAAACAAACAAGTAAATATGAACTCATACTACTTTTTTGTGGGACTGTGATGTAGCGTTGTATAGGCTCCCGAAAAAAACTGAATATCTACCTACCCAAAGCAATTTTATTTTTACATTTTATTTTTCAGTTATTACTTCATATCATCGCCGAGCAGACACGGAGGTTCCAAAGAGAAAAATATTATAAAAACAAAAATAAAAGTTAGTGCTTGTTTTAATTTATGTCACAAAAATAAATTTAAATAATACAAACCTGCATATAATTATTGATCTTTTCAAAAAACTAAATTTACTGATGACTGTATCTTTAATTTTTTGTTATAAAATTTGCTTTCTAGATTCAGTATCTAACTTTCCTTCGAGAACAACTGAAGTATATTTTCTCTCCATCCCATCACAATGATGAAGCAATTGATCGTTGCCCTAATTGTGGCCTTATGTTTGGTGAACACCTGTGAGTATACAAAAAACACGCATTTGGAATTTATTTGAACATTCCTAATTTAAAAATAAAATTTTGGAATTATAGGCTCTGCCATTAAGTGTTATTCATGCCGATCGACAACCGATCCAAGATGTGCTGAAGAAAAACCCGATGAGGCTCTGCTGAAGCAATTGAGGCAAGTCGACTGTGACACCGCCCCCAGGCCTGTCAGCCTTTCCACCCCATTACCAGTGACCAAGTGCAACAAGGTCATCACAAAAGGTAAGCTCTATCAAATTAACGTATCCATGATCTTATTAATCGATCTTGCGTCCAAAAGATGGATGATGTCACTTTCTTCAAATTGAACTTGTGTAGCTTTTCAAAAAACAATATCGTGTTGGTGTAAATATGTTAATTTAAAGCAGGGCTGTGGCAGCTAAACCGCAGCGAGCTTTTAATTTGTAAACAAATTCTTTTTTTCTTGTTGTTTATAATGTAACGACGCATTAGAAAACCAGTTTTTAAAAAGCTCTCATGTTTGTTTTCTTTTTTGAATTATTATTTTTTTTCTCGCACTAACAATTTTAATAATTTAAAAATAATGATTATTTAATTTATTTTTTATTTTATCCTCAGATCGTGCTGGAGTGATTGTTTCTCGAGACTGTCAATTCGAGGAATACGGTGAAGATCCAAACAAGTGCTCAGTAAGCCACAGTTTACAAGTCGAAAGTTGTCAAATTTGTAAGGGAGACTTGTGTAACTCTGCAACTGGTTACACTGCAATGGGCGTTATGGCATTATTGGGTTTCTATTTCATGACCCTGATAATGTAAGGTTGACAGTACTTGGAGTTACCTGATAGTTTTGTTTTGATTTATAATATGCGCAGCAATAAGGTGCATCGTAAATTTTTAAATATCTATCTTTTACAGTTTTGGAATAGTATGTTATGAAGTATAAGAGCATTTATTTTGTCTTTTTTTTTCTAAATTAAGAACAAAAGTGTTAATTGTCTTTTTTTCTTAATGGTGTTAAGTGTTAATTTTAATTGTTATTTACAATTATTGTCACAATGTTCGAGCTGAATAGTTAAAGTAAATTGTTGCTATAATGATGCGTGAAAACCAACACTGCTAATTTAAAAAAGCTTTGTGCATATGATTTAAGTATGACACACACGTTCTTAATATTTGTCCATTTTAAATTATTAAACAGAGAATATAAATAAACATTATAACTTAATATATCAGTTTCCTTTTTTTTATTTTAATTCCTTTTGCATATAATATTTCAAATTATTTTTTTTGATATTTTTACACTCCACTCAAATCAAAAATGTAAGTACCTAGGAGCCTTAAAACTATTAAATTCCTTTCATTGTTTTTTTTTTTTTTTTTCAATTTAATTCGAAATTTTCAATATTGAAATCACCATTAGAAGTCTAGTCTTCATTAAACTACATAACTTTCCCTCATATAATTGAAACCTTGGTGTCAAGCTTAACATTTAAATATAGCGGCCAATATGATGTTTGAAATTATTTCTTAAAGATTCTTAAACTTATGTTTTATGAGAAACGAGTTTACTAAAGAGGAATATTCTAATATATTTAACAATAATTTAAGCCGACTTTACTACTTCTCACAATCTAACAATAATTTGCTGCAGAATTATTATTACTTATAAAATCTAAACTTCAAAGTGTTTAACAAAAACTCAAAACTCGTGATTTCAAAAGAAATTAAATGCAATTTTAAAGATTAAGTCTATGCTCGTATTAATTTTATTGGGTTTCAATAAAATTGATTTCGTGTGGTACGTCAATCAAACTGACTTTCTTGTTTTGACTTAGAATCTCACCTTACTTATAATACTTGACTTTGCAGAGTTAGCATATTCGAGTCCATTGATTTTAAATTTTTAAAAGTTAATTCGTCGCGCTTCGAAAATTTTGTCGAAAAATCGGGGTTCTTCTTGTAATCTACTTGAAAATTATGTTATTTTCTTATTTTTATTTTTATATATTTCAAAATAAATTAATTTTTTTTTCAAACTTGTGCTTTTGCGAAAAGTATTCTTAGCATTTACATTATTTTTAGAAGTAATGCTAAAAATATAGAACATGTGAATTATTTTATTAAATTCGATTTTTTTCTAAATACCTGGAAAAATTAAACCATTCTAAGATCTTAATTTGTTGCGCCAATTTCTAGAAAAGCTTGCCTTGGTTTTCATACGAATTTTCTTATAAAAGAAATACTTAAAATTTGTATTTTTCTAATTTTTAGAATTAAAAACATATTAAAATATTTTTTAATGAAAAAATACACGAGTTTTTAAAGTCTTCTATTTATTCTATTCTATAATTAGGCTTCAATGGTGTAAAAAATTGGTGCAAAAGCAAATTGATGAAATTCATCCATTTTTAGTAGTGGTTTTCAAAAACGTAAAGTAAGTAAACAAAATCTTAAATCATATTTTGAATATATCTTGAGCTAGTCGCTTTTTGTTGCCGGTTTCAGAACCTTCACCGAATACCCTGTTTACATGATATTGCAAAAATACGTTGAGATTTAAGATATTGTTTTTGAATTCCAACATCCAAACTGGCTATTTACTCAAATTTAACAAAAATATTTGTATACTTTAATTTAAAAAGTTGATTTGATAGCTTCATTTGGTCTCATCTTGAAACGTTTTTTCTTGTTTCGCTTTATTTGAGTACAGAATTTTTCTTTAATCCTTGTATTATACGTATGAAGATTTTCCATATTAAGTTTAATTTTGAAGAAAAAGTACTATAAATATGCAAAGTTATCAAAAGTTTTAATAAAAAAGAAACTTCTTCGCAAATTAACAAAAAAAAGCAATATTTTATCAACAAATTTTAAAAACTTAAAGCTAAAAACCCTGAGGTGAACTAACACGCTATCATAGACTTTCGGAAATGTAAAGGATGATGAAGGTTTTCAAGAAGAAATAAAACGCATATAATTTCAGACTATTAACAAAAATTCAGCTAAATAAGGGTTTAAAATTATGCTATTGGCCGACTTCTTGTAATTGTTTGTACTCGTCTAAGCACACAATTTTTTGTATTTTCAAATAATTTTTCCAAACAAAATCATCCAATTTTTAATTGGCAGAATGTTTCTGAGCAGGAAACAGTAACAAAAGTTTACAGGATCTCGACAGAATTTGAAAAAATACGAAAATCAAAAGAAATAAGAAGCCATCGAAAAAGAGGTTACGCCAAAAAAGGTTTAAAATGATGAGATGCATGAACAAATTTTACAAGATAGTCGTTATTGCCTGCTTCATTCTTGTTTCACTTTTTTATATTTTATATGTTTTTCCACATACTGTTGTTTTTACTTCTTAAATAAATTTTCGAATTCAAAATGAGTCTACTAATTTAATTCTAAAGTCCTAAAGCCTTCCAGTTCCAACCGTGTAAACAGACAATTATTAATTGGAAGATACAAAATTGTCGGCAACTGTCAACCGTATTTCTACCAAAAAATTGTCTAATATTGGGATAAAAACAACCAACCATATAAACGGACAATTTTCACTTGATAGAGAATTGGCAACTATTACCTAATTGTATGGAAGATTTTTTACTGTTCGCCGAAAATTGGAAGATCTCCCTATTAGCTATGTATAATTTGGTAGATTCAGACAACATAAGGGGCTTCATTTGCAGTCAACTTCATTCTTTGAACATAGTTTTGACCAAGCCAACTAGCTGGTTTTTTAAGTGCAATCAATCTCAAATTCAGAACTTTACTTCACAAAAACCAAAAAAAAAAACAAAAAAGATTATTGTCTACAAAACACTCCTCAAGCAATCTTTAAGTTCATCACGATTTTCTATTCTATTTCTATTCCAAATTGACAATTGACCCTTTTACACAAAACATTAAATGGAGTTGTGCAGGAAATAAATAAATCATAGAGTAATAAAGTCGAGCTTTCAATTGAATGAAAACACATGATCAAATGTCATTTTGACAGAAGCAGACTTGACTTGATAGTTAGGGAGATTTTTCTTAAATAACTTTCCATTAAAGTTGCCTTAAATGTAGGTAATTTTTTGGCAGCTGGCCACTCAGATACTAGAAACTTGCCTTACTTTCAAACAGAGTTGCAAATAATGCATTGAATTTTATAATGCATTTTGAATAAATTAGAAAATATTTTTCAATTTTTAATTCTATTTTTTTTAAATTATTTATTAAATTTTATTTTTCAATGTTACCGTATGGCATTAATTAATTAATGTTATTTTTTAATTGTGTTCTATCAAATTAAAATACTATTTTCCAATGCAAAACTTTTGAAATAAAAATACGTATTTTTATTTTATTTGGCAGACTTTCGCAATTATTAATTAAAATACTTTAAGTTTTTATTTCCAAAATTTTTAAACTGATTAATGTTATGACTTACGGTTATCACGCAATTATAACACAAAAACCAACAATTATTCAAATATTATAATTTATTATTATTATTGTTCGACCGAAAAATGATTTTTTTCAAAATTTATTTGTTTATATCGTCAATCTTCAACCTGGGACATTTTTACGTCAAGATTTCGAATATTAACTGAAATAAATGGAAATAATTGAATAAATTCCCACTAGGCATTGAATTAAAAAATTGTAGCTCATTTTTAATTTAATTCAATTTTAATTTTAATTCAATTAAACTTGCAGTAAAATAACATTTATTTACTAATTCAATAAAACTTGCAATAAAATAATTCTTAATTTTTAGTTTAATATTGATGGCAATAAATTAAATTTTTAATGGGTAATTCATAGATGACAATTAGCATTATATATTTTATTTCAGTCAAAGAACAATATCCATTAAAAAAATAAAGAGTAATGCATTGAATTGACATTGGAATTTTTGCAACCTTGCTTTCAAATCACGTATGTCGTGTGAACCTGCCCATTAGCTTAAGTCTATTAGAATGGAAATGACAAACCAAACTGAGCATAAATCAATAAATGACAACTGTCAAAATGAATAACTCCCAACAAATATTTGCAGGTTAAAAACCACAAGTTTAAAAAAACACCCATTATAATTGAGGACCTTGCAACAAAAGGGGGGCAAGTCCAAATTTAACTTTTTGTGGGAAATCAAAAAAAACTGTTTTAAAAAATATTTACTGCATTAATGTTAGAAAATGATATGCCATAAAACAATTTGGATATTTTTACATCATTTAAATTAATTTTTAATGTAAATAAAAAATGTATGTAATTACTATGATTTTTTAAAGTTTGGATCTGCCCCCGATTTGCACCAATATGTAATAAATTTGGTTTAAAATTTTGATCAATGAATAATAAAACACTTAAAAGTAAGTTATTTAATTTAGAATTATAAATCATCACTTTAATAGTTTCACAATAAATAGGAAAAGAAAAACAAATCAAATTATAAATTTAAAGGTTAACTTCAGCCTAATCATCGTCATCATCACTGGAAACGTCATCTGTTGGTCCACATCTTTATATTAAGCCATTTTTAAAGGCAAAGTTTGATCATGCATCGGTTCCTGAGGCAGAACAGACAACTTTTGGCTTCAACATTCCTCATTATAGGAAAATATTCGAATACAGGCATTCCAGTTGATGAACTGACTGCAACAGTTTCAATGTGCTCCTTACTATATTCAAAAATGCGATATTGCGATATTTTGAATCGAATCTTGTCTGCATTTATTATCACTTTTTTAAAATGACCTTCGTAGTGTTGACTGAAGTTTAGAATCATATTTTGGTCAACATTAACAACTTTAAAGTTTTTAGAAGCTTGCTCAATACATTCGGCATATTCAGTAGTGGTGAAAACACAAAAATTATAACCTCTTAACTGGAACTTTAAAACGTGACTAACTTGATGCAAATAACGTAAGAATTTCGTTTGTGTCAATAAGGATAAGGAGGCAGATCCAGATCTGTCACTTTTTTGCACCGAACGCACGAGGGTGGCAGATCCAAATTTTGCTATAACGGGCTTATTTTTTGTCGATCGACCTCTGGTTTGCACCAATGTATAGATTATTTTTTTCTTCATATGATGAGTAAAAAAAACGGTTTTGCGAAAAAATGGACTTGTCCCCCTTTTAATGCAAGGTCCTCAATTTCATTTCAGTTGAAAAAAGAAACGGTATAGTAATATAAAAAAAAACAGTTGTTTCTATTTATAACCGTTGAGGAGCTAAAATTATTTTGAATTGACCGACTAATCTATAAAAAAATAATTCAGCTTCAAAGTCAAAAAAAGAAACAGGAAATCTTGTGCAATGTGGTATTCAAACCGCCAAGAAATCAAGATGAAATTAAAATATCAGCAATGTAATTACAATGCTTTTACCTGTAATTGTAGATTTTAAAAAGACCCACATACAAATCAAAATGTATTTGGACACCTATGAACTTCTTTGGAAATTGTTTTTTTTATTTTCTAAGAAACCTCCCTAAGAAACATTTTACTCTCGATTGGCAACCTTATTAAATTTCACCAAGAAAACTCCAAATTTCTATTTTCATCTTCGACCTTCTGCGCCTGCAACAATTTTTGTCAATATCAAAACTATTCTTATTTTTCAACTTAAAAAAAGTTCAATGACTTTATTGTGTACAAAAAATATATATGGACGTGTTTTTTTGTTTGTTTATAATAATTAATGTATGTATATTCATTTAACATTAAATTATAATTAAGACTAAAGTCAAAAGAGCACTTGAGCACTAGAATTATTTTAATTTGTTTAAAATTGTCAGTTTTATTTAGTATATAAAAAAAAATTAAGAATGCAAATCTGGAAAGATTTAATATTTGGACGGAATTGATTCTTGTATGTTGTTTTCTTTTTTGTACAAAACACAAGAACACAGGCACTTTATAAATACAAAACTATGTACGACGATATGTTTTAAAAATATAAACGGAGATTCTCTTATCATTTAATTTGCTAATCAGCAAAGGCGAAAATGCCAAATGCCAAGGAGTCATCTGTTCTAATTAAATATGCAACAACCACGCCACGAGACACACAAAGCCGGATGTGATCGCCACAGCCAGGGAATTGGGTCCGAGGAAGCCCGATGAATTGCAACCGTCTTTGCTGTTGCAGGTGCAATATTCCATGAAAATGTTGTACGTTCCAGTGCGCATCAGACAGAAACGTTCGTCGCCACCAATACCAGGTTCTCCCATCCAGGCACAGCTTCGGAAGTATCTCCATTCGCCACCGACTAATCAAATAATAATTAATTTATTTTCTTGATCTGTGGCGAATCCAATTATTCGAACTTACCTTTTTGACGAATTTTACGGCACATGGTAGCTTGCACACCTGGCAAATGTGGCAATTCTTTTTCTTGTGAACAATCTGTTATAGCCAGGGTCCTGTTATCGAAGGGATCTCCGCACTTGGGATCGTTGTCAGAGCGACAATCCCAGCATTTTATGGCCAAACCTGGGCGTAGACCAGAAGTTTATTAAATCGCACAAACAAAATTGATGGGAAGACTTACCTGTTTGAATTAAACATAATACGGATAATACAACACAAACGGTTACATTTTGTGCGTTCATTGTAGCGAAATTTGTTTTTATTTATGTTGATTGAATGAATACAACGAAAAGGAAAACATAAACTAAAATTAAAATATAAATTAAAAAAAGCCTCCGCCCAAAACAGAACAGAAACTACCAAGCTATGATGAATTTTTTGACATTTCTGCATCGAGACTCGTTGTAAATGTTTTTTTTTCTAAAGAAACTGCATTAACGACTTAATAACACCGTACAGCGGGTGTCTCGTGTTAGATTTGTTCGATTTAGCTTTTATGCAAAATTATCAATAATTTAGCGGAACTATAAATTAAAGAGTTTCACTCTGAGAAATTTCTTAATAATAATATAATTTTGCTTGAAAAAAGAAAACTTGGACAATTATTTAGATTAAAGTGAGTTGCACTATGTTTAAAAATGGTTCAATATTTCGCAGTTCAGCTATTTCAACATTCATTTGAAGAATTAGGTCATTATGGCTTAATATCTTTCGATTCCCATATTGTTGTATTAAGAAGCCCTTAGTATTTTAAAGTCAAGCAAATCAAACGGAATTAGCTTAAGGGGGAACTGCATGCAAAAAAAATGGGGTGACATTTCAAAAATATGCCTGTAAATTTTTAAAGTGAAATTCGCATTATTTATCAATCAAAATTCCGTTTGAGAGCTCTACTTTAAATGTATAGCTACAATTAATTATTATGTTTATGATAATTAATTAAAATTAAATTTCGAAAGTATTTTTCACGAAATTTCTTTCTTAAATTGGAGGGACTGAAAACTCAAAAACTACTTAAATGACACTTATAATATTTAGCACACGTATTCTCTATAGTATTAGCTTCTAGACAAATTAAAAAGAAAACAAAATCTGTTCCAAAATTATCGTTTTTGACCTAAAAACTATCGCAAAAAATTTAGAAAATCTTGCACTTTCTTGAGGCGTTCCAATTTCCTATTTTTGTCTTTTTGTTGTTGTTACTGTAACATACATTATTTTTTTGTATACGTATTTTAATAAATATTTAACATAACTAGTTTAACAACGATTTATTACTTTCTTCATTATTCATTAATTCCTTCGATTTTAAACAACCCTCTGAAAAACGGTCAACATTCTAGCGGTTACATGTATTATCCCCCTTAAATACTTCTAGACTACCATATCGACATTAATAAAAAAAATTCAACAGGTCGAGACTCTAGCGTCTATCATTCACTTGACATTTGTCTGACTCAGTTGTCATTTAGTGTGTCAGTCAACTCAAACGAAACAATAAAACAAATACGAAACAAGTGCCTTTATTTTTGTTTAAATTTAAAAGTAAATTACTAATTAATTACATTAATTGAACAGAAAAAACTCTTCGAAAATGACTAATAACAAATCCACACTGTTATTTATTACTTTACTCTCCATTATAATAGTTCCATGTGAGTTGAATTTAGTTGATTTGGTTTAACAAATTAAAATTTCAAGTAAACAACTGGGTGTGGTTGTCTTTTCGTGTTTTTTTAAACTTTCCAACTTTTCTTTACTATTTTACTATTCTATAATTTGTACAGCTCTAGCAATAAGATGCTATCAATGTTCATCGGATCAAGATGCCAAGGGTCATGATAGTTGTGGAGCTTACAAACAATTCAATAAAACCGAACACATTCCAATTGAGTGCAATAGCGATGAATCTCACATGCCTGGATCGTTTTGCATGAAAGTCGTTCAACAAGGTCCAAGAGGATTCATATGTAAGTTTAAAAAGAAAACCCTGAGGATTAAAAAGAGATTTTTGTGTGTGTTTGTCCGTCTTTTTTGATTATAGGGGATGGCAGATGGCGTCAAGTAATTCGACGTTGTGCATCCGTTTCGGACACAGGAGTCACAGGAGTTTGCAACTGGGGTGTCCACGAAAATGGTGACTACTGGGAAGAATGCTATTGTGGCGGTGACAGCTGCAATGGAGCTACAACTCTGAGATTATCCATAATGGGATTTGTAATTTTCATAGGCTACCTCCTGATGAGATAGAATCATGAGAAGAAACCTGACAGCGATTCTCAATCCGTCCAAAATTTGTATTAAACCTTAGAACAAGTTCAACAAATTCATTAAGAGAAAAAAAAACAATGTAACAAGTGCCGTCCAACACTTTTTTAATTAGGTTTAATTTTTACATTTTATTAACAAAATAAAAATACAAAAATAACTATTTGCCTCATTTTGAGTCAAAAGTAGAAAATATATTCAAAAATCAAAAGCTAAGCATTTTAATTATTCATAAAGTCATAGGATAAAAAACCATAGTCCTGCCAACCTAACTCTGGTTCGTGAGTTACGGCCATGTAGACAAGCATACCAAAGCCTGGAATAGTTTTTGTTGCTATAAAAGTGCGACGATCAGGCGACCATAAAGCTTTTTCAGTAGGTTCTTTGGTTTCGTGTGGCTTAAACTAAAGAACAAAACAAAACTGAGTTAGCTTCAGCAGAAAAGTTTTATGTATATCTCCCTTCGTAACAAAAATATTTGTCATAAAGGATTTAATTTCAATATTTTTGTTACAACTTGAGCTATATTTTGTTTTCAATATTCTTCGGGATTATATTCTATAAAAAGAGGGAACATTTTGGTTTGAATCATTTTATTCTTACCCAATTGTCATATTCCTTTGGCTGAGTATCGCTTGTTTTTTGAAGAACTTTGAGAAAATATTTTGTAAATTTATTTCGATTGGATTTAACTTCTAAACTATTCGAATCAAGTAATTTTACACGTTCAATCAAACTTAAAGCAATTTCACGGTCTGTAAGTGAAATTCAAGAGTCAAATACTCAATTTCAAAAGAAGTTTGTACAAGAAGAAGAAAGCAAAAGTCGATGGTTACCTTTTGGTCTTTTTAATGTTTTCAGAATTGTTTTGGCAATTTTTATGTCGGAATGGAATTCTGCATCGAGATCTTCATCAAAATCTTCGGTGATTGTTGATTTTGACATTATACCTAAAGAAAATGTTAAATAAAAACAGAACTTACAAAAATATGATAGAAAAAGCACATAAAATTGAGTATGATAATTCGAAATTTCTTTTTATAAAAAGTGTAAGTAGGGCACGACGAGATTAGTTGGATTACGAGACAAGTTGGACCAAGCGAATCACTCAGACACCGAAAGTGCTGCAAGAATATTTGGTTATGTGTGAATAAGCTGCATTGTGTCCTCAGAAGGGAGACCACACAAAGTTTTGTCTTTTATGGGTCTGGAGTGAAATTTGTCTAATTAAAAATTCATAAAAACGGATTGATGTGAAGTTTTTCTTGATTAAAAATATCAACGGCCTTAGAAGAAAAATTTAGAAACTTACGGCCATATTGAGTATTTTTAAAACTAGTTTTATAACAAAACTGGTTTAACAGGGTTTTCGAGTTTGAGGTTCATCATGTTTTCGTGTTTGTGGTTTTAATTGGATATTGGGTTTAATTGGAGGAGGTAGTTCAAGGAAGATACTCCTAATTTTCTATTTTCCTTTTTTTAACTTGAAGTTAAGACTTTTCTTGTTGTATTTTTTTTGTTAACATACATATTTTTTAAATGAAGAACATTTTGTAATATTTAGTATTTAAGTTTGTTATAAAACAAAATTCTGCATCTATTGATAACGTGCTTTTCTTTGAAATTATTTATGAAAGTTGTTTTCTAATTTTTGTAGGACATGATCCAACACACATTTGTAAAACTTGCTCTGCTATATGGACTATTTGTGGACCAATTGGCCGTGATCCATCAAAGGAAGCATTATTTTTACGGGTTCGATATTTTCAATTTCATAACTATATTTAAAAGTTATGTACCGTTATTCTTCATAGATGAACTACATATGTAAACTTGGGAGTTTATCGGACTTTAAGCAAAAAAGCGATCCAAAAAAGTATCATCCTACCCTGAAGTCATTTATTATATAGGGATTAACTTAACGAAGACGTCAAGAATAAAGGTAATTTGATAAAAAGCTTTACTAAACCAATTCATAGGCGTGTGCTGACATTTTAAAGGAGTGCTCAAGTATGTGCAAAACAAAAAATGTATTTACAAGTATTAAACAATTGGAGTTATATATGGAGCATAATTTTACTGGTCGACAAGATTACGCTGAAAAAATTACAAAACAATCCTTTTTAAAAGGATTAAGATGTTTGGAATTTGAATCACAACTTAAAATTTTTCTTTCACGTTTTTAAAATAAACCCCTTTACAAACCTTCATAATGCTAAAGACAACCAAAAACGGGGTTTTAAAGGATAAGTTAAAACTCAACATATCCCTTAACAATAAATTGTGTGACGATTTTGCAAAGTAAAAATCTTTGTCTTTTAAATACAGTTTATAGTTTTTTAATACAGTTTAAATCATTTTAGTATCTTACTTAGTTTCTGGAAATTCTCATTAGTTATAGTCTAAGAGCCGGCAGCAAATTTTGGGAGAAGCGTGATAATCAAAATTCCTTGATGTGAAGGTGTAGATATACGCACCATTATATAAAATTCAACCATCTGGCAGGTTTTTTTTCAACCGTGGGAGTACCTAAGCATTCGAAAATAAAAATTTTTCCAATTTTGAGGTCAAAATGATGACCACATGAGTGGTACATCAAAAAATCAGAAAAAATCTCCTGATTACAAGAAAGTGTGTCCCAGATGTTTTACTTTTAGCTCCTGATTAGAATGTGCATCTTCGACGATCTTAAGAGATGCATATTTAATTTTAACGAAGCAAATTAATAAAAAAATCTCATTACATCATCAAATTGAATAAAAATCAAACATTCTATTTGAAAATTTATTGTATAGAAAATATCATCAGATTTATTGGATGAAAAATTCAAAGTCATGTCTCCACTTTTAGTGTACCTATTCATTTTCATATTGGTAACAAAGAAATTTTCAATGGTTTCTGGGGCCGCTATTACTCTGCTGGCGTGCTGTATCCGACAAAGGATAACTGACATTTTCTTGAGAATTTTTTTTAATCCGTCCACTTTTTAGATACCGTGGTAACCAAAATGTCTTGGCCACATATTTTTGTAATCAGGAGATTTTTTTTTCTGATTTTTGATGTACATATCATTGTTTTGATTACATATTAAAGGAACAAAGTTATCAGGGTTTTAAGTTGAAAAATTTAAAATGCGTGTGGCAAGCAGAAGGCGGTGACCAAAACGTCTTGGACACACGTTTCTGTAATCAGGGGATTTTTTCTGATTTTTAATATATCACTCATGAGGCTATCACTTCGACCTCAAAATCAAAAAAATGACCATTTTCTAATGCTTGAATTCGACATAATGGTGTGTATATCTACACATTCACATCAAGGAATTTTTAATATCACTCAGCTCCCTAAATTTGCTGCCGGTCTAGGTCTGTTTTGAGTCTTTATTGGACTCTACACCATTGAAGTTTTGTTAAAACCTGGAATGTATTACTCTCATTGTTTTGAAAAATACGCTTTGGGGTCAGTTTTTAAATCTGGTATCGATTTTGAACCTTGATTTTAACTTTCTGCTTAAGGTCTTAAAATACTCGTTTTCAACATTATTTTTATAATTTTTAAATATATGTACATACATACATGTACATATTTCAAAAACTTTATATGAAAAATTGTTAAAACGACGGATTCGTTATAAGAACAAAAATTACTTTCAAGCCGTTTTACCTTTTGCTGTTGCAAACTGTTTTCGAAAAAATGGTTCATTGTTTCTTTAAGATTAATTTGAGGCAAGTGAAATCTAACAAGTTATGTAGTTAAGGGGTTTAGGATGGAAGGGGTTAAGGAATTGGAAATACATAACGAATTCAATTTAAAAAAAAGAGGATGGGATGCCACCCACACTGATAACTTCCCATCCGTACCCGTGTGTCGATTTGCCTTAAACTTAAACAAAATATTAATAACAAAATTCTTTAAGAGATGAAAAAATTTGATGTCAATATCTTTCTTTGTTCTCATTATACTTGAGTCGAAAACCTTTTCTTAACAGTATTTTGTAGTTTTTTTAGGTTTTCGTGTTTTGTAAAAAAGTTGTCAATAGAATTTTTCAAAAAAATTACTAAAAGTTAGAAACAATAATTTGAATACGATAAAAAAAGTTTGATTTCAAATCTGTTTTTGTAAACAGATTTTTCGCCAAAAAACATTTTTTACCAATTGTAGCAGCATTTTTTAAATGTTTTTATTTCTATTATTAAAAAAAATACAGATTATATTTTTCTAATATGACTATCATACGTTAATAACAACATTACGTTAATAGAATCATTTTGAAGTGTATATCTTTATTTATTCACGAGATATCGAGAATCCAATATCAATTTTGACCAATTTTGCGTACTTTTTTTTAGTAGGTTTTAATTTTAATGAAAAAACCTGACCTATGGATTTGTATACAAATTTTACAGGATGTTAAAAACAACATTTTTTAAATGATGACATTAATTTATTTTTCAAAAACTATTTGAGTTGAAAATCTATTTTTACCAACTTTTACAAACTTTTTTTTTTTGAGGTTTTTATTTTTTGTAAGAAACTAGCAATTCGATTTTTCTCAAAACTTTACCAGACGTCGAAAATTTTATTCTTTGTTGTATGAAATTATTTTGGAAATAAACTCGTATTTTCGTTCGTATAATATTTGAGGTGACAAATTTTGTTTTCAATTTTTTTATTCATACAAATAGTTAGGTAATTGATTTTTTTTTTTCAAAATTATACAATTTAATTTAAGTCGCAGGTGTTAATGATTCCTGAGATATGTTTTTGAAAGTCCTTTCTACATCTTTCTGCTTGTATAAAAACATTTATTTGAAGTAGGTATCTTTACTGGTTTTTAAAACATGGACGACGAAAATAGCTTCCCGAAAGGACGTACGAACGTTCATACGCACATACAGACATCACTCTTATAATCTTTGATTTAGGTTATAGGGACCTTGAAATGTCAAAATTTTCAATTTGGCAAATCAAACCGTTTATCATAACTTCCTATAGGAAGTTCAAAAGCTACTTTATGAATTAAGATAGCCTCATAAAGCCTTGTGAATGTTTTTTTTTTTTACTTTGAAAAAGTAATATCTGAAAAACCTTACTCGATAGAGTAATTTTGAAGTCGGATTTGAATTAAGGCTATCAAAACCAATTAAAAAGTGCAATTTGATTGCCATGAACAAAACATTGTCGACCATTATTTCCTAAAAATTAAATGCGGAGCTCCAGAAGGTTCATTTGTTTGCCTTTTTTTCTTCATCAGACGCCTAAGATTCATTTTGGGATTTTTGGGACTTATTTTTTTGTTCACAGTTCCGTTTTGAATTAAAAATTCTGAAGTCAAAATTCAGCCTCTTGTAGTTAATATGAAGAACTTCTGCATCGTACTTTCCTATTTTTCACGGCATGAATATGGAAACATGTTTGTACTTTGTAGAGTTCCTAATAAGTTCACAAAAATTTTCAAGTTGTCTTTTCGATATTTTGATTACACTAAGTGTACATACATATGCTGAAACTTAAAATCATGAAATATTAATTTTAAGGGTGATATAAAAATAAGACTTTGACCTTTGACGTCGTCGCTTCCAAGATTTAAAATATTCAGTTTTGTATTCTTGCTTTCAACAAAAGTCTTAAATAAGTAAAGTGAAATGAAATGACTTTTTTTTTATATTCATTTTTAAATATTTCATTTATTTTTTTATAAATAATTAACATTTATTTACCTTGTCTAAATTATCTCTCATCATTATACATTAAACATTCTTTTATTATTATTTTGTATTCTTTTCATTTTTTAATTTCATTTAACAAAAATTTACGTTTCCTTTAACCTAAACGTATAGTAAATAATATGTATAGGTACATAAAATAATAATAATAATATCAATAGAATACTCTTACATTTTTAATGTTTTTAATTGTTACATTTTATTTGTTTGTTTGGTTTTAATTTTTCTTAACACAAAATACTTTAATTTTTTTTTTAATTTAATTGTTTGTTTGTTTTTTCTTTTTTTTTTTGGTATAAAATAATACCTACATAATATATTTCTATATAATATTCTCTTACTTGTACCACATTGATTTTTGTTTTTAATATTATTTTATTCACATCTATCAAACATCGATGATATTTTTATATTGTGAAATATCTATTTATGTTATATGTATGTACGAGTATGGTAGTAGGTAAGGTAGGTATGTATATGATTAAGTGTTGTGAAAATTTTATTTAAAATATGGCGCGTTACGGGCATTTGGATTTGGTTACGATTTTTATATATGTAATTTATTTTATTCTGTTAAATATCTATTGATTGACTTTGATAATTAGTATTTTTAATGTTTCTATGTTTGTTAAATAGATAAGTTGTACTAACGTATTGACATCTGGTATAATCACTTAACAAAATCCATCGTAAATATTCAAAATTCCAAACTACATTATGACTGAAACCATTCGTAGTTGAAAAACTCAAGTTGATTTTTGATTGTTTGACATTTTTTAAATGAAACAAAGACAAACAAAATGTTTTGTATGGTGAACTCTGTGGTTAGTGGAATTAGGAATTCAAAAAAATGTACAGAATTTGAAAGTTGAAGAATTGTTTTTTTTTTTTTAACGATTATTTATGTATTGTATTTGCCAATAAGTATATCCCACAAAATGTGTGCTATCCCAAATGTGTCTTTTAACATTTAAACTTTCATTACAATTTTAGGAATTCGAACTAAAGCATTCACTCATTTTCTTAAGCTGCAATACCGATTCCATTAAAAGACTTTTAAAATAATTTTCGTAAATAACGTTTTTTTTTTTTTGAGACGTGTGGTTTTCAATCTGGCAATAGTTTTTTAGGAGTTGGTCTTTTTGACAGCTGTCACTTGATTTATGCTCAGTTTGCTCAGTTTTTCTGAACAATGTTCTAAAATTTTGCAAATTTACTACCAAAATATTGATCCAACCAACGAAACAATCAATTTATTGAAGGAAACTTTTAGTGAGTGCTTTATCTAGTGTCATGGTCTTGTGGCGTGGTCTCCAAAATCATGCGATGTCACACCGCTTGAAATCACTTGTCGCTTGTCTACGATGATAAGCTTCAAACGATTGACACCTTGGAAAAGAATATTCGGAGTGTACTGCTGATTACGGCTCTCAATTGCCGCTAAAAGTGTTCGAAAATTGGACCCCGCTTGGAATTTATTCGATCCGTCCACTTTCCCGATAGCATTTGTCAAACCTTTATCTTTATAATTAAGCTAGATTTTTGGCCATTAAATTAAATTATATGCTTGTTATTTTGTTTTAAAAACCAAACGTCAAAAAAAAGGATGATTGACAGTTTCGACTAAAGAATGGCTACGTTCAATCTCGTGTTGGATAGGGTATCTTGGATAGGTGGATTTTTAGATACCTTGTTGAACGAGTTGGATAGCTGTATTGAGATAGCTGTCAAAAAATAAAAACAACTTTCAGCTGTTCACAAAAAGCAGAGAAACATTTAAGCTTCGAAGTCAAAATTGTTGTAAGATAAAACATAATTACCTTCTAAAATTCGGAGGAAAAAAGCTTCTTCATCGTCTATTATGTACAGAACATCCTCAAATACAACTTCAACTAACATTTTGTACCTTTTTGTTTACCAACAAATACAAAAAGCTGAAATCAATTTTCAAGTTTCTTGAAATTCAACCATGTGTTGAATCAGCTGTTCTGTCAGATACCTACATACCCCAGAAATTCTTGGATACCTTTGGATTCCTTTTTTGACATCTCAGTTGTTTTTGATCAGTTGTTATTTTACACGTAAAACACTAACAAAAAGGTATCCGGATACTCTATCTGTCTGAGATTGAACGCAGCCATTGTAGATAGTATTTGTGAATAGTTATCTATTTAGTTGTCTCTCTTAAAGCTGCCTCCTTTTGACAGTTGACAATCAAAAACACCGCCATATAAGTTTGCATGACTAAAGCACTTTTTGGTCGTTCGTTACGAGTCGTATGGCCCGATAACAGATTTTTTTTTTATATTGTACGCGCACTCATGAGGATATGAATACCCTTATAATGATTGTACACAGTGCGATTAATTAGGAAGGGAGGATAGGATTTGAAAGGAGATACCGATGCACATTGGTTTTGAATGCCTGCACATTGTTATGAGTGGGAAATATTGAGTCTGGTAAAGCATTCCACATTCGTGTAGTGCGAGTAAAAAAAGAATCTCTGCACTTTACAGTACGACCGAAATTGGGCTCAAGGGTAAACTGATGGGCATGTTGTGATTTAACACTTTAAACTTTTTTATCTGGGACCAACTGAAAGATAAAGTGTATGCCAATCCTCAGCAATCGATTTAAGACCTAAAAGTTGGAATTCGTTAAGTTACGTTACGGACATACATCCGTAAATGCTTGAATTGGACATGTAAGATTGCACGAAGAGGACAAAGTGCTGAATTTTAGCAGCCATTTGATTGATATCGTTTTATCATTGTTCTTAAAGTATTTAACTTATTAGATACAAAATTTTAGTCAAGAATTCAACTTCAGTTCAAATCAAGTTTTCGGTAATGTCGGTTACAATTCTTGTGACTGAAAACGAACGAAAATTTAAACGTGCTACGTTTTCATTACTAAATAACCTTCATACATATGTAAATCAGTCCTTACTTATACTGTCGTCTGAGCAACACGTACTTTTGTTCTCTCCAGTCTTTTTTTTTAATTTCCATCTAATTCTAATTTCAATTAATTTATGAAAATGTCGAAATCTTGTGCTAAGTGCAACGATAAATTGAAACGATCAGAATTGATTGTATGTCGGTTGTTTTGTGGACAGTATTTTCATAAAGATTGTGTTGGAATTTCTGCCGCAGAATCAAATTTTTTATTAAAATCGAACTTCAATTGGCAATGTGACACTTGTGCTCTCATTAATTTCTCAAACTTTTTTACTCGATTTACGGAGCTTTCTCAGTGTGTTCGAGAATTAAAGAGAGAGATTTGCTCCATACATGATTATTTGAAATGCTCCCAAAGTGTTCCTGTGAAACCAATTATAAATCAAGGATCATCATTAACTGATCTTACTAACAACTCATTAATTTCTTATCTTGTTAATCCTAATCCATCGACTTCCAATTTAAATAATGCAAGTGCAGATGTTGTCACTGAAAGTGTCTCCACTGCTTATCTTGAATCAAAAGAAGTGAATCATTTAACAAAATCACTGACTCATCCATCACCATCACCTAATGTGCTCTCTAATATATCTTCTTCTCCTCTCGCAAAGGTTGATAAAAAGAAAAACAAAAAAAATCCCCTTCGCGGCCCCGTTTCTAATGCTACCCTCCCCATCTATGGTACAATGACAAACCCTGAGTGCAAACTTAATGTTATACCTAGTAATAAGTGGGTGCATTTATCAAGTTTTTCGAATGACACTGAACCTGATTCAATAATTGAATATGTAGCCAATGCCACAAATATTCCAGCTCATTTAATCAAATGTTTCAAATTAATTAAAAAAGATGCAGTATTGACTGAACTACCGTTTGTTAACTTTAAATTAAGTGTTCCTGAAAATAAATTGAGTGAAGTTTTGCTTCCCTCAATATGGCCTGCATTTGTTCGCGTAAAGTTATTTGTTCCTTCTCCAAAAAACCAAACTCACATAAAAGCAAAAACAACAACTTAAAATCAATAATTACAGCTGAAAACAATAACAATAATCTTATAAACACTCAAATTAACTCTGCCCATGCCCAACATACATACGAGTATCTACCTGTTTCTCCTCTTTCATCAAAAAACTCACAATTTTTAATATTCTACCACAATGTTGGTGGACTACGTACGAAAATGAATGATATTCTTCTCTTCTCATCTTCTCAACAATTTGATGTAATTGCTCTAACTGAAACGTGGCTCTCTGAGAACCATTTCAGTTCGGAAATGTTTGACAACCAGCTGTTTAATGTTTATCGTAATGATCGCTGTTTGTTCACAACTGGACAGACTCGAGGGGGTGGTGTGTTAGTTGCAGTGCGTTCGTCTATCAAAAGTATGCAGTTAGAGTTGCCGTCTTCTTCATATTCTACATTCAATATTGATCAATTAATTATTCGTTTTTGTGTTAATAATAATCATGATGTTTTTCTTATTATTAGTTATATACCACCGAAGAGTTCTTTTGAAGTATATAAAACGCATATCGATAATTGTTCATTTATATTAAATAATTTAACAGATAATCAGCATATTATAATCTTAGGTGATTTTAATTTACCTGCTGTAAATTGGGTCTTTGATCCGGATGATAAATATTTAATACCATTTAATGTTAGTAGTGATTGCGAGAGTGTGGTTGTTGATACTCTAGCTGAATTTGGGCTCAAACAAATCAATTGCTTTCGTAATAAACTTAATCGTTATCTTGATTTAGTTTTCACTGATAATGAGTTTGGTGTGAGTATTGACAGCCCTACTCCACCTCCTTTACCTAACTCCGAAAATCATCTTGTACTTTGCATATCATTTGAATTTTTAGAATATATAAAGCAAACTTCTGAAACTACTTCTTTTCTTAATTATGATAAATGTAACTTTCTTAATGTCTCAAATTTTTTGAATGGGGTTGATTGGTTCTCTATGTTTGAAAATGTTGACGTGGAGGAATCGTTTACTCTTTTAACGAATCTGCTGGGTGAGGCAATTGATTTATATACTCCTAAATATTTGAAGAAATCTCAAACTAAGCCCTGCTGGTTCAATAAAAAGCTCATTAATTTGAATAATCGAAAAAATAAAGCTTTCAAACTTTATCGTGATTCTAGGGATGATAATAGTCTATACATGAACTATCTTCGATGTAATCGTGAATTCAATTTTCTCAATAAATTCTTATACAACCAATATATTTTAAGTATTGAATCTAAAGTAAAACGAAATAGTAAATGTTTCTTTAAGTTTATAAATGACAAAAAAAGTACCACCGGAATTCCGAATTCTATACGGTATAATGGTCAAACATCTAGTGATCCGTCTACAATCTGCAATTTTTTTGCTGACTTTTTTCAATCCATCTTTAAACCTTCTTATAATCAAACGAGGCCTTGGTTGATGTCTTCATCTCAATTGATTAATATAAACCAATTATCAGTTGATAAAGAAGATATTATCTGTGAACTTTTAAAGTTACATGAAGATAAACACTCTGGGTATGATGGAATTGCTCCTATTGTTTTAAAAAAATGCTCTCTTTCCTTAGCAATCCCCCTTGAAATCATTTTCAACCGTTCTCTCCGTGAAGGTTGCTTTTTAAAACAATGGAAGAGTTCCTTTATTTATCCCGTTTTTAAATCAGGATCCAAAAATGATGTAACCAACTATCGTCCGATTTGCAAAATATCTGTGATCCCAAAGCTATTCGAAAAAATTATTTATAAAAAAATACTTTTTTCTGTGAAAGAAATAATCTCGCCTTTGCAGCATGGTTTTATCAGTGGAAGATCAACTACAACTAATCTTACAATTTTTAGTAATTATGTACTCAAAGCTCTAGAACAAGGATACCAATGTGACGTGGTGTATACCGATTTCGCGAAAGCGTTCGACAGAGTTGATCACTCAATATTGATTTCCAAATTGCATAACATCGGTTTTCATTCCAATTTATTGACATGGTTTAAATCTTACCTTACTGGCAGAATTCAATATGTTCGTATTAATAATGTTACTTCCAACCCTGTTTTTGTTACTTCCGGTGTCCCACAGGGAAGTCATTTGGGTCCTCTCCTCTTTCTCTTGTTTATCAATGATATTCCCAGTTGTCTAAAAAATTGTTCTTGTTTGATGTATGCTGACGACCTTAAATTATTCCTGCGCATTCATTCTATTTCCGATTGTATAAAGCTGCAGAATGATCTTAACAATCTTTCCGTTTGGTGTTCTAACAACGATCTTCATTTAAATGTTTCTAAATGTCATAGTATGTTATTCTGTCGCGGCACCTCTCCAATTATGTTTTCTTACAGTTTACTTGGGTCAACCTTAACACAAGTAACTGAGAAAAAAGATTTGGGTGTAATCTTTGATTTAAAATTCGTATTCGCTAATCACATTGACTATATTATTTCTAAGGCCAGTTCTATGCTTGGATTTATTTCCAGGAACGCTAAAGACTTCTCTGATCCATATACTCTTAGAGCCTTATATTTTTCTTATGTTCGCTCAATTTTAGAATACTGCTCATCTATCTGGAATCCTATGTATATAACATATTCGGCGAGAATTGAACGAATTCAGAAACGCTTTACTAGAATTGCAATTCGGATATTGCGTTGGAACACGGATATGCCTTCATATAACACCAGGTGTTTGTTGTTGGGTATTCAATCCCTAGAATCACGACGTATTTATTTCGATGTAATGCTTGTAAGAGACTTAATAAATTATAAAATCAATTGCCCTCACTTGCTTTCGTTGATTGGCTTTCATGTTCCTTGTCGTGAATTACGTAATAATCGTTTATTTTGTGTACCCTTTCATAGGGTCAATTATGGAATCAATGAACCCTTAACTCGCTGTTTAAGACAAGCTAATTCTGTTTGTAATGCCATTGATTTTAATTTATATTTAAGTAGGGACTGTTTTAAAAAAAAATTGTTATTAATAATAAACTTCGGTGGTTAATGTTAATTGTACATCCTATTTTTTGTTTTGTTTTATTTATTATTATTTATATAAACTTAATATTGTTCTAAGTAGTCTTTAAGAGCTGTGTCTCTGCTTGATGAATAAATAAATAAATAAATAAATAAATAAATCTCTATTACCAAAAGACCAATAGCGAGCTTTAGGTCTTAGAATATCTGAGTTCAAAAACTAATCTGCGAAGATAAGGTTTATGGTCCAAATAACATTGGTCAACAAAATTAAGTTTTTGTTTCTGTTGCACAAACCAAACAACACTTCAATTGAATGTTATGTCCTTAATTCGAACTTATAATTTCTATAAGGTCAAGTTTTTGAAATAAAACTCTCTGAAAATGCAAACAAAATACAAAATACGCTGTTTTTAAGGCTAGGTTAAAACGCAACAAAATATTGAACGATGATTTTACAAAATCAAAATCTTTATCTTCTAGATACAGTTTAAATCGTTTTAGTTTTCGGAAATTGTTGTTAGTAATGAAATGGCTAATGGTTCTTCATTTGACTCTGAAGTTTCGAAATACCTTGAATGCAATTTCCTAATGGTTTTGAATAATTTGTTTTAGAGCTAAGTTTTGGTGCTGATTCCAAACTCTGATTTAAGTTGTACTAGCGACCCGCCCCGGCTTCGCACGGGTGCAATGCTGATATACTAAATACGCTACAGAAAAACTGTGAACGTTGTTTATAAAAAAACATAGCGGCCCGCTCCGGCTTTGCACGGGTTTAAAATATGTAACTCACTGAAAAAATGATAAAATCAATCCAGTAGATTTGATTTATTCATTTACTGGCCGTAGCCCGCACGCGTTTTTGGAGTACTTAAAACAATTCCCCTTTCCTTATCTTTGGAATATCTTTTATACACAATTCTCTGTCCCTCTGCACTGTATGCCTATCTCGATCCCGACGGCGGCTAATCTCACGCTCTGCTGAAGATTCTCTCTCTCTCTCAGCTCTATAATTATCCCGAAGCTGACTGAGTCGAGCCTCACGTTCCGTTGATTGTTATTTTCCTCGCTACAAAACTCCGATAACGCGTCCGATCGCTGCTAAATTCAATGTGCTATAAGGAAATCCGCGGCCTCCGACGCGCTATTTATAGGCACGCTGCCGCCGCGCCGCGTCGCCGTAAACGCTACGTTCCGCAATTTTTAAATCTGTACATCTTCAAAAATATTGATTTAAATCAGATGCTGTAAAAGGCCAAATAGATCTATATTAAATCAACAATGTATTTAAGGTATTTAATTGGATAAGGATTAATGCTGTATTGGTTAAAATCGCTTCGAATATTAGTCATTATTTGTCGTAAAAAGTAAATGACAAAAAAATGTTATTGTTTGATATCCATAAGAGATAGACATATACCATCGCGGAGTTTTCTGTAGACCTTTTCATTGTGTACAATACTTAGTACATTATTATTTTGATAAATCTCGTAGGATTCAGCCTGCGTTTGCAATGTAAGCGGAAAAAATGTAATTATTTGCGACATCACATTAGAAACCTCAAAAATAACAGTATTTGTCCACTATTTAATGGATGATATTATACATAAAAACCTTCCTCATGAGTTACTCTATCTATTAAAAAAAACCGCATCAAAATCCGTTGCGTAGTTTTAAAGATTTAAGCGTTCATAGGGACATACAACATACATGACAGAAAAAGCGACTTTGTTTTATACTATGTAGTGATGTGCTCAAATTCGGAAATATCCATTTTCAAAATTATTTTTATATTTTCTTCAAAATATTTTAAAGCCTTATGACTACGAATTTGTAATTAGAACCATTTATACAGTTTTGTGTTTTTATGTTAAGAACCTTTTAAGCAGTGTTCTTTTTAAGTGGATCCAGGGCAGGTAAAAACTTACAACAAATGTGGATTTTTTTTTTTAAATAGATAAGATTCTGAAAAATTTTAAACGAAATTTTAAAATAAGGGATTGTGGAATTGGAAAATCATCACGAGTTTTATTCACAAACAAAAACTACTTCATGGATTTACAAAGTTCCAAAATCCTTATATAATGCTTTTTTTCGAATTATGAAAGGTTGTTTTCCAAAAAATCCGACTCGATTGGTTTTGAAGTTGGATTCGAACCAAAAGTCATCAGAAACCTTAGAAAAAGTATGATTTTATTGACAACTACATAACCCTGTTGACCTGTGTTTATTTGGACTATCTGGTTTTATATTTGAGACTTTATTTACGAATTATGTATATACTTGCTATCTTTTCTCCAAACTAGAAAAACATTTTAAAAAATCCACATACGCGACCATATACTTTCAGAAAGCCTGCATTTGTAAAACATTAGAAATGTGCTTGACTTTAAAAATTATAATTTTTACAAAACTTCGTACAGGTTTCAAAATCAAGACCAAAACTATTTTGTCGCTTACTTTAAATAAAATTTAATTTACACAAAACACTAAACAAAACCGGTTATTATTTAATATGCTTTTAGCTTTTATAATATGTCCTTACTCCTTTTTAAATTCAGTACTCATAAATAAATATTTTCATAAAATTAACAAACAAACATAAAACAAAAACTATTTTAATGTTTACAAAATTTTCTCTAAGCCCAATATATGATTTAATTATAATATAATAGTTTTATAATTAATAAATGTAAAAAATTGGTTATAAATGTTTTATGTCGGTGTAAATATGAAAACTCTAAATGTAATCGTGTTTTTTTATAAAAGTTGCAAAATAATTTAATTAATATGAGAGGTGCTGCACTTTATATAATGGTTATTACGAGTAGATATAAAATTTTCTTTTCTTTTGTATAACAACGCTAAGGAAAATATTTAAAAATAAATAAAAAATATAAAACTTAATAAATAAATTATACTAAATGCATATATATTTTTGTTTATATTTTAAATTAAATTATTATATATAATATAAAAACTCTCTTTTTTTTACGCTGGCTCCATAAATATTTAATTTTTTTTATTTAAATATAAAAATGTTTATGCATAATCGAGACATATGTATATATTTTATTTTATGGATATAAATCAAGAGAAGGATATTTTTGTGTGTAATACAGACTTTTACATATATATCCGGTCTCTGTTAACTTCAAAGCTTCAAACGAAGTGGAAGATATTGCTCAGAAAATTCAACGAATCGTTAACTATTTTTATTTTTATTTATTATATTTTGTTTTTGTTTTTATTTAATTTTGTTTTTTTATTTATATTTAATTTTTTGTATTTTTATACTATCATACATATACCGTACATTTCTGTTTCACGTGTGTGCTAATTATATTCAACATGTGTGATGTTTGTGTGTTTTTCGATGGATGGCGGGGCGGCGGCGTTCATTTCCGGTCATATCATATGGCCTTGCAAAAATTGACAGAAAAATAACAAAACGTAAAACTTTTGAAGGTTGTTTTGCATATTTTTGTGTATTTTTTTGCAAAGTTAATGATGTTTGCCTCAAAAAGGAATGAATAAAATAAAATGAAATACGAATCGTCTGAAAGGTTCACAATAATTGAGTTTGTAAATTAAATTTTTTAAATCCCATAAAAACAAAGTAGAGAAAACACAATGCATAGTGGTGAAGGTAGGTCTAGGTAGGTATAGGTTAGGAAGAGTATAAAATGGAATAAAGTGCTCCTGAAAAGGAAGAAAAATAATCTAGCAGAAAGCCATTCGGTCGCTTGGTGTAGCTTAAGGTAGGTGGTATTGAGAACCTTTAGGTTGTGTACCTTTAATAGATGTTTCATATTCTTTAGCCAATAACAATAAAAGATGTGTAGTGATGTAGACAAAGGGGAGTTTTTTTCCCTGCAAAGCTTAAATTTATATATATATAAAATATTGATTCGATTGATCAATATCTAAAGCCAAACGATAGGGAATGAAAGTTAAGAAGCTCAAAACATTTGGCATAATGTTTTATAAATGTTTCATTCTTATAAATGATATCAAGGTTGTTTCTTGATTAACTTTTATTCCTTTCCACTTCAACTTTATGTATTGGTAATTATGTACCACAGAGGTATGTATAGAGTATGTATTTGATTGAGCATTGAGGTGGATAAAGTTTTTATTCAACCCTTAAGGACTTTTGTGGAGTTTGGTTTTGTTTTGTGAAAATTTCCTATTCAAAGTTATTTTTGAATGTTGTTCATGAGTATGAGAGGAGGTTTTGTTTTTTTTTTTTAATCCTGATTTGGTTTAGAAGATTTAATATGTTTAAATATTTAATAGTATTAATTATTCTTTGATTATCTCAAAACTTTATTAAGACACCTGTAGTGACTGGTCTATACTTAACTAAATTAGCTAAAAAAGTTAAATCAGATCAACCGATTAAGATTAGACAAGTTAAAAAAAAATAGAGGAAAAGGATGTTATCTTTATATTTTTGTAAATAACGTTTTGTATCAATAACTAAAGTAAAGCTGTATTATATTACGGACGTTAAATAAAGTTTGATGTATTTATGGTACGATTTTATTTTGTTTTTAAAGAACTGTTCTTTTTCTGATGTTTTTCTAAAATGTGTACCACGTAACAAAAATGTCTTTCATCAGTAAAAAATTAACATCGACATTTTTATTGACAGCCAAACTATAAACAAAACCTTATTATCCTCTGTTGTCAAACTCCTAAAATATTCCATTATGGAGTTGAGCTTAGTGAATGAGAATTGTTCAGACGTTTAAAGTTTACCAAGAACTGCGATACGACTTTGTGACTCATTTAAACTTTTTGTACTTCAATACATTTTTAATATTGAGTGTGATCTAAAAATAAACTCCCATACCAATTTTGGACATACGTTAATAGTAAACGTAAATTTGACGGATATCCAGCTATAGTATGACCATTCATAATTCTTCAAGCCATCTTCCAGAGTTAATTTCGAAAATGTTCGCAAAGTTTTTTAAGACTTTTCTTCGGAAGCACCTCTTATCTAATTTTTCCAAACACAAAAGAATACAGTCATCTTACAGCAAAATATTTTTCGATTTCTAAGGCTTCTATACTTGACAATATGCCAATACATGTTGAAAAAATGTACATTATGTCTTATGTTTTACAATCCATTATTTCTTCTTTTTAAGGAAATGTTCTAAGTTCCCAGATCTTTGGAAATATTCAGAGCTAACATTAGACCATAAAAGAGGTTTTAAAAATGTAGTTACGAATTTTCATCATATAGCCAAATTGTCTGCTGTTCCTAAATTGTTTGAATCGCTTGTAATTAATAATTTGTTACAATTTTCTACTTTTTGTTTGGATGCATTTGAAAACCACTCTCATGTCGGTAGCGTCTTTACAGACTTTAGCAAGGCATTTGACAACATAAGTTATGAAATTCATCATCATAATAAATTAAGTTAATTTGGACTTACGCCCATTTCGTCATGTAGATTTGGTCATATCTAAGAAATAGATATTATAGCGCCATGTTCATGAGTAACCCTTCATGTCAATTTAACGTCAATTCTGGTGTACCTCAAGGCAGTCATCTTGGTCCATTGCTGTTTATTTTGTTTATTAATGAATCAATTTTTGGAATAGTGCAATAAAAAATACTCGCAAACTTTATATAATAAGTTATGACTTTATGTTGAACTAGTCTTGTTCGAATAAAAAATCCAGTTTTTCTGACCTTGGTATTGTACTAGACTCAAAACCCTTTGTTTTCACAGATTTTCTCGAGAGTTCGGTGATCCGTACGTTATTAAAATTCTGTATGTTTCTTTTGTCAGGCCAATTCTTGAATACGCTTGCGTTGTATGGGCGACAATCTATTTCTTTAATATTGATATAATAAAAAGTATTCAACGTATATTTTTAAGGTTGTATCTTCGTTTTTTACCCCTGGCCTGATAGACTTTTATTACCTCAATAAACAAAAAGGCTTTCCTTGATAAATCTCCCACCTCTTTTGAAACACCAAGAGTATTTAAAGTTCTAATTTATAGCTTGTGTATTGAATGGAACGATTTTATGTTCATCTATTTAATGAATTTCAATCTGAGTCAGGCTAGCTTAAAAAGAAATGTATCCCTTAGAACTATTTTTAGCAGATCGATCTATGGCGCTAATAGTACTCTTGCCAATTAATCAGTTAATTCAACTAACTTTTTTCTCCTCATTGACTCTACAAATAATAATCGCAAATCAGCAAGTTTTAATTTAAATTTTCAGGAAGTTCAAGGAGACGCCATGCACATTAATTTCCGAGATACGAATGAGAAGTTTTTTGCCATTTTCTAATACATCGAACTCTTCAAACATGAACTAGCCTTATCATATCAAGAATGCTTCATCAGTAAGGCCATGGATTCATCTTCAAAAAAGAAATTACAAAAATAAAGTTGATATTTTTTAATTTAGCTATGACCATGAGCATGACATAGCAGCCTTCAACATTCTCATTAATTAAAACACTTTTAAAATATCAGATTTTTTCTGAATCATTTACTGAAGTTAATACAGTGTATGTAAGGTAGTTCCATATTAATGTTTTATTTGCTCGCTCTTCATGCAATTCAATCTATGAACCCTTCAACAATATTATTCTTTATAGAAAGCTTATACAATGGGCTCAATGTAGCGATAAAATGAGTATCAATAGTTAACATCAGAGTTCTTCTTACGAAACTATTTCCCTCTTAACTCGTTTCCTTTGTGAAATAAGTCTATGTAAAAATATATTTGTAACGATTTATTGTTTATTTGGATTCTATATCTAGCTCTTACGTTTCTGATATTTCAAACTTATAATAATAACGTAAGATTCACACTCGAATAATTCTAATACCTTTTTATAGTACGATTAATAAAATAGGTATACTTTAAGATACAGATAATAACTGCTAACGTTGAAGAAACACAAGCGAATCAACCCTTCGACTCATTTATCAGATGATTTCGGAAAAGACTAACAAATGATCGTTGATAAAAAGAATCCGATCCTTGTGAATGCATTCTATACTGACTTCAATGTAATCATTCTATTAATTCATTTCAAGGCTTTAAAATAAATTGGCAATAATATAATAAAATATAAAAAACCTTTTAAAAAATGCATATACATATAAGTGTATGATTTGCCTGATTCAAGGAACAGCATATACCTTTTCAGTTTAAGGTAAAGAAAAACTTTTTTGGAGCTACTATAAAATCTAAAGGCGTAAATTTTTGTAGAAGCTAGTTCTGATATGAGCAAACTAAGTAATCCGTGTGATTTCTTGGAAATATGAAATCTTTAAAGAACATTGCATAATTCTTATTATGTTCTTTAAAGATTTCATATTTCCAAGAAACCCCACGGAATTGGAGGTGAATACCATTGTAAATAAGTAGATATTTCCGTGAATATTTTAATTTTAATAATCGTCGGTAATAACGCAATTTTTTTTAATGATTTTTGATGAAAATCTCTGTAATTAGTTTTGCCTAAGAACTAAAACACTCACAAGCAGATATTTTATCAAAACCAAAAGTTCCCTCCCTTTATTCATATATTGAACGAATTAGTGGAAAGTCTTTACTTTCTGAAGCGTTTTGATAATATAGCAGAAATAATGAAAAAAATCAGATTCCTACATTATATGTTCTCAGCATTAATTTTCAATATTCGTATACTCTTTTGCATTTAGAATTAGGAAGTGATTTCAAGAATAAACACTGCAAAATATTTGATTTGCATTTGCAAGCAAATATAGTTCATCTTTCTTCAAAGTTCACTTAACAAAACCAAAATACTAATTCATGAATTTGAAATTGGCTTATTGAATTATATATGTGCGTACAACCATACATAAAACATACGTTGCATGATTTAAGGTGCAAATCCATTGCATATGCATATTTGCATATATTTACGACCAAAATACAAATTATACAAGTACACGTACGAGTATACACAGCTAGAATTAGCAACCTATAACTAATTTTGAATTTCATGTTGGTATAGATAAATTAATTTGAGTTATTCTATTTATTTTTGCTGATAAATATATATACATATGTATGTATGCAAATTGCATACATATACATACATACATACATGAAAATTCACACTAAAAAATGAAACGAAGTCTGGCTATTAATTAATATTACGAGCGTGTCAATTTTATTGACTGATACCTAATTAACTTGAAATTCATTTTTAACGACATTTTATGTGAAGTTTTAAGCAGGTATGGTATGCGCGCCAAACATTGCAATCTAACAGCCAAAGCCATTAAAACTTTCCTATACCATATTATTTATTCAGGCGTTTCAGCAGTGATACTAACTATATGATGTGTTGAAAAATAATATTGAGTGAATGGTAAATTAGTTTTTAGTTAATAAACCAATTAGAGGTGAAAACGCGATTAGCTAATATTACCAAATAATACAATTAAGTTTATCATTGCGAAATAAATACATCCAGGAAAATACATATGTATGCAAGATTTTTTCTGGCTTAGGTTCTAAAATCAATACTAGAATCTTTTTCTATTCTTTTCATTGGGAGGAACTGTCATCCATAAACCAAAAGAATCAATTATTCAAAACACTCATTACAAAGCTTCTGAATGACCAAATGACGTTTGCAACAGTGTAAGCTAAGTACGGACTGTTGTCAAATCTTAAAACTGTCCAGATCTGTCATTACAAAACTGTCCCAAAAGTCTTATTAGTCATGTACATTAAATTCTGTCTGACAATGGGCAGGTTCAGACAATGAGCATATTCAGACGACAAACATAAGTGACTTGAAGATAAGGCAAGTATGTAGTATCTGATTGGGCAGTTGTCAAAAAATTGTCTTCTGAGTTAGTCAAGAAAAATCTTCCTAACTATCAAATCAACTCCACTTACATACATATGTCAAAATGACAGCTAATCATAATTTTTCATTCAACTGAAAGCTGAACTTTATTACTGTGTAATACATACATATATATATTTATTTTCTGCACAATTTCATTTAATTTTTTGTGTAAGAGGGTTCCTTGTCAAAATTAAAAAAGGAACAAGTAATATTTCCTTACAATATAAAATACAAGTTGTGATGGACTTGTAGCTTGCCCAAGAAGTGTTTTGTTGACAACAATGGTTCTTAACACGATTAATTGACGGTAATGTTCCGAGTTTCAAATGTATGACACCTTAAAACCTAATTAGTTGCGTTGGTCAAAATGCACGTTCAAAGAATGCAGTTGACTACAAAAATTAAGTCCCCTATGTTGTCTGAACCTGTCCAATATGAACGATTTGAAGATAAAGAAAATTTCTAGTGTGTGATTGGCCAGCTGCAAAAAAAACTGCCTTCAAATTAAGGAAACTTCATTTTAAAATTAACTGGAAAAATAACCAAGAATCTCTCAAGCTCAGTCTAAATATGTCAATATTTCAGGTGATTATTTTTCTTCGTTCAACTAAAAACTGAACTTTTTAACTCTGTAATTTATTCATTCCAAACAATTTTATTTAAAGTTTGAAATAAATGACATGACAAAATTAATTAGCTACCTTAGCTACAAAACATTTCTTAGGCAAGCTACAAGTCCATCACCACTTGTAAAGAAATATTACTTTTTTGACAAGGAACTCTTTTTCAAAAAACATTAAACAGAATTGTGCAGAAAATAAATAAATTACACAGTATAATAACGTTCAGCTTACAGTTAAATGAAATAACTTGATCAGCTGTCATTTTGACACAAATAGAACTTGGCTTGAAAGTTATGGAGATTTTTCTTGACTAACTTTCCAGTCAACTTTTTTGGCAGCTGGCCAACTCTAGAAATTTGCCTTTCCTTCAAGTCCCTAAAGTCTTCTGAACCTGCCCATTGTCAGAATAATCATTGTTTATTGACGACGCACACCATGACGTTTGAAATTGTCAGATTTCGGTATCTGAAAATTACAAACAATTTAAACATACACATATCCGATAATGAAAATGTAAGGCTTTGGAGAGAAATCTGCCAACCGTGTATATAGACAATTTTGTGTTGAAATGCATTTGGCAGCTATTTTACAAATGACTGGCTAATTTATTAGGATTTGTAAGATCTGACAATCGTTAGCTTAAGTTCAAAATCATAGTATTTTTCGAAAAATATTCTCTAAATTATTTTATGTAAACATATTCATGCTAATTATTCATTGAATTTCGGATTAATTTGGAGTAATTTCTTGACATTTTTTAGTCTGGTATAAATGTCAAAATTGACATTTCATTCGATACGTCATCTACTCATGGAAATCTATAATTCCTGTGATTATTTTTAATCACTTCTTACAAAAGACGTGTACCGGATAAATAATTAATGGTCTTACATAATTCACACAAAATTTGAGTTTATCGCAATTTAATAGTGCAGCTGTTTTCAATGGAAACAAAATATAACAGCATTGCAGCTGACAGTTTGCAATCAATAAAAATGAAGCTCTATACGAAAGAATTTGAAGCTAAACTTTGGCGGCAGAAGAATTCGTTTTTGTTAAGAAACTCAAAGACCAATCGAATAAATTGTAAGAGTTAATTTGATTGCAAAGTCTGGTTCGGTCGATTAGATCCTACTTTTTTTTAAGGAAATTTCAATCAGCGATTGGAGGTTAGAAAGTATCTACATGTCTGGCAATGAATGAACAAATTTAGTTTAATAGGAAAACAATGATCACAGTAGGGAAGCAAGATGAGTCCTTAGGTTCTGTATATTTCTAAATTCTTGGAATTTTGGCAATTTTGTTACTTTAAAAAGAAAACAGTGATCACATGAGGGAAGCGAGATGAGTCCTTAAGATATGAATTCAGCTGAATTCTTGGAATTTTGGCATTTTTGGTTTTCTCATATTTGCTTTATATGGGTTCTCCCTTGAAACATTGAATACATTTTCATTTATTAATAAAATATTTGTTTTTTTTTTCATCACTTATAATTATTATGACCACAAAAATATTGATCTTTGAAAATTCACCGCAATCCCAAACAAAAGAATATAATTAGCATCACTTTACACACACTCAAACATTAAAAAACGACATTGAGCAACACTTATGCGGAATTTTTAGTTTTTGGTAAAATAATTTTTGTTTATAAGGTCTTTCTATATTTAGGAGGTAACGTTGCTTTAAGGATAACTAAAATATTGATTTTAAAACAAAGTTTATGATTTGTATTAAATTATCTCAATTTTAAAAAAACACTCATGAAAAGGATTAAAAGGATCAGTTTTCTGTTCTAAAGTTAAGGCTAAATCTGCTGTAAAGTTTAAAGTTTAGGCTAAATCCAAGTTTCTTGAATCACTGGATTGATTCAACAAATGAGTCTGATATTTATTTGGCCTTTGATTTCTTGAATCTTTTTTGACATAATTAGTCAATTGGACAACGTCTTTTTTTATCCAACGTTAAATCTTTAATTAATGGATTAATGATTACTGAAAATGTTGCCTTATTTTTTTTTGAATTTATTATTTTAGTAAAAATTAAGAACAAATAATTGTGTCATTTTCCATACATTTCTTCCAAGTAGCAAGATCCTTGAATGAAAGATGAGATCATTTCGTCCTTTTGCAACGTTGCTTCCTAAAGTATTTTGTTGGGCATTAATAAACTTGCAGTTAATTTGTATATTTATGTTGATAAAACCCTTCAGAACGTTATGGTTTTGTTATATTCTTTTTTTTTGTAAAATCCTATCCTATTATTGGTTTTCCACAATTTTTGTATATAATTTTCTTTTTGACTTTATATTTTATTCATTTTGTTATATTCTTAACTATACACACATACATCTTAAAACTACAATCATTTTTGTTTGTCTAGGATAACACTTATACCAATTTAATTGTTAATTTTTGTTTGTTAAATCTTTTATAACTATATTCCTGTTTTGCGCTTACCTCATTTTATTTGTTTAATTTAGTTTAAGTTGTTGCTGTTTTTAATGTCGTTTAATTTAACGGTAATTGGAAATATTATGTAGGAGTAAAAGGATTTATTTGAATGGTAATTGTTGTTGTTGTTGTATACCTAAATGTTTTGATTTTTGTTTTTTTTTTTGTAAAGAAAAAGGATATTTTCGATTAAAATGTTAGGTGGTTTTAGGTGGGAGAAGAAGTGAGTGGAAGAGTTTATTTTTTTTTTCAAATTTGTTGATAGGTATATAAGATAAGATGGTGGGATGAATTTATTTAATTATTATTTTCTTTATAGTTAAACGACAATTGGAGGTCTAATATCAATTGTCTTACTGTCAGTTATGGTTGATGATAATGATAGTGATGTCAGATTGTTGTAATTTTCGGTAAATGTTATGGCGGCATCACTAATAGTTGGTGGTGATGGGGTGCGCGTCGAGGCGTACACATCCGACGATGATATTGTAGACGCTGTTGATGCCATTTCTGTGATATTATGTATTGTTGACATTGAATACTGCATTCCTAGGTTAAATTCAATTGAGCAATCTTTTCCACTTCGGTCGTCTCGTCAAACTTTCTCCTTGACACTGTGTATTTGTGGCGTTTGTATACTTGGGGCGGCAGCAAATCTATACAAGGATGAGACAAACAAAAAGAAAACAAATATATACATATAAATAAAACAGGATGTTTGAGGTTCAAGTTTTTTATTTTTTCTTAGAGATAGATACTTTAGAATTCAACAAGGACATGGAAGATATCATAAAATGATGCAGATAAATTTAATATTTGCAAAGATATGGTGGATGTTAATTTTAAGAGCAAGGTTTAATGGAAATTTATATGGTTGTGCAGGTGTAGGTGCTTATTTTGCATACAAAATCGAAAGTGAGCGAGCATTCAATAACCTTACTGAAGCTCAAAACTCTGTTTTCTTTCTTTTGAAACAATACATTTTTGGATTCAAATGAAACTTTCATTTTCATAGAAAAAAAAGCATGACATTAACAATAAATTATTAAAGGTAAAAAAAACCTTATGACTGTCAAAATACTTAGCAATTAATTGCTATTTTTCTATAGGGAGTGCTTCGCTTAGTATAAATGCAAAGTTTTCCCAATTAGAGGTTTCATTTTTATATTATAAGAATGATTATTTTTTAACTTAATTGTAAAAAGGAAGGTATTTGATTAAAACTGGAAAATAAAAGTCTTATAAAGTTTTTCGTGACCCAATTCTCACATTAGCGACTGTATGTCTTTACGAATTTAATTTTAAGAGTTTGAATCGATTGTGGAACATTTTACCTTTCAAATGATCACAAAGAAAAAATGAAAGCATTTGCGGTTTTAAATCACAAGATCTCGGTGTCTTATTTTTACCACCTCTTAAATAAATAAAACGGTTCAGAAACTTTCGTTGCAAATTTGCAATAGAAGCGTTTTGGATGAAGAAAGGGGAAAGTAAGTGGAATTTGACAAAAAGTTCTGAATAAAACACTTTCAGCCCTTATATCTCGAAATGTGTGCGAATGTCACTTACCCCTTTTTCGTCTAAACGATTCAATTGTTTTGTGTCTTGTTGGCAATAGTCATCGTCGACGATATTTTGTCAAATAAACTTTAAAATCCTTAAAAGCAGTGAAATATTGTTTTAACTTTATAAGAACGGGGAGAAATCGAAAAACCTAGATTTTTGTAAATCCCCCGGGGTTTAGCTGCAAAATTTTCAGTCAACCTTAAGCGAAGCAGATGGCTTAAATTCTTCATTAGACTAACTGGCCCCAAAAAAACAACAACTTTTTTTTAAAGTTTTGAGAACTGTAATTGCAAAGTTTTTCACTATTTTTGTTAATACAAATCACAATTTCAATCCGTTGTTGAATAGTAAAGTGTTCCATTTTTTATAATGGCGTAGTTTTATCTTTTAAAAGTCAAAAGATAACAGCTGCCCAAATAACGGGAACTGTTAAGTTTCACTTCTCGCCTAGAGGATTCTTCACAAAGAAAATACTGCATTATGCATATATGACCAGTTTACTAACCTATATTTTTGTATACGTGTTTAATTTTCAATACTTTTTTCGGAGTTGGTCTTTTTGACAGCTGTCACATGATTTTTGCTCAAATCGATTTTCCATATCATAATGAAAAGACTTACTTATTCTTAACAACTTTGGTTTGCGCGATGCAACGAAGCTATCAGTTTCGTCGTGGCCTAATAAATCGTGCGAGTTAACATCGATTGAATATTGTTGGTTAGGTTATGTGAAGTCACTTGTTTTTGTAGGTATGAGACATTTGACGCCTTGGAAGAGAATATTCTGTGCGTTATTGCTGAGCTACGGAACAATTGCAACAAAAAGTGGTCGAAAATTGGGACTTTTGGCTGGAATTTATGCGAGCCAGCCACGAAGTCCATTTACCCGAAATAAATTTTCTTGAAAACCGCAAGTTTAAGAAAAACCGCTTTACAAAATATTAAGCAATATTCGAAATTTCTTACACTTTTTTTTGAAGATTAGTCCGCTTCTCAATTACAATTAATTTTCGACTAACTAACGGTAAATTAAAAAAACAGTAAAGCATTCATTTTTTTGACAAGTTGTCAAAGCAACAAATAAAGCACAGAAAACATCGAAAAAATCGACAAATCCACTTTCCCATATTAAAGATGTTTCACTCACTTAAATGTTGACTAACATTTTTGTGTTAAACGCGTTTGTCTGCCTTACGTTCAATTAAACTAATTTAGTTTATTGAAATTCCTTTCATTTATAATGTAATCTTCCTTAACCAAGTTTTTATTTCATCATATACCAACTTTTACCGCCCTATAATTTGTAACTTATATTTTAAGCCTTATTTGTTTCAAAACTAAATTTGTTAGGTCCCTAACCGATAACGCTCAACTATTATTCAGTCCAGCATAATTAATTTACCATTTTTATTCAAGAGTATATCCCATTCATCTGATGATACATGAACTTGAACAACCTCTTTCGAAAGAAAAAGTAACAAAACTAACATCCGATTTCTTTTTATATGTACTCGTATAAAGAAGGTTCTTGAACTTTATGATGATAGAAAATCAATACTCAGTTTGTTGCTCTATTGTGTACCTAACCTACTCGTATACATTATTTATACAAGAGTTATAGTGTACACATCCTTCATTTCAAGAACTTTTGCTAAATAGGAACAAAATTAATCTCATCAGTTTAATAGCCCCTTTCGCTAATATACTCTTGTTCGAAACTATTGTTTTTGTTTACGTTTCCAACTTGGAGTTTTGGTTTGGTCTTTAATTCATTATTTATTGATCCTGAAATGGAGAGTCGTCCGCCGTAAGGCAATAAGAGGAAGCAGGCAGGAGGGCAGGATATTCTCTACGCTCTAGGCGGGCAAATTGCTTTAACTTTTATTAAGTAGGTTGGAATTCAAGTTTCTACAATTATTTACGAGTATTATACACCAAAATCAAACAAATCTATTTCTACTTACTTACCCAATTGAATTGGCGCCTATACTGCTATTTGTGCCACTAATGCCATCATCACTTATGCAGCTACTAATTGGTGGCTGGACTGGAGCCTGATGATGTTGCTGGTGGCGCTGTTGTTGATGTTGGTGGTGGCTTGATGAACTTTTTGACGTTTGTGTCTGAGCTGTCAGAACTGGTGTTTTTGTAAATGGTGCTTGAAATGATGTTGACGTGATTGTAAAATAGCCACCGGGCTTTGGTTTCAAGTGACGGTTATTCATTTGCATGTGGACAGTCTTCATAAATTCTATTTGGTGGGCAAGCTTTTGGATTTGTTCCTTTTGTTTGATTTTATTTGAAAATATAAAAAGAGAAAACACGAAAAATAATAATGATGAAAAGTAAGAAAAAAGACGCCCCCTCAAAAAACATGTGAATAAATAACTTCTATAGAACACTTAGGGATATTTTGGTATGCAATATGTACATATACTTGTACACGTACCTTTAGCTCCTCGTTCTCCTGATATAAGTCGGGTGATTCCTCAGGCACTAAACCAACACCATTGAGTGAAAATGATGCTGTTATACTACGAACTCGTGCCTTATTGTCCCATTGGTCTCCTTGTCCTTTAAAAACACGAGATATTTTCGGTCCGAAAACCAAGACAACAGTGACAGTTGTGGACAATTGTGTACGAATGAATCCCAGAAGGTACTTTATGTCCGGACCAGCTTGGGGAAATATGAAGAGGCTATATATTGTATAAAAAGACAAAATAACAAAGAAAACAAAAGAACACGATGAGTATCTATGTAAGGTACGTATGAACTCTTGTGAAAATGTTATGCTTAAGATTTAAATTGTAATATTTTAGGTATTGGTTGGCATTTAAATATGAAAAGATAAATTTAAGCTTGACCTAAAGTCCATGATGAAAAGAAGTCAAATCAAATTTAATTGTTGGATTAAGTTTAAACTACATTTAACCTCTGTCATAGACACAACTATTATCCTGTGAAGGCGTTTAGAGAAGATATATTTGTTTTGCTGAAGTTAGATGGGTGGTTTATAACTTCACTATTCAAGTCTGTGAATCTTGACACCACTAGCCATTTGATAGAAAAATCAGATTTAACAAAGTTTCAATTAAATAGTAAATTAAAACTCCTAAATATTATATTGAGCGAGTAGGAATGGAGGAGCGGACCTACAATTTTATGTCAAACCCCAGTAGATTTTTTACAATATTTGTGCCCTCAAGTGGTAATAAATACGCCAATTAGGAAATTGGGATTGGATGTGAAAGCAGATGCTGATATTCATTGATTTTTCATATCTTCTAATTGAAATAAAAGTTGAAGATCAGACAGACATCAGTGTTCCATAATCTCTTTTTAAACCTCGCCCTCAAGAGATTTTTAGAATCCTTTTTATGCCACATTAGCAAAAAAGTAAGTTTTTAAAGGAGGTGTCAGCATACGGGTTTTGAATTCCTGAATATTGCAATGACAAGGTAAGATAGGGTGTAGATAATCATTTCACATTCACGCAGTACGGCTAAAGTATAAATCTCTCTACTTCGTGTAGGTAAGATTAATAAGCATTGCTAAAGGTTAAATTTCTTAAGGAGAGGAATGCAAATGCAAATTTCATTATATAGCGTAATCCTTTAAAATGATGAAAAAAAGCTTGTTAGATAATAAAGGGTGGTTAAATTTTAAGGTTGATTTTGAATAAAACACAAATTATTTAGGAAATTATTGTAATTTCTTTTTATTATGATAATATTGATATGGTTTATGGTTTAAGGAAAAGCGGCCAATTGACATCGCCACCACCAAACCACTTATCGTCCACATCCCTATCATCCAATTCAGGCCATAAAAAGTTCTTTATCATCTCACGGCATCGAACACCATTTACAGCAACTGACCGGCGCCATTTTGCAAAAAGAGGCTGGGATGCGACCTACACTGATAATTTCCCATTTCGTCTGTCGATTTGTTTTGCTTAAAAGGTTTGTAGGTTTTCGTGTTTTGTTAAAAAAGTTCTCAGTTGAATAATTCTTAAAAATTTTAAAATTACCAACAATATTTTGCATATGATAGTTGCATAGATATTTTGATTTCAAAATCTATTTTTGTTCAGAAGATTTTTTAGTCGTTAACCAGTTTTTACCAGTTTTAGTAGCATTTGCGTACTTTTTTTGTAGATTTTAATTTTTTATGAAAAAACTGACCATTGGATTTTTATAAAAAAATTACTGAATGTCGAAAACAATATTTTCTATGAGATAAAATAAGTTTGAAGCCAATATTTTCATTTTTGAAAAGATATTTGAGTCGAAAATCAATGTTTGCCAACTTTTAGTAATTCTTTTTTAGGTTTTTAATTTTTTGTTAAAAAAACTGTCAATTCGATTTTTCTCAAAATTTTACTGAATGTTGACAAAAATATTTTTTAAAAGATATAATTAGTTTGAAGATAATATCTCAATGTTTTGAAAAGATATTTAAGTCGAAAATCAATTTTTACCAACTTGTATTAATTCTTTGTAGGTTTTTTTTTTTGTAAGTAAACCATCAATTCCATGTTTCTCAATTTTTTTCCAAATATTGGAAACAATATTTCTTATAAGATAAAATTAATTGGAAGCCATAATCTCAAACTTTTGAAAGGATATTTGAGTCGAAAATCAATTTTTACCAACTTTGAGTAATTTTTTTTTTAGTTTTTTATCTATATCTATACTTCTATACTATTATATAAAAGCGAAACCATTTTAAAGTTTGTAACGCACGATCTCAGAAAGTAGTCAACCGATTTATTTGAAATATATTTTATTATTTTCTATATTGTTATGAGAGTGTTTATGGCTTTAATTTTTTTTCATTAATTATTTGTCAAACTTAAATATTTTTAATTTTACATTTTTTGTCCATTTTTTTCATTAGTTGACTTATACAACCACTCATATCTTAAAACCTATACAATAATTGACAAAGATTGCTTCATAAAGTCAATATTGTTGCGCAAATTTTAAGCCTTAAATCACTTCTAAGTTAAACATACAACCTGAGAAATAAATAAAAACAAATTATAAAATTATAAACTTTTTGAATTTATTTTATCCAGGAAATTAGATTCCAACACAATCGCGAGGTCGCTGCTTTGTTTTATTTCATTATCATTCCAACATTTTTAATTTTCTTTTCTTCCCATGCTCTTTCTCTCTTAATATGTGTTCCATTTAATAGTTACGTTTTTCTCTTACCTACCTACCTACATATTCAATTTTTCTGTATTGTATAGCTCATCAACTAACCTACACAACACACACATTATTTTTTTGTTTCTCTAATTCTATCGTCACATCGCTGAGCAGTGTGGGCTCCTTTTTTTTAAGTTACTATGAACATTTAATTAACTACAGTGCCGTGCACATGAAATGCCGATTTATCTAGAGAAAAATTAGATCTTTTTTTATTTTTCTGGTTCGAGGAAGTGAATTCATTATAATTCTTCCAATTTAAAAATAAAAAAAGTTCTATTATAATAGCTTGAATTACCAATTTTGTATCACTTCCTCGAACAATAAAACTAAAATTAAGTTAAATTTTTTTTTACAAATAACTCGAAGAAGGTACTTACAATGACGTCGATAAAAAGAGCACACAAATGTGGGTAGGTTAAGTCAGTTGCACTGCACTGAACATGAGCAGATGAATAAAAAAATGTGTCTATGGATATTTACACATGCATACCTATAGATGTATGAGAACATTAAAAACACAAATTTGTTTTTTTTTACCGCAAACTATTATTTCGGTTGCAAAAAAACGTTTCTAGATATGAATAAAAGAAAGAAAAGAAGAAAATAGACAAAAATTTCGTTCTGTTTTCAACTAAAAAATTGAAATGGTTTTGTTTGTTTTCACGTGCGGCTTGGCCTTTACTACGTAATACTTTACTTAAGTTTTTTTTTCTAAAGTGTTAATTTCGGTAAGGAAGTGTTTTTTGATTTTTTTAATAAATACGAGTATATAACAATCTTAAATTCGTTGTTTTTCTTTTATCGCATAGAAATATAAAATGGGTAAAAGAAAGGCTAATATCGGAAGAAAATCCATAAGCACAAAAAGAATGTGTTAGTTACAATTTGCGAAGCAACGCGAGCACAGGTCGGCTAGTTTTTTATAAAAAAACTGTCAATTTCATTTTTCTCAAAATTTTACCAGATGTTAAAAACGTTATTCTTCGTTGAACAAAATTATTTTAGAAATAAAATCATTTTTTGCTCGTAAAATTTTCGAGGTGACAAATATTTTTTTTCAGTTTTTTTGAATTATAAAAAAAACATTAATTGGAATTTTTCCCAAAAATATATTTGTTTGGTATCACTTTACAGTATATGATATAAAATTTAATTCAAGTCTCTGGCGTTATTGGTTCGTGAGATATTTAGAGTCAACCAAAATGTTCACCTTTTTTTTTAAATTGCTATGGTAAAAAAACCACCCACGCAATTTTGTTGAGAGCCCTTTCTGCATTATTATCTGTATAACAAAATTTATTTGAAGTCGATATCTCTACTGGTTCTTGAGCTATGGTTGACGAAAAAAACGTCGCGAACGTACGTACACACTCACGCCCAGACATCTTTCTAAAAATCTTTTATTTCGACTCTAGGGACCTTGAAACGTCGAGAAATGTCAACATTTTCAATTCGACAAATCGGACCGATTACAATAACTTCCTATGGGAAGTTAAAAAATAAGGCCCGATAATGCCTCCAGCCGTTAAACCGCACCAAATAGTAACTCTTTGTAGGTGCATTAGTTTTTCGACATTCATTCTAGGATTACCATTCTACCAAATGCGGCAATTCTGTTTATTGACGAATTCACTGAGGTAAAAATGTGTCTCATCACTGAAGACGATTTTCTTCGAAAATTGATCATCCACTGTTGCACATTTCTTGCCACCATTGTGACCATTGACGATGCTTGAAATGGTCAAGAATCTTTAGTCCTTGAGTGAATTGCTCCTTGTAAGCGGGGAAATACAAGCCTTTATGTATTATGTTCATCAACGACGAGCATAAGAGTAACAATTGTTAGGCACGGCGACGAGTTGAGGTGGACGACTCTTCAGCCACACCATCGCTAGAAATGTCAAATGAAATGCAAGTTTTTTCCTGCATTCACATTCAACATCTGCCCTTAAAATTTAACCACCCTTTACGACGCACGGTGTTTAAGTAATGATGTTACTGTCCCTAACTATTTTAAACGCTCGTCCTTCTTTATTGTCCAAGAGGCTTGTGTAAGTAAGTTACTTAAATATCTAGTGGCATTTTTGGCAACATGCGTATGCAATCGTTCCATAAAAAGTGGTTGGTGATACACATACCGATAGTTAAGAGATTTTCAGCTTCAGATGCGAGATTACTCGAAGAGGTATTGACTTCACGCTGGGTCTGGGTTTTTAACAATTACTTGGGATGAATGTGATTGTTTTCTTATCACTTTGTTGTGCTTCTATAATTTGCCTGTAATTGGGTTTTTGAGTGAAGTGTAGTTTAACCTTGTAGTAATTAAAAAGTTGGCCCTCTTTAAGGATAAGGTTTGTTTTTTTCCGATTAATAACACAAGTTCGTTCTCAAATTTACATTATAATGATTTATCAAAGCTTTGTTGGAAAATTTAATTCTCAAAAATATTATAAAGAAAAGATAAAAGGGGAAAATCGTTAAGATCTAACCAATAGTTAAGAAATAAGATCTGATTTTTCTTGGACCTTAATTATTATACATAACCGTAAAAAAAAATGGAAACAAAGCGAAAACGAAAAAGAAATTAGAAAATTTCATAAGAATCACTTGCGAAAAAGCACCCACAATATCCTCCGTTTTGCCCAAGGACAACAACAAAGACAAGAGTTCGAGATTCAAATGAAACATTATAAAAACCTTCATTTTCTTCTAAACACCCAACACTACCGCGCCACCACCTTACCGACCGTACCACCCTCTACACCGCTATATGCTATGCTCTATGTTGTTTTTTTGAGGCGCCTATATAACATTGAAAGGTTTTTGTTATCACTCATTCATACAATCTTTATGGAAATTCCCTCGACATGCCATCAAAATGTTTACCATTAAAAGAATAAAAACAACAACAACAATATATAAAGAAACAACACAAGTTCAACACTACAATACAATATCTCTCTTTTCGAGATGATGTATAAAGTACATACAACAACAAAACATAACATCCTTGTCCCTCGTTTTTCATCAAAACACATATAAAAAAAAAAAAAAAAAAAAACAATAATAAAATAAAACCTCGTCGCCATTCGTCTCACCGTCACTACCCCACCCACCACCCCACGCCATCTTTCACCCGTTTTCAGAAAACCGTCACATCATAAAAATAAAAAAGGGTTCAAGGCGAAACTGTGTTTCTGTTTAATTTATGCATGTTTTATATGAATTTCAAATGTTTCGCTGGAAAATTTGTTTTGCAGCTTTATTTGCGGTGAGTGCTTTTTCTATGGGTTAAAACTGTTTGAAATAGTCTTAACTTAAAGGACGAAAAAGCTAGCTAATTAAATTTTTTCCTTTTCAAGTTTTGTTGTAACAGAGAATGTAAACTTATATCAGGGAAAATTTATTATTTAGTGAGGTAAAGCGTGAAAATGTTTAAAATTTGACCACAACAAAAGTTATGTGGTAAAGTAAAATATAGCTTAACTTTTTTGGCAAAGGAGTTTTTGACGTCATGTACGTGTTAATCATTGTTTTCTAGTTTCTCTTGAGAATTTGAGTACACTATAAACTTTTACTCGTATGAAGCATTTAACGGAGTGTTTGGATTGTTTTCATTTAAAAAAGTTCCATGAACGAAAAAATAACCAAATTTTATTCTAAACGTTAACTTATGTTTGCAGAAACTCACGTCAGAGATTTACACTACAGTACATTGTAAGTTGATTGGGGTGAAGCCCTTGGCCTATGGCAGAAGTGCCTGAACCCTACCCATATCACTGGTCGGCAAGGTTTTCTTCCTGGCAATAAAATTTCACTTTTTCAATTAGGTTTGATGGCCTCTATTCAATCTTACTACAAAGTTTTTGAGGTATTATTTTTTAAAGTTCGAAAAATCACGTGCATAATGTTTTTTCAAGGCTATCTGTATTTATGAAGTAGTTTTTTTTCAACAAAATCAGTGATTGTTTTCCAAATCTATAATCCTTTTGTTGAATATTCAGTGAAAATATTTATATTATTAACTTTCCATAGGAAGATATTGTAATCGGTCCGATTTGTCGAATCGAAAATTTTGACATTTACCGACGTTTCAAGGTCCCTAGAATCGAAATACAAGATTTTTAGAGGTGAAAATTTTGGTTGACCCTAAATATCTCACGAACCAATAACGCTAGAGACTTGAACTAATTTTTATATTACATATTGTAACGTCATACCAAGCAAATATATTTTTTGAAAAAAATCCAATTGACGGTTTTTTTATAAATCAAAAAAACTGAAAAATGTTTGTCACCTGGAAAATTTTACGAACAAAAAATGATTTTATCTCCAAAATAATTTTGTTCAACGAAAAATAACATTTTTAAGATCTGGTCAAATTTTGAGAAAAATCGATTTGAAAGTTTTTTTTATAAAAAATAAAACCTAAAAAATACAATATTCAAAATTGGTAAATATTGATTTTCGACTCAAATATCTTTTCAAAAATTTGAGATTATGGTTTTCGACCAATTTTATCTTATAAAAAATATTGTTTTCAACATTTGGTAAAATTTTGAGAAAAATCAAATTGACAGTTCTTTTTTACCAAAAATAAAAAGTAAAAATTGATTTAGTCTCAAATATCTTTTCAAAAAATTGGGATATTGGCTTCAAATCAATTTTATTTTATAAAAAAAAAAAATTTATCATTGGGTAAAATTTTGGGAAAAAGCGAATTGATAGTTTTTTTTTAATAAAAAATAAAACTTAAAAAAAAAGAATATTCAAAATTGGTAAAAATTGATTTTTGACTCCAATATCTTTTCAATAATTTTATATATTGGCTTAAAATTAATTTTATCTTATGAAAAATATTGTTTTCAACATTCAGTTAAATTTTGAGAAAAATCGAATTGACATTTTTTTTTACAAATAATAAAACCTAAACAAAACATTACTAAAAGTTGGTAAAAATTGATTTTAGTCTCAAATATCTTTTCAAAAAATTTGGATATTGGCTTCAAATTAATTTTATTTTATAAAAAAAAAAATTTCTGTAATTCGGTAAAATTATGGGAAAAAGCGAATTGATAGTTTTTTTTTTATAAAAAAACAATATTCAAAATTGGTAAAAATTGATTTTTGACTCAAATATCTTTTCAAAAATTTAAGATATTGGCTTCAAATTAATTTTATTTTATAAATAATATTTTTTTTTAAATTCAATAAAATTTTGAGAAAAATTGAATCGACAGTTTTTTTTACAAAAAGTAAAAAACTTAAACAAAAATTAATAAGTTAGTAAAAATTGATTTTCGACTCAAATATCTGTTCAAAAATTTGACATATCTTCAAATTAATTTTATTTTATAAAAAACTATTATTGACATTTTTTTTACTTTCGACTCAAATATCTTTTCAAAAATTAAAAATATTTTCTTGAAACTAATTTTATCTCGCAGAAAATATTGTTTTCGACGTTCAGTAATTTTTTTTTATAAAAATCCAACAGTCCGCTTTTTCATAAAAAAATAAAATCTACAAAAAATAGTACGCAAAAGCTACTAAAAGTGGTAAAAATTGGTTTTCGATTAAAAATAGGGTTAACAAAAATAGATTTCGAAATCAAACTATTTCATTATTTGCAAAATTTTGTTGGTAATTTTTAAGAATAATTCAACTGACAGCTTTTGTAACAAAACACGAAAACCTACAAACCCTACAAACTTTTGAGCATGACAAATCGACAGACGGGATGGAAAGTTATTAGTGCGGGTCACATCCCAGCCTCTTTTTTTATATGGTATTCGGAAAATATTCATAAGTAGTTAGATTTAACCTATCTTACTAAATTCTTACACGGTTTTCAACACAAAAAGGTAAAACGGTTTGAAAGTAGGTTTTGTTCTTGTAGCGAATCTATTGTCAAAACAATTTTATATATCATTTATCAAATTTTTGAAATATATAAAAATAACGTTGAAAACGGATATTCTTAAAACTTGAGCAAATAGCTAGTTAAAATTAAAGCTTGGATTCAAAATCAGCACTAAAAATTAAAACCAAAACGTGTTTTTCAAAACTATGAAAGTATCAAATTCAAGGTTTTCTCAAAACTTCATTTAGAGTAAAATAAAGACTCATAATTAATGAGAATTTCAAAAAAAAAACTAAGTAAGATACTAAAATGATTTGTTTTGTATTTATAAGAGAAAGATTTGTGCTTTGCAAAATGTTCATACAATTTGTTGTTAGGAGATATTTGGAGTTTTAACTTAGCCTTGAAAACAAAACAAAAAAAAACGCCTGACGTGGATGGGCTTAAAAGCTTAACTTTCAAGTCAAGTTGGCTCAATGGTTTTGGTTGTACGGACAAGGACAGACAAACAGACAGACGGAATCGGGGACCCACTTTTTTCGACTTCTCTACCATCGTAATGTCAATTTGTTAATGTTTGATTAAAATATCTAGATCGGAATTTTTAACGAATGCAATACTTGCCATCTGATTCATTTATGCCGCAAATAAAGATTGGGAGAATGATAGAGTGCGAATTTGCATCAGTAATATTTTGCTAGTCTTTAAATATCTCATTTCAAGCTCAATTTGGACTCAATCCCAAGTCCAGTTTATAGTGAGGGATTTGAACGGCCTGACGAATTAGCACGAAAAGGTTTGGGCCTGCATATCTCACTTTTGGAAAGAGTTAAATTTGTTTTGGTGTTATGAAGGCCAAAATCTTCTCTATTTTTCTCACATAATTAAACTTCAGATTTTTTTTTTCAAAACTGATATCAGTCCATTCTTTTCCCTATAATAATTGTCGCATAAGTTCTTTTAGTAGGTTTTGTTATCAGAGCTTTTATTGTAGTAGCCACAATTGGGAAGCTGTCATCTCTTGACTTCTAAGTCACGAAAACTACGCCATTACTAAAAATGAAAAGGCTAAGGCTTTTTGTAGTATACGTGGCATATTGGTTAGTGCGTTGGACTGTCATGCCTGAGGTCTTGGGTTCAATCCCTGCCTATGCCATCTAAAGTTTTTTCACGGTTACTGCCTCTTGCGAGGAATTGACAATTTCTCCAAGAGTAATTCTTGTCATGAAAAGTGCTTTCTCAAATTATCCGTTCGGATTCGGCTTAAAACTGTGGGTAGGTCCCTTCCATCCCTGAATACATTACTCCTACATAGGAATGGTTGAGAGTTGTAAATCACTGAGCCCTTGTTCTAAACGGTCTGTTACGCCACCTAATTTATTTATTTTATACCTTTTTGTGCAATAAATTAAATACCTATAAATTTCTCTAAGACAATACTATGATTTTTTTTCAAAACATAAAAATGAAACTTCTTATGGAAAAATCGCTGCAGAACAAATTTTCTTGCTATATTTTATCTACGAACAAGTTCGTACGACTCATCATTATTCAGCATTTTATTTCATTCATACTTAATATACATGTCGACCCAGTTCTACTAAAACGTTTATTTCTAACTCTGACAGTCTCAGGGTTTTTGTTTGACAGTTGTGGGAAAGTTTTAAGGTGAGGGCTGATGGTGCCTTATGATTTATTAAAAGACTTTGTAAATTAGTGTTAATTTCAACAATGGAAAGAAACATTAATTATAATGAGAGGTTATTTTGAGAGTTCCTTAACCTACCCTGCCTTTAATTATTCGACAATATTAATATTTCAATACCTGTTGATCTGGAGTGCCAGGAGAAATGATGTTTACTCTTATTGTAGTACAAAGGCAAATAGTTCGTTTTAAATTATAACTTCAAAATCAGATAAGTCTATAAAAGTCTGTAGGATAACTTAATTTCCAGGAAAAAAAAAATAAATTAAAGACGCAACGACCGACCATTAGATTATCCCTTAATATTAAATTTTAATGGAATCAATAGCAGCTCGGTTTTCTTTTTTGTTTATACTCTTAAACCCAACAATAATAAATCAAATGACGCATCATTTATGTATGATCCTATATAACACATACTTATACCATACGTTACACCCTTTGGGCACAAAATAAAGAAAATAAAAATCTATCCTGATTTCTCATCAAACATTGTTTATAGCTACCACAAAAGAATTTGGTCAGAGAAAATCAATAATGGTCCTTTTTTAGATCGTCGGTCGTTCGAATTTGGTAATCTAACTCTGATTCAGCGATTCAGCATAATGCTGCTGAGTTTGGTGGCGCTCCATATCTATCCAACCAACCATCTAAACTATTGCTGATGCTGAATCACGCTCTAGTTTCTCTTTCAAAATTGAATCCTTTTTTGCCTTCTTGCCTCACCCAAAAAAAAAAAGAAAAAGGTTTAGTTTTTCTTTTCAAATTGTCAATCGGTCAGCATTTAGATTAAACCTTTTGATATGCGAGGAAACATAAAACATCCGCTGGCGTCGTGCGTCGTCGTCGTGCGTCGTTCGTCGTATAGTACGTGAACTTTGTACACATGTACATTGTTTTGTTTCTTCACTCTGTCACAAGTAAAATGATACAATTCGACATTCACAGGACATGAGCCCCGCAAGCTACATATGCGGATTTTCTTCAAAATCCATTGGATTGATAACAGAGGACTCCTGATGTCAATATACGTACAAAGTACATACGTATGTTCGAATTGGCATATGGAAATTGTATTGTTTGTATTTGATGGAACAGTCTGTAGGCATATACCCACTCGTAGTGTTCTGATTTTGAGTTTGAATATGCGTTGATATAAGGACATCAGTTTTATACTCGTTCGTTGTACATGTATCAGAATTAGAGTAATCGTTTTAAAGATATAGGTTTATATAACAACGTGGAAAAAAGTGTACCATGGGAAGGAGTGTTGTAAAAATGTTTTACAGCAACAACGACATTGCTATACACACAGGATATCCATTTTGAATCAACCCAAAACTTATTGAATTGTTATTTTAGCTTTAAAAATTATGAAGAAGATCCTTCAACCATAATGCTATAAAAATATGAAGGATATTTTATGTGTGAGAAAAAAAAGGTTAGGACCTAATTTCCTCGTCTCAAATACTCAAGCTCTATACTTGGTTGAAAGAAGTTTAATTTTGAGGGTAGTCCGAGTAGTTTAGTTCATTGCTTTTTAGAACTTATGTCTTATTTATACAGGCTTTTTCAACAAGGACGCTAAAAAAGTAGAGCGACAGGGACAGCAAACGACGCCATATTTCTTGTCGCTCTTTTGATGTTTCTCTTCAGTAAGGTTTCCCATTTCATGATGGAAAGATATACGAGCCAAAAACGAGTCGAAATTATGAAAATTTACTACCGAAATTCGGAGTCAGTGGCCTCAACGTTAAGAGCGCTACGTCCAATTTATGGTCGTCATAATCGTCCTAGCAGATCAACAATTGAGCGTCTAGTGGAAAAATTTTTTAATCCTAAGGCAGAGTACAAAATGATCCCGTTACAGTGAGACAAAGAAGTGCCCGTAGTGTCGAGAATATTGCTGCCGCTGAGGCTTCAGTTGCAGAAAGCTCAAATGTGTTTCTCACATGTCGTTCTCAAGCGTTGGGCATCTCTGTGACGTCGTTTTGGCGAATTTTGCGAAAAGAGCTTGGCCTACATCCTTACAAGATTAAATTGACGCAAGAACTGAAGCCGCTTGACTACCAGAAGCGTCGTATGTTCGTGAATTGGGCTGAGCAACAACTTGAAAATAATTCGGATTTGTATCGAAAAATCATCTTCAGTGAATAAGCCTCTCATTTCTGGCTGAATTGCTTCGTCAATAAACAAAATATGCGGTATTGGTCAGGCAACAATCCACACGTACTCCATAAGTCATCATTGCATCCCGAAAAAATTACGGTTTGGTGTGGTTTATGGGTCGGTGGCGTCATTGGGCCGTACTTCTTTCGAGATGATCAGGACCGGCACGTTACTGTGAATGGGGATCGCTACCGTTCAATGATAACCGAATATTGGATGATATGGGCTTGGAGAACATTTGGTTCCAACAGGACGGCGCCACAATCCACACAGCGAATGCCACAATCAATTTATTGGAAACTAAGTTTGGAGAACTAGTTACCTCACGAAATGGTCCAGTCGCTTGGCCGCCTCGGTCGTGCGATTTGACGCCGTTAGACTGTTGCCTGTGGAGCTACGTCAAGTCTATGGTCTATGCCAACAAGCCTTCGTACGAATATCTAACGCGAAATTGCAGCAGTATCGGCCGATTTATGCTTGAAAACTGTCTAAAATTAGGTTCAGCGTCTTGATTTCTGCAAACGTGCCCGTGGTGTTCAAAACAGTTTGATATTTTGTTATGCGTCTTTGTTTAAGGTTTTCCAAACGTAGAATTTTATAAGAATCCTTTCTATGAAATTCTGACTCCGTTGCATGGCAATTACGTCCTTAGATTGATTATTGGTGCAGAAAATTAAGCGCAAGTTGGAAAAGATTAAAAATAAGTTAATTCTTTTGAAATTAAGAAATTGGGACTGCTATCGAAGAACAATCAACAATTTCAATTAGTTGCTTATGATCAACCTAATTAGGCTTGTGCATTGCCAAAAAAAAAACTGGGATGATTTTACGATTATACACTTATTCGCAAGAATTGAAGTCGGGTGACCTCTAGGTAACGCCACCCTGTGTTGGCTTTAAATGGGATCAAAAATTCTGTTCTTTCAGCCATATATGGGCGAGTTATTCAGCGAATCAGCGGCTAAAAGGTAAATCTAAGGCACTTAGCCAGTAATAGCTATATCTTCGGTTTCCATCATTGAAAATTTTGTTTCGAGATTTAAAAGCGATTTGGTTTCAAAATGAAGTTTATAACTTGTTGAGATTTTTATTATTTGTTTTAATTTTTAAATTGTGAAATCATTTTCAATGAACAGCAGATTTTTTTCAATTCTTAATTAATTACAGGACAGCCTCATTTCCTTTGTATCCCCACCTGTATGTTTAATTTTTAATGATCAATTCTTAACCCCAAAAGCTTGACTCGATAGCTATGTATGTATAACCAACCTGTTAACAAAATTTCGGTGATTGGTTTCAATGATGAAAACCAATGATAGCTACAACTGCTCCCTGAGGTAATTTTTTTCATGTCAGACTTATTTCTAAGTTTTTTATTAACATGCCTCAATTTTCTTTCATTTAGGCATTTATTCTACCCATAATAACTAAAGAAAAAGTTACAATAACTGCACCTCTTTATATTTTGTAAATCAATTTTCTCCTTAAAGGATTGTTCATCTCTTGCGATTTCAAAGCGGCGATGCCTTTTTTCCCAGCTCAAAGAGGTAGATGGGTTTATAGGTATGTCCATATCAATTTATTTCCCTATCATCGCAACACTATAATACGAGTATACCAAAAAGTGTGCCAACACGTGAACAATCTTCTTCTTATTTCATTAAATTTCCATCTAAATTTAATTTCAAAAACAATTAGAATGTGTTGATAGGGTTATAACTTTCTAAACAAAGTCAAAGCCTAACCCAATTTAATTTTCCAACATCCGCATCGTATATATAGCTGTAAGTCTATTACACATCCAGCCTTCAGTAATACATTATACACTACGTATATACACAAACATACGTGCATTTGTGTTTGTCCTTTTTAAGTACACGATGTATTTGAGATGAAAAACTGCATGTGTGCTTACTTTACTTACATCCCTACAAATAAAAGGATACACGCTAGAACAACGGCAGTAACGTGGATAATAATAAATAAGGATAACGCTTATTGATTAAAATAGTAGATTGGATATATTAATTTGAATATTCAAAGCTATAGAAAGTAGAAAATTATGTATTGGATCCAAAAATTATGTTTAAAATGTTGTTTTCCTATCAAATTAGTGAATATAAACTTTTTCCCCACTTTTGAAAGCATTTTAATTATCTGTGTGCTAAATGAAAAAAAAAACTACCGAGTTAAAATATCCTTCAAAACTACACCTAAACCTACAGCTTTTTAAACAACTGGTCTACATATTTTGTTTGGCCCTATAATTATGTGTAAGGGTTTAATATAGTGGAACTAGACACATAATTCGTGACTTAGCTACCCAATTAAATACATGTTAGCATCAGGGATAGGGTGCCAGTCTATGCAGTACTAAAATGGGTTACAGGCTGCGAAATAAAGTTGCAAATTAGAACTTAAGTTGAATAATTAGAAACGGTGCTTATATTTTAAAAAACTAAATAGAAATCATACTACTAGTTTTTAAAATTTGAGTCTTAATAGTAGATTTTTCCTGACTCTGAATTATTTTTAACTATAACAATTCTTTAAGTTTTGTATGACTAACTCAAAAAATGTGTACGAATATATGAATGCACGACTCATATAAGCATTTTAAAAAGGGAGACCAAAGTGGTCCACCTAGGCGTATACGTACTTTTTTATTTTCTTAAACTTAATTAATAAAATATTTGTCTCCATTTTTGTTTGTCAATGGAATTATGGATCATTAAAAATGTGGTAAGTGATAAAAATGAAACTTTCGAATGTTAGACTATTAAGTTATTGTATTTAAAGGATACTTACTGAAAAGCTATCATTGTTATATTGACAATAGCTATGTTGTAAATAGCATACGATATTAAACGGGCTTCATTGTATAAAGATTCAGCATTCCGTACATTATAACAAACTCGAATGCCCCAAGCTAAAAACAAAACTTCACCAATTGCCAAGCTGTGGTCCCACCAATTGTACGAACATTGTTTGAATTTTAATTTGTCCTGATCGTGAATCTGTGAAAATGAAAAAAGTAATAATAAAAGAGTTATCTCTAAGTTATATCTATTTCTGTATATATTTTAAACCTATAGAAGTTGTTAATACCTACAACACATTTATATATAAATAGAAGGTTATTTTGAAAATTGTATAGGTACCAAAAAAAATAAAAATCATTCTACGAGAACAAGTAGTATATTGCTTCTGGATGCACGTGACCTACTTTAAGAATTTTTTAATATACATATACATAGGTATATTTTATACATATTTATATATAAGTTGGTATAGGTATTATACGAAAGGCAAAAAGATTGTACGATGAAAAAAAACAAACTTTTATTTAATTAAAAAAACAGCTCACGGCTTTAAGGATAACAATTTATGCTCATGGTGAATTGCAAACATTTTTGTTTATGGCTCAAAATCACCAAGGTGCAGAATTGGCTTCGCTAGCAATTTTATGTCTTAAACCTTGACTTAATTAAAAAAAAAAAATTAATAAAATACTAAAACTGACCTGTTTTATGTTTCTATCAAACAATATAATTTATTAATAAACTAAATTTTAAATGAAATCAATATACACGCATAGAAAATCATTTCGGGAACGCGTCCCAATCTACAATCTTCAACTTCAAGCCCAAAATACAATTGAAAGATGTAAGGTATTCAACCCCGGTCATCACTTAATACACCGTATTTTTTATACAGAATCTAGTTTTAGAAACGGTACTAACAGATTATTTATTTTTAACTGTAAAAAATGCAAAAACAGTTTGTCCGATACCGCACAAGTCATTTCAGGGAACATATCGATAATCGATCACAAATAATTTTAAGTGAACGCAATAATTCTGTGTCAAACGTCAGTCGAGGAAGAAAACAATAACAAAGCCGGCTGTCAGAGTATTTATCGTAAAATAAGTTATATCTAAATGGTAATTAAATTTCTATTCATCATTCGTAGAGCGTACATCAATAGTCCGTCATTCCGTGAACGCATTTATTACATTTAATTATTGATGAAATACTTTTCTACGACACGAAATTTCAAAGTTACCTCAAATATTTTCCTATTGACAAAGTCAGATCGCATTTAAGATGACCGCCGTATAATTAAAGCGCGCGCTTAATTGAAATCGTCATTTCGGGAACGGTCATTTCGGGAACGTTCCCGGACATGATTTTTACGTATTTTGCTTGTAGAAGATTTTGTATGTATTGTTTTCATTATTGCTTATTTAATATAGATACATAATATACCCATGTTATTAAACAAAGCTTAAATTATGTACTTTGTTTTGTTTTTGTTGATTTTATCAAATTAAGAAAAACGTTCCCGAATTGATGGTTTTTTTATGAAGTTTAGTACTAAACAATAATACTAAGAAAGTATAGAGTTCTGTGCGCTGCCCTGTCAAAATTTATTAATATAAAATGTTTGCAACAGTATAAACTAAAATTCATCATTATAGCTTGCAATTTTTTTTGTCATAAAAAAAATTTGAAATTTGCAACCTTGGTGATTTTGAGCCTTATATTCGAATACCTATATAAACTCGAGATATTTACAAAAGGAATCGAACATATACCAACCCACCCAAATGGTTGTTTTATTACTAAAGGAAGCTTACTTATTTATGCTCGTTTGGTATTTTATTCTACATTTAAAATTAAAGCCAAAATAGATTTTGAAATATTGCCCAAGAGAATTCGAAGGATTTTGTTTCGACTTCCTTGTTACGTTTTGGTTTTTGAAACTAAGAAAAAAACTCAAGGTGTTTAAGATAAAAGCAACATAAGTAATAATGGGGTTAATGATGAGTGAAGCAGTTCATTAACGCCATCTTTATATAAGGAATAAGAACACAATCTAAAACCAAAGGATTATCAAGAAATAAAATTCAAAACAGCCAACAAATATTTGACGTTTTTATGCTCTTTTAATAATGAAAAAACTTACAAAAATTGTGAAAGGAATATCTCGATATATTTTTCAATAGAGAGCGAGTTTTTAGAAGTTTTATATTTTTTACGTGGATTTTCATAAATAATGTCAATGTCAAAAATACGAATTACAAATATGTTGTTGAATTTAGTATCAAAAATTCATAAATAATACAAATGTTTTTTAAATAGTTTGTCTCTGATCCTATTATTTCTTGAAGAGCTGATCACAATTAGCGACCAAGTTCATGTGAATTACATCTTTAGATTTTGTTCTTTGTGACCTTGAAGGATGGAATACATAAAGTAATCAAGAACATACAGCAACAAACGTGCGAATTGGTCATGGAAAGGATAATGTACTGCAACCGTATAGCCATGGTAGTCATTTGGCTGATGTTGTTTTTTATTGTTAATAATGATTGATATTTTGTTAACGTCATTTTTTTCTGGAAAAAACTACCTACTAATTTGAAATTATGACTTAATATAAGACGAGATTAAACTGATTATAAGACGAGAACGCCCAAATTTTTAGATGTCATTTTGCCCAAAAGAATTTTTGTCTTAACCGTCACACTTAGATCAATACAGATCCATTGTAATACCCGTGAGTATTGATACTCAAGCTAATAAGAAAAACCTATGTGATCAGTTAGTCAAGCCATTTAGAGGCTTTGACGAAGTTCAGAATGTTAGTACCTGGCGTACTAGAGAGTTCTTTTAAATCCACGAAGAAAAAGTTGCCAAGCAGTTTCTTCCTTTGATGGGAGAGTGTGGGACAGTGACACAGAAAGTGCGAAGTGTCTTCATGCACCTCCTCGTCACCGCATCCTCTGCATAGATCATCTGAACTGATTCTCATCTTTGTCATATGATAACCTAACAGATTATGTCCGGTGATTATGCTTACAAGAGATCGGAGTGATTCCTTTTGTAGCTGCATAATTCTTTCCGTTCTTTGTTTGTTAAAACAGGGCCAGATCTTTCTTGTAGTGCCGCAGGTGTCAAGAAGGTTCAAACTTTCATCGGCCTTAATTGATATTCTTTTTGAGATTTCCTGTTTTAAATAACAGGTAGGGGTGCTTACTAGCTGAGCTTGGCTTACGTCAAGCATTGACCCTAATCTTGCTAATTCATCGGCTTTCTCTATGCCTAGTATATCGCTGTGGCCTGGGACCCAGCAGAGTCTAATGTAATGTTGTGCTGTGCGCCAAGAACCTTAAGCTCTTCGCGGCAGCATGAAACAAGCTTTGATTTTACCTCAGTTGCAGTAATCGCTTTTATTGCCGCTTGGCTATCAATGTAAAAGGTGATATCAGCTCGTGATATCGCCATCATTGATACCTTTTTAGCAGCTGTTGTCACTGCCAGGACCTCCGCTTGGAAGACGCTGCTGTAGTTTGGAAGCCTAAGCGAGGCGGTCAACTTGAGGATTCAGAATAGAAGCCTGCCCCTACACCAATGTCGATTTGAGAGCCATCAGTATAGATAGCTATTGACGACTCACTGGAGTATGGTATATTATCTATCCATTCCTCTCGGCTTGGGATGGCAGCCTGGAATGGTTTATGAAAACCAAGTTCGGGTATTTTATAGTCTACTGTAGTACTATGACCCATAACTTTATGAAGGATCTGGGCATGTCCTATGGAACTGTTTATCAAGACTTTAGTTTGACTAGGGGAATCAGATTGAGTTTAACTTCCAGTCCCGCAGTTGGAGTGGATCTCATTGCTCCCGTAATGTCAGTGCACGCAAGTCTTTGAACTTTTGTCAAAGTTTTCAGGTTCGTGCTCTTTTCTAAAGCTTTCCACCATACCAAATTACCATAGGTTAGTATTGGTCTAATTATTGCCGAATACATCCATCTGATAATTTTAGGGTTTGGTCCCCAGGTTTTCCCGAAAATTCTATTGCAGGAGTAAAAGGCAATCGATGCCTTTTTGAATCTATCTTTAGTGTTCAGGCCCCAATTTAGTTTTTTATCTAAGATCACACCGAGGTACTTTGCGTGATCAGAGATTTTAAGAGGGCAGCCTTCGATTGAAGGAATTTTAAAATCAGGTATTTTACGCTTGTTAGTAAATAGCACTAGTTCTGTTTTAGCTGGATTGACTGTCAGCCCACAGTTCCTAGTCCAGTTGCTTACCAACGAGAGGGCGTATTCGGTTTGTTCACTGATAGTGGGTTGGAATTTGCCAGTCGCTAGTAATGCAAGATCATCAGCGTAGGCTATTATCCTTACTCCACTTGATTTCAATTTAGAGAGTATGCCGTTCATGACAAGAACCCAAAGTAGCGGTGAGAGAACTTCACCCTGAGGGGTGCCTCTGGATGTGGTTACTCTCACCCTTTCTTCCGCTAGCTCAGAGTTAATTTGTCTCTTTCTAAGCATACACATTATCCACTGCGTTATTGCTTTTTCGACTTTGTGGTCGTCCAAGGCTTGCTTCACTGTTTCGTTCTTCACGTTATTAAAGGCTCCCTCAATATCCAAGAACGTTGCAAGGGTGTATTCCTTGTCATTCAGTGATTTTTCTATGACGCTGACTACACTATGCAATGCTATTCCAACGCTTTTTCCTTTAATGTAGGCATGTTGAAATTCCGATACACAGTCCGGTTTCAGGGTGCTTCGGAACGATGTTAGACTAATGGGTCTATAGTCTTTGGCCTCCGTATGGCTAGGTTTACCAGCCTTAGGGATGAAAACTACCTTAACCTCACGCCACGATAAGGGAACATACCCCCATTTAAGGCTATTATTGAAAATGCTAGCTAGGTGTGGGATGATAAGGTTTATGCATTTCTGAAGCATCTACTTGGGCTTACTATAGCATTTGGGGTAGGTGCGAAGTTGGGTGTATCCAAAGTTTCTTTACATTTAAAGAATCTCGATTAAAAGGAACTTTGCATACACACAACCTCGCACCTTCCCTGTTTATACTTCACTATGTTGGGTGCTAGCACTGTAAGCAAGCAAAACGACTTCGTTTTATTTCACTTTGAAAATTGACCTTATTTCGCTTTCAGAAAATGAAATAAGGCCAAATATATAAGTTACCCTTTTTGACGTTCCGAATTTTTGAGCGATCGGAAATTTTTTTTTCATTTGATTCATTTAAAACTCAAAATGTCATAGTGCCCAAAATAAACAAAAATTTTGTCAGAATGCCCAAATGCTGAAACACATGACATCTTTTGGGCGATATGTCAATTAGAAATTTGGGCGTTATGATATTTTAAAGTTGATTTTGGTAATATGACATGATTTTGGATTTTGGAGCATTTTCTTCTGAAAATGATTTTGAGCGATAGAACCATGTTTGGGTGATATATCATTTTTGATATCTTGGAGTCATTTTATTGGGCAATAAGATCGAACCCTTCTTTTTATTTGGAATGTCATAAAACCCAAAAAAGTTTTAACGTCCAAAGGTTCGGTAATATTGCCCAAATTGTACAACAACAAAATGTTTATATAATTGTTTCGGGTGATAGGACATTTTAAATTTTTGTGATATGGTTTTGGGTGAAAAGACCTATTGTCAAATAGAAAAGTTTACATTTTTAAAAATATTTTGTGTCTTTATCTGTTTCTGTAGTTCACTGGTCAACAAAATTAAGTTTTTTTTCTGTCAAAAAAACAAAAAAAAATAAATTTTAAAGCTATTTAGCTGTCTTGAATTCTTATTTCATTTTCTATATTTTCTATTATATCATATTTAGGAAATATGACTCTTTGAAACTGTGTAAAAACAACCAACAACGGGGTTTTTAAGGCTTACATCTTAACAATAAATTGTATGATGCTTTTGCAAAAGTTGAAATCTTATTTTTGTAAATATATACATACATATGTATGTATGTTTGTACATACATATGTACATTTTAAATTATTGTAGTATTTTGTTTTGTTTCTGAAAATTCTAATTAGTTATGAGTCTACATTTGGTTCTACAGGAAGTTTTCAGAATTCTTGAATTTAACACTTTCGTTGTTTTGATAAAAACCTTTGGAAGTTCATTTTTAGTGCTGATTTCTTTGATTTTAAAAATCTGTTCAAAACATGATTTCTATATTTTAAACTTCCCATGGGAAGTTATTGTAATGGGTCCGATTTGTCAAATTGAAAATTTTGACATTTCTCGATGTTTCAAGGTCCCTAGAGTCGAAATAAAAGATTTTTAGAAAGATGTCTGTGCGTGCGTGTTTACGTACGTTCGTACGTCCGTACGTTCGCGACGTTTTTTTCGTCGTCCATAGCTCAAGAACCAGAAGATATATCGACTTCAAATAAAGGATGCAGAAAGGGCTCTTAAGAAAATTGCGTGGGTGGTTTTTTTTTACCATAGCAGTTTAAAAAAAGGTACACATTTTGGTTAACCCTAAATATCTCACGAACCAATAACGCTAGAGACTTGAATTAAATAGTATATTATATATTGTAACGTGATACCAAACAAATATATTTTTGGAAAAAAATCCAATTAACGGTTTTTTATAAATCAAAAAAACTGAAAAAAAATTTGTCACCTCGAATATTTTACGAATAAAAAATGATTTTATCTCCAAAACAATTTTGTGCAACGAAGAATAATATTTTTGACATCTGGTAAAATTTTGAATAAATCGAATTGACAGTTTTTTTTATAAAAAATAAAAACCTTAAAAAAACATTACTCAAAGTTGGTAAAAATTGAATTTCGTCTCAAATATCTTTTCAAAAATTTGAGTTTATGGCTTCCAATTAATTTTACCTTAGTAAAAATATTGTTTTCATCATTCGGTAAAATTTTAAGAAAAATCGAATTGACAGTTTTTTTTACAGAAAATTAAAAACCTACAAAAAACTAAAAGAAGTTGGTAAAAGTTGATTTTCGACTTAAATATCTTTTCAAAACTTTGAGATATTGGCTTTAAACTAATTTTATCTTATGAGAAATATTGTTTTCAACATTCAGTAAAATTTTGAGAAAAATGGAATTGACAATTTTTTTACAAAAAATAAAAACCTAAAAAAAATTGATAAAAGTTGTAAAAATAGATTTTCGAATCAATTATCTTCTCAAAAATTAAAAATATTAGCTTCAAACTAATTTTATCTTAAAAGAAATATTGTTTTGAACATTCGATAAAATTTTGAGAAAAATCGAATTGACAGTTTCCTAACAAAAAAATAAATATGTACCTAAAAAAATTAATAAAAGTTCGTAAAAATTAATTTTCGACCCAAATATCTTTTCAAAAGTTTAAGATATAGGCTTCAAATTAATTTTATTTTATAAAAAATATTGGTAATTTTCTTATAAAAATCTAACCGTCAGTTTTTTCATAAAAAATTAAAATGTACAAAAAACAGTACGCACAATTAGTAAAAATTGATGTGCGGTTCTCGATATCTCGTGAACAATAGAAGATATTGACTTCAAATTAATTTCATTTATCCAATTTGTATTTGTTTATATAAGAAATAAAAACTTTTAAGAATGCTGCTAAAATTGGTAAAAATTGGTTTTCGACTAAAAATCGCGTTAACAAAAATAGATTTCGAAATCAAACTATTTCATTTTATACAAAATATTGTTGGTAATTTTAAAATTTTTAAGAATTATTCAACTGAGCACTTTTTTACAAGACACGAAAACCTACAAACTTTTAAGCAAGACAATCGACAGACGGGATGGGAAGTTATCAGTGTGGGTCGCATCCCAGCTTTTTTTTGAATTGTATTTCAATTGTTAGAAAAACATAACAACCGTTTTACCTTTTCTGTTAAGAACCATTCAACCACTAATTTCAGCTTTCCTTTAAGATTTATAAAAGATAGGTTATGAACATTTCTTGAAAATTTTATGAAATACTATACATATTTTAAATTATATAATATTGAAAATATAGGTTATAGATTTATTAAATCATTATAAATTTTATTGAAAAACAATTTCTTCATGATTTTAAAAAGCAATAATGTCAAAATCTTCTGGCGTGATAGAATAATTTTGGAGTTGGATTTAAATTAAGGCCATCAAAACCCATCGGAAAACGTTTTCAACTAATGTTATCTCAGCAAAGCCCTAAGTTGGTGTTCTTCCAACAGTAAAAATAATAGTTATATTTATCAATCGAACAAGCCTTGAGTAGATATTGGAGTATTGGTATAAAAGTATCATCAAGACTTAAAAATTCTCCATGTTAAATTGCTTTGTTTCAAGGACGGTATTTTAATGTGTATACAAAATTCAATAGTCAAGTAGTAATAGAAAACAAATCCAAGATTTAACTTAAAATTGTATTCGACTTTTTACCTATCATTGTTCATTATACATATACAAATGTATATAAAGGTATGTTCAGGTACATGTTTGATTTTAATAGCTTCTAAGTAAAAAAGAAAAAAAAAACTGGTAAAACAATAATTGAACTTATATTTACCTTAGAAATAATTCAAAGAAAAACATAATTGGATAAAAGATTAAAGCCCAAAGCAAAAATAAATAATATCAATTTTCATTTTCTTTATAGAAATATAATTCCGATTTCAAAACCAATTTATGTAACAATGAAATCCTTTGTACATATGTATGTACATATATAAAAGTTACTTTACATTCATATACATTTTTATAAGCATTATTCTCAATTCGCCGCAAGCATATTAAATTATCTAAATAAACAACAAAATTTAATTTGAAAATTACCTCTTTATCTTTATTATTATTATTATTCAATTAATATTGTATGTTTGATACATTTTATACACCTGTATGTTGTATTTTATATTTGATACATTTCATACACCTGTATGTTGTATAAAGAAGTCTTACCTAAAGGTAATATCAACACCTATGAGAATATCAAATGTTCCTAATGGCAAAAGTCAAAAAGTTCAGATCGTGCAATATATCAATATTTATACATTTATATATATAGACAAAATAATCAAATTATTATTATTCTGTCAGACAGTGTAATCCATCACATAACATACAAAAATATCTTTGGTTATATGAACATTGAACATTATAAAGGATAATGTAGATCCACAACCAAGTATAGTATTTAGATGAGTAAGATGCTTCTCTAGGGCAATAAATAGAAATACATACATGAGCTAAGAAATCATTCCATCAGACTATAAGACAAAAATCTATATATCATAAATTATAACTATGTGTTATATGAGAACCTCTTATACGCCTACTCCATGTCTATTATATTAACAAAACAGCAAACACTTTATCTGAAATACAGTACTTACTACTTATACATAATCCTATATTTTTATATCAAACACTCTGAGTCAATTTATTAAACACGTATATTAATTTCGGTAAAATTTCGCACGTCAATTAAATTAATGTAAGAATTATCATTACTTTTGTTTTATGTCCAAGCAAATTGGACATTAGCGAAGAATTTTAGTAGGATGTTCAAGAACCTTGCGTTTATTAAATACGTTAAAAACTAATGCTAAGCATTCAAATCTAAACTTAAAACTAACATACACACATAATTATTTCAACTCCTTATAGCAAAAAACTAAATTTAAAGCTAGCAAATTTGAGATTGTCATTTGTAGATTCAATGAGTATAGAGAATTTGTTAAATTCACGTCATATTAATTGACCAAGAGGATTGTTAGCACCGTAGTTCAATCAGCTAAAAAATGCTTAAAGGAATAAATTCCTTCTTAAAGAAGATTTATCAAGGGAATATTTTGAGTGTAGGGAGGTAATAAAAGTCTATCAAGACAAAATCTTAAAAATCTACGTTTAATACTTTCGATTCTATGAATATGAACGGAACAGTACGGCCGGCGGCCGCCCATACAACGCAAGCTTATTTAAGAATTGGCCTGACAAAAGAAACATACAGAATTTTAATAACAAGTGGGCCACGGATCTCTCGGAAAAATCTTTTGACGAAATCAAGAGTTTTGTTAGCCATTTGTATTGAACGAATATAGTTATTTAAAACAGAAGGCAAATCATTAAAAAAAAGAGGCTGGGATGCGACCCACACTGATAACTTCCCATCCCGTCTGTCGATTTGTCTTGCTTAAAAGGTTGTCTATATGTATCAATTTTTACCAAATTTGCGTACTATTTTTTGTAGATTTTATTTTTTTATGAAAAAACGGACTGTTGGATTTTTATATCGAATGATGTATGAATATCGAAAACAATATTTTCTGTGAAATAAAATAAGTTTGAAGCCAATGTTTGTAATTTTTGAAAAGATATTTGAGTCGAAAATCAATTTTTACCAACTTTTGTTAAATTTTTGTAGGTTTTTATTTTTTTTTTTAAAAACGTCGATTCGATTTTTCTCAAAATTTTTCAGAATGTTGAAAACGATATTTTTTATAAGATAAAAAAAGTTTAAAGCCTAAATCTCAAGTTTTTGAAAAGATATTTGAGTCGAGATTCAATTTTTACCAACTATGAGTAATGTTTTTTTTTAGGATTTTATTTTTTATAAAAAAACTGTCAATTGGATTTGTCTCAAAATTTTATCAAATGTCAAAAACCTTATTATTCGTTGCACAAAATTGTTTTGGAGATGAAATCATATTTTAGTTGTAAAATTTTCGAGGTGACAAATTTTTTTTTTCAGTTTTTTTGATTTATAAAAAAAACCGTTAATTGGATTTTTTTCCAAAAATATAATTGTTTTGTATCACGTTACAATATTATAATATAAAATTTAATTGAAGTCTCTAGCGTCATTGATTCATGAGATATTTAGGTTTAACCAAAATGTTCACCTTTTTTTTTTAAACTGTTATGGTAAAAAAACCACCCACGCAATTTTCTTGAGAGCCCTTTCTGCATTTTTCTGCCATATTATCTGTATAACAAAATTTATTTGAAGTTGATATCTCTTCTGGTTCTTGAGCTATGGACGACGAAAAAACGTCACGAACGTACGGACGTATGTACGTACACACGCACGCACAGACATCTTGCTAAAAATCTTTTATTTCGACTCTAGGGACCTTGAAACGTCGACAAATGACAAAATTTTCAATTTGACAAATCGGACCCACTACAATAACTTCCTATGGGAAGGTTATAAAATAAACAGCAATGGGGCAAGGTGACTCCCTTGAGGTACACCAGAATTGACTTTAAATTGACATGAAAGGTTATTCCTGAACACGACGCACGCTATAATATCTGACTTTAAGATATGATGAAATGCACATAACTAAAACCCAGTTTTTACTTAATTCATTATGAACAATTTCATGACTTAATTTGTCAAATATCTTGCCAAAGTCTGTTAAGATGCAATCGACTTGAGAGTGTTTTTCGAATGCATCCAAACAAAAGGTAGAGAGTTGTAATAAATTAGTATACATATGTATTTTTTTCACAAAACAATGTTGATTTTCACTTATAACAGAAGAACAATTAAAAGAAATTATGTGACAGACAAAGGGAATCAAACAATTTCGGAATAGCAGACGATTTTGCTATAAAACGCAATAAATCTTTAAATCCAGTCTTAAAATAATCTGCAAACATGATCCAAATTGACTTTGGAAAATGGCTTGAAGAATTTGAATGTTTATACTGGCTGGATATTCGTCAAATTAACCTTTACAGTTTATTAACGTATCTCCTAAACATTTGGTGGTTCATTTTTAGATCACACTCAGTATTAGAGTAAAAATAGTTTGAATAAGTCACAAAGTCGTATTGCAGTTCTTGGTAAAATCTAATCGTCTCATGACACTGCCATAGATTGAACTTCAATCAGGCTTTATTTCTATTATTTGTTGAAGTTTTTAAATGCGAATGAAACCATGGCTATCTGCTATTAAAAGTTTTCAATTGTGCGCAGTGATATAACTCAGTTCTTTTTAAAAACAAATTAAAAAGATTAGTAAAGGCTCAGTGTTTTGTAAAATTTCGAAAGATGAAAGCTTCAGAAGTGATAGTTTCCCAAATATCAGAAATATTCAAAATGAAACCTTTTATTGGAAAACCCTGATATCATGAAAAATTGTTTGCGATATTTTGATCCGTCAAAAATTGACAACTGAAATAAAAAATAAAATCCCTTTAATATTAGGTCTTATTTTCCTGATCATCGCTTTTATCTTAATGACACTTCATTATCATATAGCCATATGACATTTTAACGTTTATAAATATCATTTAATATTTGTTTTAGAACTGCTCTAGAAGCGGAAGTTTGACTGAGAAAATTTATGAAGAGTGACATTAAATAATTAAAATCTCTTGAAAGTGCATTTGAACTAGTAAAATATTTAAGGGTGGACAAAATACAAACTTACAATAATAGAATATAACGCAACGTTATTCATGTGGCTGACTTGGCAGTTCGAAATTCTGTTATTCCAATTTCCCAAAGCCTTGTTTATAGTTTCGCACTGTAGCTCTCAGATTACTTGTATGGTATTGACTTTGACTGCTCGAATTATTTCAAGGTTGGCATAACATTGTTCTTCAAGGTTCACCACAAAACTTTTCAAAGAGGAAAAATAGCAGCAGCTCTGAAAACGTCAATTGACATTACCAAAACGACTGATAACACCTGCATGAACTTTAGAGCTAATAAAAATCCTTATCTATACAACTTCAGTACAAAAATATCAGTGAACATGGATCTTTAACGTCCACCGTTGACTGAAAAGTTGTTTTCATCTTCATTTTCGAAAAAAATGCTCCAAAAATGCTGTTACTCTTTATGACTTGCGAACAGCCGTTGCAGTCAATACTTTATTTAGGACAAAACCGAAATGTTGGGGCTACACGGCACGAACTTTTGAGTAAGTCTTCAATGTTTTCTAATTTTGTTATTTTTCTGGAGGTCTTTTCTTTTTATAACTTTTATTTACTGTTTTTAATATCTAACTATAACGTTCGATGAGATTGGTACAATTTGTAACAATATAAAGTCATTAAATGATTGCTAAACTCATTGTTGAAATGTCGAATGGTAACAATCAACAACTCAACTCGGAAGATGAGCAGAAAGTGCTGAAATGTCAAAGTGAATGATGTTTACAAACAAGCAATTTATTTTGCTTTGCTTTCAAGACATAAGTACATTATTTACAACATCAATTTGTATTTTTTCTTTTGCTATTCATTGCGCGATTAATTATTGTTAAATAAAACAATTTCCATATTAGTAATTTGACAGATCAACAATTTCATACAATAGTTGTTTCTAAACGATTCTAAAAAAAAATCCATTAATTTGTAATAATGACACTTGAACATTTTTTTTGACATAACAACAATAGTTAACAATATTTTAAAAACAACTAAGATATTAGGTCCGTTCGCGTACTTTCTGCACTAAAATTCGTAAAAAGAAATATTTTAAAGAGTGGGGGTAAAATTCTCTCACCAAAAAAAAAACTACAAAAAAGTAAGCGAACGGGAAAACAACAAATTTTTCACACGGTATTACTGTCTTGTTGCTGTTCTTTGAAAATTTGTTTTTAAATTTTATAACTGACTGCAAAAGCGATCAATTTATTTAATTTATTTGAATTTCTATCAAATTTTAACTTTTCACAAATCAGCCCAAAGAAATTTCGTGGGATAAAACTCGTAGGTTGGGGAAATATTTTACTCTCTCAGGAGCGCTCTCTTTTACGAAAAACTACGAAATTTTTGACTACGCGAACAGGACTGTTTTAGGAGGGTACGCGAACGGACCTATTATCTGACTTTCTGTCAAAATTTCAAGCGGAACTCACCTGTCAATGTCAAAATAACCTCTTTACCTAACCCTGGTACTTAATTTGTTTCTATAGAATATTATACAATCAACTTTTATTCATTTCATCGTTTTATAATATTTGATTTTAGATATTTTGTGCTTCAACCGTAACCTCTCATAAACACTCTAGAAATGGAATATTAAAATTGACAGTTTAATTACGGTATAACAAGTTTGTTTTCAATACCCATGTATATAGCATCATATTTATAAAGGTCTCTACAAAGTCATACGGAAAATCTATACTTACACCTATTTGTCATCGAAAATTACAGATTATTACGACAAAATAAATAATAGTAAACAAAATCAACCTCAATCAAGTCACCCGGTGTGTATTATGTACGAACCTCACATAAATTATACATCGAAGGCGAACCAGAACCAGAGCCAGAGCTAGAGCACATGCCTGGCCAAAAGACCACAATGTTGATTGCTATTGTTATCGATTTTTGTGAAAAACAAAATCCCAAGGAAAAACTTGTTATTCCGAAAATTCATATTTATCGTATACCATAATAACGTTTTTGGAGATTCTTTGATTCTATAACCATACATAGAAGACCATATATGTACACTTCATCGATATAATACCTAAACCAACCCAACCCAACTCAAACCCTATTTGAAAATAAATATATTCAAGCATCAGCTCCACGTGAGGCGATTATACTACGTAGTATGTAGGTATATATGGACTAGGATCCAGGATACGCAACGCAAGTCCTTTAACTAAATTGAGCATAAAGTGTGCAAGTCAACGTGCCAGTTATAATTACGTGTTACTATGTTATGTCTTATGTAGCTTCTATAGGTTTGTGTATAAATGTTTGTTGTGCTAATATCCTATTAAGAATGGTTATAGGTATGCTTGTGTGTGTGTATTGACTTTTATCAACTTATTGTTATTATACCTTGCAAATTTGTAAACTTTGGCTTCAACTCCCATTCCCAAAGTTATAAAACACCCCAACCCTTAAGAAAATCCTCCCCTTCTTAAAACAACTTCTTGTCATTGTTTTAATTGCAAAACGAATATTTTCTCAGAACTTTGATATTACTTTAGATACTTATACTTTTATTTGTTTAGAGTTAATGAGGGTATTTTAATTCTATCGCTTTTAGGAGCTTATACAAAAAGTTTTAAGAATAATAAAAAATGTTTTATATGTAAATAAAGAAAAACACAAAACAAAATACTTACAACTTCAGCAAATGGAGTCGCAGAAATAGTCCAAGTTCCCAAATAAATCAACATCACCAATAGTATTGGAACCATCCACTGGAGGAGCTGTTGATCGGTTAATTTGACTTTGTGAGCTGATTTAACTCGATATGTCAAGGACACTCTGATGAACACAATAAAATGAAAAATGAAAAAGAAATTATAAAGAAGACACATTATTATTAATATGAATTTATACAAAGCATTTTTCATTTTGTATTTTTTATTCTTTTTGAATTTTGATGACAACTGTCAACGCATGTATATGTACACATACCTCCATGTTTTCATTAATAATGAAGTGTATGTTATACAGAAACCCATGTGACGTGTCCATTTTGTAGCAACACACCAATAAGTATCTAGAATGGGAAATATTGCTGCCATCTGGAAAGGAAATTATAAAGAAGAAGAAATCAATTTATTGCAGGATTTAGAAAGCTTAAGACTACCTAGAAATAGGTATTGTTGGATGGAATATAAAATTTATTTCTATTTTCTTTGTGTGTAGACAAAAAAGATCGAGAGGAATTGTTTACCTAAGGTAGCTCCCTCTATACGACATTTCAATTTATTTATGTATATAATTTTTGTATATAAACAACTATCATTTGTGCAGTGTTCACAATTATTCAGATTACATACATAATTTTGTAGGTTAGCTTATAGCGCTCGAAGGCTATTGCAATCCAAAAAGTTTTACGTAAAAGATTTTTCAATAAGAAAAGGTCCATCGGCTTCAATTTTTGCATAACCTTGATTTTGTATGGGTGTAAACAAAAATCCTTACGCAATATATGCTATAATGTGGTCTGAACGATGTCCAATTCTTGAAAACGCCGCCGCCGTACCGTGAAATGTTTGAAAATTTTGCTATGGACGTTTGAACGGCAGTGATATTTTCGGCCAACCCGGTTGTTTCATTTTTACGGCAACATCACACAATGGCTATGTAGACTCACATTTTTGCACTTAACTTGTTATTGGCTTTTTATTAGGTCGAAAATTACGACAGAAAATTGGATTTACCAGTTTTAAAGTTGCGGTCGCTTACTCCGAATATCGGTTTAAAATACATCAGGGTCCGCCAAATAACTTTTTTTTATGAAAATGGGTACAAAACATCGAGTGTAGCTTCGGCTGTTGGTACGTAGCGCCGCCGCCGGCCGCGCCGCTGTCCTGTTGAAACCAAATGTTGCCAATATCCTCCTCTTCAATTGAAGAAAAATTCTTTCAACATGTCCCGATAACGATCGCCATTGACTGTAACGGCCACTCCTTGCTCATTTTCGATGAAAAATGGTCCAATTATGCTTCTGGACCAAAATCCGTGACTCGTTTTGGGTGTATCGGCTTTTAAATGTATGCGTGCGGGTTTTCTGAGCCCCAAATGCGACAATTTTACATACCCACCAAAATCAAAATGAGCATCATCTGAAAAGATGATTTTTTTAACAAAATCGGCATCTTCTCTAAGTCGATCGCAGGCAATATTTCCCAGCGTTGTTCAAGTGTATATTCGTTTAGCGGAAGGATAAAACTAATTAATAATTATCTGTCAGATCAGACATGAGCTAAGTATTACCATTCACGAAATAAGCTCTAGTTGAAAAAAAAATTAAGTGGCGGATCCTATATTTTTAACTTGCAGACGTTACTCGTTCGTGTACTTTACCATTATGAAAATGTAGAGTTTACTAACAAAAATAGACAATGACAGTTCGATGATAAGTTAAAGGATGCGTTCACAAACTAAATTTAAGGTTGTCACGTCCCTATTAGAAAACCCGATACAAGTTATAAAAAATATATGAGGAGTTATATTTAGTTGCAGTAACCGTTTCTAATTGTGTTTAAGGGTGCCAATGACTGTTACAGTTGGTAAAGAACACTTAAAGCTAGTATTTCAGAGTTGGATTTACTCTGAACTCAACTCCCAAATCAAGTCCTTACTATAATAATTACTTCAACTTCTTAATTCCAAAAATGAATCGAAATTATCAAAAAAAAAGTTCACTCTTCATAAGACTTCAGAGTTCGGTTTACAAGATTTTGGTTTATTTGGTTTGTTTTTCTCACACAATTGAGAAGTATTCAGATGTAAAATGTGTCAAAAAAAGCTTTCAAATGGATTTTTCTAAAAAAATAATTAAAAGTTAGCAACAATATTGTGCATTTGATAACGGAAGTTTGATTTCAATATCTATTTTTATTCCCGAGATATTTTGGTCCTAAACCAATTTTTACCCATTTCAAGTATAGCATGTTTTGAAAGTTTTCATTTCTTATAGAAAAAAGTATAATTGAAAAATAACCTTAAATTTAAATCAATATTTTGTTTAGAATGAAATAATTTTGAAGTGTTTAACTTTATTGATTATCGAGATATTCGAGTCGAAAAACAGTTTTTACAAAATTTGTGCAGTATACATTTTTAGTAGATTTGTATGTTTTATAAGAAAACTGATTGATTGTAGATTTTATAAAATTTTACCAAATGTTAAAAACAACTTTTTTTGTATAAGGTTAGATTAATTTGAAGCCAATATCTTGAATTGTTGCCAACACTTTTATTAATTGCCACGAACTTACTCAGTTATCGAAAGGGTGTGTTTAAAAATATTTTCTGTATTTTAAGATTTAAAAATGTACCTGCAAAATTGTTTGTTTTCAAAAATTTAAACGCCATTTGATTTCTCAAAAAAAAACTTAATTTTTCAAAAACTTTATTTGAAAATCGTTAGAGCCGTTTTTTTAAATTCATTTTTTTATTATATATTTTTTTGAATTTAAGTTTTAAAAATATTTTTAGTATACAAATACTAAGAGCTTAAATATTTTTAGTATACAGTTACTTATAGCTTATTAATGTACGTTTTATATTTCAATTTCGTAAAAAAATAATGACACATTTTCGAGACATTGAATTTTTTTTAAAACAAAAATAAAAACAATGACATTTTTGATCATCAAATATTATTGAGACAGATTAAGAGCTTGTGCAGAAAACATTATTGAGATAAGTTGATTAATTCTTGAGAAAACTTAAAACCAAATTGCCGGTTTTATACGGAGGAATACACACAAATTTTGGGACTTCTGTTATTTTTAGACTTAAAACAAATTAAAAAGAAAACGCCTAAAGCTAATCGGCCTAAAACCTTAAATTCCAAATTTAAAGTCAATTGAATCATTGGTTTGGGCTAAGGATCGTGGACAGACGGACGGTATCGGGGGACCCACTTTTTTCGACTTTTTTACCATCGTAATGTAATGTTTGATTAAAACCTCGAGCTCGAAATTTTTTTATAAATGCAATACAGTTTCTATTATGTCGCAAGTAAAAAACAAAGTGAAACATTTGTTATACATACCACAAATATCTAAGGAATCAGATTATATAAAATTAGTTACCTCTAATATTTTACGAAGAAACAATTATATTACATCCTTATTTTATCTAAAAAAGAATTAGGTTTTTGAAAAGTAGTAACATTTTAGAAAAGTCGAAAAGACAGTTTTACACACAAAGCTGTCTTGAAAACAAGTATGGATAAACTTTAAACTTATTTTATATTATCCAAATTTGTTTGTTAATATTTTTTTTTAATTTCGAATTTTGCTAAAAAATACCAAGTAGTACCTTTATCGAAACCTAAATTCCTATTCGATTCTATTCAATACCTCGATCTACTCTAGTTCACAATAATTCAAAGTAATGCATTTGAACCTTAAAAAAGTAGGTACAACGAACACGACCAGGCAAATCATCGTCGTCGCCATGACACATTCATGTCATAATTATTCATTGAGCAAGTTCATCTTTTTTGTCTTTGCTCTTTGGTAATCAGTACTCAGCAGTAGTAGCGGTTTGCGAAATTCTTGCACTCGCGGTCGCGTCGTCTCGAATTACAAAACAAAAACATAATTAAAATATATATTTTTAATGTGCAGTATAAAAAATTCAAACAAAATGTTAAGTGAGTATTAAAGTTAAAGTTTATTTTAACTAAATATCAATTTATTCCGGAGCGAAGTGTTTTTCTTTTGTAACATAATGAGAATTAGAATACAATCCATTTTTGTTTTATTTACACAAAGCTCAGTCTGTTGGTAGGTAGTGGAAGCGTGCCGTAGTTGGTAAATTTAATTGGCGGTTTTATTTGAAAATTTGAATTTCGTCTCTTTGTTGGTTTGGTTAGTTCAGCTCGAAAAATAAACCATAGTAAAAAAGTGTATACAAATAATCAGTGTGTATTATAGTTTAATTTTAAGGAAAATAGAGTTTATAGTGGTTGTTTCTAAAATGACTTTATTTTAATTTCTTTCACAATTCCATCGCGTCTCACGATCGTTCTTGAAAGTGTTGGATAAGATATGTGTTTTGATGTCGGTTGGTTGACGGTATAATTTTAAAATTTTCATTTAACTGGGTAAGTGACTTTATTTTTTAGAGAAAATGTTTTTGAAAAATTGCAGCCAAGAAATTCGAAAATAATTGAAGTTGGAAATATTTTTGTAATCCTTATTTTCTGAATTTTGTGAATTTGGTCATAGCGCATCCAAATTCCTTACAAATTAAAATTGTTACTTGAAATACTCTAAAGATACCTGAAAAGTTAAACCAATTTTTGAACTGTTACTAAATTAATTCCTTTTGAAGTTAAGTTCATATACAAGAGTCGAATTTTAAAAGTATGATTTAAAGTCACGTGTACAACGTATGTATATGTTTTTTGTTGTGTGGCTCATTTGAAAGCCGCCGCTTTCCTCTTTCCAATGATGTAAAGGTTATAATAATTAAAACGATATTTAATGTCCAAGTTTGCCTTTTAAGTTGCTCAGGCGCATGCTAAGTTAGGCATTTTTTGTCCTTTTAACGAAATCATAATTTTTCGACCTTTAGGTACCTAATTGTTCATACTATCAACGCCTACCTCAAACTCAAGTAATTTAACTTCAGTTGAACACACTTCAGTTCTTGAGAAAACTTAAAAACAAAATAACGGTTTTATAAGGGTTACCCTTCTGAAGCAATGCCAAAATATATATTTCTTGTAGAAAGAAGCTGAATTAAGAACAAAAAAAATTAAAGAAAGTTCTAAAAAAATCTATCGGTTCATTTTTGAAAAAATTGTATTGGCGCAATGAATGGTTTAGTCTGTAGGGGCCAGGACAGACAGAAAGACTGACGGAATCAGGGGACCCACTTTTTTCTACTTTTCTTTACGAAAGCAATACTTGCCATATAGTTCCTATATGTTGCAAGTAAAAATCACTTTAATGTTCAATATTTATGTGCATCAAAAAAACAAGATGGAATTGAAGGCTAGTTTCAATGTTTCTTCTTAAAAACCTGAATACATATTTGCTCTTTTTCTTAGAAACAAATTTTATGAAAATAATTTAAAGCATTACTAAAGTTACAAAAGTTTTAGTTGTTTTTGACAGAAAACCCCTTTTTTATGAATGTCGTTAAATTACCAACAAATCTCATATGACAAAGTCTTGTGGTATTGAAGTGCTCCAAGTTTTGTCATTTGGTGATTCTTATTAAGTGGGACATCAGCCCCAAAATTTTTATTTGGGGATTCGGTCTTACTTGGGTGGGACTTAGGGCCCAAATAAGATTTCGGCTTTATGTCCCACTCGTGTGGGACATAAGCCCCAAAAAACAAAGTTGGGCGTTATGTCCCTGGGCCCTATGTCTCTGCGCCGATAACCAATTGGTCAAACTTTGATGAATTTGTGCTAAGTTTTTTGGAATATTGTAGCATCAATTTGGTGAATCAGTAACAGTCCATGCCTTGAAAAACATCCCCACACCATTACGTTATCTCCTCCATGTTTCGCAGTAGCTGTGGTGTAACATGGATTTAGTGCCTCTTTTGGCTGATCAGCGAACACGACGGAAACCATCGTAACTCTTGAAATTTAATTTGGACTCGTCCAAAAACAGTACGTTCCTTCATTTTGTAACGGTCCAGTTGATGTGGTCATGAGTAAATTTTAATCTCGCTAGCTTGTTTTTGGTGGAACTAAAAGGCTTTTTTTACAGCCTTGAAAGATTTTAGTACACTATCAACAGCTCGTCTCCGAATTGTTCTCGCGCTTACGTTTAAGTGAAGTTGGATTCGTATTTTTCTCGATGATATAAAAGGGTATTTTTTAATAGATTTAATATTGCAGAATCCTCTCATTTTGTTGTTTTTCTTGGTCAGCCACCTCGACGAACAGTTCGGAATGCCTTTTTAAAATAAATAAATTGGGTGGCGCAACTGTCCGTTGAGAACTAGGGCCTAGTGACTTGCAACTCTCAACCATTCCTGTGTGCGAGTAATGTTGTCAGGGATGGAGTGACCTACAGTTTTAAGCCGAATCCGAACGGCTAATTGAGAAAGCAATTTTCATGACAAGAATTACTCTTTACATTTTACATTTTACAAAAGTTAGCTTAGAACAGTGATGAACTTGCCCGTGAACTGAATAAATAGATTCAACTACACTCGTTTGCCAAAACCTTTAATATAAGCAATGGATTTTGAAGTTTTGTTTTGATCAACAAAAAATTGGGTCAACTGTCCTACTTATGTCATGTTTTTAATGAACCGTTATGAAAACTATTATCTCTTGTATTAAATTTATATTAAAGAAAAAAATTAACATAATTTTTCTTAGTTATTAATTATTGAATGACATAAAGATGGAGATATTTTTAGTTGCTAATGTTTTGGCCAACACTGTATGTACATGTTTAAATTTACAATTTTGAAAATTTAAATTTTTTTTTAAGTATAAGAATTATTTCTAGGATGAATCCTTAACCACCATTTTTATCCTCATTTCTTCAGATTTCCGCCCGTTTTAATTTCAGAACGATTTCATTGCAATTAGATGCTGAGATATGACGGATGGGAAAATAGTCTGATGTTAGGTGCTTTCACATACATGTCCTCTTAAACGGTTTTGGTTTTAAGAATATTTAAAATTAATTCTTGGTTTTAGAGCTCCTATACTAACTAAAATCACAGATAAGAAACTATATATATACTATAGTTTCGTATCTGTGGTTATAGGTTCGTGAGATATTTGAGGGCTCATCCTGATATCATTGTTTTTAAAATTTAATAATAATATGAACTCAAATGTTTAACATAACTTTAGAATGAATTTGTTTTGTAACTATCGTTATTTTCCGTCCTTATTTTTAATATCTCAAATCTTAAGACTATTCACTTAATCTTTAATTCAAATGACACGTTGTCTTAAAGTTAGCTGTTTTGTTAGGTCTTATGACTTTCTTTTAATTAGAAATAAGTTTACGGTCACTACAAATATTTAAATAATTTACACTTAAGTTCCTCACATAAGGCACTTAAGTGATGCTTCTTGCTTCAATCTTGAAAGTCAGAAAAAAGTGACACTATAGGAAACTTAAGTGCTACTTCATTTCTCTCGACATACACTACGAAAACTGACTCTTATATGCTTAAATTAAAGTATATTTTCACTCCCTTCGTGTAAATAAATGTTTCATAAATAATAATCATATAACTAAGTTTATTCTGTGCTTTCATTCTTCCCATAACTCTGTCCGAATATCAACACATATATAAATTGCACAAATGTAAAAGAAATGTCACGAAAGAACGTCGCGTCGTTCACTGTCGTCTCCAATTCCTTTGCCTATCATTCATTTCATTCATTCCCCAAAGAATCACCACCGATAAAAGTAAACAAATTATTAATATTCACATAATAATTAAATTAGGTTAAGTCTTTTGCACTGGGGGAATCATAAATTTACACCAGCATTCAGCCAGCAGTCAGAAGCAGGCTATAAGAGGTAGCAGCTCAGCAACGCCACTTGACAAATACATATATTGCCTCCGAGCTCTTCGAGCAAGCTTCAGCAACAGCAACACAAAATACCCGACTATTTGTCACGTTTACACTACGTTTAAGTTGTACAAAAAAGTAACCGTATCATTATTGTGAAAAATGAGCCAATTCAATGGCATAGTGTTCCGGTGTGGTGGCTGTAATAAGTTGCTGAAAGAAGGGTGACAATATGACAGACAGTAGCACCAGACACAACTATTTCTTATAACTTCTAACACTATACCCTTCTACAGAAAACACAACAAACCTCCTTGAAAATAACTATGTTCTGTCCATACTACGAAACGAACTATAGACGAACGGAACGGTAGGTATGCCCTGAGTCCTATAAGAATCCTGAGTGGCAGTGTGTTTTGTGTTACTGTTATAGGTGAAGGTATCCTGTGTTCATATAGTTCATAATGTCAATTGAAGGTGAGGTTTAAAGACACATAAAACAGAGCCCATGGGGGAAATAGAACCATAATAACGGGAAACACCTAAAACCCTATATACTATATGTACTTGTATTATGAAGGGTTTGTGGAGAGGTGCTTTTAGCTCAAAGGTTTACAGTTTACACCAAAGGGTATAACCACACGTAAAGTATGATTAATTCACTAAAGCACTGACTTCGGGCGGACATGTTCTCTACTATAAAATGTATGAAACCAATTATTACGAAAGGACTATGTTTTGGGGAAAGCAGAGGGAAGGATATGAAAACAAAGGAAATGGTATAATTAGGAGAGTCATAGATGGAGGCATTTTTGTGCGTTTTTGGTATCTGTATTATTCTAAGAAGTCAATTAACAACAATATGTGTTTTTTTTTTCGTATCCTTCTTTAAGGGAAGTTAACTCATATCATAGACAGTAGGCATACCAAAAAGCTTTAAGTTTAAGGAAACGATCTAGTAGATGAAACACCATCACAATCGCACCTCTTTCTAGTCCTGGCTTCATCAGGGTAGTTATTATAAATTTCCGAGTTCCAAGTATTAAGTAACTTTTGTTGAATGAGCAATCATCTCACCATCTCGCCATCATCATCGTACATAAATTATTTTATGATGTAAAGATTGTATGTAGCTTTCGAGTATAGCCAAACGTGACATGCGTCTCAAAGTTCTATACACACAAGTAGTAAACAAGGATATCTGATGTTTAAGATGCTTTTCAACAAGTGTATCCTTGAGATTGAATCTTGAGTTGAGAAAGAAACTGAAGAGAGAGGCAACAAAACAAAAAAAAAATAACGTATAACTAAAAAGTTATTTGTTGAATATGTAATGTTTTTTTTCTTGTGTACTTCTTTCTTTTCTTATTTTCCTACCCCCACCCAACTCCAACGATTAAAATGAGGTTATCCTTGAAGACAGATTGTGTATATTATTCATATTTATACTTACACATATATGTACATAGATTTACTTACTTTATGTGTATGTAATAAAGAAAGTCTTTAGGATAAGGGTTAATACATTTTATAATGACAAGATTGATGTTTGACTTCGAAAAAAGTGTTAAGAGTTTTGAAATTCGTTTTCAAGGAATACATTTTTTTTTTTTTTTTGTAACTGAACACGATGATGACGAGGGTTTAGGACCAACACCGACGACACGTGATGGTGACGGTGAAGGCGACGGGTAGACTTATTTTGACATCTGTTTAAAGGATTTTTGGCAACCCATATCATTAATACGTATAGAAAAGGACTGGTGTAAGTTATAAAATATTCAAGTGTGAATATTAAAATTTTGTTTAGAACATAAATAGGATTCATTGTTGATTGTATTTAGGTATCAAACAAATATGGCTCCTTAAACAGAACAATGATAAAAGGAATGAGATTTACTAAACCTATATGTTAATATTTAATTTTAAATAAATACATAGAAAAAGATTGAATTTGTCTATACAGAAGTCTTTAATGAAGTTTTGTTTAAATCACTTTGTGCTTTAATATTATATTAATATAGTAGTAAAGTGCTGGAAACCTTATGTAGTATTCATTTGACAGCTGACAATTCTGGGTTTTTGTGTAAAAATTTAATAACAAAATAAACAATGTGTTAACATTTTTTAACAATATTTTAAAAACAAAACGGAAAGTTTGTCTGACGTAGCTCAGTCGTAAATTTTTTTTCAAAAGTTTTCCAAACTAAAAAAAAATGAAAGCGGCCATATTGAGTTAGCTTCATCCGTTAAATTGGATGTCATTTATTCAAACTTTTCGCACAAAACCATAACGCCCAAATCCTGAAATAACCGTGTTTTGTTGAAATTCTATAAATAGTATAGTAGAAAATTCCCAAGAAAACCCATCGGCAGTAGCCAGATTTTTGTATTTAAAAATTGGTACAACTGAAATAAGACCTGTCAGAATAATAATACAAAAAAACACAAATAGAAGAAAGTTTTGTGAAAATTAAAAGTTAAAATTAACTTGAGCAAAAAAAAACTAACTAAAACTAATAAAATGAACAATTCTTAAGAAGAAATGGTAAGAAAACATCTGGAAATTGAGATTCTATAAAAAAAGTTCATCTCAATTTGACATGAAATAAAAACTTCAAGAAGGGGGCTTGTTCGTAGACTACTACATTAACATGTGGTGCTGAAGCGAGCTGGAAGCTCGCCTCAATTCTGTATAGACCTGAATCGAGTTGAAATGACATTGATCGAAATCGAGTCAAAATTTGTGAAGAAAAACCTGTGTGGAGGAGTTGGTTTTTAAGATAATGCATTACGGTCTGTTTATTTGCATGTTTGTGTACAAAAAATATAGTTTTGTGTTAATCAAATTAAAAAAAAAATTGCACATGGAGTAGGTATCATATTCTTATTGTTACGGTAAATTTTACCGCAACAGAAACCAGCCTTTGGCTGTTTTCTTTTTCTCGTTGTGGCTGCAAAATATCGGCAAAGTTGAGGGCAACCATGGTCTCATCAGCCACAGGTGTACCTAGCCTTTGTTTTGCAAAAGCAACAAAAGCAGGTGATCGAAATCGAGAACGAAAATGCCGGCGGATGAGCTGAAGAAGTATGAGGTCGGGCGGACCCTTACTTAAACATCAACAACAACAACATACTTTCTTATTTTAACGTAGATTAACTGAAATTAACATTTAATCGTTTACGTAAAAAAATGGGTTTTTAACACCGCGTTTTTAATTTTAATTTAACTTACTGTTTGGTACAAAATTCATATCTCGAACCTCGCGCGTAAAATTAATAGTAATAGGAAAATGCCTATAGTTAAGACTTCTTCTCGATTTTTGTTTTTCTTTAAACTTTCTCGAAAAATAAAAATAGTTGGGAAGGGGTCTTAACTCGTCCATTACGTTTCGGCAAGTTTTGGAAACTCATCCAACAACTTGTCGAAACCGTGTTTGTGTGTGTGAAAGCAAAGTTTCACTGAGAGTCAATAACGGTGGCTTTCCTGATGAGCGTTAAGCTCCCAGGAAGCCGTGATGCCGTGACCGACAATCACGAAAACGAATGCTTGTGTTTTAAGAATGTGTGTTTGACTGGAATGGACGAGGGAGGAAGGATATAGATGGGAATTAGCTTGGAAGGCACTCTTGAAAGAGCCTTACAAGCGAGAAGAATAAGCGAGAAGTTTAAAAAGAAAAAGTTCGAGGAATTTTTGTTTGAGGAGGAAGAAAAATCGAGAAGAAGGAAAAAGGTCAGGAAATCGAGGAAATTAACCAGAAAAATTAAGATTCGAGGATCGAGGTGTGAAGATCGAGGTTTAAGAGGAATATGGGAAGGGAGACAAAAACAAAACAAGATAAGTAGATTATTTCTTTGTTCGTTTGAATTTATGTATATATATTTCGCGTCCGGTATTAAGAACCCACTTTCTTTTACTATTTGCTTTTTTTATTTTTCCATTCTTTTGTAATTTGTGAAATTGTAATTTGAAAACATTTTGGGTTTTAATCCAGGGATCTTCAATCCCACGGTTTCCCAAAAATAAATGTTAAATTTAAAAACCAAACGGTCGTTGTGTTATCTTCTCAATCGCTTTACTCATCACAAAGTCTTGGAATTTTCTTTTTCGGTTTTTTTTTTTTAAATCCCTGGCGCCCATTTTTATTGCAACGTACCCCACTGTAGGTGGGATACGTTGCAACTGTAGCAATTTGATTGATTTTATAAATCGATCAACATTGCTACAATTTATAAAAATAATTCTTCCAAAAGAACCCAGCCCAGCTGAGCAGCCGCGGTTACAGCTTCGTCAACGAGCTGTATTGTTGCTTTTTTTTGTTCTCTCTGAAAAAGTGTCACATTATATGGTGCTGAACTATTCAGTTTTTCATTGTTTAACACGAATCAAACTATCTCACTTGCACTTCCTAAGAAACATCGAAATACCATTTGCATTTTAGAAAGTGCTGTCAAAATTAATTATTTTTAAATCTTCTTGTGCGGTGGAAACACCAAAAAGATTTATTTAATATAAACTGAGATAAACCTTTGGTGGAAACATAGCAAAACTTAATTATCTTTCTATTGTTTTCTCTTGCAAAATAAGCCCAGTTAGTCCATTTTCATTAACAAAACTAAGTAATATCAACAGTAACAGATTGATTTGTTTCCCCAATGGAAAAGACATGATTCCAAATGCACAACTACTCAACGAACACAGTCATCGAGATACAAATGCCATATCAATCGTACCAATATTTGAGAACGAAATCACATAAGATCCATTCGAGACTCGTATAAATGCCAAAAACCCATCCGTAGTAAGATTCTACTTTAACTTTTATCGGTAGTATTCATACTGCGGATATTGTTTTTGTTATTCGTGTAAAATCCTACTATACTATTGATAAATTTTCAAACAAAACACGGGTAATGTCATAAAGCTCAAAATTTGTCACAAAGCCCAAAAAGTTAAAATATATCGCCATAAAACCTAAATGTGGTAAACCGAAATAAATTTGAATTAAAAGAAAGCCCAAATTATTGTTAGTTGTCATTTTGCCCAAATTTTTGTTTACTTTAGAATTGAGTTCTATGACATATGTAGGGGTATGGTCTTTACCCCACCATACATATTTGACTGTTTATGCGTCACAATGCTGGGTGCTAGCACTGTGAGCAATTAAATCATTTCTTTTTATTTCACTTTGAAAGTTTGGCTTATTTGGATTTCTGAAAGTCAAATAAATTATATAAATAATAAATTTTGTTATACAGATAATAGTGCAGAAAGGGATCTGAAGAAAATTGCGTGGTTGGTTTTTTTACCATAGCACGAACCAATAACGCTAGAGACTTGAATTTAATTTTATATTTTATATTGTAACGCAATACCAAACAAATATATTTTTGGTTTTTTTTATAAATCAAAAAAACTGAAAAAAAAATATTTGTCACCTCAAAAATTTTACGAACAAAAAATGATTTTATCTCTGAAACAATTTAGTGCAACTAAGAATAACTTTTTTAATATTGTTTTTTTTAGGTTTTTATTTTTTGTAAAAAATCTGTCAATTAGATTTTTCTCAAAATTTTACCCAATGTTAAAAACACTATTTTTTATAAAAAAAATAATTTGAAGCCAATATCTCAAATTTTTGAAAAGATATTTGAGTCGAAAATCAATTTTTTTAGGATTTTATTTTTTATAAAAAAATTGTTAATTCGATTTTTCTCAAAACTTTACTGAATGTTGACAACAATATTTTTTAATAGATAAAATTAGTTTAAAGTCAATATCTCAGAGTTTTGAAAAGATATTTGAGTCGAAATTCAATTTTTATAAACTATGAGTAATGTTTTTTTTAGGATTTTATTTTTTATAAAAAAAAACTGTCTATTAGATTTTTCTCAAAATTTTACCAGATGTCAAAAACATTATTCTTCGTTGCACAACATTTTTTTGGAGATGAAATCATATTTTAGTCGTAAAATTTTCGAGGTGACAATTTTTTTTTCAGTTTTTTTGATTTATAAAAAAAAACCGTTAATTGGATTTTTTTCCAAAAATATAATTGTTTTGTATCACGTTACAATATATAATATAAAATTTAATTCAAGTTTCTATGATCATTGGTTCATGAGATACCAAAATTTTCACCTTTTTTTTAAACTGCTATGGTCTTCTTAAGATCCCTTTCTGCATCTTTCTGCCTTATTATCTGTATAACAAAATTTATTTGAAGTCGATATCTCCTCTGGTTCTTGAGCTATGGACGACGAAAAAACGTCGCGAACGTACGGACATACGGACGCACGGACGTACGGACGTACGTACACACGCACGCACAGGCATCTTTCTAAAAATCTTTTGTTTCGACTCTAGGGACCTTGAAACGTCGAGAAATCACAACTTCCTATGGGAAGTTAACAAGGCTTAGGCCGAGCGAATAATCTCTATATATTTTCTAGTTTGCTGCAAGGGACAGAGAACGCAATCCCAACCGATTAGTCCCTGGTGACCTTCGTTTAAGGGCGCCACGGACAAAGATTATCATCACTAAAAAGCACAGATTGTCTTCGGGATTGCTGCCAGGGCACCCTGTTTATTCCGATTTCCATTTCTTCAAAGTGTACAAAAAGGCTAGTCCGACCGATCATTCTTTAGTTTGCTGTTAGGGTGAGAAAATCAACCTAATATTCCATTTTTACTATCTAAGAGTATCTTGGACAAGCACATCGTGGCTGGTGTTCCGCTTTCCATTTTCTAACCTCATTCACAGGTCCCATTGTCCGTACAGCTACAAGATATGTATGATTACTTTAGATCAGCTACCGTGTTATCTTATTTAAATAATAACTTGTGAAGTATATGTGGTCTTGTGATTTAACACATTCAGGCTTTTTTATTTAAAGCTAAGGTATCTGCTACTGCTCCACAATCGATTTACAACCATACAAAGGGAATTCGTGAAGTTATCGATAACATACAACAGCAAATGTACGATTTGGTCATGGAAAATTTCATATCAAAAGATTTTTATCTTGCAACCGGAATCTTGGCTGTTACTTTATCTTTTTCTCTACAATAAAATAAACACTTATTGATTTCTCTTTTAAAAAATATTCGTGTTTTTAAATATCAAAATGAAACCTCTTATTGGAAAACCTTGTAGCTGCAACTAAGTGGGAATAACTGGTGAATGTTAAACCAAAAGTGCTTCGCTTCAATTTACCAGAAAAACTCTTCTCTGACAACTTTTTTTTTTTTATATAACCGGTGAATATTCCTATCGCCTGACATTTTGCACAGTTTAACAATAAGGACATCGTTTTCCACTAATTCCCTCGGAATTAACTGTTCCACTTCGATAGAGCTTGGAACAAAAGTATGCAATTGTTGTTTAACAACAACAACAACGACGACGACGTCAAGGTTCAATGGTAAAAGCTGAAACACAGTACCTAGTTTACTTTAACTCACCACCCTGTCCAGCTTATATGAAGTCATGTTTTGGCTTAAAATCAAACACTAAAACTTGCCGTCGGGTTTTTGCCTACTAGCTATTGACTTTTCTCGTATAGTATTTGTCAAACACACATAGAATTGAAACAACACATAACAAAACTCTACTCACCTCCATATACATAATGGCACATCCAATCAATGTTATCAGCAGGAAAATGGGACTGGCAACTTTGAAAACCTTCACTTTCCGATGATGGAACAAATATCCGGCCAGGACAATAGTCGATAGAGCACAACCAACCGAAACGGTCAACAATGATATCCTGTGAATATAGAATTCAAAATGCATCACATTTAATTATTATATTATACGTATTCGAGGATTAGTGAACCATACATATATCCTATTCACCTTTTAAATGCACATAAAATCGTCTATATAGCTTACCTAAATGGCCAATTATAGCTGGCTAAACAGGGTTCGGGCCCGTGGCAATCCCCACATCCGGGTGCACATTTATAACATACGAAGACATCCGTATAATAATTGCTCATATTGTCACGTTGCTCTTGCCATGCGATTTCCATGACAGTGCCATTAAAGCCGTCTGGATGCCGCACCGAATAAAAGCCACGTCTGCACAGACACTGGTAAGAGCCACGCGTCCATCCGTTTGGGGTGGCGATGATTTTATTTGTTATTGTCGGCGATTCCACGGGAATGCGATATTGGCACTGTTTTGTTTTTGTTTCCGGAAAATGAAATAAAAATTCATCATAAAAATGGGACATCATACAATATAGCTTTAAGGACCAACATAAAAAAAAAACAACTTGACACTCTATTTATAGGTATCTCTTACCTCCATTGTATCGGGATGGCATTTATGGGATCCGTGAAATGCTTGAATATCACTTATGGACTCAGTCATTTGGGTATCGACTAAATGGAAACGTCGCGATTGTATCTGCTGGTAGTTGAATCGATATTTAGGTGATTCGCATTGATTGACCCGCAGGCTTGTCACATCAATGTCAATGCTTATAAAACCTCTTAGTCCATGACGACCAATTGGTGGTGGTGGTATAGCTATGCTGTAGGACAATATCCATTTGCCTAGATTGCATGACAAATAGGGGAATGTCCACCAGCCTTTGTAGTAGATGTTTGGTGGGCTTTTAGCGAATTTTGGTGAATGTAAGGATATAGTTGATGTTTCATCATCGTACCTGCAAAATGGAAAATATAAATATATTATATATGCATGAATATATACGGGTATGTTTTGTTAAGGTGAATGCAAATTTAATTTCTTTATCAATTGCTGAATTGTTAAATGAAAATCGTGAACAATACATCAATCTTCTTCTGAAAATAGTTCTAAAAGCACATAAAGTACCACAATCAAGGTTTTCTGGTTAATCCTTTGAATACTATAGTGTGTTTGTTTGTTTAAGAAAATGGTCGCATAATTAAATGATGGTGGTTCAAATGCAGTGTACTATATTGTCTGAGGTGATGAAAGAATACCAATGAGGCTGAAACTAATCATGAGTCCACTGTATGGATGTTTTAAGATGAACCAAATCCGAACAAAAATTATTAATGCTCGAAACATTGTTTAGCGGGCATATAGCGACCATAATACTTGAGCAAAATAAAACTTTCAATTAAAGTTCTGCACGAGCTTTTTTTTGCAGACATTTTTGAACAAAAGTGGAAAGCCATTTAAAAGCCTCAAGTCTCCTAAAAAAGTTGAAATAACTGAATTTTATAAAGACTCAAAACATCCGAACTGCAACCTTGAGATCTAATGGCTTTTTTCTATTTCAAAACATCAAAATAAATATCGTTTACAACTGTTTTCTATGCTGAAAAAAGCTTACAATATTTTTAAAAGATCACTCACGTGAAGGGCTTTAAAAATTTGTTCAAAAACGAGTGGAAAAATGTATTGATGTTCTTGGAGAATATGTTGCAAACATAATAAATCTTTTTACGATGAAATATTCGTTATTAGGTCGAAAATAAAATGAGTAACCCTTATCAATACTTAAAAATAAGACGTTTTTGACAGTAAAAATTGGAAGTAAAGCTAGAATTTTGTGTTTCTACTGTTAATTGAAAATTGAAAAAGAACCTGGAATGCAACCAACATTGATAACTTCCCATCCTTGCCTGTCTATCGATAATTCCAAAAGTTTTACAAAAATTATTAATAACAATATTTTTTATAAGATTAAAGAAGCTTAAAGTCAATATCTTTCTTTGTTGTGAAGATATCAAAATATTGGTTCGGTTCTAGGGCAAGTTGTTTCAAAAGTTTTTAAAAAATCAAATGATTTCGTCCGTACGTTCGCGACGTTTTTTTCGTCGTCCATAGCTCAAGAACCAGAAGAGATATCGACTTCAAATAAATTTTGTTATACAGATAATAAGGCAGAAAGATGCAGGAAGGGCTCTTAAGAAAATTGCGTCGGGTTTTTTTTTTAATATATAGCAATTTTAAAAAAAAGGTGAAAATTTTGGGTAACCCCAAATACTTCACGAACCAATAACGCTATAACGCTAGAGACTTGAATTAAATTGTATAGTAAATATTTGAATGTGATACCAAACAAGTAGATTTTTGGAAAAAAATCCAATTAAATTTTTTTTTAAATCAAAAAAACTGAAAAAAAAAAATAAAATAAAATAAAAAAAAAATCACCTCGAACATTTTACGAATAAAAAATGATTTCATCTCCAAAACAATTTTGTGCAACGAAGAAACCCGTTTTTGATATCAGGTAAAATTTTGAGAAAATTCGAATTGACCGTTTGTTTTATAAAAAATAAAAACCTAAAAAAAAACATTACTCAAAGTTGGTAAAAATTGAATTTCGACTTCAATATCTTTTCAAAACATTGAGATTATGGCTTCCAACTCATTTCACCTTATAAGAAATATTGTTTTCAACATTCAGTAAAGTTTTGAGAATAATCAAAAAACAAATTAATAAAAGTTGGTAAAAATTGATTTTCGACTCAAATATCTTTTCAAAAATTAAAAATATTGGCTTCAAACTAATTGTATCTCACAGAAAATATTGTTTTCGACATTCAGTAAATTTTTTATAAAAATTCAACAGTCAGTTTTTTATAAAAAAAAAATAAAATCGACAAAAAATAGTACGCAAATTTGGTAAAAATTGATGTTCGGTTCTCGATATCTCGTGAATAATAGAAATCATTGGCTTCAAATTAATTTCATTCATCCAATTTGTATTTTTTTATATTAGAGATAAAAACTTTTAAGAAATGCTACTAAAATTGGTAAAAATTGGTTTTCGAATGAAAATCTCGTTAACCAAAATAGATTTTGAAATCAAACTCTTTTATCATATGCAAAATATTGTTGGTAATTTTTAAATTTTTTAGAATAATTCAACTGATAACTTTTGTAACAAAACACGAAAACCTACAAACCTTTTAAGCAAGACAGTTATCAGTGTGGGTCGCAATCCAGCCTATTTGGTTTTTTATTTTAGACTTTTCGTGTTCTAGGTTTTTCTAAGTTTTAAATTTGGTCATTTTAATGTGTTTAATGTGTATTTTGTATTTTCGTCAAAAAAATCTTGCTACTTTTTTACAATTTTCATAATATTTCACTGATACATTGTTGTAGTTGTTTTACGACTTTCTTCAAAGTCAAGTTGGCTTTATGAGAAGCCCTGTAAGCATAATTATAGAAGAACAGTTCAATTGCTTTGAAGAAGAACTTCTTAAAATAATATGAAGTACTGAAAAAATTCGAACAGAACTTTTAAGCAAATCATTCTCACATTTCAATACTGATTTCAAGACTCGGTATCTCAAAGCTTGCAGGATCGAGGTCCATTTTTCAAAGCTAATGAAAAATAACTAAACAGTTCAATTTAATTCTTTGGAGCACCTCCGATTCCGAGGAAAACCGTGGTTGTCCAGAAGTAAGTTTTGAAACTTCTTCTGAACGATAAAAAAGGGTGAAAACCCAGGATTTGAGAGATTTGGTTAATGTCCTATAAGACTCAGCTTTAAGCCTCAATAGAGCTGAAAAGTACCGAAAATCATTTAACAAGTCTCAGGAGAAAAGTTGATGTATGACTGGAGAAGATGCATTGGTAGTATTAGTAGCAGCCAAACTATCACGACACCAATATAATGTGATAAGAATGAGCGCTCCTGAAAATTTCCATCTTACAAAGTTATGTAAATAGAAGGGAAAGAAAAATTGCCATTTCAACAAAGATCAAATGAAAATTTCAACTACAAGTGCCGAAGTCAGTCGTCAAGTTTTACTTTACAAAAAATAACTGATTTCGATGTTTAAGTGTGTGTTCTTGAGGCAATAGATGCGAAACTTGAGCAATGTTTCTTAATATCAAATTTTGGTTTGAAGGTAGCTCGGCACGAAATTCCTGTAAACAAGCTTTTTGCACAAGTCAGAAGCAGACGATTTTATTGTTGTTATTACTTGTTTAATTTCACTTTGACTTATATTCTGGCAAAACGCTCATCTAGCTTTCACAGGTCTTTTAAAATTGAGTTTATTAAAAAGTCAACTAAAATTTCGAAAACTGAAAAAAGCTAGACAGATTTAAGACCTTCCAAAACAGGTCTGTAATAGTAGATCATTCATTAATTTTTGCTCTGATTCATGGAAAAGTATGTAATGCTTTAACTGAAACCACCTCAACCTAAAAAATGTTATTTGTGTGGAGCAACTTCTAACCAATTCAACAATCTAGGATTATTTTTTTGGAGTTGGTCTCTTTTACATCTGTCACTTGATTTATGCTCAGTTTAGTTTGAAATTGTAGGTGTAGATCAAATGCAAAATATGCCATAATGTGCCGTAAGACAGTCCTAATTAATGAGAATGACGAGGAATCGACGACTCATTCGGGTCTTCGGCAACACTTTCAATTACAGCAGCGAAATTCTCCTGATGTGACTTATTAGTCTCATTTCACTCTATATAAAATGTTTAAAAACCTTGAATGTTACTCTTACGTGGCTTAAAAGTTTTGTTTAGCTATATGCTGAAATTTAAAAACACCAATTTTCAGCATCATTATATATATTTCTCAATGTAGATATTTCTAAAACATGATGTAATAATTTTATTTATACTAGTTTCCGCTCTAATCTTTAAAGTCGTTGTAGCATAAATGCTTGAGAGTTCCTTTTAGGTTTATGTGAAGCAAGTAAAGGCTAATAAAGAAGTAAATACAGGGTTTTTCAACAGGGACGCTACACAAGTATAGCGCAGGGACAGCAAACGACGCCATATTGCTTACTTCTCTTTTAAAATTTCTCTTCAGTAAGGTTTGCCATTTCATGATGGAAAAATATACGAGCCAAAAGCGAGTCGTAATTATTAAAATTTACTACCGAAATTCGGAGTCAGTGGCCTCAACGTTAAGAGCACTACGTGCAATTTATGGTCGTCATAATCGTCCTAGCAGATCAACAATTGAGCGTCTAGTGGACAAATTTTAAATCCTAAGGCACAGTATAAAATGTTCCGGTGCCAGTGAGACAAAGAAGTCCCCGTAGTGTCGAGAATATTGCTGCCGCTGAGGCTTCAGTTACAGAAAGCTCAAATGTGTCCCTCACACGTTCGTTCTCAAGCGTTGGGCATCTCTATGACGCCGTTTTGGCGAGTTTTGAGAAAAGATCTTGGCCTACATCCTTACAAGGTTAAATTGACGCAAGAACTGAAGCAGCTTGACTACCAGAAGCGTCGTATGTTCGTGAATTTGGCTGAGCAACAACTTGAAAATGATTTGGATTTTCATGGTAAAACCATCTTCAGCGATGAGGCTCATTTCTAGCTGAATGGCTTCGTCAATAAACAAAATATGCGGTATTAGTCAGGCAGCACACGTACTCCATGAGTCATCATTGCATCCCGAAAAAATTACGGTTTGGTGTAGTTTATGGGCCGGTGTGGCGTCATTGGGCCGTACTTCTTCCGTAATGATCAAGACCGGCACGTTACTGTGAATGGGGATCGCTGACGTTCAATGATAACCGAATATTTTTGTGCCCAATTGGATGATATGGTCTTGGAGGAAATGTGGTTCCAACAGGACGGCGCCACAATCCACACAGCGAAGGCCACAATCAATTTGTTGGAAACCAATTTTGGAGAACGTGTTATCTCACGCAATGGTCCAGTCGCTTGGCTGCCTCGGTCGTGCGATTTGACACCGTTAGACTATTTCCTGTGGAGCTACGTCAAGTCTATGGTCTATGCCAACAAGCCAGCGCCGACGATTGATGAATTTCGTACGGATATCGAACGTGAAATTGCAGCAGTATCGGCCGATTTCTGCTTGAAAACCGTCAAAAAGTGGGTTAAGCGTCTGGACTTTCTGCAAGCGTGCCCTTGGTGGCCATGCAAAAGAAATTGAGTTCCATACTTAATGGCATTGAACGTACTTTTACAGGAATAAAAAATGTCATTGATATCCAAATCCGTTTTTGTTTTATTTAAAAAAAAACTTTTGTAGCGCACTTATTGAAAAACCCGATAGGATACTGAAAAATATTTAAACATATTTCGAAAACATTCACTTCTTCATGAAGCCTACTAAAAAATTGTTTTCGAATCTTAAAAGGTGATATCATACAAATCTAACGTAATAGATTGATTTTCAAGACAATCAAAAACCTTAGAAAAAGTATAATTTTAATGTTATTTCAAAAACAATATTGAATTTATACGACAGCATCGAGATTTAAAGAAATATTTGATTAATTTTATTTTTAACTGCAGTCTCGACCTGTACATTAAAATTGAATTCAATAAAAATCTTACAAAACGAAAAGATACCCTTAAGAGTAATTAAAAGTCTATAAAATTTGAAATTAAAATGGCCACAACAACATTCAACCTTGATGGTCCAAGGTTTAGGTATTTCAAATAATAGAGCTCTTGTGGAAATCCATCTTAAGTCATTTCTAAGTTTCCTACCGAGCCACCTACCAGACATATGAAGTAGAGGTAGAGGTGTTTTTGGTTTTTATTGTCGATTAAATGTTAAGCTTTTATTTATTGCTAAATTTTTTTCCCTCCACACAGCAAAACTGACAACAGCTTTTCTTCTTGATTTAATGTCTCATTCATCTGATGTTTGGCAGAATGAAGCATGAAGTGATTTTATGTTTGGAGTCGTACGCATTTTAAGACTTTTGTTGTTGTTGTTGTTTTTGTATTCCGATTTTTAATTCCTATTAAGCTTAAGTATGATTTACCCTCGTTAAATTCTTGGATTGAATGATTTTTCTACCAAACAAGGATTTTCTTAGAATTATGTACATATGTATATTTGTTGAGCTGTGTTTTTAACGACTACTGTCTATTGAATATTTATTGATTTTTTTTTTGATTCACATAAAATTGTATGTAGGTATGTGTATAGTGTAGACGTGGAAGGTATGTTGTTTGTCATGTTAAGTCAGAAAATTGTCGTTAATCACTTAAGAACCCCACATGAAAACAGATCAACCGAAAATAAGATGATTTATGTTGTTTTCTTTTTGTAATATGTAATGTAGGTTCAATTTATTCATCTATATACGTTACGTACAATATTCTGATGTATACTAACAGAACAAAAAGCTTGCGTGACTAATGACTCCTTCGTGACTATAATAATTTTATATTAAATACCCTGATAGATATAAAGATATATAATAGTTTAATGAACCCTTTCAACAAGGAGTAAATTAAATTAAAAAAAAAGGCTTGTAAGATACTTAAAGTAATTAGCTATCAGAAGTGTTTACATTGTTTCCTGAAACGATAATATTTACGACTTACAAGTATTATTGTTATTATTATTATTAAATTTTGTTGTACAACACAAAAAAAAAGAAAAATAATGTAATTAATAGTGCGTTGTGTATACGCCATAGTGAACCGGAAGATAAATGAACAAAATAATTAATTTTAATAAATTCGATATAAGGATTTTTACTTCTGGGGATGTTTTTTTTGTATTTTATTGAATCGACTATGAATAAGTAAGTTAGTAAATTAAAAGGGTTTTATTAAGCATCGCGTGGGGGTGAAATTATAACTCCCATCCAATTTCTGGACAAATGAAATATAAATTTCCTTAATTTTCTTTTTTGAATTTATGAATTTCTCATTCAAATTTGTATTGATAATTTGATACAGATAAAGTTTTTCATACATATTAGAAACATTTTAAGGAGTTTTTTTAGGGTATGAGAACGTTAAAGTTATTTCACAAAATTGCAAATTTTCCCAAAAAATTGGTTTTAAAATCATGTATCAGGATTTATTATTGTTCAGTAATCTAACTACTTGTTAAATTGGATCACGTCTGGAAATAAGTAAAAACCCAACTATTACCCCAACTCAAGGCCTTTTTTTCCTATTTGTATCCTTCTGATTTTTGAGCACTAGATTCTGTGTATCCTTCCTCTTGAAAAAACCCTTTTTTCATACAATATCCAGCTACAAGTTCAATGAAGGCAAACAAGCATATGAACAAAAATAAAAATCAAAAAATGTTTTAAGTCCTTAGTATGGCAACCGCAATAAATAATAAATGTTTCTCTTGTCGTTTCAATTAGTTATATTTGTATACAATGAACGCGTTCTGACTGCTGTCTCGTTTATTTTGCTTTCGTGTTTTTAAAAATCACACTTGATATTGTGAAAGAATGAGAAAGAAAAGATTAAAAAATAAAAAAAAAAACATAATTTTTTGTGTCTGAAGGATGTCATCTGCTTTTGGAACAAAAACTTTTAGACATTGTTTTTATACTCCCATAGTAAAAATACATATTTATAAAAGTAAAAACAGAAAAAAAAACTTTCACATAAGGACACAAATATTGTTGGGAGTTTCATAAAAGTTATGACAAGCTATAAATATGTTTTGTTTGTTTTTTTTTCTTTCTATTCTATATTTTTAATGTTCGCATGTCCTTGAAAAAAAAAAGTTCTCCACATTGAACTTAATGAACAATCTAAATTTGTATGAAAAGAGGCTTTTATCGATTTGGATGTTTGAGTTTTTGCTCATTTTGTTTTTAAAAAAAGATTTAAAGCTATAATTCATCTTCTTTCGTTAATTTAAGTCGTAGTTAGTTGAAATTAAAAATAAATTATTATTAGAAAAGAAGGTTATAGTAATTTGTTATTTCTAAATTTATAAAGTTTTTGCAAATTTTTTGAACATAGATTTATGTAAGTATTTAACATAATTGTGAAAAAATTATAATTACTTGTAATTAAAATCTTTTACTTTAAAATGTAATTGAAGATTTTCAGTTATTATTGACATTTAATTGAAAAAAATTGAAAAGCGTCAATTCCTTCCAATTCAATTAATGTAATTGAAAGCAAAAGTAATAATAATCGAAGAGCATTAATGATTGTTTTTTTCAGTAATCATTACATAAAAATATAATTAAATAAGTATTTTCGTCAATTCCATTTTTCGGAGTATTAAAAATGTAGTGTTGTTTTATGTATGTTGATTTGAATTTATTTATAAATAAAGAAAGAACCCAAGAACTTGAACAAACCCATTATAATTTTCAATGACATGATATTAGTAATTACATTTTTTCAATTATAATTACAAGTAATTGAAATGTTATTTTTTTGTTACAATTACATTCACAAGACCGATGGCCCGGATAGTATCCCTGCTGTTGTTTTGAAGAGGTTTTCTTCATTCCTGCTAAAACAACTGTGTTAGCTTTTCCATTTGTTCTACTCTACAGGTCTCTTTCCGAGTGGATGGAAAACAGCATTTGTCCAACTTTTCCCTAAAAAAGGCGAATCCTCCTCCCCCTCTAACTATCGTCGAATTGCCATTACGTCCGTTCTTTCAAATGTCATGGAAACGCTGATAATTTTTTAGCTTAAGAAATATCTTAAAGAACGAAAGCTTCAGGTCCACTGGTGATCTCATGGTTTATCTCACCGAACATTGCAACAAATATTTACATCGTTTTGTAAAATGAAAGTTTATTCCACTCAATAGTTTAAAAGCATTTGATAGAGTTTTCCACCAAGCTCTCTTATCGAAAATTCGTGCATTTGATATTAACGAATATATTCTTTGATGGGTTAGAAATAATCTTTTGGACCGTTCAATTCAAAAAGTATTAGAAGAATTCAAATCTAATATCCACAAAATAAATGCTGGTGTGCCTCAGGGCTCCGTCTTGTCTCCGACACTCTTCCTTATTTTTATAAATGATTTTTTGTCTGAAATTTCTTATGCACTTATTTGTTTCGCTTGTAAAAGTATTCTCAGCTTTTCATATTTGCTTTAAGATTAGGACTATCAACGGCAGCGTCTGATATGCTCATTAAATTCTGATCTTGACAGCGTTATCTAATGGTGAATCAATAACTGTGTTCAATTTAATTCTGCAAAAACTCAATGCTGTCTACTGTTGCAAAAACGAAATTATCCCTTAATGCCACTATCCATTGGTGGTATCTACTTGCATCTAGGAGACTGAACAGCATTCAGTTCTAGGTATGTGCATAGCAAACCATCTCTTGTGGAGTGATCACATATTTAGGTTTTCTCCGGCGCGACGATGTAAGAAGTTTTTTAAAGCTTCTGATCCGGCTACAATTCACAAAGCTTTTATTCGTCTTGAAATCGAGCATAATTATCATATTTGGGCTGGTGCCTTATTAACGTACTTGAGTCTTGTGGATATAATTGAAAAAAAAGAGGTCTAAAAATCATAGGCGATCATTCTATTACTCTTCAAGCATTTTCAACCGAAATACACGTACTTCTAGAAATGCTCATCATTTCCCCCTTGAGCCCAATTTCGGACGTTGCATTGAGTACGGCGTATTCTTTCTTTAGTCGCACTGCAAGAATGTGAAATGCTTTACCAGGCTTAATATTTCCAACTCATTAGAATTTGCAGACATTCAAAACCAATGCGCATCGGTATCTCGTTTCTTATCCTATCCTCCTTTCTTATTTGCTCGCACTGTGCTTAGTCATTATAAGGGTATTTATAACCCCTTTAATGCGTGCACAATAAAGAAACAAATCTATAATTGTATTGGTAAAAAGGTCAGTTACTAATTTCTTATAATTCAATTGAAAGTTAAAGTTAATTAAGAAAAGTATTCATTATTTAAGGTAATCTAGGCATCTTCTTGTTTGTTTTAAAGTCATAAGTTAATTTTCCATCTGTTTTGTGCTTGAAATCTTTTTATTATTATATCGGGTGATTTTTTAAGAGCTTGAAAACTTAAAAAAAAAAAAAAACGCATAAAAGTTGCAAAATCTCATCGATTCTTTATTTGAAACGTTAGATTGGTCCATGACATTTACTTTTTGAAGATAATTTCATTTAAATGTTGACCGCGGCTGCGTCTTAGGTGGTCCATTCGGAAAGTCCAATTTTGGGTAACTTTTTCGAGCATTTCGGCCGGAATAGCCCGAATTTCTTCGGAAATGTTGTCTTCCAAAGCTGGAATAGTTGCTGGCTTATTTGTGTAGACTTTAGACTTGACGTAGCCCCACAAAAAATAGTCTAAAGGCGTCAAATCGCATGATCTTGGTGGCCAACTTACCGGTCCATTCCTTGAGATGAATTGTTCTCCGAAGTTTTCCCTCAAAATGGCCATAGAATCGCGAGCTGTGTGGCATGTAGCGCCATCTTGTTGAAACCACATGTCAACCAAGTTCAGTTCTTCCATTTTTGGCAACAAAAAGTTTGTTAGCATTGAACGATAGCGATCGCCATTCACCGTAACGTTGCGTCCAACAGCATCTTTGAAAAAATACGGTCCAATGATTCCACCAGCGTACAAACCACACACCAAACAGTGCATTTTCCGGGATGCATGGGCAGTTCTTGAACGGCTTCTGGTTGCTCTTCACTCCAAATGCGGCAATTATGCTTATTTACGTAGCCATTCAACCAGAAATGAGCCTCATCGCTGAACAAAATTTGTCGATAAACACATTTCGAACCGAACACTGATTTTGGTAATAAAATTCAATGATTTGCAAGCGTTGCTCGTTAGTAAGTCTATTCATGATGAAATGTCAAAGCATACTGAGCATCTTTCTCTTTGACACCATGTCTGAAATCCCGTGATCTGTCAAATACTAATGCATGAAAATCCTAACCTCAAAAAAATCACTCATTTATTAGACATCGACAGATATGTATACATGAGTCACTTAAAAATTGGTTCATAAATATTGAAAACTTATTTCCAAATTGAGTGCTGCGTTGCCTACACAGGTTTTTGAAAAGAATTTGGGAGTTTTAAAGTCATCTCAAATGATTTATTTTTACTAAAATTGAAGACATGCATACGTTAAAATGACCCCTGGGTTACTCAGGATATTTTCTTCAATAACACAAATGTTCTTAAGTAAACAACAGGACATTGACAACCCTGTGACCAAATCCGCTCTTGTTGTTTCTTATTCCCTTTAAGTACATTATTTGGTCGAAAGTTAAAATGACAGAAAAATTATTGGTTCTGTAGAGAAGACTATGGAAAAAGAGGACAGAGTCAATCACAAAATTCTACTCCACAAATTGCTTTCCTTCGAAATAAGTTCGTCTCTTTTCAAATAATTCAAGTCCGACTTTACTGGAAGATAAGAAATTGTTGAAATTAAAAATGAGATTTGTATCCCATCAGGCGTTCCACAAGGTAGTCATTTAGGACCTTTACTTTTTCTTATAGTTGTGAATGATATTCCAGCTATTTTCAAAAGTTCTGACTGTCTGCTTTTAGCCGATGACCTCAAGATCTACCACAGTATTACCTGCATATCGGATTGTAGTCTTCTGCTAAAAGACCTTGTGATATAAGAAGATTAATGCAGGATAGACAATCTTCATTTGAATGTAAAAAATGCCAAATTCTATCTTGTTATTGGATTCTTTCATCTTAAAAAAGTCATTATTTGATGTGCTCTTTGAGCTATCAAACATTATTTGTAGCGAATATAAGTCTCAATCTATGTAAGAGACTTGTTTTTTCTTATTTTTATTTACTTACAAAATATACATACAAAAAAAAAATTTATTTTTTAATTTATATCAGTAACCTGGCAACTCGAAAACTGTATCGATTTTTAAGCTTTGGTATCGATTTGGTTTTTGGCTTTTTTCAATCTCTTTTTTGTATTTATAAAGTTAAAAACTAAATTTAAAACAAGTGAATTGCACTATAACTTACTTTTAATCCTCTAAGTAAATTTGTTTTGGTTTAGATTGTTATCGTATGATTACGAATAAGCACAAAAAAGAACCCATAAGAATTAATGGATCCGTTTACTGCTTTATTTCTGTCTATGATCCAGGATCCAGCAACGTTACATACATTGTTCTTTCTTATACTTGGCTTCTCTATAGTTTTAGATATTATACACAACACAATAAACTATAGAACTAGCAAGGAATCTGGAAACTTAGTCCCTTTTCCCATTAAGTACTCTCACGTGTCATTACTTCTCGTTTAAGCCCGAAGCAGGAAATAAAAATAAATAAATAAAATAATTCTCAACCAAACGCTTGCTGATATTCCGAGTTCCGCCGCTGCGTTGCCGCCCAACAAACGATAATTGCCACACCATAAACTTTTTTGTTATTTCTTATGTGAATGTGTGTCAGATGTATGGTGGTGTAGTCTATGGTGTAAACCCACATCCTGTCGAACAAAAAAAGATTCAACTCCACAACACACAACTTGTTTTCCAAAATAAAATAAATTACAAAAATTTTAGTAGGTATAGGAAAATATTCAACTTGGAATTTCTATTAGTTCGTAGTCTTTATACACAGAGTAAGCTGAGTAAGAGGGATTATTAAATTGTTATGGTATTATGGCTTACATTGAAAGCGTACTCAAAAAGGACTAAACAAGTTGCACGTGTTTTTGTCTCCTATAAAACTATCTACACGTATATAAGTAGTAGTAGTGTTCCATATATAAGATGCGTTGTATAGTATAGTTGTAAAAAATTATAGCTATAACACTGTGTTGTATGTTTCTTTGACAAAAGTTTCTTAAATTCATTAATTTTATTTCTATATATTATGTACGGTACGTGTAAGGACACTGGACAGAGGACGTACTGCTAGAAATATGTCATCCTCTTGTATAAAGTTTTTGAGAACAACAAAACCATTAAAAATTTTAGTTTTGATGACAAACTATTTGGAAAACAATGTTTAAAGGCTTAAAATAATTCCAAACATATCAATCATATAAAATTGAATTATGTATATGTAAAAGGATATACGAGTATCCTTTATATATAATCATACAGTAAAAACACAATTGAGGATTGAAGAGTTAACGATATTAATTCTTGGAAATGAAGCGTAATGGTTTAAAACCTAATAAAATAATAAATTAATAAATAGTCCATAATATATACTTAATGTTATCGGTTAGATTGTTTATCTGGTAAACGATGCAGTTCAAGAATGTCTAATTGACTTTAAATCACAGAATTCCAGTGACATTTCAAGAGCTCACTTGGAATTGTGTTTTAAAGGACATGACTTACTTTTTGCAATCAAGAACATTCGTTTAAAACTGGTATCAAATGAAAGGTGAGACTTTCAAAATTATTCAGTGGGTTCACGCACAAGATATTGGCTTAAATCCTTGTTAATAACATCGAAATATGGAGAAAGGACTTTCAAATTTAAACAGCGGGTGTTTTTTTTTGTTATAGCAATTTATTCAAACAAAAAAGTGAAAAATTTTGTCGAACCCCAAATATTTTTCAAACCAATGACACTATTTACTTTAATTAAACTTTTTTAAAGGTTTTATTTAAGACATGTGGTTTTAAAGAAGGAATAAAATGCATATAAATTAGTGTTATGGCTAAGAAATTAATGTTTAAGAAAATGATCTTTGGGCCAATTTTCGACTAGTTCCTGCAGCAATTGGGGCCGTATATATCTGCAATAACGAGCCAAATATTCAATTTCAAGGTGTCAATGGTCTTAAGCTTATCTGCGTGGACAAGCAACTTAACATAACTCCACAAAAAATAGTACAGTGATGTTGAATCGATCTTGGGGGCCACGCCATCCATAGGCGCTCACCAAAAGTTTTCTTCAATAAATTGATTGTTTCGTTTATTTTGGTAACAAATTTGAATGATTTGCAAACATTGTTTAGGTTTAATTCTATTACTTATTTAAAGAGGCTGAAATGTGACATACACTGATAATTGCCCAACCGTGACTGTCGATTTGTGTAAAAGTTCAACAACATATTAATAACAATATTTTGTGTAAAACAAAAAAAATCGAAGTCAATATCTTTCTTTGTTCTCATAATCCTTGAGTCGAAAGCCATTTCTTATCAGTTTTTTTTTTTTGCTTGTGTAGGTGTTCGTGTTTCGTAAACAAATTTGGCATTTGTATCTAAAAAAAGAGGCTGGGATGCTACCCACACTGATAACTTCCCATCCCGTCTGTCGATTTGTTTTTCTTAAAAGTTTGTAGGTTTTCGTGTTTTGTTAAAAAAGTTCTCAGTTGAATTGTTTTTTTAAAAACTACCAATAATATTTTACATACAATGAAATAGTTTGATTTCGAAATTATTTTTTTGTTAACGAGAGTTTTAGTGGAAAACCAATTTTAGTAGCATTTCTTAAAAAAAATATTTCTTATATAGGTAAACAAATAAAAATTGGATGAATAAAATTAATTTGAAGTCAATATCTTCTATTGGTCACGAGATATCGAAAACCGAACATCAATTTTTATCAATTTTGCGTACTATTTTTTGTAGATTTACATTTTTTTTATGATAAAACTGACTGTTGGATTTTTATAAAAAATGTGCTGAACGTCGAAAACAATAGTTTCTGTGAAATGAAAATATTTTTTATTTTTGAAAAGATATTTGAGTCGAAAGTAAATTTTTAGGTACTAAGTTTTAGTACTGTTTTTTTTGGTGGCGCAACAGTCCTTTGAGAACTTAGGCCCAGTGACTTACAACTCTCAACCATTCCTGTGTGCGAATACTGCTGTCAGGGATGGAGGGGTCCTACAATTTTAAGTCGAATCCGAAAGGCTAATTTGAGAAAGCATTTTTCATGGCAAGAATTACTCTTGGAGAATTTGTCAATTCCTCGGAAGAGGCAGTACCCGTGAAATAAACTTTAGTTGGCAAAGACAAGGATCGATCCCAAGACCTCTGGAATGACAGTCCAAAGAACTTACCATCATGCCACGGGTTTTTTTTTTTTTCTTTTTTTTGTAAAAAACTGTCAATTCGATTTTTCTTAAAATTTTACCGAATATTGAAGACAATATTGCTTATAACAAAAAATTACTTTAAAGCCAATATCTTTAAGTCTTGAAAAGATATTTGAATCGAAAATCAATTTTTACCAACTTTTATTAATTTTTGTTTAGTTTTTATTTTTTTTTTTGTAAAAAAATTGTCAATTCGATTTTTCTCAAAAATTTACTGAATGTTGACAACAATATTTTTTAAAATATAAAATAAGTTTAAGGCCAATATCTCAAAGTTTTGGAAAGATATTTGAGTCGAAAATAAATTTTTACCAACTTTTATGAATATTTTTTTGGGTTTTTATTTTTTGTAAAAAAACTGTCAATTCGATTTTTCTCAAAATTTTACCGAATGTTGAAAATAATATTTTTTATAAGATAAAATTAGTTGGAAGCCATTATCTAAAATTTTCGAACAGATATTTGAGTCGAAAATCAATTTTTACCAAATTTTAGTAATGTTTTTTTTTTTTAGGTTTTTAATTTGTTTAAAAAAAACTGTCAATTCGATTTTTTTCAAAATTTTACCAGATGTTAAAAACATTATTCTCCGTTGCACAAATTTGTTTTGGAGATAAAATCGTTAGTTGTTCGTAAATTTTTCGAGGTAAATAATATTTTTTCTTGTAATCTTCTAAAAATATATTTGTTTGGTATCGCGTTATAATATATAATATAAAATTAAATTCAAGTCTCTAGCGTTATAGGTTCGTGAGATATTTTGAGTAACCCAACATTTTCACCTTTTTTTTTAAATTGCTATGGTAAAAAAACCAACTCCGCAATTTTCTTGAGAGCCCTTTCTGCATTTTTTTTGCATTATTATCTGTATAACAAAATTTATTTGAAGTCGATATCTCTACTGGTTCTTGAGCTATGGACGACGAAAAAAACTTCCCGAACGTACGGACATAGGCTTGTTTCACACTATACGGTTTTGACCGTACGGCAAAAAAACTGGACGACAAAATTTTGTTAGAGGCGCGAAGAAGAGCATATACGCTTTCATATTATACGGTCACGGTTTCTAGCAAAATGTCGCCGTTCGGTTTTTTTCCGTACGGTCAAAACCGTAAGAAGAGCATATACGCTTTCATATTATACGGTCACGGCCTCAAGCAAAATGTTGCCGTCCGGTTTTTTGCCGTAAACAAGCCGTACGGACAACAGACGTACGGACGTACGAACGTACGTACACACGCACGCATAGACATCTCTCTACAAATCTTTTATTTCGACTCTAGGGACTTCAAGGTCCCAACGTCGAGAAATTTCAAAATGTTCAACTCAACAAATTGGACCGATTACAATAAAACTTCCTATGGGAAGTTAAAAATTAACTTAAAGTTAGAAAATATATTTTGCATAAATGACAAAATAATTTCAAAATCTAAAAACTAACTTAAATTTAGAAAGAATGGTTTTTATATGACAAAATGATTTCAAAATCTGTTTTTATTAACTAAATTTTAGTCTAATACCAATTTTATTTGCTTTTTTTTAAAGATTTGTATTTCCTTTATAAAAAATTTCAGATTGGATTTTTCTTACACAATTATCTTACGTTAACAAAAACATTTTGCACAGAATGTGAAATCAGTTTGAAGTTAATACCTTCATTTATTCACGAAATATCAAGACATTAACATCAATTTTTACCAATTTTGTGTAGTATTTTATGTTGACTTTGATTTTTATCGAAAAAATTAGATTAGTATAACAATTTTACTGAATGTTGAAAACAATATTTTCTATAAGATGAAATTAGTTTGAAGCCAAAATCTTCAATTTTTGACAAAATATTTGAGTCGAAAATCAATTTTCACCAACTTTTAGTACTGCTTTTTAGTTTTTATTTTCTTTAAAAAAACCTTTACTTTTTTTCAAAATCCTCAAAATCTTACAAGATGTCAAAAATGTTATTCTTCGTTGCATACAATTATTTTAGAGGTAAAATCAGTTTTGGTTCGTAAAATGTTCAAGTTGACAGATATTTTGTTTCAGTTTTTTTTTTATTTGTAAACAAGCGTTAATTGATTTTTTTTTCAAAATTATACTAGCTTGGCATCATGTCACATTATATACATAATATAACATTCGTGAAATATTTTGGTTCAACCAAAATGTTCACTTTTTTTTTTAATTGCTATAGTAAAAAAATCACCAACTAATTTGTTTTGTAAGTCATTTCTGCATCTGCAATGATATGTTTCTGTTGCTTCTTGTGATATTGACGACGAAAAATGGTATCCCGAATGTACAGACGTACAAACGTAGTACAACGCACACACAGAATCCCTAAAAACCTTTCATTTAGATTCTAGGACCTTGAAACTTCGAGAAATGTATACATTTTCAATTCGTCAAATCGGAATGATTATAAAACTTTCTGTATTAAGTTTAAAAACCAAACCAAACTAAGCATAAACCAAGTGAAACCTGTCGAAAAGTGTTAAATATAATAATAAGTGTCAACACTAATAACACTCAACGCCCCCTTACACAAATAATCTAATATTAATTCTAAAGTCACTTAAATACAAAATACATTTCCTGTAACCTTTTTTTCTTCTTTACTCTTTAATATACTTGTTACTTGAACTTTACTTAGCGTGGTCGTTTTATTTAATCTCTGGACATCTTCTTTCATAACTCTGGTATTCTACAGGTTATGGGCCCAGCAGATAGTAAACTTAAAGTTCTTTTCATTTAACTAAATATTTGGTTTTAATTTTTCTGCACAAATAAAAATATTTTTGGTTGATTCGATATGGCGAACTCAAACTTAGTGCATAGTCGTATAACTCTCTTCAATGGTGAGAATTATCCAACTTGGAGCGTGCAGATGGAGGGGATCCTCCATAAATCTAGATTTTTGAAGATAGTTCAAGGTAAAGACCAACGACCGGAGGACAATGTTAAGAAACAGGAGTCATGGGACGACAAAGATATGGATGCGCGAAGCGAATTGTTGCTGGCAATGGAGCCACATATCGTAGCGCTGGTTAAAAATTTTCAAACTTCCAAAGAAGTATGGGACTTCCTGGAGTCGAGCTACAATAGAAAGAGCGTGCGTCAGAAGGTGGAAGAGTTTAGGAAACTTCTAAATATCCGTATGAATGCAACACAATCAATGGATGAGTATTTGCGAGGATTTTTTTCAATAATTAATCGGCTCCAAGAGCTAGATGCTAAATTAGATGATGATCTTCTCGTCATTTTATTATTAGATAGTCTGGATGAAAACTATAAAAGCGTACAAGCTGCTTTCGATGCTCAAGAGGAAGGCCCAAAATTAGAAACGGTGCGAATACGATTAATGGAAGTGGGTGACAAAAACCGAGAACCATGTGAAAACAACGCACTCAGAGTACGAGGTAATTTTAATCGTCATTATTCAAGCAATAACAACTCTAATGAAAGAAATGCCAAGCAAAAAAAATATTTTCCTAAAAATCACGAGAGTTCAACAGAATTTAGGTATAATTGTCGACGATGTGGAAGAAGAGGCCATAAAGCAAGAGAATGCTGGAGCTATGGTCAACAAGCTGCAAAACAAGTTTATGACGAAAGCGAGAGCGGGTTTATCATTCAAGAGTTCTTATCTGTGGGAACGTCATCAAAGGCATTAGAAGTTGTTGACGAAGTTTGCAAAGGTAAACAAGTGAGCCGGTGGTGTGTGGATAGTGGGGCTACCTCCCATATGTGTTTTGATGAAAAATTATTTTCTGATCTGTCAAAAAATCACATGGGGTATGTAAAATTAGCAAACGATAAAAAGATCCAAATTATGGGAATCGGTACGGTAACAATTTTTAATGAAATTTATAATAAACATCAGAAGTGTACTTTTTATAACACTTTATATGTTCCAGATCTAACAGAAAATCTAATTTCAATTAATAAAGTAACCAATTGTGGAGGCCAAGTTACATTTAAAGGCGAGGTTGCGAAAATTTCAAACAAATTTGGGAAGGTACTTTTGTGTGCCAAGAAGCAGGATGGTCTTTTCATCGTAAATCCAACAAAAGACACAGCTTTTGCAACTAAGGAGCACAACACTGCACCAGAAGCCAACAGTTTCGAAATGTGGCACAATAGAATGGGTCATTTAAATGGTGCATCTTTGATTCAACTACAGCGTAAAGGTTATGTGACTGGACTGCCAAATTTTAATTCAGTGGAGCTAAAGTGTACATCATGCATACGTGGAAAGCAGACTAGGCTACCATTCATGGAAAAGCTGGAAAAGTCTACAACGCAGTGCTTGGAACTTATCCACTCTGACATATGCGGACCGATGCGCACCGAATCCCTGAGTAAGTCACTTTATTTCATTGTTTTTGTCGATGATTATTCTCGGAAAATATTTGTATATTTTATTCGTAAGAAATCTGAACTCTTAGACAAATTTATTGAGTTTAAAAACTATGTCGAGAATCAAACGAACCTCAGAATTAAAAGATTAAGATCAGATAATGGTTCTGAATATACGAGTAGGGCCTTTTCCGAGATCTGTAAGGCTAGTGGAATTAAACAAGAATTTACATCCGCATACACTCCCCAGCAAAACGGGGTTGCAGAACGTGCGAACAGAACCCTCGTAGAAATGGCACGTTGCCTAATGATTGATGCCGACTTGCCGAAGTTTTTATGGGCCGAACTAGTTCATACCTCTGCGTATATTCGTAACCGATGTCCCACTAAACCGAACGATGGCAAAACACCAGAGGAGCTGTGGACTTCAAGAACACCAAATGTCTCTCATTTTCGAGAAATCGGATCGAAAGCTTTTGCTTTGATCAAAGATGGTAAAAATGGTAAATTTGATCCAAAAAGTGAGGAATACGTTTTGATTGGATACTGTAATGATGCAAAAGCCTACAGATTGTGGAAGCGTGGAAGTCGTTCAATTATAAAAAGTAGAGATGTAGTCTTTATTGAAGCAAGAAGTGGTCGATGTGAAAATAAGTATCTTACTTACGATTTAATACAAAATGAAAATTTAGAACAGGACCAGCTGGATGCTGACATGCAAAACAAAAACGATGACTTTGAAGAAAAGGAAATTATTGATCAAGGAAAAGTGGAAAAAATAGAGGAAAAGGAAACTTTCGAGGATGCTAATGAAAATTTTAATATGCCACTTAATGAATCTGCAAATCTTGTGAATTTAACCGACCCAAAGACTATGAAAGAAATAGAAATTTCAGAACATGCAGATGAATGGAGAGACGCGATAAAAACAGAAATGGAGCTTCTAAATAAAAATGGGACATGGGAGCTTGTAGACCGACCAAAGGATACCAATATTGTCGGTTGTAGATGGGTTTTCAAGACCAAATTTCATCCTGATGGCTCAGTCGAACGCAGGAAGGCTAGACTGGTTGCGAAAGGATATACACAACAGTATGGAGTAGATTATTTCGAAACGTTCGCTCCCGTTGCCGAAATAAGTTCAATTAGACTATTATACGCTATTGCTACAGAGGAAGACTTGGATCTTTTTCATATAGATGTGTCTACCGCTTTTCTCTATGGAGACTTGGATGAAACCATCTTTATGGAATTGCCTGAAGGATGTTTTCAAAATAAAAATAAAGTCTGTAAGCTTAAAAAGTCTATTTACGGCTTAAAACAATCTGGTCATCAGTGGAATAAGAAATTAGACACCATTTTAAAACAGGATGGTTTTATTAATTCCAGCTATGACAGGTGTATTTATTTTAAAAGAAATTTAAACTTAGTTACTTTCATAGCTGCTTATGTAGATGATTTGATCGTAGCAACAAATGATAACCTAACCTTTTCGAAACTTAAGTTACATTTAAAAACTAATTTTGATATTCGAGATCTAGGTGAACCACGAACTACTATTGGACTAGAAGTATTACGAGACCGTGCCAAAGGAACTTTGTCAATAAGTCAACCGTCTTATGTAAGAAATTTGTTAACCAAATACAATCTCTTGAATTGCAAGCCGAATACCCTACCAATGCCACCTAAAACTAAAATGGAGAAAGAGCCCTCACAGAATGAAGAACGAACACCTGTTGATAAACAATCATACCAGGAACTCATCGGTAGTCTTTTACATCTCTCTACTTTTAGTCGCCCAGATATCTCCTGCAATGTTAACATGTTGTCTCAATTCAATCAAGACCCAAGAAAACAGCACTGGAATTTAGCTTTATCTGTTCTTAAGTATTTAAAAGGAACAATTAATTCAAAAATTCTCTATTCCAGAACAGGCAAACCAATTTCCGCTTACTCTGACTCCAATTGGGCAGAAGACATCAATGATCGGAAATCCCAATCGGGCATTGTTTTCGTAATGGCTGGAGGTCCTATTGACTGGGAATCAAGAAAACAATCAATAATAACAACATCAAGTGCTGAAGCCGAATATGTGACATTAACATCTGCTGCTAAGAAGGCAAAATATTTCAAGCTCTTACTCGTTGAACTCGGAATCCTACGTAAAGAGCAGCCCATAGACTTATACACTGATAGTCAAAGTGCTCAGTATATTGCTCACTATCAAGGAAAGCGGTCCAGGACAAAACATCTTCACATTAAATTTCACTATATTCGAGAAGCTGTATCCGAGGGAACTATTCGACTAAAATATCTGCAAACAGAATTGATGTTAGCTGATTCTTTAACTAAGTGTACGCCGTTTCCAAAACATCGTTTTTGTTTTAAAAATCTTGGATTAACTTATGAAAAGTAATTTTTAATTTATTGAATATTTAATGAATTTTATTACAAAACTTATGTATGTACATCTATTCAAAGAAAATTTTTATATTTGAATTTACATTTATTTAAATCCAGCCTTTTGAATTTTAAAGTGTTGAGAGGGTGTGTTAAATATAATAATAAGTGTCAACACTAATAACACTCAACGCCCCCTTACACAAATAATCTAATATTAATTCTAAAGTCACTTAAATACAAAATACATTTCCTGTAACCTTTTTTTCTTCTTTACTCTTTAATATACTTGTTACTTGAACTTTACTTAGCGTGGTCGTTTTATTTAATCTCTGGACATCTTCTTTCATAACTCTGGTATTCTACAAAAAGACCAACTCAAAAAGAAGTGTTACCAGATTAAAAACCACACGTCTAAAAAAACACCAGCTGTCATTAAAAATTATTGTAAGGTTATGCCACATTTGGTATGAACTTAAAATAAATTTACTAACAGTTTTTTACGAACAATCAAATATAATATCTCCAGGATAATTTTATTAAAGAAAGAAAATCGTTTTTGACTTAAAAAAAATTTAAGAAAATCCAATCGAAAGTGTTTTTACACAAAATACTTTAAAAAACTGTAATAAATTAATTTTTGATACAAATTTCTTCAGAACAGATGTAAATATTGACTTATTATTTTATCGTATTCAAAATATTCTTTTGAACATTTAATAAAATGAAGACACTTTGAAATTTTGCAAAAAATAATTATTGTAAAGTTATCATTGTGGGTTGCATCCTAACCTTTTTTTTTTGTATACAGTATATGTTGCATTTTATTTTTTCTGCTTCTTTTGTAAGTTCATTAAATATTTTGTATACCTAATGTGTGTCACTACGATTTCATTTAAATTCAATCTTTCAATTATCTTTCGATCCAGCTTAGCCAAATACTTGTATAGAAATCAAAATAAAGATTCGATTATTCAATCTACTCTTGTAAACAAGGTGTTAGTATAATTCGAATCCATGCATTTGAACCCAAAAAAAGCAACCAATTAAATCACCGTGCGTCGTCGCCATGACACATTATTATTCATTCAGCAAATTCATCTTTATTATCTTTGTTCTTTGGCAATCGACAGTAGCATTTCGTGTAATTAATGCGCGATCGTCTCGAAATGAAAAATAAAAAATTAATTAAAATATTTATTTTAAATGTGCGGTAGAAAAAATTAAAACAAAATATTAAGCGAGTGTTAAAGTTTAAGTTTATTAAACAAAATATCAGTTTACTGTGGAGCTAAGCGCTTTTCTTTTGTAAAATAATGTGAATTAGGATACAATTCATTTTATTTTCATTTACAATGAGCTCGGTCGGTTGGTAGGTATGTAAGTATGTATGTACATACATATGTACATATGTCGGTTCGGAAGCGTGCGTTGATTGGTAATTCTGATTGGCGGTTTAATTTAAAAGTTTGAATTTGGTCTCTTTGATTTAAATGCATCTATTTTCATTGTACAGTTAAAAAGTGCATACAAATAGTAAATGTGTCTTAAAAAGTTAAATTTTGAAGAAAAAATTGGTCTTAAGTTAGTAATGATTGTTTGTAAAATTATTAATTTTTTTAATTTAATTAAATTGTTTTTATACAACTACATTGCATCTCGCGATCGGTCTCGTCGGTCGTGTTGGGAAAGAAATGCGTTTATAGTCGGTTAGTTGACGGTTTAATAAGAAAATTATTTATTTAAATGGGTAAGTAAATTTATTTGGTTTTGAAAATCTAGACAAAAATATTAAAAAAGTGGAGCCAAGTAATTCAAAAATAAATCAAGCATTTTCGAAATATTTTTGTAGTTTTAAAGTTTCTGTAAAAATCTTTTGATTCAAATTACGATACGATAGTATTTTATCCGTCTTCCGACGATATGATTTAATATTGGTGTATGTAGGTAGTATACTATGAGCCATGACGTTTTGGCTAAACTGTCCACACCCGACAACTGTGATGATCTGTCCAACCTCATCCCAAGAACTGTCTCTCTGTATTATCACAGTGAAATCCTTGTTAACGGTGATTTTAATGTTCACAATTGTTACTTCTGCATTTGGGCCAGACAATACTTTAACTAATGTGTGCTGAGATTTTTGCCGAGTTTACTTAACTTGCCAACGAGGCTACTCGAATATCGGAAGTGAATAGCCGAGCAGAAAATACTCTTATTTAGTTGTTCAATTTATTCTGAATTTGACGCATACACAATCAGTGTATTAAGGCATTTAATCACATTGGGCCATAGTGTCATAATCTGCTAATTTTTCGTGTCAAACAAATCCAGTTAAAGGATCTCCAAAAGCACCGTACGAGAAAGCCAACTGATATAGTCTTAATATTTTTTTTAGGATCTTCAACTGGTCACTATGCTTCCTCGGTAGTAATGTAGACTCCAGTGCAGATACAAATTTGACAATGAAAACCTTTATCTTGAATATTTGAAAAAGCAAATTTTGTATGACCAAAAACAACGGCAAAATATACTTAAATGTTCCCAAGGCAGTAAGAATGTATGGTAATACTGATGGTATCCCCGCTCTTATTTGAAAGAGGTGTTATTCCCCACTAGCAAAAACCCTGCGTAAGCTTTTCTATTTATTCTATTCTTATGTTCTCATTCATAGTAGTTAAAAAACAGCATTTGTTCAGCCAATCCCAAAAAATGGCACTTGTTTTCAACGTCATGGAAACGATAATTAATGTTCTTAATGATCGATCAGCATTCCAAGCAATACGTCCACTCTTAATTTGATGATTCATATCACCGAACAGTGCAACAAATCTTTACATCGTTTTGGAAAAAACAAGATTATTTTGATTGATATTTTAAGAACATTTGATAGAATTTGGCATCAGGCTCTCTTATCGGTTTTGACACATCCTTCCTTCGCTAATTTGAAATTTACTTTTTAGACAATGCAATTCAAAAATATGTAAATTGTAAGCAGCATTTCTTCTCCTTCGTATTTTTTGGCAAAGTGGTTAGTAAACGAAATAAGACAACTACCCCCAATAAAAAGTCTCTCTGTGAAAAATTCTTTCGATTTTGTTAAAAAAGTGCAAAATGAAATCATTCTAGAAGACGAAATGTTAGTGTCATTTGATGTCGTGTCTCTGTTCCCCAGCATTCCGGTTCAAATCGCACTCGTGGAATTCGAAAAGTATCTTGATTTGATTGATATCCCATCCGTGAAAAAGGTGTGTTTTTTAAATGTTGCAAAAATGTGTATGGAACAAAACTTTTTCCAATTTAGAGAAAAGTTTTATAAAGTTGAAAAAGGAACAAATATGGGAAATCCATTGAGTCCATTAGTGTCCGAACTTTTTATGTCAGCTTTCGAGATTAATTTACAAAATCAACAACTCTTGCCACGTTTTTGGTGTCAGTATGTAGATGATGTGTTTTCCATTGTGAAAAAAGATAAAGTAGATAGTACATTGAAAGTCTTAAACGAACAATTTGATTCCATAAAATTTACAATTGAAACAGAACGAAATAGAAATATCTGTTTTCTAGATCTAGAATTAAAAATAAACTCGCAAAATAAAATAGATATATCGGTTTACCACAAGCCAACAAGTACCCTCCGCTTCATAACAAATGACTCACATTGTCCAATCCAACATAAACTCGCAGCCTTCCATTCCCTAACACATAGATTGTGCAAACTTCCACTATCTGCTTCAAGCTTTAAATCAGAATATGAATACATCAAAAAAGTAGCAGATATGAACGGTTAAAGCGATAAATTAGTTGACAAACTAATTTTAAAACATTCGAAAAAAATTCAAAAATCGAATTTGTCAACATTATTTTCACAAAGCAATGAAAAAAGTGAAGTGAAACGTGCATCGATGTGCTATGTGCCGGAAATTACAAACAAAATTTCCAAAAACTTTAATGACCACAACATTGACCTTGTGTTCTCGAGCAAAAACAAACTTAAAAATCTACTCGGCTCAACGAAAGACAAAGTAGATAAATTTAAAAAATCCGGCATTTATGCAATAAAATGTGAAGATTGTGACAGAGTTTATTACGGCCAAACAAAACGTACAATTGAAAAAAGGTTTAAAGAACATAACTCCTACATTAAACTAAATAAACCCCAGTGTTCAGCGATTGCAGAACATGCATTAAAACATAATCGCTCAGAATTAAACATAAATAATCTCAGTGTTAAGAAACAAATATCAGATGAGAGAAAATTAGATGCATATGAAAGTTTTTTCATACAAAAAGACAATAATGCGATCAATGCTGATAACGGCAATATTATATCAAACTTATTTTCTCTCATCTAAAAAATATTATTGTCAACATTCAGTAAAATTTTGAAAAAAATCGAATTGATAGTTTTTTTTACAAAAAATTAAAAACCGAAAAAAAATTTAATAAAAGTTGGTAAAAATTGATTTTCGACTCAAATATCTTTTCAAAACTTTGAGATATGGGCTTAAACTACTTTTATCTTTAAAAAAATATTGTTGTCAACATTCAGTAAAATTTTGAAAAAAATCGAATTGACAGTTTTTGTACAAAAAATTAAAAACCGAAAAAAAATTTAACAAAAGTTGGTAAAAATTGATTTTCGACTCAAATATGTTTTCAAAAACTTGAGATAATGGCTTCTAACTAATTTAAACTTATAGGAAATATTGTTTTCAACATCAGGAAAAATGTTTAGAAAAATCGAATTGACAGTTTTCTTACAAAAAAATAAAACCTAAAAAAAATTAATTAAAGTTGGTAAAAATTGATTTTCGACTCAAATATATTTTTAAAACCTTGAGATATTGGCTTTAAACTAGTTTTATCTTTAAAAAAATATTGTTGTCAACATTCAGTAAAATTTTTAAAAAAATCGAATTGACAGTTTTTTTACAAAAAAATAAAAACCGAAAAAAAATTTAACAAAAGTTGGTAAAAATTGATTTTCGACTCAAATATCTTTTCAAAAATTTGAGATAATGGCTTTTAACTAATTTTTACTTATAAGAAATATTGTTTTCAACATTAGGAAAAATTTTGAGAAAACTCGAATCGACAGTTTTTTTACAAAAAAATAAAAACCCAAAAAAAAAATGTATAAAAGGTGGTAAAAATTGATGTTCGACTTAAATATCTTTTCAAAATTTGAGATAATGGCTTTTAACTTATAAGAAATATTGTTTTCAACATTAGGAAAAATTTTGAGAAAAATCGAATTGACAGTTTTTTACAAAAAAAAAAAACAATACTAAAACTTAATAAAAATTTACTTTCGACTCAAATAGCTTTTCAAAAATTACAAATTTTGTCTTAAAACTTATTTTATTTCACAGAAAATATTCTTTTCGATATTCAGTAATTTTTATATAAAAATCCAGCAGTCCATTTTTTCATAAAAAAATAAAATCTACAAAAAATATTACGCAAATTTGGTAAAAATTGATACATATAGACAAACTTTTAAGCAAGACAAATCGACAGACGGGATGGGAAGTTATCAGTGTGGGTCGCATCCCAGCCTCTTTTTATTAATATCTAATCTCCTGTCTGGAACTTCTAATCCTTTTACCTACTTCACTGATAATATTACACTCAGCTTTTTATATTTGGTTTTAGATTAACAACCTTGCTCTTTTGATGAGGATCTTTAACTGCAATGTACGGTAAACTCATTTAATTCTGACCAAGACAGAATTGTTAAATATGGATTTAAAAATCGATCAGATTTTAACGCGTCAAAAACCCACTGCTACCTACACTTCTTTTAAAACATACTTTACCACCTTTGCCACTATTAATGAATGTCATCAATTATAATAAAGAAAATAATTGTTTGCAAGAAAGACGTTTTTAATATCTGGCAAAAATTTAGAAAAATCGAAAAGACAGTTTTTTTTCACAAAAACTTTTAAAAAATCTACTAAAACTTGGTAAAACTTCATTTTCGACTCAAAAATCTTGGCAAAAATTACAAAAACTAATAAAGTATTGTTTGCGACTCAAGTACCTTGAAAAGAAAAAAAAAAGATTTTGACTTAAACTTTTTTCATTTTACGCAAAATGTTGTTGTTAAAGTTTTTTAAAACTTTAAGAAATATCGACAGACGGGAAGTTATCAGTGTTTGTCGCATCCCAACCTCTTTTTTACCTATTTTTGTTTTATTTTAAACAAACGGTTTTTAATTTTTCAATCTGTTATTTATAAAAATTTTGTTTAAAAAAATGTCCAAATAAATCATGTCCAGATAACCGAACACCTGATTCGAAAGAATATTAAAATCTCTGAAAGGATATAAATTATTGTAATCGTTAAACTTACCATGGGTAGCTTGAAACTGGTTTCTTTCCAATTTGCAGTCCATCTTCTTCATAACGAATATATTCTCCAGCATTATTGTCTACGTTCTTCGTCCACCACACGTATGACTGCACAGCTCCATTGGTCATATTTAAGGCGATAATTCTAGCTCCAGTAATATACTCATCAGTGAGTAAACCTTTCGCTAATGCATCTGACAGACCTTGAAATTAAAAGAAAACAAAAAAAGACAAATTTGAAATTCCAAGGAAGTCTATTAACTTGTCTTTTATTTCTTTATTGATTCTTCATCATTTTAAACTTATCGACGACGTCAAAAATAAATAATACAAAAAATACCTGGTCTAAGCAGCGATGGCGGAACAATCCCAACCTTAAAGAATGTCTAAGAGAAAAAAAAGAGAGTATACCCGCCTGTCATCACCATCTGACTTAAAGGTAACAACTATAGCAAATAAAGTGCTGCCGAAGTAAAGGAAAAATAACCGAAAAACAACCTTAAATAAAATAACAAAAACACAGCCTATCATTCGGTAGGTACTTTTCATTCAAGGTCCTTACACCATAGGACAAGGACAGGATATCCTTATTTACAGTGCCAGCCGTACTATGTTAAACATTATTCCCTTTTGCTTCTTTCCATCTTTCTTGCGTTTCGAATATAGAAAGTACAGTATACACCAATCCAATATCTCAAAATCTGTCTTCTTTCACCCCATTAAGCATCGAAAACTTGTAAGCTTCATTTGTTATTGCTTTAGCTTTGGTATATCAAAAGTTATACAACAATAGACACTTCCTTGTCAAGTTCGATAGATAGAAATGAGGGGATTTCGTAATTTTTATTTTAAATTAAGGTAAAGTTGGGTATTTACAAAAAAAAAAAAAAATAAGGAAAGACTAAATAAATTACGATGTTGGGTTTATCGAGGATTTTGCCAAACGAAATAAAGGCTTCAAAAAGAATTATAAGGTAAAACTTTTTATCTTCTTGGATTGGTTGATTTCAATTTAAAAAAACCAAATCTAATAATGGAGATAATAGCTTCAAACATTAATATACCTTCGCAGTAAAAAGGTTCAAGAAATAATCGAAGTGATTCTCTTATCCTGAGCAAGGATATCCAACAACCATTTTTTTTTCTTATTTATTCTGCTCGAAAAGACCAATTTTTTTTTTCGGAGTCAACCCCCCCCCCCCCCCCCATTAACGCCTGTCAAGAATTTGTGTGTGACGATGAAAGGGGATGCGGATGATGGTTTGATGGATTGCCTTTTATTCGTAGTAGGTATATATCCAATATTGAAATGTTTGGGATTCATTTTAAATTCGTTCGGCCAAATTTAATGACATTTTTATAAGATTATAGGAATTTTTTGTTTACTCAATATAATCTTTGAGCTTCCAGAAATTGTTCCGTTCCGTTCATCCTCTCGATGGTTGTTTTTTTTTTGTGATTTTTTGAAGGTAGATCTTTGAAAAAAGTTTGACAAATTATATTTTCCTGAATTCAATTGTCAAGATAATTGCATCAAACGTAACGGTTTTGTGTATGGAAATGGATGTTTATAGTCGTTTTTTTTTTTCTGAGTTATTGAGGATAAATATTTGTCTTATTAAATAATCTGGAGATGACACTTTTTGTTTTGTGATTGAGAATTTAATTTTAAATATCTTAGTTTTGGGCAAGAGATGGGTGATTTTGGATGATTTTTTTTTGTATTAAGTTTGCCCAGTTTAGTGAAACAATAAGAAATTTTAATGCAAATTCATTATTGGATCCTTCTTTGTATACTTCCTTTAATCTAAGTAGAAGTTCAAGAATGAATTGGACATTTTATTCCTGAAAAGGTTATTCAGTAAGAATGCAGGCCATGGCTTTCAAACGTGTTCAAAATTTATTATTGTGCATCTATTTTAATCGTTCAGTTGACCCTTTAAAACTCATATTTTGAAAATCGCGTTTTTAGACCTGAAATGTGCCTTAAATTGCTATTTCCACGAAGATGATAGCTTCGATAGTAAAATGAGACTCTGGTTTGAATAATTTGGGCTTGTGTAGTTTCCTGAAATTTTCACTTGTTAATGTTACTGAATTACTTCTTAAATTACGTTAAAATTCTTTTATAATTGTTCACACCAAAGGGGCTTAAACACATTGTAAGCTTAAGAAAAAATAGAGAAGAGTTTAAGAAGTTATTGTCTTCATGTTCCGAATATTAAAATAAGAGGGAAAACAGGGTTGGGTAAATCCTTCTACAGACGTTAATTCTTTATACCCGAAACCATATCGGCCAAATAAAAAAAAAATGTCATAGCGCCCAAAACAATGTTATTAACATTTTGTTTTTGAACGATTTGGGTAATATTACAGAACCTTTGGGGGTTTAAATTTGTTTGGGTTTTATGAAATTCAAAATAAAAAGAAGCGTTCGGTTTTAGTGCCCAATAAAATAACACCAAGATATTCAAAATGTCATATCGCCCAGAAAAAAATCTATTGCCTAAAAACTTTTTCAAAAGAAAAAGCCACAAAGTCCAAAATCAATGTTATATTTCAAAATTACTAATTGACATATTGCCCAAAAGATGTCATGTGTTTCAAAATTGGGGCATTCTAACAAATTAATTTTCATCGCCCAAACGCAAACACAAAACAAACAAAAAATTCAGATCGTCCAAAACCTCGGAACGTCAAGAAAGCGTTAAATATATGTTAGGCTTTATTTCACATTCAGAAAAGCCAATTTTCAAGTGAAATAAAACGAAATGGTTTGCTAGCATCCAGCCTTTTGGCGTATAAACAATGAATTATGTTTGGGGGCCTAACTGCTTACACGCATCTCAAAGCCCAACCATCAAAACATTTCTAAATTTGGGCTTTATCAAATTGGGAGTTGCTTTGGGTTATATGGCATTTTATTTGGACTTTGTGACAATTCCTTATATAGATTTTTTACTACGTTTCTCCTTTTAGCTTTTATGATCTTATGCAATAAAATCCAAATTGAAAATTAAAAATTCTTTTGGACAAAATGACAACTAACAAGTTGGGCCTTCTTTTTATTTAATTGGACGCTACGACATTCGCTTTGGGGTTTTTTTGGTGATTTTGTTTACTTTTTGAGCTTTTTTACCAATTTGTGGCTTCATGACCTAACGCCTATTCTTTATTCTTGTTGTGTGGGCTGTCATCAATGAAACATTTTAATGGATTGGAAAATGCAAACGAGATATACTTTCTGTATCTCAGTCAATCCTCAAGCCAAGATGAATTTAATCAGATTTCGAAATCCTCATTTATAAGACCAGTACACAAAAATAAAATATTAAGTATCGAACATTTGCCAAGACAGTATGATTTTCTGAAATGCAGGTCAACAACCACTAACCTCTTTGAATGTGTGTCTTTTACCCTCTCTGCCTTAAAAAAAGGTTACGCAGTCGATGTTTTTTAACAGATTTGAGATAAGGCATTTGACAAAATCTCCCACACAAGTGGGACAAAATTGTCAGTTCTTTGCTTTGAACTCTCTTTTATAAAATTTGTTCGTCTTATCTTAAAAACCGTTATTACAGCATTCAGATTTCTCACTTCATTCCTTTTCTTAGCTACCTATAGTGTTCCCCAAGGCAGCCACCTAGGCCCTCTTTTGTTAATTCTAACAATTAATGATCGTGAAAGGGTTATAAAGCATTCTTCTATCTCACTTTTTTCTGATGACACAACATTTTTCAAGACCGTTTAATCAATACAATGGCTGTTTCCTTATTCAACATGTTCTTGACTGTTTTTCAGCTTGGTGTCTTAAAAACTGCTCGGAATTCAATATTTCCAAGTGCCAATCAACCACTTTTGTTGAACACTCCTCAAATACGCGTCTCAAGTGTGGTTCCCCTTTCAAAGTATTCATACTTCCAGAATCGAGCTCACTCAACGTTGTTTCTTTCGCTTTGCTCTTCGTGGTTTACCTTGGAACCGCCTGACAATTCTCAGTTTGAACTCGTTGGAAGACATAGGCTCTTTTTTGGTTCCATTGATTGCATTTCCCTCTACAACTATATCTCCTTTAACATTAACCCCCGTAACAACTATAATCCTCGACTCTTTTATGTTCCTTTCCACCGAACCTCTTACGGCTATAACTAACCTATTTTGAATACTTTTGATTTTAACCTCAGTACTCCTCCTTGAAAAATCCGTCTTCTGAGTCACCCTTCATCTCCACAATCTAAGGTTAAGTTCTTAGTTTGTGTAAGTTAGATTAAGAATAAGCTTGTATAAAGCCGAATAAATGGAGGTTTTGTCTCAACAGAAATTAAAAATTTGTAAATATAAATGAGTTTTTTATTGGTAAATTTATACGCAGCGCAGCAAAATCTTACACACTAAACAACAACAAAGGAATAGTGCGGATAAATAAGGCAGCAAAAATAGTGCATATAAATAGTTCAGATAAAGTTTTGGAATGCTTGGAATAGAATGACACTTCATCCAGTTCCAGAAATATTTTTTACTTAAAAGTTGGCGGGATTTTATTATTTGGGGATGCGTTCGTGTTTTTCTTGTGCTCTGTTTTCACTATAATAAAAATAAATAGGTTTGAAATATTAATCTACGATTAGACTGTCAACGTAAATATTCAATGCGTTGACTACTTGACATCACCCAAAAATCATCAATAATCACAGTGCTATCTCTAAATTTATTGACGTGTGATGTGTGTTAGGACTCGCCCATAACCAAACCGAAACATTTAATTCGAAAACAAAACAAATTGGTCGGGTTTAAAGGCTCTCCCAAACAAACGCAAAAGTGGCACATTCGCCAACGCGGCATTGTTTATTTGTCATTTTTGTTATCATTGTGAATGATTCGCCCTGATTCGCTTCGCGTCAGTTATCGCAGTTCAAGTTTATTTTGAGAAGAGAAAGTTTAATTGTGGCGCTGAATGTTTCGCGTTGATTTGTCCCCTTTCACCCAGGAAAACTGAGTTACCAGCAACTGGGAGCTTGTAGGCAAGACGGGCTTACGGGGAAGGACAAAATCTCCCCTCACATTTTTCTTTTGGCTTTTAGTGCCTGTCTACATTGGATTTTTAATGCTGGGTTTTATTATGTTCGTTGTGTCCATACGATGAAAAGAAAATCAATCTGCACATCCCTATCTCACACCCTTGAAATCTATCTATCTTTCACTCATACAATACAAAATCTTTCATGTTGAATCCAAGAATATTGTTTTTATTTGGGCTGTAATCTATTCATCTCTCTCTTTTTCACTCACATATAATATAATCTACCTGTCTCACTGCTTGCACCTAACATTATAAATTTAATGTGGACAGGCACTCTTATGTCATTTCAATCTTTCAATTCATACTCAACTCTATTCTGACTGGACCTGCATGTACACATTAACTTGAACTCTTATTCAACTTTACATAAAAACGACAATACTTTTTCAACACATCCCTTGAGTACGTATTTTCAAAACTAGTTGACAGCTGATTTTGACATAAGTATGATTACACAGATACCAACTTGAAGATTTAAAATAAGAGTGCATAAATAGTGGACATATGTTTTATTCACACTTTCCATTACTGCACTTACTTTCCATTACTGCACTAGCTAATAATTTACCAATAAAATACGGCTATTAGCCATCGAATAATTGGCATCGAACTTAGAACATTAAAACTTAAAACTGCAATATTTTCGATGCAACATGTTTGATTCATCAATTTTGATACAATCGCAGCATGTTTAGTGCAAAATAATAGTTACAACATGTTTGATGCACATAAAACACCAAACATAGAATATCGAAATACTATGCACCACATCATCGAAAAAGTAGATGCTCCTCATTCAAATCTACGGACTGGCGATTTAAAGGTCTTCCTCAAAGTATGGTTAAAAGTTTTGCAAGTCAACAAAAGATACAAAAATATAGACAACACCAGAAAAAAAGGCCAGTTCGGGGTAACGCTAAAGAAATTTTTAAGACCATATCGTTTAGAATCTAACATTTTTGACATACAATTATGTTACTATAGGATACCTTATTCTAATCCTAATATTTTAAAAGTTTTTGGAATATTATAAATTTCAAGGCTGGAAGCTTCTTAAATTAAGATAAAGTACGTATGACATTTATGTAGATACAAATAAATAAATACAAGAAAAAACACCTGTTGGAATCTTAACCTACAAATATTTTGTGACACGAACAAAATTTTATTAGAAAAAGTATGAATTACAAATCAACTGTAATTTATACACCTCATAATTCTTACCTCCATGTCGTATAATTCCCACTTCTTGAAGAATTGAAGCTGCTAAATCAGCTTTCTGTCTTGAGCTCTCATATCGCTCTGAGTTCAAGGGCACTTGCAATGGTCGGAATAGTGTTGATATGCAAAGTGTCCCTAGATTTTCTGTTGAAATATCATGTATTGTCACCAGTGATTGTTCAATGGCATCCTTCAAGTCATATACAAAATTTTTAGTATTGTTTGCATAAAAAGAAAAAAAGTATAAAAAGAAAAGAAAAAACAAAAAACAAGGAGTGAAATTACTTATACTGATGTTTTGAATTGAGTATAGAAAATAATAATACATAATTTAAAAAAAAAAAGAAAAAAGAAAAACAATATATCTTACCCTGCCCACTGAACTACCATCTGCAATACGAACAATATCCTTCAGAGCTACAACATTCTCAACTCGTATAATAAAAACAAGTAATTTGAAAATCCAAGCTAGATATATGAGAAAACATTTTCCAGCTGTAGAGCGACGGCACCTCCATGGCCATGTCATCAGCAATTTCATTGCTGATTTGCATTGGTAATTGATTCTGCAAAGTAAAAAAGACAAAAATTTATTCTTGAATTCAAAAAATACATGAATAAAATACAAAAAATACAAACAATTGTATAACAAAGTCATACATAGAGATATTTCACTGATTCGGGTTGTCAATAAAATTTTATTGCCTTAATAATTTATGTGGTACGCCACCGCCGCGCCACCCGGAAATTACCTGTCTGTATAGTAATATTGTTCCCTTCTGATTCTGATATGGAAATGTATCCAATCTTTCTATAGACAGAGAGAGACACGTTATCTCTAAAGGGAGTCAATTGTAAATCTTTAAGTTCGATCACAAGGTCAGGGTTGTCATTTTGTGCGTGTAAGGATGTAAGCCAATATAGTCAAGTCGTTCTATCAGAAAAAGGACATCAAAGTTACCCTTCAGAACTTTTTCACATAAATAAACTCGAAATGGAGAGCTTTGAAAGATTCAAATTTTTTTGTACACGAAGGTCTTCAGATTATTATATGGCTATTGATATTATTATCACTCCTCTTATAGTCTCATTGGTTAGTTTTATGTTTCGAAATTTGGATGGCTTTAACTACTGGATGATAAATATTATGAAACTTAATATTGTTTGGGAATAATAAAACTGATTTATCATCCCCTTTATCCTCGCTATGAGGTCACTTCAGTTAATGGGTTTGTTTATGTAAAGTTAATGATAGAACTAATAATCTAGGATTTAAGTAGGTATTATTAAGATAAAAGCCAAATTGTTTTTGAAATTTATGCCAGATGACTTTAACCTCTTTTGTGATAAATTTTTATTCAAGGAATTTTATACTTAGTTTTATGAGAAAAAATCGAATTGAACAATTTTTCTTTTCAGCAATTACAGACAAAGTACACTACACATACATTCTAACTTAACATATACACACACAATATCATGTTAACAAAAGTTTCTCTTCTTTTTTATAACTCAAGTATGAGGACAACTTATAAATTGCTATTAACGAGCACTTTTCAACAACAAACTTGCGAAAAATCGATTAATTTTGTTTTAGAAAACTGTTTTTGTCAGAAATACAAAAAAAAATAGTTCCGTGCAACTTTTTTTGTTTGTGAAACTTTTTTCAAACTACTTTTTTTATTCCCTTTTTATATTTACACACTTCACGAACTTAACTGATGTCTTCTGAGGTGGTTCACTGCTAGAGATTGAATTTCAAAATCTATAGGGTGGTTAAATTTTGGGGGCCGAAGATGATTTTGAATAAAACACAAATTATTTAGGAAATTTCTGTCACTTCTTTTAATTATAATAATATTGGTATAGTTCAATTATGTATGGAAAAAATATTGGCCAAGGCACACCTTCATCCGATGGTCCAAATTTTCGATGATGCTGAGGCGTAATTGAGGTTCTATACCGTTAATATGCCGAATTATCTCATCCTTTAGCTATTGAATTTTTACTGGCTTATTGACGTACAAATTTTTTTTTAAATAACACCAAAAATAGAAGTCCAAATCACATGATCAATGACTGCCATTGAATTTGTCGCGTAAAAGAGTAATTGTTTCGTTAGCTGTGTGGCCCTGTTGAAAACACATATCGTCCACATCCATATCTTCCAATTTGGGAAGTAAAAAGATCGTTATCATCTCTCGATAGCGAACACCATTCACAGTAACTGCCTGACCGGTGGCGGCATTTTGGAAAAAATACGTCTTGTCGACGATGATGCCGCCAGCCCATAAACCGCACCAAAAATTCACTCATTAATCATCATTAATTGCTGCCATTTCTTGCAACCATTCTGAGCTCAAGAGGCTTTAGTTCTTGAGTCAATTGCATAACGACAAGAGTGCAAGTTACTGAGCACGATGACGGGTTGAGGAGTACACACTATCGTGAACAGCAGCATTATTTTCTGCAGTACGAACTGTACGAGCATGCATTGGCGTTTTAAAACATCTTACAGACCCGGTTTGCTGAAATGTTTGTACATCTTTCCGATTACACTCACATTTGGACCATTAAATTGATCGAAAAAATCACGAAGTGCACATTATGCATTTTGATTTGAACATATATTTTCATAATAAGGCTGTAATTAACGCGTAGCTGAATTATGTATCATTCCATGGTTCAAATTGAATTTGTCTTAAATTGAGAAATGTCAAATGAAATGCAGGGAATAACTTGAGTTTTAGGTGTGGTTCACATTAAACATCGGCCCTTAAAATTAAACCACCCTTTATAATCCCCGGAATGTTAGATTACAGAGTAAAAGTTTCAGACAAATGTCAAAAATTTAAAACAAAGAGAATCAGGTTAAGGAAGCTCTTCAAATATTAAGAGAAGACTTGAAATACCCAATTATGTAGGTATTAAATTTAAGGGAGGTCTTGAAATTCCAAAGTAGGTCTTAAAATATTTAGGCAGGTCTTAAAATTTCTACTGACGTCTTGAAATATCAAGATAGGTTTTAAAATATCAAGGAAGGTCTACAGAATTCTTGGGAATTCTTTAAATTCCAAGAAAGTTCTTAAAATACTAAGGGTCTTGAAATATCAAGGTAGGTCAGAAAAATTTAAGGCGGGTCTTAAAATAATGAAGGAGGTCTTAAAATAATAAGGGAGGTTTTGAAATATCAAGGGAAGTCTTAAAATGTGAAGGAAGATCTAGATAATTCAAGGGAGGTCTTGAAATTTCAAGGGGGGTTTGAAATTTTAATTTAGCTCTTGAAATATCAAGAAAGGTGTTGAAATATCAAGGGTGGTCTTGAACTTTCAAGGGAGGTCTTGAAATATCAATAGAGGTCTGTACAATTTAGGTTAGTGACCATTGTCAACGCAGCAAGTTTTTAGACTCGCAGCTAAGTACAAGCTTCAAATGTATGTTTTTGTGTCAAATTTGTCCACGAATGTGCCATCCAACGACTAAACATTTAATAGGCTTTGCTAATGCTATGTATCTTATGACCAAGGCCTTAGACAATACGTTTGGTCAATATAAATGACTAGTGCGTAGGACTGTGATGACAGAGGTCTTTTGTTCGATCCCTGCCTGTGCCATCTAAAGTTTTTTTCATGGGTACTTACTCTTGCGAGGAATTGACAAAGCCTCGAAGAATAATTCTTGTCATGAAAAGTGCTTTCTTAAATAAGCCGTTCGGATTCAGCTTGAAACTGTAGGTCCCCTCTATTCCTGACGATATTACTCGGACAGAGGAATGGTTGAAAGTTGTAAGTCACTAGGCCCTAGTTCTCAATGGACTGTTGCACCAGATAATTTATTTATTTTAAAGTAAATTTAGACCTTAATTCAACACATTGCATCAAAAATGAGAAATCAATAAATAGCCTTGTTTTGAGACTCAATTAAAAATCAAAAAAGAGGCTGGGATGCGACCTACACTGATAACTTAACATCCCGTCTGTAGATTTGTCTTGCTTAAAAGGTTTGTAGATTTTTGTGTTCTGTTAAAGAAGTTATCACTTAAATTATTCTAAAAAAATTAAAAATAACTAATAATATTTTGCATAATGATGAAATAGTTTGATTTGAAAACCTTTTTTTATTAACGAGATTTGTTGTCGTTAACCAATTTTTACCAATTTTAGTAGCATTTGCGTACTATTTTTTGTAGATTTTAATTTGTTATGAAAAAACTGACTGTTGGATTTTTTTAAAAAAATTACTGAATGTCTGTTAGATAAAATAAGTTTAAACCCAATATTTTTAAATTCTAAAAAGATATTTGAGTCGAAAATCAATGTTTACTAACTTTTTAGGTTTTTATTTTTTGTTAAAAAACTGTCCATTTTATGTTTCTTAAAATTTTACCGAATGTTGAAAACAATATTTTTTATAAAATAAAAATTAATATGAAGCCTATATCTCAAATTTTTGAAAAGATATTTGAGTCGAAAATCAATTTTTACGAACTTTTTAGGTTTTTATTTTTTGTTAAAAAACTGTCAATTCGATTTTTCTCAAAATTTTACTGAATGTTTAAAACAATATTTCTTATTAGATAAAAATTGTTTGAAGCTAATATTTTTATTGTTTGAAAAAATATTTGAGTCGAAATATATATATAATATTTTTGTAAAAAACTGTCAATTCGATTTTTCTCAATATTTTTCAGAATGTTGAAAACAATATTTTTTATAAAATAAAGTTAGTTGGAAGCCATAATTTCAAATTTTTGAAAAGATATTTGAGTCGAAAATCAATTTTAATCAACTTTGAGCAATGTTTTTTTTTCGATTTTTCTCAAGTTTTTACCAGGTGTTAAAAACGTTATTCTTCGTTGTATAAAATTGTTTTGTTCGTGAAATTTTAGAGGTGACAAATATTTTTTTTGCAGTTTTTTTGATTTATAAACAAAAACATTTAACTGGAATTTTTTCCAAAAATATATTTGTTTGGTATCACGTTACAATATATAATTTAAAGCTTAATTATAAACTCTAGCGTTATTGGTTCGTAAGATATTTGGGGTTAACCAACATTTTCACCTTTTTTTTAAATTGCTATGGTAAAAAAACCACCCACTCAATTTTGTCGAGAGTCCTTTCTGCATCTTTCTGCATTATTATCTGTATAACACAATTTACAGTTTACTAGTTTACTAGTTTACTAGTTCTTGAGCTATGGACGACGAAAAAAACTACGTACACACGCACGCACATAAATCTCTTTAAAAATCTTTTATCTCGACTCTAGGGAACTTGAAACGTCGAGAAATGTCAACATTTTCAATTCGACAAATCAGACCGATTACAATAACTTGCTATGGGAAGTTAATTAAATTTAACATATTGGTGTTAGTAAGGAACTCATTTTAAATATGTTTGTTATTTGTAAAAGAGAAACATTTTGACAACTTTTTAAATGCTGTTTTCGAATTGAATGCTAGGAAACTGTTTTTTTTTTTTAACTTTTATTTAACTTTACTTAAATGTAGCAAGTCCAAAAATTTATATTTAATGACACTTGGGCTGTTAAGCATCATCTTGACTCGCCAATTTTGTAAAGCTTAATTCAACCATAAATAGCTTTAAGGTTTAAGTTAAATGTTATGACTTTATGTTCACTTACTGAACTGTTGGAATTCAAGGCAAAAGAATCCAGTTTAAATATATGAGCAATAACTTAAATAAATAAATAAACATACAAATCTCTTAATTGCTGCAAATACCAGTATATTTCGCTTTGTTCAAAGCACATACATAAATAATTACAAAAACCATTAGAATTAAATTCAATTTTAATTTCACAGGATTCTTTTATTTGCTTATGGCAAAAAATCGCAATTTAAAATTCATGAAAATTAATCGCCCATATCATTAATCACATTTATAGATACTTTTAAATTAAAAAAAAAAAAAAAACAATCATCATTATTGTACAATATTCTTTTGTCTATTCGTAGGTAGCATAGAACACCAAACACAAAAATAGATATAAATCACACGTCTGTAATGATTTATTGGACTATGATATTAACACTTTTCATTATTATCATCATATCGCATATAAACTGAAATAAAATAATAATAAAAAATAAAAACACAATCATTCCAAATAATATGTAATATGCGCCTCCTCTAGAACGAATTTACATTTTTATTACTTTAAGTGTTCACTCAGGCGTATACGTACTTTTTTTTTTATCTTCCCCATCCTAACCCATAAAAATATAAAATCGCTTTAGGAAACGGTTTCTAACGTTTTATTGGCGAATTTTCGTGTAAAATATTTCCTTTTTGTCTCGCTAATTACTCAAAGTTTTTTTCTTTTTTATTATTTTCTTACGGTATTTAAGTTCTTACATTATTTTGTGTTCTTGGGATAAAAGGTTCAAAGACCTGAACTGTTCAATATTCACAGTCACGAAGGGCTTCGAGTCACGCTTTGGTTTCTCTTAGTTTTTTGTATTCTTCGAAAATTTTAAAAAATCACCTCTCTTGTCTTGTTGTTTTGAAGTACCTTATTTTTCATTTATAAACTTTTGATTGACGTTGCCATCCTGAATTTCAATGCGGTCAAAGTAAAAAACATTCAAGAAAAAGTAAAAATAATAAACTTCTCATTCATCTTTTATATATATGTATGTATATCAAAAATAGGAGCCTATAAAACTTGTGTGTGTGTGGGTGTGTGCTGTTTTTTTTTCTCTCCATTTACCTCAATACAAACACACAATCACACTTAATAACTTCATTCAATATAATTTAGGACATAAAAACAAGCTAAGACAGCTTTATACTCGGATGCTCTGTATAAGGATACGTACTTTACCCGGTATCGCATATTATTTATTTTTATAGGACACTCTGTGTACTTTTATCGATTTCCTGGTCTGTTTACATTTTTCTCGTCCTTTTTGTTTGTTCTTCTCTCCTTTTTTTTCGTCTTACTTTAGTGCCCTGTTTAGCCTAAGGGATGGAAAAAGTTGAGGAGGACTGAGTTAAACAAAAAAAAAAAAAAAAAAAGGATGGCGATTTTTACACAGCAAGACTAAAGCGCGAGACTTAAAGCATAAGGGTTATACAGTTTTTGTTTTTGTCTATGTATTTGTTGGTTTCATTCATGCCATTCATTCATACACATACAAAAGCCTGGAATCTTTATAGGTACCTATTTAAATTAAAGGCAGCCAGTCTGGTGGCAATAATTCGCTTAGAAATAGTTCTTACATATATAAATTCTAACCTCAATGAAAGTAAGAAGAAATATAGGAAGGGTTTAAGTTCCTTATTAATTGTCCGGCAAAAAGGTACTGGAATTATGTTATTTTCTTCTTGTTTAGCTGATACGCGAACGGCGTGGCGGCGGCGTGTGTATCTATGTTTATTAAATAATTTAGATGTAGGTACATATATTTTAATTAGATTTGTGTTTTTTTCTTTCTTCGTCTTTAAGATATGGGAATAATTAAATTTTCTTTTCTTGTGGTTTTGAAAATAATATTATAACCTTTTTTGACGTTTGATAGGGATAAATAGAAGATAAATAACCTTAAGGCAAGTTGTATTTTTGATTGAATTTTTTCAGAGATGGAAGTATAAAAATAAAAAATTGTGTTGATTTTTTGATAAGGATTATGCTCTGATGGTGTTGTTTTTTAAATCAAACAAATTAAATACAAACATGGTCTAGATAATTTTTGTGTTTTTGGTGTGTGTTTTTAATTGAAAAACAAATCAAGATTAAAATGTCACTGCTTGACCTTCTATAGAGGTGGGGTTAGAAGATCTTACGGAAACAAAAGTGCATTTAGGGAAGAGTTGAAAGATAAAGAATAAAAGCTTCTTCCCTAAGAATACATCAAAGAATTGAAATTCTTCTTTAACTTTACTTTCCTCACCACTTTTCGCTTTTTAAGATAATTTTTCAAAATGTTTATCTCAATTGAAGTTTAAAGCTTTGGGTTCTATGGCCTTTGAAAACAATTTTTCAGAAAGTCAATATATATGCAATTTCAGGAAGTAGTAATGTGAGTTATTTTACTCGATACTCCGTAAGCTTGAAAAAAATGTTACCATTGTAGCCACGAAAGGGACCTATTTTTTTAATTTTTAGCAAAAGAAATCCTCCAACCGCGTTATTTATAAGCCAATATATTTTTCTACAGATGAAGCTGGAATTTGTGACAAAATTAAAAAAGAATCAATCGCTGCAAGCAGATTATTTTTTAAATTAAAACGTTTATTAACTTCCCATAGGAAGTTATTGTAATGGGTTCGATTTTTCGAATTGAAAATTTTGACATTTTTCGACGTTTCGTACGTCCGTACATTCGCGACGTTTTTTTCGTCGTTAATAGCTCAAGAACCAGAAGAGATATCGACTTCAAATAAATTTTGTTATACAGATAATAAAACAAAAATATACAAAAAGGGCTCTCAAAAAAATTGAGTGGGTTGTTTTTTTACCATAGCAATTTAAAAAAAGGTGAACATTTTGGTTAACCCAAAATATCTCACGAACCAATAACGCTTGAGACTTGAATTTAATTTTATATTATATATTGTAACGCGCTACCCAATAAATATATTTTTGGAAACAAATCCATTAAACGGTTTTTTTTTTTATAAAACAAAAAAACTGAAAAAAAATATTTGTCACCTCGATAATTTTATGAACAAAAAATGATTTTATCTCCAAAACAATTTTGTGCAATGAAGAATAATGTTTTTAACATCTGGTCAAATTTTGGGAAAAATCGAAACAGCTTTTTTTATAAAAATTAAAAACCTAAAAAAAAAACATTACTAAAGGTTGGTCTCAAATATCCTTTCAAAACTATGAGATTATAGCTTTCAACTAATTTTATCTTATAAGAAATATTGTTTTCAGCATTCGGTAAAATTTTTGAGAAAAATCGAATTGACATTTTTCTTACAAAAAATAAAAACCTACAAAAATTAATAAAAGTTGGTAAAAATTGATTTTCGACTTGAATATCTTTTCAAAATTCAAGATTATGACTTCAATATAATTTAATCTTTTAAAAGATATTGTTGTCAACATTCAGCAAAATTTTGAGAAAAATCGAATTGATAGTTTTTTTTACAAAAAATTAAAAGCCCAAAAAAAAATAACAGAAGTTGGTAAAAATTGGATTTCGACTTAAATATCTTTTCATAACTTTGAAATATTGGCTTTAAACTAGTTTTATCTTTTAAAAAATATTGTTTTTAACATACAGTTAAATTTTTTTGAAAAATTGAATTGACACTTTTCTTACAAAAAATTAAAACCTAAACAAATTAATAAAAGTTGGTGAAAATTGATTTTCTACTCAAATGATTTTCGACAAAATATTGGCTTCAAACTCATGTTAGAAATATTGTTTTCAATATTCGGTAAAATTTTGAGAAAACTCGAATTGACAATTGACTTACAAAAAATAAAAACCTAAAAAAAAAACAATACTAAAACTTCGTAAAAATGTACTTTTGGCTCAAATATCTTTTCAAAAATATTGGCTTTAAAATTATTTTATCTCACAGAAAATATTGTTTTCGACATTCAGTAACTTTTTTTATTGAAATTTAACAGTCCATATTTTCATAAAAAATTAAAATCTGCAAAAAATAATACCTACACATTTTTTTTTTAAATTGATGTTCGGTTCTCGATATCTCATGAACAATAGAAGATATTGACTTCAAATAAATTTCATTCATCGAATTTGTTTTTATATAAGAAATAAATGTTATTAAGAAGTTCTACTAAAATTGGTAAAAATTGGTTTTCTACTAAAAATCTCGTTACCAAAAATAAATTTCGAAATCAAACTATTTCATTATATGCAAAATATTTTTGGTAATTTTGAAATTTTTAAGAATAATTCAACTGACAACTTTTTTAACAAAACACGAAAACCTACAAACTTTTAAGCAATTCAAAGCGACAGACGGGATGGGAAGTTATCAGTGTAGGTTGCAACAGAGCCTCTTTTTTTGATAGAAATCTTAGCAACTTTTTGGTATCCAGTTTTTAGTTTTATACTGTTCTTTAAAAAAGCACGTTTGCTTCTTTTTCAAGCATCGAAACACATTTTTGTTATAAAATTTTACCAAGAGAAAATTTTGTTAAGTGTGACATTTTATTTATAAGAGCTACATACTTATATTAGAATATTTACAACATAAAGGGTACATTAAAAAACAGTAAGTTTATCATTTGAATATAAGAAGTTTCAACCCGTTATTACTGATCCAAGTTTCTGATCTTGAGCGTCGAACACAATATGACCAAAAATGTGACAAATACAGAATATGCTACAATTTTGGTGCAAATAAATTAGCTTTTACTTAAAGCTAAGATTATAATATAAGGGTTACCTATTTGAATTTGCCAAAAATTAGCTAAAATTACAACCTTTTTCCAAAAAGTGAATGAATGTATTACATTCAATAAATTCAATAAATATTCTGATATTACTTTTCTAGAAGCTAGAAATCTATTTTTTAGTGGTATTTTCAAATAAAATTGTTCGAGCCCATAGTTTCGGAAAATTGTAGTTCGTAACTCAAAACAATAAAAACATAGAAAAATTGATTTTTAAAAATGTTTTTATGCATTTTTTACATTTTTAACTCATATTTTTGTATTTTCATTCAATTATCGTATCAATTTTTACTTAAAGTCAATAAAATAAATTAAATATATTTGATTAATTTTTTGAGAAAATTTTAAACAGCAAAATTTACCATGCCAAATGATTTTGGAAATTCTTTAATACCAAAAGGAATTTTCATGGATATTCAGTTAATTTTACTTATAATAAAGATCACATAGTTAGAACTTCAGAAATGTGCACAGTGTTTGCTAACAACTTTCAGAAATCTTTTATTGACACTAACTTAAAAATAGATGAGAATTCCTTTCTTTAGGGTAATTGCGGGAGAGATGCGGCCGCACTCAACCAGTTGCTACTTCTGGTCATTCAGGCAACAACTTTTCTGTTACCTTTTGTTCGTTAAGTATTTAACCAAAAAGGAAGGGCAAGAAATTGGTTATATCGGATATGTTTTTGGGATTTATTCCTATTTATTTCATTTTTAGCTCCCTATCTGACTACGGACGTAATTTAAATTGCTGGAAAAAGTTGATATTGGAACGAGTTACAGAGTATCTTGTCAATTTTATAGCTTTGTGTGGTCAATACTTGTTTTAAGAAAACTTTTATATATTTTGTAGTAGTATTTTTTCTTATAAATTCTAAAAAGTGATGCGGCAACTTTCCGTCTTTTCAGGGAGAGTTGCAGCAGTTTATTTTTTGAGACGGTGCTGCATGTTAAAATTGTCACCACCAACGTAAATAGTAAAAAAAGCTATTTAAAGTTAGGTTGATGCAGTTGAAAACCTAAGTACTTAATTGGAATTTTAAATTAAAAAAAGCTTTTTAAAGTTAGGTTGATGCAGTTGAAAACCCCAGTACTTAATTAGAATTTAAAAGAAATACAAATCAAAACAACAAAAAAGAGAAAAAAGGATCAACTGCACGATATGTCGAAAATTGTAACATAATAATTAAACACGGTATAGAAACTAAAATGGGTCACGTATTTTATTTTCGTGGAAAAAAAATCCATTCTTAAGTTGTTTTGCGAAAATAATGTTTCTTTTAAGTTTATAAAAAAAACTATATTAAATTTTCAAAAAGCGCGGAATATCTCCCGAAATTACCCTACTTTATAACCCTTTGGTCCCCCTTTTCTTTGAATACTCATCCCAGGTATGGACTCATTTTTACGAGATCCACAAGAACAGGATAAGATCTACCATAGTCCGATCCTCACAACAACTTTCCTTCTTATGAATATCAGATAAAGGTTTTTTAAATGTAACCTCTTTTGCAAAGGAGGGTTAATATCGATAATATTTGTATTCATCTACTTTTAACTGGTGTAATTAATGCACCTGACTTATTAAATTGTATGGAGGTAACCACAATACCCGTAGTTTACAATTATTGTTTGTTTCCCAACACCACCATAATTATGGCATGCAAGAGCCTTTTACTCGCATGTCTAAACTTTTGAATATAAACTCAAACCTCTTTGATTTTAATATAAATAAAACAAAACGTTAAGAACCAGCAGTGAAACACACACTTGAATGTTGTATTAATTGGTCTTTAATTTCATTTTTATTTGTATCTTTGGTCGTAAGATGTGTAGCTTGTATTAATTATTTCTTACGCAAAGATCTGATAGTGTTAAAATAAAGTTGCCTTAATTAAGAATCCAGGCTTTCGGCTGAAGTTATAATAGGAATAAAGTATAAAGATTCAAATTAAAAGTTTGTATAGTGGTTTAGAAAACATGAAATTCAGTTCTGTTGACTTTTTATTGCTGTGATATTCCAAAATTTGTGACAAATTTGGTAAGATAAGCTGTTATTTTTGTAGCGAAACTCGCAACCCTAAAAATAAATTTTACAGCTGACATAGTTCAGGATTATAGTAAAAATTTAGTATTACATGAGAAAACAACGTGTTTTCACCATACAACAATATATCAAAAATAATGAAAGTTTATTTTTTTACTTTCATTGTTTATTTATGTTTCTTAATGCTTGTATGTGACCAAATGTATCTAAAGGGAAAGAGAGTTACAATCCCAATTATGTTTTATTGTATAACATAAAGTCTTGAAATGCTTAACTTCCTTCAGTCGAGTCGTGCTTCCACTTGCTTTGCTGACTCACACACAATTACTTTTCTTTCCTTACTTCAAACTAATCCCTATTGTCCTATTCCTTTGTAGTAGATAACTCAATTTACTCATTGGTCGTTGGCTTTTTTTGTTTCTAAGAAATTAACGTTGGTCGTAAAATCCATTTTTGTGTGTATTTCAGTAATATAATAGTGTTTTTTTTCTTCCGAGACGGTTGGGATGAAAAATGTTCATTAAACGTATGTACATATTCAAGAAGTACAGAAATATTTTCTTGAGAAATATATTTACCTAATTAAGAAAAAACCCTTTGATAGTATTCTGTAATCTTTGTCAGTCTGTTCATATTTTTGTACTAATTAATAAATTTTGGTTAACATTGGTTATATTAATTTGCAGTAGAATCATGTGTCATTTCTTATTAATCAGGGTTCTTCTTCTAGAATTATCAGTAATTTAGAAATCTTCAATCAAAGAGCGTACAAAATAAATGAAGGTATAAAAATCCTATAAGCAATTTATTACAAGAGAAAAAAGGAATTGGGATATCTCGTATCATTATCCAAGTTAAACCCTTAAATATCAGTAACCGTAGAATATATCTTTCTCTCACGACTCATTAACTATTTTCTTTGATTTGAAAGCTTCAAACGAATTGGTTAGAAAATCATAATTAAACTATTATCATAATGTAACCTAACGAACCTTAGCATTTAGGTTTTTTTTTGTATCAATCAGAATAGCTTTAAGCCTATATTCCAAAAATATAATTCATTTGAATATTTCATTGAAACTGTTAGCGTCAATTAAGTCGAAGTGCTAGAACACTTAAAGAAGGTGCAGCTGTAACTTTTGAAAATTAGTAAATTGAAACTAGGTCAATACTAAAAATGGAAGGATAACAAATAAAAAAAAAATAGATTGGGTGGCGCAACAATCCGTTACCACTCTCCGACTTACAACTCTCAGCCTTTCCTGTGTGCGAGTACTGTTGTCAGGGATGGAGGGGACCTACAGTTTAAAGCCGAATCCGAAAAGCTAATTTGAGGAAGCACTTTTCATGACAAGAATTACTCTTGGAGAGTTTGTCAATTCCTCGCAAGAGGCAGTACCCGTGAAAAATACTTTAGATGGCATAGGCAGGGGTCGAACCCAAGACCTCTGGCATGCCAGTCCAACGCACTAACCATCATGCCATGGGTACTACAAAAAATGGAATGATACAAGATTCAATAATGCGTTTTGGGTTGGCATGAATCACCATCTCGATGGCAAATAGTGAAAATGGAAGTACTGGACAAATTTTATTTATTGGAACAAGTTAACAATGTGAAGAATGCAAACTGTGTTTGTATTTGCAGCCTGCTGAAGCCCGTAGAGTTCAAACGAATCTATGTTTGTCTGTTCGTCGTCGATCCTTGGACTAATCATGTCACAAAAAACATTACACAGTATATTAAATAAAGACTTAGGTTTTAAGACTTTTAATGATTAATTTACCCAAGAATGCATTTAACGTCGTGATGGAGTTTCGGACCTTAACAAATAGAAACTGTTAAAAAATACTAGTACTATGGGATTCAATGTGATAAAAAAGAAAAAAAAGAAAAGACATTTTTGGCATCCAAAAACGCTTTTGGAATAGTCTGGAAAAATTATATTTGAATAAAGATGGCCCATTCATCGCTAAATACAAAGTTTTTATTTCTAAATCGATGCTTTATGCAGCGCAATCTTGGTGGTGGAAGAAAATTGATACGATGGAAAAACTTTCGAGATTTTTGTTGAAACGACAATTTCGACTCCCTGAATCGACGACAAATTCATGTAACTTGTGGAAAAAGGCCTCTCTCCATTTCTTCAACTATATCCTTAATTTCATGTTTGTTTCTATTTCCAATACTTCCTGGTTCAAAGAATGGAGAAATTAAGCTATAGAATGCTCTTTCCCGTTTAATCAAAAATGAATAAATTATAAATAACCTTGCTAGCTAGAAAAATTATCTGGACATACTGCTTGAAAACCTACATACATTCAAAAGCAAGAAACGACAATATTGAGAAATGTATTTGAAAGTGGAACATAACTTATGCACATCAAACTTCTTTAAAGACAAACTTAGTCCATAGTCCGTATTTTTATCGTAATTGAGTGTTTTTTTTTTTAAGACGGGTGGTTTTCGGTTTAACAATACTTATTTCGGAGTTGGTTTTTTTGACAGCTGTGACTTGATATATGTTCAATGTAGTTGCCATTATAGATTTACTTTTGAACAACTTTTATAAATCGTGCAAATATATCACTTATTTACTTAGGGACACTACACCATAGTAAATATCGCAGTTTTTCATCCTCTTTTTACCCGGCCTATCCCATCACATTTCCCGGGTGATGGGAAATGTCTAGGGCCTTCGTTAAATGTTCGGCAGCACGTGGTCTATTAAGGAACCTAACATTCATTTGCGTGAGTTGTCAACAATAAATCCGTCCCTATCCGAGGCTTGTTGGTGTTTCGCAACTGTTTTTTTTGTACGTGGTATTGAAGTCAACTTGACGCACGACCTTCAACTTGGAGGACCAGATAATTGATTAAAACTCCAAGGGCATAGTCGGCATAACCGCTTCTTACAGGCCTAAGCACCGAATATGTCGCAGTAGCCTTATAAGGTGTTCACTAAGGAGTTCAATCTAACAGGAACTGTAGACGCCACGGTTGATTAAATTTCGGGAATTCCTCGGTTTCCGTATGGATGAAAGAAGAGGTGCCTTATTGGAAACACCTCTCCCACCTCTCTAGTTTTCTACCGCCAACAACTTTCCACTGGGGTTGGAACCCATTCTCCAATTAAGGTACTAGGCTAGACACCCGATGTTCACCGTGGGAGGGTGAGAGAAAGAGTTGGTAGGCAGTAGGAGTTGATATCTCGCGCCGGCCGTAAGCCTGTGGCGTGGCCTCCAAAATCGTGTGATTTAATACCGCTGGACTATTTTTTGAAAAGTTTTGTAAAGTCGCTTGTCTACGCAGATAAGCTCGAGGCGATTGACGCCTTGGAACAGAATATTTGGAGCGTTATTGCTGACATTAAGCCTCAATGGTTACGAAAAGTGGTCAAAAATTGAGCCTCGCAGCTGGAATTTATTTAAACCAGCTGAGGCGGCCACTTGCCCGAAATCATTTTTAAACCCTAATCTTTGTAATAACGCTAAATTCTTAGCCATAACATTGAAATACGGTTGTTATATTTTTTCCTAAATACTCCAGGTCCAAAAAACATCTTTAACCAAATTGGTAAAACGTCTCAGATATTTGAACAGAAAAGAGCTCTGATTGTTTGCTTCTATAATTTTTGAAATGACAAATAAGCTTATGTTAATAAATGTAGAAATTGTTACTGGCATAATTGAGATGTTATTATTGTGGGTCACACATCACCCTTTTTTCTAAGAGTTGCCAATATTACTCTACTTAAATGGTAGAATTGTTCAAATCATACGTAAGTTTAAGGACACTCTTTTTAACTTCCCATAGGAAGTTATTGTAATCGGTCCGATTTGACGAATTGAAAATTTTGATATTTCTCGACGTTTTAAGGTCTCTAGAGTCGAAATAAAAGATTTTTTAGAGAAATGTCTGTGCGTGCGTGTGTAGGTACGTTCGTACGTCCGAACCTCCGTACGTTCACGACGTTTTTTCGTCGTCTATAGCTGAAGAACCAGTAGAGATATCGACTTCAAATAAATTTTGTTATACAGATAATAAGGCAGAAAGATGCACAAAGGGCTCTCAAGAAAATTGCGTGTGTGGTTTTTTTACCATAGCAGTTTAAAAAAATGTGAAAGTTTTGGTTAAACCTAAATGTCTCATGAACAAATGACGCTAGAGACTTGAATTAAATTTTATATTATATATTGTAACGTGATACCAAACAAATATATTTTTAGAAAAAATTGCAATTCACGGTTCTTTTTATAAATCAAAAAAACTGAAAAAAAATTTCGTCACCTCGAAAATTTTACGACTAAAATATGATTTCATCTCCAAAACAATTTTGTGCAATTAAGAATAATAGTTTCAACATCTAGTAAAATTTTGAGAAAAATCGAATTGACAGTTTTTTTTTATAAAAAATAAAAACCTAAAAAAAAACATTACTCAAAGTTGGTAAAAATTGAATTTAGACTTAAATATCTTTTCGAAAAATTGAGGTTATGACTTCCGACATATTTTATCTTAAAAGAAATATTGTTTTCAACATTCGGTACAATTTTGAGAAAAATCGAATTGACAGATTTCTTACAAAAAATAAAAACCTAAAGCAAAAAATGAATAAAAGTTTGTAAAAATTGATTTTCGACTCAAATACCTTTTCAAAAATTTGAGACATTGGCTTTACAAATAATTTAATTTTTTAAAAAAATATTGTTTTCAACATTCAGTAACATTTTGAGAAAAAATCGAATTGACAGTGTTTTTACAAAAAAATTAAAAACCTAAAAAAAAAATTATGTTAAAAATTGATTTTCGACTCAAATATCTTTTCAAAAATTTGAGATTATGGCTTCCAACTAATTTTGTCTTATAAGAAATATTGTTTTGAACATTCGATAAAATTTTGAGAAAAATCAAACTCACAGTTTTTTAACAAAAAATTAATACCTTAAAAGAGCATTACTAAAATTTCCTAAAAATTGAATTTTGACTCAAATATATTTTTTAAAATTAAAAATATTAGCTTCAAACTAATTTACTTACAGAAAATATAATTTTCGACATTCAGTACATTTTTTATTAAAATCCTACAGTCGGGTTTTTTCATAAAAAAAAATAAAATCTACAAAAAATAGTACCCAAATTTGGTAAAAATGTATGTTCGGTTCTCGATATCTCGTGAAAAATAGAAGGTATTGACTTAAAATTCATTTCATTCATCCAATTTGTATTTGTTTATTTAAGAAATAAAAACTTGTAAGAAATGCTACCAAAATTGGTAAAAATTGGTTTTCGAGTAAAAAAATCTCGTTAACAAAAACTGATTTCAAAATCAAACTATTTCATTATATGCCAAATATTGTTGGTAATTTTTAAATTTTTAAGCAAGACAAATCGACAGACGTGAGGGGAAGTTATCAGTGTGGGTCGCATCCCAGCCTCTTTTTTGGTTATAAAATTGACTTAGTGATTTTTAAACTGATGATTGTCTCCACAACTTTGAACAAAAAGTTGGTTTTCTTTGTGGTCACAAATTTGAAATTGAAAAAGTGTTTTTAAGATCTTTTCTTATGGAGTTGTCCCTGAATTTTTTATTCTTGTTAAACAAGAAAACTTGAATTTATTATCAATTTCTATCAAAAAACATGTTTTTATTATAAATTCTTCTGTAAAGATTTCAAAACTCATTAAAGTCAACTTTCTCTATTAAAATATTAAAACATTTTTTCTTGTGCACTTTTTCGTCTTAAGAATGATTCCCCACAATGACGCAGACGACGTGAAGCCACCACTTGGTGATTTAAAGTTTTTTAAGTTGTTAATTTTTCTTCTATCGTTTTTGGTAGATAGATAGGTACCATCATCATAACCATCCCTACCTCCAGAATCACCAGAACTAAAAAAAGATGCAAAAAGCCATTCGTTCCTTCATAAGATGACCCAATAGGATGGACAAAAAAAACAGCAACATCCAACAGAAGCTGATGTCTTTATACAACGATAAAAACAAATCTTTTTGATTGCACAACCTATCTCTGTTTTTTTACCTTTGCACGCAAAAAGCAAAAAAATATAAACGGGGAAGAAGTTTTTTATTTTTGAAATGATGGGAAAAAGCATTCATTTTTTTTAAGGAACCATTTCAGGGAATATTTATATAAATGCAACAGATTGCCCTACTAACCGGGTTCGTAAAAGCCAACAGTTTTTGCTCATATATTTTTGTATTTAAAAAATATAGCACAAATAAAAATGAACGAGTTCTTGCGTTATGCCCGTATTTTGTGTGACGATTAAAAAAGCATTTTTATGTATGTATAGGTATGACGCTTTAGAAGTGTTTCTGCTGTTTTCACATATTTTTTTCTTAATTTATTATTTTTTGATCCTTTTGAAAATAAAGTTCTATTCAAAGGATTTCCATTTATCAAGGATTTTGGGTTGGGGCTGATTTAAGGAGTTTTTAAAGTGTGTACAAAACTTAACTGAGGAACTTTGGATAGACACATATTTTATTAATACTCCTTTTCATAAAGATTTAAGTAAAGCTACCTTAAAACAAAGAGGGCTTGAAGACATTAAGTGTTAATTACTTTAACAAAAAAAGAGCGACCCACACTAATAACTTCCCATTCCGTCTGTCGATTTGTCTTGCTTAAAAGTTTATAGGATTTCATGTTTTATTAAAAAAGTTGTCAGTTGAAATATTCTTAAAAATTTAAAAATTACCAACAATATTTTGCATATGATGGAATAGTTTGATTTCAAAATCTATTTTAGTTAACGAGATTTTTAGTTGAAAACCAATTTTTACCAATTTTAGTAGCATTTCTTAAACGTTTTTATTTTTTACATAAACAAATAAAAATTGTATAAATGAAATTAATTTGAAGTCAATATCTTCTATTATTCACGAGATATCGAAAACCGAAAATCAATTTTTACCAATTTTGCGTACTATTTTTGTAGATTTTATTTTTTTTACGAAAAAACTGACTCTTGGATTTTTAAAAAAATATACTGAATGTCGAAAACAATATTTTTTATAAAATAAAAATAATTTGAAGCCAATATCGCAAATTTTTGAAAAGATATTTGAGTCGAAAATCAATTTTTACGAACTTTTAGTAATTTTTTTTTTAGGTTTTTATTTTTTTTTTAAACTGTCAATTCAAAAATTTGGAAAAAATTATTTTGGAGATACATAATTTTTTGTTCGTTAAGTTTTCGAGGTGACAGATATTTGTTTTTTTTTATTATAAAAATAACCGTTAATTGGATTTTTTTTCAATAATAATTCACATGTCAATGGAGTTATTGAAAAATAATGGAGTTCTTGAAATATTTAGGTAGATCTTCAAATATTAAGGGAGATCTAGAGATTCCAAGGCAGCTTTGGAGAATGGAAGGTAAATTTTAAAAACATCAGGGGAAGTCTAGAGTTTACAAGGGAGGTCTGTCGATTCCAAAAGCGGTCTGGAAAAATCAGGGGTTGTCTTGAAATATTAAATGAGGTCTGAAGATTCTAACGGTGGCCTTGAAAAATTAGGAGATATCTAGAATTATCAATTGAGGACTTAAAATGTTAAAGGTGGTTGTTAAAAGTCAGTGGATGCCTTGAAATATTAAAGAAAGTCTCAATGGAGATCTTGTTATTTCAAGGGAGACTTTCAACAATCAGTGGGTGGTCTTGAAATATTAAATAATGTCTTAAGATTCCAAGTAAAGTCATGAAATATCAAAATATGTAGGTCTTAAAATTTCAGGTGACGTCATGAAATAATAAGGTGGGGCTTGAAATATTAAGTTCAGTCTTGAATTATAAAAGCAGGTCTTGAAATATTAAAAGAGGTCTTGAAATTTCAATTGAGGTATGCAAAAATCAGGGAGAGTCTTGAAATATTATGGCAGGTTTGAAAATTTCAGATGAGGTCTTGAAATATAAAGCGAGGTCTTAAAATATTAAGGCAGTTCTTGAAATGTCAAGGGAAGTCTTCAAATTTCAGGGGATGTCCTGATATATCAACAGAGGTCTTGTTATTTCAAGGACTTCCTTCAAGAATCAAGGGAGGGAAGTTTGGAATCAGGTCGGAGATTCTAAGGGAAGTTTTGAAATATCAAGGGATTTCTGGAGATTCCAGAGGAGACCTTGAGTAATGAGGGAAGGTCTTTCAATATCAAAGAATGTCTCGATTAAGGGAGGTCTTGTAATTTCAAGGAAGTCTTTGAACAAAAAAGGGAGGTCTTGAAATATGAAGGGAGATCCGAAGATTCCAAGGCAGGTCTAGAAATTTGTTAATTAGGAAGAGGGGTTTTTTTTTTTTTGTTTAATATTTGTATTGGAAAACTAGTTTTTCGGTATTTCATATTTTTTGTGATGGTTACGACTAATGAGTAATCTGAAGATGAGCTAATCCAGGAAAGAATGTTTTGTGGAGTGGACTAGCCACAAGTATTTGCATACTTAAAATTGATGCTAACTTTATAATAGGCAAATCGTTTAGAAAGTTCTTAAACAAAAATTTTAAGCGCAAGACAAAATAATAAGATAGAAAGTTCGAAACACACGATTAATTTTACCAGTGACTAGGGTTAAAAAATAACCTGAGTTTCAAAATAACATATGTTATAAAATAACCAGGCTGCAAAAATAACCGATGTTTCAAAATAACCTGGATTACAAAAAAGCATAGCATACAAAATATCCTCGGTCATCTACATTAATATTATAAAGAGGAAATATTTGTATTTTTGTATGTAACAAATAAACCCAAAAAGTACTGGACCGATTTTAATAATTCTTTTTTCATTAGAAAGCTACATTATCTGTTCCTATTTATGTCTACCCGTGCGAAGCCGGGACGGGCCGCTAGTAAAATATTTAGGTTTAACGTTTATAAAAAACGATCTGGGCTTCAAAATAACACGGGTTAAATATAACTTAGGTTATGAAATAATTTGAGTTAAGAACTAACCTGTGTTATAACATAACATAAACAAAATTGGAAATAAAAAAAACCTTTAAAAAAATTCCTTAATGTTAAACATAACTGTGAAGCATTTGTATAACATATAGCCACTATATTGAATCATTTGTAAGAAATATTTAAGTATATCGTTAAAATTTTAATACACAGGAAACCTTTAACCCTTCTCTCAGTTTTTGGTCGGTTACACGTATTTTGTATGCTCATTTCAGCAGATCGTGGTTGACGCCAAGGACACCCGCGAAAGCCTACGCGATTTACATTGAAGCCAACATTACTTTATTATCTTCTTTTGGGAAAAGGCTTAAAACATTACGGACTTTTATTACCTTTAAAATTCTTCACCAGAGGATTTATTTTTATGGTTTCGTCATCATGGTATATACATCATAAGAGTACTTATAAATATTATGTGTGTGTATATATAATAATAAATATGACAATTCTTCGAAACATGATTTTACTCTTATGATGTGACACGACACCGCATATCAAAATGAATAATAACATTATTTTCTTACGTGAAACGTGGGAAATTAAAAAGCCATGTATTTTTAAAAGGATTCATCATTTATAAAACATAATAATTGGTTCATGATGTAAAGGTTTTATAATGATGAAAGTGTATCTATATAATGTGTGGATTATGGGTATATCTGAATTTTGTATTAGACTTTCTAACTTATTTCTTTTTGAATACCTTTTTGGTTAAACAGCATAATCCTGTTAGTGATGGTTAATTAATTTTAATTCCATCTTTAGACCTTTAGAGGCGCGGCATGGTGCTGTCAGGATATTCTCAATGATTTCATGTTAACATCATAAAACAAAAAAAATTGTTTTTTATTACAAAAAAGATAAAAACGGATGCAACAAGTTCCAACAAAAATGACCAACAGAAAAAGGAAACATAAATGACTTCCTTCTTGTTTTCTAGGTACCTACTTATCTCCGACACAAAAAACAACCTTCTTAAAAACATATTTTTCCGAATTAAGTCATGTTTCTCTTTATTTGTGTGTAAATCCTTCATCCTGTTTAACTTTTTCTGCGCACCTTAATTATGAAGGTAAGTAAATAAATTATGTTAAAGGAAATAAAAACAAAACACTTCCTGTTTGCATTTCTATGTGACTCAGTCAGAGACAAGGACTATATACAAAACAAAAACAACAAAATGTCCTTGATTTAATTCAGTTTTATTTCACTTCTTTTTCTTTGTTGCGTTTGTTGTATTACATAAGCATAAAGAATAAATCCATTCATCATAAGTCACCTATTTTATCTCATCCATACAACCACAAGATGGATGATTTCGTTAAGCCAATAGGAAACCATTCACATTTCGATTACTGTTAAAAACGTGTATAGCAATAGGTTGTGCAGTACTTCCGTTGAAAATTCTTATTTCCTTATTCAAGAACTAAGGAAATTTATGCAATTTGTTATATCTATAAATGTAGTGTTGTATATAGCTACTTCCTTTTGACTGAATCTGAATATTCACACATACATACCCACATAATATAGATATTGAAATTGACAGAATAAACGAATTATAAAGTTAATGCGATAGAAAAAGAAATGATTTTTTGATTTCTTTCAATTTTTGAAATATTGTAAATTTATAGAGATTTTAAAATGTATTCGAAAAAATTAAACTTTTTCAGTGAATAATGATGGATGGCAAGTTTAAATTGTTAACGTTGCATTTATTATCAAATAAAAGATACTAATGGATGGTTTAATAGTCTTAACATTGGCAAAGGATTTATTTGGTTATTTTATGGGTAGATTTTTAAAGTAAAATGAAGGGTAATGCAGTTCTGGTAATAGAGACAATAAAAACAAAGCAGCATCAAATCCGATTAAACGAATTGAAAATTTTTATATTTCTGGACGTTTTTAGGTTCCTAGAACATAAATAAAAGGTTTTTAGAGACATTTCTGTGTGTGCGGAATACATTTAAAAAAAAATCCACTAATGGTTTTTTTATAAGTCAAAAAAATGAGAAAAAATATGTGTCAAAACAAATATTTTGAGAATATTACCTGTAAAAAACTTGTAGCATCGAAGAACTAAGTTTTTTTTCAGTTTTTCTTAAAAGAAATAAAAAAATAGGCTATGATGCGACCCACACTGATAACTTCCCATCCCGTCTGTTGATTTATCTTGCTTTAAAGGTTTGTAGGTTTTAGTGTTTTGTTAAAAAAGTTGTCATTTGAATTATTCTAAAAAAATTAAAAATTACCAACAATATTTTGCATATGATGAAATAGTTTGATTTTAAAGTCTATTTTTGCTAACGAGATTTTTTAGTCAAAAAACAATTTTTACCAATTTTAGTACCATTTCTTAAAAGTTTTTATTTCTTATATAAAGAAATACAAATGGGATGAAGGAAGCCAATTTGAAATCAATACCATCTATTGTTCACGAGATATCGAGAACCGAACATCAATTTTTACCAAATTTGCGTAATATTTTTGTAGATTTTATTTTTTTATGAAAAAAACGGACTGTTGGATTTTTATAAAAAAAAATATACTGAATATCGAAAACAATATTTTCTGTGAAATAAAATAAGTTTAAAGCCTATGTTTTCAATTTTTGAAAAGCTTTTTGAGTCGAAAGTAAATTTTTACCATGTTTTAGTATTGTTTTTTTTTAGGTTTTTATTTCTTGTAAAAAAAAACTGTCAATTCGATTTTTCTCAAAATTTTATCGAATGTTGAAAACAATATTTCTTATAAGTAAAAATTAGTTAGAAGCCATTATCTCAAATGTTTGAAAAGATATTTGAGTCAAAAATCAATTTTTACCAGCTTTTGTTAAATTTGTTTTAGGTTTTCAATTTTTTGTACAAAAACTGTCAATTCAATTTTTTTCAAAATTTTACTGAATGTTGACAACAATATTTTTTGAAAGATTAAAGTAGTCTAAAGCCAATATCTCAAAGCTTTGAAAAGATATTTGAGTCAAAAATCAATTTTTACCAACTTTTATAATTTTTATTTTTTAGGTTTTTAATTTTTTGTAAAAAAAATGTCAATTCGATTTTTCTCAAACTTTTTCATAATGTTGAAAACAATATTTCTTATAAGTTAAAATTAGTTAGAAGCCATTATCTCAAATTTTTAAAAGATATTTGAGCCGAAAGTCAATTTTTACAAATTTTTTTTTAATTTTTTTTTGGTTTTTAATTTTTTGTAAAAAAACTGAATGTTGAAAACAATTTTTCTTTTAAGATAAAATAAGTTTGAAGCCTTAGTCTCAAGTTTTTGAAAAGATATTTAAGTCGAAAATCAATTTTTACCAACTTTGAGTAATGTTTTTTTTAGGTTTTTATTTTTTATAAAAAAACTGTTGGTTAGATTTTTCTCAAAATTTTATCAGATGTCAAAAACATTATTTTTCGTTGCACAAAATTGTTTTGGAGATGAAATCATATTGTAGTCGTAAAATTTTCGAGGTGACAAATTTTTTTTTCAGTTTTTTTGATTTATAAAAAAAACCGTTAATTGGATTTTTTTTTCAAAAATATAATTGTTTTGTATCATGTTATAATATATAATATAAACTTTAATTCAAGTCTCTAGCGTCATTGGTTCATGAGATATTGAGGTTTAACCAAAATTTTCACCTATTTTTTAAACTGCTATAGTAAAAATACACCCACGCAATGTTCTTGAGAGCCCTTTCTGCATCTTTCTGCCTTATTATCTGTATAACAAAATTTATTTGAAGTCGATATCTCTTCTGGTTCTTGAGCTATGGACAACGAAAAAAACGTCGCGAACGTACGGACATACGGACGTACGGACGTACGTACACACGCACGCACAGACATCTTTCTAAAAATCTTTTATTTCGACTCTAGGGACCTTGAAACGTTGAGAAATGTCAAAATTTTCAATTTGACAAATCGGATCCATTACAATAACTTCCTATGGGAAGTTAAAAACGCAACATTTATTTGAAGTCAGATATTCTAACATGTTCCTAAGATATGGCTGATAATGCTACTGCAAACGTCTGTCAATAAACGCCAAAATTACAATTTGACAAACCAGATCGATAATAGTAACTTCTCTTCTGAAAACTTCCCAGCTCGAAATTTTTTTGTTAAAAACTGACATTACCTTATTTTAGAATAATTGTATTTAACGAAGAATGACATTTTTAATATGTTGTTAATTTTTTTTTAAATTAAAATAAACAGTTTCATGCACGAAAAATTCAAAATTTTCAAAAGTAATTTCTCGACTCAAATAAAAATATTGAATTTAAATTTTTTTCTACTTGCGATATATAGGAACTATGTATATTGCATTCGTAAAAAATTTCGAACTCGAGATTTTATCAAACATGACATTACGACGATAGAGAAGTTGAAAAAAGTTCGTCTCCTGGTTCAGTCCGTCTGTCTGTTTCTTTGTCTTTCCTCGCCCCTCCAGTTCAAACCATTAAACCGTTCAAGTTCATAGGCATTAAGCAGATTCGCGTTAGGCGTTTTAGTTTTTAATTTTTTAAGACTAAAAATAACAGTTGCGCCATACGATTTTTAATTCGAATTTTCTCAAAAACAAACCAATTGATTTATATGAATTTTTGTCTAAGTTTTATTCTACTAATTTGGCTCCACAAGGGTACCCCCATAGAACCGTTATTTTGTTTTAAAGTTTTCTCAAGAACTAATGAACCAATTTTTTTTCTGCACAAGTTCTTATTCTACCTTAATAATATTTGATGATCAAAAATGTCATTGTTTTTATTTGTATTTAAAACAGAAATATTAAAATTTTGTTGTTTTTCAAAATTCGATATCTCCAAAATGGGTTATAATTCAAATGTAAAACGTTAATTAAAAAGCTCTTAGTAAGTGTATGCTAAAAATGTTTTTAAACTAAAATTGAAAATTTTATATATGAACAATTAATTTAAAAAAAAACGCTTTAACCGTTTTCGATAAAAATTAATAAATCAAATTTTTTGATTAATCAAATGACATTTAAATTTTCAAATAAAAACTTATTTTATAGGTACATTTTTAAATTTAAAAATATAAATACTATTTGTAAGCACTTTATTTCTAATACAAAATATATTGTTTTTTATATACATACATATGTATATTTCTAAATTATTTAATTGCGCGTTGTTTGAAGATACCGCACAAAATAATTTGAAATTTGTATTACATACTATTTAATATTCTTTAAACGATAATTTGGACTTTTACAAAAAAATAAAACTTGCCCAGTGTGGCTAACATCTCAATCTGTTTTTTACTTGCGACATATAGGAACTATATGGCAAGTTTTGCATTCGTGTAAAATTTTGTCTGTCTGTCCACGCTCCTACAGCCTAAACTATTGGATCGATTGAGTTCAAACTTGGAAGTTAAGGTTTTGAGCAGATTCGCGTTAGGCGTTTTTTTCATTTTTTTTTAAGATCAAAACTAACAGTGGCCCCCATACAATTTTTTTGGTCAAAAAACGATAATTCGAATTTTCTCAAAAACAAACCGATAGATTTTTTTTTAATTTTCTCTAAAATTTTATTTTTTAACTTGGCTTCTTTTAATAAGAAAAACATATTTTTGTATTGCTCAGGAAAGGTACCGCTCATAGAACCGTTATTTAGTTTTTTAATTTTCTCAGCAACTTATGTACTGATTTCAATATTTTTTTTTGTGAATAAGCTCTAATATTGCTTTAACAATACTTGATTATCAAAAGTGCAATTTTTTTTTGTTTGGATTTTTAAAAAAATATTGAATTTTTTCAAAATTCTATATCTCAAAAACGGGTCAATATTTTTTTACGAAATTCAAATGTAGAGCGTATATTTACAATCACTAGACAACTGCATACCAAAAATATTTTTAGAACAAAATTGAAAAATTTTATATATAAAAAATTAATTTAAAAAAAAAACCGCTCTAACGATTTTCGAAAAAAAAATTTCAAAAATCAAGGGCTTTTTTATTTATAAAATGGCATTTAAATTTTTTAAGACAAACTTATTTTTCAGGTAAAATTTTGAATCTTAAATTAGTTTTTTTTTAAATTATTTTAACTGTATTGAATGTAACCCCCTCCCAAACAAAATTGAAAAATGGAGGTTTTTTCGACAAATCAAATGGCATTTACATCTTTGAAGACAAACTTATTTTACAGGTATATTTTTAAATCTTATATACATAGATACTTTTTTAAACAGACTCTTTGAATACAGGAGCAAGCTCGTGCGACCCAGTCGTGCATTTTATTTTTCTTCAGATTGTACCCATGACTAAAAAAATCCAGGATTACTTTTGTGTCGAAAGTTGTAGGGTTTCAGGATATTTTTGAAGTCGTGGTAAGGTTAACTTGCCCTTAATACCACAAATGACTACTTGAGACGATTTCGTGGAATTTATCATGTTTTCTGAAAAATAATTCCCAAATTCATGTAAGTCACCTAAGTTTACATTCTCTCAAAATTATTCAATCACTAATTGTGTAGTCAAAATAGACATAAAATTTATCATACCTAGAAATAGTTCGATGAATATTGGGACATAAAGTGCCAAAAAAACCCAAGTGAACATACAAAAAAAAGATTTTTTATCGAAAATTTCCATTTTTATTTTGTAATTTTTAGACTTTGTAACGAATAGCTAGACCCTCGCCTACAAAGAACGATGATTTGCTAGCCCGTTGAAGACCAAGAGGAACAGGAACCCCCTTTGGATTCAATAGGTTGTAGGCAAGGTTGTCCGGGGTAGGGAAGTGCGGCAGGCATGCTTGCTCCCGCGCGTCACTAGCTCGTCGGTGTCGTGGGTTTTTTGCACTGCTACCGGACATTCGTTACTTTTTATTTATACATGCCTATTACAATTTCGTAAACGAAAAAAACACCATGCAAACACTTAAAACCTACTCTCTATGATAGGTCTAGAATCAACTCTTTCTCTCTCCGTATCCGAATCCATTATTGGGAAGCCAACAGGTGTTGTTTGGCTCCCTTTGCATACCCTCCCACAGTCAACTATCAAACAAAATTGTTTAAGTAGTGACCATCCATGGCTAACGCCTCGCAATTAAATCTATGGCGAAAGCCCCTGAATTATCGTTGAGTAATTTTCTTACGAAATCCTCAACTTCCGTAGTCTACGGAACATTATTGTACTCCCCCCCTGCAACCTAAAAAAATGTCTTAGAAACTCATCATTGTAATAAACACTTCTGTTCAAAAAAATTATAACATCATTTATTCTCTTTTAAATAAGTAAGATCTTAATTCTAAATACCTATAACTTCATTATTTTACCTTATCCTACAATTTCGCTTACTCTTTGTGCGTAGTGCACTTAAGTTGGAAGTCGAGTATATTTTCTCCCTTTTTTTTTCTTGATATCACTCTCAAAAACAAATTCTCTTTTTTTTTCCTTTTGTTTTCTCAACTCTTATATCTAGTATAGGTATGTATTACATTGGCATACAAGTTATTTATTCGACATAACATCAAACAATCCAACTTGCCGCATATAACTCAAAAAACAATATAAAATATAAATGACAGAAAAGACTCACCGTATTTCCTCCGGGTAGAAGTGCACTTGTACTCCGTGTATGTCGTTGAATGGTCTGTATTCCCCTTTACTAAATTACGTTATTGCAGAGGGTTTGTTTGATGTTGTTGTTGTTAGTAGATATGTATGTTGCCTAATGATATCCTTACCACTACTTGACAAAATTTAAACGATGTATACTACACTAGCATTTATGATAAAATTTCAAAATATTATTAGGAACATGAATTTAACTTTTACTCTTCCATTTATTATCTTTTTTTTTCTTATTTACTTTTAACTCTCTTTTTTTTCAAATTTACTTTTAACTCTCCCTTTTTTTTAAATTTACTTTTAACTCTTTTTTTTTTTCAAATTTACTTTTAACTCTCTTATTTTTTAAATTTACTTTTAACTCTCTTATTTTTTCAAATTTACTTTTAACTCTTTTTTTTTTTTCAAACCACGTTCCTCAATTTCTTCTATTTCTCTTTACAGGCATAACTGCTCTTTATCTTTACTAATGAAAACTACTTAATTTAGATCCTTTAAAGAGGAGTTTTGTGGTTACACATAATACACTTTTCCCTTCTTTAGCACCGCAACAAAAACTTCTCGCTACACTTTTTAACACAATCTCCTTGAAATTCTGCCCCTCTCCCTACGAACTTTCGCATCTCGTAGGATGGATTCCGAGTTTGGGAGTACTTCAGTTCAGAAGATGACTTATATGGCACTGTGTGCCGATGGTTTGTTTCATATAAGAGTCACACGCACGGTGAACATCAGAACGGGTGTTCAGATTCAAGTGATTGTGATGATCCTGACCACTGTTTCTTCTGGACAGAATGCTTCTCGGGTGGAATGATGAAAATTATAATAGGTGTTGGTTAGTTTCGTTAGCTAGCTTGTTATGTCTGGCCGACGTACACCGTCGCGTCGTCACGTCGCAGATGTTGAGCGAAGGTAGTTTTATTGCACTCGCTTGGTTGGTGTGTCTGATCGACGCGCCGTCGCGTCGTCGAGTCACTAGTATTAAACAAGGGTGGTTTTACTCCACTATCTTAATTTTTGGTGTCTGACTTCGGGCTCTCTGTATGAGTACGTACTCCCATAGGTATTGTGCACCCGGACTTGTTGAGTTTGAATAAGTTTCCTCCTAATCTATTTCCGACAGTTTGTATGATGGATTTGCGTAGGTACCTACATGTATTTTTTTTTGTCAATTTATTTAATTTGTACCTAATATTTTTAGTCGGTTCACTTACCCAATTAATTCTATTGCGTTACTTATGTGGGTTGTGCTCTCGACGACGGCCAGACGGAAAAGGACATGTCTGCCGGACTTTTTTTCTTATTGGACCTACTTAAAATGGCGTTCGGCTACATGAAACGCAATGGGATTGGACCATGGCCGAATCAATTGTTTTTCTTAGATCTCAGCTTGGTTAGTTGATAAGAAGCTAGGATTGGTTTTTCTTAAGCTCTATGCTGAATGAATTGTGGGTACTTGCAGATTTTTCGCAACTTAAAATTATAAGTTGCCTACTTTACCTGGGTGTTATATTTGGCTATGTCGATATAATAATTTTTGTTTATATTTTTCCCTTTAATTGTTAGGTGGTACGTTCTACAGGAGGTCCCCCACAAAACTTTTCAATTTTATGAGTGCAAGCGAATCAAGTTGAAATGAAAAAGGACCTACTATCTTGTACTTTGACTATTATATATACCTGAAATTAAGGGTAAAATTCGTGTCAAGATTTATAGATAGGTGTGTAATACGTTTTAAAAGGTGTCCGATTAGACTTCGAATCATTTTCGGATATCTTTGGCATGGAATACACCCAGTATATGTCCGCTTTTATCTACTAATTCATATAAGTTGTTGCTGGGTATACTTTTGACAATTGCTGGCGTGAATTTCGCACAAAGTTTCGCATTGCGCTTTTTTGTCGCATCGCTTAAAATAAAATTTCGCTTGTAGACCGTTTGCCCAACCATGTAATTCGAATTTTTACTTCGTGTATTGTACGAACGCTCGTATTTCTTATGAGCCTGCTCAAGAGAAGTTTTTAAATGAGTGTGTATCAAATTCATTTTGCAGCTTTTTGGGAGAATGTCTATTTCGCCATTATTGATTGCTTTCAATTTTTTTAGGAGTGGATAGTCATTTCCATGGTCAACTTTTGCCTGACCGAATAGTGCTTCGTGGGGCGACATTCCGATGGCTGCATGTGATGTTGATCGGAGGGCACTAGCAATAGATTGGACATGCCTGTCCCAATTGGACTGATTCGTTTCTTTGGCAAGGTAAGACCTCATAGCTGTCAGCACTGAACGATTTACTCGTTCGCTGGCATTTGCTTGAGGCGAATATGAGGCAGTCCTTACGTGACGGATTCCATAAGCTGAAAGTAGTTTCCCAAAATCCTTACTGATAAATTGTTTACCATTATCAGAAAGTAAGGATTCTGGTACTCCAAAAATGGCGAAGACTTGTTCTTCAAGAAAGTTCACGGCTGATTCACTTGTGGCTTTCCTTATCGGTTTAATTAAGACAAATTTTGTCAGCTGGTCTAAGCAAATTATCATGTATGTGTTACCTCTCTTAGAGCGAGGGTATGGGCCAAGAAAATCGATAAAAACGTGCTGAAAAGGTCTATCTACTACAAAGGATTGACCCATTGGCGGTCTTAGGGTCGAATTGGGCGCTTTGGAGGCTTTGCAAACGCTGCAGTCTGCAATGAACGCTTTAACTTGTACCGCCATATTAGGCCAGTAGAAACGTTCACGCAGGCGATATAGCGTTTTGGCAATACCACCATGTGAAGACTTTGGCGGATCATGAGCCAAACGAACTAAGTGCGACGTCATGGAAGATGGGATCCACAATTTCCACGTCTGGTCATCCTCCAGAGGATTCCCTGTACTATATTTGACCTTCTTGTAAACAAAACCTTCTGTTACTTGAAGATCAGGTAGTTGACTTTTATTTTTCTCCACCGTTTCTCTCAATCCCACATACTCATCCGATTTAAAACACGGATCTGTAAGATCAATTTGTAAAACATCGAAAGAATTCACAAAACTCGAAGCATCAGCTACAATTCCATCGACACAATGGACGCGTGATAGTGCATCTGGTACCACATTTTGTGAACCCTTCCGGTGTTCTATCTCAAATGTGAAACGTTGGAGTTTAAGACTCCATCTAGCAAGACGCCCACTCAAATCCTTCTGACTCATGAGCCACTTCAGACTCGCATGGTCAGTTACTATTTTAAATTCCTGCATTTCCACGTATGACCTAAACTTTTCAACTCCTAAGACTGCCGCCAGGCACTCCAACTCAGTGATGCTATAGTTGCGTTGAGCAGAATTCAGTTTATGCGAGTAGTAGTAAATTGGCCTCTCAACACCGTCCTCATCTAACTGGCATAGTACGCTCCCGACTCCAGAAGTTGATGCATCACACAAAATGATGAAGGGCTTATTAAAGTTAGGGTTTATTAGAACCGGGGCTTCGGTTAAAGCAGTCTTGAGATCCTCAAAGGCACTTATTGCTTCGGGACCAAAAACAAATAATTTTCCCTTCTTAAGGGTTTCCGTTATAGGTGTAGCACGAGCAGAAAAATCCTTGATGAATCTCCGGTACCAGCCGGACATACCTAAGAATCGACGAACTTGTCTAGCTGTCTTTGGTATCGGAAAATCCTTGATTGCCGCTACTTTATCAGGGTCGGTTTGAAGTTTTCCCCCTCCTACTATAAACCCTAGATATTTTAAATGCTTGAAACAAAACTTCGATTTATCTAAGTTAATGGTTAGTCCTGCGGTGCTCAAACATTCAGCTAGTTCTTTTAAAATGTCCATATGCTCCCCAAATGAACTCGAAATTACCAGCAGATCGTCCAAATATACATAAACTTTTTGTCTCAATCTGTGGGGTACCACTTTGTCCATAAGTCGGCACAACCTTTGAGCCGCACCGTGTAAACCAAAGGGCATTACCACAAATTGGTACAGGGGTCTGCCGGGTACCGAAAACGCAGTCTTTTCCCGCGAGGATTTCTCCAGGGGTATCTGCCAGAAGGCGTGCTTCAGATCTACACTAGAAATATAATGTGTATCTGAAGCTCGACTCAGCAGTCCTTCCATATGATGAAGTGGATAAGCGTCTGTTTTTGAGCATTTATTGACCTTCCTAGAGTCCAGGCACAACCGATTTTTACCTGGTTTTTGTACTAAGACAATAGGCGAGCTCCAAGAGCTATTGCTCTCTTCTATAATGCCCATCTCTAACATCTTATCCAACTCATCATACATAAGTTTCTGTACCGCTGGAGACACGGGGTAGTGTCTTTGTTTTATTGGCTCAGCATTGCCTGTATCGATGTAGTGTTCTTCGAGGTGTGTTCGCCCTAAACCACTTTTGGCAAAGGACGGAAACATACTGATCACATTTTGAAGTATTCTGGACTCCTCCATTGATAGTTCGTGCGCATTTGGGTCACAGCGGACTGGCCATGTACTGGACGAGATTTCCGAAAGCAGATGAGGTGCTAACTCGAAAAGCTTCCAGAAATTGACCCCCAAGTATAGTTTTTGTTCCAAGGACGGAACAATATAAAACGTCACTATTCTGGTTGTACCTTTGTAGGTAACGTCTGTGGATATTTCACCAATTATTGCCTGAGGTTGACCGCTAGCTGTTCTGACATTCGAACTGAATTTTTTGTACGTAAGACCATTGCTTTTAAGAAGTTCCAAGCAGTCCGCGCCAAGGCAACTAATACTGGCTCCACTGTCCAGTAAACCAAGCATTTTTCTACCAAAAATGTTGACCGTCGCATATGGTCGAGGATCATCGCTATTATTAATGCATGTTGCCGAAATTGCTTTATAGCCGTCTGCCTTTTTCTTAAACCTTTCTCTAAGTTTTAAAATGCGCTTAGAGGGATTGGTGTTGAAAATTCGAGTTCGGGCTTCATAATACTTAGTAAGTCTTTCGTGTAATGACTTAGGCGTTGGCTTTGGCAGTACTGCATCAGTTTTGTCGTCAGGTCTTTTCAAAATAATTATTTTCTTATCTCTTTCACAAATTTTAAGATCTTCTGATAAACCACATCCATTTTGGCTAACAACCAAGTTTTTGGATTCAGTTGATCTAGGTAAGTCAGGTAATTTTGGTAAGTCAGGTAATTTAAGTAAGTCAGTTAATTTAGGCAAGTCAGTTAATTTAGGCAAGTCAGATGATTCAGGTAAGTCAGGTATACAAGGATCTATTTGGAAATGTTCCCCTACTTGTTTTCCGGGCTGTTCGTATGAGGGCAATTCTCCCCGGTGTTCAGATTGCCCCGCTTCCGGTTTCCCGCGCACCTAGGACAATTTGGGGAGGTTGTGTTTTCATAACCACATTTATAGCAAAATAAATTGGGTTGCGGACTCGGACATTCCCTATATGAGTGACCCTTTTGCCTACAGTTCCAACATGTGTAGGAAGAAGTGTCAGGTTTCACCCGAGCATACGACATTGCTTCTATCTTTGGATTTTCAGCGTTTGAATCCACATCGAGTTCACTCAATTGTTTCCGGATGTTTGTTTGAGGTAATTGATTGTTACGTAATGCTTCATGTTGATTTACGTACTTTTCTATTGTCCTGCAGACATGAATCATCTCAGGCAAACTATTTGTACTAAATGTGATTAAAAGCTCACCAGTACGCCGCTTTACGTTTTGCTTTAGCAATTCTATAAGTTCCCTCGGGGACTTAGGGTTGACACGACGTGAATTAAGCTTTGAAATCTCATTATAAAAATCGTCAAAACTCTCGTTATTTCTTTGACGTCTATCAAACATTCTTCGCGATATTTCGGAGTCTGTTTCCAAACTTCGGAATTGTTCAAACAGAGCTAATTTTAGAGTTGGCCAATCTGCATTGGGATGGGCCTTAACGTACATCCAGTACCAATTCTCAACTGAACCCGTAACAAAAAAATGGAAGTTAAGATAAATATTTTCCCATGTATCATTATAACACTTTTTAAGTCTACCTAGTCTAAAGACAAACTCATCCACGGTCATTTTTTGATTGTCAAATTTCAACCCCCACTTATGGTATTGAAAGGGCTTGTGTATAGTAGACGATGGAGAGTCTCCATCTGAAGTACCGAAATTGGGAGAGTCTAAGTGTAGCGTATTGAGTTGGTTGACAAAATTTTGAACGTTTTGACTTAAGGGTTCAGTTGGTTCGGGTAGTACACTTCCTGTTGCTGCCGGTGGAACTATATCTGCAGGTTGACCTCTCGTCGTCGTGCTCTGTTGGTTCTGTTGACGTACTACATCATACTCATCAGAAGCGTTACGTATGGGAGTAGGTGCACTCAATGCCTCCCGTATTGTGGCAGAAACAATCTGACGAATCTCCAGCTTCTCTCTAACCAACTCTTCTTGCCGACGCCGTAAATCTTCCGTTCTATAAAGACCAATTGAAGCATTAACGATTGTCTGTATCCTTTCGGTAAGACTTTCGTTGTGAGCATCCATTTGGCTACTCAGAATTGGATTCAAACCGTTATTATCTTGTACCTGTCTTAAAACTGAGTTCGTACCCTGTGGTTGTTCGTTAATGGACTCATTAGGATGCATAACGTTTTTGGGATTATGAGGTGTATTATCGGGTTTGTTATGTTTTTTTGGTGCCATGATTATAAAAATTATAATTTCTACTAGTATTTTCGAAGTATGGAATACGTAAGAATCAAACAAAAATTCAAGAAAATAATAATTGTAAATACTAATTGCAGCTAAAGGTATTCTTTTGGGTTTGTATTGAATTCATAAAAATGTGCTGGGGTTTGTACAATAATGACGTAGGTATTTTGACGCAAGGTCAAAGATTCGGATTCGAAGAGAAATGGTTTTGTTCTGTAATTTTTTTTTTTTTTGGTGAGCACAATTGAAAACACTTCACGAAGAAAGAGAAAAATTTAACTGCTGTCTTAAAAATGGTTTAAAATTATTAACCTGTATTTAAGGTCATTCCTTGCTCTTTTTCTCTCTACCGCCAACTATTCTCTTATGTATTCATTTTATTGCTAAAATAAAATATCTACATTATGTTCTTTTATTATTTGTGGGAAAGCGATGTAGTAATTATTCTTATTTTGTATTTAAACGAGGTATTCACTGGAACAGAAAAGAGGCGCTACGGGGTGTGGTGGTAACCTGTACCTACTAAACCAGGTCGTCTCACTAACTCCTCCAGTAAAAAAAATTAATTGCTTCTATAAACAAAACGACATGGAATGTAACGCAACTGTCAGAAAATGGTTTCTAGAACCGATATTCCCGGCCGTTACAATTCTAATCTGAATTGCGTGTATAACTATTTGGAATACGAATAGTATCGTCAGATGTAGAGTACGACTCTTTTCTCTGGTCTACATTCGTATGTAGCTTTAAAATTTTCAAACGAAAAATAACTCGTTGCAATTAAATTCATAAAAACTAAAAAAAATAATTACTATAGATTGAAATTAATTATAAATTATTATTGTTTAGCTTCGCTGCCCCACGATTGGGCGCCACCTGTGTAACGTTAGCTAGACCCTCGCCTACAAAGAACGATGATTTGCTAGCCCGTTGAAGACCAAGAGGAACAGGAACCCCCTTTGGATTCAATAGGTTGTAGGCAAGGTTGTCCGGGGTAGGGAAGTGCGGCAGGCATGCTTGCTCCCGCGCGTCACTAGCTCGTCGGTGTCGTGGGTTTTTTGCACTGCTACCGGACATTCGTTACTTTTTATTTATACATGCCTATTACAATTTCGTAAACGAAAAAAACACCATGCAAACACTTAAAACCTACTCTCTATGATAGGTCTAGAATCAACTCTTTCTCTCTCCGTATCCGAATCCATTATTGGGAAGCCAACAGGTGTTGTTTGGCTCCCTTTGCATACCCTCCCACAGTCAACTATCAAACAAAATTGTTTAAGTAGTGACCATCCATGGCTAACGCCTCGCAATTAAATCTATGGCGAAAGCCCCTGAATTATCGTTGAGTAATTTTCTTACGAAATCCTCAACTTCCGTAGTCTACGGAACATTATTGTACTCCCCCCCTGCAACCTAAAAAAATGTCTTAGAAACTCATCATTGTAATAAACACTTCTGTTCAAAAAAATTATAACATCATTTATTCTCTTTTAAATAAGTAAGATCTTAATTCTAAATACCTATAACTTCATTATTTTACCTTATCCTACAATTTCGCTTACTCTTTGTGCGTAGTGCACTTAAGTTGGAAGTCGAGTATATTTTCTCCCTTTTTTTTTCTTGATATCACTCTCAAAAACAAATTCTCTTTTTTTTTCCTTTTGTTTTCTCAACTCTTATATCTAGTATAGGTATGTATTACATTGGCATACAAGTTATTTATTCGACATAACATCAAACAATCCAACTTGCCGCATATAACTCAAAAAACAATATAAAATATAAATGACAGAAAAGACTCACCGTATTTCCTCCGGGTAGAAGTGCACTTGTACTCCGTGTATGTCGTTGAATGGTCTGTATTCCCCTTTACTAAATTACGTTATTGCAGAGGGTTTGTTTGATGTTGTTGTTGTTAGTAGATATGTATGTTGCCTAATGATATCCTTACCACTACTTGACAAAATTTAAACGATGTATACTACACTAGCATTTATGATAAAATTTCAAAATATTATTAGGAACATGAATTTAACTTTTACTCTTCCATTTATTATCTTTTTTTTTCTTATTTACTTTTAACTCTCTTTTTTTTCAAATTTACTTTTAACTCTCCCTTTTTTTTAAATTTACTTTTAACTCTTTTTTTTTTTCAAATTTACTTTTAACTCTCTTATTTTTTAAATTTACTTTTAACTCTCTTATTTTTTCAAATTTACTTTTAACTCTTTTTTTTTTTTCAAACCACGTTCCTCAATTTCTTCTATTTCTCTTTACAGGCATAACTGCTCTTTATCTTTACTAATGAAAACTACTTAATTTAGATCCTTTAAAGAGGAGTTTTGTGGTTACACATAATACACTTTTCCCTTCTTTAGCACCGCAACAAAAACTTCTCGCTACACTTTTTAACACAATCTCCTTGAAATTCTGCCCCTCTCCCTACGAACTTTCGCATCTCGTAGGATGGATTCCGAGTTTGGGAGTACTTCAGTTCAGAAGATGACTTATATGGCACTGTGTGCCGATGGTTTGTTTCATATAAGAGTCACACGCACGGTGAACATCAGAACGGGTGTTCAGATTCAAGTGATTGTGATGATCCTGACCACTGTTTCTTCTGGACAGAATGCTTCTCGGGTGGAATGATGAAAATTATAATAGGTGTTGGTTAGTTTCGTTAGCTAGCTTGTTATGTCTGGCCGACGTACACCGTCGCGTCGTCACGTCGCAGATGTTGAGCGAAGGTAGTTTTATTGCACTCGCTTGGTTGGTGTGTCTGATCGACGCGCCGTCGCGTCGTCGAGTCACTAGTATTAAACAAGGGTGGTTTTACTCCACTATCTTAATTTTTGGTGTCTGACTTCGGGCTCTCTGTATGAGTACGTACTCCCATAGGTATTGTGCACCCGGACTTGTTGAGTTTGAATAAGTTTCCTCCTAATCTATTTCCGACAGTTTGTATGATGGATTTGCGTAGGTACCTACATGTATTTTTTTTTGTCAATTTATTTAATTTGTACCTAATATTTTTAGTCGGTTCACTTACCCAATTAATTCTATTGCGTTACTTATGTGGGTTGTGCTCTCGACGACGGCCAGACGGAAAAGGACATGTCTGCCGGACTTTTTTTCTTATTGGACCTACTTAAAATGGCGTTCGGCTACATGAAACGCAATGGGATTGGACCATGGCCGAATCAATTGTTTTTCTTAGATCTCAGCTTGGTTAGTTGATAAGAAGCTAGGATTGGTTTTTCTTAAGCTCTATGCTGAATGAATTGTGGGTACTTGCAGATTTTTCGCAACTTAAAATTATAAGTTGCCTACTTTACCTGGGTGTTATATTTGGCTATGTCGATATAATAATTTTTGTTTATATTTTTCCCTTTAATTGTTAGGTGGTACGTTCTACAGGAGGTCCCCCACAACTTTGTTATTCGTAAAATTTACTACAAATAATATGTGGCACTAGTTTTCTGCAAACAAGGGTTTGGAAGTTACAGAGGTTTCAAAAAATATCAAATATCGATTTTTCGCATATTGTGGTGCTTTGTTTCATAAAACGTTTCGAGTAAGAAATGTAACTTTATTTTATTAAATTTTATGTTGAAAATTTAGTCGTTTACAAAAAAAAATGAGAACATTTTAACCAAACTTGATAAACACGAATATTTTTCGATTCAGTAAAAATAAATAAAATCAAATGACGTAGATTTGCAGAAATAAATATTGTCTTAAGCAATTGCATACGCAAAATTTGTATGAAAAGAATAATTAAGAAGTTGTATGCGAAAAAACAATATTTTCGAAATTTCGACCATTTTTTCCATTTTTTATCGCAATATTTCGTTATGACTTTTGTCACTTTGTTATGACTTTTTGTCACTTGTTAACTAAGATGTCCTCACTAATTCATTCATAATAATGGGTATGCAAATTATTTCGAGGTAAAAGGTCTATTTTGATCAAGCTAGTATAAGGCAGATATTGAAAATAGAAATTCACTACATTGAAAATTCAAGAACTGGAGTAAAAATATTGTTAACACATTGGAAAATCTTAGATGACTTACTAAAATATTAAAGCTATTTTTAAAAATTTTGTTGGTTGATTTTAAACGATTTGATTATGTTACAATCAACATTTTACCAAATTTCACATAGTGGTTCCTTTAACTCTTGTTCAATCCATGTGACTTCTGAATTTCTGACATTTTAAATTAATAGGTTCTTGCTGTTTTTTCATAAATTACTTTTAAGACACCTTTGCATTTACCCTAAAATAGGGCCTAATGAAAACTTTTCAAAATTGGCCTTGATGCATTTTACAATATTGAAATGAGGCGAATTTTCAGCAGACCATCAGTCCCCTGCTTGGAAACACTACAGGATTTTGGGTAGTTGCGAGGTTGAGTGTATGAAAAGTTTCTTTGTATTTATGGAAAACCATTCTTTCGAAAGTGAAATAAAACCAACTTGGCTTTATTTTTTTTTTCTAATAAAGATACCAACTATTGGAAATACACTCAATAAAAGTAAAATAGGGCCAATTCTTGAAATTCGGCCTTATTTTACTTGACATTTTTTCACGGCGCCACATTTACATGAACAATTTTAGGTAAAATAAATGTCATATTGCTATTAATAGTAACAAATAATTAAAATTTTAGAAAATTACTAATAAATTGCTTAGTAAAGTTAAAGGAACCACTTTATTTAGAAAACTTTATGAAACTAAGCTCTAAATAAAAAATACATACAATAATTCTGTTGTTTGAATGACTGGTAGTCTTTGGTAGGAAAAGCTTGGTTCTTATAAGTCCGTTGGTGATCTTAACTCTGCACAGGCTACTTCACTCCTACTCCCCCATTATTAATAAATAACTTACATAATGGCATAAAGCTTATTTTCAGTTTCGAACGAATATTAAAATTAAGACCAAGTTCATTCTAACAATTCAAATAGTTTACAATTTAAATCTGAAAAGCAAGTTTAACTCTGATCTTTTAAACTACCACTGAATTTATTTTTGTGTTTTATCAAGATAGTTTTAAATAAAACCAAATCCTTCTTTTTTTCATTCCATTTAAAATCGTATTTAAGTAAAAATCTACATATGTACATGCTGATTTGTGGGTTTTATTTCTTGAAGCCAAATTGGAGTTGGAAAAACCAGAAAAATGTCCTTACAAAAGATTTTCCATTTCTTTCCCGAAATACATTTAAAATGACAGTTTTGATTCTGATATAAATCAATACATACGTACATATAAGTACATATTTTGATTTGGAAATAGAGTAAAAAACCCATTTATTTCTTATCCTTCTTATCCTTGCAACATAGATAAAGCAAAAAAATGCAAACGTCGTCACTACGTGCGTCGTTTGCTTGTGGCTAATAAAAACAATAAAAAAAAGAAAAAAAAACTCCATCACAACACCACCATACATACTATATATTATCATTCATCCTTACTCTCAGTAACCGTTAGATATTGTTAAATACATATTCGTATCGATACTATACGACCATCATACCATACAATCATCGACACATGATCAAGCTTTAACTGCGGTTGAAAATGGCTTTATATCTTATAGATTTTTGGTTCGAATCAAAGTTTAGTTTTCGTTGTCGTTGTCGTCCTGTCACCCTCTATGTGTTTCATTGAATTTGTAGTTTCCTGTCATATCCTGAAGGAGCTCCTACACATCAAAAATACACACTATACACTACACATAGAATACACATTCAAAATCCAATGGCAACGATAAGGACAAGAGGGTATTTTGATTGTATGGTCGGGTTGTTCGTGCGGTGGTGCGGCGGCGGCGGTGTAGGAGAGGATTGTCTGAACAAGTGCGAGGAGCATAAAGACATTACTGGTGGGATATCATTTGGTAACTTTGACAACATGAACCATCAATGGCTACCTAATAAGAAAACATTCAACATCCTGGAACCTGACTAACCAAGCAAATGCCTCGTGTCGTTGTGTCATCTTCCATACTGAGAAAGACTTCATCATAATCGATATCAGGAGCGGATTCACATGAAGATGTTGAATATTAAAATGCAATTTGTAAGAAAAAAAATTGTAATAATCTATTCTCCATCTTTTACAGAATCAAAAGATTGCAATCTTTTTAGAATTCATTCATTCGTTTGTATTCTTTGAGTGAATCATTTATTTCATTCTTTAAAAAAGATTACAAACGAATCAGATAAATGCTTAGATTGATTTCTGTAAAATGTTTACAATCTTTTTAATGTCTAATGAATCCAGAATTTAAAATTGAAAGTCTCAGACTCAGAGTAAAGCCAATGAATTGATTAAATGATTTTATTAAGATTGCGTTCACAAAAGATTGCATTCTTTTATATCCTATGGGGCGTAATTCCCTGGATGGAGATAACTTAAAGCACTTATCCTTTTTCCTTGAAATACACAAATTTAAATAAATTTATCCTTTTTTGAACTCAATATCATCGTTTTTTTTTTCTAAATTCTAATCCTTTTCTTATGTTTTGTTTGTTTTAACTTAAAAATACTGTTTTACGCTCGTCCCTAAAATAAATTATTTGTATATGTCATGATTATAAATCTTACACTCCTGGTAAACTCATTATTTACTATCATCACCCAACGGGTATCCATGGTAAATTCCTTCTTAATAGCAAAGTTCAACCTGACGAGTATACTTTTGGGATTAAGGAATTTTTCAAAGGACATAGTAATTTTCTTTTATACACTGTCATTTACCCTTAAGTTGGTTTACATTTTACAAAGCTCAACGTCCTAAAAATGCCCTCTGGATGTTGAATACTCTTCTATATATACAAGTACATATAAACATATACATACATATAAATTCATATAAGTTTGACTTTATATTTTTATCAAAAATGAAAACTTTTTGTGATGTAGAAGGAATAGAGGAAATAAGTTGTAGATATGATGGAACATATAGTGGGTGTAGTATAAATGTGTTTTAGATAACTATGCTTTTGAAAATAATACATTAACTTGAATTTGCCATCATTAAAAATGATGTATGTCTATAAGTACTTTGAAGATGTACAGTGTACATTTATATGTGAATAAGGTTATTATAGAAAACATATTGTGTTTAAAGTACCATTCTTTAATAGATGCATAACATAAGGACAACAAAAATAATGCAAAAGAGAGAATTTTATTTGGCAATAATGTATATTCATTGGAATTTCAACTTGAATATAAGATAAGTTAGGAATGTTTTATAAAGTTTTTATTCGTAATACTTTCCTATTATGTTTGCTGTCTAATATTTAAATTTTCTTAGAACAAAATAATAGCTTTCTGAAATTATTAAATCAATAAATAACTGTTAGTTTGTATTTCTATTTGAAAGGAGAATCATTTTGTGTGACTTTTTTTTTGAAAACAGTGAAACTGATTTTGATCAAATTTCTATGCAGAGGTTTCCAAATTGTTTTCTAAATACAATTAATGAATAATGTGTATGAAGAATAGTACTTGAAACATTGATCAAACATTCAATTCAAATAATGTTGGTTGCCAAAAAACTTGCCCTTGCAGTTGTCTCCACATATTTTTAGATACATCTATTTTTTAATTTTTTAATATACAAATGGTTTCTGATTTTTAAAGTGAAAAATTTATTCGATCACCTAATACTTTACTACGAAATTATGTAGTAGATTTCAATTAAATTGTCTTATACACATTATGACGTCACATATAATTATCGTCAATAAAAAACGTAATGAAATGAAATGCGCGACTGGTTCGCACGAAAAAAGAGTCACGAAAAAAGAGCCTATTTTAAAATAGTACTCATCATTTAAGTTTATCTTCAACAATTTAAATGCCATTTGATTTCTCAAAAAAACCCTAGGTTTTCAATATTTGTTTGAAAATCTTTAGAGACGTTTTTTTAAAATCAATTTTTTATATACAGAATGTTTAAATTTTTGTTTAAAAATATTTGTACTATGCAGTTATTTAGAACATAATTAATATTCATTATATGTTTGATTTTCATAAAAGTTTTTTTACTTGTTTTCGAGATATCGAATTTAACATTTTTCATCATTTAATTTTATCTAACCAATATAAGTGCTTGTGCGAAAAAAAGTATTGAAATCGGTTTATGAGTTTCTGAGAAAATTTAAGAGTAAAATAAAGGTTCTTAAGGAGATATTCTTTTGGAACAATACAAAAATATACTGTTTATATTGAAAGAATGAATGTTTCATAAGAATCTTCGTTTTTGAGTAAATTTGAATTTACAATTTTTGGCAAAAAAATTACTACTCTTAAAAAAAATGCCTAACGCGAATCTGCTTAGAACCTTGACTTCCAAGTTTGAATTCAGTGGACCCATTGGTTATCTCTATAGAAGCAAGAACAAGAATAGGTAGACGGAATCGTGGGACCCATTTTTTCGACTTTTCTACCATCGTCATTCCATGTTTGCTTGAAACCTCGAGTTCAAAATTAAGTGTGAACGGAAAACATGACATATAGTTCCTATTTGTGGCAAGTAAAAAAATTGAAAGGAAAATATTCGTTAGGTCAAACATTTTACTAAAAAAAAAAACGATATTATTTTCAGAATATTTTTTAACGACGAAAAATTACGGTTTTGTCAAATGGAAAGATTTTTATAAAAATGCAATTGACAATTATTTAAAAAAATATAAAATACATATTTTTCTTAGCGGTTTGTAATTCTACAAAATAAAAGTAAATGTATTTTTTATAAATTATTACAGTCCGACCAAAAATTCTACTAACTTACTTTAACTTTTAAACTATCGCATTTTATGTTTTCATTTAGGTACTGAATGAATTAATAAGTAAGCTTTTGGTAATTGTAAATATATATTAACCAGTTAACTGGACTATCAGTATCATAGTTGGATCGACAAAAAATTGTTCAAATTGTAACTTTATTTCTTAAATTAATGCGACCAACAGTAAAATTAAAAAGAATCTGGGATGCGGCCCACACTGATAACTTTCCATCCCGTCTGTCGATTTGTCTTGCTTAAAAGTTTGTGTATATGTATCAATTTTTACCAAATTTGCGTACTATTTTTTGTAGATTTTATTTTATTGAACATCAGACATAGTATTTTCTGTAAAATAAATTAAGTTTGAAGCCAATATTTTTAATTTTTGAAAAGCTATTTGAGTCGAAAGTAAATTTTTACCAAGTTTTAGTATTGTTGTTTTTTTTAGGTTTTTAATTTTTTGTAAAAAAAACTGACAATTCAATTTTTTTCAAAATTTAATTGAATGTTGATAACAATATTTTTTGAAAGATAAAAGTAGTTTAAAGCCAATATCTCAAAGTTTTGAAAAGATATTTGAGTCCAAAATCAATTGTTACCAACTTTTATAGATTTTTTTTTTAGGTTTTTATTTTATGTAAAAAAAAACTGTCAATTCGATTTTTCTCAAAATTTGTCCTAATGTTGAAAACAATATTTCTTATAAGTTAAAGTTGAAAACCATAATCTTAAATTTTTGAAAAGATATTTGAGCCGAAAATCAATTTTTACCAACTTTTGTTAAATTTTTTTTTAGGTTTTTTAATTTTTTGTAAAAAAAACTGTTAATTCGATTTTTTCAAAATTTTACTGAATATTGACAGCAATATTTTTTGAAAGATAAAAGTAGTTTAAAACCAATATCTCAAAGTTTTGAAAAGATATTTGTGTTGAAAATCATTTTTACCAAGTTTTATTAATTTTGTTTATGTTTTTATTTTTTGTAAGAAAACTGTCAATTCGATTTTTCTCAAAATTTTTCCTTCATAATCGTAAGTTTTTGAAAAGATATTTGAGTCGAAATTCGATTTTTACTAACTTTGAGTAATGTTTTTTTTAGGTTTTTATTTTTTATAAAAAAAAAACTGTTAATTAGGTTTTTCTCAAAATTTTATCAGATGACAAAAACATCATTCTTCGTTGCACAAAATTGTTTTAGAGATGAAATCATATTTTAGTCGTAAAATTTTCGAGGTGAACATTTTTTTTTTCATTTATTTTTATTTATAAAAAAAAAATATTTTTAGAAAATATATATGAACATTGAACATGGAAGGTTCGCCAAAAAGTCAAAACTTAAAATGTTGTGGACGATGACAGTTTCATAGAGTGTAATATTTACTTCATTAAACCATTTACTTTTCATGAGCTTTAGTTTAGTTTTACATATTTTTTATATCAAAGAAAGGGATAGGTTACATTAGTGTTTATAATGACCACGAATTTTGAATCTGCACAGTTGAATTATGTCAAGAAATAATATCCAATCTAAAATAGTAAATATTCTCAGAGAAAAAATGAAAGATAACTCTGTTTATAGAAGACAAAACACCCGTTTTGACATTATTACTATAAGTTTTATCAATATTGTTGCATTTTTCATCAAGACAATAATCTTTTGGCTGAATCTACTAAACACACGACTACGAGAATTTTTTCAATAAAACAGTTTCTTACAATTAAATTGCATGCATCATTATGTTATTCTAAAGAAGTCAGAACTTTAATTTCTTCAAAAATGGTTTGAGTTTTCAAAAAACAGTGAAAAAATAAAATCGAAACCAATTTTTTTGTATCTTTATTCAAGTAAAGAAGTTTAACACGAATATGTGTAAATTTATAGAGAAAGAATAATTTAAAAAATACCAGTCTTAAATTTAATTCATTAAAACACGAAAACACATCTTTTATTTCAAACAAAGTGAGAATATAAAAATTAAATCGTAAAATAAATGTCGGCTGCAACGAAAAGTGACGGATGTGTTTAAACTTTTGTTTAAAATGTCATAATTTTGAGTCATAACTAGCTAAGAGGTGCTAAAAAAATAGCAAGAAACACGTTAAAACTCAGTTCTATTGAACTGAGATCTAAAATTTCTAGAACTCAAAAATGATTTTAAACCGAGTTCTAAAGATATGATTAGATGCGAAGAAATGCTCGAGTTCAAAATAATTTTAAAATAAAGTTCCAACGATAAACAGAGAATTACTAGTTTTTAATTTATTTTAGAACGTCGTCAAAAAATTGGCCTATAATATTACAAACAATCTTTTTAGTACGATAATATTATTTTGAAGGCAATATCTATAATTGTTGCGAAGTTTTTCGAGTCGAAACTCAATTTTTTTAATAACAACTGTCAGTAGTATTTCTGTAAAGTTTTATTTTTTGTAAAAAGAAACCGTCACTTTGTTACTAGATGTCTAAAACGTTATTTTTCGATGCATACAATTATTTTGAATGTATGTTATTTAATTTTGTTTTCCCAAAATTTTCGAGGTGACAAATATTTTATTCCGATGTATAAAAAACGGTTTGCTGAATTTATTTTTCGAATTTGTACCAATTTGGTATCATGTCCGGCGTTCACGCACATACATAGACTAGACATCTCTCTAAAAACTTTTTACTTACATATATTCTAGGGACCTTGAATTGTCGAGAAATGTCAAATTTTTCAGTTAGACAAATCGCACCAATTACAGTAACTTCCTATGAGAAGTTAAAAATATTATATTTGCAAATTTTTACACGCAATAATGTGAAGTTGTCCATGAAGCCTTTTATCTTAAGATATTCGAGATAAGAAGCAATTTTTTCAGCTTTTGTTAAAATGTTTGAAATTTAAAATCTTTTGAATATTTAAGTAAAACCCAGAGTTGATGATGATTAACAAATTTCTAGAAAAAGTAGAATTTCATCCTTTTATTAATTTTAAAAGCTTTAATCATTCATTTTAGAAGAGTGGAAAAACTTTTGACCAACTTTCTAAAATATAAACGACATATCTATCTTTAAAACCTCATGCCAAAATATGGTATGGTATCACAATATTTTGGTTTACAGAAAATTCAAGAAAACTACATAGAATTTTTAAAATACAAACCTATAAACATCAACAAAATTAAAAATGTTCGTAAAGAAATTGCAGTCAACATAAAAATAGCAAATCAAACAAAATTGTGACACAAGAAAAAAAATGAATTGATCCTTTTTTACAAAAAATATAAATCTACAAGCATACTTACAATTTAACTAAAATATCTTAAAAATAAGCTTAATTGGCGGTAATTTCAAAAAACGAAAAATCAAAATAAAAAGTTTAATTGTACTCCTTTTCAATGATTGAATCCAAAGTTTTTTCAAAAAATCAATTATTTTTGTATTTCCAAGAACATTACTTCCGTTTTACTTCGAAAATTCAGTTGGAACTGTTTTTATTCCCAATAGTTTTCTTAAAATGCTTACTTCAAACAAACCATCATTGATTAAAACAGTACAAAAGTATCTTCCTTAGCTATTCAATAAGTACCTTTATAGGTACCTGTTTTAAAGCCAAAAACCACCTCCAATACCATACTTTCAATTGCAGCAGACATTTCAAATCAAAACTTTACCACTCTATACCTACTTAATATTTCAACTTTTCTTAAACTTAATTTTCTGCTCCAGACGAAAAATAAGGTAAAACTTCTTCTTCCTCAGAGATTCACCTTTCGGTATATGTACCTATATATTTTTTGAATTATTATTATTATTATTGTGTGTATTGTGTTCCTTTCTCAATTTTCCTTATTAAATTTTACAATTATATTTTCATTATTAAATTGTTGAGTTTTATTATATACAGATTTTCTTCCCGCATCACCTCAAGGCTAAAGGCTACACGGCTCCTCCTGCTTTCACTCGCTACTGCTGCTGCTTCTGATGCTGATGATGCCGTATTGGAAAACAAAATCAATTTTCATATCAATAACGAGAGCACCAAGGTAATGAAAACAAAACTAATTTTCGATAAAGATAGACACTGGGAAAATAGAAATAGAAAACTTTGAAGAACGTTCGTTATTTTATTATTTTTATACCCCCCCCCCCCCCCGCACATCATATTTTACCAGATTCATTGAACAAAAAGTATCCACCTATTCTTTGTAGGTATATCATAGAAACAAAGGGTTTAGAATTAGTATAGTCTTTATTATATTTTTATAATTTAGTATCAAGGCTTTGGGTGAAAGTTTTTCCAACTTTATTTTCAAACATCAGCCCTTTTCCGAGCTGGACTTTACATTTTATTTCATTAACACAACTTGTTTTATGTTTTCTTGCTTTTTTTTATTTTGTATTCTGTTTGTCTTTCTTTGTTCTTTAGACAAAACAAAATCATATAAATACAAAACCCTCGACCAATGGACCCTTTTAGTGGTAGCAAAAAAAAAAAAAAAAAAAAGACATAACATTTTGTGTAAGGATATTTTTGTTTAAGGACAACGACAACGATGACTATGCTTAATTAAATGTCGAAAAGGACACTCTGTGTGGTGTGTGGCATCAAGAAGAAAAGAACAACTGATCGTAGTCGTCGTTGTCCAACTTTTATCGTATACGAGTATATGCAAATGTTATAGTGTCCATAACAAACACCTTTTTCAAGTAAAAACCCAACTAAGAGCATGCAACCCACCCACATACATATAAAATTTCACATATATCTATGGAAACACTTATACGAGTATAATATATATACTATAGGTATAAGATCCTCCTCCAAGTAAAAAAGTTAATATGAAAATTGTTTCCTTTTTGGCCATTTGCCGCATCCTCAAAATCATCATCAGAGAATAAGGGTGGTTATTTAACAATGTTTTTCCTTTTTCTATTTGTTTTTTTTTTTTCGTTCCACTGTCAATTTTATGTCTTACCCTATACCACCTATACAATACACACAACACCCTATGACTATATCTAGGTATATTAAATGGTAGATAATGATGAGAATGAGAAGTGTAACCAAGGCCGGATTAATAATATCCTGGGAAAAAAAGAGGATCAAAATAATAGTCGGCCCAACGCCAGCATGTTTCTTCTTTTGGGGGTGTTTGTTTGTTTTTATTGTATAGTCTTGTGGTCGTTGTAGTTTAAGACGACTCGGCTTAGCATTGAAAATTTAAGGTAAAAGATGGTTAATAAATATACCTTCAATCTTCATGACATCGTTTAGAGAGAAAAGTAAATGAACCAAGTCAAAAGTATTACTAAACTAATGAATTAATTATCTGCAATAGTATGAGACTGAGGGTAAGGAAATATCCCATTAGGTTCTTCAAAATTTGTAAATTTGCTTAACTGAAAGTTTCTTGAAATTACTATAATATAGCAGAGGGGTTGTACTAGCAGTGTGGTGTGGTGATAGTTAATGGGTATCTATTGCTGTCATACCAGTGATCTGAGTACAATTCCTGCGTATGTTGGATAATTAAAGTTTTCTCCCTTTTTTGAGGAGAAGTGAGGAATTGAACTTTTTTTTTCAGTAGTAATTCCTGTCGTGAAAAGATTTTCTAAAATAAGCCTTTCGGATTTGGCATAGAATTGAAGGTCTCCTCATTGACTTTACTCGCACACAAGCTGTAATACCACCATAATTAAGATTCCTAATAATTGTTCAGAAACAAATCTACCTTTAAAGAAATTAAGAAATACAAGCTTAAGCCACCCTTGGTACACGAAAGAATTGCGTTTACTGCATGGAAAACTTACCTCAAAACTCTGTCTCCAATCAACTTCTCTTTTTTTTGTTGAACTCTTTAATGAATTTAAGTTTCTTTCTAATTTTTAATACACTAGTTATGTTACTGATATGGGCACCTCTTTGAAAGAGAATCCAAAAAAAATTTGGAAACTTGTAAACTTAAGAAAAAATCAGATGGCTTTCCAGTTAACTTCACTTACAAGAACCTTTCATTAGATAAAACTGTTGATATCTGTAACGCTTTCGCAACAAATTTCCGTGAGTCATTTGTTAAGAGCCCTGAAGAAGTTGATGAAGTATATTTTCATAATCTTCACTCCTTTTCACAAACTAGCTGTAGTCACATACCTGTGCTACAGAGTACGGTCCTTGATCTTTTATCGGCGTTGAATGATGACTGTTCAGCCGGTCCCGATGGTATTCCCCCGATAGTATTAAAAAAGTGTAGTAATGCTTTAGTTGAACCCCTTACGTCCTTATTCAAACTTTCTATAAAAACAGGCAAATTTGCGGATATAAGCAACTATAGGCCCATTGCAAAGCTTTCTTGCATTCCTAAAAAGTGTTTGAACAAGTTGTTTGTGAAAGTGTAGTATTTTTTAGTAAGAATCTCATTTGCGAACAGAAACACGGTTTTGTGAAAAAAAGATCAACAGTTACAAATCTCCTTACTTCAAGGTTATGAAGTTGACTGTATATACACTGACTTTTCTAAAGCTTTTGACCAACTTAGCCACTGAATTATTTTATTTAAACTTAAAGCTCTTGGTTTTCGACCATTTTTCTTAGCTTGGATCAATTCATACCTTGAATGAAATTTTCATTCTGAACCTTTTGTTGCTCAATCTGGTGTTCCCCAGGGAAGCCATCTTGGCCCTTTTCTGTTCATCCTGTCTATTAATGATGTATCGTCATGTCTACGCTCAAGTGAAGTACTAATTTTTGCTAACGACGTGAAATTTTTTAAAATAATAAAGTCCACCCATGATCGTATTCTTTTACAAGCCGACATTGATAGTTTCACATTCTGGTGTGGGAAAAATAGCCTTTCACTCAACCCTTTAAAATGCCAGACGATAACTTTTACTAAAAAACGAATCGGTAGTGTATTTGATTATTGTATATCTCAGCAAAAACTCTGTCGCGTCTCAACATTTAAAGATTTAGGTGTTCATTTCTGTTCAAACTTAGAATTTACACATCACATTAATTTTATTGTAAATAAAGCAAGTTCTATGCTTGGTTTTATAAAACGCTGGGCAAAGGAGTTTAATGATACTTATGTAACTCTTTCTTTGTACAATTGTCATGTTCGTCCACATCTTGGATATGCTTCGCAGGTATGGACTCCCTATTACGAAATTCATAGAAAACGTATTGAATCAATTCAACATAATTTCATACGGTTTGCCCTAAAGGGTCTTCCTTGGGATGATCCTTTTGATCTGCCTCCCTATGAACATCGTATTCTGCTTCTTCAAATGCAATCTCTCCATCAAAGGCGTGTTAATAATGACTTAATATTTCTTCATCAACTCATTAATGGTGAAATTGATGCTTCTTATTTTTGCTATCTTGTGTACACTTGAATTATCGAGGCGGTACTCATGACCTGCGTTAATTTGATTTTATACGTCATATTGACTTCCTAAAAACTAACCATTTTTAGAATGAAGCTTTAAGAGCATTTTATATAACTTAAACTGTTCATCGATAGACTTAATCCCTTCGGGACAAGAGTGGTACGTTTACATATAAATATTCTTTGTTCTGTCCCACTCTCGTACCGAAAGGGTTAAATCCAAATAAGTTGGGATTAAAATCATTGTTTAAAACCAGTGCCCCACTATCGTAAACGTCTTTATTTTAGTTTTTGGTCTGTAATAGTTATTATTAATGTTAATTATGTTTTGTATTTTGTGCGTGTGTTAGGCAATAATTGTATTATTTTCTTACTAACAACTAACACATGCACTTATGATGATAAATAAATAAATAATGTATTGCAAGGATCTTTTTTGGATAGTGGTCTTTCAAAACTAATTGAACGCAAATTAAATCATTTCGACTTATTTATGGATAGTTAAAAAATATTTTGTCGTAAGATTTAGTATATTAAATATAGGCACTTACAAAGATTATAAATTATCTTAAAATAAAATTAACAAAAATTACTTATCCGTTTATATGATATGTATTTCAGAACTTTTATTTACATATTTACTCTAATATGGAATTGGACATAAGGTTATTTTAAAAGCTAAGGAAAAATTTAATTTTCCTTAATAGAATTACCTTACAAAACGGTCCTAAAAAAAAAAGAGATGAATACATCTCTGCATTTTGATTTTATAACAATGATAGCAATTTACTAACCACTCCAACATTTTAATCGTTTTGGAAACTAGTAAAACATTTGTTCATTTTTTACTTGCGACATATAGGAACTATATGGCAAGTTTTGCATTCGTGCAAAATTTCGAACTCGAGATTTTAATCTAACATGATATTACGATGGTAAAAAAGTCGAAAAAAGTGGGTCCCGCGATTCCGTCCGGTCAATTTTGTTTGTCTGTCCACGCTCCTACAGCCTAAACCATTAGGTCGATTGAGTTCAAACTTGGAAGTTAAGGTTTTGAGCAGATTTGCGTTAGGCGTTTTTTTCATTTTTTATTTTAAGATCAAAACTAACAGTGGCCCCCATACAATTTTTTTGGTCAAAAAACGAAAATTCGAATTTTCTCAAAAACAAACCGATAGATTTTTTTTAAATTTTCTCTAAAATTTTATTTTTTAACTTGGCTTCTTTTAATAAGAAAAACATATTTTTGTATTGCTCAGGAAAGGTACCGCTCATAGAACCGTTTTTTTGTTTTTTAATTTTCTCACCAACTTTTGAACCGATTTCAATAATTTTTCTGAACGAGCTCTTATATTGCCTTAACAATATTTGATTATCAAAAGTGCAATTTTTTATTGTTTGGATTTTTAAAAAAATATTGAATTTTTTTTTTTCAAAATTCTATATCTCAAAAACGGGTGAACATTTTTTTACGAAATTGAAATATAGAGCGTATATTTACAATCACTAAACAACTGCATACCAAAATTGAAAAATTTTATATATACAAAATTAATTTAAAAAAAAAACCGCTCTAACGATTTTCAAAAAAAAAAATTTGAAAAATTAAGGGTTTTTTGATTTATAAAATGGCATTTAAATTTTTGAAGACAAACTTATTTTTCAGGCAAAATTTTGAATCTTAAATTAGTTCTTTTTAAATTATTTTAACTGTATTAAATGTAACCCCCTCCCAAAAAATTGAAAAATGGAGGTTTTTTCGACAAATCAAATGGCATATATATCTTTGAAGACAAACTTATTTTACAGGTATATTTTTAAATATTATATAGATACTTTTTTAAACAGACTCTTTGCATACAGGAGCAAGTTCGTGCGACCCAGTCGTGCACTTTATTTTATTAAGAACGGTGAATCTGAGCACGTCTAAATCTATACTAATATTATAAATGGAAAAGTCAGTTTGCTTGTTTGTTTGTTTGTTCGTCCTTCACGTCGCAACGGAAGAATATTTTGGCATGATTTTTTTTTTTGAGTTAGTTACAAGTGTCGAGATCGTTTTCAGTTACTTCTAACCTCGGTTAAATATCTCATTCACAGCTTATTCAAGGATATCTGTCGGTATAATTATAATTAGATATTCAATATATTCTTTTTTTTAAGAGTAATTTGTAGCATATCATTAGGTGCTGCTTGTTGTTGGACCTATCATCGTTGGCTATAATTAAGCGTTTCTTCATAATGACATTAAGTCACGAAACTATGCTGAAACACTATGAAAAATAGGAGATGAGCGGCTACAAACCGATGCCGGGGGCCATGTGTCAATAACAAAAAATTTTTGTTATAAATTACTAAGTATTTCTTAACTTATTGAAAGTGTTTAATCGGATTTAAAAAATTGCTTACATGACGATCAATTTCTCTATCAAATACCGATTCTTGCACCAAAAACTGGTGTTGTTTAGAACAAAAACTTTTTTCCAGAAGTAAGTCTATTAATTATAAAATTTTAAACCAAACTGAGCATAAATCAGGTGACAGCTATCTGCCAGATTGAAAACCACACACAGATTGAAAAAAAAAGATTATATACAACGCCACCGTTTGGTCACTAATTGGACTTTTAAAAGGTTTATATTTGAGTCAATTTTCCTTAAAAACGACATGAGTAAGGCGAGCGTTTAGGAGATACATATTACAATTTTTACTATAGCGATTTTTTTTAAACTTCTTACTTACTTCAACTTTGTTTTCTTTTACTTAAGTTTTAGTGAAAAAATCATAATAAATGTTTTTTGTTCAGTAAATTAATCATCACTTATATTTAATGAATTATGGAAATCAAATATGCAAACAAAATTAACAAGTAGTAACAGGTTTACGAATTCAGCTTTTAGTTGAATTTCAAAACCATAACAACCTGATTTTTGACACAAGCACATTTGACTTAATAGGAAAGGTAGATTTTATTGGTTTTCTTTAAGTCCACTTTCTAAAAACATTAATTTGTTTCGAGAGATGTCTAACATTAAATCAAAAAAAAATATTGTCTCATAGATAAGTCCCTTTGTGTGGTCTGAACTTATTTCCTGATAGCACAAGCTATTGTTAATACTGGTACCAATAAAACGAAGATATTATATTCATTAAAATAGGGTTTTTTATTTGGAAAATGCATTTTAATATTAAGAAAAGTATTTTTAAGGGATTTCAATATTTATTATCCAACGATTTTATTTTCTATAAAAAAATTACTGTCTAAAATGTAATGGTTTCATTGGCAAGGTTTTGGAAACCAATTTGAATAAGAAAGTAAAATAACATAAACGGTACCAAGTAAACTCACTCAATTTTAGTCAGTGATCATTTTATACCAAATATGTGTTGTTATTAAGACTTGCTTCGATATATTTTTGCTAAAAAATTAAATTTTTATTAAACCTTTGTAAACTTATAACTTGGTATACTTTCACTAATTTTCACAGCATCAGGCTTATCTATTACTCAGGTATTTTTGTAAGTAGAAGAACTTGACTCCTTTTTTCTTCTTTTCTTTTGTTATTCAAATTTCATCATTTTATATTATTCAGAAATGTAACACAAAAAAGATAATAAATTAAAAGTGGGTGGATGCAACGCCCCTCGATTGAATAGGTAAATTCAGATTTGAAGTTTCTTCTTTGTATACACATCAACCTTTTCACTAGCTAAATTTTATTAAACTACAACAATCAGAAGTTTTTCATATAAACCACACCAAATTCATAAAAAGTGGGTGGATAACGCCACCTAATGGTATATATATACGCATCCTTAAATCGGTCAATATTTTATTATTTTCACATCACCTAAATGTCCCTTTCACATTAATTCACTACCCGATATTTTTCACTTAAATATTTTCACTGATCGCGGACTTATTTTTGTTCACTTTTCCGTTGTTATATTTAAATATTTATTGGAGAAAGTTAATTAATTAAAAAATCATGTAAAAATTCTGTGAAGGTGTAAATCAAACATCTTTCTGTTAAAGCTTTTAGTTTAAGTGAAGTTGAGTTACAGTTCACAAATGCAAGCAAAAGTCAGTTTCAAATAATGTACTTATTTCTTTTTGTATAGAATATTTACAACATCAAAATAGGCGCCCCTGATGTTATCCATTGGCCCCAACTTTATGCTTATTAATGATTTTGCATTGATCTGACACTGGTATACAATCTATTAATATGTGAACAATAGCCTTTGGGTTAGGGGAGGTTCTGTTCTTATGGGATTTGGGTGAAACTATTATGGTTCTTTCCATTTTTTTGTGTGTTTTTGGCTCCCTTAATATATGTATTTAATGATACTTTCACTTCAGTAAACTAAAATAAAAATCACAATTTGGGAATTAAATTCAGGGATTTCAATTTCTATTTTATTTTAATTCTGAGAGGAAAACTTTTCCTCTACATAAAAACGATGAGATGAGGGTATTTATATAAAAATATTCCCAAGGAGATATAAATGATATAAATTGTATATTTATTACGTGTATAAATCCACAAAAAAAAAAAAAATAAAGGAAGTCAGCGATGAATTCAAAACACATTTTAATGAATCAAAATTCATCACTCATATTTTTTCGATTTCATCATCAGGATATTGTATGAACGATGCGATGTGATGTTTGAATATTTTTAAGTGATTAATGTGTACTGTCTGTCTGTTTGATGATTTGGATAAACTTTATAACAAAAACAATGATTAATTGGAAATAAGTCATTATTTTAATATGCCTAAAGTCTGAGCGAAGAGCAATATTTCAAAAATTGAATCACCCCAGAGATTAGATTGATATAAAAAAATGAATTATACTTTACATCACATCGTTAAGTTATGGAAGTTTTTAATCATAATATTTTCAACATTATAATCGTTGGTAATAATAATTTAACACCCATTAGTCAAATTAATTTTAATTAACTAATTAAATTTCCAACTAATTTCTTGTTTTGAGTTTTAAAATTTTTTAACAAACTGGGTGAGTTTTTTGTTTGTTTTGTTTTAACATAGAAGAAGATAATTCTATGTGGGAGCATTTTTAAGACAGGTATAATTGTGCACCTTATCAACCTTAATTTAATGATGGTATTTTTTGAAGACGGAATTTTCGAGGGTTCAGTTTTTATGGTTGGATATTAAATTATATCGCTTGGATGTTTAAATAATATTCAGGGTTTCATTATGTTGAGTGAGTTGTTGGCTGTTGAATAGTGAAAATTTTGCTTTTATTAGGAATTCAATAATTATTTGTTTATAAAACGAACAAAATTGTATAAGACTTGAATTTTTGTCATTCTATTTGTTGTCATTTTATGTTTCCAACTTAAGCATAGAGACAAACGATTTTTTTCAAATTACAACATGGTTTTCGAGGTCCTTGTTTCTTTTTCTTAGAAGCTCGAATTCGTTGTGGCATCATCATTTAGAATTGCTCTTATATCTAACTGTTTTATTCTAAAGAGGAAAATGTTTGCTTCTAGTTTACACTCAAATTTCATATATTTCAAAATGTCTTCCTTTTTTACCCGTCAGAAATCTAAAAATCTATCCAGGTTTGATAAAAAATGCATTTTTTTAAGGCAATCATTAATGACTTCAATAATGAGATTGCATTCATTTACATCAAATTATGCAATCTCCATTAACTTGTAGCAAAAAGATTGAAATCATTTTGTTAATTCCATTCATTTTACAGCAATCAATTGAATGCAATCTTTGAGAATTCATGCATTGTCTGCATTCTTTTGCATTCCTTGCACTCATTTGCAATGTTTTGTAATTCTTTTGTATTCTTTGAAACATTTTGTTTGATGAATTGATGTTTTCAACTTTAAATTCTTTATACAGTGTATTGTGATTACTGATTACAAATAGCAATACAATGTAAAAGAATGTAAAAGAATGCAAAAGAATGCATTGAATGCACGAACTCTCAAAGATTGCATTCAATTGATTGCTGTAAAATGAATAGAAGGAACAAAATGATTCCTGTCTTTTTGCTACAAATTAATAGTGATTGTATAATTTGAAGTCTGAAATCCCAAAGTGAAATTAATGAAAGCAATCTTCTAATTCAATTCAATAATTGATTTTTAAAGATTGCATTCACAATAAACTGCAATTTTTTACAAACCTGGTTTTGTCATATTGGTCATAACAATTTTGTTTGCCTAACATCAGTTTTTTACGGTACCCCAAACAAAAAAAGAGGCTGAGATGCGACACTGATAACATCCCTTCTGTCGATTTGTCTTGCTTAAAAGTTTGTCTATATGTATCAATTTTTACCAAATTTGCGTACTATTTTTTGTAGATTTTATTTTTTTTATGAAAAAACGGACTGTTGGATTTTTATAAAAAAAAATTACTGAATATCGAAAACAATATTTTCTGTAAAATAAAAAAAGTTTGGAGCCATTTTAACTTTTGAAAAGCTTTTCGAATCGAAAGTAAATTTTTACCAAGTTTTAGTATTGTTTTTTTTTTAGGTTTTTATTTTTTGTAAAAAAACTGTCAATTCGTTTTTTCTCAAAATTTTATCGAATGTTGAAAACAATATTTCTTATAAGTAAAAATTAGTTAAAAGCCATTATCTCAAATTTTTGAAAAGATATTTTAGTCAAAATTCAATTTTTACCAACTTTTGTTAAATTCTTTTTTCGGCTTTTAATTTTTTGTACAAAAACTGTCAATGCGATTTTTTTCAAAATTTTACTGAAAGTTGAAAACAATATTTTTTTAAAGGTTAAAGTAGTTTAAAGCCAATATATCAAAGTTTTGAAAAGATATTTGAGTCGAAAATCAATTTTTTCCAACTTTGAGTAATGTTTTTTTTAGGTTTTTATTTTTTATAAAAAAAACTGTCAATTAGATTTTTCTCAAAATTTTTTCAGATGTCAAAAACATTATTCTTCGTTGCACAAAATTGTTTTGGAGATGAAATCATATTTTGGTCGTAAAATTTTCGAGGTGACAAATTTTTTTTTCAATTTTTTTTTGATTTGATGAAAAAAACGTGAATTGGATTTTTTTCCAAAAATATACTTGTTTTGTATCACGTTAAAATATATAATATAAAATTTAATTCAAGTCTCTAGCGTTATTGGTTCATGATATATTTAGGGTTAACCAAAATTTTCACCTTTTTTTTAAACTGATATGGTAAAAAAACCACCCACTCAATTTTCTTGAGAACCCTTTGGGGCCGTTCATAAAATACGTTCGCACACAAGGCGGGGGGAGGGCTCTTGCTGAGTGTGACAAGGTGTGACAATAGGGGACGGGGGGTCTATAGTAACGTGACGTTCGCCATTCATTAAAACATTTTCAATTAGTATTTCTTTTTAAATTTTTATCATGTTAGAAAGTCATTTTCTTTCGATGACGTCGTTCTCGGTCGCAAGTACCGCTTATCACGACACTATGAAAAAGGGTGTGGCCTGCGCACGTGTATGTTGATGGTCTGATTTCGATTCGATCATCAACGTCGCGTCGTCGATGCTGAGGATGCGCAGCGTTAATGTGGTTGTTGTTGCTCTCGTGCCCAAAAATCTGCTGGAAGAAGAATAATTTCTTGTCAGCGCCCGTTGCTCTGCACGTATGGTTGATGTGCAATAGAATTTTCACTTGGTGATGATGTTTTTGGGTGTCCCGTTGGATGTTAGGATGGGTCATAGTCATATGTTTGTCGTTCGGTGACAATAGATTTGCTCAGCTGTTAATCTCTAACAGTAGTGAATTAATTCGGAGGCTTTTTTCATATTTCATATCATATTTTCCTATTTCAAACTAAATAAATATTTAAATTCTCAAAATTTGTGTAGTATCATTTGAAATTTATCATATTCAGTGGGGGGGGGGGGCTTCGTTTTTGTGACGAAATATTTCTAGGAGGGGTCACAGAAAGTGTGACACAGCGTGACAATGGGGGGGAAGGGGGTCAGAAAAAGCTGATTTTAGCGTGACGTATTTTATGAACGGCCCCTTTCTACATCTTTCTGTATAACAAAATTTATTTGAAGTCGATATCTCTTCTGGTTCTTGAGCTATGGAAGACGAAAAAAACGTCGCGATCGTACAGACGTACGGACGTATGGACGTACGGACGTACGGACGTACGAACGTACGTACACACGCACGCACAGACATCTTTCTAAAAATCTTTTATTTCGACTCTAGTTACCTTGAAACGTCGAGAAATGTCAAAATTTTCAATTTGACAAATCGGACCCATTGCAATAACTTCCTATGGGAAGTTAATAATTTTGTTAATACCTCACACACAGCTTGTTTTATTGCACTTTGACATCTACCCGCCCTTATTGAAAAACATTTTATATAAAAACAAAACACGATATGGCTGATCGCGTATAGAAAAAGGATTGTCATTAGTATTAAGTTAAAACTTTAAACCTCATACATAATCTATGAATTGAAACCAAAATCAGACGTTACAGTAATTCAGAAAAACTACAAGACTATGATCGAAACGAAACCGATACGGGACTCTGATGTTTACATTTTGACGAAGTCTTACGAGTATCATTATAATTACTAAAAGTATTATTGAATCGAATGTAACGACAAAATCTTGTCATGTGGCCAAACCTAGTTGTCGCGATCTTGTCTTAAATAAAAATGTGAGCATATTCTTGATTTCACAGCTTCGGTCACTTATAGCTGATCTGGGTGTTGATCAAATCTCGCAGCAGTTTCGCTCAAAATTCATATCGATTGTAAAATGGAGCCCAACAACCTTTTCAAGATAACAATTATAAAAGCGTATTTTAAAGTGATTTCCTTAATATGATATGACTTCAATATAACCACGTCCCTCTTGGACTATTGAGAAGGTGGTCGTTTCTAGAATTTCTGCAATTAATCCTTCTAGTTTCATTCCAACCTCCTTCTTTGGCAAATCTTTTTCCATGAATCCCTTAGAAGCATTTTTCTATGACCACTTCTAATAGGGTCAAACAAAGGCAAGCTTTCCTTGATGCTTCATAGAATTGTTTGCACAACTCGTAGTCGTATACTCATATAAGCATGATGCAAACCTTTGTACTTTTTCTAGTGATTTCCTATGGCTATGATACTGATTAGTTTGGTTCTTTTGTGCAACGCAATCGAACCATTATACTCGTAGTTAATGAAGGGCTCCACTTTACCATCCTCATCAACATCATCATCCTAGACGTTACATTCGCATCTATACTGGTGAATATTTGATTTACAACCGCCATGATATTTACCTGGAACTGGAAATTTCTCTTTTATTCATAAGGGCTTTTGTGTAATTCCCGAGAGTAAGAGTGACGCTTATCTCGTGCCGTGCTCGTCATTGACTATGCTTTTGTTGAGTAGAGTTTGATTACCTAGAATATTTAACCTACTGCTCTGGAATATTGATTAATTCATCATAGTGATGAAATGAAAAGATTTCATGCGTTTGGAAAGAAGAATATTCTTAGTAAAGATGAAGGTATAGGCAAGTTCTTTTTTTGTTTAATCCCATAGAAATAGGTATCACAAATGTTCTGTGAATGTCAAATGCTCCTGGGAATAAAACGTAGATAATTATTTCTTCGAACTTACATTTTATTATTACATGTCATTTATATCTAAATCAGGACGAAATAGCACATATTAAAGCCTTGAAGGGAAAACGTTGAGGGTTTTTCTAAAAAAAAAAATAATATAATATAATATAAGTTTAATTTCAATATCTGCTTTTATTCCACATACATATTTTTAGTCGAAAATCAAAATCAAGAGTTCAAGTCGAAAATCGGGAAGTTAAAAACAAGTCATTTTTAAGAAAAATCAATAGATAATTATTTCATTCTAAGGAGAAATATTATGCCATTAACGTTTTAAAATATATAAAAGAAATGGCCGCCATGGCTACAGCTGCCCCAATAGCGGCCTAAAAAGAAATCCCTTATTAAAAAAGCCTATGTCTGTTTTCTCAACCTTAAGAGTTTGACTGCCTACTCCGAGTAATGTTTTTCGTGAGTTTTTCTCCTCGCTAAATGAAAAGTATTTTGGTTATTAAAAAAAATGTTTAGAGATTAAAAAGAAATCATAAGCAAAAACTGATATTTCAAGACCGTGTTTTCTTTTTAAAAGGACTAGTAAACCCGGCGAACTCCGTTTCACCACCAGATGGCTTTGTTTTTTGTAACATTTCGTTTGGAGATTAAAAAATGAAGACAAATAATTTTTTTTGTTTTATATTTGAAAAGGAAAAATTTTATTTCATTTCACAACAGTAATGAATTCATTTCGATTACAAAAATGAAGTGTAATTTAGTTGAACTTCTCTAAGTAAAAAATGAAAGTGAATTCAAAGTACATACTGAATCGAAGCGTTATACTTGTCCGCAAATTAACCGAACCAACTTTGAGTTGCAAGTTATGTGGTGGAAATCTTGGTAACTCCAGAGAGTTCAAAAACTCCGTTGGATAATTTATTACATCTTGGGAAAACATTTTCAATAAGAGCTAATTAAGAGTCTACAAATCAGCAAAAGTCTTTGGTAAGAATAATAATTAATCCAGTTGTTTCATCAACTGACACTTTTCCATTTCCAACAGCTAACAATTGCTTGGAAAATTGTGCAGCACTTTGATCATTTTGAAGTTGAGCTCTCATATTAGTGGTTAGCGATAATGTTTTTACGACTTCAGGCAAGCATTCAATTCATCTACAGGCGTTCCACGGGGAATTACTGGCAACGTCTACCTGAAATCGCCTGCCAACAATATCATCAAGCCGCCAAAGATGTTGTTACTTCGTCGAAGATCCTTCAGTGTGAAGTTAAGTGCTTCAAGTGATTTCTTATGTGCCATTGTGCACTCCTCCCAAACAATGAGCTTGCATTGCATCAAGAATTTTCCCATTGCACTGGATCGGGAAATATTGCATGTTGGAGTATCAATTGTGCTTAAATTGAGTGGCAACTTAAACACAGAATGTGCAGTACGACCGCCACCTAGAAAAATTTCGCAATTCCAGATGATGCTAACGCCAAAGCTATGTCACATCGAATTTCTGCAATGTATCAACATTGTATTTGTATTGCAGCTCTCGATTTAATTCTTGGTTCAATGCATCGTGCATCGATCGATTTGGCGCAATCATTCCTACTTTAATCAGTAGCTTGTTTGCAATAGTCAAGCATTGATCCTCAATCAGAATCATTCCTTCATTGTAGATTTCATACGTTATTTTAAGTCGATGTCTCTGAATTTTCTAGAGATAAAAAAAGGTTCCCAAAAGTAAGCTTTGGTTTAGAATAAAGGGCAAAAAATTTAAAAATTTTCAATTACACAAATTGGAACTTTTACAATAGCTTTCTATGGGAAGCTAAACGGAGTTCAACGCTTTTCTGTTGAATTTTTTCCTGAATTTTGTCTGCTATAAACCTCACGAAGCCCGAGACCTTTCCAACGAATGCCTAACCGTGGAAATCGGTTCGTGCGTTCTGGAGTTATAGCGTCAGGAAGGAAAACCCGACCTATTTTTATATAGTAGAGATAAGAATAGAATAGGATTGAGTAGTGTACAAAAGCCTTTCAATTAGCAATCCTAACTAAACACAAAATATCCGATACAACAAAATAATTTTAATTTTATAACCACAAAATAAATTAAAAAATTTAAATAAAACGAAATCTTTTATGACATGAAAAACAAAACTCTTATAGAAATAAAACAAAAACACATTAAATTGAAATTGTTTTATTTGTTTCCCTTTTGTATTAACTATGTGTGTATAGAAACCTATCTGAAAGATCTTATTTGAGCAATAAAAACTGCCCGATTTTCTTATCAAAATTTAATGTATATATACAGTACTGTGCAAAAAATTTGCAACTAGAACCTCCAACATTAAAAAAAGAATTGTTAAGAAAATCAAACAGGAAAATTCTTTCTTTAGTTTTCTTAACTTTTTTGATATTAAGTTATTAATTATTGGAAAAAAATAACACTTTTCACTTAAACAAAAAATAAGCAACTAAATACTTTAATAGTTGGTAAAATTGCTGTGCAAAACATTTGCAACTTAGACATCACAACTAAATTTCTAACTATTTTCTTACTTCATGGCAATATTTAATTGCGTACCCTTTATTTTTTATAACAGCTGTATATCTTCTGGGCATCGAAGCTATAAAGTTATTGATAACCTTTTTAAAGATCATTCCACTACCTCTGAATTCCAGCGAATAGGTCACTTTTGTGCTTAAAAATGTTGCTCCCAATTCTTCTCTTCACAATTTCCCACAGATTCTCTATTCGGTTTAGGTCTGGGATTGGGCTGGCAATGGTAAAACCTCAATCTTTTTTTCTGCAATCCACTTTGTGGCCAACTTTGACTTGTGTTTGGGATCATTGTCGTGTTGGAACGTCCATTTCCCAATGGGCATAAGGCAGCATGGTGTTGCAAAAGATGTCTACATAGTCTTCAGATTTCATAACGCCCTCCTCTTGTCGAATTGGCCCGATTCCTTGGCGAGAGAAGCAGCCCAAGACCAAGACCATGTTTGACCGTCCCTTTAGTGTATTTTTGATTTATTCTCTCACCTTTTGGCCTCCTGACATGTTGTTTTCCACCCAATCCGTGTATATTGAACTTTGATTCGTCAGAAAACAAGACCGTTTCCCATTTTGGGGACTCCAATTGGGATGAGTTTTTGCAAAAGTCAACCGAACTTTCACATTTCTTTTGTTGAATAAATGGCTCTTTTGCTATCTGAAAACCACGCAATCCAGCCTGCAGTGCGCGGCGTCTGATAGTTGATGGGTCATTGGTAACCTAAATTCAATTTTTGCTTCATTGGATGATGCCGTGGGGTTTCTTCGGAAGAAATTTGATATTTTTCAATCATCTTTTGCTGTAGTGCTTTAAGACCTTCCTCTTCTATAATGGTATAACACCTTTCCACTTTTGATGATTCTACAAATAGTTGATTTGTGAATGGAATATTTCTTTGAAATTTCTTTTTGTGATGCTCCTTTTTTGAAATTACTAAAAATTCTGGATTTTACATCGGATGAATATTTATTTCCCGCCATTTTTAAAACAAATTTTTTATTTTTCAATTTAAAAAGAATTTATCTTAAAAAACCCGTTTTATCGAAATGCTCATTGTAGTTGCAAATGTTGTGCTGAAATCATTACGGTTTAAGTAAAAGCGTAAAAGCAGTGCATTTGTAGGTTAGTACCCGTGACATGATGGTTAGTGCATCCTCTCCAGAAAAAGGGAAAGGATAACTCCAACTAGTCAAATCTTCGGTCTATAAGTCTTCTTCCGAGCATCTGCAAAGTTTTCGAGAAGATCATCAATAGGGCTCTGAGTAAGTGAGCTGCGGATAACAAAATAATACCGGATAAACAGTTCGGGTTCAAGTCGAGTCATGACATAATTCATGCTGCGTCTAAACTCGTTTCTGATATCCAATGGAATAAATCAAAACAACAATGCACAGGTGCTGTTCTGGTTGATTTGGAAAAGGCCTTTGACACCGTATAGTTAGAGCGTCTTTACCTAAAACTTAGCAGGCTTGGTATAAGCAAGCCATTGTTGTATATACTTTATGATATGCTTAACGGTATAAAGTTTGTTGTCAAAAGTGGCAATGTAACTTCTACCACAACATTCTTAATTAAAAATGGTCTTCAACAGGGAGCGGTGAATTCGCCGATTTCCTTCACCATTTACACCAGCGATCTGATAGGTAGTCTTACAAAGGCAATTGCGTACGCCGACGATCTTATTGCGTACAGAACGGCCCGAAAGGTTGAGGTTATTAGAATTCTCTTGCAGCGTGATTTCGACAAGATTCAGCGATATTTCGACGACTGGAAACTGAAAATAAGTGTCCAGAAGTCGGAGACAATTCTATTCCGGACTCCGTTGGCTGGGGCCACGAAGGATACGTGCAGGAATTGGTGCAAGATGGTCATCGTTGATCTTCACGGGCAGCGATTAGCGAGCAAAAGTGTAGTGAAGTACCTCGGTATCTGGTTAGATCAGTATTTATATTTCGACAGACATATAAATGCTGCTCTGACCAGGGCCAGAGGAGCCTTCGCTCTGACAAAACGGCTGTTTTACAGCAGTCGGCTTGACACCAGAGTGAAGATAATTTGCTACATGGCCCTCATACGGCCGATGATCGTTTATGGTTGTCCTGTGTGGTTCAACGTTGCCCCTTCCCAGATGGAGAAGTTTCGGGTGTTCGAGCGGCAGTGTTTACGACGCTGTACCGGCTTATACAGAACAGCCGGATCTTCTTAAGTGCATTACTATTCCAACGAGGTCCTATACAACGGGGCTCGAATCAACAGAATTGACAATTTCGTGATAAAACTTGTTCGAGGTCACATTGCAAGAGCTATGTCTTCGACCAACAATTTAATTTTCGGGGCGTTCTATCCGAACGACGAGTATTTTGAAAGTGCACGCTTGAGCGGCTTCATTCCACAAGAGGCATTCCTCTTTTTAGATAGATGCGGTCTGATACAGGATAGATTGGCAGTTCCGCTAATTTACCACGTCAGACGACGAACCGTGGATAGGCGACTCCTGTACAATCGGGACGTCATGGAACAAGGCGGAGCAGAGCTCCTTCGGTTCAGTAGGGCTGTGTCCGAACGGGACCGAACTGATAGGGTGAAGCAGGAGAGCCAGTTTTGGTGGCTTCAATCGGCACTTGATAGTGGGTAGTCGGGATGGGGTTTTAGGCCTTGACCGGCTTACATACTTGTTTTATAGTTTAAGGGTTTAGTTTTAAGTAGAATAGGCACGGTGGCACAAAAAAAATACAAAAAATACAAAAAAAAAAAGGAAAATACAAAAAAAAATTAAAAAAAAAACATGGAATAAAAAAAAGACTACAAAATATGAAAAACAAAAAACGTTAGATAGTTAGATTTGCTGCTGTGGTTGCTCTAGTTTTAAGTAGTTTATAGGTAGAATAGGTAGTTTTAGTTAGCTTTAAGTTTTATATTAAGGACTTTATTTTAAGTAGTTTTTAAGTAAAAATAAAAAAAGGATATTGATATTAGTTTTTTTGAAATTTTCTAATGAATAAAAAAAATAAATAAAATGGAATTAAAGTTAAATAGATCCTAGGGCCGAAAGGCATTAGAATTATGTATTAATGTTTAACTATAAGAGTGTCCGTATGGGACCAGTAAGTTAGTTGTAAGTTATGGTTAATTAGGCTAGTTTTATGAATTTTTGTCTAGCTTTAAGATAATTTTAAGAATTATTAACGAATAAAAATGAATAAAAAAAAAAATGCGTTGGACTGTCATGCCAGAGGTTTTGGGTTCAATCCCTGCCTATGCCATCTAAAGTTTTTTCACGGGTACTGCCTCTTGCGAGGAATTGACAAATTCTCCAAGAGTAATTCTTTTCATGAAAAGTGCTTTCTCAAATTAGCCGTTCGGATTTGGCTTTAAACTGTAGGTCTCCTCCATCCCTGACAATAGTACTCGCACACCGGAACGGTTGAGAGTTGTAAGTCACTAGGCTCTAGTTCTCAACGGACTGTTGTGCCACCCAATTTATTTTATTTTTAGTGCATTTGTAGAATTTGCCTGTGTATCAGTGCTTTAAGATTATGAATAGTAAGGTGGTACATACAAAAGTCAAAAGCAATACAAATAATTTCATTGGAACAATTTTTATATATACGAATGTTTGTTTTTTTGATAGGCGGTGAGTTGCAAAAGTTTCGCACAGTACTGTATATACAACATATATGTAGATACAAATAAACGATGGATAGGTGATAGCCCTAGCAATATAGTAATTTACGGCAAAAATTTTATATTGGCAACAAAAGGGTTATCAAAAGAAAGAATAATAGCCAAAGGGCTATAATAAGTATCCAATGCCTATATTTTATAGTAGTATTTTTCAATACATATATATAGACAAATAATTCTCATATCGTCTCATTAAAATATTCTTCTTTCTTTTTCAAAACTATCAATATAATATAATACTGATATACCTATCAGTATATTTTTACAAAGAGTATCGAATAATAAAAAAAAAAAAACGTTTAATAAAAAAATACACACAAAAGAACACGTCCTGAGGCTTAAGCTCTCTTTCATTTAAAAAATATATTTGTGAGAAAAAACAAATAACTACCATCATTAAAAGATGCCTTGGAGCTATAATAATTGTGATAAAACATAATGGCTTCCTGATATATAGAAATACATATTAAAAAATCCATCTCAATAAAATAAAATGAAAAATTCTAAATCTTCTTTTGATACTACATATAGATGTACATAACATAAGTATATCTAAAATAAAAGCTTAAAAAATAAAAAAAATAAAACAAAACATATCGAACAAGTACACATCAGACATACACGTAAAATAATGATTTAGAACGAGAGAACATATCCAACTTCAACTGAAATCAACTCCAATCAGGAATAATAATCCTCATAGGAATCATTAGGTTCATGAAAATGTCAAGGATATATACCTGCCTACATACGAGTACATTAAATTGTTAAATTCCCGCCTGGAAAATCCCTTTAGGGCACACATGAGCTTATCCACATTCAGAGACTGAACATAATAATTTATTTAATCAATTAGTTCATCAAAATAAATAAAGTGCACGACTGGGTCGCACGAACTTGCTCCTGTACGCAAAGAGTCTGTTTAAAAAAGTATCTATATAATATTTAAAAATATACCTGTAAAGTAAGTTTGTCTTCAAAGATATATATGCCATTTGATTTGTCGAAAAAACCTCCATTTTTCAATTTTGTGGGAGGGGGTTACATTTAATACAGTTAAAATAATTTAAAAAAAAACTAATTTAAGATTCAAAATTTTACCTGAAAAATAAGTTTGTCTTCCAAAATTTAAATGCCATTTTATAAATCAAAAAACCCTTGATTTTTCGAATTTTTTTTTTGAAAATCGTTAGAGCGGTTTTTTTTTAAATTAATTTTTTATATATAAAATTTTTCAATTTTGTTCTAAAAATATTTTTGGTATGCAGTTATTTAGCGATTGTAAATATACGCTCTATATTTCAATTTCGTAAAAAAATGTTCACCCGTTTTTGAGATATAGAATTTTGAAAAAAAAAATTTCAATATTTTTTTAAAAATCCGAACAATAAAAAATTGCACTTTTGATAATCAAATATTGTTAAGGCAATATAAGAGCTCGTTCAGAAAAAAAATTATTGAAATCGGTTCAAAAGTTGCTGAGAAAATTAAAAAATAAAAAAACGGTTCTATGAGCAGTACCTTTCCTGAGCAATACAAAAATATGTTTTTCTTATTAAAAGAAACCAAGTTAAAAAATAAAATTTTAGAGAAAATTTAAAAAAATCTATCGGTTTGTTTTTGAGAAAATTCGAATTTTCGTTTTTTGACCAAAAAAATTGTATGGGGGCCACTGTTAGTTTTGATCTTAAAAAAAAATGAAAAAAAACGCCTAACGCAAATCTGCTCAAAACCTTAACCTCCAAGTTTGAACTCAATCGACCCAATGGTTTAGGCTGTAGGAGCGTGGACAGACAGACAAAATTGACCGGACGGAATCGCGGGACCCACTTTTTTCGACTTGTCTACCATCGTAATATCATGTTTGATTAAAATCTCGAGTTCGAAATTTTGCACGAATGCAAAACTTGCTATATAGTTCCTATATGTCGCAAGTAAAAAGGAAGAACAAAAGCAAAAAACACACGCATAATCCTTAAAAGGATACAATTCAGGACTCTTTATGTACTGTACATGTACCTACTTAGACTTAGACATTAGACCCGCACATTCCAATAATGAAACCCATATTTAGATTTAGATATACGTATCTCCTATTCCCATCCCCCCCTCATCATGACACATTTGTAAATGATATAGATATAAAGCTTAGGTATATATTAATAGAAAACCCTTTTGGACATTCACCTGTGGATTTATCAATAATCAACACACAAACTTATACATGCATAAATGAACTAGAAGAAGATAAACCGACATACATAGCTATGCAAGGATATACATATGTAGGTATATTTTGCATCGTTACATGAGTATCTATTCAAACTGAAACACACAACAAAGAACAGGCAAAAGGCCAGAACTGGCAAAGCTGATAAAATGTGTCTGTATACATATATATTTCTATACACATGTATGTAGAGGTGTGTGTGTGTAGTGTCTGTATGTGCAGGATGAGTGTCCTTGGGGCACGTTTTTGCGTATATACACAACGCCTAACCTATTATGTAAGTTAATTTTTCCACCTACATTCTTTTCTATCTAAATAAAATATTTTCGAATGAAATACAAGAAACACCAACAACAACAACACATCCGAAAAAAAAGGATACAAATCCAAATCCTTAAAGAACACACACACTCCATTTTTAGTTGCGTAACAAAAATTTCAAATAAAATCGAAAAGACGAGAACTCAAAATAATAAAAAAAAAAAACTTACTCTTCTTAAATCATAATCCTTTTCAGTCCTTTTTTGATGACACTGTGATGACGATGATACTTTTTTTTTTGAGATTATTCCAAAAATGAAACTCGCACTGAATTATATATTGGATTTCTCGTCAGGCGGCGGCTGTGCGGAGGTGATGGTGACGCTGGCGCTGGCAGACAACAAAGTATTTTTTCATTCAACAAAAATAAAAGCACATCACATCAAGAAAAACGAAACGAAAAAAACATAAATAAAATGTCTTTTATTATTCGTTCAAGGATACAACGCACATTTTTCAATTATCACAAACGGAAAATTTGATTATTTTTCTTATGTACGTATGTATGTATGTATGTCGTGGCTATGCAAACAGAGAAAAGTCGCGAAGTCAGCAAATATACACCACAACAAATAAGTCGAAAAAAATACCGATATTTTTTTAAAAATACATAAAAAACATAACAACAAATTGCGTAGGAAGGATGAATTTTATTTTTCGTCCTTATTATGATTATTATTTTTTTTTTTTTATTATACTACACTATATTCGGTTATCTTTTTTGAGCTTCCCATCATATAGATAACAGAGACACACGAAATTACTTCAATGAAATGTCCTTCCTAACACCTCCTGTTGTAGACTACACGAGCACCACACAGTTTGCTCTATGTACTTTATTTCTTAAAATATAATCAGAGAATCCTGGATGATGAAAGGATAGATACTCCCGCGCGTTTGGAGTTTATGTTTTTTGTTGTTTTTGTTGTTTTTCTGTTTTTGAGACACGGTACAACCAACGATGATAAAAGTCCGATGAGTACTGGCTTATAGTGTCGCAAGCGAACAAAGATAAAAGCAGAAACTTTCAAACTAGGATATCTAACCTTAGGCTCCTAGTCCTATATCCTTGATAAGTTCTTTTAAGGACTCACTGTATGGTGAATTCTCTCATTTTGCATGTCATAGAGAGAAAAAGAGAAAGAGTGTGAGTTGAATAAGGACTTTCACTGATAGCAGCATACAAAACACACCTGTAGTTCCTTGATGATGCCTTCACTTCTATACCTACATAAATATATATGAAGAGCTTTTGCTTGATTAATTTGTCTATGGTTCATAAAGCTTTTGCTGTTTAATTTGTTTGTATTTTTGAGTTGAATCCTTGACAAGGCGAGTTCAGACAGAAGGGGATACTTTTTCGTCGTCTTATGTCTTATCAATGAAATCACTTTGGAGTTTTATCAAAACTGCGCAGAGAGTATGATAACAGAGTGTCTATAGAAAAATAACAACAAAATCAAAATCCTGCGCTTTAAGGACTTTAACACTTTTGGTTTTAATTTTGTTGTTATTTTTTTTTTTGTTGCATCTTGAATAAAACAAACTGTTGAAAGACACTTTGTTATGATGCAAGAATATGTACTTTATATACATACATATTATATTCATGTACACATGTATTTACATATGTATGTAGATATACCTTTGATTGTGATGCTCATTGGAATAGAATATTGGAATTGAAATGTTAAAGTTCATTGCACATTTTGTAATGCGTCAAACCTCAGACAACAATAAATTTATACTATTGTTATATTTTGTATAGCAATGCACCAGGAAAAAATATTAAATAAATGTAGGTATATCTCTTCACACATATGTTTTTATAATATATTTTTGTTGTTTTTGTTTGAAAAGAAAAAATAAAGGACTTTTTAAAGAGGCTTAGTGTGGTTATTATGTTTTTATATAGGGCCATTGGACGAGGCGCGTGTTCATTTTGGTTTTATTTATTTTTTGTTTTATATTATTATTATTATTATTATTATTATGGAGAGGATGAGGTTTTATTTTATTATTTTGATGATAATAAAATTCAATAAGGATATGTGAAACGTCATAAGGAATGCGGTGATGGTGGTAGACTGCAAATAGGAAAAATAAAACTTGTATCTTCTTAATAAAAATGTTGAGTTGACGGTGAAGGAATGTGGAATTTAAAATTTACTACATTTTACAAGGAAAGGAACTTTATTTCACGAAGGATACGTTTAACGGTCTGTAGAATTATTTTATGTATTAGGCTAGGTTAGGTTAGGTTGAGGGGCTGACAGTTGATGTCTTTACCGTTGAACTTAGATCAATACAGATCCATTGTGATACCCGTGAGTATTGCTACTCAAGCTAATAAGAAAAAACCTATGTGTTCAGTTAGTCAAGCCATTTAGAGGCTTTGACGAAGTTCAGAATGTTAGTACCTGGCGTACTAGAGAGTTCTTTTAAATCCCCGAAGAAAAAGTTGCCAAGCAGTTTCTTCCTTTGATGGGAGAGTGCGGGACAGTGACACAGAAAGTTCGAAGTGTCTTCATGCACATCTTCGTCACCGCATCCTATGCATTGATCATCTGAACTGATTCTCATCTTTTTCATATGATAACCTAAAGGATTATGTCCGGTGATTATGCTTACAAGAGATCGAAGTGATCCCTTGTTTATAGATGCATAATTCTTTCCGTTCTTTGTTTGTTAAAACAGGGCCATATCTTTCTTGTAGTGCCGAAGGTGTCAAAGGTGTGTTTTAAATAACAGGTAGGGGTGCTAACTAGCTGAGCTTGGCTTACGTCAAGCATTGACCCTAATCTTGCTAATTCATCGGCTTCCTCGTTGCTTAGTATATCGCTGTGGCCTGGGACCCAGCAGAGTCTAATGTTCTGCTGTGCGCCAAGAACCTTAAGCTCTTCGCGGCAGCATGAAACAAGCTTTGATTTTACCTCAGTTGCAGTAATCGCTTTTATTGCCGCTTGGCTATCAATGTAAAAAGTGATATCAGCTCGTGGTATCGCCATCATTGATACCTTTTTAGCAGCTGTTGTCACTGCCAGGACCTCCGCTTGGAAGACGCTACTGTAGTTTGGAAGCCTAAGCGAGGCGGTTAACTTGAGAGATTCAGAATAGAAGCCTGCCCCTACACCAGTGTCCATTTTAGAGCCATCAGTATAGATAGCTATTGACGACTCACTGGAGTATGGTATATTATCTATCCATTACTCTCTGCTTGGGATGGCAGCCTGGAATGGTTTATGAAAATCAAGTTCGGATATTTTATAGTCTGCTGTAGTACTATGACCCATAACTTTATGAAGGATCTGGGCATGTCCTATGGAACTGTTTATCCAGACTTTAGTTTGACTAAGTCTCAAGGCACTTTTGGCCGCAGATTCTTGAACAAAGAGGTCTAGGGGAATTAGATTAAGTATAACTTCCAGTCCCGCAGTTGGAGTGGATCTCATTGCTCCCGTGATGCCAGTGCACGCAAGTCTTTGAACTTTTGTCAAAGTTTTCAGGTTCGTGCTCTTTTCTAAAGCTTTCCACCATACCAAATTACCATAAATTAGTATTAGTCTAATTATTGCCGAATACATCCATCTGATAATTTTAGGGTTTGGTCCCCAGGTTTTCCCGAAAATTCTATTGCAGGAGTAAAAGGCAATCGATGCCTTTTTGAATCTATCTTTGGTGTTCAGGCCCCAATTTAGTTTTTTATCTAAGATCACACTGAGATACTTTGCGTGATCAGAGATTTTAAGAGGGCAGCCTTCAATTGAAGGAATTTTAAAATCAGGTATTTTGCGCTTGTTAGTAAATAGCACTAGTTCTGTTTTAGCTGGATTGACTGTCAGCCCACAGTTCCTAGTCCAGTTGCTTACCAACGAGAGGGCGTATTCGGTTTGTTCACTGATAGTGGGTTGGAACTTGCCAGTCGCTAGTAATGCAAGATCATCAGCGTAGGCTATTATCCTTACTCTACTTGATTTCAATTTAGAGAGTATGCCGTTCATGACAAAACCCAAAGTAGCGGTGAGAGAACTCCACCCTGAGGGGTGCCCCTGGATGTGGTTACTCTCACCCTTTCTTCCGCTAGCTCAGAGATAATTTGTCTCTTTCTGAGCATACACATTATCCACTGTGTTATTGCTTTTTCGACTTTGTGGTCGTCCAAGGCTTGCTTCACTGTTTCGTTCTTCACGTTATTGAAGGTTCCCTCAATATCCAAGAACGTTGCAAGGGTGTATTCCTTGTCATTCAGTGATTTTTCTATGACGCTGACTACACTGTGCAGTGTGCAGTGCTGTTTCAACGCTTTTTCCTTTAATGTAGGAATGTTGAAATTCCGATATACAGTCCGGTTTCAGGGTGCTTCGGATGTGTATATCAATGTATTAGGCTGGGTCAAATTAGATATGAAATACAGTATAGGAAATGATCTTTAGCATAAAATGCAATACTAGACCGTATTTAATGTTGAAAAAGTTTTTAAATGTTGGAAAGAAGTGGAAAAATTATGTTACGAGTTATGTAGTGGTGCAATTGGTTAATTTAATATATTAAATCATTTAACCGAGCTGAATTAGTAAATGCAGATAAAATCTTATTATTTCCTTTTTTCAATATTTGCATTTTGCTTAATTAGAAAATTGAAGGTCAACTTAATTTTTACTTCGCAAACTCACTCAAAAATCCGTGTTCTTTTTGAAATGCCAGTTGACTTTATTTATAAATATCTTGTACCTCAAAATCGTCTATCCCCCTTGAAGCATATGGAAAATTTTCCGTCAAATTATAATAAGTGATAAATATAAAATGGTATCAGATGGTAACAGTACATTAGCTTTTGATTTTGCTATAGGAACTGTCATAACACGAGTTTATCTCGAATTGTCTTGTCGGTCTTGTTTATCGAGTCTCATCATGGTGGTCTTTGTTAAATAGTCTCGTCTAAGGAATAAAGCATACACTTTTAATTAGATGTTAAAAACCGCTTAAGAATTTAATATACATATGCCATATTTTAATATTAATATTATTTTTCGTTTCAAAAACCAACTTAAAGTTGTAACAAATAAATAAAAACTGTAAGGCCTTTCCGAAGTAAAACGTGAATTGGGTAAAGTTTGGTTTTTCGTCAAGAACGTTGCAATACAATTTCAATTTGTTTTTACAAAAGTAATTCATTAAATTATTTTAGTAATAAACTAAAAATAAAATAAATTGTAAATCAAGAAAAGATTGATTTGACCAACTAGACTGGCGATAGTCTCGGAAATTCTGGCCCGTATAAATATACAGTCTGGGCCCTATTTCATACAAATCGGTAGGTGACAACTCTTCATATTATACAGGTGACAAAGTTGTCAAAAAAATACAATGACAAATTTGCCATGACAATTTTTTGTAAAAGAATTGTTAGTACAAATTTGTCGGAAAATTCCTGACAATTGTTGAAAAATAAAAAAAAAAATTACAAATGTCAAATATTTTTTTTTTTACGAAAATTTGTTAATTTACAACTTGACAATTTTCAAAACTTGTTCCATAAACAATTTGACAATTTTTTTTCTATTTTTAACAATTTTTTTTTTATTTTTAACAATTTTTAACAAAAATGTCAAATTGTTTATGGAACAAGTTTTGAAAATTTTCAAGTTGTAAATTAACAAATTTGCACTTGTCACAATTATAAATGTTTATAAAATAGGCCCCTGGTCTCGGAGTTGAGGATTTTCCTGTAAACCATGCAATTTGTGGCTTCGTCTATGTATCATGTCAATTCCGTTGACGAAGCTAACATCCAATATTGAATCGGAGATAGCAGCTGTTTCTATTAAAATGTGCTCCTGAATTTTTGGAAATAAGGTGGAACGAATAGATCAATGCAAATGACACATTTGTGATGAAAACATGAACCATTTCAAATTTGTGCTTTAGCCTGATTTTGGCAAGTAAACTTCCTAGTGGAACACGAGATTGTACCTATGCACAATTAATCTTATAAGAGCAGTGGATGAAATGATCTCGTTTACAGTTGGAAAATTCAATCAATAGGTTCGTTTAAGTTTGTTTGCTTTAGACGTTTTTCTTTTAGCTCAGAAAGGAGTTTTAAACAGATTCTTAGCATATCGTGTCCTGAGCGCTCAGAATTATTTTTGAAACACACTTTAATACTTAGCTGTCACTATTTGATATTTGTTAATTAATTTTTAATTTTATTTTTCAGAAACAAGAAAAATTATTCAAAACTTAAATTATAATGTAAAAAATTTGTATAAAAAAAATTATTTTAAGACTACTGGAATAAAACCAGGCTTTAAAAAATATATTTTATCAGGTATTTCTTACATAAGCTTACCATCTGGACCAGACTGAGTACTGCACTCTTGTGCCATTTTAATTTTTGAGAATTATTTTTTTCCATTTCATGCTCAAATGCTTGTGTTAAATATTTACTCGATCTGCTCAGTTTTCCATTCTGAGAACAAAACAAAAAAAAAGAAACCCATTTTCAAAGTTCTAGCTCTGCTCTGAATTAAAAAAGGAAAACACCTTTTGTCTTTCACGAACTGTCACTGTTTAGACATGCTAAGCCCTTCACATCCGAAAAATGTTGCTCCAATGTGTTAAAAGTGCATTTGTGTGACAATCCTATTAACTTTTTGGTTAGGTAAGGCTTTATGATAACATTTAATGATGATGATGAAAAGTCTGGCGTTAGTTTCACCATAATATCAAAAATTTTCGGTACAGTCTCAGTAAAACATTAAATATCTCAATGTCTTAAGCATCGTCTTTATTTCAATTATGTCCTTGTGCTTTTTTATTGAATATTGTAACATTTATCATCCACTTAAATTTGTTTATTTTAAAATAATATAAATGTATGTAAGGGTATGGTTCTCCTCCCTGTATCTCCATACTATTTATGTTTGTGTGGATTGGAAAATTTTAAAATTTCAAAAAATTTGTTTTGAATGCAAAACATTATTTTGTAAAATTGAACGAAAAAATAAAAGTTCAAATACAAATACGAAGATAGAGTAAAATAGTACATTGGGCGAATACTTCCTTTTTTTTGATTAACTTAACAAAAGTACGTATTCGCCACAGTGAACCTCTTTGCTCTGTGTTTGTTTGTCTTTTTGTTTTTTTATGTAAACGAAGCAAGCAGTTGATAAAGATGTCAGGTCCATATAATATATGTTTTTGTAAAAAAAAAATGTATATAATTATTACACATCATAACCTACTTTTTATTACATTAAAATAAGTTTAGACATGCTAAGCCCAAAATCCAAAAGTGGGTTTGGTGATACATTTGCTATTTAGAAGTAGTTGAAACCGAAAATAGACTTAAAATCATGAGTATGTGTAGAAAATTAAGTGAAAATGAACTGAAACCACAGTTTTCGTCTTTGGTAGTGACTATCAGATACTCTTATTTTAATACGACTTTTTTATAGAAAATGCAAATGTAAGTGTTATGAGGTTATAGCCTTAAATGTTAAATTTCTCATGATTGACAGATATAATAAGAGAATGCACATAAAAATGTGTTAGTGATATTCTAAAAGATCTTAAATGTTCTTTAAGTATTGTGTTAAAACTTTAATCTAAAAAGGTCATTTAAGTTGTGTACAAACTATGTGCAATTTGAGGTAGTATTAACGAAGAGCTATTGATTATTTTATTTTGACTGCTAAAACCCACAAGTTTCTATATGTAAACAAATTAATTACACCTCAAAATCAATACATCCTGCTGCTGTCTTACTTTGACACCTCCACAACTATATAAATATTGTTAACAAAGACCATCATTACAAATGTACGTACATATACATATGTATAATCATCAACCACACAATTCCAATTTCTTCCTATTTAGATTATACCACACATCTATATTATCTGTTGTGTTGTATATTTATCATCATAAAGGTCCTCACTCTTGTATCCTCCATCATTTCATATGTATAGAGCACATATCCCTTTTTGTCGAAATCATTCCCTACTTATATCTGTTATAAGACCTTTAGGATCACACTGCTATTTATCGAACCATTTAATTTTCCCTTTCATTATCAAAAGAGATTTACTTTATTCTGAAATTCCAAGCCAACACTACGAGTATAGTTTTGTGGATTTATTTCTTCCTTGTACTTTTATACATTAACTTAAGTCCCTTTTGGAACAAGGATATTAAACGGGTATACATTTATGTGAGTGTTACTCCCCAACAATAAGAATTCAGTATAAATCGCAGCTCTTATACACGGTATCCTCTTCATTTAAACGGTGATTTAATGACTAAGAAGAGACTGTGTCTGTTTCGTCTCATCGTCGCTTGGTCGTCCACAATGGGCGGTGTGGCGCGGCGAAGTACGGCGTATATCGTGCTAATTGTTCAATTGAAAAAAAGCATTCAGATAGTCGTAAATTTTTAAGTGAAACGCATGCGAGTCAGGAAAAAATGTTCTTCCATAGCCAAAGTCGACGTGTGCTGGAATGTAGTAACCGAAGGCGGAAAAATTCTTCTTTCAAAGTTTTCAAGGGGAATTTATAGTTTCACTATATAGCGATACACAACACATGTACGTTTTCACGAGACGTGTGAGTGGCAAGTTTTGCATTCATAAAATAGCAACTAGAAAGTGATATTGATGTTCAAAAAAAGTGAATTCCATCTCGAAACATTTTATGTTCTCGTCCCTGTCTTGAGGGCATTTTATTTTTCCCTAAGACATATGGAATTTTAAAAACTAGTTCTGATTTTTGTTGAAAATCAAATCAGTTTTCAAAATCGATTCTCTTATCTTTAAGCTGAAAATAATATAAATATCTCTCGCCAACGAATATTGATTTTGAATTCAACTGAAATTCTACTATTCTATTCTATTCTTCTTTAAATAATAAAATTTAACAAAATTTACATGAATTTCAAAAAACGTACAGACATTTTTTACTTCCTAAAGGAAGTTGTTGTAATATTTCTGATTTATTGAATTGAAAATTTTGACATTTATCGATGTTTCAAGGTCTCTAGAATCTTAATCCACGTACGTCCATACGTTCGGATAACCTTGTTTTTGTCTCCTATATCCAGTGTAAATATCGTCTTCAAAAAAGTTTTGTGTTATATTGTGTTGTTAATAATATCAAAATATGCTGAAAATGCCTTTAAACAAACCCGTTTAGTGGTTTTGTTATAACATGAGTTTAAAAAAAATAAAACCCTACTAGTCTTCTTTTAGTATATTTTGTTATTATTTTGACCGAATTTCTGCCTAAAAAATCTGCCCAAGACAATATCATTGTTTCTTCTAAAGATAATAGGTTCGAAAACAATTTTTAAAATTTGTGTTAATATTTCTTTTTTCAAACATCTTTCTTCTATGATCAGGCCATAATTATTATGAAGCTAATATAATTTTTGTTTTTTAAATTTTAAAACTACAAATGTTTTGGGTTAAATTTGTTTGTAAAAAAAGAGGCTGGGATGCGACCCACACTAATAACTTCTCATCCCGTCTATCGATTTGTCTTGCTTAAAAGTTTGTAGGGTTGCGTGTTTTGTTTCTTAAAAATTTAAAAACTACCAACAATATTTTGCATATAATGATATAGTTTGATTTCAAAATCTATTTTTGTTAACGAGATTTTTAGTCGAAAACCAATGTTTATCAATTTTAGTAGTATTTATTAAAATTACTATTTTTTATAGATTTTATTTTTTTATGATGAAAAACTGACCGTTGGATTTTAATACAAAATTTACTGAACGGCGAAATTTATATTTTCTGTAAGTAAAATAAGTTTGACTTTATTAGTTAGCCAATATTTTTAATTTTAAAAAATATATTTGAGTCGAAAATCAATTTTTACGAACTTTTAGTAATGCTTTTTTAAGGTATTTATTTTTTGTTAAAAAACTGTAAGTTTGATTTTTCTCAAAATTTTATCGAATGTTTAAAACAATTTTTGTCCAAATTTTACTGAATGTTGAAAACAATATTTTTCATAAAAAAAAATTAGTTTAAAGCCAATATCTCAAAGTTTTGAAAAGGTATTTAAGTCAAAAATCAATTTTTAAAAACTTTTGTTAATTTTTTGTTAGGTTTTTAATTTTTTGTACAAAAAACTGTCAATTCGATTTTTTTCAAAATTTTTCGGAATGTTGAAAATAAAATTTTTTTATAAGATAAAATTAGTTGAAAGCCAAAATCTCAAATTTTTGAAAAGATATTTGAGTCGAAAATCAATTTTTACCAACTTTTATTATTTTATTTTTTTAGGTTTTTATTTTTTGTAAAAAAAATTGTCAATGCGATTTTTCTCAAAATTTTTCTGAATGTTGAAAATAATATTTTTCATAAGATGAAATTAATTCAAAGCCAAAATTTCAAATTTTTGAAAAGATATTTGAGTCGAAAATCAATTTTTACCAACTTTTGTTTATTATTTTTTTAGGTGTTTAATTTTTTGTAAAAAAAACTGTCAATTTGATTTTTTTCAAAATTTTACTGAATGTTGACAACAATATTTTTAAAAAGATAAAATTAGTTCAAAGCCAATATCGCAAAATATTTTTGAGTCGTAATTCAGCTTTTACCACCTTTAAGTAATGTTTTTTTTAGGTTTTTTATAAAAAAAACTGTCAATTAGATTTTTTTCAAAATTTTATCAGATGTCAAAAACATTATTTTCGTTGCACAAAATTGTTTTGAAGATGAAATCATATTTTAGTCTTAAAATTTTCGAGGTGACAAATTTTTTTTCAGTTTTTTTGATTTATAAAAAAAAAACGTTAATGGGATTTTTTTCCAAAAATATATTTGTTTGGTATCACGTTACAATTTATTATATAAAATTTAATTCAAGTCTCTAGCGTTATTGGTTCATGAGATATTTAGGGTTTACCAAAATGTTCACCTTTTTTTAAACTGTTATGGTAAAAAAAACCATCAACGCAATTTTCTTGAGAGCCCTTTCTGCATCTTTCTGCCTTATTATCTGTATAACAAAATTTATTTGAGGTCGATATCTCTCCTGGTTCTTGAGCTATGGACAACGAAAAAAACGTCGCGAACGTACGGACATACAAAGGTACGTACACACACACGCCCGCACAGACATCTTTCTAAAAATCTTTTATTTCGATTTAGGGTCCTTGGAACGTCGAGAAATGTCAAAATTTTCAATTTGATAAATCGGACCCATTACAATAACTTCCTATGGGAAGTTAATAAATATAATTTCTTGTTGTCAAGATATGTAGGACGTAAAGAATGTATACCGGAAGTACGGATGTTTCTGATAAAAATCTATTAGCTTTCATTAAGTTAAATAGCTCACGTTTCTGGTAAATGTTTCTTTTAAAAGGGTTTTTTTTTAGTATATCTCATATAACATATAAAAACAATATATATACAAGTTTTAACTTTTTTTAATGAATTTCCTACCGAATACCAAAAACGATGATTATGGGATTTTGGGTGAGTCTTAGAAGATTTAACTCTGAAATCTTGCTTCAATTCCAATCATATTTTTTTTTGAAAAATTAAACCCTCACCAAACCTAATAAGATTTCTAATTTAGGTTAAATAAAGGGTGAGAATATTTAAAGTGCAAAAATTTCATTGCTGGCAAAAATAAAGCCCTTAACTTAAAGACGACTGTGCTAAGTACAAAATTTGGGAAACCTTAAAAAAAATTAGAGGTCAAATAGGAGTCTTAGAAATGTTGGATAGAAAGTTTCTTAAGTTAAAATAATGTTGTCGATTTTTTAAAATTCGAACTTGAGGAAGGCTTTTTTCATGTCCAGTCCAGAGAATTATTAACAATAAAGCAGCATTCACATGAGCGCGACCAACGATCGACGAATGAATTGCAAAATGTGAGTTTATATACGTTTGAAGACATATTTCCACACAAATTCTTAACAAAACGATAGCAATGTAGTTTCTATTTGATTTATGATGCATACTTTTACTTTTCAATATCATATATTAATAAATTTAAGAAAACAAATTTATTCGTCGCGAAAAAAATTTTAGTTGATACGAACTGTCAAAATTTATTCGCGTTCCACATTATCCACACTCGCAACGAATAAAAAAATCGCGCGTACTTAACCTAAAAAAATCATTCTTAAGGCTACCAAGTTCATGGCTTATAAGTTATAAGCTTTTCTAACTATTTATGGTATGAAACTTTTGAGCTTTTAGTAATTTTGTGCAAAACCTTACTATAGTCAGCTTTTAAATCACAGGATTTTGAATTGAATAAAAGCGTTTGTCAAGCTTTTGTGATTCCTAAAAATGTAACTTTTTCTACAACCCATTTTTAACAGCTTCAATTTTATTAAAAGAGGTGGTGCTGGGATAATTTTTGTTGTAATTTATTTTCAAAATTTTTAAGTCAATTTATTTCGTGGACTTCTGGAAGTTAGAAACAGTTTAACATTTTAGTTTATTAGGTATGCAGAGACATTCGGATCTATACCAACTTACATCTTGATGTAAAAAATTCACGCTCTTAAGAACCGTTACCCTTACCAACGTTACGCTCACTTTGACAATAAATGGTTAGGGAAACTAGAACTAGCTTCAAGTTAGACAAAAAACGAACAGTAAAATCATCGATTTCGTCTCTTGCAAAAAGGATTCTACGTCATTAATTTTTGTTGGCCAAAAAATTGTGCAGGATATAGGTTTTGACTTGTCTAAGGATGAGGTATGTATACTCCAAAACTATTTGGTGTAGTTGCTTTCAAGGGAATAAAAAGCTATATTCCAACCAAGAGTGAAAGATTTGATCTCCGGTATCTATAGTAATTCATTTGAGATGTCATCATTTTGCTTTGTTCTGGTAGACAAAGTTTAAGGAAGAACAAAAGTACACATGATTTTGAAGAAATTGTTCTGTACTTTTTTATTTTATCAAACAATTAGATATCAATTTTCTCTTAAGGAATGAACGTCACTGTTGTGATAAGCGCAGTCAATTGACTACAACAACTTACTTTGTCGTTGCAATCAAAATCATGGTACGAAAAATGTTGTCATCATCTAAAAAAAAACAACATTTTATTTATTTACTGGGGAAGACATGCATTCCCTTCAAAGGGTTCATTTGCTTTATCAAATAAATTTATCAACTTTTTATTTTCCTTAAGATTAACAATGAAACAGTAATTTAGTAAACTTAAGAACACATTTCGTGAGATTTATTTTTATTAATGTTAACAAAGTAAGTTAACGTATTTTTTCTCCATCGAAAATCGATTTGTCTTCATGTTAAGAATATAATTTTACTATCCACTTTTTTCTTAACATTAACTAATATAAAACTTTTATTTTTAAAATCTAATAATAAAAATAACTTACAAAATCAATTTATACCCTTTTCTTCAAATTTCTAAATATTACGCAATGAAAAATAACACAATTTAGAATTTAAAGAACTTTTTCAATTAAATCAATGGAGGTACTAAAATTTTCAAGCGAATTTTCTTTCTCTCATTCATATACCAACAACAATATGAATCTGAACATAATAAAGGAAATGCCATTCATCGAATTCCTAAAAATTTTCACATAAATTCCTTTTGGTATACCATATATGCATCAGGTTTACCTACATACATACATGACTGTACATATTGTTAAGCCTAAAATTCAATAAAACCAAAATAATTGCCCTTTCTGGGTTTCCTGCTAAACTCATACCTCAAAAATTGATTAATTTGCACTTATGGAAATTGAATATCTTTACCGATTCAGTTTTAATAATAAAATGAAATTCTATTCACTATGGAATTTATAAAAACGTAAAAAAATCGTTGGAAGGGTGTGTTTAATTTATGTTGGGTAGGTATATTTATAACTCATTTAAATATTTGTGTGCAGAAAACTGAAAACTCTTATCAGGCAAATAGTAACCTTAACACAATCATTTTTATCTGCAATACCATTATTAACAGCAGCCAACATATTGAATACACTCCAACTCCTTCGATTCCCCCATCGCCTCATCGAACAGATGCGGTTAAGCCAAGGCATGAAATTTGAATCTTCAATGGCGCACGCATTGTGTGAGAGTGTACCTCACATCAGTATAGTCACAGCCATCATCATCCTCATCATCATCATCCCAGAAGAAGTCCTTGAATTGAATACAGCACTCTTCCGTGTACTTAAAGCAACAACCACACCACACCGCCGTACCACAATTCAATTCAGAACTCGCTCAGCTCAATCCATTCGAACCACTTTCTCAGGATCCACCGCACCTGCAGCACCAGCACCCACCTGTGTAAAGAATAACTCTTCCCGCTTGTTGTCCTTGATCGTCATTCTCATCGCCATCCTTTCCGTCATCGTCATACAAATACAATTTATACAGCATCACGCGTTTATTTAAATCGAAAATTGGCTTTCTCTCATCACCTCCCACATTATGTATATATTGTTGTGTTGTGTTTTGTATCTGAACTACTTATGGAGGCGAGTATACGAGACGAGTATGATTGAATACCTGAATGCGAATTCGCATTGAGAATGAATGAATGAAATGAAAAAAACATTCGATATAAATTCGATAAATTTGCCGATTCATGGTGAATTCGCGTTAAGGAAGTCTCAATCCTGCCAACTCATATAGCTTTATTCTGATGTGCGGATATGGCATTCAACACGCAATATTGGATTCTCAAGAAAACAATGGTAATGTTTTTTTTTTTTTTTGAATCCAGGTAGAAGATAATGTTATTCCACCAGGAACAGGAACAAGCCCCATTCCTCTGAATCTTCTCATCTTATCTTTCCGCATTGATATAGTGTAAGAGATGAAAGGATGGATTAAAAGCAACTCATATATTCAATACAAATCCATGAACCTATATTTACTGGAGTTATGTGCTTGTACTGACATTTAAATAATATACAATTTGAATGGTTTATTATTGGTTTCTTAAGAAAATATATTTTTTATTTATTTATCAATTTTATTTGTATGTATAACTTTACATATTATGTAAATATTCAAGGTTCAGCTTTGGAGTTTCTTGCTTTTGAAAAATTATACAATAGACTGACATTTCTATTGATATAACAATAATTGGAAGCTACAGAAACACTACTAGTCAAAAGTTTTCCGTTTACCAAATCATCATACTTCACATTCACATGTGTAACATTCAATCATTGATTCCTACATTTTCTTAAACAGAGCGACAGTTCAGTTTGAATATAGATTTTTTTTCCTTACGATTTTATATCGGGTGATATTTTAAGAGCTTGAGAACTTTTTAAAAAAAAAAAACGCATAAAATTTGCAAAATCTCATCGATTCTTTATTTGAAACGTTAGATTGGTCCATGACATTTACTTTTTGAAGATAATTTCATTTTAATGTTGACCGCGGCTGCGTCTTAGGTGGTCCATTCGGAAAGTCTAATTTTGGGTAACTTTTTCGAGCATTTCGGCCGGAATAGCCCGAATTTCTTCGGAAATGTTGTCTTCCAAAGCTTGAATAGTTGCTGGCTTATTTGTGTAGACTTTAGACTTGACGTAGCTCCACAAAAAATAGTCTAAAGGCGTCAAATCGCATGATCTTGGTGGCCAACTTACCGGTCCATTCCTTGAGATGAATTGTTCTCCGAAGTTTTCCCTCAAAATGGCCATAGAATCGCGAGCTGTGTGGCATGTAGCGCCATCTTGTTGAAACCACATGTCAACCAAGCTCAGTTCTTCCATTTTTGGCAACAAAAAGTTTGTTAGCATTGAACGATAGCGATCGCCATTCACCGTAACGTTGCGTCCAACAGCATCTTTGAAAAAATACGGTCCAATGATTCCACCAGCGTACAAACCACACCAAACAGTGCATTTTTCGGGATGCATGGGCAGTTCTTGAACGGCTTCTGGTTGCTCTTCACTCCAAATGCGGCAATTTTGCTTATTTACGTAGCCATTCAACCAGAAATGAGCCTCATCGCTGAACACAATTTGTCGATAAACACATTTCGAACCGAACACTGATTTTGGTAATAAAATTCAATGATTTGCAAGCGTATGCGTTGTTAAAGCATACTGAGCATCTTTCTCTTTGACACCATGTCTGAAATACCGCGTGATCTGTCAAATACTAATGCATGAAAATCCTAACCTCAAAAAAATCACCCATTAAATTGATTTGATGAGAATCACGGAGAACGAAGTTTCCTTCTACTAAGTGTATTTCTTCAATCGCTTCCTATCTTTAAGTTTAAAACAAATAGTGTATGAAATATAATCGACATTTTGAATCCGTTTGAAAGAGTAAGTAAGTAAGTTATTCTTAGTAAGAATTATATACAATATTTTGAATTTAAATGATGTGGCTATGCCGTTAGCCAAGTGTACAGAAATAAACAAGAATATTTATATTTAACTTCCCATAGGAAGTTATTGTAATGGGTCTGATTTGTCGAATTGAAAATTATGACATTTCTCGACGTTTCAAGGTCCCTAGAGTCAAAATAAAAGATTTTTAGAAAGATGTCTGTGCGCGCGTGTGTACGAACGTTCGTACGTCCGCACGTACGCGACATTTTTTTCGTCATCCATAGCTCAAGAACCAGAAGAGATATCGACTTCAAATAAATTTTGTAATACAGATAATATTTCAGAAAGATGCATAAAGGGCTCTCAAGAAAATTGGGTGTTTTTACCATAGCAGTTTAAAAAAAAAGGTGAACATTTTGGTTAACCCTAAATATCTCATGAACCAATAACGCTAGAGACTTGAATTAAATTTTATATTATGTACTGTAACGTGATACCAAACAAATATATTTATGAAAAAAATCCAATTAACGTTTTTTTTTTTATAAATCAAAAAAACTAAAAAAAAATTTGTCACCTCGTAAATTTTACGAATTAAAAACGATTTTATTTCCAAAAAAATTGCGTGCAACGAAGAATAATGTTTTTAACATTTGGTAAAATTTTGAGAACAATCGAATTGACAGTTTTTTTAATAAAAATAAAAACCTAAAAAAAAGCATTTCTTAAAGTTGGTAAAAATTGATTTTCGACTCAAATATCTTTTCAAAACTTTGTGGTACTGGCTTTAAACTAATTTTATCTTTTAAAAAATACTGTTTTCAACATTCGGTAAAATTTAAAAAAAGAATCGAATTGATAGTTTTTTACAAGAAATTAAAACAATAAAAAAATAATAAAAGTTGGTAAGAATTGGATTTCGACTTAAATATCTTTTCAAAACTTTGAGATATTGGCTTCAAGCTAATTCTATCTTATAAAAAATATTGTTTTCAAAATTCGATAAAATTTTGAGAAAAATCGAATTGAAAGTTTTTTACAAAAAATTAAAACACTAAACAAATTAACAAAAGTTGGTAAAAATTGATTTTTGACTTAAATATCTTTTCAAAAATTTGAGATTATGGCTTCCAACTAATTTAAACTTTTAAAAAGTAAAAACAATACTTTTCGGAAAAATTTTGAGAAAAATCGAATTGACACTTTTCTTACAAAAAATAAAAACCTAAAATAAAACATTATTTAAAGTTGGTAAAAATTGAATTTCGACACAAATATCTTTTCAAGAATATGAGATTATGGCTTCCAATTTATTTTATCTTATAAGAAATATTGTTTCCAACATTCGATAAAATTTTGAGAAAAATCGATTTGACAGTTTTTTAACAAAAAATAATAACCTACTAAAAAAAATTAATAAAAGTTGGTAAAAATTGATTTTGACTCAAATATCTTTTCAAAAATTTAAGATATAGGCTTGAAATTAATTTTAATTTTTAAAAAACATTGTTTTCAACATTTAGTAATTTTTTTATAAAAAAACTCATAGTCAGTTTTTTTTATAAAAAATTTAAATTTTCAAAAAATACAACGCAAAATTGGTAAAAATTGATGTTCGGTTCTCAATATCTCGTGAATAATAAAAAACATTGACTTCAAATTAATTTTATTCATCCAATTTGTATTTGTTTGTATAAGAAATAAAAACTTTTAAGAAATGCTACTAAAATTGGTAAAAATCTCGTTAACAACAATAAATTTTGAAATCAAACTGTTTCATCATTTATGCAAAATATTGTTGGTTATTTTTAATTTTTTTAGAATAATTTAACTGATAACTTTTTTAAAAAAACACGAAAACCTAAAAACCTTTTAAGCAAGAAAAATCGACAGACGGGATTGGAAGTTATCAGTGTGGGTCGCATCCCATCCTCTTTTCATATTTTTGAATTTAATAGAATTCTGTTATTAGTAACAATCTATACTTGTAAATATGCTCGTTAAGGATATATGTATATATAGTCTCTTGTAAGGTAAGAGTATTTTTTCTGATAAGGAACGTCTTTGAGTTTTGAATATTAGACATATGCCAATGAAGTGCAGACAATCTTCTTTTGATTTTAAGTTGCACAGCGGCAGCGTACAGAATTGGTTAAAACTACCATTATCAGGACTTCCATTTAAATTACAGCTTGCTTTAAGGATTAGGGATATCTCTGCATAACTCTGTGAATCCTAGAAATAGTTTGTGGTACAAAAATTATAGCTTAGCTGACTGTAGATTATTCTACTTTGTGATTCTTGAGCTTCTTCTATTTGTGAATGCCCCATTGTGTCCTCATTTTTCTCAGTGATGCTGTACATTTGTTCTTTCACATGGTTTGTATCGCTCAAATTATCATCCAATCTCACTCCACACTCATTACCAACAGATTTACATCCTGCCCTGCAAACCACCAGTTCTTGTTTTTCAACTCATATAAAAGAAGTTTTTTTTTTTTTAAGTCTTGTGTTCTGATGGTTGCTGAAGACTTTGATGATGTAATCAGTTTCAGACTTCAGTGTACTTGTCAGAAATTTTGGAAGTCCTGTTTCTAATTATACGTATATTCAGAGGTAGGCTGAAAAGTTTCTTTGTGAAATTCCTATAAAATTGTTCGATTTCTGCGTATTCTTCTGATCCCCAAACCTGACAGCAAATAAGAGAGTGGATTTCACTACTGTATCAACTTTTTATTTTGTAGATAAGTTAATTTGTTTTTTTTTTTTGAAAAATAATTTTTCCATTTTAAATTTTGCCAAGTTTTGCGAGTTTCTGGATTTCTCAGATAAATGGATTTTGAAATTTCAAATTTTCATCAAAAAATCATAGTCAGTGGTGGGGCCTATTTAAAACTCGAAGACTAAATTAATAAGCACAATTACTGTCGCATTTGACTAATTAATGAGAAGTAAGACTTGGAAGACGTTGATGTGAACCAGACAATGGGAGTTTTTCTGGCCGTAATGTGTTTCGACAGCTTGTAATTTAATAACTTTAGACGTTTTTAATTCTTACGTAAAAGATAAGGTGTTTGCTAATGCTACAAATGTTAAAAAATTTAAAACTTGAATTCATGATATTATCGGGGAAAAACAGTTACAAATGCAAGAACTGAACATATGGGGCTGTAATCTTTTTCCATTATTATTGTCATGCTTTTATATTTACAATGAAATAAATATTCTTCAAATTCTCTGAAAAAGTACCAGTGTTTTAATATCAACATCAAATGTGTTCTTGAAAAACTTTGTATATGACATGAAAACCACACAATATATTATGTATATGGAAATCATCTTGTTTTTTGTGTAAGGATATTAATAAAATACAGATTCAAAATTTCAAAAAACACCTCAATACAACTTTATGTAGCAGAAACGTAGTTATTATAAACCTTCTCAATTCTGAAAATTTGGGATAAACTTCATTATTTTTGAGTAAGTAAATGACTCATGACCATGAGATATGTAAAAAAAGAGATCACAAAATAAGAAATGGAAAAATTCTTTTAAAATCATCAATTACATATCAATTATGGGTCTGTGTCTGTATGACTATATGACTGTGTAAGTATAAGTCTTTGTTTTCTTTGTTTTCAATTTTTAAATGATCCCCAAGTCTGATCATAATCATGCGTCATAAAATAATATTTATTCTGAATTTCTTCAAAGTCGTTAAGAATTTTAATTTTCATATAAATGCGAAAGCATGCAGCAACGCACATATTATTTATATATCCATATAACTGCTTCTGCCTGCATTCAATTTCGGAATATAAAATGCAAACACATCACTGCCGACTGCGTCGCACCGCCATCCATCACCAAGGGCCGCCCCATCGCCAGGGCCGGATCTACCTAAGGGCTGCTTGGGCTGCAGCCCAGGGCCCCGAGGTTACAAGGGGCCCCCAGACCCCGCTTAAAACAATAGGTGATAATTTGAATTTAAAAAATGGTTGTCTGTAAAGTCGGTTTACGGACGATATTTTTACGTAATAATGTCATAAAAAAACATTGATGAAAAATTGCATACTTCTATGAATTGAGTTAAGGGAGTAAATACGTGTAAAAGGATGTTTTCATGCTGATTTTCATTAATTTGTCAAGGTATAAAAAATGAATATTATTTATTGAAACTATTAGGTTATTTTATACATACATACAGTATTGTGCAAAACCTAAGCAACCATTTCGACTTTGCATTTCAATATTGTTTTTCCCATGCTTTGGATAATAAAAGAATAACGCAATTTATGTGGAATTATAGTTTTATTTGTATGTATCGTGTTTGTATCTTTATATAAAAATAATAACATTATAAACATTTTCTAAAAATAAAATAACACAAAATTCAACGATTTCGTATGTGCAAAACATAAGCAACTTTTCAATACTTTGTATAGTTTCCCTTATTTCTTAGGACTTCAGCACATCTTCTCGGCATGGAAGCTATTAAATTAGAGATGACATCTCGTGGTATATTTTTCCATTGTTCTTGTAAAGATTTAAAGAGCACCGCCTTGGATTGGAAGCGTTGCCCAGCGACTAGATTTTTGAGAATCCCAAAAAGATTTTCAATGGGATTCAAGTCTGGTGATTGTGCCGGCCAATCAAGAACTTGAATCCCATTGTCTTCAATCCACTTTTTAATCAGCTTCGATGTGTGTTTCGCGTCGTTGTCGTGTTGAAACACCCATTGAAGCGGCATATTCCAATCGGAATATGGTAACACCTGCGTTTCCAGGATACGTTTATATTCGAATTTGTCCATTATTCCTTCAATTTGATGGAAAGGACCTTGTCCATATCCTGAGAAACAGGTCCAAATCATCACACTGCCACCCCCATGTTTTACTGTGACATTGCAGTATCTTGGATTGAGCCGTTGACCCTTACCTCTTCGCAAGTGACATATTCCATCTGACTGTATCAAATTAAACTTTGATTCATCGCTGAAAAGTACCGTTTTTAAATAAGATTTAAAATAATTAGATTAGATTTTGCAAAAAAGTATCACCAATGGTCCGTTGAGAAATGGAAAATGGTACTTTTCAGCGATGAATCAAAGTTTAATTTGATACAGTCAGATCGAATATGTCACTTGCGAAGAGGTAAGGGTCAACGGCTCAATCCAAGATACTGCAATGTCACAGTAAAACATGGGGGTGGCAGTGTGATGATTTGGACCTGTTTCTCAGGATATGGACAAGGTCCTTTCCATCAAATTGAAGGAATAATGGACAAATTCGAATATAAACGTATCCTGGAAACGCAGGTGTTACCATATTCCGATTGGAATATGCCGCTTCAATGGGTGTTTCAACACGACAACGACGCGAAACACACATCGAAGCTGATTAAAAAGTGGATTGAAGACAATGGGATTCAAGTTCTTGATTGGCCGGCACAATCACCAGACTTGAATCCCATTGAAAATCTTTTTGGGATTCTCAAAAATCTAGTCGCTGGGCAACGCTTCCAATCCAAGGCGGTGCTCTTTAAATCTTTACAAGAACAATGGAAAAATATACCACGAGATGTCATCTCTAATTTAATAGCTTCCATGCCGAGAAGATGTGCTGAAGTCCTAAGAAATAAGGGAAACTATACAAAGTATTGAAAAGTTGCTTATGTTTTGCACATACGAAATCGTTGAATTTTGTGTTATTTTATTTTTAGAAAATGTTTATAATGTTATTATTTTTATATAAAAATACAAACACGATACATACAAATAAAACTATAATTCCACATAAATTGCGTTATTCTTTTATTATCCAAAGCATGGGAAAAACAATATTGAAATGCAAAGTCGAAATGGTTGCTTAGGTTTTGCACAATACTGTATATTCATGAGTTTTCTTCATATTTTACAAAAATATAACTTAGAAAGTAGCGGAGATATCAGCTGATACACATCGTAGGTTGTCATCCGACTTAGCAGTTGGTGTACAAGATGGAAGCCACAATTTTTATTCGAAATCAATGGCACAGAAAAATTACTTTCTTTTATACCTATGTGTGTCTTCTATATAAACCTCAATTTGAAAAAAAAAATAAAAATTTGCATTTTTCAGAGGACTATTAAAATAAGTCATGTTTTTTTACCATTTTTTCATATATTGTTTACTATAAAAAAAGTAGTTAAAATAAAAATATCGCTTATGATTGAGGTTCATATTTAGCACAATTGTGTAAGGAAATTATATCAATCTGCAAAGTCGCGCCAAGAACTTCCTTATAAGTAGATCAGTATTCATCATGACAAAAATTGATTCTATGATCTTTTTAATCAACAATTAATCGTTGATAACTCATAAATTGTTAGAGATTCGAATAAAATAGTCATGAGTAATTTTATAGAAAATTGCATTTCCTATGAAAAAACTCTCACGCAATTTTTGAATCAGATCAATAGTTTTCGATTTATATCAAAAATTACACATTTTTTTCGATTAATTGCCAATAACTCACAAACTATGAGAGATATGAAAAAAAAGCTTATGATCAATTTTATAGAGAATTAAATTTTCTACAAAAAAATCGAATACATTTTTTTCGCTAGACTAGACTAATAGTTTCCGAGTTATGTTAAAAATAAAGCTTTTTTATTTTTTCCAATAACTTCAAAATGGCCGACTATGCACATAAACCAATGGTCGCGATTATACAGACATTTTTGGGAAATGTTCTGAAACGGGTTTTGGTGATCGTGAAACGTAAAAATATGACATCATTTCCGATTTCGATTTTAATTAAAAAATTAAATTAATTAAAAAAAGAACTACCATAAAGTTGGCAATAATGGCAACCCTGAGATCAATCAACCAATGTATGTGCGCATCTATGTAACGAAACGGGGATTTCCCTGTCGTTTGTTTTTGATCTGTATATTTGTATCTACTCTTACGAGGGACTTTCCGCCGCGCTGCTTAACGTAACGTCTGACGTGATTTTGTTTTTTGACATGGCTATTAGTTGAGTACTTAGATAGGCCCCTAAGTAGTTTCAGCCCAGGGCCCCACAAATTCTAGATCCGCCCCTGCCCATCGCATCGCCAGGCCATCATCATCTCTTCGATTTCGTCCACAAACAGGAAGAAGAAAAAAATATAACCCGAAATACATATTTATGTATATTTTATTGGAATTTTCAAAAGCTTAAAATAAAATCCGAAGCAGTAAAAATCCAATTACATTTTCCATGATTTTGCAGAGGATTTCCATTCCCAGGAAATCGAGTGTGTGTGCTGTATGATGCTATATTGGGAGCCTTGAACTGGACTGAACTGGACTGGACATGGCCAGGACATTCTATGCTTGACTGTGTGGTTCATACCAAACCAGAATCGCATTCATAGCTATCAAAGTTTGTATAAACACAGGAGTTTTAGAGAAAAAGAGAGAACGAGTTAGGATAATACCTCCCTCGAGGTTAAGAGGTTTGGTCTTTCAACCGAAATATACTCAAAAGTATCCTCCTCGACGACATGGTCAATTCCACTTGAGGGTGCGGCAGGATTGTTTTGGCAAAACGCAAAACTTAAAAAAATGGAATTCATATGTTTTCTGGCTGATGTCCTTGTGTCCTTTTTTCTCTACTTTTTTATTTTTGTGGCAAAGTGCATTGGGATTTTTATAGTTTGTATGTTTTGTATGACACTGAATGCACTATAAACTTGAATAGGTACATTCGGATTACATTTTTATCCTTTATTGTTGTTGTTATATTCTCATACATGTAGGGTAGGTACTACTTTCTTCTCAACATACATAATATTAATTTTTTGGAAATGTTATACTTTTGAGGATTTGATGTTTATTGCTGGTCGTTTCTTCGGAACATCAAACATTGGAAATATATGAGTTCTCAACTCGTATAATATTTCAGCTTTGAGCTTTTCCAATATAAACTTGTGTACCAATGCTATAACATCATCAGTAAACGGTTTATTTTGTATATAAGAGGTTTTCCTAGAAAGGACCTACACTTTATAAGGCAGGTTATAGGTACGAACGAACAAATTGAAAAGTGAACAAAAAGAATAAATACAAAATAAAATACTTTTTTTTTATAGGCGAGTCATTGAGGGACTGGGTGAGGCTGATGGTGAGAGAGAGTTAAGAATGATTTGATGTGGGTTAAAAGCAAGTTTATACCTACCTACTGTTTACGTTTTCTTTGAAGAATTTTATAGAAATGATTTTATTTATTTATATGTTGATGTTGCTATACAGCAGTATAAGTTGAATTCTATAGGTAGATGAAGGTTGACGAAGTACTATACCTACCTACTACTATAGGTATATTAAGAAGGTCAAGTTGACAAGCAACAATTTGGTTAAGGAAGGTTAAACAACTTATACATTGAGTTGAAAACTTTATTTTCCGTTATTAACCTTACCCTAGTTAAAAAAAAAAACAACAACAACAACTTTTGCACTCATATATTCAAGGGGATTTTGTTAAGGAGTTATGAACAAAAATGTTTTGCTTTATGATTATTATAATTAACAATCTTAAAACGAATGAATAAAATATAGTTTGTGAATTATAAGGTGAAAAGTAGATATTTATTTTTATTCAAAATGGGTAAAAGCTTTAATATTAAAGCCTTGTTGAAAGGATTGAGATATATATAAGTAGGGATGCCAGTAATTTGCCAGTACACGTTTTGAGATTATAATAATTATAAAGTTGTTCAAGGTTATTTCCATTTAAGGAATGTTATCAAAGTACTTTGAATTTTAAAGGTTCTTTTATAGTAATAGAGGTCATATTTTGTTGTAAAAAATATTAATTGCCTTTTTAAGGATCAAAGTAAATATTACAACGGAAATGTCTAAAGTGAGAAGGGGTCAAGTGCAATATTTTGATATTTTACATTTTTCAGCAATTGCAGTTGTTGAACGATTTTTTGGCCCTTTTCCTTTTGTTATTAGTTTAAAAAATAATATATTCAACATGAATATAAGGAATATTGCTTAGGAGTTTTTCGTACATTGTAAATATTTGACATTGAAAATTTAACCTCGGAAAATTTGAGATTACGAATTCGAAAATTTGCGGCTTTTACGTGGTCTCAAAGAAAAAATGTTAAAGGTATTAAATCATATTTCTTCCAAAATTATTATTGTTTCGTTGTTGTGTGGCACGTTCTATATATTAACGTAAGCTTCGGTTCTTGATCAATTTGATTCGTATTTCAAAGACCGAATCAGTAAATTAACGACGTTGGTGAACCATGAAAAATATGGTATAATGCATTTATGAAAAGCCTTGTTCCAAAGATCTTTGAGTAATCGACAAACTTTGGTTTCCGTTAAAACAACGGACTGCAGCTGCCATATTTTCAGTTGTTCTTAAGCGACAGTGACGCAGATGCTTTTGATTCGTCACATTCACAATTTATTTCAGCAGCTCAACTTTGTTCATTACTGCCGTGGGAAGAGCGTGGTTCACGACGATGGCCAAAAATTGTTTTTGGTTTTGCGAACTTTGAACGCAAAATGAGCACCATTTTTGTAGTGAATTTCAATGACACCAATGCGTTTTTGAAGGGTTTATCATTATTTGTTTTTTCTTTTTTTCAAAATCCGGCATCTCGTAAATGGGTCATCATTTTTTTTTTTACAAAAATCATACTTAAAAGATTTTTTAAACTAAAATAAAAAAAAGTAATTTAGAAAAAAAAATTAACAATTTTCCAAAAAAAAAGGAAATTAAAGACAAACTTATTTTGTAGGTAAATTTTAAAATTTTAAAAGTCGTGGACTTTATTTAATATTAACGTAATTTTGTTTGTTAAATGTCAAAATATTAGTGCTTTAAAAGTTACACTATTTGAAATGAAATAGCTATCTTCTTCGGAAAAACTTTCTAAATTTTTCAGACTCATTGCAACGTACGGACATTAAAAACCAATGTGCATCGATATCACTTTTCAAATCCTATCCCCATTTTCTAATCTCTCGCCTGGAATAGGCAGGAGGCACATAATACATAGGTATATATAAAAACTACTTAAAATTTTGTTTAAAAAAGCTGTTACTAAAACTTCAGCTTTTTAGGAGGAATTATAAAAAATAATCCTTAAGCGAAATTTTTGATTTCCATACATAATTTTATTTTGGTACTGGAAAAAATTAAATGTCGGAGAATATTAACAAAGACTGAAGAAGATTTACTATCCAAGGTTTAGATTATTACGATGATTAAAAATAAGATTTTACTTCGGTTTTTTGGTCACTGTAAGACTCATAATTCCATTATGCTTACGAAAAAAAGATCACAAAAATACTTAGTCATAATGGTTATCCTTCGACAATCATTTCTAGTTCGCTGTTTAAAAAAAATAACTCAAATTCCACGAGAAGTCAATGCTTATGTGGATTTATATAATGCTTTACATAACAGCATACATCTCAGGGTTGAACGATATTTTTAAAAAGCCTTCACTATAAATTAACGGGGGTAGGTCTTTTTGCCCAAATCCTAAAATGTCATAAAGCATAAAATTGGTCACAAAGCCCAAAAAGTAAAAAAAAATCGCCAAAAAACATCAATGGATTGTCGTAACGCCCAATTAAATTTTAAATAAAAGAACGCTCAAATTGTTAGTTGTCATTTTGCCCAAAATAATTTTCAATTTGGATTCTATTACATTTATTTTGGGGATTACGACTCCTGTAGTGAGTCAAAACAGTGTGGTTTTAGCCCAATACATATTTAATTGTTTATACGATGCTGGGTGCTTACACTGTGAAAAAGCAAACCATTTCGTTTTACTTGACTTTGATAATTGGCCTTATTTCGCTTTCTGAAAGTGAAATAAAGCCAAACTTAATTCTTACGCTTTCTCGACGTTTCCAGTTTTTAGGCGATATGGTATTTTTTTTGTTTAAGATTTGCGTTTGGGCGATCAAATTTAAAACTCAAAATGTCGTAGTGCCCAAAATGAACAAACATTTAGTCAGAATGCCCAAATATTGAAACACATGTCATCTTTTGCATGATTAGTTTGGAGTTTACTAACCCCGAAATTCGCGCTATTTTAAAGTTTTCCTTCGTTAAAGGCAAATCCACTAAAGAAACGTTACGTGAGATTAATTGTGTTTTAGGGGATAGGGTACTCTATCACTTCGTACTCTATCACTTCGATCAGCGGAGGAATGGTTTCAACGATTCAGAGCCGGTAAAAATGACACCATGGATAAGTCAGCCGGCGGAAGACCGGTGACGACTAATACCGATCAAAGTATGGCAAAACATGGAGTTAGATCAGCATGTGGAATCTCGTGACATCGACCAGAAGATGGCAGTTAGTCACCAAACCATTTTAAACCATCTGAAGAAGGCTGGATATAAAAAAAGCCTCATGTTTGGGTGCCGTATGATTTGACGCAAAAAAACTTTCTGGACCGAATCAACGCCTGTGATATGCTGCTGAAACGGAACGAACTCTACCCATTTTTGAAGCTGATGGTGTCTAAATAAATAAAATAAATTAGGTGGCACTACAGTCCGTTGAGAACTAGGACCTAGTGACTTACAACTCTCAAATCAAATACGACAATATCAAGCGAAAACAGTAGTGGTCGAAGGCCTGTGAATCGTCCCAAACAGTGGCTAAGCCGGGATTGACGGCCAGGAAGGTTCTGCTGTGTGTTTGGTGGGATTGGAAGGGAATTATCGCCAGACCACACACTTCTATGATCACTCGTCAGAAGCTACGGGACCTCGGATGGGAGGTTTTTATGGCATCCACCATATAGCCCGGACATAGCGCCAAGTGATTACCACCTGTTCCTGTCCTTGGCGAACGTACTTGGTGGTGTAAAGTTGAACTCAAAAGAAAAGTGGCTGTTCGAGGTCTTCAAAACGGCGCATATTTGAACTAAATACGATCACTATAACACTGTTTATAAGGCATTGAATAAAGAGCAAAAAAGCGGAAGGGAGATATTTTACCGTCTTATCTTGGCGTTATTTTATTGGACAATAAGACCAAACACTTTTTTTCTTTAAAATTGTAGAAAAAAAAAACAAAATTTTAATAAAAAAGGTTTGGGCGCTATGACATTTTTAATTTGGCGAAAAAACCTAACGCCAAATTCAACTGAATTTGCCTTTAAGTAAAATAAAACAGTTAGTGAATTCTTAACAAAACTTAAGACCTAACCAGATGAGGATAAACAAACGGATGTCATTTACAAAATCTATTGTGATGGAAAATGAATCATGCAACCTTTGTCATATTGGAACTAAAAAACAATTTCTTTGACAACGTATGTACATATTTCAATTCACAGATGGAATTTTAAACTAAGGAATCCGGAGAAGATAGACCTAGCAAGGCTTAGTATGGAAAGCAGTCTCGAGACGTGGAAGTTTTACTGACTGAACGACTATTCCAACATAAAAAGAAAACAAGACACTCAAAATATCTCCGCCATCTTTTGCTCTCTTCTGTCTTTATAAATTATAATTTGAACCAAAAAAAAGACTACATTTTGTTTTTTGAAGTGTTTCCCATTGATTTCATTAATAACTTTTCCTTTGTCTAAAGAAATTGTGTTTTCCTTTATGTTATTAATTTCTTTTTTAATATCCACTTGTATTTTTTGTTTAACTAAAATTCCCTTAAAGAAAGCAGCAACCCTTGCCAAAACTTTTTTAAAGTTAATGAACCCATAAAATTTCATTAAGAAACTCACAAGTGAGCTGAAAAAAAACTTCTTTTCATTCATCGTAAGAAAACAAAGGCTTATGTTTGACAACCGTCACGACAGCAAAAGCTGACGTTTAACATATTTGTAGAATTACGAGAACAGTCTTTTTTATTGTCTTGATATAATTTTGTTTTCGAAATTTATTAGGACTTTATAAACTGGCCTAAAATATCTACAATTGTATTTTATGTCGCAAGTCAATATTTCACCACATTTATCAAACAGTTCACAAAACCAAAAGTTAAAGGGTAAATAAAAGTTTAAAAGTGTAGATTTTTTTTTTGAAAATAAATAAATAAGGTGGAGCAACAGTCCATTGAAAACTAGGGCCTAGTGACTAACAACTCTCAACCATTACTATGTGCGAGTAAAGTTGTCAGTAATGAAGGGGACCTACAGTTTTAGGAGGATTTGTCAATTTCTCGCAAGAGGCAGTACCCGTGAAAACTTTTTTATTTAGGTGGCACAAGCAGGGACTGAACCCAAGACCTCTGGCTTGACAGCCCTACACACTAACCACTACGCCACGGGTACTACAGTGTAGATGTTTACTTCCTTTTAAAATAACTTTCAATTGAACTAACCACAACATTTAATAGCTTAAATTCTAAAAATGCAAAAAATCCTGGAATTTCTGTTAACTTATTCTTAATGCACTCCACACTTTTAGATGGTTGTTCCTGTTTGAAGTTCAAACTTAATGAGAATCAAGTTCATTTTGCGAAAAGACCAACTAACAACAACGACTTAAAAAAAAGAACATCTAAATATGCATATCATTCGATATTCGTTTGAACGACCTCACGAACAACAGGTAGACCTCATTACCATATTTTCGTTCGTTCGTTTTGGCTCTGATGGGAAACCTTCAAACTATCTCAGATATACAAGATTCCACCTAACTAGTAGATATATTGTACCGTACATAAATGTGTGTCTGTCTGTGCATTAGTTTGCACAAATGCAATGGCATGTTCTCTAGCATTCACCTCTTGATTTGTGAATAGAATTTCAAAGAATACCTGACTTTCTCTCTCCTCCAAAAAATATAAAAAAATATCTGTATAACGAATTATGTCAATGTACGGATGCAATGTGCGATGTGCCTGGCCTACTAAAATATGCATAAATACGAATACGTAGGAATACGACAATCCGAATCCGTAGTTATATCTAAACCCGCATAAATCCACAGTAAAACTCTGCAAATGTATAAGAACTCTCTGGGGTACTGTTGTAACACGGGCGCGTATTCATCGTCATCGTCATCGTCATCGTCCTTGTCAGTTATAGAGTTGGAGTTGCATTTGGATTTTGGAGGTCGTGCGGCAGAGATGATGGTGATGGAACTTGGAGAATATCCTTCTTCCCGAATCCCGACCGACCAAAATGTAAAATGAAAAATGCACTCTCCAGAATTCTGATTTGTACATCATGCCTTAGTTTGGCTATCTTAGTAGGAAAAAGTTTGGTATATTTTGGTATACGGAACGGATATACATATATTTATAAGTATATGTATGTAAAAGTAGATGATAATCTGCGGGTTGTAGTGTACCATCATGTGCAGCATGACTTTCGTGGGATTACACAACCACGCACGTATGCACATCAAAATGACTCAACCATTTCGCACTTCTTCTATAGATACGAACCCAAACAAAAAAAGTAATCCGAAATAAGTTATAGTTAAGGGGGTTCAGTTTGAAATTAGAATCGGTAAATTGAGCCATGTTCTTGGCAACAATTTGCTATTTTCTAAGATAAATGGTTTTCGAAAATTTAAAAAATTGACAGCTGACAAATTTGAGGTAAAAAAATGTGCTTTTTCCACTCATATGTTTTGAAGGCGTACAATATATCTTTTTTGGCAAGAATAAACTATAACTTATGAAAATTAAAATTAAATTGCCAGAAAAGCTTCTATTTTCTAATTTTCAATAAATCTTAAAAAACGTAGATTTTTCTATAACCATTTATTTATTATTTATTATTTAAATTTATAATTTTTTTTTATAATGGTTCACTAGTCTAGAGATACTTCAAAGCTTTGATAGCTCATAGTGGCCATATTGTTGTTTCGACAATTGGCTATCATTTATTCAGTATATTTTGTCAAGGTATACCATACACGAATATTGTGTTCATAACGACATGTGGAAATAATAAAATTGTTTCATCAAATTTGCTCAATTTTGCGCGTGCGATTCCATTTTTTGTGAAAACCAATGTTTGCACATAATGTATTCCGAAAACATCACCGCTGCCAATAATAGTGTTCAGGAGAATCCATAACAGTCGATATCACAACGGATATAAGAACATGCCTTTTGCGGTCCACAACTTTGCAAATTTTGCTTTGTGACTTACAATCATAAGAAAATAGGACACATGTTCGCTGAATAGGTTCTAATTTTCACCGACACTGTATCTTCAACGATGTACGACAAGACCCATTTCTGGATGAATATGTATTTCGACAGATGATTTTTTCAATTTAAGGATGAAACCAATTGACATGAGATCTAAGAGCATTTAATCATAGCTCAATCATTACCGACTTTTTTGCCTCAACTGGATCACATCGACACAAACTACTTTTAGGGTATACTCAAATATTCCCAAATTAGATATCTGAAAAGTCTGATGACAGAAGCTTTTACCTAATAATGGAAAATGGCAGACCCCAGACTCCAAACTCAAACAAAAAGCTGTTTTTTTTGCTGAAAATCTCGCGAATGTTTTCAAACCATTTATACAACAAATACGTCTTTCAATTTGTTGCCACACTTTAAGAAGTAAGAAGATTACATATTTCAACATAAGTTATCTAGTAAAAAATCACCAGCGTACGATGAAGTTTTGAAAGAAATGGCCGCGGTAGTCTTAAAAAAAACTGGTATTTATAATAAACGCATGCCTTAAACTTTTATATGTAACACTTTGTTGGAAAATGGAAAAAGTCACTGTCATACCTTAACAAGGTAAGCTTCAAATAGAAGTAACATATTACAAAGAAAAGGCTTAGTAAAATAATGGAATAACGAGGGCTAATTTCGAACCATCAGTTACAATAGACCAAGTAGTAACATCGAATTATGGATTTGTTTGAAAAGGCACCTAAAGAAAAACAAGTATGCTCGATTCTGCTCAAGCCGTTGATAAGGTTTGGCACTAAGGACTTGAGTACAAACTGTTTATGGACTTTCCCAGACAGCATTACGAAATACTGAAATCTTATGTAATGAACCGAACCTTTGGAGTACGTTATGGCCAGAATTACTCGAAAATAAGGAAAATAGAAGTTTGTCTATTACAAGGAAGAGTCCTAGGACCAACTTTGTATTTTTTATATACAAGAGATGTTCCAGTGGAAACCGACACATTCATGGCCACCTTTGCTAAAGATACTGCAATATTGGTGCCAAAAACGTTAGTTTGGATGCAAAAATGGCATATCAAACCAAAATGAAAGAAAATCGTCGCACATACATTTTATAAATAAGAACGTAAATGCTGTTCCAATTTCTATAAAAATTACAGAAGCACCATAGTCCAATACTGCCAAATTTCTTGTAATGAATTTGGATGCAAAGTTTAAATGAAGAGAGTACAGCTAAAATTAAAGAACAGAAGAATTTAAAGGCTAATAGAAAGGATCTCTGACCTATCTAGTTTTAGTTAGTTTAATTGACTTCTTTATTTCTTAGAATAATAACATTTCATAATATTAATTTCTAAAGCCTAATTGGTATGGCCTATTTGGCCGTCTACCAGAGTGACATATTATAATATGAATTCATTGAAAAAATACAGAAATTGTTAAAATTTGTTTTGTTTACTATTTCATATAATTAAAAATCTTCTTCGATAATAGCTTTTCTATAACGCAGTGCTGTGATAACATAGTTGTAAAGTCCATCCCATCCCTGGTCGTCGTTGAGTATGCTGAGCATTTCTCCTTCTTCCAAGTTGCGTTTGTTGAAGTATCTCAACCGAATTTCAATCAGAACAGGACATATTGCAATAAAATGAAATGTATCTTCACGCGCTTTCAAGTTACATAGACTACACAGTAAAGGCAGATCTGGTCGGTGGGGTACAAAGTTGAGACTGAGCAATTCTCCTCTTGCTTTGAAAATAATATTTATTTTATTTAATGAGTTCTTATTTAGAAGGTACGAGTTCTGTTGAAGATTATAGTTAAGACGATTATAGTAGCATCTAAACAGAGAAGAGCTGGCTTCCGATGCATATCTCTCAAACAAGATGCTTCCAAACTTTTCGAGGATCTGATTGAACTTTCTCCTTAGCATTGACAGTTGTTCCCTTGAGGATATGTTCATGGTTGTACCACATGTTTCAGCGAGGTTAGTCCATTCTTCGAACATTGATCCTTTTCCTTGGATAGCTGCTCTTAGAACTTTTTTTGGTATCCGATTAACATCCATTTCAAATACCTTTACAATATAGTTGAAGTGTATTGCGAGGGTGTCCATAATCAAAGGTGGTGTACCTGTTTCTAGGTAAACCATGTAGTTTGGCGTTGTTTTTGGAAGTCGAAGTATTAGGAATTTTTCCACAGATTCAAAGGAGGAATATCCCCAAACTTGCGTTCTGTAAAGCAGAATTGACAGGGCTGTAGAGCGGAACAACTTTTGTTTAGCACTGTGCTCAACATACCTGTTTCTGAAGCACCTTTCCCATAACGAAGAGATTGCGCGCTTGGCCTCCGCCAATTTTCCCTCCAGATGTTGTCTCATATTCAGGGTTGAGGTTACCAAAACTCCTAGGTATTTGTACTCGCGCACAATGTCGATTGTCTGTCCGTTATATTTCCACTGCTCATTTCTTGAATATCTGCCGCCCCCACCTCTGAAAATCATCATCTTCGATTTTTGCAAATTGACTTCCAGATTCCATCGATTACAATAAATCGCAAGCCTGTTTATCATCAGCTGCAATCCATCTACTGTTTCGGAGAATAGCACGATGTCATCTGCATACCTGACCTATCTATGACGAACAAACAAATGTTATATACTAAAACCCGTTTGGTCTTGGGTTTCTAACTATGTGGCTGTACAAAAAGGAAACAAATGCTGAACCTGTGGAAACATTCTAAAAAACAATGTTCTTCGTTGAAATGGTTTCAAAAGTGGTTAAAAAACTAGCTTTATCACACAATCAAATACTGCAAAGTCATACCAACAATAGAATGGAGACTGCCTTAAATGTACGAAAAAGTGGTTGAAGATTAAGAAGAACTAAGTCTCATGAGCTGAACTATAAATCATTCGCCAATCTCTCATAGGTTTATCTTGATGAATTGATGGTTTTAGTGCGGAAAGAGTCCGAAAATATTAGGTACCGATTATTACTGACTGTTTTCTTAATCATTCTCATCGGATACAAAAAACACAAAATTATTACAAGTTTATGTGAATAAGCCATAATTTGAAACTAAATTAATGTCATCTGTCAAATTCAGTCTGATATGAAAATTTAACTTTTCGGATATGCGCCAAGTAAAAATTCCAACTTTGCATCAGTTTTTCGAGCTTGTACTCGGAGCGTTAAATGTTGGTTTTAATGTTAAGTCCAATGGATTATAAGTATTGACTTAAAATTGTACGTACCTCGCATCGAACAAATTTGTCCAAAAATGCCAAGTATCTCGAACGAGTTGGCCAGTTCTAATATAGGTCTATTACTTGTGAATATTTGGTAACAAAACGTTTGGCTCAACAAAGTGCTCCATTTTGTTGGACCTTTTTTGCCCCAAATATTTTGACATATTTTATATGTGCTCTAAGATTTTTAAACAAATCGCAAATTTCGAAAAAAAGTGATCCTGATTTGTAAACGTTGCTCTGATATTATTGAGCGAATACAAAATTTGAATGATATTTCACACAAATTGTGTTTTATTTCAGTTTACAACTATTAAGAACCTAATAAACAATTTGAATATTAAAAAGTTTGAAATTCAACCCCAACTGTCTGACTATAACCATGTAAACAATTTCTTGCTGTAAAAGTCGTATATAGTGTCTTACCTACTCTAGAAAACTAATGGATAGATTAAAAACAAAAAAAAAAAACACGAAAATAGCTATAAACTTTGTGACGCAGATTACGTTCAGAATTTTGTGTTTTCTTTTAAGAGTTCCACAAAATTGAAATTGAAAAGTTGGTTTGACGAAAAAAAAATTAACTTCTTTAACATAATACCATACCACCACACCTAAATCACAAATGGAAAACTTAAATGTGTTTAAATGAGAGATGAACATTTTTTTTAAGGAACTCAACTCTGATGCACAGTTAAAGGATTATATTGTTATAAAATAACTTTTATTTAATATTATTGATTTAGCAGATACGCTTAAATAAACAATTTAAATACGTTTTTAGACCTTTAGACCTACATTAATGACATTTTTGATGGAACTCTGGAACAGCTTATGTCATTATGATGATTGTTCGGAATAATGATTAAGGATTGTACTATTTAAAATGTGAAGCTACAAAAGATTCGAAAGATCTTAGTGACACATTTAAAAAATTCGAAAAAAAAAAATGTAAAAGTTTTAAAACTTCACTGTGGCTACACCCATAAATAAATGACCTACATTTCAACGTCAAATCATTCAATAAAAAGAGGCTGGGATGCGACCCACACTGATAACTTTCCATCCCGTCTGTCAATTTGTCTTGCTTAAAAGTTTGTCTATATGTATCAATTTTTACCACATTTGCGTACTTTTTTTTGTAGATTTAATTTTTTTTATGAAAAAACGGACTGTTGTATTTTTATAAAAAAAATTACTGAATATCGAAAACAATATTTTCTTTGAAATAAAATAAGTTTGAAGCCAATATTTGTAATTTTTGAAAAGCTATTTGAGTCGAAAGTAAATTTTTACCAAGTTTTAGTATTGTTTTTTTTTTTTAGGTTTTTATTTTTTGTAAAAAAAAATGTCAATTTGATTTATCTCAAAATTTTACCGAATGTTGAAAACAATATTTCTTATAAGCAATTATCTCAAATTTTTGAAAAAATATTTGAGTCGAAAATCAATTTTTACCAACTTTTGTTCATTTTTTTTACGTTTTTAATTTTTTGTAAAAAAATTGTCAATTCGATTTTTTTTCAAAATTTTACTGAATATTGAAAACAATATTTTTTGAAAGATAAAAGTAGTTTAAAGGCAATATCTCAAAGTTTTGAAAAGATATTTGTGTCGAAAGTCAATTTTTACCAAGTTTTATTAATTTTTTTTTTAGTTTTTTTTATTTTTTGTAAAAAAAACTGCCAATTCGATTTTTCTCAAAATTTGTCCTTATGTTGAAAACAATATTTTTTATAAGTTAAAATTAGTTAGAAGCCATTGTATCACATTTTTGAAAAGATATTTGAGTCGAAATCAATTTTTACCAAGTTTTGTTATATTTTTTGCCGGTTTTTATTTTTTTTTGTAAAAAACTGTCAATTCGATTTTTTTCAAAATTTGAATGAATATTGAAAACAATATTTTTTTGAAAGATAAAAGTAGTTTAAAGGCAATATCTCAAAGTTTTGAAAAGATATTTGTGTCGAAAGTCAATTTTTACCAAGTTTTACTAATTTTTTTTTTTGGTTTTTATTTTTTGTAAGAAAACTGTCAATTCTATTTTTCTCAAAATTTGTCCTAATATTAAAAACAATATTTTTTATAAGTTAAAATTATTTGAAAGCCATTATCTCAAATTTTTGTAAAGATATTTGAGTCGAAAATCAATTTTTACCAACTTTTGCTAACATTTTTTTTAGGTTTTTATTTTTTTGTAAAAAAACTGTCAATTCGATTTTTCTCAAAATTTGTCCTAATATTGAAAACAATATTTCTTAAAAGTAAATATTAGTTGGAAGCCATAATCTCAAATTTTTGAAAAGATATTTGAGTCGAAAATCAATTTTTACCAACTTTTGTTAAATTTTTTTAAGGTTTTTAATTTTTTGTAAAAAAACTGTGAATTAGATTTTTTTCAAAATGTTACTGAATCTTGAAAACAATGTTTTTTGAAAGATTAAAGCAGTTTTATGCCAATATCTCAAGTTTTTGCAAAGATATTTGAGTCGTATTTCAATTTTTCCCAACTATGACTAATGTTTTTTTTATGTTTTTATTTTTTATAAAAAAAACTGTGAATTAGATTTTTCTCAAAATTTTATCAGATGTCAAAAACATTATTCTTCGTTGCACAAAATTGTTTTGGAGATGAAATCATATTTTAGTCGTAAAATTTCCGAGGTGACAAGTTTTTTTTCAGTTTTTTTTTTATTTATAAAAAAAAACGTTGATTGGATTTTTTTCCAAAAATATAATTGTTTTGTATCACGTTCCAATATATAATATAAAATTTAATTCAAGTCTCTAGCGTCTTTGTTCATGAGATATTTAGGTTTAACCAAAATGTTCACCTTTTTTTTAAACTGCTATGGTAAAAAAACCACCCACGCAATTTTCTTGAGAGCCCTTTCTGCATCTTTCTGCCTTATTATCTGTATAAGAAAATTTATTTAAAGTCGATATCTCTTCTGGTTCTTGAGATATGGACGACGAAAAAAACGTCGCTAACGTACGGACGTACGGACATACGAACGTACGTAGACACGCACGCACAGACATCTTTCTAAAAATCTTTTATTTCGACTCTAGGGACCTTGAAACGTCGAGAAATGTCAAAATTTTCAATTCGACAAATCGGACCCATTACAATAACTTCCAATGGGAAGTTAAAAATAAGACTGTCATCATGAATAAGTCCACTAACACAGAAAGTTTTTTAGTACTTGAAATTTATTAGAAAATCTTGACTTGGTGACAGCTAACTTGCAAGCAACTTACATTGCAAAAAATGTTCAACGGCGTAGTCAACAAACGCAATGTCCGTAATTGGTCAAATGAAAAATTTGTTGTTCTCCAGAAAACACTTATTTATAGGCAAACAACTTTCATTTTGAACGGCTCATTTTTTGGAAATCTGTAGTTTTTGAAACTGTTATCTTTTGACAAGTACTGAAATTGTTAAAATTTGCTCCGAAATTGATTAACATTTGCGGCTGGTCTTCAAGACTAAGTGTTGAGAAGGTTTTCATTCTTTAACGTGTCACTTTATTTTTGGTGCAGTGCTTGCAGGACTTATATGGGGTTTTCTGTTTATTAGAATGACCGTCACGTTACATTCCATGGAAATCACTAAGGAGACAATTTTTGTATTTCTGTTCTGAGAGAACTTTCGAAAAAAAATTTCCGCATGCGCATCAATTTTTAACATTCAAGAATTCCTAATTTTTGAGATTTGAATTCCAGATCCATCTTTAGAAAACTTCTGTAGGCTTCATTCGAATCGTTATTTTGACATTGAATCATGTACTATGTCGAAGAAAGTTACTCTGGCAACAGGCTTTTAAAGAATCTTTGTACAGATTTGAAAGAATTTCCTGTAATTACATTCATTTCTGAAAAAATGGAATGAATTATTCATAAAGAAAAATCTAAAAATCACAAATGACCATCAGTATTGGTCGTCGTAGTCATTTGTGTGTCGATTCCCCTTTTCAAAGAATTCTAGTTCAATTCGTTTCCAAAACCTAGTGTCATCTTTGGTCTGTAGTGTATTTTTCGGAAATAGGATGCAAAATATTGAACATTTCATTTCACAATCAATAACAACGCCGCCGTCGAGGCAACGAACAACATCTAACGAACAAACGAACTCTAAGTCCGAAAACTTCAGAACATTGAGGCCTGGTTGTCGTTTGGTTCTCTGATGCTTACTTGTCAAAAAATAAAACAAAAATTGATGCCATTTTAGATTTCGTTCGTTTGTGTTATCGTTGCCCGGGTGTCATTCGTTATTTCAGAATCGAGGGTATTTTCTACGAAGAGTGAAAAAGGATCTATCAAAAAAATATTTTGCAGTCGATGTCGATGATTTACATACTTTACAGTTTACTTACTTACACAATACCAATACGCTACGTTACGGAACGCATCTTTACCGCTTTTTGCTTTTTTTGTTCTGATGGGAATGGCCGCTGCCGCCGATGATATGTGTGGTATTCAAGTTCATACATATTGATGTAGGTATCTACCATGGCTCCTATGCTATGTCGTTTTAGGGTTTTTTTTAAAACAAATTTCCGGAAAAGGACTTTCAATTCATCAGCTTAGAATCGGAAGCGATGCATAGAAGATTTTTTCAAGAAGAATTTAGGCAGAATGTAAATTCCTTGGTTTTGATTGTTTCATTTTTCCAACTGAAATGTTTTAGTGATGTGTGTTGGACACTGGACAGAGTGCTTTGCTTTGTATTGAGTGCCTTGAATGTAGACAGTGTTTTTGAAGGGTTGCATTGTAAATGGAAAGGATTTTTACGCAATCTCTATTAAAATTTTGTTGAATGTAAAAGCACCATCTGTTGTCAATCTTTCTTTTCTTTTTTTTTTTTGGGTTTAACACTCATTGTGAATTTCAAAGCTTTTAAACTAGTTTCCAAAAGTGCTTTAATAATTTGATAATAATCTTTTGGAGACTAAACAATTTAAAAAACATATTTTTCTATTGATTCTAATTTTGTTTTATGGGAGATATTTTGTAATTATGCGTTGTGTATAAGTTTCACATCTCATCATTCTTTAAATGAAAGCAAATTAAGACGACTTTAATAGTAATGACAATATAGTTCTATAGGGTCTCTGATTTTATCTATAGATTTAAATAAAACAAAAAATCATAGAAATTTGTTCTACAGGCCTATCGTTTCTATAATAAATATGCAATGTACCAAGACTTCAAAGTTAAAATGTATGTACGTCCAGTTTTTGTTGGTAGCTGGCATCCGAAATGTCTGATTTGAGTGCGATGATAAGAGTTTTATTGGTTTTGAGAATTGTGGCTAAATCGCATCTGCCTAAAACTTTAGGAACAATGTCGACGGACAATTCACATCACCTCCACGTGCAATGACTATACTTTGAAATTGCTCGATTAGAATATTTAATGTTAGCTGAACACATGCCTCCTTCTATTTTTGGTGCCCATGTTTTTCAATTCAGGTCAAAAGATGCTGATAATCATAGACTTATAGTGTAAGCCATAGAAGTTATAACCTGGTTAACGTCGTTCTCAATGAAAAAAAAAATAAGGATCAAACACCAAAAACTGATTTCTCGGAATGCATTGGATGGGGACGTTATTGGATCTCATAATTGGACAATTTTGTTGACGTAGTTGCAAACGATGATTTTTATGTATGTTTTAGGTCATTTGATGAACCAATCATCGCAACCAAATAAATAAATCAGGTGGCGCAACAGGCCGTTGAAAACTAGGGCCTAGTGACTTACAACTCTCAACCATACCTGTGTGCGAGTACTGTTGTCAGGGATGGAGGGGACCTACAGTTTTAAAAGGAATCCGAACGGGTAATTTAGGAAATCACTTTTTATGACAAGAATTAATTTTGGAGGATTTGTCAATTTCTCGACAGAGGCAGTACCCATAAAAAACTTTAGGTGGCACAGGCAGGCATTGAACCCAAGACCTCTAGCATGACAGTCCATAACATATATGGCGCAAAATCACCACGGTGCAGAATTGTCTTCGCTAGCAATTTAATGTCTTAAATCTTGACTTAATTATTTAAAAAAAATTAATAAAATACTAAAACTAACCTGTTTTGTGTGTCTATCAAACAATATAATTTATTAATAAACTAAATTTTAAATGAAATCAATAAACACGCATAGAAAATCATTTCGGGAACGCGTCCTAATCTACAATCTTCAACAACAAGTCCAAAATATAATTGAAAAATGTAAGGTATTCAACCCCGGTCATCACTTAATACACCGTATTTTTTATACAAAATCAAGTTTTAGAAAGGATACTAAGAGCTTATTTATTTTTAACTATAAAAAATGCAAAAATAGTTTGTCCGATACCGCACAAGTCATTTTAGTGAACATATCGATAATCGATCAAAAATAATTTTAAGTGAACGCAGCCATTCGGTGTGAAGCGTCAGTCGAGGTAGAGAACAATGTCAAAGCCGGCTGCCAGAGTATTTATCGTCAAATAAATTTTATCTAAATGGTAAGTACCTTTTTATTCATTATTCGTAGAGCGTACATCAATAGTCCGTCAATCCGTGAACGCATTTATTACTTTTAATTATTGATGAAATTCATTATTGCTTATTTAATACACTTACATAATATACCCATGTTATTAAACAAAGCTTAAATTATGTACTTTGTTTTATTTTTGTTGATTTTATCAAACTTAGAAAAACGTTCCCGAATTGATGGTTTTTTGTATGAAATTTAGTACTAAAAAATATTACTAAAAAAGTATAGAATTCTGTGCGCTGCCCTGTCAAAGTTTATTTATATACAATTTTTGCAACAGTATAAACTAAAATTCATCATTATAGCTTTCAATTTTTTTTGTCATAAAAAAATTTTGAAATTTGCAACCTTGGTGATTTTGAGCCATATGTATTTGGCTGTATGTGAATACCTTCACGAATTCCACCTTTAAGGTCTTGAACAGATCGTGGAACTTTGGCATAGACCAAAAAGTATATACTCGTAAGTGTTAACCGTTTGTTAACTTCCCATAGGTAGTTATTGTAATCCGATTTGTTGAATTGAAAATGTTTACATTTCTTAAAGTTTCAACGTACCTAGAATCAAAATCAATTTTTTTTAAAGAAACGTCTCTGTATGCGTGTTTACGTACGTTTGGAAAGCTTTTTCCGTCGTCCATATCTCAAGAACAAAAAAAGAGGCTGGGATGCGACCCACACTGATAACTTCCCATCTCGTCTGTCGATTTGTCTTGCTTAAAAGTTTGTAGGTTTTCGTGTTTTGTTAAAAAAATTTGTCAGTTGAATTATTTAAAAAAAAATAAAAACTTCCAACAATATTTTGCATACCGTAAAATAGTTATATTTTAAAATCTAGTTTTGTTAACGAGATTTTTAGTCGAAACCCAATTTTTACCAATTTTACAAATTGGATGTTTGAAAATAATTTGAGAGATATCGAGAACCGAACATCAATTTTGTTGGATTCTTATAAAAAAATTACTGAATATTGAAAACAATATTTTCTTTGAGATAAGATAAGTTTGAAGCCAATATTTTTAATTATTGAAAAGCTATTTAAGTCGAAAGTAAATTTTTACTAAGTTTTAGTATTGTTTTTTTTTAGGTTTTTATTTTTTTTTAGAAAACTGTCAATTTGATTTTTCTCAAAATTTTACTGAATTTTGACAACAATAGTTTTTAAAAGATAAAATTAGTTGAAAGCCAATATCTCAAAGTTTTGAAAAGATATTTAAGTTGAAAATCTATTTTTACTAACTTTTGTTAATTTTTTTTAGGTTTTTAATTTTTTGTAAAAAAAAGTGTCAATTCGATTTTTTTAAAAATTTTACCAGATTTTGAAAACGTCGTTCTTCGTTCCACAAAATTGTTTTGGAGATTACATTTTTTTTTTGGAAAATTTTCGATGTGACAAATATTTTGTTTCAGTTTTTTTGATTAAAAAAAAAAACGTTAATTGGAATTTTTTTCCAAAAATATATTTGTTGGTTATCACGTTACAATATATAATATAAGATTTAATTCAAGTCTCTAGCGTCATTGGTTCATGAGATATTTAGGGTTAACCAACATTTTCACCTTTTTTTTAAACTGCTACGGTAAAAAAACCACCGACTCAATTTTCCTGAGAGCCCTTTCTGCATCTTTCTGCATTATTATCTGTATAACAAAATTTATTTGAAGTCGATATCTCTACTGGTTCAACCATGTTTCTAAAAATCATTTATTTCGAATCTAGGTACCTTGAAACGTCACGAAATGTCAAAATTAGAGAAATTAGAAAACCGACAGACGGGATGAGAAATTATCTGTGTGTGTCGATCCCATCCCAAGACAGCCTTTTTGTTTCTAGTGGTTTCACAGTGGAAATAAAAAATTGATACTTTTCTGATATGGTGCCAGAGCAGAGTTGCAAATAATGCATTGAATTTTATAATGCATTTTGAATAAATTAGAAAATATTTTTCAATTTTTAATTCTACTTTTTTTGAATTATTCATTAAATTTTATTTTTCAATGTTACCGTATGGCATTAATAATTTAATGTTATTTTTTAATTGTGTTCTATCAAATTAAAATACTATTTTCCAATGCAAAACTTTTGAAATAAAAATACGTGTTTTTATTTTATTTGGCAGACTTTCGCAATTATTAATTAAAATACTTTAAGTTTTTATTTCCAAAATTTTTAAGCTGATTAATGTTATGACTTACGGTTATCACGCAATTATAACACAAAAAACAACTATTATTCAAATATTATAATTTATTATTATTATTGTTCGACCGAAAAACGAATTTTTTTCAAAATTTATTTGCTTATATCAGTCAATCTTCAACCTGGGACATTTCTACGTCAATATTTCGAATATTAACTGAAATAAATGGAAATAATTGAATAAATTCCCACTAGGCATTGAATTAAAAAAATTAGCTCATTTTGAATTTAATTCAATTTTAATTTTAATTCAATTAAACTTGAAATAAAATACCATTTATTTACTAATTCAATAAAACTTGCAATAAAATAATTTTTAGTTTTTAGTTTAATATTGATGGCAATAAATTAAATTTTTAATGGGTAATTCATAGATGACAATTAGCATTATATATTTTAGTTCAGTCAAAGAACAATATCCATTAAAAAAATAAAAAGTAATGCATTGAATTGACATTAGAATTTTTGCAACTCTATGCCAGAGTTTTCATGACGAAAACTAAATCCGTACAAAATGTTATTGACACCTTCTGGAACAAAAGGTTTAATCACAAAATCTCGATTGTCAAATGTGATTAACTCTTCGAAAAGTAATGTGGTTATGAAATGTTTCTTGTAAAATTATGAAGGAACAACACTGTATTCTTAAAAACAAACGCCACCTTCCACATCAATATCTTCTAATTTAAGTCATAAAAATCATCAAAATCACGAAGAAGTTTTTCAACAATAATTCTTGAACACAAAATACGACAATTTAACCTATATACGTAGCCTCCGAAATGAAATCATCGCTAAAGATGATTTTTCGATGATAATAATTGTGATCATATTTTTATGCATCTCAAGGACCCTATCAGCTACGATCCGATGGTGCTGGTGATCAATCGGCTACAATTCTCGTCTTAAGTAAAATTTTAGAGCCTAAAACCTCAATATTTATGTAAAATACGGTATTGTGTAGTTTGTGGAATGCCTTATTATAAAGATCAGCAATCAATCCTTGGTTTTTGTCAACACAGCTAGAATTATTCTCAGTTTTTTTTGTTTGTGTCAACGGTTTACATTTTTTCTAATAGTTTCACTATTGCAACGACCGACGACCTAAAAGTGCATTAATTTAGCAAAATATAGCTGCGAATTGTTAAAATTTTCCTTTTTCAGTAATGACGTGGTTTCAATTTCTCTTATTGTGCTAAAATAATTTTCAATTACGACTTAGTTTGAAAATCTCTTTCCCCTTAAACTTGTGCTGAATCCAACTTGATGTCAGCACTACATTCCTGGATCATTTAAATTTCGAAATTCTATTGTAATGTTTCTAGCTTAATTAACTTCAAAAGACGACTGCTACCAATATAGCATGCTATTCCAAATAGTTCGTCTTATTTTAAAACACTTTACTTTAGGTCCTCAGATAGTTCCAAGAACATAGCCAAATTTCCGAAGCTAAAACCTAAAATTTCTACAGGTTTTACAAAATGTTCGATAAATCCCTGTTTAGAATACTTACGAATTATTAAGGTGTAATCGAAGAAAAAAATTCTTCCAAATTTCAGCTTGTAAAAAATGTTAACCAGTTCAACAGCTGTGTTTCTTTGATTGCTCCGAAGTGTTTTGGGAAAATTACTAACATAATCAACGAAGAAATCGAAATCGTTACTAAAACACATCTACAAATATATTTATATATTTATTTATTTATTTATATTTAAAATTTAAATAAACAACTTCCTCTTCCTGTTTCCTTTGAGTGCTAATTACTTAAAATTTATATTTCCATATCTGCTACTTAAGCGAATATCTCTACAGCATTCCAAACAATAAATTTAAAGAAATGTTTCCTCTGATTAAACTGAATAACTGAAAACATGATAAACATTTTAAGAAACTCATTCTATTTCAATTTTCCTTTCCATTAACCAAAACAACCAAAACCATCATCACTTCAACAACTACAAAATACATACAATACCCGAAAGAGGAAGTCTTTTAAATTTTGAGAAGGTTTATAGGTTTACATAAAGTAATGCTAATGAATAGTTATGTCTGCATGACGTAGTCTATATACCATTGACCATTAACAATGATGTCTGTTGGTTTAAGGAATCTTGACTCAAAGTTGGTAATAAGCTTAATTGTCACTGTCTATATTTTAGACATAAACTAAGATTAATTAGCTACATAGGAAAAAAAAAAAACTGAAACAAAATTATTTATTAGCAGTTAGTTATTAAAGGACTTCTCATGTCTAAGCTTTCTAATCTGTTTAGATTGATATCAATTTTATCTAACAACAAAAAAAAAATCACAGAAAATATTTATTCAGCTTTATTTCCTCAGCTTATTTCAATGGCAATTTAATATTATTTATATGGCTATTATATATAAGTTAGATTTAATAAAATAACAAAAAAATATACCTATATGTATTCCCAGTTGATTAATTACCACACATCAGAGCTTTTTATAAGCTAACATCAATTATTCTTGTTTAACAAAACAGTTTTAGTTCTTCAACATAAAAATAGATACCTATCCTATAAAATATGGCATCTGCATCAGCTACATATTTTGTTGGCATATTTCTAATTGGTAAATATTTATTTTTTTTTGTACATCAATGATTATAAATATATTCTATTAAAATGTAAAGCATTTCAATAAAGTAGATTTAACTATTATTTGAATTTTTTTGTTATACATTTGGGGTTTTCGATTAAAAAATACGCACACAAAACTAGATAACAAAACAAAATATTAAATAAAACAATTTTATTGTTTTGAAGTCATTGAATTGAAATTTGTCAAATTAGAACAAATTGATGCTGCAATTAAGAGAATTCAGATACATACACTCGCATTTAAACTCACACCAATATAAAAAAAAATACCTTTTTCACTGAACAAAACAATTTAAAAAAAAAGGTTTTTGTGGTTTTAAGTATGAAGACCACAGAAAACTGTTCAGTACAGTGCCATTAAATTTAAATTTTTATTTATTTGCGTTTGTGGTTTTGTGGATTTTAAAATACCACTCTAACACTGCACCTCCCGCACGCAACGCCCGCCGGCCACCCTCGTTTGCAATATTATAATTTGGACTTAGTTTGAGGGAAAACGTTAACACCTTTATGAATAAAATAACAAAAATATAAATTAAAGTTTTTAGTAAGCTGTTGTTTAAAAAAAAAAAAAACAATTTAAAAATATGTATGTATGTGATTTTATCCAAGTTTAGTTGAAAGGAAATAGTTCTGAGTGGTGGTAGAACCGCGTATACCTTTAACGTATATACAGAGTAAATGGTGTTGTTTATGGGTCAGTAAACAATTAAAACTTTTTACAATTCATTCTTGTTTGTATTTTTTTATTTTTTGGTTAAAAACTTTTATCAAGTGCATTTCAACATAAACAGTTTTATGAATTTAATGTAGTTCAGCGTAGTGTTGGTTATTTGAAAATTTAAATTTAGGAATATAATTTGGCAATGTTTGAAAAGCTTAGACCTAACTACTAAACCATCATTATTATACCTCCTGACTATAGCAAAGTTTGATAATGATGATGGTTTTTTGATATTTTTATGAGCCAAATATGGAAAAAATCGAAAAATCATCATAATAAATATTTTGAATTCATAAACAACAAAGATTGATATTCTACCATAAATGGTTTTTCAATAAGAGGTTTCTATTTGAATAACCCTCTATTTTGGGAAGATGTTATATTTCAAGCTGTCGGTCGTCTTGATATCTTTTTTTTTTAAATATTATGAGCGCATTCAAGGGGATTTGAATATCCCTATAATGATTATACACAGTGCGAGCAATAAGGAAGGGAGGATAGGATTTGAAAGGAGATACCGATGCACATTGGTTTTGAATACCTTCAAATTGTAATGAGTGGGAAATATTGAGTCTGGTAAAGTATTTCACATTCGTGTAGTGCGACTAAATAAAAAATCTCTCTACTTTATAATACGTCCGAAATTGTGCTCAAGGGTAAATTGATGGGCATTCCTAAAAGAACGGGTAATACGGTTGAATTGTATGAGGGGAGGAATGCAACTGGCTATTTCGCTAGAGCATTGTTTATGCAAACAGCGGTAAAATAATGACAGACATGAAACTCTACGGCGGCGGTGCTCAAGATATACAAAAGTTTTAGTTAAACAACGGTCTCCTATCATTTTTAGAGCTCTTTTTTGAGTTCTGTCCAAGAGACTCAAGTGTGTTATTGGAGCACCTGCCCAGATATGAGAATTGTATTCGAGTTTCGGACGAATATAGGCTTAATAAATTATAGCTTAGATCAGAAGGGGTAAAAAACTTCTCCCAACCACGGAAAAAACCTAAACACTTATGTGATCACTCCACAAGAGCTAGTTTGTGATGCACATACCTAGAACTGAAAGCTGTTCAGTCTCCTGGATGCAAGTACCACCCATGGATAGTGGCATTGGGGGAGAGTTACGCTTTTGTGACAGAAGACAGCATTGAGTTTTCGAAGCATTCAATTTTACACGGTTTTTGATTCCCCATTGGACAATGCTGTTAACATCAGAATTTAATAAGCTTATCATACGCTGATAGTCCACATCTCAAGGACAAGGATGGGAATATAAAAACGAATATGAAAAGTTTGAGGGTACTTTCATTAGCGATACAATTTAGAGCAGCCATACTCAACCTTTTTTTTTAATGGGCCACATTGATAATTTTCTAACTGTACCACGGGCCACAAGACATTTTTATTTTCGTAAATAATAAAACTCATTTTAATGTGCATATATACATACATTATGTATTTATTTATTTATTGAAAATATTTTAATGCAATTTTTGAAATTGAGAACACATTTTCAAAACTTTATTTAAATCTGGCTTGTTGCTGCATGCCAACCTAATGACATCATCTAGGTGGGAGTCCGTAAGTTTGTTTCGGTAAATATTTTTTGCATATTTCATTCTCGAAAACGAAGATTCACAAACAAATGTAGATCCAAATAATGTCAGCAGAATCTGTGAACTTCTTTTGACGATTGCATATTTTTCGGGGACGATGCTCCAAAATTCTAAGTATTCCCCTTTTTCCCTTTTTTCCTTAAACAAAGCTTCAAGATTTGAATCGTTTTTAAAATCGATGAACTCATCAAAAAACTTTGCTTGATCTTGATTTAAAACAGAAGCCACCTGTGAGATAGTCGTTGTTTCCAGATGCCATGGGTTTTCTACAAGCGTTAAGCATTTTTTTATTTTTCTGATATCATGAAACCTTTTTTCAAATTCCTTTGTCAGTGCTCTTAAGTAATTCAATATTGTTGAGTAGTTTTCTTCAGAGATGTCGATGAGGTTCTTTGTAGCTATTACCATTGTTGGAAAATTTTGTAGCTGTTTACTTTTTATTTCTTCATGAAAAATATTAAGCTTTTCTTCAAAAGCAAAGATTTACTTGCCATCTGTGAAATAATGTTATTTTGTCCTTGTAAATTTCGATTGATGCTATTTAGTTTTCCTGTGATATCGCATAAAAATGCTAAAAGACACCACCATTGATCATCTTGCAATTCTGGGTAAACTTTTTTATTTTGTTGTAAAAAGAGGATTATTTCTTGGCGCAAGGAAAAAAACCTTTCCAAAACCCTTCCTCTACTAAGCCATCGCACAGAGGTATGCAAAAGAACGTCACCATACTCACTTCCCAATTCTTCCAAAAGGCTTTTAAATTGTCTGTGGTTTAATTCTCTCGCTCGAATATAATTCACAATATTAATTACAATCTTCATCACAGCATCGATTTTTAAATTGTTAATCCGTGCAGCCAAGTTTTCTTGATGAATAATGCAATGAAATGTAATTAAATTTGTCAAATTATATTTTTTTTTAAACAAGATTATAAATCCATTTTCAGATCCAGTCATGGATGGACAGCCATCTGTACATACACCCACGATTTTTTTAATATCAATATCATTCTGCTCTAGAAAATTTGAAATTGTATCAAGATAATCTGTTCCCCAGGTCTGACCTTTCATCGGAAGGAATTTGAAAAATTCTTCGAAGATTAAATTCTGTTCTGTGCAATATCTAACAAACACCGAGCATTGAGATGTTGCTGAAATATCAGTGCTGGAATCGAAAGCCAAGCTAAAAAACATACAGTTCCTTAAGTTTTCAATTAAATTGTCACGAATATATTTGGAAATGTCTTCAATACGTCTCACACATGTTGAATCAGACAGCTGTAGTTTTTTTATTGCAGACAATATTTGTTTTTTGTTGCTAAATTTATCAAAAAGTATATCGGCAGCACTTACGAAACATTTTTTGACAATTTCTGCATCGGTGAACGGTTTCATGTGCTTACCAAGAGTATAGCAAATTTCGTAAGATGCCTTAGTTACCACAGAGTCTTGAGATAAAGCCGCGGACATCACATTTTGTTGCTGTTGTAATGAACTCTTTAAAAAAGTCAATTTCTCACTTCTTAATTGTGTTCCAGGAGGATAAGTTTCGTTGAAAGATTTGTGTGTTGTGTTAAAATGACGACCAATATTATACTTTTTTAAAATAACTTTTTCACGGCATATTAAACAGCCGCGTTGTTTTTGCTTGGCACAACAAAATATTCTGTTTCCCATTCGTCTTGAAATGATCTATTTTCATCAGATATATTTCGTTTTAGTTTCGAAGAAATTCCTGCCATTATTCTTTATTTACTAAAATTCACTGCAACCGCACTAACTGAAATTCAAAATTTAAGTAAATGATTCCAACTCAATTTCGCAATGGCAAGTGTCAGAGATTCACAGCTGAGGAAATCTGTTGTCACCGAGCGACAAACATATGAGCCATCCTAACTTCCAACGGGACACCCAAAAACATCATCACCAAGTGAAAATTCTATTGCACATCAACCATCAACGGCGCCGCCAAGAAATTATTCTTCGTCCGGCAGAGTTTTGGGCACGAGCGCAACAACAACCACATTAACGCTGCGCATCCTCATCATCGACGACGTTGACGGTGGAATCGAAATCAGACCATCAACATACACGTGCGCAGGCCAAACCCTTTTTCATAGTGTCGTGATAAGCGGGACTTGCGACCGAGAACGACGTCATCGAAGGAAAATAAATATCAACTGCAATGGGCCAGCTGCAGCAGCAGTAACAAAAACAACAACAATCAACATTGATGACTGGAAGTGGTGCGATATGGCGAAATATCATTATGTGTGCTTAATATTTTATATTTTATATTATTATATTAATATTTTGTATTATTATTTTCCTAGGGTTGAAAGGAGTGACGTCTAGAATATTTTTTGAAAACACACGATGTCCACTTTTCCGCTGATGTACGTTCTAGTGTTGCTTCCATTTTGAAAACTCAAAAGGATATATTTTTCTCACGTTTTTCTGCAGTCACTCGATATTTTAAGAATTTATTAAACTACGCTGCGGGCCAAGTTTTATAAGCCCGCGGGCCGCAGGTTGAGTATAGCTGATTTAGAGGGTTAGAAGTTTCAGACAATACATTATAAAAATAAGGAAGAGTGTCGGAGACAAAACGGAGCCCTGGGGCACACCAGCGTTTATTTTGTGGATATCAGATTTTAACCCATCCAAGACTACTTGAATTGAACGGTCCAAAAGGTAATTTGTAACCCAAAAACTAGGGCATTATGTTAAACGAAATGAAACACGCTTAAACAATGCATTTATATTGACAACAAAGATGGTGAAAGGTTTTGTAGAAGTGGACAAATTTTGAGTTGATAGAATGCGAAGAATTGAAACCGCGAATAACTAGGAATACTGCTGCTGTAGCCCGCAGTGTTAACGAAATCTCAATTGTATCAATTCTTCAAAAATTTTGAGAATAAGGCACAAAGAAAATTAAACTGTATATGTTGAAGTAGAACACAAGAACTCAAAAATATCAATCATCTATACAACTTGTTATCTATTTGGGACCCTAAATATTTTTCAGGCCCGTAGTACCCGTTGCATGATGGCTAGTGCTTTTTACTGCCATGCCAGAGGTCTTGGGTTCAATCCTTGCCTGTGTCATCTAAAGTTTTTTTTAACGGGTACTGCCTCTTGCGAGGAATTGACAAATCTTCCAAGAGTAATTCTTGTCATGAAAAGTGCTTTCTCAAATCAGCCGTTCAGATTCGGCTTTAAACTGTATGTTCCTGACAACATAACTCGAACACAGGAATGGTTGCGAGTTGTAAGTCACGAGGTTCTAAACGGACTAATTTTGTTTATTTATGAGGCCCGTTTTACCTAGGAAGCTACTTTTATAAGCAGAATTTTAGCATTGGGTCTCGGAAAATCTAAAAATCATTTTTGAAAGGTCCTTTTAGGGCGGTTTTTGGGCTGGAAAATGAACCTCCAAAAACATTATTTTCTGTTAAATTTAAAATTAAAATTTTTAATGGAGCACCGTAGATATGACAATTTTTATAAGGGTGCCCCAGTTTTCATTCGGTTCCATGAGACAATACTGTAAAACGATACATAAGTAAAATTATTGCAGTGGGTATTTAAAATGCATTTGATAGAGTTACGCAACAAGCTCTCTTATGGAAAATGCTTGCTTTTGGTCTTGATGAATCTCGTCTTCGTTGGATTAGAAACTACCTTCGTTGCAGTTCAATACAAGTTGAATTAAATGGTTTGAAGTCGGAAATTCATGGTGTGCCTCAGGGCTCCGTTTTACCTCCGACATTCTTCTTCATTATTATTTATAAATGATTTCTAGTCTGCCATTTCTAATCCATTAGACTGTTTCGCTGACTACATTACCCTCAACTTTTAATATTCGTTTCCAGATCCACATCCTTATCCTTTTGATATCGAAATTCCGATCTCGACAGAATTGTCCAATGGGAAATTATTAACCGTGTGTGAATTTATTGCTCCAAAAACAACTCAATGCTGCCTCCTGTCGTTAGGGTGTATCCATGAAACTAGCCAACTTTCAGTACTCGGCATGTGTATCACTGATCACATCTTATAGAATGATAGAATATTCGACAGTGCCAAAAATGTTGCAAGGTGCTTAAGATTTCTCCGACGATGCAAGACCATTTTCACTCCTTATGATCTGGCTGTAATTTACAAAAATTTTATTTGCCCAAAACTTGAATATAACGCTCATATTTGGGCATCAGCACCTAAAACAAGTTTAAGTCGTTTATATGGAATCCAAAAGAAAGTCATTTACATCACTCGAACAAATGTTTCTTGCCTTTTGTTGTTTTAAAGATATTTTATCAAACAAAGTTCTGTTGGATTAGACAGTTGCATTCCCCCTCAAACAATTCACCCTTAATACTCGCCCTTCTAGGAATTCTTGTCGCTTTACCCTTGAGCTCAATTTAAGACGTACTGTCAAGTATAAATATTCTTTTTTCAACCGCACATCGAGAATGTGCTTTGTTTTTTCCTATCATTTTAATATTCAAAACTTTAAGGCCTTAATCGTTCCCCATTTAGCTTAAGATCACACTGAGCTCAAATTGAATCATGTTAAGAATATTAATAAACCTTTGAGTGCCTTTAAATTTAAAAGAAAAACTGTTTTCTTTTAAAAAACCATCATACTTTTTAAAATCGAATTTATTTGAAAGCTTCGGAAATCTTGTCGGTCTCCACAATTTCATCAGTCTGAAGGTATTAAACCAAAATATTTCGGCATTGTATTGTGATCACCTTTTTAAGAAATAAGATCATGCCAGGAAATTTTTCTTACAAAGCTCCGATCTATGATTGCAAAATTTGTAACATTTTTGTATTGAATTCTTAAAATTTCAATGCATTTTTAGCAATAACATAATTTTCCTGTTAAATGTCTGAAGATGAAAGCTTCTAAAGTGACAGTTGCCCAAATAGCGTATTGTTCGAAATGAAACCTTTAGTAAGGTTCAAATTACGTATTTGATCGTTGTACTCAAAATCGTTTAACTTAAAAAAAAATACTGAGTTAAAAATGTTGAGAAGTTTTGTAGAAGTTGTTTAAGCGATTTGAAAACAAATTTTCCAATTTGGATATCATGATGTTTTTTGTAAATAGACTAAAACTAAACATGGCTTAATGTCTGTCAATATGATTGGTTAGAAATTGGTGCATACATTCAAGGGAAATAAATATCAGAACACACATCGAATGTAATCATAAAAGCGAAAAAAAAAAATGTACACTTGGGCGTATACGTACTTTTTTATTATTGAAATGCGTTTCAAGCAAATGCTCTTACATATTGTTTTTTTATCTTTTGCCATTTTGTCACCCTAAATAAATCTACATATATAGATTTTGTTTCATTTAGGGAATAACAAAGCCTTGAACATTAAAAAGTCACACCTAGAAAACAAAGCTTCTTCGCTAAAAGCTTGGTAAAAGATTTTTGGTGACCTTGTCTTTTGAAAATGACACAAAAATGAATGGATAAAGGTGAAACTATACAAATCTTATTACCAAAAGACAACTTATATCGGAAACAAAAATGAAGAAATTGCTTGATGAAATGTACGGTTTTGATGGAGATAGAAGTCATGTAGTTGAAACTCTCACAAAATGAAAATCTAGAGATGGCTCACAGAGAAAAGACGAGCAAATGAGATATTAGGTGCTAGACATTTGCAAAATGTAAGACATAACTATTGAAAACCTTGATGAAAATCCCATATGTGTGATTCCCTGGGCATAAGATGAAACAACTTTAAAATTCTAATTAAAACAAAGTGGCATGTATATGGGTTTGTAGAATTTTAAAATGGTCCAATTAATAAAACCAACAACCAGCATAAAACAATTTGTGAAGGTTAAAAACTCGACATAGTAATTGTTCAAACAACTTCTTTCTATTCGCCTGTATCAGCAAACAAATGTTAAAAACTGCTCTCAAAACATTTAATTGACAAAACAAAAAATTCCAATTAAATCCAACTTCATCATCAAGTTAAAAAAAAAGATCCAAAAAGATACGTATAATTCTAGGTACATAGGTTGAATAATTAACGCGCTTAACCATCTTTAACAACTGCATCATCCAACTGCATTGTTCTAAAGGAAGTGTTTGTTTTTTCCTTAAGCCTCCCTCTCTCCTTAACAATTCTTATAAATCTCATTTCACTCAACCATGGACCATGATGATGATGATGATGCTGATGATGGTTGCTATGGTCTCTTTTCTAGGGTTGGTGCGGTACTGTATTACGACGACGTACAACCAACGTTAAAACACACAATCATCAGCTAAATCAACAAATAAGCAAACAAAACCTTGTTGTTTTGCAAAACACAATATAAGCCTTCAAAGAACAACTACTCTGGTGAGTTTATGTGACTTTCATTAAGGAGAATTAAATTTTAAATGGGACTAACGTAATTAGAATTGCAAGCAATAGACGTGGACGGGACGTTGAATGTGAATGTGGACTTGGACGAAGCAAAAGCTAAGTACAAGAGTTGTTGTTTAGTTGAGGTGCATTTTCAAATTGACTATATACACAGTCAAGGTCTTTAATAGTACCTTTACCTACTTTTATACCTCCCTATAGCTATTGCTGTGTACCTTACCTAGTCAAGTTAAATATTCTGTATATTATTGTTTGTTGTAGAAAGTGTGTATATTTTTGAACGTCTATCTGTATTAGCCCTTTCCTTACCCGAACAACTTCTGTTCTACTGGCCTACTAATCTCTATTCTGTTGTTTTGGTCTACAGACACACTTACTTTACAAAAAGAGAACTTCTCTAGGTTTTAAATAAGTTCCACAAAGAGATAATTGGTAGAGAATGCGCATGAGTTCTCTTAAAAAAGTGTTGCTTTGCTAGTCCTTCCTTTTTTGAAAGGTAGTAGGTTCATACAAAAGTACTAGTTAGGGATATTTTAAAGAAATATAACATTTGATGGGACAACTCGAATTAATTTTTCACGACTTGAGGTAGGTAAGGAAATTTGAAGTGATTTGATTTTAAATTTTTGCTGCCACGATATTTAGTTTTTATATCATCTATTAATTCTTTGACTTTAGGTAAAAAGGTCTTAAGTAAAAAAAATATTTTTATTTGGTATAGGAGCCTTTTTTGTCTCTCTCTTTTAATACTAACAAATTGAGTCTAGAACAACTGCTTAATATCATATTAGTCTTAAGACAATAAGATAAAAAAATTCACATTTGTTTTGATATTAAAGTTTAAAGTTCATTGAGTGTGTGTGACCAGTTTCTGACTTAAGTTATTTTTGCCTAACGTCGAGAAATTTTGCCCATTTTGCATTTTAACTGAATAACTGAAATATTGATTATAAAAGAAGTCAGTTCAACTTCTGCAAGTTTTTGGAAGATTAAAGAACATTTTTTAAATACTTCTTTTATAAAATTTGATTTTTAATTAAATACTTTTTCTAGGTTCAAGAACATGGACTTAAAATGTACACAGATTGTCTCTATCTTGTTATTAAAAATACTTTTTTTTTGAAAATATTATTTTGTAGTCTTAAAAATATTTGTACTTAATATTTGTATTTCAGCAGCCAAAAAATAGTGTTGGTCTTTTTACTTAATTCAGTTTTCAAATCAATAATAATATATGTAGAAGGTTAAAATTGTTTAGGTATTTATGAAATCGACGCAGCAGTCCAGACACATTTATGAGTTATAGGAAGAAATATTTATGTATGTATATGTTTATAAGAGTGGGTTGAGATGTTTGACTTTTCTTGAGAACTAATAACAAATCACTAAGATATTAAAGGTTTAAGGCTTTTTTGAGGAAAATTGGATTACTTGTTTAGTGCTGAGAAAAGTCAAGTTTTTTTAGTTTAATTTTGTATGGTTATTCTTAAGTCATCTACACTAATATTATAAAGAGGATAGATTTGTATTTTTGTATGTAACAAATAAGCTCAAAAAGTACTGGACCGATTTTAATAATTCTTTTTTCATTAGAAAGCTACATTATCACTGAGTAACATAGGGTATATTTAGTACTAAATTACTATAGAAATCTTTAGAAATTCCTATTAAAACCAACCGAAGGTGTAAAAAATTAGCCATAAGACGTCTTTCATCGCATACGCTGCGAAGAGTATAAATGATAGGACAAAAAAATGTTTTCTAATTCAGTGATTCATGGTCGTTTTAATTAGCATGCCTATAACTTAAATATCTGTTCCTATTTATGTCTACTCGTGCGAAGCCGGGACGGGCTGCTAGTGAAATATAAAGAAATATCATTTTCCAGAAGTTAAACTTAAACAATTTTGGTATCCCAAGAATATTTATTTCATTGATCATAGAAAATTGAACAAAAATTTACTGTCATTGTTGACTTTATGAATTGATTTCTTTTAATTAGTTTTTTATTTTGACACTGACAGTTTTTTTCTGCTTGAAACCTTGACACAAAGACAAACTCATTATTAATTATTCTTTAAAAAAGAAAAGAGTATCTTTATACGCCTGAAAAAAAGTTGGAAATTATTGAAAACTTATTTTCAAAGTGAAGCCCAAGCACAGCGTTTCTGAAAAAAAAAACTTTTGGCCGAAATGAAGTGAAGGGTGATGTCTGCTTGTTTGCGCAAACAAATTTGGAAGACTGGCATGCTAGTGAAAAACATTTAACCATTCCATGCATTATCCTGAGAAGGATTCTACAACAAAGTCTGAATTATTGGCTTATTACAAGGACTAATTGACTCAGCAATCAATGGTGGGTGATTTTCAGCTTCGCTATTGCTTGGTAGTTTTGACTTCGGTCTTATATTGGGTCTTGAATTGGAAAACGATTTTGGGTGAAAAGCAATCTTTTTTTCTTCGTTGGATCAATGAAAAAATAAAGTTTTGAATACTTTTCTCCAAGAAACTGTAACTTATATGAATCTATATGTTTGAAATCTGGAAGAATAAGATGTAAGTTATAGTAAAGATAGATCCGAAATTTGAAATATTTTGTAGTCTATTTAAAATCTGTAAAAATCAGCCACTTGATGTTTTTGGACCCGTAAAAGGGATAACAAAAACAATTCTTCTATTTCTTGTTTTCAAAAAAAGTTAACCCAATATTAAATTTAAAAAAAAAATCTGTGATGCGACTGATAACTTCCCTCCCGTCTGTCGATTTGTCTTGCTTTAAAGTTTGTCTATATGTATCAATTTTTACCAAATTTGCGTACTATTTTAGGTAGATTTTATTTTTTTATGAAAAACGGATTGTTGGATTTTTATAAAAAAATTACTGAATATCGAAAACAATATTTTCTGTGATTTAAAATAAGTTTGAAGCCAATATTTTTAATTTTTGAAAAGCTATTTGAGTCGAAAGTAAATTTTTACAAGTTTTAGTATTGTTTTTTTTTAGGTTTTTATTTTTTGTAAAAAAAACTGTCTATTCGATTTTTTTCAAAATTTTACCGAATGTTGACAAAATAAAATATAAAATAAGTTTAAAGCCAATATCGCAAGGTTTTTAAAAGATATTTGAGTCGAAAATCAATTTTTACCAACTTTTATTAATTTTTTTTTGGGTTTTTGTTTTTTGTAAAAGATATTTGAGTCGAAATTCAATTTTTTCCAACTTTGAGTAATGTTTAGGTTTTTATTTTTTATAAAAAAAAAACTGTAAATTAGATTTTTCTCAAAATTTTATTAGATGTCAAAAACATTATTCTTCGTTGCACAAAATTTTTTTTGGAGATGAAATCATATTTTAGTCGTAAAATTTTCGAATTGACAAATTTTGTTTTTCAGTTTTTTTGATCATATAAAAATCGTTAATTCGATTTTTTTCCAAAAATATACTTGTTTTGTATCACGTTACAAGATATAATATAAAATTTAATTCAAGCCCCTAGCGTCATTGGTTCACGAGATATTTAGGGTTAACCAAAATTTTCACCTTTTTTTTTAAATTGCTATTTTAAAAAACAACCCACGCAATTTTTTTGAGAGTCCTTTCTGCATTTTTCTGCATTATTATCTGCATAACAAAATTTATTTGAAGTCGATATCTCTTCTGGTTCTTGAGCTATGGACGACGAAAAAACGTCGCGAACGTACGGACGTACGGACATCTCTCTAAAAATCTTTTATCTCGAAACTAGGGACCTTGAAACGTCGAGAAATGTCAAAATTTTCAATTTGACAAATTGGATCGATTACAAATGCTTAACGTGAATCTGCTTTAAACTTTGACTTCCAAGTTTGAGCTCAATCTACCCAATGGTTTGTTCAGTAGGGGCGAGGATAGAAAGACAGACAGACAGACAGACGGAATCGGGGGATCCACTTTTTTCGACATCGCCATCGATATCATGTTCGTCATGTTTGATTAAAATCTTGGGTTTGAAATTTCTTAAGAATTCACTACTTGCAATACAGTTCCTATATGTCGCAAGTAAATATCTCAGAAACCGTAACTTGCGAACAAGCTCATTGATTCTAACAGACATACATATATCGTAGAAATTATTTTCACTTTCCGAAGTCATAGAATTAAAAAAATTTCGTGCAAATAGCAAACAAAAGAACTCTAGTTTCCCCCACTTTCCTAAAATATGTGTCAATTAAAACCCACTCCCATAATTTAGGCGGGATTTTATTTTACAAATTGTTTTATAAAATTTAAGTTACCAATTTTTATTTTCTAAAGAATACTTTTAATTTTTTTATCACTATTTTACATTTGCGCAAAATCTTATATATTTTTCTTCAATAACATTCATGTTTCATGTTAAATAACATTTTTGTTACGTTCCAGCATAATGAGCCTTTGGTATCCTTTTTTGGACTATTTATTATTGAATTCCGAAAAACAAAACTTCCTTAAATGTTAAGCATCTCATTTCATTCATTAATTTATATAACGTTTTGTAGTTTTTCACACATGAGTAAATCTGAATATTTTCGATCAGAAATAAATACATTTCAAACTTATAGAAATAGCTTTTAGTCTTTTAACTTCAACCAACCAATTTCAACAAGCATTTAAGTTAGGTTCAAGTATTATTGAAGTACGTACGTCGTACATGCATAATTTTCTAGACCCCAATTAAAGCTAATTTAAAACTTCAATCTTAATTTGTTTTATACATTCGTAAATACATATATCCAAATTCACAAATGATTTAAAAGAAATGAAATTCCAAACCAATTAAGCGTGATTCAATATTATACCAAATGGGAAATGCGCTATGTATTATATATAAAATATCCCACTATCCTTTAAAATTTCTGTAAAATGCCATTTCCATTCTCTTTTTACTTGTTGTATAGTTTTTAATCATTTTTGATTAAATTGACATCAAATATTATCACCAAGAGGGACCAACCCAAAATATTCAAATGGAATCCTTCCGCACCATCAAGCATCAGCGCACTTTCATCCACCTACTATATTCGTATGTACATTTATACTATACGTACGTACTTTACTTTCAATGTCCTCACTTATGTGTTCAGTACAAACATATAGATGCGTATACAGGGTGGGTCAAAAGTTTATTTTAAATTTGAAAAAAACATAACTAACATACGACACTAGTGGCATGATGCTCTTGTCATTTCAGTGTGTCCCGCAGTTCATTGCAAAGAGTTCTAACATCCGATTTGCGGTTTTTTTCATACAAAATCCAATTTAGGCAAGAATTAAGGCCAAGATATTATTAAAAACGTGAAGCTTCTAAGAAATGGCAGGGCTGCAAAATGGTTTTATCATCTCGCAATTAGTGATGAAACTCATTTCCATTTAATAATCTAAATTTTTTTATATGGGGTACTGAGAACTCAGTTGGCCAATCCAGTGGGAATTGCATTTACTCTTGAATTCAAAATACTGGGTCATTCTCATTTGAAGACAATGCCACAAAAACGGTCTCTATAAATGTTGAAATGAATCGGTCTAAAATCAAACATTTTTCGGACCAGTGATTGCTGATATAGTCCTACAATTTGGTTCCAGCATAATGAAGTTGCTGCGTACTCTGTTGGCATCACAAAGTGCAATTTCCAGCTGCCAAATAATTTCCAAAAATTCAGATTTTATATTTTCTCAACGTTCTTAGGAATTGACAGCAACAAACTTTTGTATGCGGAATGATTTAATGGGTTAAGTGTACGTAAATAAACCCCTTAGAAAAGGACATTTTATTCCATACATATCCACAAAAATTGACATAATTACATTTTAAAAATTTAATACATGAAGTCACTTTTAACTCACCCTGTGTAAAATATACTCTGTCGCCACGAGAGTTTAAAGCTTAAGCTTTTATCTCTGTGTGTTCAATTTTACATATTATCACCCATCTCGCTATTTTGTATGACATGTTATAGATCCCACAAATACAACGCCTATTCACCCCCACCAATCCCCACTTCAGCCGCTCAGTTGTATTCAAAAATGCCACGCACTGTTGCATTCCATTTACATACATATACTACATACCAATGTACCCGCAACAATACACCATCAAGTAATATTCTTATCGAAATGTGTTCTAGTTGCGTGTTATCACAGGCAACATGATTTTACTATCCCCAAACCCCCCAAACCTCCCAAACCCCATTCACATATTACACCCTTACCCGTATTTAATACAAAATCTACCCTATAGCCGAAATTTTTAAGCCGCACACAGAAATTTTGGAAATTAAAAGCAAAAAGATTAAACAATCATTTCAGAGATCCACTTTGGTTTTGGTTGGGCTGTGAGTTGAGCACTGCTCTGAGCTTGTTATATAATTGGGGTATAATGTATATGTATGTAGTGATAAGCTGCTTACACCAACATCAGCGCCATCTAGTTAAATAAAATAAAAAAAATAAAATATTTGTATATCCTTAAACAATTGCTGTTCTATGATTGCAACAACTTTGTTGTTTACTCGGAAACTGTTTATTTTATGTTTGCCAGCCAATGAAAAAAAAATAGAATAGTTGCAGTAGAAATTACTATAGAATCTAGAATTTGTGTGTGTACGTGTGTGTGGTAAGACAGTATCCGTATCCTAATTCTACATCCGGCATCCGTTAACAAAAACCCCCCATAGGCGAATTGATTTTATCCTTATTGACTAAATATTTGTTTTTAGCAATCGATATATGTAGAGGTATACTAGCTTAGATTTTGTATGTAATAATTTTGTATTTGTTTGTTTGAAAATATGATTGAAATATTGGTTAAAATAGAAGCTGTATATACTCATCAGAATATCACCTTCTAGACTCAGTTGGGAAGATTTTTGATTTTATTAGAACCAACCCACGAACAAAATTACTTTAAGATTATTGTGTACATTTTACAAAGTTCAATATTCTACCTGGCTTATGTCTTTAAAGATGGATGCTTATTGCTTCTGTCGTTAAAAATAATAAAATAAGGAATTTGTTGAAATTTTCTATTAAAATGTTATTTTGAAGTTTTACTATTTGTGCCATTTGACTTGAAAGTATTTGTAGAGGTATATAACTTTTTAAAGGGATATCTGTCAAAATAGTTTGATAACTTATGAAGCTTGTTTCTCGTTTTTTTTTGGTGCTTTAAGACTAACACCAGAAAAATGTATTCAAATGGTTAATCTCTATTTTCAAAATTCGCTATCTGTTCGCCAAACTTACACAGCACTTTTGTTGTAAAATAATCATTTCTGGATTAACCAGGTACGTGAAGAAAACAGAATTGCAATTTTTGGAGTAAATACAATTCTTATGAAAATATAAGATTCTTATCTTAGAAAATCCTGAATTAACCAATACTTGGTGCTGTTTTTATTTCCGTTTAATCTCATGTTTGTATTTTTCACATAACTGCAAATCATTTGATAAGAAAATTGGTTCCATGAATTTCGGGGTACACCTTTGGAAATCATCTTTTCGTTAAGCCAAACGTTTTATCAACGAATCGTCTTAAAATATGGACCTTTTAATTGCCAAACTTTTTTGAGTAAGTTTACACCCTTCTCGTATTTTTTAACGGGGATACATCAAAGCTCAGGCTTACGTTGATAAGCCAGTGACAATTGGTCAATATTTTTTTTTTTCCATTTTTATTGTAGCAAAATATAAATACATTATTAAATATGACAGAATTGCACAATTTACATAGATATGGTTATAAACTACCTTACTAATGACAATTAACATTTTTTTTTTTTGATATAGGTTTCGATTGAAATTTAAATTAATTCGAAGGAAAAACTTCAACAAAACCTTCATTCAAAATAATAACAATAATAATACATAATACAATAATTTATCGTCTTAGAAGAGATGAGAGAAGGGGGGGTAGGTAAATTATTAGATAAATATATCTCAATCAAGATATATGTACCAGTAGCTATTTTACAATTAATAGTATGTATGATCAATAATTACAAAATCAGTCTTATAGTCAACTAAAAATAATATCACAGTTAGTATCACTTAAGAAATAAATAAATAAATAAACAAATTATTAAATTAATAAATAAAAATAAAAAATAAATAAAATTGGTCAATATGGAACCAAAATTTGACACACTACCTGATATGTAAATAAAACTGATCAAAAATTGAACTAGACGACCAAAATTTTGCCAAAACAAACAAATAAGACCATTTCATATCGTTCTTAAATGATGTACTGTATTAGGGCTCTTTTTTTGAAAATTTGTTTGAAATCTCAGAAAAATTTATGTCATGAACTTAATTTTAATATAACTTCATTTTACCATACAAAATACAGTTAAAATTTGATCTTTTTCTTCTATAACCTCGAGGCATTTTAAAGTGTCATATCACCCAGTAAATGAGTTTTCTTAGAATTTAACTATTTTCGAAAGTGTTTACTGCGGTTTATAATTAACTCTAACAAACGGGTAGTAAGGTCCACTTAACCGTTTTTTTATAAAATTCTTATTTTTCATAAATAACTTTGATACAAAATACAATAGTCCAGTAACTATTTTAATAGTACTAGCTAACCCGACCAAACGTTGCTGTGGAACGTTTTAAACTATTAAAGGGGAACGATAGGAGAACATCAGACATGGGTACCACCATGCTTTTTTACATACGTGCCATTTGTAAAAAAAACATGGCGACCTTCATTACTGATTTTTAAATACCGTTATTACAATAAAATTATTATTTACAAACGAAGATGGAAACTTTAAAGCTGGTATAGAAATGTACTGGTTTGGGATTTGAAGGGGAATAACTTTGAAATTTGAATACAATTGATCAACATTTTCGTACAGTTGATGTAAAGAAAAAATCAATACAAAAGAATTAAATTTAAAATTTATTATTATTTTTATTCAAGTTTGTAACAAAAGAGTTTTTAAGGTTTTTAGTAAATAACATGTGACAGTTAAACTTATATATGATGTAGATAGGGCGAATAGTTTAAAATCTTTTAACAATAATAATAATAATTTATTATTTTGAATTATTTTCGGGTTTTGTTAAAAAAGCTGACATCTTTTTGAATTATTGAAAAAAAAAATTAAATTACCAACAATATTTTGCTTATAATGAAATAGTTTGATTTCAAAATCTATTTTAGTTATAACGAGATTTTTAGTCGAACACCAATTTTTACCAATTTTAGTAGTATTTCTTAAAAGTTTTTATTTCTTATATAAACAAATACAAATTGGATGAAAAAAAATTAATTTGAAGTCAATATCTTTTATTGTTCACGATTTATCGAGAACCGAACATTAATTTTTACCAATTTTGAGTACTATTTTTTGTAGATTCTAATTTTTTATGAAAAAACTGACTGTTGGATTTTTATAAAAAATTTGCTGAATGTCGAAAACAAAATTTTCTGTGAGATACAAATATTTCAAAGCCAATATTTTTAAATTTTGAAAAGAAGAGTAAATTTTTATCAAGTTTTAGCATTGCTTTTTTAGGGTTTTTTATTTTTTGTACAAAAAAATGTCGATTCAATTTTTCTCAAAATTTTAACGAATATTTAAAACAATATTTTCTATAAGATAAAATTAGTTTGAAGCCATAATCTTACATTTTTGAAAAGATATTTGAATCGAAAATTAAATTACTTAAGCCTCAATTTTTAACAACTTTTAGTAATGTTTTGTTTAAGTTCTAATTTTTTGTAAAAAAAAACTATCAATTCTATTTTTCTCGAAATTGAATTTAAGGTTGAAAACAATATTTTTTATAAGATAAAATTAATTTCAAGCCAATATTTCAAATTTTTGAAGGCATATTTGATTCGAAAATCAATTTTTACTAACTTTCATTCATTTTTTTTTAGGTTTTTTTTTTGTAAAAAAATTGTCAATTCCATTTTTCTCAAAATTTAATTGAATGTTAAAAACAATATTTTTTAAAAGATAAAGTTGGTTTAAAGCCAATATCTGAATGTTTTGAAAAGATATTTGAGTCGAAAACCAATTTTTACCAACTTTTATTATTTTTTTTAGGTTTTTAATTTTTTATAAAAAAAACTGTCAATTCAATTTTTCTCAAAATTTTACCAGATGGTAAAAACGTTATTCTTCGTTGCACACAATTATTTTGGAGATAAAAAATTTAATTAATTAATAATTAAATAAATAAAATATTTGTTTTTTTTTCAAGGTACAATATATAATATAAAATTTAAATCAAGTCTCAGTGTTATTGGTTCGTGAGATATTTTGGTTTAACCAAAATTTTCAATTTTTTTTTAAATTGCTATGGTAAAAAAAAAATTCTAATGATGCAGAAATTTAGGGCTCTTTTTGTGCTAATTTAGTGCTCTTATTCCGACTTGGTTCAAAAATCCCTTCCCCCTCAAATTTGTTGTGTTCCTAGCTTGACGTAAAGCTGGAAACACCACACCTTTAAATTCATAATTCCAAAAAACTGATGACGAGATAATTAAGGCTCTTTTTGGGCTCATAAGTTGGTGAAACCCAATTTGGTATCTCAAACCCTTACCCCCTTAATCACGTCGCAAAGTTGAAATTTTTGGAGACTTTATAAACCAAACAAAGTTTTAAAAATCTAATGATGGAGTAATTTAGGGCTCATTTTATGCTAGTTAAGAGCTCTTATCCCGGTTTGGTTCAAAGATCCTCTCCCCCTGGTTTGTGTTTTACAGGACAAAAATCAGTTTGTGAGCTTGCATACCAATCACTATTGCTAATGCAGGACGCTATGAAGAAGGCCAACACCAGGTGGAATAACATCACCAAGTGTCAGGTCACAAAAAACATCTGGTCTAAACTAGATTTAAAGCGATCAAGGTGATTGCTATCTCTAAGCAGATCGCATATAAGCTCGATAATAGGTGTCATAACCGGACACTGACTAATAGGATAGCACACCACGCGGCTAGGCGTATTCTCAAATGACTTTTGCAGAAGCTGTATGGATAAGGAAGAGGAGGAAACAGTTCTTTACCTTCTTTGTACATGCCCTGCACTAGCTCAAAAATGCAAGAATTACCTCGGATCTAAATCATATTAACATAATCAGCCTCTCACGTTTTGTAAGGGACTAAAACTGGTTTCATTGAGCTTAGAAGGAAGCCTCAAGATTCATGTGGTATAACAATGGGCCATTAAACTGGCCTAAATGTGTCCTACTCCATCACGGACAACCACTTTAACATAACCTAACCTAACCATATACGAATAAGTGTATTTTTTTAATAAGTAATTTTCCACGTCTTGTGTGAAAAAAGTCCCAAAATATTTTAATTCCATAAAGCTAAAAAAATGTATAAGATTTCGATAAAATGAAATTTTTTCTTGCAGATATGTCAAATCTATCCATAAGCATTCCTCTTAATGAAACTTTCGGCTATATATGCAACAACAAACATAGTTTTCACGTTTTTACCGGGATTTTTCATATTCGAACCAATTTCCGTTCCCTCAAATAATTACTTTGTCTTAAAACAGTTCCGTTTAATTAAAAAACTAAACGCACCCAAATGTTAAAAATTATTTGACGGATTAGGCGTGTAACCGATTAGACTTGTTTTGATTTCGTTGTTATTTTCAAATTTAGAACTTTACCGAATTTAATGTTATTTTGTCGGTGTTATTGTTTGACTCTGAAAGCCATTTTTCCAGTATTGCAATACTTACATAACATGGACTGAGTTCTGAGTTCTCTAAAGTATTATACGTATCATATTTCTGAACGAGTCTAACGAATTTTAAAAGTCACAATTTAAAGTTTAAATAAATGTGTACAAATAAATTTTGTAGTATTTTCTGCAACAACATTCTTGGATTACATTTTTGTAAACCATTTAAAATACAAAATTTGACAATCAATTTACCGAAATGTAAAATTATCCAAAAGGTAAATTTAATTTACCTTTTATTATTATTTTCATTTATCCGATGGATAAATTATCTAAAAATTTTCGAGCACAAATGTGCATATATCTAATCTAAACAGACATAAAAACCCCAATCCTTCAATCAAACCTATTCGTACGAGTATAGCTTTCTAAATCATGCCAGTATTAATTAAACAAAAATATTAATTATACAACTACACGATGCGATGTAACAATATCTATATCAGTATCAGTAGCAGTATAAAGTTTGTATATATAATATCCTCCCCTCTGGCCAATTATCATGAGAATTGAAAATTTGGAAAATTGATTGAAAACATCAATTTAAATGAAGTTAATTGATGATATTATGATTAGTTTGTTCATGTACTTACATATTCTATATATATTTTAATATCTATGTATATGAAAGATAGATAAGGTGTCTTATCAACTTCAAGAAATTAACAACAACAAACAGTATACATTACTGACATGATGCCTATCAAGAATATGTACAAAAGTAACCCTATAGAAACTTATTGTAAGCCTATATCGATGAAGAACTAACATCACTTTTAGATTTAACATTTATGAGACCTTTGAGGGTTTGATAATGTAGTTAAAAGGTAAAATAATTGATTTATGTTAAGTCCTTGAGCTATATACGTACACTTACATACATATATTTATCATATAACATAAATTGGAATTGTTACAAAAAAAACAACAGCAAAATATGATATTGAATTTGAGTACATTTATTGAATTAAGTTTAGAAGGGTTTAAGGCTCTAACTTGAGTTATACATTTTCAAAACCAAAAATATACCTATCTAATCTAGTGCAATAGTTCTGTAGGAAAGAGGTGTGTAATGTGAACCTATTAGATGTAATGTTATCAAGTCAAACATTGTACTTATTTTGAAATTCAATAAAATTGAAATAAAAGAGATACGAGTACTCGTCGATATGTGTCCTTGTATCAATATGCCTTGACAAAGCAAAATGCCTAATTTCTAACTCGTACGAGCGAGAGAGTCCTCAAAACAAAGTAAAGAATTGAAACTGAATGCACATTATTGAATGGACATGGACAATATATATCCTAGCACAACATTAGATAAAATTCAAATTATTTCAAAAGTCCATAAAGATAAAAACATTTTTGCACAATACGGATACAAACAACATACTCGTTGCTACAATATAATTAATCAAATACATTCATATTGTTAGATATACGAGTATGTGTTGTAGACGAACACTTTATTCAGTATACATCAGTTTATATAGCACAAGGACTAATGGTGCATGATTTGTGATCTACTAGGACAATTGGGCAAATGAAAATCATTAGCTTCGTTATGAACAACGGACGTTTTGCAAAAAGGGAAACTTTACCAAATAAATCATAGTTTAGGAATATTTTCTGAATGAAAATGTTTCATCATACCATATACGAATATGGTACAATTCGATACGATATATGTACATATGTATTGTGATGAAACATTTGTACTCGTATATGTGTACTATATGGATAGGATGCGGGAAAGAGCTTATACATACGTATAAATACATGGAAGCAACAAATACCGCAGCATGAAATTTACTGATGCAGATGATTGACATATTCCCTGGATGCCATCAGCATCATCATCATCATCAACACTTGACATAGAAAGTTCGTAGACTAAAGACTTGTTTTTTTTAAAGTACGAATGGTTAATATTTATTAATCAGAATTCACAGGCTCTCATTCAACATTGTCTCATTTTCGATAATTAAACATTCTTGGAAATTATTAACTTCCCATCGGAACTTATTGTAATCGATTCGAATTGTCGAATTGGAAATTTTGACATTTCTCGATGTTTCAAGGTCCCTATAGTCGAAATAAAAGATTTTTAGAGAGATGTCTGTGCGTGCGTGTGTACGTAAGTTTTTACGTCCGTACGTTCCCGACATTTTTTTTTCGTCGTCCATAGGTCAAGAACCAGTAGGGATATCGACTTCAGATGAATTTTACTATACAGATAATACTGCAGAAAAATGCACAAAGGACTCTCAAAAAAATTGCGTTGGGGTTTTTTTTACCATAGCAATTTTAAAAAAAGATGAAAATTTTGGTTAACCCCAAATATCTCACGAACCAATAACGCTAGAGACTTGAATTTTAATTTATGAACAAAACATGATTTTATCTCCAAAACAATTTTTTGCAACGAAGAATAATGTTTTTAACATTTGGTAAAGTTTTGAAAAAAATCGAATGGACAATTTTCTTACAAAAAATTAAAAAACTAAAAAAAAATTAACAAAAGTTGGTAAAAATTGATTTTCTACCCAAATATCTTTTCAAAAATTTTAATTTAATTTTATCTTTTTTTTTTTTTAATACTGTTTTCAACATTCAAAATTTTGAGAAAAATCGTATTAGTTTTTTTTGAAAAAATAAAAACCAAAACAAAAATTAATAAAAGTTGGTAAAAATTGATTTCCGACTCAAATATCTTTTCAAAACTTTGAGATATTGGCTTTAAACTACTTTTATCTTTTAAAAAATATTGTTGTCAACACTCAGTTAAATTTTGAGAAGAATCGAATTGACAGTTTTTTTTACAAAAAATGAAAACTTAAAAGAAAATTTAACAAAAGTTGGTAAAAATTGATTTTCGAATCAAATATCTTTTCAAAACTTTGAGATATTGGCTTTAAACTACTTTTATCTTTTAAAAAATATTTTTGTCAACATTCACTTAAATTTTGAGAAAAACCTAACCTAAAAAAAATACTTAAACTTGGTAAAAATTTACTAACGACTCAAATGGCTTTTCATAAATTAAAAATATTGTCTTTAAACTCTTTTTATTTCACAGAAAATATTGTTTTCGATATTCAGTAGTTTTTTTTATAAAAATCCAACAATCCGTTTTTTCATAAAAAAATAAAATCTACAAGAAATAGTACGCAAATTTGGTAAAAACTGATGATCGGCTCTTGATATCTCTCAAATTAATTTAATTCATCCAATTTGTTAAAATTTAAGAAATGCTACTAAAATTGGTAAAAATTTGTTTTCGACTAAAAATTTGTAAAAATTTGTTTTCGACTAAAAATATATTTAACAAAACTAGATTTTCAAACTAAACTATTTCTTTATATGAAAAATATTGTTGGTAATTTTAAATTTTTTAAGAATAATTCAACTGACAACTTTTTTTACCCAACACAAGACAAACCGACAGACGGGATGGGAAGTTATCAGTGTGGGTCGCACCCCAGCCTTTTTTTTTATAATATCGTTTGAAGCGTTTTGCTGGCATAACATTGCTGGTTAAAGGTTTGTTTTCAACATCGTTTTTGAATCATTTATTCAATGATAAATAAATAAATTGGGTTAGCGCAACAGTCCATTGAGAAATAGGACTTACAATTCTCAACCATTCCTGTGTGCGAGTACCTACTGTTGTCAGGAATGGAGAGGACCTGGAGTTTTTAATCCGAACGTCTAATTTGAGAAAAAACTTTTCATGACAAGAATTACTCTTGGAGTATGTCAATTCCTCGCAAGAGGCAGTGTCCGTGAAAAAAAAACTTTAGATGGCATATGTAGGGATTGAACAAAAGACGTCTGGCATGATGGTTTAATGATGCCAACATTTAAAAACCTGCACTAAAGTGTTAATCTTTGTGCGGGTTTTTCAAACCAAAGGTATGTACAATGCAATATTGGTTTTTAACCGGAATTAAAATGCGACCGGTCAAAAAATGTATTCTTAGACCAAAACCGTTGTTCAAAAAGCCTCTCAAAATCCCAAATTGCGAATAAATTATAACTTTTATTTGCTGAGTCAATTGAACCTTGTTAGCAAGTAATCGGAACCCTTTCTCCTTAAGCTAGTGCGTGAAATATTGAGCTGTTGATAATTTTTCTTTGGAAGTATAATACTGATAACAAACAATTTTGAAATGGAAACAGTTGTTAGTATCCAAAAGAACACTAGAAAACTTTCCCTGTATTCTCCTATCCATATGCAAAATCCATGATATCAAATTCCTGAGAAAACTGCAAAATATGTTTCGGATCACACTAAGTATCAAAATTAGTAAAAAGAATATTAGTGAATTACACTAACAGCAAATGATATTCTACATTAATCCTTCCCACCGCCAAAAGGATCATTAGGTTATATTTTCAGAAGCGAAACGCAATTTTTGATAACTATCAAATTTGGTTCAATTCAATTTCCACAGAATACATTGAATATAGAACTTATTTTCTTTCGAACTTGATATTAGTTGAATTATTTTTCACTACAACTGTACCAACTCCTATATATGTACTCGTATATGGTTGTAAATTATTGATTACAAAATATATTGTGCATCACTAGTTGATATGGTGTAGTATATTTTGACCACCAAAATCAGTAGTAAATATAAGAATGGACGTTATGTTTCACAATGTAAATGTGTTAGAGAGAATGCACACACACACACACACACACAACAACACAACAACACAAACACTCAATCCTTTCAAGCAATTATGATTTTATGCATAAAAGGCCTCGAATAAATTAACTTAACCATTATGAAACTTTCCCATCCCTTCGTCCTTTTGCAAAACTAAACCCAATTTAACGAACACAAGAATAGATATCTATCAAAAACTAACTCATTTATAGTAACGTATTATGCAATTAGTCAAAAGCGCGGCGAGCTCACAATTGCGACGACGAACATGCTTTTTGCCGATTACAAATATTATTGTGTGGGTTTTTGGTGATTTGCATTTTCCAATTGAATTTGATTATAAAACTTTCCGAAATATTCTGATGGCTATGAGGCTGATGGATGCTGCTAAAGTTGAATCTTTCTGCATGCAACTAGGGAAATTTAATTCATTCAAATCTGATGGAAGCCAAACGTTCCACATCAAAATTCAAAAGAATTTAGGATATAAATTAGAGCAAAAGATCGCACAGAAGTTTTTATATGCGGATTAGTTCCCAGGAAGGACCTTTCTCTTTTCTGATGGTGATGCTCGACGTTAAATGTCAACAAAAATACTATAAGACCAAACTACAGCAAGCGTTTTCAACATCGTCCTCATCACAAAAAATAAAAATAAGACAAAAACAGAGTTATGAATAAAACCCTTTCGAAGATTCGTATAATGCATTTTTCGTGCGATATTATAATCTCATAAAATAATCAGGATAGCGAAAAGGACACTCGAGAAAAATTGGTGAACGCAATACCAACCACACACACACAGGATACTCTGCGAGTCCTTGTATGGGATGCGATAAACGATGCGAATGGTGGGTAGAGTATGTGAGCTAGCCGGTTTGACGCCGCCTTTGGTCGGCGAGCAAACGACGACGGTCGGTCGTGGCTCTGGCTAAAGGGATGATGGGACAAAGTGCCCCCGTGTTACATGTCCTTTATTAAAAGATAATCGCTTCCGCATACCGACTATGAATTTCACTACGTGTTCAAATACCAAACGTGCCCTGCAACGATAGTAAAAGATAACATTGTGGAATTTAAAAATTGTTGCGCCCCGCTGAGGATTTGGGGGTGTGTGGGAGTTATGTATGGTGGACTTTGGAAAACTTGAATACTTTAGTGTGACCATAATAACTTTCGATCTAAATTTGTTTCTCGAGAACAGCTTGAGTGATTTTGATGAAATTTTCACTCAAAGAAGCTGTTGTTGATTGTGGGTTCGATTCCCAAACCCTATTACCTAAATTTAAAACATTTTTTTATCAGGTGGTGCCACGAGTATGAAGTCCTTCTCAAACTTTTGAATTTTATCACAAAAAAAAAACATAGAAAGGTCACTATATTTTATGTAAAGGGATATACTACTTGCATTACATATATCTTAACATTCATGAAGAAAATTTCAATGACTATGATTGTGCTTGTGTATTAAAAATAGTTAGGTACAACGTGTAGGTGGGTACATACCTACGTACCTAACCTCTTCCTTATGTAGATAAAAAGACACCATTATTACATCGGTTCTCATGTTATATAGCTTTAGGTAGTTGGCCAGATCATGGCAAATTGGGGTGATGGGGGAATGATGGTTTTGAGAATGGATTTTATAATTTGCAATTAAAATAAGAAAAAGGGATTCCAATGGAATTAAATCGGAATGTAATTTTTACATTTACAGTCCGTTTATAGGTGATGCTAAATTTTGGACTTAAGACGACTTAATGTCCACCTGCATGTGTGTATAGCGTAATAAGTGTGGAATACTACGTGAGTACATAACCAAAAAGGATACGCCAAAGGATAAAGAAAAGATTGGCATGATAATGTTATAGGCTATGAGTGCTGGGGGTAGCATTTAATTAGATGAAGGTACTTACCTATATTTTTGTTTGTTAGCTTCAAAGCACATGTTATTGTTAAAGTATACCATATCCTTTTGTACATTTCTTTTGTTGATAAGACATCAAGACTAAAATTAATGTTGTAAGGATAATTGTATAATGTTTGTTACGTGGGTTTTTTGAAAATTATTGTTGTGTTTGAAAACAATTGTTAAGCTGAGTAATAAAAGAATACAAAAAATAGTGAAACTTTGTACAACTATCTTAGTATTTGAATTTTTATTAGTTTGAGATAATAGAGAGAAACAGAAGACTTTCCTACTTATATTTTTAGAAACTTTAAAAACATAAATGCGAGGAGAGCTAAATTCTAGAAAATGTGTTGATAATTTTGAAGTGCTTTTTTGTTAACTTCCCATACGAAATCGTTCCGATCAGTCGAATTGAACATGTTTGACATTTCTTGACGTTTAAAAAGGCCCCTAAAATCTAAATCAAAGGGTCTTAGAGAAATGTCTGTGTCTGCGTATGTATGTACAGTACATACGTTCGTACGCCTATACGTTGGAGAAAATTTTGTTTGTTTGTAATATCTCAAGAATCAGCAGAGGTATGAACCTTAAGTATATTTTTTGTTCTTCAAAAAAATTTAATTATTTTCGACTGGAATATATTAGTTATAGTTAAAGATATTTACTTCAAAATTATTTTATCATAAAAAATCTAAAATGTTTAAATATTTTTTAGAAAAATCAAATTGATAGAAAGGTAATAATGGGTTTTTGACTCAAATATATCAAGTATTTAATATATTGACTTCAAAATGATCTCATTCTATACAAAATATTGTTTCGAATATAACGTAATGTGTTTAGAAAAATCCACAAGTATTTTTTCTTTGCGACATTATAGGAACTATATGGCAATTATTGCACTCTTAAAAAAGTTCGAATTCGAGATTTTAATCAAACATGACATTATAATCTGGTAGAGAAGTCGAAAAAAGTGGGTCCCCCGATACCATCCGTCTGTTCTCGCCCCTTAAACCCAAACCAGTGAGTTGATTGAGTTCAAACTATAAAATTAAGATTTTAAGGTGATTAACGGTTGGCTTTTTTTAATTTTATTATTACTTTTTCAAAATTCGATATCTCGAAAATGGGTCATAATTTTTTACGAAAATATATGAATAAGTTTTAAATAACGATATACTTAAAATTTTTTTAAACAAAAAAACAACTTTAACGATTTTCGAAAAAAATAAAACACACTACTGGGTCGCTTAAAAGAATGTTTAAAAATATTTCTTGTATTTTAGGATTAAACAAAATGTACTCGAAAATTTTAAAAATTTGAAAGTCATTTTAACAAAATAAAACTTGATTTATTTTGTATGCATAAAAGTTTTAAATTTTTCCTTAAAATATTTTTGGAATGCAGTTGTTAAGTGCTGATAATACATACATACATACATACATACATTCTACATTTGAATTTCGTTAAAAAATGTTGACCTCTTTTTAAATTTCGAATTTTGAAAAAAAATTAATATTAATGTAATATTTTTTTTTTAAAACGCGAGTCAGCTTAAAACCTTAATTTCCTAGTTTGGACTCAATCGGCCTAATGGTTTGGGCTGTAGCGTCCAGGAAAGATAAGCAGTCAGACGGACGGAATCGGGGGACCCAATTTTTACGACTTTGATATTAACGTAATATCATTTTTTATTGAAATCTCAGAAAACAAAAGTTTTTCTAATTAATTAAATGTCATTTAATTTTTTGAAAACAAACTTACTTATTTTACTGGTATATTCTAAAATTTTAAAAAATAAATATTGTTTGTTAATATAGTTTTTGGATACAGGAGTAAGTTAGTGCCTTCAAAAAATACTACTAAAAATTGATATCTGACTTAAATATTTCAGGAAAAAAAAAAACAAATATTGAAATCAAATCATATGCAAAATATTTTTACTAACTTTTGATTATTTAAAAAAAAAAAAACCAATTTTCAACTTTAGAAACAAACAAAAACTAAAACGTATAAACTTCTAACCGATATAAAATGGTCTCGACTTAAGTTTAACAATGACTTATGTATATTGACTTTAAATTTCAAACAAAATTTTGTTATAAATATTTTGTAAAACTTTAAGAAATATCAACCAACTTCTTATTAAAAACCCTTTATTACAGAACAAGCCTACGTACTTTCACACAAATAGACCTTAATAAGACTATTCCAAATTGTATTAAAATTTAAAAAAGACTAAGATACGACCCACACTGATAACTTCCCATCTGCCGTCTGCGGATTTGTCTTGCTTAAAAGGTTTGTACTAGGTTTCGTGTTTTGTTAAAAAAGTTGTTAGTTGAATTATTCTAAAAAAATTTTATTCTAACAATATTTTGCATGTAATGAAAAAGGTTGATTTCAAAATCTATTTTTGTTAATGAGATTTTTAGTCAAAAACCAATTTTTACCAATTTTAGTAGCTTTGCGTACTATTTTTTGTATATTTTTACAACTGACTGTTGGATTTCTACAAAAATTTACAATATTTTCTGTAAGATTAAATTTGTTTGAAGCCAATATTTTTTTATTTTTGAAAAGATATTTGATTCGAAATTATATATTTACCATATTGTTTTAGTAATGTTTGTTTTAGGTTTTTATTTTTGTAAGAAAACTGTCAATTCGATATTTCTCAAAATTTTACCGAACGTTAAAAACAATATTTGTTATAAAATAAAATTAATTTGAAGTCAATATCACAAATTTTTGAAAAGTTATTTGAGTCGAAAATCAATTTTTACGAACTTTTAGTAATTTTTTTTTAGTTTTTTATTTTTTGTTTAAAAACTGTCATTTCGATTTTTTTTTTAATTTTACCGAATGTTGAAAACAATATTTCTTATAAGTCAAAATTAGTTTTAAGCCATAATCTTAAATTTTTGAAAAGATATTTGAGTCGAAAATCAATTTTTAGTAATGTTTTTTTTAGGTTTTTATTTTTTATAAAAAAAAACTTTCAATTCGATTTTTCTTTAATTGGATTTTTTCCAAAAATATACTTGTTTGGTATCACGTTACAATACATAATTGAAAATTTAGTTCAAGTCTCTAGCGTTATTGGTTCGTGAGATATTTTGGGTTAACCAAAATTTTCACCTTTTTTTTAAATTGCTATGGTAAAAAAAACACCCTCTCAATTTCTTTGAGAGTCCTTCCTGCACCTTTCTGCATTATTATCCGTATAATAAAATGTATTAAAAGTCGAGCTCTCAACTGGTTCTTGAGCTATGGATGACGAAAAAAAACTTCGCGAAATTAAAGCACAGACATATCTCTAAAAATCTTTTATTTCGACTCTAGGACCTTGAAACGTCGAGAAACGTCAACATTTTCAATTCGGAAAATTAGACCGATGGCAACAACTCCCTCTGGAAAGTTAAAAAACAAAGTCCTTCGTGACCTTCAAATTGAAATGGTCACAGACTCTTGCGAAGAATTGAAAAATCCTCCAAGAGTAATTCTTGTCATAAAAATTGCTTTGTCAAATAGGCCTATCGGATTCGGCTTAAAACTGTCCCCTTCATCACTGACAATAGTACTCGCACACAGGAATGGTTAAGAGTTGTAAGTCACTAGCCCCCAATTCTCCCCCTGTACATTTTAAAAAGAAGTTTACGGATTTTCAATAATAGGCATCTTGTTAAACAGCCCAATACTACGCCAGTTGTTACTTTTGAAGCTGTTATCTTCTGATATTTTACACTTAAAAATTACTCCAAGTTAGGAAGTTGTTAAAATTCACTATACAAAATTATTTACAATCAATTCAAGACCGAAAAGATCGAATTCGTAATGTTATCAAGCAACAAAAAGGTCACCAACATCAAAAGATGTTATCAAGAACATATAGCAACATGTGCAAAAATTTCGTTTAAGTTATATATGGAACTTTGGACTGATATCGTTTTCCATTGCCGTGATAACTCAACTTTTCTTTTTTGCAGTGAAATACAAATCAGTTGATTTCTTTTAACAGAACTCTTTTCTTGTTTTTAAATATCAAAATGAATCCTTGTAATGGAAGACGTTATAAAAATTGACTCAATAAGGAAAACAACGACAATAGAAGACTTCCGCCGCCGAAGTTGATAATAGAAAAACAAGATAATCTTTAATTGACTTTTTTAAGAAAGTCCATCTAAATTATAGGTACAATCCTTTACTACCGCCGCCGCCGCTGATGCTGTATTCTCCACAAAAATATAAAGCTTCAAATTATTGCTTCAGTTTATATACACCGAAACGGATATTAAGACCTGTCATTTAAATGACAAAGATAATAATCGCTATACGTATCGCCCACAGAAACACCATCATAACTCTATAAAAGCAATTTCCTTTTGCATTACCTGAAGTCAAGGCAAAACACAAAACAAAAATATATATACGAGTATAATAATTCTACCTACCGCACCGCACTAGCTTAATATACCAATATCTACTATAATATAATAATTTTATGTATATAAAACCAACAACAACGACGACGACGTAACGATAATAAAACTTATTTTGAATTTGTGAATATAATTTTGCCAGGGAAATCCTTTTCCAATTGCACCGCCCGCCTTGTTCGCTTGGCCCGCAATGGCGCCCCATATACCTTCAGCTTGGCTTTGGAGTTGCAATTATAAACTTTTTTAATTTATTAGGTTTTTAATTCCGGAGATTTTTGTTTTGTTTGTTTTTCGTTTAATATTTTGCAGATTTTCAAAGAATTCTTTATGCATATGTTATGTTTACTTAAATACTAAATTGGAAAAAATGCAATAAAATTGGAGTTAGATAATTTTAAGTAATACAAAATAAGGAGTAAATTTTACTCATGCTCAGTTTTTGAGACTTAAAGTTCATACAATAATAATATTATCTCTATGAAAGGGACTGAGGCTTGTTTTAACTTAAATGACGAAAACGAATGTTTTGCAAACTGTGGCTGCAAAATGTTCACCATTTTGTTAGTAAATTTAAACAATTCTACATGTGTGTTGAAACTTATGTCGTTTTATTTTTAGTACTAAATAAAAATAAAAAAGAGGCTGGGATGCGACCCACACTGATAACTTCCCATCCCGTCTATTTATCTTGCTTAAAAGTTTGTAGGTTTTCGAGTTTTGTTAAAAAAGTTGTTAGTTGAATTATTCCTAAAAATTTTAAAACTACCAAAAATATTTTTCATGCAATGAAATAGTTTAATTTTTCAAAATCTATTTTTGTTAACGAGATTTTTAGTCAAAAACCAATTTTTACCAATTTTAGTAGCATTTCTTAAAAGTTTTTATTTCTTATATAAACAAATACAAATTGAATAAATAATTAATAAATTTGAAGTCAACATCTTCTATTGTTCACGAGATATGGAGAACCGATTTTTACTAAATTTGAGTAGGTACTATTTTTGTAGATCTTATTTTTTTTATGAAAAAATCGACTGCTGGATTTTTATAAAAAATTTACTTAATGTCGATAACAATATTTTCTGAGAGATAAAATTAGTTTGAAGCCAATATTTTTAGTTTTTGAAAGGAAAATCGAAAATTAATTTTTACCAACTTTTAGTATTATTTGTTTTAGGTTTTTATTTTTATAAGAAAACTGTCTATTCGATATTTTTCAAAATTTGATCAAATATTGAAAAAAATATTTCGTATAAGACAAAACTAGTTTGAAGCCATAATCTCAAATTTCTATCTCTTTAAATAAGCAGAAAGATGCAGAAAGGGCTCTCAAGAAAATTGCGTGGGTGGTTTTTTTTACCATAGCAGTTTAAACAAATAGGTGAACATTTTGGTTAACCCTAAATATCTCATGAACCAATGACGCTAGAGACTTGAATTAAATTTTATATAATGTATTGTAACGTGATACCAAACAAGTATATTTTTTGAAAAAAAAAACAATTAAGGGTTGTTTTTATAAATCAAAAAAACTGAACAAAAAATTTGTCACCTCGAAAATTTTACGAATACCAAATGATTTTATCACCAAAACAATTTTGTGCAAGGAAAAATAACGTTTTCAACATCTGGTAAAATTTTGAGAAAAATCGAATTTACAATTTTTTTATAAAAAATAAAAACCGAAACAAAATATTGCTCAAAGTTGGTAAAAATTGATTTTCGACTCAAATATCTTTTCAAGATTTGAGATTATGGCTTGCAACTAATTTTATCTTATAAAAAACATCGTTTTCAACATTCAAAAAAATTTTTGAGAAAAATCGAATTGACAGTTTTTTTTACAAAAAATAAAAACCTAAACAAAAAAATTAATTAAAATTTGGTAAAAATTGATTTTCGACACATATATCTTTTTAAAACTTTGAGATATTAGCTTTAAACTACTTTTATCTTTTAAAAAATACTGTTGTGAAAATTCAGTAAAATTTTGAGAAAAATCAAATTGACAGTTTTCTTACAAAAAATAAAAACATAAACAAATTTTAAATAAAAGTTGGTAAAAATTTAATCAAATATCTTTGAGATATTGGCTTAAAACTAATTCTATCTTTTGTAAAATATTGTTGTCAATATTAAACTAAAGTTTTGAAAAAAATCGAATAGACAGTTTTCTTACAAAAAATTAAAAACATACAAAAAAATTAACAAAAGTTGGTAAAAATTGATTTTCGACTTAAAAATCTTTTCAAAACTTCGAAGTATTGGCTTTAAACTAATTTTATCTTTTAAAAAATATTGTTGTCAACATTCAGTTAAACTTTGAAAATAATCGAATTGACAGTTTTTTTTACAAAAAAAAAACTTAAAAGAAAATTTAACAAAAGTTGGTAAAAATTGATTTTCGACTCAAATATCTTTTCAATGTTTTGAGATATTGGCTTTAACCTACTTTTATCTTTTAAAAAATATTGTTTTCAACATTCAGTTCAATTTTGAGAAGAATCGAATTGACAGTTTTTTTTACAAAAAATAAAAACCCAACGAAAAAAAAAATACTAAAATTTGGTAAAATTTTATTAACGACTCAAATAGCTTTTCAAAAATTCAAAATATTGTTTTCAAACTCTTTTTATTTCACAGAAAATACTGTTTTCGATATTCAGTAGTTTTTTTTTATAAAAATCCAACAGTCCGTTTTTCATAAAAAATTAAATCTACAAGAAATAGTACGCAAATTTGGTAAAAATTGATGATCGGTTCTTGATATCTCTCAAATTAATTTCATTCATCCAATTTGTAAAAATTTAAGAAATTCTACTTAAATCGGTAAAAATTTGTTTTCGACTAAAAATCTATTTAATAAAACTAGATTTTCAAACTGAACTATTTGCTTATATGAAAAATATTGTTGGTAATTTTAAAATTTTTAAAAATAGTTCAATTAACAACTTTTTTAACCCAACACGAAAACCTACAAACTTTTAAGCAAGACAAATCGACAGACGGGATGGGAAGTTATCAGTGCGGCTCGCATTCCAGCCTCTTTTATTTCTATTACTTTCGAGGTCATTAAATTTGGAGTACTTTATTCCGCAGCCTGTTGCACATTAGCAATAAATTATTCTACTTCATGATCAATTTGTTCAATTGTTCGCATGGGAGATCTAATATTTCTAAAAACTTTCAGATAAAATCATTTTAAATAAATCCTTAAGTTCTCAACAAGAACTATCTCGATTAAATTGCAACTAATTAAAAATTTTTATTGGCGTGTGTTTGTCCCGACATAAAAGAATAATTAGATAATGCAAAACATTGCTTCGTAAATTGATTGAGTCCTTTCCAATAAATTAATACTTTTCCCACTCTGCAGTGTTCGTCGTGTGTCGTGGTTTGTGATACCAATAGAACAATCCTTCGAACGCTATAGTCGCATCACTCATCGCATCCTCATCGTCATCCTCATCAGCGACAGCGACTAACTAAGTATCAAAAGTGGCAACAAATTCAAATGAATTAAATAATTATAAACAAATTGAATGTTAATTGCCTTTGCTGCTTTGTGCGAAATTAGAATTTTCTGTTAGATTTTGTGAAAGCACAATAATTTTAGTGTGGCTGCCTTCGATTAGGGCAAAAATATAACAACTAAACAAATATTTACATAATAACTACACAGGACACTATTCAATACAGTACACCTACACATATACTATTTTATGTTTAATGTTGTTTTTTTTTCGTTCAATTCTTGTTAAACATTAAAAACGAAATACAAAATTTTTGGTAATTATTTTAAAATATTTGCTAACATTTTATGAAATGTTCGATATATACGTATGTACATAGTATAGAATACATGTGTAGGTACGACACAAAATATATATTAGTACAATGTACATTATACATTTTTGAAAACAAGTGCCTCCCGGGATCGCATAATAATTCAATGGCAGAGTTTTTGGCAAATATTTTAATAAATGTTCGGATTCGGTGCGAGGTGCCGAGGTCAGAATATAAGCATTTGAGAGTTGTTGGTTGCTGCGTTTCCTAGCTCGGTTCGTAACGGTTTGCCGCCATCTATTTTAATGGAAATCACACATAAATTCCAATAGATTCAGATAAATTCTCGCCTGCTGTGCTTTCCTGGGTAATTGTGGTTTTGGAACCATTTTCTCGTTCCCACAACCACCTCAGCCTCTATTATAATATGTACGAGTATGAAAGTCCTCGAACTCCTCCTAGAATTGAAATTGTATAGATACAAAGATACATACTCGTATATATATATAATATTAGTAAAGAATACATAACAATAACTGTTATTTAGATATGGCCTCTGGAATGGTTTTGAATCTGTGTATATTGTAGCTAAGCTGGTTTTGCTTAGATTCTGGAATGCATTAGCCTTAATGAAATATAGAATCTATTCTGAAATTTAACTGTATCAATGTATCTAGTATAGATGTATAGATAAATATCTATACGAAATGTATACTTATACGAATATTTAAGTAGATATTAGGTAAAGGTACTGTTGGAATATTTAATAGCATATATTTGTTTAAAAAAGTATTCTGTGTCCTATAGGGATTGTCATGCCTAATAATTTTTTATTTTGTTTTTTATACCGATGATGGGGTGATATTCCATTTGGGGATATTGAACAATGTTCAAGTCTAAATGCTAAATGTTTTGCGTAAGTACTTGGATTGTAATAACCTATTGAGATTTTTCTTTGAGTCAACGTTTGAATGAAACGATGTGTTAAGAATAAAAACATTTCATAAATGTTTCACTTATTTTGAAGAAAAATGTATGTATATGCTTCAAAAAATCGATGAAATCCAAATTTTGTTTCTTTTCTTCAATCGAATTAAATTGTTTTAAATGCAAAACAGAATAAATTAAAATTTTAAAATTATAATAAAAGGTTTTCCAGTAAGAGGTTTCATATTAAAAAGACCGCTAATTAGGCAGCTGTGACATAGCATCTTTTGACAAGTAAGAACTACGCATCACAATGATCCGAAGTTTTATCGTAAAATCATGTTCGAAAAATCCGGATATGATAAGTTATTAAGTCAGTCTGCTTGGAAATTGGGGGCCTGATTGAACCTTACCTATTCAAAAGTGATTCTCCTCTGGTGAACAGATTGGGCTATATTTAATGATTTTTTATTGCTGAAATTGGAAGATGTAAGTTATACAGGGAATAATTTCTGATGGTGTCATTTCTCGAAGAGGTAATTGTAATTGACCACTGAGGTCTTATAATTTAACAACTTTACACTTTTTGGGCCACATGCCAATTCTTAGGAATTAATTCAAAAACTTAAAGATGAAAGAAGTTATGTTATCGGAGACAACTTCAATCTTCAGGATTTTATTAATAACATACCTTCCTACACATCGCATCGTTTGATTTCTCTAACAAGTAACACATTTCAAAATTAAATCTCTTATATAAAAACCCTGAATATTTTTTTGAGTTATGCTTCTAGTAAATGAATGTATTGGTCTCCACTTTTCTTTACTTATTTCTTTTCGATGGGCCTATTCTTAAACAAAAGAAGAGGCTAGGATGTAACCCACACTAATAACATATCATTTGTGAAAGTCTGTTGATATCTCCTAAAGTTTCAAAAATATTGATAACACAATTTTGTGTAAGATACAAAAGTTTGAAGTCAGCATCATTTTTTGTGCTCAAGACACTTGAGTCCAAAACTACTTCTTATTACTTTTTCATTGTTTTTTAATTTTAATATTTTAATTTTCAAATACAAAATTGATTTCAATATCTATTGTTGTTCCCGAGGTATTTTAGTAATATTTTTTTAGGTTTTTATTTTTTGTAAAAACAATTTTACTTTGATTTTTCTAAAAAATCTATGAAATGTCAGAAAAGTTATTATTCGAAGTAATATAATTTTTTGTTAGTTTTTTTTTCTTTTTAAAAATTAAAATGCCATTTGATTTATCAAAAAACCTGATTTTTTCAAAATTTTTATTTGGAAATTGGTTTACTTGAATTTTTTTTTGGTATGCAGTTATTTAGAGCTTACAGAATTTCAATGTTGTAAAAAAAAGATGACCCATTTTCAAGATATGGAATTAAAAATTATATTTTTTTAAACATCAAAAATAAAAATAATGACATTTTTGATCATCAAATAGACTGCTTGAGCTCAAGAACAAAAATAGCGAAATATAAAAAAAATATATCAGTTTTTGAGAAAATTCGTATTCGTATTGGGACTACTGTTCTTTTTAGTCTTAAATTTTTCCAAATTTGAAGTCAATCAACCTAATACTTTGGACTATAGGGGACAGGACAGACAGACGGGTGAAATCGGGGACCCACTCTTTTCGACTTCTCTACCATCGTGATGCCATGTTTAATTAAAATCTCGAGTTCGAATTTTTTTACGAATGCAAAACTTGCCATATAGTTCCTATATGTTGCAAGTAAAAAGAGGCTGGGATGCTACCCACACTGATACCTTCCCATTTGGGCCCGTCTCTTGATATCTCTAAAAGTTTTGAAAAATTAATAACAACATTTTGTGTTAAAAAAGTTTGAAGTAAATGTCTTTCTTTGTTCTCATGATACTTAAAATTAAAACCACTTTTTATAAGTTTTTTTTTTTAATTTTTGTATAGGTTTTCGTTTTTTGACAATGGAATTTTTCTAAGAAATCAACTTAAGGTTAACAAAAAATTTTCCTTTACGAATAGTTCAATATCTGGTTTTGTTTCCGAAGTATTTTCAACAATTTTAAGAAGTATTTTTTGAAGATTCTTATTTGTTATAAAAAAAATGCGTATTGTTTTTTTAAGAAAATTATTTTATATTAACAACAATATTTTGTATAGATTGGACAAATTTTAAAGTCAATGCTTTCATTTTCCTCGAGATATTTGAGTCGAGAATTAATTTTAACTAACTTTTAGTACTATTTTTACTCGATTTCAATATCAAATTACCAGATGTCAAAAATCTTATTCATCGATGCATAACATTATTTTCATTTGGAGATTATGATTACATTTTTTTTTCAGTTTTGTTTGATTTGGAAGAAAATCGTTTGTCGATATTCGAATTTGTACCAAATTTTTGTATCACGTCACAGTGTGCAATCCTAATTTTAATTTAATTTTGAGGTGTAGTCGACGAAAAAAAGTATGCTGAACGTACGAACCTTTGATTTAAATTCTAGGGACTTTATTACGTCGAGAAATAGCGGATTGAAATATTGAAACTTAACTTAAATTATCGCATTATTAATTCCTTTTTATTCACGGGATCTACAGAACACATGCAAAAATAAAAACTTCAAAGACAAAAAAAAAACAGTAAAAAATTGACTAAACAAGGCTAAAAATAGTTCGTATTATTTTCAACTAAAAGCATATTTGCAACTTTCTGGAATAATCATTTTACTAATGGGATTTTTCAGTTCGAATTATTGAATTATAGTTCTCTTAATTTATATTTTGTATTTACGATTATAAGATTAAAATAGAAAATACAGCCTGCAGTTTCTAAAAATGGAAAATTATAAATAGACTAGGAAATTAAGGGGTTTAAACAGTATGTTGCCTGTAGTCCAGTCTAACCTATAAGGGATTAAAAAAATCATGATACGACAGTTCCTATGCAATAAAAAAATGTTAGCACAAAATCTATAAACGACGAAATAGACAGATTTTCAAGTAAATATTAAAGTAGAAACTTATAGTATTAGAATATATTTTATCATGAATTACTAAACATTTCTGGTTTTAGTAGGTTTTTAGTTTTTAATTTTTATTTTGAATTTTGCTGTAAAAAAATTACCCATTGAATTTTTACTTTTTGAAAGGAATTTGCATTCCGGAATTGGAATCTCAGTTCGTAGTTTTTGTTATAGATCACGTTTTTAAATATAACTTCCTTCCTGAAAATGTAACAAAATACGCAATACGCTGTTGTTAAGGGTAAGGTAAAACGCAACTTAGTTCTAAAAAACATATTGTACGATGTTTTCACAAAGTATAAATGCTTTTATACAAATTGTCTACTAGCTGACTCGGCCACGCGTTGCTGTGACTAACGCTTTTTATTATGTTACATTGTTGTAAACTATTTAAGAGGAACGGTAGGAAAACATCAGACATGAGCACCACCATGCTTTTTTACATAGATGTCATTTGTATGAAAACATGACGACCGTCATGACTGATTTTCTACTACCGTTACCCCTTAATGCATTACTTTCTTGGTTGTATTTTATTCAAACTGTTTTTCGTTGACTACAAAATAAATTTAACCTATATTTTAGCCTCAGTAACATGTGGTGGTTAAGCTATTAAACTGTAGCTTATATGAAACCTTTCGAAGTTTGACATAGCGCCATCTATTGAATAGTTACTCCATCCAGTCAACAGATGTCGCCACATGTTAAAATCGTTTGGAGCTAACAGATAATTGTGACTGTCAAATTGTAGACAAATATTTTGCAATTAAATAATAGCCGCGTTTTATTATCACCATGATCTGATCCGGATCTTGAATTTACATGCATTACAACAAAAACACAAGATCCTGCTTTGTTTATGGATCTCAATTTGAGATCCAAAATTGAATTCTTTTTTTCACAACAAGGAGCGCTTTATCATTGTTATTTCACATGTGAATGTTGGTATCATTGCAAAAAAATTAAATAAAACCTGTATTGCCATATAAACATTTCCATTTGACTGAAATAAAATATTTTTTAAATAGAAAGCGAGAAGCTTTAAATTTATTTATTTGGTATATAATCCATGAAATAATTAGATATTTTAACAAGACTAGATATTAATTGGTGAAATTAAAATAATTAAGTCCAAAAAATTTATATTTGACATAATTTATGGGTATTATTTTTCCCAAAAAAAGGAACAAATAAATCATTGAGCAAAATGTTCTTTGGGCAACCCTGCTTTAAATGTCAAAAAATATAAATAAAATCGAGAAAGCTGCAGCACAAATGGGAGAAAAGATGTTCAAATAAATAGTAAGTAATCTCTAAACTAAATTATTTAAGTATCACATTTATTAAAAGGTAAAAAAGAATCTGGACTACATGTGAGACCAAAGCGTTCCTGGATGCTTTGAGTTTGAGAGTGCAATGGTGATTTGCAGAAACATTTTCAAAAGTTGTGGCGCTTCCATTTTTTGTATGTGTTTGTTTTTTTTTGATTCGAAATGTCACTTTTGAAAGAACGAATTTGACACTGCTACCAAACTTTAAGTAATAAAAAATATGATGATCCAATGCTGTTTTATTATCATGATCTGATCCGGATCAGACAACGTGACACGTTATTTATGTAAATTAAAATACACAATTTCAATCATTTTGGTATTCCAGTTAGTTTTCATTATTAACTTCCCATAGGAAGTTATTTTAATGGGTCCGATTTGTCGACTTGAAAATGTTGACATTTCTCGACGTTTCAAGGTCCCAAGAGTCGAAATAAAAGATTTTTAGAAATATGTCTGTGCGTGAGTGTGCACGTACGTTCGTACTTCCGTACGTTCGCGACGTTTTTTTAGTCGTCCATAACTCAAGAACCAGGAGAGATATCGACTTCAAATAAATTTTGTTATACAGATAATAAGACAGAAAGATGCAGAAAGGGCTCTCAAGAAAATTGCGTTGGTGTTTTTTTTTACCATATCAGTTTAAAAAAATGGTGAAAATTTTGGTTAACCCAAAATATTTCACGAACCAATAACGCTAGAGACTTGAATTAAATTTTATATTATATATTGGAACGCGATACCAAACAAATATATTTTTGGAAAAAAATCCAATTAACGTTTTTTTTTATAAATCAAAAAAACTGAAAAAAAAATTGTCACCTCGAAAATTTTACGAATAAAAAACGATTTAATCTCCAAGAAAATTGTGTGCAATGCAGAATAATGATTTTGACATCTGATAAAATTTTGAGAAAAATCGAATTGACAGTTTTTTTTAATAAAAAATAAAAACCTAAAAAAAAACATTACTTAAAGTTGGTAAACATTGATTTTCGACTCGAATATCTTTTCAAAACTTTTAGATACTGGCCTTAAACTAATTTCATCTTTTAAAAATATTGTTTTCAACATTCGATAAAATTTTGAAAAAAATCGAATAGACAGTTTTTTTACAAAAATAAAAATCTAAAAAAATAGTAATTAAAGTTGGTAAAAATTGATTTTCGGCTCAAATATCTTTTCAAACCTTTAAGATATTGGCCTTAAACTAATTTTATATTTTAAAACATATTGTTGTCAACATTCAGTAAAATTTTGAGAAAAATCGAATTGACAGTTTTTTACCCAAAAATAAAAACCTAAAAAAAAATTACTAAAAGTTGGTAAAAATTGATTTTGAACTGAAATATTTTTTCAAGACTTTAAGATATATGCTTAAAACGAATTTTATCTTTTTAAAAATATCGTTTTCGACATTCAGTGAAATTTTGAGAAAAATCGAATTGACAGTTTTTTCACAAAAAAAATAAAAACTAAAGAAAAATTAATAAAAGTTGGTAAAAATTGATGATATTGGCTTCAAACTAATTTTTTGTTATAAGCAATATTGTTTTCAATATTTGTTTAAATTTTTGAGAAAAATCGAATTGACAGTTCACAAAAAATAAAAACCTGAAAAAAAAACAATACTAAAACTAAGTAAAAATTTACTTTCGACTCAAATATCCTTTCAAAAATTAAAAATATTGGTTTCAAACTTATTTTATCTCACTGGAAATATTAGTTTCCAATATTCAATAATTTTGTATAAAAATCCAACAGTCCGTTTTTTCATAAAAAAATAGTACGGATATTTGGTAAAAATTGATGTTGGGTTCTCGATATCTCGTGAACAATAGAAGATATTGACTTCAAATTAGGTTGATTCATCCAATTTGTATTAGTTTATATAAAAAATAAAAACTTTTAAGAAATGCTACTAAAATTGGTAAAAAATTGTTTTCGACTAAAAATCTCGTTAACAAAAACATAATTTCGAAATCAAACAATTTTATTATATGCAAAATATGATTAGTAGTTTTAAAATTTTTAAGAATAATTCAACTTAGAACTTTTTTTACAAAACACGAAAACCTACAAACTTTTAAGCAAGACAAATCGACAGACAGGATGGGAAGTTATCGGTGTGGGTCGCATCACAGCCTCTTATTTTTCATTGGTTATGAGATGAATTATAAGTTTTGATTTGACTCTGCCCGAAATTTTGAAAAACCTGAAATGAAATTCATTCATGCTTTTAAATACCTAATTCGTTTGAGAGTTGATTTTTAGTGCTGATTCCGAAACGAAAGTTATAATATTAGCAGCATGTTCTCAAACTCAGAGATACACGTTTGTCAACATTATTACATTTTATAATATTTTATATTTTTTTTTTTTTTCAAAATATTTCAAAAACTTGATGTTAAGATCTTAAGATAAAGAATTTATAATAAGAGAAAAAAAAATCCATTTATACCAATTGCGTTTTAGTACAAATAATTAGGTGTTTTTTTAGGTTTATGTATAGATGGCGAAGACTTACAAGTTATAAATATTTTCTTTAAATAAATAAGATACTGAAAATATTGAAGTACGGGACTGTAAATTTAGAAAATCATCACGATTTTTATTTAAAAAAAAAACAATGAATTTGCATATAATATATTTTCTAATAATTTTCGAAGGTCGTATCACAAAAACCTGACATGATAATTGATCAAACATCTTAGAGCAAGTATAATTTAATTTGCCAGATACAAAACCTTATTGAAAAGTATAATTTTGTTTTTGTTCAAAGCTTAACATTAAACTTAAAAATAACTTTGACTATTTCTTACCTTCATTATATTATCTCGTGTTTTCAATATCCCTCATTAAAGCAATTATCTTTTATGTTGAATTAATTAAGCATATAAGCAATAAGAGTAATGCTCAACAGTTAGTTTTTTTTTACACAATTATTGTTTATTAAATTATCGTATTTTCTGTTTTTCATTATTGCGAGTATTTCTATGAGTGTACATAATAATTAACACAATCTGTAATGAATTTTTCTGACCTATTATTAGATACGCAGTTTCACGAATATCACTCAAAAACTTATTCCTTTTTTTATAAGAACTTAACATTCAATAATGTGGGTTAGGGTGGTTCTTATTCACAAATATTTTTTCAAGAATAGTATAATTTTCCTCGTATTACATTTTTACAAAAATTTGAAACAAATTTCTTTAAAAACTATTCATTTTTAATAAATTAAGTAAGTGGTTGGTATTTTGTAAAAAAAAAAAATTAAAATTTTAGCTTAATTTGATGAATTAAAATATCACTGTTGTTTAACTTGATGTTGAAAAAATTGCCCTTAGTTATATAAAATCTGAAATTCATCGATTAAATTTCAATGTTTTTCAAATTTAATATTTTTAAGAACTTCAAAAATTACTAAATAATATGAAAATTGCAGTTTCAATATTTTTAAAAATTTTCTTAAAACCTACTTTCTCACATAAATTTTACAAAATTTGTTAAGGCTTAATTTAAGTTTTGATAAGTACGAAATTTCGAGTAAATAAAAAAGTAAATTGACAAATACGTTTTCGAAAAAGAATAAATAAATAAATGAATGAGTTGTATGAATTAAAGTTATCTTTTTAAAGAACCACCCTACTGAAAGTACATTTATATATGTTTTCAATGAAAATTAATATTCAAGATACATTCTTGAATTAATTAGCAGAAAAATAAATTGGTGCAAATCTGTGGCACCACGCTTATACAAAACACCGCATCAGTATCAGTATATCTATGATAAAGAATCTAATTAAAACAGTTTTTATGAATTAGTTTCTAACTAAGAACTGACACGATTTCTAGTCATTTATTTTTGTACATTTTTTTGTTAGTTCAATTCATTCTGAAGCACGATTATTATATCAGAGTGATAGATACGAAAATTCAAAGAATAAATTTGGAGGTTTTTCATTATAAAATAAACGAGATGTTATATATTATAATTCTTGGAATGATGATTGTGGTTTTTATGAATATTTTCCAACTAGAAAACGTAAAGGTTAACTCCAAAAATAAATTGATTTTTTCAAGAAATATAAATGATACGTCTTGATTTCTATACAATTTTTCAGAAAAGTTTTAGTTACAGTTGAAGGTAAAATTTAATAATGCATTTCTAAGTTTTATCTCCAGCACAGACCTTTCGTTTTTTAGAACCGTTCAAAAATATTGATGTCAATCGTTCTGATTTATATCCTTTGTGGTAAAAATCGTCACTATTGACCACTGCAATCTCTTTCCTTGATATAATGCTTTACCTCTGAATCACATAATTATTCTATCAAAAAAACATAAAAGAGACTTCTTCATAACTATCATCGTACTCTGGGATTGATTAAAATGAAAATGTCATCTCCTCTCAGTTTCATAACAACTCAACTCAACTCAACTCTACTTTAGTCCTGTTCCTGTCTGCGCTCTATATATACCTATACCTTCACTCACTTGTCCTAAGGCAGTTTCAAATTGCATTTCATTTCCCATCATATCTCTTAGAAATATCACTTTGAATTCAAAAATGCTTTTGCGATTTTAAGTCCAAACCAAAGATTCTCAAAGTAGGTAAGGTATGTAAACTTTTCGTAGCGTAGCGTAGGTACAAAACTATAGGAATGCTAAGGTTTTCTAAAAGGTAAAACAACAAAAATAAAGACATGCCATATAATATTTCAAAGGAAAATAGATGATTCGGAGTAAATGAAAGCGTTCAATGAAGACTTAAACGTTCATGTTTAGTAAGCATTTTGAAGAGAATGATGATAAAGATGATGCTTGGCGTTGATTGACTTTGTAATGAAATCAAATGCAGTTTTTGAATTGAAGGAGACATATAGAAGAGTGATAATACTTTTTGGAATTCAAAAACATGATATAAACGTTTATTCTTTTATTTTCACTTCGCAAAAAGTAGACGCACCGAAACTAGATTTGGATCAAATCATGGAGTTCTTTATAATCTGATTTTATTTTTTTTTTTTTATTTTTTCATTTTCGGTGCAGAAATGATGGGTTTTAAACCCTCTCGTTTAAAATGCGTTCTCCTCATTCTTTTCATTTTACTCACACACTCGAATGGTTTAGGAGAGGGCTTTAAGAATCTTTAGCCTCTGGCTTTTAAAGAAATAATGCTTTTGTACGACAAAATTTATTTAATAATTCACATTTAAACATATGACTATAGTTCAACCACATTTCAAACAAGGTTTTTGAAAAGGAGATTGGTGTATATGTATAATAGTACAGCCAAAACAAAAATATTGAAAACATTGTTTTTAACAAGTGACAAAAACGAACCCAAAAATTAAAAAAGTGAGCATACAAAACAATTTAGGTTTTGTGTCGAAAATGTTCAGTCTGTAATTTTTGAAAGGTAAATAATTCTACTTTAAGCTAGACTTTGAAGATCATATGATTTACTGCGAAATATTTTAAGTAACTTTTTTTTTTGTCTACCATGATGCATTTAGAAGTTACAGACAGTGGTTTCAAAAAAATAATAAATGTCGAAAATATCGATTTTTCACATATTGTACACTAGCCGACCCGTGCTCGCATTGCTTCGCAAATTGTAACCACGAACATTTTTTGAATATTAGTATTAGCATATACAAAAATTTCTCAATGGGACTTAATTTTAGTTTATATGTATATATGGTTTCGCTTTTATATAATAGTATAGATTTGCGGTAAAAAAAAAAAACAAATTTGTTTGTTTAATGTTCTCATACATCTTTAGGTATGCGTGTGTAAATATCCATAGACACACTTTTTTATTCATTTGCTCATGTTCAGTGCAGTGCAACTGACTTAACCTACCCACATTTGTGTGCTCTTTTTATCGACGTCATTGTAAGTACCTTCTTCGAGTTATTTGTAAAGAAAATTTTAACATAATTTCAGTTTTATTGTTCGAGGAAGTGATACAAAATTGGTAATTCAAGCTATTATAATAGAACTTTTTGTATTTTTAAATTGGAAGAATTATAATCTATTCACTTCCTCGAACCAGAAAAATAAAAAAGATCTAATTTTTCTTTAGATAAATCGGCATTTCATGTGCACGGCACTGTAGTTAATTAAATGTTCATAGTAACTTAAAAAAAAGAGCCCACACTGCTCAGCGATGTGACGATAGAAATATAGAATTAGAGAAACAAAAAAATAATGTGTGTGTGTAGGTTACTTGATGAACTATACACTACAGAAATATTGAATATGTAGGTAGGTAGGTAAGAGAAAAAACGTAACTATTAAATGGAACACATATTAAGAGAGAGAGAGCATGGGAAGAAAAGAAAATTAAAAATGTTGGAATGATAAGGAAATGAAACAAAGCAGCGACCTCGCGATTGTGATGGAATCTAATTTCCTGGATAAAATAAATTCAAAAAGTTTATAATTTTATAATTTGTTTTTATTTATTTCTCAGGTTGTATGTTTAACTTAGAAGTGATCTTAGGCTTAAAATTTGCGCAACAATATTGACTTTATGAAGCAATGCTAATCTTTGTCGATTAGTGTATAGGTTTTAAGATATGAGTGGCTGTATAAGTCAACTAATGATAAAAAATGGACAGAAAATGTAAAATTAATAATATTTAAGTTTGACAAATAATTAATGAAAAAAAATTAAAGCCATAAACACTCTCATAACAATATAGAAAATAATAAAATATAATTTAAATAAATCGATTGACTACTTTCTGAGATCGTGCGTAACAAACTTCAAAACGGTTTCGCTTTTATATAATAGTATAGATAAACGGTTTTTTGTATCTAAGAGCATTTCAGGTGATTAAGATAGATTTATTTTTTTCTCTATGAGAAAACATTATTTTTTCTTAAAGTATTTGTTTTTATGTTACTTAAAGGGTTTTTCAATTGGTGCGGGTGAATTTTGGCGCCCCGTGGCTGCCATTTTGTTTTGGTGACATCTGTAAAATCTTTTGTTTATTATTCAGTTGTTTATGCCAAATCATCATGACACCAACCCACGAGAGGTTCACCAGGTGATAATGCATCCTCAGAAAGTTACCGTTTGGTGTGGATTTTGGACCGGCGGCGGCAACGGCGTCCGTACTTAGCAGTCACCGAGCGAGCAATTTTGTGCAAAGAAAAATTACGTTTTCAACATCTCGTAAAATTTTGAGAAAAATCGAATTCACAGTTTTTTTTTATAAAAAAATAAAAACCTAAAAAAACATAACTCAAAGTTGGTAAAAATTGAATTTCGACTCATATATCTTTTCAAAAATTTAAGATTATGGCTTCCAACTTATTTAAACTTATCAGAAATGGTGTTTTTCAACATTTTGAAAAATGTTGAAGAAAATCGAATTGACAGTTTTTTTACAAAAAATAAAAACCTAAACAAAAAAAATTAATAAAAGTTGGTAAAAATTGATTTTCGACTCAAATATCTTTTCAAAACTTTGAGATATTGGCTTTTAACTACTTTTATCTTTTAAAAAATATTGTTGTCAATATTCAGTAAAATTTTGAGAAAAATCGAATTGAAAGTTTTTTTACAAAAAATAAAAACTTAAAAGAAAATTTAACAAAAGTTGGTAAAAATTGATTTTCGACTCAAATATCTTTTCAAAAATTTGAGTATATGGCTTCACCCTAATTTTAACTTATAAAACATATTGTTTTCAACATTCGCAAAAAATTTTGAGAAAAATCGAATTGACAGTTGTTTTTACAAAAAATAAAAACCTAAACAAAAAAATTAATAAAAGTTGGTAAAAATTGATTTTCGACTCAAATATCTTTTCAAAACTTTGAGATTTTGGCTTTAAACTACTTTTATTTCTTAAAAAAATATTGTTGTCAACATTCAGTTAAATTTTGACAAAAATCTAATTGACAGGTTTTTCACAAAAAATAAAAGCCTAACAAAAAAACAATACTAAATCATGGTAAAAATTTACTTACGACTCTAATAGCTATTCAAAAATTAATAAAGTGCACGACTGGGTCGCACGAACCTGCTCCTGTATGCAAAGAGTCTGTTTAAAAAAGTATCTATATAATATTTAAAAATATACCTGTAAAATAAGTTTGTCTTCAAAGATATATATGCCATTTGATTTGTCGAAAAAACCTCCATTTTTCAATTTTTTGGGAGGGGGTTACATTTAATACAGTTAAAATAATTTAAAAAAAACTAATTTAAGATTCAAAATTTTACCTGAAAAATAAGTTTGTCTTCAAAAATTTAAATGCCATTTTATAAATCAAAAAACCCTTGATTTTTCAAATTTTTTTTTTGAAAATCGTTAGAGCGGTTTTTTTTTAAATTAATTTTTTATATATAAAATTTTTCAATTTTGTTCTAAAAAATATTTTTGGTATGCAGTTGTTTAGTGATTGTAAACATACGCTCTGTATTTCAATTTCGTAAAAAAATGTTTACCCGTTTTTGAGATATAGAATTTTGAAAAAAAAAATTTCAATATTTTTTTAAAAATCCAAACAATAAAAAATTGCACTTTTGATAATCAAATATTGTTAAGGCAATATAAGAGCTTGTTCAGAAAAAAAAAATTATTGAAATCGGTTCAAAAGTTGCTGAGAAAATTGAAAAACAAAAAAACCGTTCTATGAGCGGTACCTTTCCTGAGCAATACAAAAATATGTTTTTCTTATTAAAAGAAGCCAAGTTAAAAAATAAAATTTTAGAGAAAATTATAAAAAAATCTATCGGTTTGTTTTTGAGAAAATTCGAATTTTCGTTTTTTGACCAAAAAAATTGTATGGGGGCCACTGTTAGTTTTGATCTTAAAAAAAAAATGAAAAAAATGCCTAACGCAAATCTGCTCAAAACCTTAACTTCCAAGTTTGAACTCAATCGACCCAATGGCTTAGGCTGTAGGAGCGTGGACAGACAGACAAAATTGACCGGACGGAATCGCGGGACCCACTTTTTTCGACTTCTCTACCATCGTAATATCATGTTTGATTAAAATCTCGAGTTCGAAATTTTGCACGAATGCAAAACTTGCCATAATTATAGTTCCTATATGTCGCAAGTAAAAAATTTGCCTTCAAACTCTTTCTATTTCACAGAAAATATTGTTTTCGATATTTAGTAGTTTTTTTTTATAAAAATCCAACAGTCCGTTTTTTTTTTTTAAATAAAATCTACAAAAAATAGTATTAAATTAATTTCATTAATCTAATTTGCAAAAATTTAAGAAATTCTGCTTAAATTGTTAAAAATTTGTTTTCGACTAAAAATCTATTTAATAAAACTAGATTTTCAAATTAAACTATTTCTTTATATGAAAAATATTGTTGGTAATTTTAAAAATTTTAAGAATAATTCAACTAACAACTTTTTTAACCCAACACGAAAACCTAGAAACTTTTAAGCAAGACAAATCGACAGATGGGATGAGAAGTTATCAGTGTGGGTCGCATCCCAGCCTCTTTTTTAATTTGCTATGGTAAAAAAACACCCACTTAATTCTGCTTCTTTCTGTGTTATTATCTGTAAAACAAAATTCATTTGAAGTCGATATCTCTACTGGTTCTTGAGATATGGATGACGAAAAAGCTTCCGCAACGTACAGACGTACGAACAAACATACACACGCACACACAATCATCTCTCTTAAAATCTTTGATTTAGTTTCAAAGGTTCTTGAAACGTCGATAAATGTCAAATTTTTCAATTCGACAAATTGAACCGATTACAATAACTTCCTGTGGGAAGTTACTAAATTATGTTAAAAATTACTAAGATTAAAAAACAACCCTGGTAAATCATCATAAAATATCTAAATTAGGTGACTCAACATTTCATCAGCTTAATCAATGTGATGAAATAACGAAGTATGAAAAACAATCTAGGTCAAAAAACAAGCAAGTTTATGAAAATAATAAACAAGATTGTAAATAACCTTGTCGTACAAATGTTGTCGAAGAGAATGTTTTGATTAAACTTTTAAACAAAAGAAAACATAACATTTAAATAAACAAATACGTTTAGATTTCGTTTGGATGTTTTACTCGTATGAATTAAGATTTTCTGCTTAGCAACGGCTCTAACAACAACACCATTGAAAACCATACAATACGATTTTATAAAATAAATTTTAAGGACTATAAAATCAATTTCCAACTAAATTTCTACATGATGTTTAGATTATTTTAAAAACAATTAAACCTTCTGCTTCAATTTTATGTAATTGATATTTTTGAATTAAAATTGATTTTCATTCAAAAAACAACACCCCTTTGTACTTACTCTCTTCTAAAACCAGATAGAAGCTCCTATTCCTCAACTCATATGCTTCAATCAAATTTTTGTTTTGAAGAATATTTATGAATTATGAATTTCAAATAATGTAGGTACCTTTCCAAATACCTATACTCCAATATAAGACAAGGTACCTACGACACGTACCTATCATTTTTGTTCCAAAAATTTTCAATATTATTATTATTTACTCTTCTTTAGTGTAGTAAAAGTTGTAAAATACATTATGCATATATAGAGATATGCAAAATACCGAAACAAAGGATTAAAAAAATAAACTTTATATGTTGTTACATACAAAGCTTTAAGGATATTACTAGTTTTGTGTTGTTGTATGCGTTTGCTTCACTTGTGTTATGTTCGTATAATGTAGATTTACACTTTTGATAAAATTTTACAATTTACATTATGCACAGTACACGCACAAAGGAATAATAATGATGATGATGATGATGGTTATAGTGATGGTTATGGTGATGGTGATGCGGTCTCTCATTAATATTGTTTCTATTATTAAAGGTTTGCCTCCACATTTGCCTAACAACATCCATATTCAATGTAAGTTATTTGCACACATGATAAAAAACACAGGGTGTCTATTATAAGCCAATGCTCTGTTCTATGTTGATCTCCAATGCGACAAAGAGTCGATAGTCTTCATTATATCCAACAGCTTAAAAAATCCATTATGAAATGGAACTCAAATCTTTACTGAAAAGTTAAACCATCTAAATTTGTATGAGAGCAGACAGTAAAACGATTCGAAGAACTTTTAAAATTTAGAATAACCTTTTTTAAACTAAGCCTAGTCAATTTTTGGTGTGCTGGAGGTTTCGAAAATCCTGTCTTTACAACAAAAAGTGGAAAATTGTGTCCGTTTGCGTTTCTGAATTCATTATGTCAATTTTATCGAAATGGATTTTTTCAACAACTGGCTTAAGGTTTGATTTATTTTCAAGCCATGTAGGTAAGTCCTCATAGACGTAGGTTACCAACTTTCATTGAAACCAAGTTGTAAAATTTTGTATTATTATTTAAAAAAAAATTCAAGAAATATGCAAATATTTTATAGTACCAAAATCGATTTGAAAAAAGAGGATGAGATGCGACCCACACTGAAAGCTTCCCATCTCGTCTGTCGTCTCGTTTAAGGCTTTTTACAAAATGTTAATAACACTATTTTGTGTGAGGTAAATAATTTCAAGTCAATATCTTTTTTTATTAATACTTGAGTCGAACACTATTTCCTATCAGTTTTTTGTTATTTTCGTAGATTTCCGGTTTTTAAAGTTATCTATTGCATTTTTCTAAAAAATAAACCAAAAAACACCAACAATATTTTGCATTTTGTAAAAACAAGTTTCATTTCAAAATTTATTTTTGTTAAAGAATCTCGAAAACCAGTTTTAACCAATTTTAGTAGAATTTTTTGAAAGTTTGCATTTCTTATAACAAAAAATACTGATTGGAATTTTATAAGACCACTAGCTGACCCAGACATGCGTTGCTGTGACTAATGGTTTTTGTGATATAACATTGTCGTAAACTATTTAAGGGGAACGGTAGGAGAACATCAGACATGGGCACCACCATGCTTTTGTACGAAAACATGGCGACCTTCATGACTGAATTTCTACTACCGTTTCCCCTTATTACAGTGACATTATTATTTACGAACGAAGACGGAAACGTTAAGGCTGTTATAAAAATTGAATGGTTTGGGATTTGAAAAGGAAGGACTTTGGACGCAATTTATTAAAATTTTCGTAAAAATCAGTACAAAATAATTAAATTTAAAATGTATTATTATTTTTTTTCAAGTTTGAACCAAATGAGTACATTACAAGGTTTTAAGTAAATAACATGAGACAGTTAAGCTTATAAATGAGATAGGTAGGGTGTATAGTTTAAAATTTTCTTACAATAGTATTTATTATTTTTAATTATAAATACTTTTTTAACACTTCGCCATAATAATGTATGTTTTAAACATGCTTTAATCTCATCCACGAAAGTAGAGCAATTTATAACTGGTAAGGCCTGGCGGAAATCACCAGAAAAAACTAAGAGAGCACCACCAACAAGTTTATCAATGCCGTTTAAATTTTGCATAGTTCTGGTGGATGCATAGTGGTTATATGTTATTAAATCGAAGCTTATAAAAACGCTTGGAAGTTTGACATAGCGCCATCTATTGAATACTTACTCAACACAGTCAACAGATGCCTCCATCTATCGTTTGGAGCTAACAGATAATTGTGACTGTCAAATAATAGACAAATAATTTGCAATAAAATAAAATTGCGATCATAAATTGAGATATATAAGCTATCCTATCTCTCAAGTTGGATCAAACTGCACACGGTGTACAAATTTGATTAAAATCGGTTAAGTAGTTTAGGAGCCCATCACGATAAAACATAGTGACACGTAATTTATAAATATTACATTACCTCTCGTTTACAAACAAATTTAGCATAGAATTAAATCATTTTGGAGTGAATACCTTTATTAACTTACGAAATATCGAGAACCGAACATACATTTTTACCAATTTTGCGTAATATTTTTTATTGATTTTAATCTTTATGAAAAAAACTGACTGTTGGATTTTTATACAAAATTTAATAAATGTCGAAAATAATATTTTTTTATAAAATGAAATTAGTTTTAAGCAAATATCTTTCATTTTTGAATGAAAATATTTGAGTCGAAAATCAATTTTTACCAACTTTTAATATTGATTTTTATGTTTTTACTGTTTTTTTTTTAAACTGTCAATTCGATCTTTCTGAAAAATTTATTGAATGTTAAAGGCAATAGTCTTCGATACATATACATACATTTTTTTGTTGTTAAAATATTCGAGGTTACAATTAATTCTTTTTGATTTATAAAATAAAACTATTTATTGATTTTTTTTAAAATTATACTAGATTGGTATCACATCACAATAATGGAATACACAATTTAATTAAAGTCGCTAGCGTAATTGGTTTGTTGGGTATTTCGGGTCAACCAAAATTTTTACTTTTTCTTTAAACTGCTATGGTAAAAAAAACCACCCACTCGATTTTTTTTGAAAATCCTTGCTTCATCTTTTAACCTTAAAATTTCAAGAAATGTCAACATTTTCAATTCGCTTCGGAAAGATTTAAAGTGACTGGAGCGCGAATCAGACTAATAACTTTCTGTTGGTGCCTTTTAAAATATCTTTCAAGTTGTCATTTAGTGAATTTCGAAAAGTATGAAATTAATAATTGGAGTTTGTCGAGATATTTGGGACATTCCATTGAATATTTTTTTAAGTGTAGACATGTATATTTTTTTATAAAATTAAATAAGTTTGAAGCCAGTATCTGAATTAATTTTCAAAATATTTCAGGTGAAAAATTTGAAAAAGGGTTCTTAACAATTTTGACTAGGTTTTTATTGTTGTGTTAGAAGCTTTCAATTTGATTTTTCTAAAAATTATAGCAAGTGTAAACAGTAATAATGTTTGTGTAGAATGTAGTATTTTTGAAATGTATAACTTTATTATTGACTAGCCGACCCGTGCTCGCGTTGCTTCGCAAATTGTAACCACGAACATTTTTTGAATATTAGTATTAGCACATGAAAAAAGTTCTCAATGGGACTGTGCATATTTTCTACAGTAATATTAATCAAAAAACACTTCCTTACCAAAATTAACACTTTAGAAAAAAAACTTGAGTAAAATATTAAGTAGTGAAGGCCAAGCCGCATGTGAAAACAAACAAAACCATTTCAATTTTTTAGTTGAAAACAGAACGAAATTTTTGTCTATTTTCTTCTTTTCTTTCTTTTATTCATACCTAGAAACGTTTTTTTGCAACCGAAAAATATAGTTTGCAATTAAAAAAAAACAAATTTTTTAATTTGTTTAATGTTCTCATACATCTAAAGGTATGCGTGTGTTAATATCCATAGACACATTTTTTTATTCATCTGCTCATGTTCAGTGCAGTGCAACTGACTTAACCTACCCACATTTGTGTGCTCTTTTTATCGACGTCATTGTAAGAACCTTCTTCGAGTTATTTGTAAAGAAAATTTTAACTTAATTTCAGTTTTATTGTTCGAGGAAGTGATACAAAATTGGTAATTCAAGCTATTATAATAGAACTTTTTGTATTTTTAAATTGGAAGAATTATAATCTATTCACTTCCTCGAACCAGAAAAATAAAAAAGATCTAATTTTTCTTTAGATAAATCGGCATTTCATGTGCACGGCACTGTAGTTAATTAAATGTTCATAGTAACTTAAAAAAAAGAGCCCACACTGCTCAGCGATGTGACGATAGAAATATAGAATTAGAGAAACAAAAAAATAATGTGTGTGTGTAGGTTACTTGATGAACTATACACTACAGAAATATTGAATATGTAGGTAGGTAGGTAAGAGAAAAAACGTAACTATTAAATGGAACACATATTAAGAGAGAGAGAGCATGGGAAGAAAAGAAAATTAAAAATGTTGGAATGATAAGGAAATGAAACAAAGCAGCGACCTCGCGATTGTGATGGAATCTAATTTCCTGGATAAAATAAATTCAAAAAGTTTATAATTTTATAATTTGTTTTTATTTATTTCTCAGGTTGTATGTTTAACTTAGAAGTGATCTTAGGCTTAAAATTTGCGCAACAATATTGACTTTATGAAGCAATGCTAATCTTTGTCGATTAGTGTATAGGTTTTAAGATATGAGTGGCTGTATAAGTCAACTAATGATAAAAAATGGACAGAAAATGTAAAATTAATAATATTTAAGTTTGACAAATAATTAATGAAAAAAAATTAAAGCCATAAACACTCTCATAACAATATAGAAGATAATAAAATATATTTCAAATAAATCGGTTGACTACTTTCTGAGATCGTGCGTTACAAACTTTAAAATGGTTTCGCTTTTATATAATAGTATAGATTCCCAGAATACTTGAGCCGAAAGTCAATTTTATTGTAAGTTTTAAATTTGTATAAGAGCAAATATAGTCAATTTTTCTAAACCCTTTTTAAAATATTACAAACTTTATTTTTCGTTACTTTTATTTTATTTTTAAAATTTTATTTTGACAAATAATATTTTCTTTAATCGTAAAAAATCTGTTAGTTGAATTCTCTAAAAGTTTAAATAGCTCTCACGATTCTTCTCTTCGTTATGTCTTCGCAGTCTTAGAGCTGATTGAATTCAAGAACGAATTTTGGCAAAACTTCATCTTTGATTATGAAAAGCATTTGTATCTCGGTGGCTTTACGATTTACGACTTATATTAAATAGGAAAGCAATTATTTAAAAAAAGGAGACCCGAATTTCTTTGGAAGTATGAATGAGTATGTCTAGTGAATATCAATATGTCTGTTCCTGTCGGAACGTTTTGGAAAAAATTTTGTTCGTACTTCCCAAATACGAGAATCTAAAAGTTCCTAGTTATACCTATCACCAATTTTTAGCATTAAAACCAATCAGGTTGATTTTTTTTAAACAAGTTCATTTTAGCGATACCTGAAAATTTCTATAATTGATGAAATTTTTGTCTTTCAGAACAGTTTTTTTTCCTTCAGGAAAAAAAAAGTTTTCTGAATGATTTCTAATTGATTAGTTTGTAATTTCCCGGATTCATTTCAACGATAACTACAATTGGCCCCTAAGACTTATTTTTTTCTCAATGAAAGAAACACCCTCTAGGTCTAGTTCCAGAATATGCAATATGTATTTAAAGTGTTCCTTTTATTTAAAAAAAAATAATTAAAATTCATCTTGTGCATTGTGCATCGGTTGAACTTTGGAGCTGCCACAACCAACGCACTTCACTTAATATACACATGAGTACAATATGTCTATAGCTCTATGCATTTATAAATTCATTGCTTTTACATCGAAGGCAACCTATATTGACCCAACTTATAAGGTAGTTAAGGTATAAACTTATACAAATCTTTGTACCTACAAACACTCCGATTTATTTAAGTAAAGATAGTACAAAAACATTATTAAAAAGAAAGCCATAGCCTGGAAAAACAATCCTTCAAAAGTGATTTATTGGTTTTTAACAAAGTTACAAATCTCTCTAAGGATTGCATTGAGAAAAATTACTTTAAAATTAAGCTCAATGATAACTGAAGAGATGGAAATTCTCATAAAGAATCAATGGAATCAGGGTTTCTAAAGGTTGACCATAATAAGTGAACAGGATAAAGCACCAATCCATACTTAGAGCTTAGAAAAGGTTCTTTGTTGCAATCCAAAATGTGGTATTGTTGAATTTGGTCACATATGCACTTGGCCGGAATGTTAAAGAAAACATTCTTAAGAGATATTCTGCAGCTTTGTTAACAACAACATTAATTAGAACTGTGGACCGATTTCTGGACACATCTCACTTTTTTATAAAATCAGTGTGTTGACTTTATTTAAATGATTCAGAGTGTATGTAATTCAGTAAGTATGGTATGGTCATGATTTTAAGTGAACAAGGACACTTTTGAGGATATAATTCTCTCTTGAAAGCAATTTAGTAATTTCGGTTGGCGAAGTTATACTTAGAAGTAGGTATATATATGTACATATGAATATGGTGAAGGTGATGGAGATAGCGATGGTGATGATATTGAAGTAAAAGAGTTGTGAAGGACGAGAGAATGTCTTTTTTGACTTATAGCTACATACACACTACACATCCACAAAGAAAACCTTTGATGAATTTTACCCAACTTGAATTAACAGGATATCTTTGAGGAATTTATTAACAATATACATACATAGACCTATACATACATACATATGTAGTGTATATTAGAATGGAATATAATGTTGATGATATATAGACAGAAACACACTCTTACCATATATGTTTCATTTATGTGACATGATCCTTTAGCTCTCTATAGTTTTTTGCTAATAATATATAGTATGTTCTTACTTAGGTAGGTATGTGTTTTTTATTTTGTATGTATGTGTAAGTGTATGCAAAAGAGGTAGAAGGTATTCCACTTTGCAAAACATAAAATGGCAAAAAGGATTTTCTTTGTTTTACCTTTTCAAATAGCTTTTGAAGTAGCCTAAAGGGCTTGAAGAGAGAAAATTCAATGGATTCTACTATACATCTATACCATACCTACTAACGGAAACTTTTCATTTGAATAAATCAAAAGAATTATAAAATTAATTCAAATGGATTTTTTGTCGAGAGACGGAGAATACTCTTCTATAAAATAGGCACAAGAGTAAGAAATAATTTAACAAATGCACTTTTGTAATTTTATATATGAATATTGTCGTCACTTTGGAGAGTTTTGAGTGCTGATTCTACTTAAGGTATGAAAGAAAGTGATATTTTGCATATTGAATACCTAAGGGGAAAATTATACAAATACAAGTACATTATGAACTCAATTTTCTAACAGAAGTACATATATTCTATGTTTGTATGTTTACTATGAATTTCTATAAACTGATAGGTACTCACCCCACAGGAATCGAGCAATTTTCATTTGATTTATTTTCATTTATAAAATAAGATTTCTAATAAATAACTATAAACGCCTTTGAAAATCGAGTCCTTTATTACTCACATCTAAACTTTTATTAAATATTCTTCACCTGGAAGTATTTATATTTGTTAAATACATTTTTATTTAATTTTTAACAAGAATTTTTAAATTCTTCAAAAATAAAAATTCTTTATAATTTTTTATTTTTACTAATAAACTTATAAATGTGATAGTTGTTTGTATTTCTTATAACAAAAATTACCTGCAAAAACTATTTTCTAAATATAATTTAAAAATTTAATGTATTTTTTGCTGTAATCCCGTTTCGCCTTAAAACATTAAAAACAATATTCTTCTTTAAACACCTTTTTCAAACACAAAATAATTTTTTTTCAATTCTATTAAGCTATACTGTCATTTAAAACCTTTCAAAAAGTGTGCAATCAATAATTAAATTTGTTTTAATTTTGTGCGACGTTTATAAAGGGTTTTTCAATAATAATGGCGGGTAGATGTTGAAATGGAATAAAACAAGATGTGTGTGAGGTATTTTCAAAATTATTTTTTATTTGAAAGGCGCATTCCATTAAATGTGACATATGACATCATTCAAATGCCCGACTCGGCTTCTTACGGTGACACGGATCCGAGTGGTCCAATTTTCAATGACTCTTCCGCATAGATCCGGCTGAATTTGAGCGATGGCCTGTCTTATGTTCACCTTTAGGGCATCGGTCGATTGTGGTTTATTTGCATAGAAATGTGACTTCAAGAACCCCCCCAAGAAAAAGTCGCATGACCTTGGTGCCCGATTCACATAACCGCTCCGAGAGATAACCTTACCCTCAAATCGTTCATGCAAAATGTCAATCGTGGCGTTTGCTGTGTGGCACCTAGTGCCGTCCTGCTGGAACCACATGTCGTCTAGATCCATATGGTTCAATTCGGGTCATAAGAAATTAGTTATCATCGTTATGTAGCTCTCGCTGTAGACGGTGACCGCCTCACTAACGTCGTTTTAAAAAAAGTACGGACCAATTACGCCGCCGCCAGCCCAAAACCCACACCAAACGTTAACTTTTTGAGGATGCATTATGATCTGGTGAACCTCGTGTGGGTTGATGTGATGTCCTTCCATATACAGCAATTTTGCTTGTTAACACACCTATCCATTTAAAAATGCACCTCGTCACTAAAGACGATTTTTCGGCCAAAATTGGGGTCCTCTTCCAAACGATTCGAAGCCCTGTCAGCGAACAAACGGCGTTGTCTATGGTCATGAACTTTGAACTCCTGGGTCAGTTGGATCTTGTACGGGTGTAGGCTCAAGTCCCGACGCAAAATTCGCCAAGTTGAAGTCTGCGAAAGGCCGAGTTCTTGTGCATGGTGAGGAATAGACTGCTGTACACTTTCACGGACCGCGGCGATGTTCTCGGCCGATCTTGAGTTCCTTGAACGAACGGGTGTTGGCGAGCAACGTTTGCGTTAATAAACACTCATTTTGATAATAAAGTTTTATCATTTGAACGTGCTGTTCAATCGTGTAACTTGCCATGATTATTTGGCATAAACAACTGAATAATAAAAAAAAGATTTGACAGATGTCACCAAAACAAAATGGCCGCCACGGGGCGCCAAAATCTACCGGCGTCTAATGTAAAACCCTTTACAAATTGGGAATATTTCTCTTAGATTTTTATTAGAAAAATCATCAATCACGTTTGTTCTTACACCGCAATTGTATTTGTTTTTTATTTTTAATTGTCAGTTGAATTTTTTAAAATGTGTCAAATGTAAGAAAAGCTCTGAGGGAAGCAACGTTTTTTAATAAATGTTTGGTTGTATTTTAAATTCATATCAATTTTGAATAACGTTAAACTTAAGTGAAAGTTCCTTCAATACGTTTTTTAAAAATCCTTTCAGCACATTCGATACTAAAATACCAACCAGTAGTGGACTGGATAAACTTTCTGTTTCTGTTCTTCATAAGATATAAACATTATTATATAAAACTTGAAAAACCTTCTTAGTTCCCTGAAACCTAGTTCAAGAAAAGATGCTGGGATGCGACCCACACTGATAACTTTCCATCCCTTCTGTCGATTTGTCTTGCTTAAAAGTTTGTCTATATGTATCAATTTTTACCAAATTTGCGTACTACTTTTTGTAGATTTTATTTTTTTATGAAAAAACGGACTGTTGGATTTTTATAAAAAAAATTACTGAATATCGAAAACAATATTTTCTGTGAAATAAAATAAGCTTGAAGCCAATATTTTTAATTTTTGAAAAGCTTTTTGAGTCGAAAGTAAATTTTTATTGTTTTAGTAGGTATTGTTTTTTTTTAGGTTTTTATTTTTTGTAAAAAAACCGTCAATTCGATTTTCTCAAAATTTTATCGAATGTTGAAAACAATATTTCTTATAAGTAAAAATTAGTTAGAAGCCATTATCTCAAATTTTTGAAAAGATATTTTAGTCAAAAATCAATTTTTACCAACTTTTGTTAAATTTTTTTTAGGTTTTTAGTTTTTGTACAAAAACTGTCAATTCGATTTTTTTTTTTAAATTTTACTGAATGTTGAAAACAATATGTTTTTAAAGGTTAAAGTAGTTTAAAGCCAATATCTCAAAGTTTTGAAAAGATATTTGAGTCGAAAATCAATTTTTACCAACTTTTATACATTTATTTTTTAGGTTTTTATTTTTTGTAAAAAAAACTGTCAATTAAATTTTTCTCAAAATTTTATCAGATGTCAAAAATATTATTCTTCGTTGCACAAAATTGTTTTGGAGATGAAATCATATCTTGGTCGTAAGATTTTCGAGTTGAAAATTTTTTTTTTTAATTGAATTTCTTTCCAAAAATATACTTGTTTTGTATTACGTTACAATATATAATATAAAATTTAATTCAAGTCTCTAAGTTGGTTCATGAGATATTTAGGGTTAACCGAAATGTTCACCTTTTTTTTAAGCTGCTATGGTAAAAAAACCACCCACGCAATTTTCTTGAGAGCCCTTTCTGCTTCTTTCTGCTTTATTATGTGAATAACAAAATTTATTTGAAGTCGATATCTCTTCTGGTTCTTGGGCTATGGAAGACGAAAAAAACGTAGCGAACGTACGGACGTACGAACGTGTCGTACGTACACACGCACGCACAGACATCTTTCTAAAAATCTTTTATTTCGACTCTAGGGACCTTGAAACGTCGAAAAATGTCAAAATTTTCAATTTGACAAATCGGACCCATTACAATAACTTCCTATGGGAAGTTAATAATATAATATGAAGGTATTTTAACATTAGATATTTGATTCGCTTTGGTCTTAAATGCGTGTATATGTATATTGTATAATAAGAAGAAGAAAAACTGCTCGAATGTCTTGGGTGTTTGTCTTACTTAGGGCTTCGAGTGTACGTGGTTTGCTTATGTATTTGAGATAGCTCCATACAAAATAATCACATATTGACAAATCCAGTGAACGAAGGGGCCATTCCACATCTCCTCGCAGACGAACTCAGAAGAATTTTTCTCCTAAAAAAACCTATTGTTGATCTTGATGTATGTGTATGGCCAGTCATCCCATCTTGTTAAAACCATACAGTATTTAAGTTGATACGTCAACTTCTCAGTTCCGGAAAAATGAAATCTCGCAGCATCTTTAAGTAACGATTTGCGTTGACAATGACAGTCCGGCCATTTCTCACAAAAAAAGTACTCGCCAATAATGAAGTTTCGACTAATTCCACACCAAACAGTGACATAAGGACTGTGGAGAGTTGTTCATAGATCTCTTGTTGGTTTTTAGAGGTCCAATAACGTAAGTTTTGTTTATTGACCACTCTTGATAAATGAAACTGGGCTTCAAGGCTTTTTGTCAACACAGTGTCATCCGTCAAGATTTCCAAGATTGATTCTGCAAACCTCATCCATCTGCCGTACTCGTTTTGCTGCAATTCTTGTGGAATCATCATCTTGTATAGAAGAAAATTGAAATAAAAGTGCAAAATTCGCCGATCTGAGCTGTCTGACATCCGTACAGCCCGAGCGTGACATACAGCCTTACCGTTCGATCACCTCTTGATCGCTCAGTTCCGAACACGATCCTGGAAGCCAATATTAAAATTATTTCGGAATATTTCAATAACCGAACGACCCGTTTCAATTAACGTGTTGTAAGCCAACACACGATGTGCAATGAACTCCATGGTTACTCGATACTTAACATATCTACTCATAACAATAGGGTCTTCCCCACCTTCCTTGACTCCCGTTCATACCTTCTATACCCCGCTGCTGGACCCTGTATTTAAAAAAAGATACCTGGTTAAAATTTATACATGATGGATCACCTTAGTACAAATACTGGTACCACTTACTTAAGGGTTCGCATGAGATTCTTTGAGATCTTGAATCGTTAAAAAATTTCTAAATTTTCAAGTCGAAAAAACGAACCGATTATTAAATAACTTCCTGTGCGAAGTTAAAAGTTGCACTGCTCAACAAAACTAGGTAGCTGGCTATCAAATTATACTTTATATAAAGTTTTTTTAGTACACGTGGCATGATGGTTAGTGCATTAGACTGTCATGCCAGAGGTTTTGGGTTCAATCCCTGCCTATGCCATCTAAAGTTTTTTTCACGGGTACTGCCTCTTGCGTGGAATTGACAAATTCTCCAAGAGTAATTCTTGTCATGAAAAGTGCTTTCTCAAATTAGCCGTTTGGATTCGGCTTAAAAAACTGTAGGTCCCCTTCATCCCTGAAAACATTACTCGCAAACAGGAATGGTTGAGAGTTGTAAGTCACTAGGCCCTAGATCTCAACAGACTGTTGCGCCACCTAATTGTTTTATTTATAAAGTTTTTTGATGGCTGTAGTTCAAATCCGTCTTCCGAATCAATCTATCACTTCAGGTTTTGGAGATACAACCTTTTATAATTCGACAAAAACCCTATGTTAAGCTTTTTCAGGCTTTGTACATTCATGAAGCTGTGTGTTTTTTTTTTAATAAAATTCGTGATTCACGTTAATATTCCATTTAAAAAACTTCAGCATCTTATTTATTTTTCAAAAAATCCTCAAAGAAATTCGAAGCATTTTTGCTAAAATGGTTCTTAACACTATTGAAAACATTTTTGATAATATCAGGAATTCGTGGTCTTCGTAGTCATAAAGTTTTTGGAATATTTAAAAAAAATATGTAAATAATGTTGAAAACGGGTATTTCTGAGTTTGAGCACATATGACTAATCAGAGATTGGATCTTAATTCAGGATATCAAATTCCTTTAAAAAAGTGTTGTTTAAGCAACCAATGCAGAACAAAAAAAAACTTAATTTTGTTGACTATTGTTATTCGTTTGAAGTATGATTGGATGGCTGGCTTAGAAATAAAATTCGATAAAGATGCAAACATTTTTTAAGGGGGAAGAGGGGTAGAGTTAAAATTTTAATAGAAAAATTAGCTAAATATATTTTGTATACATAATGAATTCAGTTGTTTTTGTTAATACATATTGCAACAATATTTTACTTAAACAAACAATGTTCCATTACGTTAACATTTCCTATCCTTAAGTCCCTTAAATTTCCAGGATTTATTGAGATAAACATTTATACAACACCAGATAAGCCAAAAAATAACACTACTATACTAATATTTATAAATAATAATTTTTCACACCGTAATAATTATAATAATTTACTTAACCAAATGTAAACTAGGTTATGTTAAATTCCATAGTTGTTTAGCTGATGAGCATCCTTATGCCTAGCCTATATAAACCTACTCCCCCGAACTTGTATACTAACATACAAATTTGTATTTATCTTAATGTTTTGATGTCTGTCATCGAAATGTAAATATACTACATACACAAAATATTCTATACTTCTATTTATTATTGTGTTTGTGATGGCAATGTTCATGGTAGTATTGTATAGAGATAGGTAAAATTCGACATAAAAGCCCTTAGGGTGCGAACATTGAACATTTGAACAATTCACAATCCACAAAGCCCAACAAATATATTATAGGTTTAATTATTTACACTCCAGCGGCACTTGGTAATGCTTTGCATTAAATTCAAAGTAAATTACAATCTATTGCCCCAAGTGTTGAACTAACAAAGCTGACCTCGATTTAGGCAGAGTTACTTACACTTCGACTTGTATATAGCTATGGGAATATAGAAATAGTTTGCATTATAATACACACATACCTTCATAGTTCAACTTCGTCGTCATCGTCATCTTCGTCCTGATCCTTGTCCTGGCCATCGTCATCAGTACTTATTGGTGGGCAATCATACTCATCATCAACATTCTCGTCATTCAATCTATCTGTCTGTCTGTCTGTCTGTCTGCTTGTGTGGAATGCGCTATCCAATTAAACTTCTTAAGCCTAAAATTATCCACGAGCTTATTTTGGGGAGTCCCGTTTCCCGTTTCCCGTATCTTGTGTCTTGTATCCTGTGTCCTGTGTTCATGTCCAGTCCATTCCATGCAATGACCGGATAGGAGGATATTGACCAAAATAATCTCTTCTTAGCTTGTTTTTGATACTAGAGAGAAGATATCTTGAGATCGTCTTAAGGGTGTGGTATTCGAAGGGATGGAGTATACCTATAAGAACCAAATAGATGACTATTCTTATTTTTAGGAGTTAAGAAGAATTCTCTTGTCGATTATCAAGTACCTACCTACTTATATATAATTTACAAGGAACAACAAAGAGAGAGAGAGGTGAATTACTTGAAATATAAATGGTTTTTTCCCTCAACTCTCTATACACGAGTAGAGCACTACTTAATTAATTAGAAAGAAAATTACAAAATGGGGATGTTAGTGAAGACAATTTTTTTCGTGAGACTTCTCAACTCATCAGTAAGTTAATTTTTAACACAAAGAACAACAAATGTACTTAATTGTGTAAATTTATCTCACTTACTTAACGGTCCAAGAAAATTTAATACAAGAAATTGCAAAATGAAAAAAATACGAAAATAGTTAATAGTATCCATACCATTTTCCAATTATGGAATACAAATTATGTACGTGACCTTATACATTAAATATAATGACGTGGAGGGATTTAGAGAAATATTCTAAAAATTCCAATAGAAGTTATTAGAATCCGTCAGATTTGGTGAATTAAAAAGACCTCGGTGGAAAGTTGTGATCACCTCTTCCAGAAATATCACGGCCATCTTGTTAAAAATAAGCATAGTCCACCTAAAATAAATAAATAAATTAGATGGTACAACAGTGCGTTGAGAACTAGGGCTTAGTGACTTACAACTTTCAACCATTTCTGTGTGCGAGTAATGTTGTCCACATAAATATCTTCCAATTCTGACCTGTAACAGTTACACCAACCTCATTCTCGAATAAGTGAGCTCCAATCACACCACCAATAGCGCCAGTCCAAAAACCACACCTAACAGTGGGATGGATAAGCTTTTCAGCAATACATTTTTTTCCAAACTTCAAAGAGACAATTCTGCTTATTAACTTCCCATAGGAAGTTATTGTAATGGGTCCGATTTGTCAAATTGAAAATTTTGACATTTCTCGACGTTTCAAGTTCCCTAGAGTCGAAATAAAAGATTTTTAGAAAGATGTCTGTGCGTGCGTGTATAGTACGTACGTTCGTATGTCCGTACGTCTGTACGTTCGCGACGTTTTTTTCGTCGTCCATAGCTCAAGAACCAGAAGAGATGTCGACTTCAAATAAATTTTGTTATACAGATAATAAGGCAGAAAGATGCTGAAAGGACTCTGAAGAAAATGGTGTGGGTGGTTTTCTTACCATACCAGTTTAAAAAAAAGGTGAACATTTTGGTTAACCCTAAATATCTTACGAACCAAAAGCACTAGACTTGAATTAAATTTTATATTATATATTGTAACGTGATACCAAACAATTATATTTTTGGAAAAAAATCCAATTAACGGTTTTTTTTATAAATCAAAAAAACTGAAAAAAAAATTTGTCACCTTGCTAATTTTACGACTAAAATATGATTTCATCTTCAAAACAATTTTGTGCAACGAAAAATAATGTTTTTGGCATCTGATAAAATTTTGAGAAAATCTAATTGATATTTTTTTTATAAAAAATAAAAACCTAAAAAAAACATTATTCAAAGTTGGTAAAAATTGAATTTCGACTCAAATGTCTTTTAAAAAACTTGAGATTATGGCTTCAAACTTATTTTATCTTATAAAAAATGTTGTTTTTAACATTCTGAAAAATGTTGAGAAAAATCGAATTGACAGTTTTTTTTACTAAAAATAAAAACCTAAAAAAAAATTAATAAAAGTTGGTAAAAATTGATTTTCGACTCAAATATCTTTTCAAAACTTTGAAATATTGGCTTTAAACTACTTTTATCTTTCAAAAAATATTGTTGTCAACATTCAGTAAAATTTTGAAAAAAATCTTATTGACAGTTTTTTTCCAAAAAATCAAAAACCGAAAAAAAATTAACAAAAGTTGGTAAAAATTGATTTTCGACTCAAATATCTTTTCAAAGATTTGTGATAATGGCTTCTTACTAATTTTAACTTATAAGAAATATTGTTTTAAAAATTCAATAAATTTTGAGAAAAATCGAATTGACAGTTTTTTTTTTACAAAAAATAAAAACCTTTGAAAAAAACAGTACTAAAACTTCGTAAAAATTTACTATCGACTCAAGTAGCTTTTCAAAAATTACAAATATTGGCTTCAAACTTATTTTATTTTACAGAAAATATTGTTTTCGATATTCAGTAATTTTTTCATAAAAATCCAAACAGTCCGTTTTTCATAAAAAAAAAATCTACAAAAAATAGTACGCAAATTTGGTAAAAATTGATACATATAGACAAACTTTTAAACAAGACAAATCGACAGACGGGATGGGAAGTTATCAGTGTGGATCGCATCCCAGCCTCTTTTTAACTTTGAAATGTAAACGACTTGAGTTCTTTTGATAACTGAACTTCAAAAATCTAAGTCTTTATTGAAAAATAATACTATATAATTTCGTCAAAAAGCCTGATCCAAAAAAATGAATCGAAGTCGATAAACCTGGGTTTTCGTCAACACATAGCAAAAATATTATCAGTGGTTTTGTGATGCATCCGATTTAAATTCTTCACATCACAAAATTTTTTCAAATTCAGCCCACTAACTTGACGGCTGAAGAAAGTTTGACAAACAGTAACTACAAAATGTTCAGCATTTTAAAGAGTGATCGTTTAATTTTGAGTAATGGCGTACATTTTACTTTTCAAAAATCAGAAGATGACAGCTGAACAAATATCGGGCTATTGTAAAAATCCCTTCAGTTTTTCTTATTTTAAACAAATTCAATTTGTGATTTTTTTTTTTAATATTTTCAAATAATTCATAATTAATTTTTAAATATTGAAAATTACCTTAACATATTAATAAGCAACACATTTCTCACGCTGTTTCGTACAGTGTACTAAAGTTAATTTTAATATGCCTTATACTTGGGAATAAGTCTATTGGTTGAATTCGACTATTTAACAATTACATGGCCCTTAGTTAAACATTGAACCAAACATTGTTGAAATTTGTTCTAATAATGGTTTCATAAATCATACCAACAGTTATGGGAGACAAATGTAACCAATAAAGAAACTTCCGAGCTTCAAAAGTTAACAGTTGCCATATTTGTCAAGCAAAATTGGTTGTCAATTGCCAAATCACCATAGATTAATGTCACTAAGGATTTCGCTTGTTAATAAGTGGCAAAATTCCTCCAATAACCAAAAGTCTGCATAAAAAGTTATTTGGTGAAAATTTTCGTCTCAGACAAAGAGTCTAAAGATGTATTATCACCTGATGAACCTCGCGTCAGTTGCTTTCGTCCCATGTATGGCAATTTTGCTTTTTAACACAGCCATTCGTCCAAAAATGCGCCTCGTCACTAAAGATGATTTTTCCACAAAATTGGGGTCCTCTTCCAAACAATTTGAAGTCCATTCAGCGAACAAACGGCGGCGTTGTCTATGGTCATGAACGTTGAGCTCCTGGGTCAGTTGAATCTTGTACGGGTGTAGGCCTAAGTCCCGACGCAAAATTCGCCAAGTTGAAGTCTGCGAAAGGCCGAGTTCTTGTGCACGGCGAGGAATAGACTGCCTCGGGTTCTGCTGTACACTTTCACGGACCGCGATGATATTCTCGACCGATCATCTTGCATTCCTTGAACGTGAAGGGCCACCACGTTTACCGTACAATGGGCGCAATGCGTGCAACGTTTGCGTAAACGAACACTCATTTTGTTAATAAAGTTTTATCATTTGAAAGTGTTGTTCAATCCTGTAACTTGGCATAATGATTTGGCATAAAGAACTGAATAATAAACAAAAGATTTGACGGATGTCACCAAAACAAAATGGCCGCCACGGGGTGTCAAAATCTACCCGCTCCAACTTAAAAACCCTCTAGAATTTATACAAAATATATAACTTAAAAAAAAAATCTTAAAAAATAAAATTATTGTTTTCTGATAGCGAGACAATTAAACTACATTTATTACCTGAAGAATTTTCGGAAACAAAGTACTGATTTATATATTTTCGATTTTTTTAAAACCAATGTCAGCTTGTTCGTAAAAAAAAAAGTTACGTTAGTAATTGTGTAGTGAATCATATGATCTGCAAGTAGAGTAGCATTTACGGGTCAAAACTTACAGCCAAAAACGAAAATTTTCCACAAAAATAGCGATATTTAAGATTTTTTAAATTTTATATTTTAAAAAAAGTGTGCCCATTTAATTCCTAACTGAAGTTTTTTTTTTTTTGAAAATGTTGGCTCTTGCAACTTTACTAGTTCTATTAAATCCTTTTCCGGAAGAAATACGGACACAGGTAGATCATAATATAAACTTTTCTCACGGATAAAATAATAAATCCTCTTGGATTTCCTGAGACAATTGTCTTAACTACAGCTGTTGTCACCTGAAACACCAAAAACAACTAAAACTACAAAAAAAAACACACACACACACATAAAATATTCCATTAGAATATGCCGGAATAATTTTCTTTCTTGTGTTAAATAGTCTTCTTATAACGACACACAGCAGCACCCTTTTCAAAAAGTAAATATCTTTTATGTCTTCCACCGCCCCCAGCCCCATCTTCTCCCCAGCAGCCCAGAGTGACTACGACTTCTTCAATTGGAGTTGCACTAGATTCCTGATGGTTTGCCATTGCATTTTTGCCGTTAGAAGTCATCGTTTCTAGGTATACAATGAAAACTTGTATTTTGCACGATTTCCACTCTAGAATGTGCTAATTTTAAACCACGAACTCGAACAGACAAATAAATGCACCAGAGTCGGATTCAGAGTCAGAATCTGCCTGATGCTCTAAAGACAACGACAACAAAAACGACAAGGCAAAGGCAGTTTCTCATTTCTCAAAACTTCACGTTATTCAAGTTAACGTTTCATAGGTTGGAGCAGAGTACTATAGAGCCGGTACAATGTTGACTTGACTGTGCCTCGCCTCGCGAAAGCAGTCAACTTCGTGTCTTTTATAAACGTTAAGTAGGTAAACTGTGTGTATCTTTTTGATTTATTTGTTTTTCGTTTTGTTTTTGTTGTTGTTTTTGCTTTATTTTAAAGAAAAGAGTCTGATGGTGTGTTTTGGGTTTTAGAGATGCAAATTGAAAAGTAGAACTTTTATTATTCTTGTTTTCTTGTGCATTAAAATAAGTTATTCGTACAAATAATAAATTTTCTGTTTAGGATTAAAAAGAAAATTATCTCAGCTCAGAAGAGTATAGATAGTTGTAGTGGTGGTGGTAGTATTGTGGACCTCAATAAGATTTTAATTTTTAATTTTCTATGCGCACAAATTTAAGTTTTAATCATGAAAACAAATAATAATGGGATTTTTGACAACTGCAATTGCTTCCGTAATTGCAATTATGCAGAAATCTAATGGGTTCTCTGTTCGGGCCATGGCCCATCAAAATTATAATTGCATACCGACTTAAAATGGTGAATAGATGGGACCAGCTTGACTTTTCGAAGAAGATTTAAGAAATACTTTATGATTTCCTAGTGTAATAATGTGTACAAATTTTTCGGCTAGTCATATTGACCTTGAATGATTTGATATTCATACATGATATTCTTACAACAAAACATTTCGTTGTAAGGATTTTATGTCTTTAGAGGGGTGGAAAGTTTATTCGGGAAGATGTCAATCGCCCGATTGTCGATATATTTATTGCTTCTTGAGCTATGGACGACTAAAAAAAACGTCGAGAACGTACGGACGTACGAACATACGTACACACGCACGCACAGACATCTTTCTAAAAATCTTTTATTTCGACTCTAGGGACCTTGAAACGTCAAGAAATGTCAAAATTTTCAATTTGACAAATCGGACCCATTACAATAACTTCCTATGGAAAGTTAAAAATGTACCTGCAAAAAATGTTTCATTTTAAAAAATGTAAACCGCATCTGATTTCTCGAAAAAATACATATTTGAAAAACGTTAGAGCGTTTTTTTTTTAAATTTATTTTTTATTTATAAACTTTTTCAATTTACGTTAAAAAATGTTTTTAGTATGAAGTTATTTAGAGCTTGTATATGTTTTACATTTCAATTTTTTAAAAATTTTCCAAGACATCGAATTATGAAAAAAAAAATGTAATATTGTTTTATTTAAATCAATAATTTAAACAATGGCATTTTTGATTATTAAATACTATTGAGGCAGATAAGAGCTTGTGAAGAAAAAAAAATTATTGAAATCGGTTCATGAGTTCTTGAGAAAACTTAAAAACAAAATAAAAGTTCTATCTCGGATACCCCCTTCTGGAACAATGTACAGATGCCATACTTGCCATAAAGTTCCTATATGTCGCAAGTAAAAAAGTCTTGAGGTATTAAATCACAAGATTTTTGTGTCGCAATCTGATAAATCTTCCAAATAACATGTCTTGAAACGTATTTTCTAAAATTACGGTTGTTGCTCAAAACTAAGGATGATTTTTTGATGAAAGTTCCGATCTTTTTGATGTACTTCAATGATCTATCCAGTCATGATATTGAAGTCATTTTGAAGTCACCAAAAGAACTGCTAAATGTTTAGGCTTTCTTAGTAAAATAAATAAATTAGGTGGCGTAACAGTCCGTAGAGAACTAGTCCCTAGTGACTTACAACTTTCAACCATTCCTGAGTGAAAGTCATTTCAAGAATGGAGGGGACCTACAGTTTTTGTGACGATTACAAATGGCTAATTTAAAAAAGCAATTTTTTTGACGTGAACAACTCTTGGACGATTTGTCAACTCCTCGCAAGAAGCAGTACCCATGAAAAAACTTTTAATGCGAGATCATTTAAGTTTCAGAGCTAAAGTATACTCGAGTTAACCCCTGAAACACGTTTTTCAGTCTATTATAATCTTAGGTATAGTTAAGTCTTAATTAACCCTTCAAAATTTTGTGAGTTAACTGTGGTTGAAAATATACAGATATTTTTGACAGATGCTAGAAATACCAATGCAAAAGTTATTTGTATTTCTATTAAGGGGGCTGTCTACCTTTGCGCTCAAATTTCAGGCTTATTATTAGAGGATGGATTGCAAAAAAAACTACGCATGATATTTGAACGACTTTTTTTTATTTGATTAGTCAATTCTTGAACTTTAATGAATAACAAAAAAGGATGATTTTTTTTTAATAAAATTTGCCCTTGACGCGTCGTTGAATGCATTACTGCCGGTGCGACGGAGTAGAACGGCTGGCACGATATCTCAGCTTTAGAACCTAGAAACAACAAACAAATTTGTTTAACTTAATTTTTAGAACGTGGTCTAGGCACAAGTTTTTTTGAATATTTGAAAATTTCACAAAATGGCAGCGATTTGAAAAAAAAAATACATTTTTTGACCATGTTTTTCAATCTGAAAAAGACTGTAAAAAATCAAAAAAAAATATTTGCCGATAAATTTTGAATTTCGTTTATTAGTTTTGTATACTTAAAAAAAACAACAAATTAGAGTGGCTGTCAACTCAAATGTCAACATTTATTGATTTCCATAGTTTTTGGACAACAGTAATACAAAATTCTAATTCCACTAATATGAGGTTAATATTAAAACCCCAACTGAAAAACTTGTTCCTGAGTTAATTCTGAATTCAGGATTAACTAGCTCTGGGTTTAACTCGGAGTTAACTCAGCACTGAAAAACTGGGCCTGGATTAAACCTAAGACCTCTAGCATGACAGTCCTACGCACTAACTATCACGGACACAGGTACTTCTTTCTACACTAATTCAAGACATTTTTACCCCTTCCAATTTTTTACTTGCGACATAATAGTAACTATATGGCAAGTTTTGCATTCGTGCAAAATTTCGAACTCGAGATTTTAATCAAACATGATATTACGATGGTAGAGAAGTCGAAAAAAGTGGGTCCCGCGATTCCGTCCGGTCTGTTTTGTCTGTCTGTCCACGCTCTACAGCCTAAACCATTGGGTCGATTGAGTTCAAACTTGGAAGTTAAGGTTTTGAGAAAATTCGCGTTAGGCGCTTTTTTCATTTTTTTTTTAAGATCAAAACTAACAGTGGCCCCCATACAATTTTTTTGGTCAAAAAACGAAAATTCAAATTTTCTCAAAAACAAACCGATAGATTTTTTTTTAAATTTTCTCTAAAATTTTATTTTTTAACTTGGCTTCTTTTAATTAGAAAAACATATTTTTGTCAGGAAAGGTACCGCTCATAGAACCGTTATTTTGTTTTTTAATTTTCTCAGCAACTTATGAACTGATTTCAATAATTTTTTTTGAATAAGCTCTTATATTGCCTTAAAAATATTTGATTATCAAAAGTGCATTTTTTTTTTGGATTTTTAGAAAAAAATATTGAATTTTTTTTTCCAAATTCTATATCTCAAAAACGGGTCAACATTTTTTTACGAAATTCAAATGTAGAGCGTATATTTACAATCACTAAACAACTGCATACCAAAAATATTTTTTGAACAAAATTGAAAAATTTTATATATATAAAAAATTAATTTAAAAAAAACCGCTCTAACGATTTTCAAAAAAAAAAATTTTGAAAAATCAAGGATTTGTTGATTTATAAAATGGCATTTAAATTTTTAAAGACAAACTTATTTTTCAGGTAAAATTTTTAATCTTAAAATTTTTTTTAAATTATTTTATTTTATTTTTAATTATTTTAATTATTTATTTTTTTAATAATTTTAAATATTTTTAACTAGTTGAATACACAAACAATTGTTTTCGTTAAGTATGCTTACAAGTATTTTTCATTTTCGGGATGAGTTGACCTAGGATGAGTTGTGTCTTGGGATGAATCACAAGTTTTTTGACAAATCAAATGGCATTTATATGTATCTTTGAAGACGAACTTATTTTACAGGTATATTCTTAAATCTTTTATAGGTACATTTTTAAACAGACTCTTTGCATACAGGAGCAAGTTCGTGCGACCCAGTCGTGCATTTTATTTATACACGGAAAGAAATACATTGCGAATATTACAATGTTAGTATGGGTGTGAACGCAATACTGTATGGCTTAGAAGATTTCCATTGGATAAAAAGTTGTAAGCATAGTTAATTTGGCCATACTGAGAATAGTAACGTCGACAATAGTTATAGCCGATCCGCCAATGCCAGTATGGGAGTCAGGCCCATACTGACTGGCGGCATGAATGAACAATGCTCCTAGCAGAAAAGTTTATACATTATTGTTATGTCCATTATACTTACACTATTGACAGCAATCCAATAAGGTTATCGATTATCACGCCATAAATGATCGCGGGAAAAACTAGTAGCATTGCGACATCTCCGCTACAGTATGGGGCTTAAGGCAATGCTGTCTCGTCAAACGTACTATGCGCCCTTGTGTTACAAGCAAAGATTGTGGTACCATACAGTATAGTACATAATCCCATACTTATAGGAGTTGTTGGAAGACAATGTAGGAATATCACCGATACTTTTTTAGGACTCCAGGCCATACTAGCATTGTCATAAAAGCCATACACTTCTTTCCGTGTAATTAATAAAACCTTAATTCTTCCAAGACTCGAGTAAAATTTGCATATTTGGCGTTTGATCCAATAAACTTCATGAGTATGAATTGAAAACAGAGCTCTTAAAATGTAAGGTGACCGTTGTCTAACTGAAACATTTGTATCTCTTGAGCAACGCCGCTCTGCGCGCCGTAAGCTTTCCTCTCCATCATTATTTTATTGCAAATTTTTATAAAAAAAAAGATCATTATTTTATTGCAAATTTTTATAAAAAAAAAGAGCATTCATACGTAATACGCATACTTCTATCAATACTCATCAGTTTACCCTTAAGCCCAATTTCAGACGTACTGCAAAGTACAGAGATTCTCTTTTTAGTCACACTTCACGAATGTGGAATGCTTTACCAGACTAAATATTCCTCACTAATTGCAATGTGCAGACCCTCTAAACCAATGGTCATCGGTATTTCCTTAATAATCCTGTTCATTGTCCTAATTGCTCGCTCTTTGTTTTATCATTAAGGATACTCATATTCCCTTGAGTGCTTGAGCAAACATAAACAATCCTCAAGCTTTCTCACGTATTCTCACACATCCTTAAATATTCTTGAATATCCACAAACATTGTTTAACTTCCCCCAAATATTCGTATACATCTTCATGTAGCTTCAAAAATCATCAAACATCTTCATGCAGCTTCAAAAATCATCAAACATCTTCAATCATGTTCAAAGATCTTCAAATATCCTCATACATACTTAGCCTGCAGAATATTCTACGTTCTCAAGAAAAATCGGTGTCATTTAAGTTAAAAAAAAAACAAAAACAGAACATCAAACTTTTTGTCTTATATTTTTAAAAAATCAAAGTCCGTTTATTATAGAGTGACTAAGTTTATCCATAAAAGTCTTCAGATGGCGGTTCAGAATATCCTCCCATTGCCAATTCTAACAATGAGAATTCACAAGGATATGTCAATGCACAATCTTCATAGTCGTCACTAAAATAAGCACTATTATAATCCTTTATGTCAGAATATTCTTCAATCTCCCTTGTTAACAGTCGAGTTTTTGGCAACCTTAATTCAAAACAAAAAAGAAACAAAAATCTTCATAAATACCAATTAAATACAAAAACATACAAAAATTTCCCAATACTTACGAAAAGATTGTCCTTATTAATTCCGGTATCATTCCCAATTTTTGTGAATGGAAAAACTTTCTACTCTCACAAAGTGCCCGCAACACACAATCCCTGCCATTGTATCCCATTCTGAAAAAAACAACGAAAATATATGCCAAAGCCGATTAATATATTGAAGGTGAAAACACTCATTATCCCACACCATTCCAAAATACGAATAATCCACAAAAATAGCCACAAATTTATTCCAATTATTATCGAAAAAAAATATGTGTTCATAAAATGACTGTGTGTTTATGATTGTGAGAATTTTTATTATATTATAAAACAACCACCACACCTGTCAATCAAATTCTCAATTGAATGATACAATGATCTGCGATTGCGACGTTTCAATACCGCAAGCGGCGGTTGACGTTGACTGCTGAAACCATGCAAATGGTCAATTATCCAGGTCTCGTTAGGTAGATCATAAGCTATGCCCCAATTGAGACCATAGCTTAGATAGTTGAATCGAGGACTTCCTACAACACCGACAGTGAAACAGACTGCACACTATAAAAAACATTATTATTGTTATTATGATTATGCATAAATGTTTTTGCATTGTTTAACAATATATCCCACATCCGTATCCTCATTTCATATAGTTATAGATATACATTATGTAGATATAGACCATTGTCCATGTTCATTGTTAGCTTAAAGGATGGGCAGTTGAAATTGTACTCGGACCGTAGTGTAGCGTAGCGTAGGTTTTATAACAACAATATAAGGACGAATGGTCTAATTGCATTCATAAAGCTTTAACTATATGTGTTGTGTGTGTGTGTGTGTTTGTGTGTTTGTGTGTTTGTGTCATTGAATTTATGTAGATGAACATAGAAGTTGACTCAATCTTTTTGTTTGAATATGCAAATGGATACAAACTCTTAAGTAAATCCTTAAAGTATTACGTTGTGTACCTACGTCATGTCCTACACACAGATTTGCAAGGATGATTCCTATACCTAGTATAACATAAACTACACAGTCCGCTTAACGACAAATCTCAATAAAGTGGATTAAATAAATTTCAAAAACAAAGGATTTACTTTGCTATGTGAAAACATATGACATATACTACAACGTATTACACATTAAGTAGGTGTATATTTTTGGAGAGTTTATTTCAATACTTATATATGTAAAAATATGTATCTTTTTCTTTATCCAAACTAAAGATTTTATTTTTTATGAAATGAATATTTAAAATGTCACAGCAAATTTTTAACTTAGTCGATATTTGAACTTTATGATAAAATAAATACAAAAATCGTGGAAGAAAGCAAACATAAAAGGTACAGAAAAACAAGTTTATCTACTATCTTGAAATTGAAAAGATTAGGGACCGTATATGCCATTACATAAAGTAACTTAAAGGTTCCTGACAGTTTTTAGGGATTATCTTTGATATTTGAAATCTGTCAAATTGGCTTTCATATTTATTCAACATGTTTTGTAAGATCCGCATTTATGTTTGGATTGATTACCATGGCAAAAAAGAAAACTACCCGTTCAAAACAAAGTGGCAAAAGTTCCTGAGAACGTCAGTTATATTTTCTCAACCTAATCAGCGTCAGAACACAAATACTTTATAATGTCGAAAATAATTGAAAAGAGTTTTGGTTGAACTTGCCCAAATCTCGGACAGAGAAAATTGAATCTCCAAGTAATGTAAGAATGCAAGACATGTGTGGACAGAAAGCTCCTTTAAACAAAATGTCAGAAGACAAAAAAAAAGAATCACAATAACATTCCAGCTTATGAAAGTCAATATAGGTAAAAACGATCTAAACAAAAGTACCTTAAGAGCTCTATTACCATAACCAAACTTTAAAAATTATACATTGAAACAACTCAAACTCTAGTTTTCATGACGAATTACTCCGAAATTTTCAAAAGTATTAACATAAAATTGATATTGATTGGATAAAACATTCCAAAAATTACTTTCAACAAAGGTAACGTTTTACGCAATTGATCCATTTTTCGTTCACCATAATCGTTCTACTGATCGGACAATAAGCTGCCGAGTCAGTCGATATCACGTCGCTTACAAGAACTCATCTATTTGTGGGTTCTTACTTTTGAGTCGCGACTTGGGATTGAACACTTACAAAATTCAACTATCTCAGGAACTGAAGCTAACTGGAAATAGATAGTGACATGTGTTCGAGCTCGCTAAAGGGGTTCGGAATCAGCAGTTCGGAATTGAAAGTTAATCTTCAAAAACACTTCATGTAGTGTCAAAATTTTCAATTGAGACAAATTGGACCGATAACATAAATTTTTCCAAAATATATTCAAAAAGACGACTTTATCCACTTATTCCCTCAATACCAGGCAATTTTAAAATTTCAGTAACTTATGTTCTCTTTTTCAAATTACCATTTTTAAACCTCGCACTTGAGTCATTTGAATCAATTGATATTTAAGACACATAAGTTATTCGAATTCTAGGCCACGTTGATCGCTCATAAGAGCTTGACCTTTCGTAGTCCTCACTTGGGATAGACACGTACAAAATTCAACTGACGCAGAAGTTAATTTGGAAAAATATCTGCGAGAACAATTCGGAAGCATTATGGTCACTTGGAGGTGATTTTAATTGCGATTTTGCTTCTTTATAAATTTTTTGTAGGGTCTTATAAAGTTACAGGTCTAAATAAATGAGCCAAAACCCATGTCTTGGAATTTTTTTTCTGAATTATGCTCAAGATTTTTTTTCATTTATAAATAAATCGCTAAAGTTCTACATCTCTCTAACTCTCCCCCAAACTTTTTTGGTGTTCATTAAATTTCAAATTACGTTGTCCAATTCATGATGTAGAACTCATTTTAAATAAAGGCTTTTTCAATTGGCGCGGGTAGATTTTGGCACCCCGTGGCGCCATTTTGTTTTTGTGACATCTTTCAAATCTGTTGTTTATGCCAAATCATCATGGCAAGTTACACGATCGAACAGCACGTTCAAATGATAAAACCTTATTGTCAAAATGAGTGTTCGTTAACACAAACGTTGCGCGCATTGCGCCCATTTTACGGTAAACGTGTTGGCCCTTCACGGTCGACTCTTCAAAGTTTTGGCCGCTAAACTTCAGCTAACACTCGTACATTCAAGGAACGCAAGATCGGCCGAGAACATCGCAGCGGTCCGTGAAAGTGTACAGCAGAACCCGAGGCAGTATCTTCCTCGCCGTGCACAAGAACTCGACCTCGGCCTGGGCTCCGAATCTTTTGGAAGGAGACCTCAATTTTGGCCGAAAAATAGTCTTTGACGAGGCGCATTTTTCGATGAATAGCTCTGTTTACAAGCAAAATTGCCATATCGCACCTCCGGTGGTACAATGACGTAAATGCAAAGAAGTCGGTTCTTCGGAAAACACGATTTAACATTTTGAAAACGGGTTTTATTACAAAAAAAAGCATACATTTTTTTTTTAATGAAAAAAAAACTATTTATTCAAGGGTAATTAAACACAATTTTTGGAAGTTCAGTCATTTTTGTCTGCTTCTAGCAGTGTTAATAATAATTTTAGTACAAATAAACAAAATAGTGATTTGTAATAAATAAACTTAATATTTAAAAAATTCAACAGAAAACTGTCATAACGTGCACTTACGACTTTGTTCGACCGAAAATAATAAAACAATTATACAAAAAGTTTTGGAACTCATACAAATAGGTCATTGTCTGACTAATCAAAGCGTTGTTCGTTGCAGATTTGAAACACAAGTGACAGATAAGTCAATGTACTTGCGATACTTTAGTTTGAAAACATTGTAACGGTACAAAGACATATCTGTCCTCTGGACACAAACAGAACAATTTCAATTAGGTCTTTGTTTTATTGGAAGCAAATACCTTTTTTAAGAGTTGTGACATACTTAACTGAGAAAATTCAAAATTTGCACTTACGTCGTTGTACCACCGGAGGTGCGATATATGGAACGACACCAATCCACGCGAGGTTCGCCAGTTACCGTTTTGTGTGGATTTTGGGCCGGTGGCAAAATTGGTCAGTCCTTTTATGAAAACGACGTTAGTGAGGCGGTCACCGTTAACAGTGAGAGCTACATAACGATGATAACTAATTTCATATGGCCCAAATTGAACCATATTGACCTAGATGACATGTGGTTCCAGCAGGTCGGCGCTACGTGCCACACAGCAAACGCCACGATTGACATATTACATGAACGATTTGAGGGTAAGGTTATCTCTCGCAGGGGTGATGTGAATTGGCCACCAAGGTCATGCGATTTAACCCCGCTAGACTTTTTCGTGTAGGGTTTCTTGAAGTCGCAGGTCTATGCAAATAAACCACAATCGACCGATGCCCTAAAGGTGAACATAACACAGGCCATAGCTCAAATTCAGCTGGATCTCTGTGGAAGGGTAATTTAAAATTTTGCCACTCGGATCCGTGCCACCGTAAGAAGCCGAGGAGGGCATTTGAATGATGTCATATTCCAATCTTAATGGCATACATGCGCCTTTCAAATAAAAAATAATTTTGTTAATACCGCACACATAGCTTGTTTTATTCTATTTCAACATCTACCCGCCCTTATTGAAAAACCCTTATAAAAATCTGTCGGTTTGTTTTTAAGATAATTAAAATTTTCAATTTTTGAATACCTCTATTTTTAGTCTTAAAAAACGCCTAATGCAAATCTGCTTAAAATCTTAACTTATAAGTTTGAATTCAATTGACCCAATGATTTGGGTGGTAGGGGCTAGGACAGATAGATGGAAAAGGGGGACCCACTTATTTTTGACTCTTCTAATATCGTAATGTTGTGAATTTTTTACGAATGCCAAACTTGCCATATGGTTCCTATATGTCGCAAGTAAAAATACTATAACTCTTAAACTTAGTTTTTGAACAGAGAATATTTTTCAAATATGTATATCACAAATATAAAAAAAGATGCACATTAACCCCCGTAACACAACATTTTTGTACTACTTATACTTCAAAATTTAAAGTACATTCAGAAAGTTTTTAAGAACGCACAATTAATCTCTCCAGCAGAGTTTATATTTTTGTATGAATTTTAAACTTGCAAACAAATAAGAAAACGTCAATGATAACTCGCACACACTTTGTATATAGGATTTTTTATTTTCGAGATTTTAGGTTTTCGGGATTGTGTCCAACAAAATATTGTGCTGTTAAGGCACATTTATAAAAGAAATGCAAAGATTGAGTCACTCTTCTTTTAAATTCTATTATTTTCTGTTTGTTTTTTAAATTTAAAACACATACTGTAAATGAAGAACCTTCGGGAAAAGCAAGATAACGCTTTGCTCTTCGATGTGGAACATTAAACTTTTCATTCACTAAATCTGAATTTTCCATTGAAAATAATTTTCTATCACCATTATCATCATTAAAATAATTATCATATGATTGTATTGATTTTTCAGCTTCAACTATTTTTATTTTTCCCATGGGAAATATTATTAAAAACAGCGTAAAAATAAACATATTTTTGCAATGAAAAGATTTATAAAATATCATTTTCAGTAAGATTTTAAGTTAACAAAGATATTAATGAAATGCAAAACTTGAAATTATACACAGTAACTTATATCTTAGAGAATCTATTTCCATGAAAGAACTTTAAACAACTGCAAAGAAGAGTACCTCAGTAGTTAGTTACAAGAAAATGATGTTGGTAAGTTACCTTGTTGCAAATCTGCATCAGTAAATGTTTCAAAGGAAAAACATCTGCACAATTTTCATTTTAACACATAGAAACTAATTAGAGAGAAAAGTTGTCGAATGTTGTTTTATTTGTTAAAACTAAAGAACCTTACAACAAGTTTACGTATGCCTTCTTATTTGGTTATACATGTAAAGGGTGAGCCATATTATATTGGAACCATATTTGAGGGACAAAGGAAAGCTTTACTCTTGAAAAACATTCGTAAATATTGAAACTTATATCCAAAGTGATTGCTGATGCTTAGCCCAAAGAGTAAGTTTTTTGAAGAAAGGGTGAATCGATCATTAAAGAACCAAATTCCCAAATCATATTATCAGCAGTCGTAGTGATGTCAATTTCCAGCTTCGGAGCTGCAATTTAACCCCTTTAAACTTGTTGCGGGTAACTGTTAAGGGTCTTTTTTATGACCTATGGTTATTATTTTTAGCCAATATAATATACCCAATTAGGAAGTGATTTATAGAGAAAAGCCATCAACAAGGTCTTAAAAAACTGTAGTGACACTTGAACTTGTGTTCCGAAGTTAATGTTAAAAAAAATACTTTTTGGAAGATTAAATTAGTTTGAATTCACTAACTTAGGTTGTTGCCAAGATGATCCAAGATATTTCATTAGTTCTTGAGAAAACTTTAAAGAAAATAACGGTTTTATGGGGTAAACCCTTTTGAAGAAAAAAAAAACAAGAAGAGGCTGGGATGATACCCACACTGATAACTTCCCATCCCGTCTGTCGATTTGTCTTGCTTAAAAGTTTGTAGGTTTTCGTGTTTTGTTAAAAAAGTTGTCAGTTGAACTATTCTTAAAAATTTAAAAATTACCAACAATACTTTGCATATAATGAAACAGTTTGATTTGATGATGATCAAAATCTATTTTTGGTAACGAGATTTTTAGTCGAAAACCAATTTTTACCAGTGTTAATAGCATTTCTAAAAAGTTTTTATTTCTTATATAAATAATTTGGATGAACGAAAAATTGTTTGAAGTCAATATCTTCTATTATTCACGAGATTTCGAGAACCGAATATCAAATTTGCGTACTATTTTTTGTAGATTGTATTTCTATCAAAAAACGCACTGTTGGATTCTTATACCAAATTTATTGAATGTCGAAAACAATATTTTCTGTGAGATAAAATTAATTTGAAGCCAATGTTTTTAAATTCCGAAAAGAAATTTGAGTCGAAAATCAATTTTTACCAATTTTAGGTAATGTTTATTTTAGGTTTTTATTTTTTTTTTTAAACTTTCAATGGGATTTTTCTCAAAATTTTACCGAATGCTGAAAACAATATTTCTTATGAAAAAAAATTAGTTGGAAGACATAAACTTAAATTTTTGAAAAGACATTTCAGTCAAAAATCATTTTTTACGAACTTTTAGTAATGTCAATTTGATATTTTTCAAAATTTTACTGAATGTTGAAAAGCCATAATCGAAAATTTTTGAAAAGATATTTGAGTTGAAAATCATTTTTAATAACTTTTTCAAAAAAACTGTCAATTCGGGTTTTCTCAAAATTTTACCAGATGTCAAAAATGTTATTCTTTATTGCACACAATTATTTTGGAGATAAAATCATTTTTTGATCATAAAATATTCAAGGTGACAAACATTTTTTTTCAGTTTTTTTTTTATTTATAAAAAACCGTTTATTGGATTTTTTTCCAAAAATATACTTGTTTTGTACCACTATACAATACAATATATAATTAAAGTTTCTAGAGTTATTGGTTCGTGAGATATTTTGGTTTAACCAAAATGTTCACCTTTTTTTTAAATTGCTATGGTTATAACTAGGGCAACCAAAAATATGTCCTTAAAAACTAGTTTTAAGCGCTTATAATATACCCTTAAAAATTAAATATATGCCCTCAAAATATGCCCAATAAATGTAAAAGATGTTTATAAGAGGCGTTATTTGCTTCACGAAATTAATTAATAAGAACAATACCAATCAAAAAAAGAAAAATCAAAACTCTTCTTTTTTAATCAAACTTTTTGAAGATACATAAATAAAACATCCAAAAAATTGGATTAATGGCGAATAGTTCAAATTCGCACACATATATATTATTTAAGAAAGAAAAAAAAAAACAAAGTTAACAAAGCAGATTCTTTTTTTAATTGAACGAATTTTCTTAATGTCAGCGATCAGTAAGAAAATTTATTGCAAATTTTTGTTGCAGTAAATATCTAACATTTGCCTCAAATTTTTGAAAATGAAGCTTTGTCTGTTTGATCGAAAAACACTTTTATAAAAGCTCCGTTCAACGTCAACAGAAGTGATCGGAGCGTATTTGAATGCTAAAACTTCAGCAATTGTATAGTCTTTAACTGCTATGGATTTCTCTCCTGACAAAGCCATTGCAATTATTTTTAGTTTTTCAAAGCCAGCATTTTTTTCTATTACATTTTCTATTTTTTTCTTCACTGATTTCGCAGCCTTGCTGTTAATGCTGTAGATTGTCTTCACAGCATCACTTATAATTTGTGTGCTGGAATTGAGCGATAAACCACGTGATTCAAGTTTTGAAATTGATGTTACTAGAAACCCATAGCTTGATGCCAAAAAAATTAAGTCGGCTTTCAATTCTGTTTTGTTAAGAAGATCGTTACAAACTTTTACTGATGCAGCTTCCTCGTTGTCAAAAACATCAAAAATCCGAACAATCATTTCAAAATGCTTGGCGTAGTAGTTAACCGCTTCGAGCCATGTCCCCCATCGCGTTATGATTGGTTGTGGAGGAAGATCCAGTCCAGGTTCTATGTCTCTAAAAGTTTTCACTCTGGATGGAACTTTAATTTTTTTTTCTGATTTTTTGTTTCGACCTCTTGTTCTTGTTAATGCTTTATTTTTATTGCTTGCCTTTACAAAAAAAAGGCAAAATATACAATAATATGCCTTTTAAAAGCAAAGATGCAAAAATATGCATTTTCAGTGAAATATGCAAAAATATGCCCTAACAGATGACGTTTAAAAGACGAAGATTTCAATGAAACGCACTTCTATCACAGTCTCGTGATAATAGCGATGTTAACAAAAAATATGTTCGAACATATTTTTGGTTGCCCTAGTTATAACAAACACCCTCTCAATTTTTTTGAGAGTCCTTTCTGCATCTTTCTGATTTATTGTCTGTATAAGAAAATTTATTTGAAGTCGATATCTCTACTGGTTCTTGAGCTTTAGACGACGAAAAAAACTTCCTAAACGTATGGGCGTACGTACACACGCACGCACAGACATCTCTCTAAAAATCTTTTATTTCGACTCTAGGGACCTTGAAACGTCGATAAATGTCAAAATTTTCAATTCGACAAATCGAACCGATTACAATAACTTCCTATGGGAAGTTAATAATAGAGAAAATGTAATAAAAATCTATCGGTTCGATTTTTTTGGGAAAATTCGAATTTTCTTTTAGTCTTATACACATTTTTAAAAACGACTAACACGAATCTTTTTGAAAACTCAATGAACCCAACAGTGTGAGCTGTAAGGGCAAGAACAGACAGACAGACGGATTTAATTTGGGGACCCACTTATCGACTTCTTTACCATCGAAATGTCATGTTTGATTTAAACCTTTAGTTCGAACATTATTACGAATGCAATACTTGCCATGAAGTTCCTATATGTCGCAAGTAATAACCAATCACTCAATTTTTTAAAATCCCTTCTTTATCTTTTGGTGTTATTATCTGTTAAACAAAATGTATTTAAAGTCGATATATCCGCCGGTTCTTGAGATATGACCCACGATAAAAATTATCCCCAACGTACGAACCTCTCTAAAAACTTTAGATTTAGAATCGAAGGACCTTGAAACTTCAAGAAATGTCAAAATGTTGACAAATTGGAGAGATTACAATAACTTCTTCTGGGAAGTTGAAAAGGAACGAACAGAGGTAGTTCTTACCTTTTGACAACCGACATAAAAAACTGGAAAATGATCGATTTGTGAAAAAGCAATGATTTGTTAATTAAGCTTTAAACAAATGTTAAAACACATTATTTGATTACTACGGATCATGAATTCTGAACTTAAAAGAATCCCTGATAGTCAAATTGTGGTATTAACCCACTGTTAAAAAAAGTGTCCCTTGAAGCAAGTTCTACATTTATTTCTCTGATTGAAAATCAAAGAAGATTGTTCCAAAGTTAGTGGCAGTTTTGATTTGGCACTATTTGTGTAATAAATTGGTTGCAACTTTTAAACAATACAAAATGAAGAATTAATTAAAAAAAACTGACGGTATTCACATTGGACTCGTTTAAGGCGACTCGGTCTTAAGCCTATAAATTTGTATTTCCTTCCCGACTTATAATTGTAAAAATGAGACAAGAAAGTGAGGAAGACAATAATTTTAAATAAGATAAGATGATGAAATGTCAAAATGAGTTGCCTAAAAAGATGAAAGAGTCCAAAGTGAATATCGTCTCACACTAATAAATAATATTAGTTTGGCTCATAGCTGTCAGCTGTCAAATTTGTATTTCTCTTTGCCAACAAAATAACAATAATTTTTGTTGTCTTTAGAATTTTTAATTTTTTGACATTAATTTTTGCAACCTGTTTCACTTACCCATTCATTATAATCTCCAATTTCTGATACAAATCTCTGCGATCTCTCCGCTTCACTACTGGTTCCGTCGTAGGAGTTTTTACCTTCGAGATTCCGTGAGTTCTGTCAAGTACCCATGTTATATTTGGCAATTCATAAGCAACACCCCAATTCAAACCAAGACTAAGATAGTTGACATTTGGATTTCCAATCACACCAACTGTCATACAAGTTGAAACCTATAATTTACCTTACCACAAAAAATTAATTCACCATGAGGTGGATTTCAAAAACATATTAATGATGTTACAAAATTACCGTGAATGTTGACCCTACTGGAAATGCAATAAAACGTGCTTTGCGGGACAAAATTCTATCACTCTTATAATTGATCTCAGATTGATTATAATCAGAACAATCAATAAATTTTACAATGACTAAGAAAATCATCACGACAAATTGCAAATATTTACGAAGAACCATTCTTTGTCAAAATGTCATGAGTAACCTTCTCACACTAAACTCAAATACCTTATGACAGCCTCAAATTATGAACTTTAAAAAATTCTGGAATAAAAGTTAAAAAATTATTTTGATTTAATAAAAAACAAACTCATTAACATACACAACTAAACCGCATCATGGATTGAAATGCTCATTGGAAAAAGTATACCTACCAAAAAACAAACTTACAATCTAAAGGTTCTAATTGAATTAAAGAATTTTATTTGCTGCTATGCTTTGAAAGTGGGAAACTGAATTATTCATAAGTAATTCTTTGGATACGATGGCGATGGTTTGTTGTTTGTTTTGTTTTTTCATGATTCTGGAATACGTAAGTTAGGATTGGATAAATGTGGAGCTGTTTGGTAAAATCTAAAATGGAGAATGCACGATTATTTTATCAAATACTTTTTGTCTTAAAATAGGGGAAAATAATACATTGGATTGCTATAGCTTCTGATTAATGACGTCATTATTGGTACTGTCTGGTTCAGCCTCTTGGCTCTTAGTTAAAATATAACCTTTCCTTTCAAGCAAATGAATGAAGGTCTATTAAACTCATCAATTTAAAGTAACAAAATACTTTAGGTCCTTGTGAAACTATAGGGTTTAGAACTATTGAAGATATATTAGGAGAACGTTTTTGTTGGCCCCATTATTTCGGAGAAAGGCGTAGAATTCAAAGTATCTATCTTTTCATATTTAAATATTCATTTAGGTAAAAAATGGTCAAAACTGCTTGTGAAAAGCTTAGGAATAGACTAAAAATTACGGTAGCAATAGAAGAAATCTAATAAAACGGATGGGTCTTTTAAAAATTCAATAAAGTGAACGAAATCAAATGTTTCCCTGTATTACATCCTTATTAGTTAAAATAACAAACACACACACATTATTCATGAAACACGCATTCTTTCACTCTAATTTTTTAAGACCTTGTTGATGGTTTGGATTGCTTAAGTGCTGACATCATTTTTGCCTTCACAGTTCTCTTCACAAAAAAAAGTACAAAATATCAGCCATTTCCCAGATGGTAACACGATTATAAAATTTTGTGAGCAAAAGATCGATTGTTGCATTGGATGTGTGAATCCAGACGTTGCGTTGTTCAAATCTATCTCGTCAATTATAAAAGTCGATAGTAATGGCTCTGAAACGGCCACCGTTGATCAAAACGTTGTCCCAGGCTCATTTTCGGGTAAAATATGGATGTATTTCTAGCTTATCAGTCTTTGGAACCTTTTGCACAAACGTGCGTACTATCACGATAATCGTTTAATTTTGGCCAAAGCTTCTTTTCATAACAGGCCTTAATAGCACTCACCTTAGAAATAAGTTTTCAATATTTCCTAATGGTGTTCAAGCGTACTTACTTTGTCAAGATTTCGATCTGGAAGCAGCTGTCAATATCAAAATAACTTATGATTTAAAAAGAAATCACTTGTAAGCCAATCCTTTATCTAGTTTTGAAGGCGTTTTTACTTTTGGGCGTTAAAACATTTTTGGGTTTTATGACATTCCACTGATAACTTCCCATCCCGTCTGCCGATTTGTCTTGCTTAAAAGGATTGTGGGTTATCGAGGTTTGTTAAAACAGTATTGTTAGTTAAATTATTCTAAATAAATTAACAATTACCAACCATATTTTTAGAATAGTTTGATTTCAAAATCTGTTTTTGTGAACAAGATTTTTAGTAGAAAACCAATTTTTACCAATTTCAGTAGCATTCCTTAAAAGTTTGTATTTCTTATATAAACAAATAGAACTTGGATGAAATTAATTGTTCAAGAGATATCGAGAACCGAACATTAATTTTTACCAATGTTGAGTGCTATTTTTTGTACTTTTATTTAAAAAAAATTGATTGTTGGATTTTTATTAAAAAGAAATACTGAATGTCGAAAACAATATTTTCTGTGAGATAAAATTAGTTTGAAGCCAATATTTTTAATTTTTAAAAAGATATTTCAGTTTAAAGTAAATTTGTACCAACTTGTAGTAATGTTTTGTATATATTTTTATTTTTTGTAAGAAAACCGTCATTTAGATTTTTCTCAAAATTTTACTGAATGTTGAAAACAATATTTTTTATAAGATAAAATTAATTTCAAGCCAATATCTCAAAATTTTGAAAAGATATTTGAGTCAAAAATCAATTTTTACCAACTTTTAGTTATGTTGTTTTTTAGATTTACATTTTTTGTAAAAAAAAACTGTCAATTCGATTTTTTTCAAAATTTTAACGAATGTCTAATAGTCCAGTTAATAAAGGTTTTTACCTAAAAAAAACTGTTTTGAAACTTGGCACACTTACTAAGGGATGTCTGGTGATGACCCAAAAAAAAAGTCCCCAAGAATCCGACCTGAGCTCTAGGGGCAGTTAAGAGAAACATGGAGTTTATTTCAGTTTTTCACGTTTATCTCGAAAGCTATTTGTCGTATCAAAAAATTTTGTTTCACAAAATTTAAGCTCATTAAATTTTATAAAAAAAAGTATCGTATCTCTTATAGTTTAGAAAATAACTCTAGCAGCAGTGAAGAGAAACATATGGTTTTTTCGGTTTTTCGGGTTTTTCTTGAAAACTATTTGTCGTATTAAAAAATAATCTTCTACAAAATCAAAGCTTATTAAATTTCCTAAAAAATATGATATTAATTTGTTTGTACTTGTTTTAGTTTGTAAAATAACGCTATCGGCATTTAAGGAAAACATGTGATGAATTTTTCAAACACGTTCAAACATTTTTTATAAGATAAAATTTCAAGCCAATATCTCAAATTTTTGAAAAGATATTTGAGTCGAAAATCAATTTTTACCAACTTTTAGTAATGTTTTTTTAGGTTTTTATTTTTTGTAAAAAAAACTGTATTCGACAAATCAGACATATTACAACAAGTTAGAGAGAAGTTAATAAAAGGAAGCGTTCGTTCTTATTGCCTAATAAATATAAATATCGCCCAAAAACTTTTTAAGAAGAAAATGCCACAAAGCCCAAATATTGTCCAAATTAATTCTAAAATATCACAACGCCCAAATTACCAATTGACATATCGCCGTAAACATGTCATTTATTTCAACATTTGGGAGTTCAGACAAAAGGTTTGTTTATTTTATGCACTACGTCAATTTGAGTTTAAAATTTGATCTCCCAAGCTCAAACATTAAACGAAAAAATGGAAGATCGCCCAATAGCTTTTAACGTCAACAACTAAATGTTTTCAAAGTGAAATAAAACCAAGTGGTTTGCTTGCTCACAGTGCTAGCACCCAGCATAATGGTATATAAACAGTGAAATATGTGTGGGGGAAATGGTGCTCCCTGCAAATCCCCTGCTCGAACTCACTATAGGATATAGGTAGGTGCGAGATTTTGTGTATGCAAAGTTTCTTTAAATCCAGATTTTTAAATTTGCCCCTATCCCAAAGCCTTTAGTGAGCACAAGTAATTGGGATTCAGGGGGCAGCATGCCCCAAAAACACACCTCACTGTTTATACAGTATACACGTCTCAAAGCCCAACCACCCAAAATGTTTGCTAAATACAACATTTTGGGCGTTAGGGCATTTCTTAATTTGGGCGTTACAACATTGAAAGTTGGTGTTGGTGATATGAAATTTTATTTAGACTTTGTGACGTTTTCTAAGTGATATTTTTATTACGTTTCTCTTTTTGGGTCTTATGTCATTTTATGTGGTTGGGTGCTAAAACATAAAAAACGATAAAAATCATAATCGTCGTAATGCTCAAAAAATTTCACAAAGCAAACCCCCTATGTCATAAAACCCAAAACAAAAATTAAAAGTTCTTTTAGCCTAAATGCCAACTAGCAATTTTGGCGTTCTTTTATATAAAATTTATTTGAGCGTTACGACATTCGCTTTGGTTTTTTGGCGATTTTTTGTAAGTTCTTAGGCTTTGTGAGTAATTTTGGGCTTTATGACATTTTTGCGCTCAAAGACCTAACGCCAGTGTTGAAACCAAGTGTAGTTACCGACTTTTGATTTTATAGTGAGACAAATGTTCTCAAACTTAATTCAAGACTAAATGTCCAAATTTGTCCAATATCCATTTTCTCAATCCTTGAATAAATTAAACAATTTAAACCAAAAATACACAAAATACATATTTTGCGATGCGATGTGTGTCAAGTAACTGATAATTCGAAGGTGAGGACGTGAGGTATATGCTTTCTTTAAATTGCCACTTTGTATAACAATTTACTTTACCATAAACCAAAACCTTATCTATACATTTAAGTTAACCATTTTATTTTAATTCAAAGCAAACAAATTTCCAAAAAGTAACTTCTAAAAACACAAATTCTCAAAAATAGAACCACAAAAATTGCTCAGGTTTCGAGAAGTAGAAAGACGAAATTAAGGTAAACTTTTTACAGTGTGCCCTTTGATCCAATAGAAAAACTTCTTTTCCCCAAAAGTCCATGATTAAACAAAATAACATTCCTCTTATACCAAAAAATAAACTTTTTTTAAGTGCCAACGACCTATGTGACTCATGATTTGCTTCTAAGTAGAAAACAAAATAATTTAATTTTATTACAATGCATTTGCCGACAAAGAGAGAACAAAAAAAGAGAGAGTCTTGCAGTCTTACAGTCTTGTAGTCAGTACTCGAACTTCGTACAGTATAAAGTTATGCAGTAGTTTGAAAACAACTAAAAACTTTTTCTTTTCCAAATCGAAAACTATTGCGAAAAGTAGCATTAGTATCATTGCGCCCCTATAGTGCCCCCAATATCGTATAATAGCAACCAGTGAATTGCTGGTAATGATGGTATCAGAAAATACAAAAATAGAAGAAACAAAACAACAAAAACAATCAAAATAAAGGAAGTTTATTGAAAAGATATATAAAAAGTTAAACTTCGAAAAAGAGCGAAAAGTTGAAAAATAAAAAAATATTTCTTCTACTGGATGGAATTTTTTGGAAGCTTTTTTTCACTTGTTCAAATTTAGCTTCTATCTTGTTTTTCATCCGTGAGCCGTTTGAGTACGAATAGTTGAAGACCTTTACCTACGTACTCGTACATTGAATTTTGGAGAAAGTTTTGAAATTTTAAAATACATTGATACAAAAATAAAAAAGCTGATACCTAAAATAACAGTTGAGAAAACAAAACAGAAAAATTGTTGTTTTTTGTTTTTATAATTCTTGTTATTTGCCATTTAGTTTAGCAGACGGCAGAGGCAATCGAAGTGGCAGACTTGATGCGTATTTTTGTAGGGAAGGTCTGGAAGAAAAAAAAACACGAGAGTTAGGTGAGGCACTCGTACACTCACCTAAGTATAGCTTGTGGAGTCAAGTCGAGCGAGAACGGTGGAGTGATTTATTGGTATTCATGCTTTTCAAACCCAACATGCTCTGCATTCATTTCCGCGAATTTCACAGCGAGGAATTTCGACTTATTGCAATTCTGTTTGTTTTCATACTATTGAGTTTTTGGACTTGGAAAGGCGGTGGTGTAGCAGGTAGCCGGAACCCCAAACAACCCAGGGTGGGTTTTTTTTCGAGCAGAATTGATTTTTGGTCTTTGTGTTTGGGTGTTAAATTATTATTGGAGAGTTCTTGAATTAGGACGAAAGAGTTTTTTTGTTGTTGTTATGTTTGTATAATTGCTTCGATTTTGACAGGACTCAAACGAACAGAAGGTGCATTAAGGATTTGTGTTGTTGTGTTGTTTTCAGATTGATTGGAATAAATAATTTATACGCATACAATGGAGGTACGAATACAAAAACACTTTTGTTCAAGTTTAAGGGAGCGATGTCTGAAAATTTGGTTTTATATTATTTAAAGAAAATATTGAAAATTTAGGAAATTGCTTTACTACATGAGTTGATTTTTAACAGTTTGCCTTTAAAACTTAAGGGAGCACTGGGCAATGTAAGAATTTTATCTTAGATGAATCTTTAAGAACACGATTTTAAACTAAATCCTATCATCTTTGGTTTTGGTGAATTTCATGTCTTCATTTATTTACCGATTTTTCAAATAAATGTCGATTTAAGAAGTTTATAGTTAAAATATTGTTAAAATTTTGCCTGAAATTTTGTTGACGGAGAACGAAAATTTTCAAATACAGTTTGCGAAAATGTATTTAAGTCCGATATTTTCTTAATCGATGTTTTATCAGCCGATTTTCTTAAAATATTGCTTCATAATTTATGCATCCAAAAAATTGCGTGTACGTATCGGGCCTAAAGTCCTAATTCATTCTTAAAATCGATATTTAAGGGTAGTTTGTTTAACGACGAGTTTTCAAAGTTGTTCAAAAATCTGGCAAATGATATTTGGCAAGAACAAACAATGGACCAGAACGATTTGAAGGCATGCTAATTTTGAAAATAAAAACGATAAACTATTCCTGCTACTTGGAAAAGTGGGTTCCCCGATTCCGTTCGCCTGTTTATCTGTTCTGGTCACTATACGTCCCAAAGCATTGGGTCTATTCGAAATCGAAAATTCGAATTTTCTCAAAAACAAACTGATAGATTTTGTTTTAAACTTTCGCTTAAAATGTTTTTTTCTTAATTTGGCTTCTTTCAACATAAAATAAATAATTCTGTATTTCTTCAGAAGGATACCCCCCCTAGAACCGTTATTTTGTTTTTAAGTTTTCTCAAGAATTAATCAACCGAATTCAAAAATTTTTTCTAGAATAAAATTTGTTCTTTCAGCAAGTCATATGTAATGAAACAAATATTCTAGGTTCAAATTATCAATAACATTATTTCATTTCCCACCCAAGATGTTAAAATAGTTTGCCAAAAAAAACATTGAGTACAATTTTCTTCCTATAAATGTTAAAGGACATAATCTGTTATTTCCTGAAAAAATGACAGGATATAGTTATTTGAAAAATATTGTTTCTGTTAATTTTTCAATTGAGCGGTTTGGACTCGTAATCTGCAGCCTTAGTATATGAAAACACGAAACAAAATACTCGAAATATTGCGCCAATAGCATCTCATTGAAATAGTGATAATCTAATGAAAACTATAGAAAAGCTTTAGTGATGGTATTAGAAACAATATAAATATTAACAAAATAAATACCAGATTATAATAACACAACGAACTAACACAAATATTACAATTACAAATAAAAGTCGCATTTACAATATTGGTTATTATTTTTTCCATTTTTATTTAAGTTAACTCAGTTGGATAAAATTCAATAACAAAACAAATAATATACAAATACATATATATAAATTTATTAGTTAACTAACTAAACTAAATTCAATATTTTTGATTGCAATATTAATAAATTGATTTTGTTTTTTTTTTACCATTTCTATTTTATTCTTAATCAAGTGAAAAAATGAAAATATTTAATATTCAACATTCCTGAAAAATATAGAACATGCAACTACAATGTATTTTATATTTGTCTTTCGTAGATATGTTTATTTTTTAAGGATCTATAGAAATACTAAAAAAATAATGAATATAATCCAAAAATATTTGAATACGTACATAAATGCATAGCATTTTGTGTTTGTGTTTAACAAACTTTTTATTAGTTATACTTCTTTGCATAGATAACATTATGCATAAACTAAATTCAAATAAAAATGTACATAAAAACATAAATACTTACAGGGTGTACCATAAGTAATTATCCATAATGACTATGTTGAAAGGTCAGATTATAACCTGAAAAAATTTGCTAACTTGTATGTTTTAATGGTATTTTGAAAAACACCAACGTACATCTTTCTGCAAATGAATTTAGTTACATTCCGAATTTTAAAATAACTCTACGACAAATTTTTGTTTTGAAGTTTCCGAGAAGCTATGAATTTTGCCACAAATAAGATCAAATGGAATTTATTCCCACACTTGTGCACTTTTTTACATTATCAAAACGATTTTTATTTTTCAGCCTTTTAACAGCATTTTGAAATACAGAATTTTGATATACAGTATTTTGAACTACAGTTTTTTGAGCTACAGTATTTTTATTACAGTGTTATGATCTATACAGTATTTTGACCCCAACCCACTTAAGGCTAATAATGGTTATCAAAAAGGAAAAGATCATAGCCACAAGAACACTAGTTGTCATTGAATTTAAATTTTGTAATTTCATGGGCCATAAGGTGTAAGCCATTTTCAGATTAAACCTTAATGCAACCAGTCGGAATTTCGATGACTTATTTGAAAGAGACTTAACAAATTTTGTATCGATTTAAAAAGCCGCTATAAGCTTTTAGTTAAGTTTGTTTTAGGTAGACAAATTATAACGAGAATTTATTGTTTCTAACTTTTAGTGGTTTTTAAGAACCGCTAATGGCTTTCAGTCTGTAGACACGATATTTCTTCGAGAATTGTTCAAGATCGTTTAAGATTGCATCCTTATAGGAAAACGGTGACATTTTTGGCTAAATTGACCTAATTATGTTAAAAGTATCATTTTTCACACAATTCAGAAATTAAGTGACGAAAATTAAAATCTTTTGAAGAAAGTTATTAACTTCCCACAGGATGTTATTGTAATCGGTCCGATTTGTCGAATTGAAAATTTTAACATTTCTCTACGTTTCAAGGTCCCTAGAGTCGAAATAAAAGATTTTTAGAGAGGTGTCTGTGCGTGCTTGTGTACCGTACGTCCGTACGTCCGTGAGTTCGCGAAGTTTCAAGAACCAGTATAGAGATATCGACTTCAAATAAATTTTGTTTATACAGATAATGATGAAAAAAGATGCAAAAATGCCTCTCAAACAAATTGAGTGGGTAGTTTTTTTTACCAAAGCAATTTTAAAAAAAGGTGAACATTTTTGTAAACCCAAAATATCTCTCGAACCAATAACACTAGAGACCAGAATTAAATTTTGTATTATAATAATGTATTGTGATACCAAACAAATATATTTTTGGAAAAAAAATTCAAGTAACGGTTTTTTTATAAATCACAAAAACTAAAAATATTTGAACATAAAATGATTTTACCTCCAAGATAATTTTTTGCAAAGAAGAATAACGTCTTTGAAATCTGGTAAAATTTTGAGAAAAATCGAATTGACAGTTTTTTTTATAAAAAATAAAAACCTAAACAAAATTACTAAAACTTCGTAAAAATTGATTTTCGACTCAAATATTATTTCTGAAAATTTAAGATTATGGCTTCAAATTAATTTATTCATATAACAAATATTTTTTCAACATTCGGTAAAATTTTGAGAAAAAACGAATTGACAGTTTTTTTACAAAAAATAAAAACCTAACAAAATTAATAAAAGTTGGTAAAAATTGATTTTCGACTCAAATATTTTTTTAAATATTTGAGATAGCTATTGGCTTCAAATTAATTTTATTTTATAAAAAATATTGTGTTCAACATTTGGTAAAATTTTGAGAAAACTTAAATTGATAATTTAAATTTACAAAAAATAAAAACCAAAAAAACGTTACTCAAAGTTGGTAAAAATTGATTTTCGACTCAAATATCTTTTCAAAAATATGAGATTATAGCTAATTTTTTCTCATAAGAAATATTTTTTCATCATTCGGTAAAATTTTGATAAAAATCGAATTGACAGTTTTTTAACAAAAAAATAAAAACCAATAAAAAAATTAATACTAAAACTAGTAAAAATTTACTTTCGACTAATTATCTTTTCAATAATTAAAAATATTGGCTTCAAACTAATTTTATCTCACAGAAAATATTAATTTCAACATTAACTAATTTTTTTGCAAAAATCCAACACTTCGTTTTTTCAAAAAAAAAAAATAGTACGAAAATTTGGTAAAAATTGATGTTGGGTTCTCAATATCTCGTGAACAATAGGAGATATTGTCTTCAAAAATAATTTCATTCATCCAATTTGTATTTGTTTATATAAGAAATAAAAACTTTTAAGAAATGCTTCTAAAATTGGTAAAAATTGGTTTTCGACTAAAAATCTCGTTAACAAAATAGATTTCGAAATCAAATTATTTCATTATATGCAAAATATTGTTGGTACTTTTTAAGTTTTTAAGAATAATTCAACTCAAAACTAGTTTAACAAATCACGAAAACCTACAAACCTTTTAAGCAAGACAAGTCGACAGACTGGATGCGAAGTTATCAGTGTCGGTCGCATCCCAGCCTCTTTTTTTTATTTTTATTTGGTCTCAAACCATCTCTGTATGGTTTTTAATGGGTAAAACTTTTGAATGGGGCTAATTGATGATAATTTTTAAAATAAACAACCAATATCAACAAGTCATGGACATTTTTGTGAGAATAAATTTGTCAGTCAAAATCAATTGTTCCAATATTATTTTTTTTGAAGTGCCAAAAAGACAATACAAAATTATTTGTTTCGAAATTATTTTTTTTTTCATTTAAAAAACATAAAAACAAAAATCAGTCATTACCAGGGGCCTCTTCCACCAAACACTTTTCGCTTTGCATCTTTTCAAAAACATAATAACCTGCAAAGTAAAATTTGCAAAGTCTTTCACATATAATTTGCAAAATAAAAAATCCTTTAATTTTCAAATAAAGTCTGAAAAATTGAAAAGTAAAAAGTTTCTATAAACTGTCAAGTTCCATTGAAGGATGGCTACAATGTCGATGGATTAAAAAACCTCTACAAAATTAGACATTTTTGAAATGATAAATCAACAAGTTAACTAAAAATTTCAAAATTCATGTTCTTTGGTATATTCGTCAAAATTAAAAAAATAGCCTATACCTATTGTCTTTTAAACTTTTATTTGAATATTCATTTTCAAAACGGTACATTCGTTTTTTTTTTTATTAATTTTCGACAACTTTCCGAAATAAGATCTTATTTGGAAACTAAAATTTCTCTTTGCATATTACTGAAAAGCTTTTAAAAATTCTTAATATAATTTTCAAAATTTATTATTCGGTGAAATAGAACAAATGCTTTGCAAAATAACAAAAATTTTCCCTTTTCAGAAAAGACTGCACTTTGCAAATTTGAGTTTGGTGAATCGTATTTTGCAAAAAAGGAAACTTTTCAACTCAATAATTTCCTCTTTGCAAATTTTCATTCAGTGAAACGTAATTTGCAAAGTAAAAGTTCAACATTGCGAAGTTAAAAGTGAAAAGTGTTTAGTGAAACAGGGCCAAGGTTGGCTAAAAACAGTATATAGAAAGAGGTGTATCTTAAAACTTTATTAGTACTGCCATTACTCTTAAAATAATATTAAATGCAGTACAGACAAGTAACCTAAATCTGTTTGATCTGATCTTTCGCTATATTTCATTTGGGCAGTTATTACTTAGGGGACACCCTGTATATAGTTGGAAGTATCTGTGAACAAAAATGTCCTCGATTGCACGAAATACTCATATAACCACAACCTCTATGCCACGTAAATGTCCGGTTCTGATTGTCGCGGTATATCGTGTATTTATTTGTATAGATATGTTTATCCTGTGGCTCGATAACCGATCCAATTCCTGAAATCAGTGGAAGTTTAAAGTTGTTCTTTTTTTTGTGTATGTGTGTGTGCGTGTTTCGATATTCAATTTTTTGATTTTGTCAAATACTCACAATCTAACAAATAAATGCGACGACCATCGAACGACAAACGGAAGCCACCATGTGTGGCTTACTATTAAAGTTCACTTGATTGAGGCAGGATAGCATATCAGGATATACTCCAATACCTATACCTACACCTAACTTATATAATATACATATGTATTATATGTTGCATAGGTATATATTTATATATAGATACTTTAAGGATATAGAAATGTTTGTTGAACCATTTTATGAATAAATTCATGTTGGAATTTTGATTTCCGACCCATGGTAATAATTTTCCTGGTTTAGATATTAAATGTATCTACATATATCTATGCATGTATGTATCTATGTAAAATATATGTTTATGAATGTGAATATGTATAGGAATTATAATTATATAATTATGGTTTGTGTGGGTCGATTGGTTGGTACGAGTACATATATAAAATGTCATAAATTTAGGATTGAATTGAATGCTGATGCTTTGACAAAACCGAAATTAGACATGTTATATATACTATTGGTACTTGGTGTACTTATAGATAAGTGTATAAGTACGCATTAATTTCAATTTGACATTGACATACTGAAAATGTATTTTTATCTGAAATTGGCATAGATACATAAATGGACTTACATGTAGATGCATTTAAATAGGTAATAATTTAGTACTCTTTATAGAAGCTTATTTTTATGTTGATTGAATTATTGGAATCATATATTTATGTATGAGTACATTTTTATAAAGAACTTATTTAGAGATCTTAATGACTTTTTTTTTAAAGGTGTAGTTGTGTGAATTAATTATTTTAAGCTTTTTCTAGGTAATTAAATGTTAAACTTTAACAAATGCACAATTTAATTTTATTTAACGTATGAATAAAACAGGTCAAAAAGTTTCCAATTCCGTTCAATAAATTCTATACTTTTTGAGAGTAGCTAAGGGAAAAATTTTGTTTTGGGCTAATTAATTTTTTGCTTCAATATTTCAAAAAAAAAAAAAAAACTCAAATATATTAAAAGACTTTAAATTAATAAACTAATAGTTTTTCATGTGCCATTTTCAGCGAGTTACTCTGGATGATACAAGTAAAATTGAATGCATAAGTCGATAGAGTTTTTGTTCGTGAGATAATTGAGGGGTGTAATTTCAAAATTCTTTCTTTTCTACTCTTGGTAATTTTGAGTAAAATGAAGAAAACTGTCTGAAGCTGTTAAAATGATATAAGCGATTATTCTAAAGGCTTTATTTGAAGTTTGGAATTATTTTTATCTATTTCTTAAAGTTTTGAACCTATAAGACCACCACAAAAATTATAAAAACAATCCATTTTATTTGAAAAATATGGTTTTGAAAACTACGATTGGAATAGTTGACTTTTGTCCAACCTTTGTATTTAAGAATAGATGAGTTTTTAAAGTAAAACAAACTTTTGTATTGATTCTAATTCATTTTAGTTTATTTAGCAGAAAATTTACAATATAAAAAAAGCTTAAACTTAACCGAAAACATAAAAGAATATTAATTAAAAAAAATTAAAAATAACTAAGCAATATTTTTAAATTATTTAACGCTGTTTTTAATAACATTGGAATAGAAGAGTTTCGAATGTAACTACTTTGATTCGCATTTAGTTTTTATAGGAAAAAATGAGTTTTGAATAAAACGACTCAGTGAATTAGTGTAGTTTTGAAAAAAAACTTCTCTTTTTAATTACTTAAAATTTAAAAAAAAGTATAGGAAGTACGAGTTTTGATAAATTTTTATCTAAGAACGTAGACGAGGACTCTTCTCTTTCAGAGAACACTTTCTTATACTAACACTTTTGAAAAAAAAACGTGGTATAGAAGAATTTTGAAATTATACCCTTCAATTGTGCCCAACCGAATTTTTAACTTTTTTCTAAAACGTCCATAGTAAAGTACACTTATTTAGTTAATTGACATTTTTGTACTCATCTTTTAATCTAAAACTAATGTTTTTTGAGGTTCATAATATCTCTGCTGCTTCTTTAGATATTATGTTTGGAGAAATATATGCCGAACATATACGAATTTAAATACATAAATACGTTTCTTAGGCCGAAAGGCAGTAGATATAAGATAATGGATTAACTTAGAGCACCCGCATAGGGCCAGTAAGATATTTTTTTAAGTTTTTGAAATTTAAGCTAGTTTTTAAGAATTTTTGTCTAGCTTTAAGATTTTGATTAAAAAAAAAAAAAAAATACATAAATACGTCCTCACAGATATCACAATTAAATAGTGATGTTCAGTTTTAATTTAAAGACAAGGTTTGCATACAAAAATATAACTCTCTCAAATGCAAATTTTAATTCCAAATTAAAATTGTTTAAATGAAGAAAAATTTCGATACAAAATAAATTTTATTTGCACTCAAAAAAATTAATTTAGACTTAAAATTAGTTTGTACTAGAAATAAAATGTAATACAAAATTAAAATTGTATGAAATTGCATAACGAAAAGTTATAGAAAAAACTTCCAATCCGTTCGCGTATTTTTTTTCTAAAAGTTAACCAAAACTTTAATAACAAAATTTTGTGTAGAATAGACAAATTTTAAGTCATTATCATTCTTTGTTCTCAAAAGGCTTGAGTCGAAAGCCATTTTTTATTAGTTTTTTGTTGTTTTTGTGTTTTACAAAAAAAAAATAATAAATTGGATTTTTATAAAAAAAAAATAACTTAAAGTTAGCAACATTATTTACAATATGACGAAATAAGTTTGATATCAATATCTGTTCTTATTTTCGAGACTTTTTGTCGAAATTTTTTTTTTAACAATTTAAGTAGCATTCTTTTCTTAAAGTTATTATTTCTTATACCTAATAGAAAACACTGATTGGATTAACAACAAAATTTTGGATACATTGAAATAATTTTGAAGTCAATACCTACATTTTGTATTCTTGAGATATTCGAATCGAACATCAGTTTTTACCAATTTTGTGTAGTATTTTTTAAAGCTTTTATTTTTCGTAAGAAAACTGTTATTTAAAAATATTTAAGATTTCAAAAATTTTATTCTTTGAGGTACACAATTAATGAGTTAAAAATATTTTGTTTTTAATTTTTTGATTTATAAATCCGTTATTTGATTTTTTTTTTAAATTCATATTAAATTGTTCACAGCCTGTAATATAAAATTAAATTCAAGCCACTTACGTCATTGGTTCGAGAAATACTTGAGGTCAACCAAATTTGTTCACTTTTTTTTTTTCAATTTATTGATTCCATGGTAAAACAATTTTATTTAAAAAGAAAATTTTTAACAATAAAAAAATCTATATTCAAAAATAGAAATAGAAATAAAATTTAAGTCAACGAAAATATTGTGATTTGAAAATTGATCGCAAACTAATTTCATGCATAAGAAAAAGATGAAAACGAAACTAAATGTGTTGAAATAGAAAATTTATAAAAATCAGACAATTATTTTAGAAGCTACAAGTACTGAATGCACTAAAAAGATTTATTCGACAAGATAAGTAAACAATAATAACAATTCAAAAACAAATGCTAAGACTGCTTTTAATGTTAAGACAAAATATATTTTCAAACAGTACTTTTTTTCAAAACTGTAAGAAATTATTATTTTAATTTAGTTTGATTTTCAAAAAACTACGAAAGGACTCAAGAATAATAATTAAAAATAATTAAAGTATTTCTTAATGAACTTTTATAATATGCTAAATCCAAACGTCTTCTGGTGCATCTGAAATTACAAGTTTGTTAAATATGTTAAGATGCTCAATTTTTACTTAAAGAAATTAATATTTCACTTTTTATAAAAATCGTCCAGAATTTTGGATTAGCTGGTAAATTGAATACTACTTGAAAAATGCTCGGTAAATTATTAAACTTTTACAATAGAATGTACAAAATTATGTAAAAGTGGAATAATATAGGGTTTTTCAATAAGGGCGGTCAAATGTTGTGTGTAGATGTCGTTTGTCGTGAGTGCACGTAGCGCCGTCCTGCTGGAACCAAATGTCGTCTAAGTCCATATGGCTCAATTTGGGCCATAATAAATTAGTTATCATCGTTATGTAGCGCTCGATTTTGACAGTGACCGCATCACTAATGTCGTTTTCAAAAATGTACGGACGAATTACGCCAGCGCCGGCCCAAATTCCACACCAAACGGTAACTTTTTGAGAATGCATTATCACCTGGTGTAGTAGTACCCGTAGCGTGATGGCTAGTGCTTAGGACTGTCATGCAAGAGGTCTTGGGTTCGATCCCTGCCTGTACCATCTAAGGTTTTTTTCACAGGTACTGCCTCTTGCGAGGAATTGACAAATTCTCCAAGAGTAATTCTTGCCATGAAAAGTGATTTCTCAACTGTAGGTCACTTCCATCCCTGGCAAAGTTCTTGTGCATGGCTAGGAATAGACTGCCTCGGGTTCAGCTGTACACTTTCACGGACCGCGGCAATGTTCTCGGCTGATCTTGAGTTTCTTAAACTTACGGGTGTTGGTTGATTGTTTACTGAAGCTATCGTCTCAAATTTGGTCAACAAACGCTAAAGAGTCGACTGGGAAGAGCCATCACGTTTACCGAAAAATAGACGCAACGCATGCAACGTTTGCATTAACGAAAACTCATTTTGATAATAAAGTTTTATCATTTCAACGTGCTGTTCAATCGTATTACTTGCCATGATGATTTGGCATAAGCAACTGAATAATAAACAAAAGATTTGACAGATGTCACCAAAACAAAATGGCCGCCACTGGGTGCCAAAATCTACCAGTGCCAAAAAACCCTATATAATGTACAATTTTTCAATCGGACAAAAATTACAGTTCCAACATTTTCTAAATATTCAGCTTGATTTTCATTGATGATTAGAATCCACTAATGATTAACGATGATTAATCCAGATTGCAGTGTCGTAAGAACATCTGAGGAAACCCACATAATCGGGTGAATGATGTGCATCAAAATAAATTAAAAAATCAATATTTTGTTCCATTCAAAAATTATTGGTATCATTGATGATAGCTTCCCTTTGTATTTTTCTGTTTGGAGCTAGCCTTATATTCTTGATGGTAGTTTCAATGAAAGGTCGGTGTTTGGTTTTGAATTTAACATGGATCAACCATAAAGCAACAGTCTACTATACCTTTTATCTGTGTTAGGGTATTATTCTACCATAAAGGTACTCTTTTGATAAATAATGGCCAAGAACCATTCTGGTAAAAAACATTGTAATTTATCAGTCACCAAAATCCAGCAGTGAATGACCACTTCTTAAATCAGTGGTTAGTTACATCATTTGACAAAGGAGATATTAATGACAAGGGTCAGCATACTCCGTCCTCAAATGTACCTATAGACATTCTTATAGTTTAAGCTTAATTTAGTGCGATGGCACTTCATCCATTTTGATCTCAAATTATACAAATCTCTGTTAAATGTATATTGCTCATTATAAAACTTTCCATTGTTATTTAATTTCTCTTCACTTTTCATTCCACCGTCAGCGTCAGAGTGTCGTTATAAATTCATTGTTTTGTTGAGTTTCATATTCTTTATTCTTCAAATGAATATAATAACAAAACTAAACTACCATTGTATACAATACACACGTACATAAATATAAATGTCCTCTAACAACATAACTCTCCTTTTTCACCCATAGGAGGTATGTATACTCACATAACCCAGATTAAGTTATATTTTTATCTGTAAACTTTGTCCAGAACTAATTAAAGTAATTACTTAAGTATATCTTCCATAAAAAAGAAATATTATATTAAAACTATGTTTACTTATGTCCTTACAACACCAGTTCAACTCTTTGAGAGTAAACCTCCATTCCAAAAACAAACAAAAAAACTAAAATATAGCACTGTTTTGCTATCGCGCGAATAAGAAGCCTTGACAACGAAAATTCCATCAGGATTTAATGTTTCTAATTGTAGATGCGGAACACACAATTCGTTTTGAGTTTTAAAATTGCACTGTAACTAAAAGGACCTACATACATATACACTCAACAAAAATGAACTAAGAACAACAACAACAACAACATCAACAAACAGATTTTGTGTATGCAAAAAAAAAGGACCAAAAGGACATGCCAAGAAAACAAAAAACAAAGTAAAACATTACGTCCTCTCGCACTTGCTTTATATTGCATACCTACACATATTTGTACATGTGTACGATGAACTATAAGGGACTACGACGACGACGACGACAAATAATCCCGCAGAAAAGGAAGACACGACCTAGAGAGTAATTTTACCATAAGTTGTAAATTTGTTTGTACGATTTGTACGAACCAAGTAAAAGAGCATCCTTTTTCATGGGGGTCGAGGTGGCTGACGCGCGGGTTGTGTATATGATGCACCATGCTCCTAGATTAGCTACTACATAGTGTAAACGAGGTAGGGGAATTTCAGCATTTTGTTTAATGTCCTTTTTTTAGGAACATTTTAAAGTCTATTGTTTAAGATTCTTAAATAAACATGGTTCAAAATTTTAATTTGAATGTCAAAGTGTTGGTAACTCTAATAAAATACAATTTGACAGCTAAAAAGTTGGGGTTAGTTAAAAATAAAATATTGTATAAGTGACCACTGTTCGGTCTGATGGTACCAGAGTTCAAGAAAACAGTCAGATGCAAATTTTCGATATTGACTTTTAATCGACTTTTTTTTTGAGGTTTAGTCGTTATCTTTATCAATTGATCTAGTCTTTCTGAATTTTTCAATTATTGTTGTTTTGCTTGCAGTTGACAAAGCTAAACTTTTTCATTTTTTTTTAATTATTGTCCAACATTAAAATACGTTGTTTATTTCTACTATCGGATGACCTGTCCATTTCTGTGTACTTTGGCGGAATATTGAAGGCTTTTTGATAAAGGTCTGCAGTTTCCTGGAAATACATAACAATACTGATTCGACATTCGAGTGGAATAGGCGTAGCCTTGTCTTCAAACTGAGATAGTTGTTCCTTCAAACATTGAACAACATCCCGAACGCACCCTTAGATTTACCGATACAGCTAGTGATATCTTGTTCAGTTCTTCAGCATTCGGTAGAGACCATACTTCTCAGCTGTTGAAAACTCTCTACTTTTTCTACTGGTTGCTGCGCAATATTTATCTAAGAGCATGAGTGGGAGGTTCCGAGGCTGATTTCGCATTTCTGCTTCTCCTTCCCCCCTTGTTTCCATTTAAGGGATACTAACCCTGTGCGATAGCAAGCATACATCGTCTGCAAGATGCTTAAGGTATGTTTTCAGAACCCATTTTATTTCTCCGTTTCTTGTTAAGGCCGCCCGGACTTTAAACTCCGAAAACCTACCTCCGTGTAAGACGAGACACTTAGACCCATCATAAGTTGACTTAAAATAGAGATAAGCTTATCCGGGATACCCTTCTTTTGCAAGCCACATAAACTCCCTGTTGTCAAAAGCTTTCTCAAAATCGATAAACAGAAATACTTCTCGAGGCTTCGAGGCTTCGCACTTCATCAGGTTTCCATTTTTTGAGAGCTTGGCACTCATTCACAAGTATATAGATATTCCTTTAAAACGGATAGTTTTCAAAGCCACGTACGGGGCGAAATTTAATCGATAAGATTTATAAAATAAAAAAAAATCCCTTTTTCACTCTTCGGGAAAACGCTTATAGACCCATGCTGCTTCTTTGAGTGGTTTTTGGAATTCACTCGAAGAATTAAGCGCTGCTTACTACAGTTCTGCAAAAATGTCGTCAAGCCCTACCAAATTATTGTTTTTAAATGCTTTGATCGCGGTACGTATCTCTTCTTAATTGAGGGTTATAGTGCGTATTCGGGAATTTGTTGCATCGGGAAACTTAGCAGATGTCAGTTGCAAGTTGCTGTCGAATAAATGATTTAAAACCAAAGCAAAATGCTCCTTCCATCTTATAAGCTGGTCCTTATCCGAGATCAGCTGGAAAACATCTATATCTTTACCGGGTGTTGTTTTGAGATCTGAACACCAGCGAGCTCTTTGGCTAATTGCGGCTTCTTTTGCTTCTTGAAATAAGGCGTTGATGTAAATGCGCTTATGACGTCTTACGCTACGTTGAACCTCTTTCATCTTCATACGGTATAAGGATTTAAGCTCGTTTATTTCTTCAACTCGAAAATGAAAGGTATAAAAATATATGAGATACCTCAAACTTCAGAAAATAAATAAACAATTTTTAATCAAAACAGGGGGCTCAACCCGGATTCATTGAAGAACAATTATGGAACTCTGTCTTTCTGTTCAATTTTTGAGTTTTGTATGTTTTATCTGTTTTGAAACATCACAACTCAAATCTAAGACTATATATATCATTTGGTGCAATTCACCTAGAAAACATGCATTAAAACTGAAAAAGTATAAACAGGAATAGGAGTAAAAACAGATGCCAAGTTAACGGTACTTCTATTTCCTTTTCAAATGATGATGTTAGTAGAATTAACTGTATACATTCTACATATATACCATCTCAAATTGTGGCCACATTGCGCTGTTATCCTGATAAAAACGTGCATCTTTCTATACCAAACGAATGGTATAGAACATACATATTATATACTACATAGTTTTGTCAAATGATATACTAGGTTCTATATGAAAGAAGATTCTAGTACTTCTACATACCACCATAAAGTATAGCACTAGTTAGAGGTACCTTACCCAACCCATACTTTACTTACCTACCTAGTACCCAACTAAATGGATTACCAAACGGATACGACAGAAAACTGCGGAACTATTTCCAATTTGTAAACGGAAACAATTTCCTGATTAAAGATGGTGCTGTCTGTATACTATACCAGCAAACTGTGTATTAAGCCCTCTTATTATTAAGGTTACACAACCGGAGAACTTCATTCTGTAGGTAGGGTAAGGTACATATGTACGTCTATTCTACAACTTGTAAACGTAGCACTTTAATGGAAGGGTTTGTGTGTTTATAATGTGTAATCTAGGGCACAACTTTGCTGGTATACGAGTACAAAACTGCGATGCTTCTTCCATACCATAACTACTCCCATATAATAAAGCTCACAGTGTACCAACCTACCCTGTACCTCCTAAATGCCGAACTCTATAAGTACAAATATGCTCTAAGGTCAATAAGACGTTTGCATATAGTGTAGGCTCATATCTACATTCTACAGACATTTATGTTGAAAATTATTTTATGCTGACTTCACATCTGCAGCCCGCAAGTTCAAGTGAAATTTGAAGCTCAATTTTTCCCCCATATATATATACAAGAGGTCTCAACGACTCTATACATAATACAACTCCAACAACGACACTTAAGTGGTTATATAGGCAAAGGCAGGAGGCTACACAGGCATAGCTCTATATATCATCATTTAAAGGTACATTAGCCTAGTATAATTTGGCTTTTATACCTATGAGTAACTTATTTGGAGTAGACCCTAATAAAGTTGTAGAATCGTTAAAGCAAGAAGTAGTGCTTAGAGAGAGGATATAGAATTAAATGCTTTCGTGTCCTTAATAGCTAACCTATACGACGAGTAATATGGGAATTTTGCTTTTATGCGTGATTTTATAATAATGTTTATTTTCCTGAATAGATAAGTATACGTTACGTACCTAACCTATGGTGTATAGTAAAGGTACTTGTTGGATATTTATACGAGTAGTTTATAAGGAAATTATTATTTTTGAGAATAGGATCCTTAATTGTTTGTAAGCATAAATGAAATTGAAAAGCAATAATTGATATTGTTATTGATATCCAATATGTTGGGTATGATGAGGCTATTTCAATATCCTTTATCATATTGATTTCAGAAAGGGCTTGTTAACCTCTACTAACTTTGAAGTAGAGAACACCAGGTCAATTAAATTTAAATGAGAACTTCGATTTTGACTTTAAATAGAAATTTAATAATATTATGGGGATATACATATCGTATGCTGAACCCTTAAACCTTTGTACAATAAATGAAAAGGTTTAAAATTAATTTTTGGGATTTAAGGGTCAACTAAGCTGAGTCACACTTTTAGATAAGGATGTAATACAAAATTAAATATACAATTACCCTTATTAATGCTTTAAACTTATTGGAATGTAAAATCTATACTATTATATAAAAGCGAAACCATTTTAAAGTTTGTAACGCACGATCTCAAAAAGTAGTCAACCGATTTATTTGAAATATATTTTATTATTTTCTATATTATTATGAGAGTGTTTATGGCTTTAATTTTGTTCCATTAATTATTTGTCAAACTTAAATATTATTAATTTTACATTTTTTGTCCATTTTTTTCATTAGTTGACTTATACAACCACTCATATCTTAAAACCTATACAATAATCGACAAAGATTAGCATTGCTTCATAAAGTCAATATTGTTGCGCAAAATTTAAGCCTAAAATCACTTCTAAGTTAAACATACAACCTGAGAAATAAATAAAAACAAATTATAAAATTATAAACTTTTTGAATTTATTTTATCCAGGAAATTAGATTCCGTCACAATCGCGAGGTCGCTGCTTTGTTTCATTTCGTTATCATTCCAACATTTTTAATTTTCTTTTCTTCCCATGCTCTTTCTCTCTTAATATGTGAATGTGTTCCATTTAATAGTTACGTTTTTTCTCTTACCTACCTACCTACATATTCAATTTTTCTGTATTGTATAGTTCATCAACTAACCTACACACACACATTATTTTTTTGTTTCTCTAATTCTATCGTCACATCGCTGAGCAGTGTGGGCTCTTTTTTTTAAAGTTACTATGGACATTTAATTAACTACAGTGCCGTGCACATGAAATGCCGATTTATCTAAATAAAAATTAGATCTTTTTTATTTTTCTGGTTCAAGGAAGTGAATAGATTATAATTCTTCCAATTTAAAAATAAAAAAGTTATATTATAATAGCTTGAATTACCAATTTTGTATTACTTCCTCGAACAATAAAAATGAAATTAAGTTAAAATTTTCCTTACAAATAACTCGAAGAAGGTACTTACAATGACGTCGATAAAAAGAGCACACAAATGTGGGTAGGTTAAATCAGTTGCACTGCACTGAACATGAGCAGATGAATAAAAAAATGTGTCTATGGATATTTACACACGCATACCTATAGATGTATGAGAACATTAAAAACACAAATTTGTTTTTTTTTTACCTTAAACTATATTTTTTTGTCGCAAAAAAACGTTTCTAGGTATGAATAAAAGAAAGAAAAGAAGAAAATAGACAAACATTTAATACTAATATTCAAAAAATGTTCGTGGTTACAATTTGCGAAGAAACGCGAGCAGGGGTCGGCTAGTTTCTTATATAAAAAATGCAGATTAGATTTTTCTAGGGCCTTCATCTTAATCCAAGAAAAAAATTTGGTTCGGAATAAAATCGCTTAGAAGTCGATACCTCCATTTATTCACGAGATTTTAAATTTTACGGAATCTTGGAAACAATACTTTTTGTAAGATGAAATTAGTTTAAAGCCAATATTTTTAATATTTGAAAAGCTATTTGAGTCGAAAATCAAGATTTACAATCATATGTTAAGTGTGTCAACTCACTTTTCTGAAAAATTACACCTCCCGCTCTAGCTAACACCTCTTCATATATTTAGCAAACAGCTGCAAGCTCTGCTATTCGCCTCAAAGTGTGGATTAAGAACAATATTGGCCACTCCGTAATTCTTAGGTATATTTAGAATCATTTCCAAAGCCCACAGACTACACCATCCCCCAGATGCAATTAGACAGAAACTTCCAGATTCCAGGATAGGGACTTCCTGGAAGACGAGTCAGTCCACTTTTATACAGATGGATCAAATAAATAAATAAATTGGGTGGCGCAACAGTCCGTTGAGAACTAGTGACTTACAACTCTCAACCATTCCTGTGTGCAAGTACTATTGTCAAGTATGAAAGGGACCTACAGTTTTTAAAGCCGAATCCGAACGGCTTATTTGAGAAAGCACTTTCATGACAAGAATTACTGTTGGAGAATTTGTCAATTCCTCGCAAGAGGCAGTATCCGTGAAAAAAAACTTTAGAAGGCACAGGCAGGGATTGAACCCAAGACCTCTGGCATGACAGTCCAACGCACTTTTATTTTTCAGACTCATTTTTATTCATTATATCTTAAAACTACCTTAAAGCTAGACAAAAATTCATAAAACTAGCCTAATTAACCATAACTTACAACTAACTTACTGGTCCTATACGGACACTCTAAGTTAAACAATAATACTTAATGCTAATGCCTTTCGGCCCTAAGATCTATTTTACTTCAATTCAGTTTTATTTATTTTTGTATTTATTAAAAAATTTGAAAAAAACTAATATCAATATCATTTTTTATTTTTACTTAAAACTACTTAAAATTAGGTCCTTAATATAAAACTTAAAGCTTACTTAAACTACCTTTTCTACCTATAAACTTCTTAAAACTAGAACAACCACAGCAGCAAATCTATTTATCTAACATTTTTTGTTGTCCTGTTTTTTTTCTTATTCCATGTTTTTTTTTAAATTTTTTTTTAATTTTTTTTTAATTTTTATTTTTTTTTATATTTTTTTAAGTTTTTTCATATTTTTTTTTTGTGCCACCATGCCTATTCTACTGAAAACTAAACCTTAAAACTATAACAGTCCAACGCACTAACCATCATGCCACGGTCACTACTACAGATGGATCAAACACAAAAAAAGGGGTGGTGGAGGTGTGTACTCTGAACGACTGAAATTAAGTCTCTCATTCCGCCTTCCCAATCATTGTAGCGTGTTTCAGGTGGAACTTTTGGAGATAAAAGAAGTCTTGTATTGGCTTAAAGAAAATGTGATATCAACATCTCATATCCGTATTTTCTCAGATAGTCAGGCCGCTATCCAATCTCTGGACTATGTCTCTACAACCTCTATAACAGTCCATAACTGTCGATCGTCTTTGCTGGGTCCCGGACCATAGAGACATTCCAGGTAACTGTAGGGTAGATGAACTCGCTAGGAATGGTACAGTACAACCCATTCTACCACGTTTGGCAAATGCTGGCATACCAATCGCTACATGTAGACTATTGCTAATGCAGGACGCTATGACGAAGGCAAACACCAGGTTGAATAACATCACCACGTGTCAGGTCACAATAAACATCTGGTCTACACTAGATTTGAAGTGATCAAGGTGCTTTCTATCTCTAAGCAGATTGCATATAAGCTCGATGATCGGTGTCATAACCGGGCACTGTCTAATCGGAAAGCACGCCACGTGATCACGCGACTGAGCGTATTCTTAAATGACTTTTGCAGAATCTGTAGGGATGACGAAGAGGAGGATACAGTTCTTCACCTTCTCTGTACATGCCCTGCTCTAGCTCAAAAACGCAAGAAATACCTAGAATAATTTTTTCATAACGATCTAAACGATCTAAATCATAGCAGTATAATCAGCCTCTCACGTTTCGTAAGGGACTCAAACTGGTTTCATTGAGGTTATAAGAAAGCCTTAAAATTCATGTGGTATCACAATGAGCCACTAAACATTAACCTTACATTACCTACCAATTCCGCCTAAAAGGGGTGATATAGACCCCCGATTTCATTGACCAACAAAAATTTTGAGGTACAAAATTTTGAATTACAGAATACAGTATTTTACTCAAACACAGTTTTGTAATACATTTTTTTAAAATATTTGTCCATTTATTTTTTTCTATTTATCTATTATCAATATGATCTTGCCAAGAAATCAAGGTATTTCTTTTAAAACATTCAAGTTAAAAAATCTTTCCCTTTGTTGTAATATTTCAATCATTTTTATAATAGTTTTTGAGCAAGTTTCTGGAAATAGTTGATAAAATTTAAGTCTACGATTAAATATAAATGTCCAATAATTGCATTCCAAATTTAATTTTATGAAATACCAAAAACCAAAATAATTAAATAATTTTTGAGAAAGTGATTCTTATACTATTTATCCATAAAATTTTTACCTAAGGATCCATTCAACAATATTGTTTTATTAAACATCTATTATAAGTGAAAATTGAAAAGTTTCAATGATTTTATTCCACAAACCAATACAAATAATAATAAAGCTCTAGATCCACTTCTTCCCTACTCTGACCTTTTAACTTAATTAAAACTGTTGATGTTTTGATTTATAGAAACATGTTTCTCAACTTATATTTCCTTTCAATAGAAGTCATTTGCCCTTTCCCACAATTATACGAATTATTATGCCACTTAATAAATTCCATGTTTCTCTATGTGAGAAATTAAGTCTCGAATAAATATAGGAAAACCTTTATAGCTTATAATATATGGATCTCTGATGAAGATTTATTGATTCACAAATGTAAACATATATATATGAAAACAAAAAAAAAACGAAAAACCGGAAGTGAATTGCTTAAGGCACGCGCCATATCCTGCATGAATTCAACTAATTAGCTATAGAATGTTAATAGGATGTGATTTGATTTCCTATACATACACATACCTTTAGCTACCAAACAAAAAATATTTAGCCATTTTTATCCATACCCATCATGAAGTTTCTAGTTAATGCGGCAACAAATCTTTGGGGAAATAATGTCCATGTCCAGGACTTAGCAAGCGAGCGAATAAATCTTGATCTATAAAAATCAATTTGCGTTAAGTGCTCATATATTTGCCAAAAGGCGAAGTATTTATGCCTATAAAGACGCCATCGCTATCGCCATCCAAAGGCAGAGTGTATTTGTGTCGGAAACAGATCTTTGATCCCAATTTCCAGTTATAACATTTACTTAAACATATACTCAATTCATATAATGTACCTAATGCCATCAACAACTAACGTGTCATCTTTCAACTCCAGTATTTTAGCATTCAAGCATTCCCTGTCATCATGACATAGAGGAAGGGTATTATCTCGTATGGGTATAGTGGGTATGGGTGCCTCAGGGTTTCAGAGTTGAATTGAATTTCCCAGGAACACGGGACTCATGTTGTAGAAAGATGCCCATGAAATATATGATTATTGACAGGTACAATATGACTAACTCTCGAATGGGTTTTCCCGTAATCTGTCTCTATCTGTTTAAGGCTTTAAATAAAGATATGAGAAAATACTTATACCTCTACCTAGGATAACTTGAACCCAAATCAAACCACCCAATAGCTAAACCCGTCCGTGTTCACAGTAAAATGTGCTTTGTATCTTTCACCAAACCAAAGTTAGAGGGCGTGAGAACGGATATGAAGTTATGGAACCGTTAAGAACATACAACGAAAAAGAAAAAAAAAAGAAACGCCACAAGATACGATTCCCATAAGGAACTTCCGCCGATGTTCTGTAGTATGGTGGTAGAGGCGGTGCGGTGGTGGTGGCATAACTCAGATATCATGGTTGGCATAAAAAGCGAAAAGCCAGAACCTCCTCACTTTGTGAATCTGGGCGCATGGGGTGTGTGATGGTTTTGGGTTTTGGGATTGGGTGTATCTTCGTTGTTGGATCTATTTAATGCAAGCAGTCAGTCACCCTGGGATGTTTTGGAAAGATAAACGGTTTTCATTGCTGGAACATTGATTTATTAGACGTGGACTGGCTCCTTGTGCTGTGGCTCATACGATGCCTGGTGGCCTGGTTGGGTGTCGACTTGACTTCGAGTGCGTAACGATTATGTAACCAATTTGTTGGCACCATTTCCTTCTTTTTGTTTGTTAAAGCCCTATCATAGATAAGCAACCGCATAGAAAACAACCTTTTTTAACATACCACAATTGTGGTTAAGGATTTAACATTTAAACATTTTTTTAAGTACGCATCCCCATTCCTTATGTTGTTTTGAAAAGGTTACAGAAACACAAACCTTATGTCGGAATTATTTTTAAAGTACAATTTAATTTTTTTTATGAATCAAAATGAGGTTTGGAAAATTTTATACTTAAGCAAAAAATCTCTTGCAAATGAAGGACCTGACAAATGATATTTCAAACTACCTAATTAGGAAAATCAGGATTGACCAACTTCATACTGTGATTTCAAAAACATCAGTCCTTTCTCAAGAAAATTACTGGCGTCAAATATTTCCAATGAAATGATTAATTATTATTTTTGCTAAGAGGCTATAGTGCAAATGTTTATTGGCCAAGTCACATTTCGTTAGTATTTATCTCCTGAGGTATACATGAATGTGAGCCCAAAACTCAACAATTTCAATATGAACACAATTTTCTATTCATTTAATTAAAATTTACCGAAAAAACGAAAGGAGCACCAATCAAAATGAAAAGTAATATAAAAAGAAAGTTATAATCAAAATAATACGTATACGCCTGAGTGTATCCTCATTTTTTCTTAGTATTCTTTCAGGTAATAATTACTGTTTATATGGAAAAAACACATTTTTTAAAATTATTATTTAATTTAACTTCAATTTTTAATATCTATATATGTATAATGGAGTTTAAAGGTTGTTTCACTGTTAAGTTTCTGATATTGACACATAATTTATTTTATATTTTTCTCTGTGAAGTCAATTAAAATATTAACTATACTTTTTCTTTGACTTTAAAAACCTTTTGAAACGCCAGATTTGGATCATATGAGAATATTGTTGTTTTTTTTCAATAAGTGCTTTTAACCAACTTGTAATAATAATTATTAAAATATTTCTTTTATACATTGTAATGTTTTACTCTACTGATAATTTTCCTAGAATTCCGCGTGAATTTTTATAAAATGAAAAAGGAACAAAATTAAAATTATAAATTTATCTTAATAAATTGGAATCATTTTGTCTTTTTCAAATAAAAACAGAGATCTAAATACAAATTTTCTATTTGCACAGTTTTTAATTTTGTATACGTCAATATGTAATTTCTAGAATCACAATATTCTTTTTTTTTTGTAAATAGAATCGATTTAGATGAAACATTAATTTTTAGAAATAAAACTACTATGGATTTTTCATTGTTAATTTGTGTGTGAAATTTGTTATTAAATAATAATTATTTACTTTTGCAACTTTAAATAAACTATGTAGGTCCGTTTATTGTAATTTATTTACTTTTTTAATTTTTTCCCCAAAATTATAATAAACAAATATTTATCTGGAATTGATAATGAATTGAATTTGTATAACATATTTTATTAAATAACATTCTGAGAAAAAATTGAGTTAAAAATGTTTGTTTTTCTTTTTGAGTCGTGGAATTAGTTATTTCAAAATTAAAGAGAAAACTAAAAATAACATTGGTCAACAAACATAAGTTTAAAATACAAGTATTAACTACCAACATTTTGGCTTTTGATACAGTGATTGAGTCAAAACACGTAAGGATATAAAATATTTTTGGGCTACGAAAAGCTCTCACTGTAATGATAAGTTCTGAAGTAAAAAAAAATTGTGATTTAGTATGACATTAAAGTGCAGACAATCACATTATCAGATTAATTTAAAAAAAAAGAGGCTGGGATGCGACCCACACTGATAACTTCCCATCCCGTCAATTTCTCTTGCTTAAAAGTTTTTCTATATGTATCAATTTTTACCAAATTTAAGTACTATTTTCTGTAGATTTTATTTTCTTATGAAAAAACGGACTGTTGTATTTTTATAAAAAAATTACTGAATATCAAAATGAATGTTGAATCGAATGTGAATGTTGAAAACAATATTTTTTATAAGATAAAATTAGTTTGAAGCTAATGTCTCAAATTTTTGAAAAAATATTTAAGTCGAAAAACAATTTTTACCAACTTTCATAAATTTTTTTTTAGATTTTTATTTTTTGTAAAAAAACTATCAATTCAATTTTTTTCAAAATTTGTGCTAATGTTGAAAACAATATTTCTTATAAGCTAAAATTAGTTAGAAGATTTTATCTAAAATTGTTGAAAAGATATTTGAGTCGAAAATCAATTTTTACCAACTTTTTCTTTCAGTTTTTAATTTTTTGTAAAAAAACTGTCTGTAATTTTTTTTTTCAAAATTTTACTGAACGTTGAAAACAATAGTTTTTGAAAGATAAAATTAGCTTAAAGCCAATATCTCAAAGTTTTGAAAAGATATTTGAGTCGAAAATCAATTTTTACCAACTTTTTCTTTCAGTTTTTAATTTTTTGTAAGAAAACTGTCAATTCGATTTTTTTCAAAATCTTACTCAAGGTTGAAAACAATACTTTTTGAAAGATAAAAGTAGTTTAAGGCCAATATCTTAATGTTTTGAAAAGATATTTGAGTCGAAATTCAATTGTTACCAACTTTGAGTAATGTTTTTTTTAGGTTTTTATTTTTTATAAAAAAAACTATCTATTAGATTTTTTTTCAAAATTTTATTAGATTTCAAAAAAATTATTCTTCATTGCACAAAATTTTTTTAGAGATGAAATCATAATTTAGTCGTAAAATTTTCGGAGTGACAAATTTTTTTTTCAATTTTTTTGATTAATAAAAAACACAGTTAATTGGATTTTTTTCCAAAAATATACTTGTTTTGTATCACGTTACAATATATAATAAACAATTTAATTCAAGTCTCTAGCGTCAATAGTTCTTGAGATATTTAGGGTTAACCAAAATTTGCATCTGTTTTTTTAAATGCTATAGTAAAAAAACCACCCACGCAATTTTCTTGAGAGCCCTTTCTGCATTATTATCTGAATAACAACATTTATTTGAAGTCGATATCTCTTCTGGTTCTTGAGCTATGGACGACGAAAAAAACGCCGCGAACGTACGAACGTACGTACACACGCTCGCACAGACATCTTTCTAAAAATCTTTTATTTCGACTCTAGGGACCTTGAAACGTCTAGAAATGTCAACATTTTCAATTTGACAAATCGGACCCATTACAATAACTTCCTATGGGAAGTTAATATTTAAACAAAAATTTAAAATTGATTGCAGAAAGTTTTCAACTAAATAAATGTTGCATCTTTATATTTTTTTTAAGTTTACTCTTGATACAACTGAATGAAATGTTCGTGAAAACATGAAAGCATCAAATAAGCTAAGGAATGTGAATTTTAATGGTGTAGGAAAATTAATAAGATGTTCAATTCAAATAATTTCGAAAAAACTGAATTTTGGTGGAGAGCTTCATTCGTACGTCTTTTAAACTCCTCTCAAAGTCGTCTCATTTTGGACTGCATCAAAAAGAGGAAGGGGTAAAAACGACTCTTTTTTGTAAATTATTCTAAAACTGTTGTTTTTTTTTTTTGAAAACGTTATAGAAACATGGTTCTCTAATCAACAATTATCCAGGCACAATACAATACAAAATAAAATGCACGACTGGGTAGCACGAACTTGCTCACGTATCCAAAGAATTTGTTAACAAATATTTACTGTATTTTAAAATTTAAAAATGGTTCTTAAAAAAAAGTTACTTTTTAACTATTTAAATGCCATTTGATTTCTCAAAAAACATTAATTTTTCAAAATTTGTATTTAAAAAACGTTAGAGCTGTTTTTTTTTATTAATTTTTTATATATGAAATTTTTCACTTTTAGTTTAAAAATATTTTTTGTGCCGTTATTTATAGCATATTAATATACGTCTTTTCTACATTATCTATTTCGTAATAAAAATATAATATTTTTTTTTAATCAAAAATAAAAACAATGACATTTTTGACCATCAAATACTATTGAGAAAGTATAAGAACTTGTGCAGAAAATTGAAATCGGTTCATTAGTTCTTGAGAAAACTTTAAAACAAAATAAGGGTTCTAGGGGGGATACCCTTCTAGAGACAAAAATATTTTATTTTTTATTGAAAGAAGCCAAATTAAGAAAAAAAATTCAACAAAATTAGAAAAAAAATCTATCGGTCTCTTTTTCAGAGAATTCGAATTTTTGACCAAGAAATTTGTATGGGGACTACTGTTATTTTTAGTCTTAAAAAAATGAAAAAAAAACACCTTATACGAATCGGCTCAAAACCTTAACTTCCAAATTTGAAGTCAATCCACCCAATGCTCTGGGTTGTAGGGGCCAGGACAGAAAGACAGACATACGGAATCGGTTGACCCACTTTTTTCGTCTTCTCTACCATCGTAATGTCATGTTTGATTAAAATCTAGAGTTCGAATTTTTTTACGAATGCAAAACTTGCCACATAGTTCCAATATGTCGCAAGAAAAAATCCCCACAGAGATACATGACTTTATTTGACCTGTAGACAGATGGGGGACCGTCTCGAAACCTACCGCGTTCTGTTGTCATGTGTTCTTTCTGTCTGTTGTTCTTTCTGTTCTGTTCTGTTCTTCTGCCTTGTATTAATGTCTTGTGTTGTTATCACCTTACATAGTCTAGTCGCTCAAGGTGCTGTGTTCTCTACTCTGTACATTTATATGCTGAGAAGTGTGTAATGTAATGTAATGTAATGTAGACTTTTGACTAAATGCATAACACCCCAATATTTTACAACCGTTTTTCTTCAAATCTATCAGAGTGTTAACGGCGTATAAATAAAGCCCCCGACTAAAATTCACCCCTGTCGGAATTCGAAGTAATGCTAATGAAATAAATTATGTGGCGCAACAGTCAGTTGAGAACCAGAGCCTTGTGACTTACAACTCTCAACCATTTTTTTGCACGAGTAATGTTGTCAGGAATGGAGGGCTTATTTGAGAAAGCACTTTTCATGGCAATAATTACTCTTGTAGGATTTGTCAATTCCTCGTAAGAGGCAGTACTACTCGAACTAAGGCTATATAATCTTATTTTTCTAGACTATGAGTTTTGGGGAAATAAAACAAAAAAGAACACTTTACTTGATTATATACAAAACATACATAAGTACATATTAGTCATATTAAAACATAAACATCCTTTTTTAAAAATTATATGACACGTGCACACAAATTTTTACAATAATACCTTCATTTAATTTTCTATATTAAGATCCCTAATGGCGTTTTTTCACATTTTAAAACACAAATGTCTGTATATTTGTGAGATATGTCACAGGTTAGGCAAATGTCGACTCTAACAACTTTTTCTCACTCAAACCTTGACAAAAACCTTGACAGTTTCATTACTCCAAGGAACAAAATATGTCCTCTTTAACTACCTTGGGAAATTTCAAAAACTGATATCTAAAGTGAGCGTGTGTAACCTTGACTTGACCACTCTGTTTTTTTTTTTGTGAGGAGTCGTGGAGTACTGATTTTATGTCTACAACCAAGCTTTTAAAAACATGCAATCTGTAAGTTACAGCCGCAAAACATCAATTATGACTTGAAAAATTTTAGTGACAGAATGAGCTACTGCAAGGCCAGCCGAGTCAGCCAGTTGAACGACGCTCTCGACGGACGGACGTTGCATTCCAAAAAAAAATGGGAATGTTTGTTCTTACTTATGTTGTCATAGTTATACTAATTTTTAATTCATTTTTAAAATATATTCTATTCGAAATTCAATTTTTATCAACTTTAAGTAATGTTTTTATTTTTGGCGATAAAAGCTGTCAGTTTTATTTTTCTAAAAATTTTACCAGATGTCAAAAACGTTGTTCTTCGTTGAATAAAATTATTTTGAAGATAACATAATTTTTGTTCGTTAAATATTCGAACTTACAATTATTATTTTTTGTTCAGTTTTTTTGATTTTTTTTAATTATATCAGTTTGGTATCACGTCACACTATATACAAAAAATTAATTCAAATCGCTAGAGTTATTTATTATTGTGAGATATTCTGGGCTAACAAATATTTTAACTTTTTTAAGTTGCAGTGGTAAAAAAACACCCACTCAGTTTTTTTAAAGTCCTTTCTGCATCTTTCTGTGTTATTATCTGTATAATATAATTTATTTGAAGGCGATATCTCTACTAGTTATGGAGATACGGAAGACAAAATATGCTTACGTATGAATGTACGTTCACACGAACTCACAGACATCACTCTAAACAAAATTTATTTGGATTCTAGGGATCTTGAAACGCCGAGAAATGTCAACATTTGAAATTCGACGTGAATCGTTTGTTTTTATCAATTTCTCACTTTACTATATATAGAATTCCAAAAAAACACTAATATTATTTTACCATTTAAAACTTCTACACTTTGTTTCAAATTCGAAGCTTTAATATACTAATGTTAAACAAGTTTAAATTTGTAACGTGTCTTCAGATTTTTTGTATGGTCATTTGCTTTGGTCATGAAGTTTTAAAAAAATTGGTTTTGAAAAGAGTGCTAAATTTTCAATACTACCGAAGTTTTTTTCTTTTATCAAAACTTTTGTTTGCATAAGAAATCGCCTTTATTATTGAAGTTATGATTTTCCATACTCAAACTTATTGACTTTTGTTTAATCATACAAATTCTATTAATATTGTTGTTCCTTAAAATACGTCAAAAACTCTTTATACTTTGTGTTCATTTTACAATATATACCCAAAGGCATTTAGTCTTTAAAAAAAGTTAAGAAATCTTTTTCATCTTCTTAAACTTTCTTGTGAGTTAATTTTAAACTGGATGTTCCGAGCAGACTTTTTTTTCGCAAACTTTTGTTATTTAATTTCCGTATAAATTTATCTGTCTTATACAAACTTGTACATATGTGGTCTAATTTAAAAAAAGTTATTTTTAATTAAAAATTTTACTCACTATAATACGTATACAAAGAATACAAAACTTTGTCATTGAACTGTCTAACATACAAAATACACAGTATACTTAAATGTAAATGACTTCAATATTTTAACTTTGTAAGAACACTACATATAAAAGTACCTACATATGTGAATTGCTTATGTATTTATCCATGGATTGAAATCGGATACACTTTAGTTTTGTATTATCATTAATCAGCATAAATTACGTGCATTCTGTTTTAAATGACATTTTTAATAAGAATGTTTAAGGCAGCACCATTACCATTAAAACAACAGACAACAATGGCACATTGCACATTAATAAAAACATTAAACAACAAAAACAACAATATCAGGAATCCTTTCCGCCTCTTTTGTATGTATGTATATGTTTTGTTTTGCATGTCCTGTGTCCGGAAAGGACTATAATAATAATTATCATCACATCTCTATTAATTGGCGCAAAAAATGAGAACACTTTACTCGAACTTGGTGCTTGTAAGGCAAAGGCTCACATCAAGGCACCACACTGCATCAACATAAATCGTTTATCTTATAGCTTGACGTGTTAAGGGGATTTTTAATGATGCAGTTAATGTCCTCTGTGCACAGGTAGATATAGGCAAATATACATTTATGTAAATTAATCGAAAGAGAGAATATTAAAACAATATTTTAAGTCATTCTTAAATCTGGGATTAAAATTTAAATCTACATAGTTCTTATCTTTGCTTTGAACAAATCTCATATAAAAATCAACATTGCATCGATTAAAGATCAATCTGGAATGACGGAAAGCAATTTTCAAGACATCAAATACATAAATGTAATAGCTCCGCATCCGCATGCTCTAGCTTTATTGCTAACCTGCATGTTATAAACTTACTCACATGATGCTAGAAACTATACACAAGGACATGCTTCTTTCAAGTTGTTCGGTAAGGATATAAGGACGAAAGTGAGTATAGTGACGACGAAAGGAAAGAAACGAAAGCGATGTCGACGACGACGTTCGTTGAAGAAAATAGTTCATGTACAATGCATAGTTGGAATTTTCTCCAAGGAGGCGTGCTAAAAAAATTCAATTCATCATTTTTTCCTGGGGACTTTACTGCGACTGAAAGTCCTTGGGAGAATTTTTTTAACATTGTTGTTCCTATATCTACAAATATGTTTGTAAATATAAAAGTAGATGAACAAACCTTAACTATATAGTGTACCTGTGTGTGTATTATCTTATACCATTTTTGTAAACATTGAATATATAGCAGATTCAGAAAAATTGAGATATTTTGATATTGCTTCATTATGATGAGGAGTGGATTTTTTTCTCAGGACCAAGAAAAATAGCGACAAAAATAAAAATAATAAAGTGCTACCGAGTATTAGAGTGCGTAAATGAGAACTTATTATAATCAACTTTAGAAAAAAATCTTAGAAGTTTGGCGTGATTATTTCCTGGGAGAAGTTTTTTGGTTACATTAAAATGCTACATTTAATAAAGATTTTAATTTAAATAAATTGTTGAAAGTTTTAGTTTTTAAGTTATTTTACTTATTATACTGCAATCATTATGATTGCAGTGAGAATTTAAACCTGAACAGTAGTAGTAATATTACTCAAACAAAATAAAATCATACATTCGTAAACTTTCAACGATAAAAAGTCGATACCAACGACTACAATGATGATTGAAATGAAAGGAAAGAAAGGTATTTACACAGAAATTTAATATCTTTTAGCTGAATCATTCAAGAAAAAGTGGAATTTTATACTTCCTTATTTTTTTTTATTATTTTATTCCTTTAAGTTTGAATTGTGAATTTAAGGATCATTATTCGAAAAAAGTATAAAAATAATGAGTTGTTGTCGAAATACTGTATTAATAATAACACTGTATTTAAAATACTGTACGCGAAAATTTTGGTTTACGAAATTCTGTATGCACAAAGTGTAGTATGGTCGAAATCTTGTTAGACAAAATTCTGTATTTCTATAATCTGTTAACAGTCTAAAAAAAAAATATTGTTGTAATTTGAAAAAGTGTGTACTTTTAATGATTTCTCCATTTACAGAATTTTGAAGTACAGAATTTAAAAAAAGAATTCATTTTGAACTAAGGTATCAAAACAACTTTGGAACTAAGGTATCAAAACAACTTTTCAGTTACACTACTTTCTCAACAAATTTAAAAAATTACATGTTTTAGTTTTCTTTGAATAAACGTGAATCTTTTGTGGTCTTATAAAGTTGTTAGTTTTCAAGTTTGAAGTTGTTTTTTTTCCAATATTTTAACTTTTTGTTTTTATTTTAGATAGTGTAATTGTGAATTTATATAACATTAGTTACTGATGTTTATGTCTTTAGAATTATAAAGACCGTGAGTGTTCCTAAGCGTAACATAGGACACCGTATAAATGTTAATAACACTTTAGTCAATTTCCTTATAGAAGAAATCCAAAAAGCATTTTTCTGTGTAAGAAATAAAAACCTTCAAAAAATTTTACTAAAAATTATTGAACAAATTTTTCGACTAACATATGTATCTCTGGAACAAAAAAATACTGAAAAAATACTGTTGGACCTAAAACTGAGCAGGCTTGGCATAAGCAAGCCATTGTTGTATATACTTTATGATATGCTTAACGGTAGAAAGTTTGTTGTCAAAAGTGGTAATGTAACTTCTACCACAACATTCTTAATTAAAAATGGTCTTCAACAGGAAGCGGTGAATTCGCTGATTCTCTTCAGCATTTACACCAGCGATCTGATAGGTAGCCTTACAAAGGCAATTGCGCACGCCGACGATCTAATTGTGTACAGAACGACCCGAAAGGTTGAGGTTATTAGAATTCTCTTGCAGCGTGATTTCGACAAGATTCAGCGATATTGCGACGACTGGAAACTGAAAATAAATGTCCAGAAGTCGGAGACAATTCTGTTCCGGACTCCGTTGGCTAGGGCCACGAGGGATAAATGCAAGAATTGGCGCAAGATGGTCATCGTTGATCTTCACGGGCAGCCATTCGCGAGCGAGTGTAGTGAAGTACCTCGGTATCTGGTTAGATCAGTATTTATATTTCGACAGACACATAAATGCTGCTCTGACCAGGGCCAGATTAGCCTTCGCTCTGACGAAACGGCTGTTTTTTAGCAGTCGGCTTGACCCCAGAGTGAAAGTAATTTGCTACATGGCCCTCATACAGCCGATGATCGTTTATGGTTGTCCTGTGTGGTTCAACGTTGCCCCTTCCCAGATGGAGAAGTTTCGGGTGTTCGAGCGGCAGTGTTTACGACCCTGTACCGCCTTATATCGAACAGCCGAATCTTCTTACGTGCATCACTATTCCAACGAGGTCCTATACAATGGGGCTCGAATCAACAGAATTGACAATTTCGTGATAAAACTCGTTCGAGGTCACATTGCAAGAGCTATGTCTTCGACCAAGAATTTAATTTTCGGGGCGTTCTATCCGAATGACGAGTATTTTGAGAGTGCACGCTTGAGCGGCTTCATTCCACCAGAGGCATTCCTCTTTTTAGACAGATGCGGTCTGATACAGGATAGATTGGCAGTTCCGCTAATCTACCACGTCAGACGACGAACCGTGGATAGGCGACTCCTGTACAATAGGGACGTCATGGCACAAGGCGGAGCAGAGCTCCTTCGGTTCAGTAGGGCTATGTCCGAACGGGACCGAACTGATAGGGTGAAGCAGGAGAACCAGTTTTGGTGGCTTTAATCGGCACTTGATAGTGGGTAGTCGGGATGGGGTTTAAAGCCTTGGCCGGCTTACGTGCTTGTTTTATAGTTTTAGGGTTTAGTTTTAAGTAGAATAGGCATGGTGGCACAAAAAAAAAATACAAACAAAAATACAAAAAAGAAAAAGACAAAAAAATACAAAAAAAAATTAAAAGAAAACATGGAATAAAAAAAAAAAAAAAAAAAACAACAATATATGAAAAACAAGAAACGTTAGATAGTTAGATTTGCTGCTGTGGTTGTTCTAGTTTTAAGTAGTTTATAGGTACAATAGGTAGTTTCAGCTAGCTTTATGTTTTATATTAAGGACCTTATTTTAAGTAGTTTTTAAGTAAAAATAAAAAAGGATATTGATATTAGTTTTTTTTGAAATTTTGTAATGAAAACAAAAATAAATAAAATGGAATTGAAGTTAAATAGATCTTAGGGCCGAAAGGCATTAGCATTGAGTATTATTGTTTAACTAAGAGTGTCCGTATGGGACCAGTAAGTTAGTTGTAAGTTATGGTTAAGTAGGCTAGTTTTATGAATATTTGTCTAGCTTTAAGATAGGTTTAAGATTGAATTAATAAAAATGAATTTACAAAAAAAAAAAAAGTGCGTTGGACTGTAATGCCAGAGGTCTTGGATTCGATCCCTGACTGTGCCACCTAAAGTTTTTTCATGGGTACTGCCTCTTGCGAGGAACTGACAAATTCTCCAAGAGTAATTCTTGTCATGTAAGTCACTATAGTTCTCAACGGACTGTTGCGCCACCTAATTTATTTTTTTTTTAATTATAAAACTACCCACTCAATTTTTTTGAAAGTCCTTTCTGGAGTTTTTGATATTATTATCTTTAAATCAAAATTTATTTGAAGTCTTTAATAGTTCTTGAAATATGGGCGACGAAAAAAGGTATCCCAAACGTTCATACGATCATTGATTTCAATTCTAAGGACCTTGAAAAGTCGAGAAACGTCAAAATGTTCTATTCTATTTTAGTTAAGAATAATTAAATCTTATTTAGATTTACAGTGCTTGCTGATATATTTTATTTATTTTTTTCAATATTGTTTTTTTTTTAATTCTAGAAAAATCTGCAGTTATGACTCAAAAGGAACTACAATTTCAATAAACAAAATAAATATAGGAATTACCATACTCTGTCATTAATTTACTGGGAGAAAACGTTTTGGTATGGGATTAAGCGCTGTCACATTTTGGTCCTAGAAAATCCAAGAATGATTATTAAAAAGTCGCTGTGATTTGAATTAACTTATTCGAAATTGAGGCTGGTGGAACTGTTATGGTGAATAAATTGCTCTATTATTTAAAAATAGTATGCCTGTAATTCCCAGAAATTGATGTGAACAACGTTTATTTTCAACAGGACGGCCGGCGCTGCGCTTCGTGCAACTCAAGAAACGAAACAATTGCAACGTAACAACACAAGTTTACAGACCGTATTATTTGTCAAAGAAGTAATAACAATTGAACATACCTATCTTATGAAAATCATACCGTTTTCTCTCAACAATGAATTAAATAAAAAAGAGCCTAGTATGTAACCCACACTGATAATTTCCCATCTTACCCGTTTGTCAATTTATCTTAAAATAAAAAAAAAATATTATTAACAACATTTTGTGTGAGATAAAAAATTTGAAGTAAATATCTATCTTTGTTCTGCTAACACTTAAGTTGAAAACCTTTTCTTATCAGTTTCTTGTTGTTTTTGTAAGTTTTCATGTTTTGTAAAAAAAAAGTTGTTTTCTAAGACAATAACTAAATGCAAACAAAACTATTTTGAATATGATAAATTAAGTTTCTTTGCAAAATCTGTTTTTGTTCCCGACATTATGAGTCGAAACCCAATTTCTATCAATTTTAGCATCATTTTTTTAACATTTTTATATCTTTGACAAAAAAAATATAGTTTTGATTTGTCTTATACCGTTATCATCCGTTAAGAAAACAGAATTAAATCCTTTTAAATTCAATACCTTCATTTATTCACGTGATATCGAGATTCGAACATCAATTTTTACCAATTTTTATGAAAAAAAAACTGACTGTTGGATTTTGATACAAATTTTACTGTATGTTGAAAACAGCATTTTTTAAATGAAATTATTTTAAAGCCAATATCTTAAATTTTTGAAAAGATATTTGATTCGAAAATTTTTAACAAGTTTCAGTAATGTTTTTTGAAGGGTTTTTATTTTGTGTAAAAAAAATTTGTTCGATTTTTCTCAAAAATGTCATTCTTCGTGACGTCCGTACGTTCGCGACGTTTTCTTCGTCGTCCATAGCTCAGGAACCAAAAGCGATATCGACTTCAAATAAATTTTGTTATACAGATAATAATGCAAAAAGGACTCTCAAGAAAATTGCGTGGGTGGTTTTTTACCATATCAGTTTAAAAAAAAAGTGAACATTTTGGTTAGCCCTAAATATCTCACGAACCAATAACGCTAGAGACTTGAATTTAATTTTATATTATTATATTGTAACTGATATCAAACAAATATATTTTCGGAAAAATTTCCAATTAACGGTTTTTTTTTATAAATCAAAAAATTGAAAAAAAAATATTATTTACCTCTAAAAATTTACGAAGAAAAAACGATTTTATCTCTAAAACAATTTTGTGCAACGAAAAATAAATGTTTTTAACATCTTTTAAAATTTTGAGGAAAATCGAATTGACAGTTTTTTTTATAAAAAATAAAAACCTAAAAAAAATATTAATAAAAGTTGGTAAAAATTTATTTTCGACTCAAATATCTTTTCAAAAATTTGAGATATTGGCCTTAAACTAATTTAATTTAAAAAAAAAATTTTGTTGTCAACATTCAGTAAAATCTTGAGAAAAATCGAATTGACAGTTTTTTACCCAAAAATAAAAACCTAAAAAAAACATTACTAAAAGTTGGTAAAAATTGACTTTCAACTCAAATATCTTTTCAAGACTTTAAGATATATGCTTTAAGCTTATTTTATTTTTAAAAAATATCGTTTTCAACATTCAGTAAAATTTTGAGAAAAATCGAATTGACAGTTTTTTTTACAAAAAATAAAAACTAAACAAAAATTAATAGAAGTTGGTAAAAATTGATTTTCGACTTAAATATCTTTTCAAGACTTTAAGATATTGGCTTAAAACTAATTTTTTGTTATAAGCAATATTGTTTTCAATATTCAGTAAAATTTTGAGAAAAATCGAGTTTTTTTACAAAATACGAAATCTAAAAAAACCAATGCTAAAACTTAGTAAAAATTTACTTTCATTTCAAATATCTGTTCAAAAATTAGAAATATTGGCTTATAAACTTATTTTATCTCACAGAAAATATTGTTTGCAACGTTCAATACATTTTTTATAAAAATCCAACAATCAGTTTTTTCATAAAAAAAAATAAATCTACAAAAAATAGTACGCAAAATTGGTAATAATTGATGTTCGGCTTTCGATATCTCGTGAACAATAGAAGATATTGACTTCAAATTAATTTCATTCATCCAATTTGTATTTGTTTATACAAGAAATAATTCTTTTTTAAGAAATGCTACTAAAATTGGTTTTCGACTAAAAATCTCGTTAACAAAAAAATAATTTCGAAATCAAACTATTTCATTATTATGCAAAATATTATTGGTATAGTTTTTAAATTTTTGAAAACTTTTTTAACAAAATACGAAAACCTACAAACTTTTAAGCAAGACAAATCGACAGACAGGATGGGAATTTATCAGTGTGGGTCGCATCCCAGCCTCTTTTTTTTTTAAATATACTTGTTTGGTATAACGTCACATAATATGGTATACAATTTAATTGAAGTCGCTAGCGTTATTCGTTCGTGAGATATTTTTGGTCAACTTTCTTTTTAAATTGCTACAGTACAAAATCAACCTCCACGCAATATTTTTGAAAGTCTTTTCTGCATCTTTCTGTGTTAGGTATTATCTTTAGAACAAACTGTTTTTGATCTCAACTGTTTCTTGAGATATGGACGAGAAAAAAAGCTTCCCTACATTAATTTCTCTAAAAATCTTTGATTTCGATTCTAGGAACCCTAAAACGTCGTGAAATGTCAAAATTTTCAGTTTGACAAATCAAACCAATTACAATATTTTTCTACGGGAAGTTAATAAACAAATAATCCAAAGATTTCTCGAAGCAAAAATAGCTTTTGTTTATAAGAAGATGAAACTTCTTATTGGAAAACTCTGTCTGTGTTATGACCCAATTTTAAAAATTCACTGATAAAGGTAAATTTTATGTTATCTGCTAGAAAACATCATAATCGGTTTAAGAATCTTAAAATGCTATTTCCTATAAAAACCACAATACTTATTTTTTAATACCAAGTTTATCATTATACCACTTATCACCAATTATTATTATAAGCACAGCACATAAACAATTAACACTTTTTTTATAGTTTGAATACTTAATAATATAATGTCTGCAAATAGTTTACTACTCTTTTACTGTATTCCCACATTGATGAACAGGGTGACTCAAATGTACGTTTTATATTGTCAAAGTAATGAAACATCAGACTTTAACTTGTTGTTTTGGAAATAATTATCGAAATAAGAAATATACTCTGGACATTATACGTTCATCCTTCGTAGTATTTAAAAGAAAAGAGTTTAAAAAATCCATCACTTCCAACCCTTTTAGCCTTGAAACTGGCATTTTCTGTCAAACAAAAAAAGTACAAGTCCATGCGACCCAGCCATATGCACTTTTTTTAAATTATTTCTTTCGTTGAACTTGTTAATTTTTCTTTTAACCTTTTTTTCAAGACCTACCACTGTTAAGAAGGTAAAAAGCAAACACATCATAACCTCCATGGTGTACTCAACCAGCTGTCATTAAATAGGCTATTAATTTCATGCAATGTAACTTAACTGACTGCAAGCCCCAAACGAGAACGAGCCGAAGAACCGTAAAGTATATACAACTCTGTACTTGAAAACGTTTTTTCCACCTCCTTGCTAATTGGAACTACCAACATAAGTATGTATATGTAAGTGTATCATGGGGAGCAGGTATTACGTCGGTCGTACTGATGTACTGTACATAGTATATATTTCATTTTAAAGTGCCCAGTAATGGTCACTTAAATTATGTTTTACAGTCTTGTGTGTCAGTTCAGTTCACTTCAGTTCAGTTGGGGGTTCAACGATAAAAAAGTTAAAAAATAAATTCAAAGTGCCACATCAACATCAGTAAAGGTAAATAAACCAATACAAATAAAAAAAAAAAAAGGATCCATGAATTTCAAACTCATTTGGTTGGTCTTGTTGGTGTTGATAACAGAAATATGGGCCCAAAAGGATACCAGTACCAGGATCCTATCGCGGAAACGACGCTTTCTTTCGTTTCCCGAGGGTTCTTCATTTGCGGTTAGTACCAATATCTACAAAGTTACATAGATACACTCATACATATATGTATATAGATAAATCGAAACCCTTGTTAATTAATAATTTTATAAGAGAAATATTGTGCGCTTTAGGCTTCGATTTGCATGACTATCGGAGTAATTGGTAATCCTGTATTGGAGTACATGAGTTGGGCAGTGAATTGGGGAATTGCGTATGATTTGCCCAATCAAACGTGGGTTCGCCAGCACAAGCATGGATTTAGTAACTCTCTTGACGCCCACAATACAAAAGTTCGCTATCGTCGGGATTTATATGAGGGCATTGAACTTGCTATGGATAGGTTCGTTTTTGTACTTACGAATAGTCCTTCAAAGTGTATTTTAATTATTAAATATAATATTTACTTTTCTGAATTGTTAAAGTATGGGGTTCAATGGACGCGATTGTATCTCCCGGACATTGTGTGAAAGTTCAAACTATCTCAAGGAAAGCGGCAAAGGCAACATGGTGGAGGAAATTGTGAAATTGATATTTAGGTTAGTTCCGGTTGATATGATGCGTGATGGTGGCGATGTGGGCGAGATATAATTAACTCTTAATAATTATTAATTATATTTTTTTTTTTTTTAAATTCAATATTATAGTTTTCCGATACGGCACGACGAGGGGACTTTGTATCATCGTCATCGAAATGACCGAGATATTTATCATCATCATTATGATAAAGCATATTATAATGGTGCTGGATCGAATTACGACTGTCAGCGGAAATATCCTAACTGTCATTTTTCACTTCTGGATTTGGCATTGGGTAATTCAAAGTATTCAATGGAACCCACCAAACATGGAACTCATCAGGGATTTATGTAGAAAGAAATTAAATATAAATTGTATGTACTGTACATCATCATAATGAAATGACATTAAATTATAAAATGGTATATTTATCAAAAAAAGAAAAAAAAAATATATTTAAATGTTTGTGTTTTTATTTGTTGTGATTTTAATATTTATTAATGTATTTTTATTTAAAATTGTGACAATTTATTTATATCAATATGTGTAAATACAGTTAAAAAAGTTCATCAGTCTCACTCAGTCATTTATGAATTTGTTTATGTTGGCTGTAGGGATGGGATATTATTGTTATTAAAAGTAATTGGTGTGTATTGTTTATACTCTTTGGTTTATTTAAATTAAAAAATATAAATATTATAAAAATATGTATGTATAGCTGTCTTCACATAAGGGGCGCATTTTGGACTCACTTTAACAAAATTATAATCGAAAATTTTCACTTTAATTTCTTTTAATGTTTTCTTTATTTTAAACCTTATTAGTTTATTTTTGTGAAATTTGGACTTATGGCATCTATAGGATTTCTGTTTTGCCCATTAAAGCTCAACTTTATAGATTATTTTGACAGCAAGAAAGGGCAAGAACAAACGATACCTTTGTATCTTCAGGAATAATACAAAAAATATATTTTTATAAACAATATATGTATGTAATGTAATGTTAAATACGCATAAACATTTCAAAAATCTTATTTTAATTTTTTTATAAATTAATATTATATCCTGTTGACCAAAATTTGTTTATCTAAGGATTTTTTTTAAGTAAAATACAGACAGAATTTATTTATTTTATTTATAAAAACAAAACTTGTAAAGTACTGAGTATTACATAAAATTAATTAAATTTCTCTATGGAAATCAATAATATTCATTTAAATCAATTGGGTAACAAAATTTGTTTTATTAATACACAATTTTTTTTAATAGTAAATATAAATGTAATTTGGGAAAGCATTTAGCGGCCGCAAGAAGGTCAAACTATTATAAAATGTGATCAAATCTTTTCTTAGTATGTGTTTGTTTTTAAAATTTATATATAAGTTGTTAAAGGGTATCTTTTTTTAGATATGTGGTTTTTTGACAGCTGTCACTTAGTTTATAATACTCAGTTTGCATCGGTCAAGTTTATTACTAAAATAATGGTTCTGTTCGTGCTTCATGTCATACAGCTAACGAATCTATCAATTTATTAAAGATACCTTTTGATGAGCTCACTATATGGCATCGTAGTCTTGGGCCTGCAGGATCATGTGATTTAACACCGCTGGACTATTTTTTGTGGGGTTATATAAAGTAGCTTGTTTGTGCAGATAAGGCCTAGAGTGTTGACGCCTTGAATACGGAACCAATTGCTGTTAAAAGTGGTCGAAGATTGGACCTCTCTGCTGCAATTTATTCGAGTCAGCAGCAGTGGGCACTTGCCCTTAAAAATAATGGCAAGTTTTTATCTTTACAATAAAGGTAAGTTTTTAGCCATAAAATTAAATTATATAAGTTTTATTTCTTCTAAAAATATATTAAGCGCTTTTATGAGAGTTTTTCAATAAGGAACAGCATTTTGAATAGCTAACTATTTTTGAGCATTTGTCATTTTTGACAACTATAAACTACACTTTTAACTATTCGACACTAAAGACAGGAGAGCACTTATGTTGAAACTCTATAATAAGGGAATATCGCCAACAACTTCTGCAGCGACCCTTGGAAGAAAAGTATCTGAACAGTTTCTAGTAGAGATATAAGGCTGACACAAGGCTGCTGTCTAAGCCCTTCAGTTTTTGCCTTGTTTATCGACAACATTGTAGAAACTTTACAAGGAAGAGCTCGAATTTTACCAGACATTTTATTAAAGGTGATAATATTCGCAAATAATATTGTCAATTGAAAATTGATTTTTTAAGTACTGCAATAAAAACAGACTCCGGCTAAACTTCGACAAGTTAAAAGTTATGGTTTTTCACTATGAAGGAGAAAGAAATTGCTGCCGCAGCGAAAAATGGAGATTTGGAGAGCATAATATTGAAATCCTGAGTGAATATACATAACTATGCGGAATTCTAGAAATCTTAACTTAAAGAACCACATGACAGAAAAATTATCCAAAGCGAAAAATGCATAAAATGCGACTTGGAGAAGTGTGATGCACAGTAGAGATATCCAGTACGCAGACAAATACTATGTAAGTTATCAGAACAACGCAACGACCAAACCGAATCTTAGCTATGATATCTAAGTTTGGAGACACAAGAAATTAGAAGAACTGGAGCAGATTCTCAGATACTTTTTGAAGCCTACTGTGAAACTACCCAAAAGTACGGCTAAACATATTATTTTGTTGAAAAGAGGTCTATCTCCGTTGTTTATCAATCTCACACTAGTGATTTATTTATTTTAGCAAAACGGAGAACGTGTTTCATTGTGTGAGCAGATGTACTATGCTTTTAGAAACTAGGCGAAGTGTTTTTGGAAAGAAGTATCTGAATGAAATTGAAATTGTCGATATCCTTAATGGCAGAACTTACGGGGAAAATTTGTACAGATATTTCAAATTAGCATTGAGTTACAGAACACGAATCTTCACTGAACTTTTCTAAAAATATACACAAACAAAAATGATGTTAAAATTACAATTATGTAAGTATTATTTTTACAAACTGGCATACGGTATAGTCTGTGCCATATGATGCAAGGTAAACACAACTTTTTTAAATTTCATGAAATAAAATCATTTAAAATCTCATCTAATCTTATCTAAAAATACAGGCCTTAACAACACATTGAAATTCACTTCAAAAATTTTGCATTTTAGGTCATTGTCAAGCACCTTCTTGGCCAGCAATAGTAAAATTAGTGAACAAATGTATGCTGTTGGCCCTGGGGCATGTAATTAAAATGAAGAATTGAAGATCAAGAACAACTGAGAATATTGCTAATGTTGCTCGAAGGGCTGAAGAAAACTAAGAACTAAGATCCTAGACATTTCACAAACGACATCACACCGTATTTTTCATAACGACTTAGATCCTAAGGTTCAGTTATAATTTTATTTGAATCCGGTCCATAACTTCGTATCTTCTCTTGTTTAGTCCTTGAAGTGCAACATCATCCCGAATTTATCTTCAGTAACCAAGGCCGCTTTTAATTGCACTTGTTTTTCAATGTCATATCAGTTGAAGGCCCACTCGGAATGAACAATGGACAGGACACCCAATTTGACACAAAATTAAGCTTCAACAGTTTGAACATTTTGAAAATATTTATTTAAATTGTAAAGCATTTCTAGGACTTTTATTAAATTTGTAAATATTTTTTAAAAATTTGAGGTTCTTCTCAAAAATTTGTATCTGAATAAATTTTAAAACACCAACCTCATTACTTTTAATGAGGTACCAAACTTGTTTGTATATCTTCGACTTGGTATAGCTCATAATATCTTGCAAGGTCAAATCAGAATTATTTGAATAATTCACAACAATCTTAAATTCCTTTTGATAAAATAAAGACAGAAACCTAAAATTCTTGTCACCTGAGCACAGAGAATCATTTTTTTTTTTTTTTTTTTTTTTTTTTTTTATCCGATGGAAATCTTCAAAAGACACTCGGTAAGAATCGGTACCGAGTAGTGTGGGACTCTTACCGCACTAAAACCACCGGTGAATCAGGACCAATCTATGAAAGATCGACAAATGATTTTTATTTCTTAATTTTTAAATCGCATTGGGGGAAGTTTAAGGTTATAGCACTTTCCCATAGCTTTTAGACCATCAGCTCATGAGGCTTGGTTCTTCTTAATCTCCGAACATTGTCTCGTACATTTAATACGGTCTCCATTTCGGAGTTAGTATGACTTTGCAGTCGCTGATTGTGTGATACAGCGTGTTTCTTAACCACTTCTGTAACCATTTCAATTTGAAGGTCACGATGTAGATCGCTATTTCTTATATACCAAGGGGCATTTATTATTCCACGAAGGACCTTGCTTTGGAATTTTTGGATGGGTTCAGCATTTGTTTTCTTTGTACAGCCCCATAGTTGGATGCCATATGTCCAAACGGGTTTCAATACTTGCTTATATAACATTAGTTTGTTCTGGATAGATAGGTCAGAGTTCTTTCCTATTAACCAGTACATTTTTCTGTACTTCAAGTTTAGTTCATCTCTTTTCTTTTTGATGTGTTCTTTCCATTTAAGCTTTGCATCCAAATTCATTCCAAGGTATTTGGCGGTATTGGAGTAAGGTACTTCTGTACTGTTTATAAATATTGGAACATTGTTTATGTTTTTGTTTGTAAAGTTTATATGCGTCGATTTTGTTTCGTTTAATTTGATACGCCATTTGTGCGTCCAATCACTAACTTTATCGACTGCATTTTGCAATTTTTGTGTAGCCTTCGTAACGGATTTATCTGGCACCAATATTGCAGTATCATCAGCAAAGGTGGCCATGATAACGTTGGTGTCCACTGGAATATCCCTTGTATATAACAGATACAGGGTTGGTCCTAGGACACTTCCTTGTGGTACACCGGCTTCAATTTTCTTAAGTTCCGAGTAATTTTGGTCGTACCGTACTCTAAAGAGTCGGTTCGTAACGTAGGATATTAGTATTTCGTAGTACTGCCTGGGGAGGTCCCTATGCAGTTTGTACTCAAGTCCCAAGTGCCAAACCTTGTCAAAAGCTTGAGCAACATCTAAGAATACAGACGAGCATACTTGTTTTTCTTCAAGTGCCTTTTCCACAACATCCGTAATTCGATGCACTTGGTCTATCGTGGAATGTTTATTTCTAAATCCAAACTGATGGCTCGGAATTAGTCTTCTTTCTTCAATTATTTTGCTAAGCCTTTTCAGTAGTAGTTTTTCAAAAACTTTTGCCATGATTGGTATAAGCGATATTGGTCTGTAAGATGTAACTTCTGTTGGTGGCTTACCTTGTTTAGGTATAACAATGACTTCTGCAATTTTCCAATGATGTGGCACATATCTTAGTTTAAGGCATGCGTTTATTATAAATTGGAGTTTCTTGAAGGCTATAAGAGGCATTTCTTTCAGAACCTGAGCAGTTATAAGATCGTACCCTGGTGATTTTTTGTTTGACAACTTATGTTGACACATGCTTCTTACTTCTTTGAGCGTGACAAAAGGTATTTCACATTCGTCGTTTCTGTCAACAAACTGTAAAGGATCTGTAGCTGTGCTTGCTGGGAATGGCTTGAAAACATTCGCGAGATGTTCAGCGAAGAGATCAGCCTTTTGTTTCGGGTTTCCGATCCATTTACCATCTTGAGATTTTATCGGCGGGTTTTGTGTCTGAGGTCTTTTTAGGCGCTTAGCTGCTTTCCATAAGGAGTATTCTGTAGAAGCATCCGTCGTCAGACTTTTCAGGAATCTACTTAGTGAATCATTTTTAAACTCACAGATTCTTTTTTTTAATTCGTTGTTAAGACGGTTAAAAACTACCTTATCATCTGGGAATCTCGTGGATTGCCATTTTCTTCTAGCTCTTCTTTTTTCCAAAATCAACTCCTTTATTTCGATAGGATATTTTATTTCTTTTTCTCTCGCATTCGAAATAGTTGGAGTACTTTCTTCTGCAGCCTGCTGCACATCAGCAATAAATTGTTCTACTTCATGATCAATTTGTTCAATTGTTTGCATAGGGGATCTTAGGTTTATAAAATTTTCAAGTTTGTCTCTGAATTCGTTCCAGTTTGTTCTGTTATTCACGAGCTTGGGATTACTTTTTTCTATTATTTCTGTTTCGCTCAGTGATAAAATTACTGGAGTATGATCTGATGATAAATCGTAATTACCTTCGACACTTATATGATTTCGTTTAATACCTTTAACCACGAAAAAGTCTATAAGGTCTGGTATTTTGTTAGTATCAGATGGCCAATATGTTGGCGAACCAGAAGAATAAAATTCGCAGTTGTATTTTCGGCCTGCTTGGTATAGCCGTTTACCTTTTGTTGTTATGAGCCTAGATCCCCATTGGGTGTGTTTAGCATTGAAGTCGCCACCAACAAGGAAGTTATGTCCTAACAAATGTAGGAGTTCTGCATAGTCTTCTTCAGTTGGAGAGCGCCTCGGAGGGCAGTATATAGCTGCTATTTTAAATTCTTTCTTTTTTATACCAATACTTATTGTTGTTACTTGCATGTTTTCATTAGTAAACTTTGGTTCTTCATAGTGTGTTAAGCACTTTTTTATAAGTATTGCTGATCCTCCCCTAGCTTTGTCAGCTGGGTGCGGAGCGTGATAACATGTATAGTTTGGTAATTTATTATCAAGACTTTGTTCAAAAGCGAGGTGGGTTTCGGACACCAAACAAATGTCTATATGCTCTATGTCTAAAAAGATGTTTAGTTCTGATACATGCTGTAAAAGACCGTTTGCATTCCATGTTGCGATTTTGAGTGTTTTGTCCATCATTGTTTTTTAAGAGCGACTTCTTCGCTTAGCTGTTTTATGTTTAAATCTTGTTGGTCAATCCTTTTCAGGATGAGTTCCAGCATTTCTTTTATAGAAGTTTCCTCATTCTTCCGCACATTTTTTATAATCTGGGAATAGGATTTATTTTCATCACTTTTACTTAGTGCAATTGCTTTTCCCGGTTGATTTTTAGTAATGTTATCGACCGTTACTTTTTTGCTTTCAACTACTGGTTTTGTGTTGGTTGAGTTTCTAAGCTTGTTCCCAGTTTTGTTTTTTCTTTTTGTGTCTTGGAACTTTTTTGCTACTGGACATCCTCTGTAACTTGCAGGATGATTGCCTTGACAGTTAACACATTTCGCTTTCTGTTCTCTGCCAATGGGACAGTTTTTAGTTGCATGACTGCCTTCGCATTTAACACAAGCGAACTCGCGATTGCAGTATTTTTGTGTATGCCCAAAGGCTTGACAGCGCTTACATTGTGGAACAGTTTTCGACTTTCGCAGTGGTTCAATTTTGACAACTATGCCCATAATTGATTTAATACTGTAAATCTTATCGAGACTTTCTTTATTTTCAAACGTGAGCATAAATAAAGGTAGAGATCTCTTTTTTGTCGTTGATACCCCAGTGGAGTCTTTTACTATCTCATTTTTAATAAGATTATTGGCATCGAGAGCTTGAAAGCCTTTTTGTATAAGGTCTTCGACAATTTCTTTGGCAACACATGAACAGTGAAGGCCTCTTGCTACTACTTTTATCGATCTTGTAGCTTTATTTTCGTACGAGTGCCACTGAATTTTCTTTTTGTTCAATTCTTCAGTGACAGATCTATACGCATCGGCGTCTTCAACAATGACTTTCCAATTGTCTTTATTGTATGATGTATATTTACATGCCTTATTCGTGCATTTTTCTAGTATGCTCTTTAGCTCGCCAAACATTGCCAATCCGGAGATCATAATTGGAGGTGGGGCAGTTTGCCTGGTACCTTTAACGTGAGACTTATTTTGGGGTAAATCTCTTATTTCTTTATTGGATGCTCTCATTATTGTAGCAGTATCTGATTTTGAACCTGTTTGCTGACATTTTATAACAGCCTCTGGGCTACTCTCTGCTTTACGTTTCTTTGACTTACGTTTATTTCGGTTTCCTTCAGTTTCAAGGAGGAGCTCTTCCTCATCAGTATGAAACTCATTAGCAGTTTTTTGTGGGCTTTTCACTACTGGTGACCTTTGACTTGATATGTTGTCTTTCACGGACTTTTTGTCGAGCAAGCTGACTTTTTCTTCAAGTCTCTTCACTTGTTTCTGAAGACTTTCAACAAGGGCTTCAAGTTGTTTTCTGGCTAAGATTTCTATTTGCCATTTATCGAAATAATTTTCGGATTCAACTTGGTGGATCTCGTTGTTTTTTGTGGAACACTGCTGATCTTTTGTTTCGATCTTTTCATAGATGGTTCCTTTTTCGTTAATGACTTCTATGTCATTTGATTTTTGCGTTGGGGTTTTCGATGGCATAACCCTTGGTGATATTTTTGGTGGAGTTCTTAGTGTTTTTGAACTCCGTCTATTTCCTATAAGCAATAATTGGTCCTCCCCAGAATCCGTAGGACCGATCTCCGAAGAGAGTGGATTTACCAGTTTATCTGGATTGCCACCTGGGGTATTATATCTATTTGTTTTACTCATTGCCATATTTGTTTTTGTTTTTGTAACTTTTGTTTAGTCCCATAAATAGCTCAGTTACCTCTTCTATTTAGGTTTCTTGGAGAGCTGGGTCTTCAGAGCGATTATCTTATCTTTTGCTCCTAATTCCTGAGAAGGTAGCTCAGGTGTCTCAGCTCTTGGATTCAATAGATCCAACGCTCGTCGTTAGTTCACCTTACGGTTATCCAGCGGGCACCACTTGGAGGTGACGATGCGATTTTGCTCCGCCCAGAGAATCATGACACAACTTATAAAAATCAAAAAACCAAACGAAGATGAGCGAAATACCTAAAATAAATAATATGGATTTTCTTTGGCATTGATTGTAAATCAAAACTTTCTCTTCTGTATTTGCAGTAGTCCTTATTTATACTATATCCGTAAAGTCCTTAGCTATAGTCGCTTCTATCTTTCATAATGTCATTGCGGGATTATGCAAAGTCACTACGCTGTATATTTTCTGTGGCACAGATTCCTCTGTAGTCCTGTCCAAAAGTAAATCAGTTCTGGTGATTCGCATTGATTAGATTCTCTTTAGAGAATGGAGAGCGACAAATATAATACGATGGTATTTCTTTTTCTTTTCAATGATTCTAAGCACGTTCGGAATTCAATATACACGGACAGGACACGCACCAGGAAAAAGCAAGAAGAAGAAAAAAAAATCATAAAATAATATCTAACCCCTTGGGGCGGGATTAAAATGAGACAACGAGGAAAAGGACACTATGTATTTTCTTTAGTAAAACTTTAGCTTTCCCAGAGAGATTTTGATATTATCCCTTAAACATGAATAACACTGGACATGGACACAATTCAAAAATTTCTCCTAAAGAAAATATATACATACATATAGAAGTTCAGGAGCAACACACAAATTATATGATATCCTTATTCAATATAAACATAACAATGATATTATTTACGTTATTATAATTATTGATATTTTTAAATCCTTGTGACAGGAAGGTAGATCCTGCATACAGAGAAGAAACGATATAAAACGATAAGGACTTGCCTTTATATAAGGATATATGTAAATACCTTTTTTGGTTTTTATTTTTACATTTTGTTGAACGGAAGTACCATTTCTGAAAATTATCAAAATTTCTTACTAAGATGCGACTAGTGAAGAAAGCAGTTTCAGAGATTTCTTCGTTTCTAAGAAATAAAAAGTAATGTAATAGGTACAAACATATCAAGCTTATATTTCAAAGAAATGATGTTTCTGATTGTTTACTCTCTTGAAGGATTTTGTGTCAGCGACAGACGTGCGTTGATATTACTAAGGGAAAAACTTGCAGTATTTTTCTTTTAATTGAAAGAAGTTAAATTCAGAAGAAGTGCAGTGTACACTGTACGTACATACGCATGTATGTAAATGCTCAGGGTGCATATGAAGAAACATTGCCAGAAAATACGGCTACAGATCCCTTACAGTTTGTTGATAGAAACGACAAATGTGAAAATCCTTTTGCCACTACATTAAAAGTAAAACGCATTTTGTCAACATAAGGTACCTATCTAATAACAACTCACAAGGAAACGATCTTACCACTGCTCAAGTTTTGAAGGAAAAGCCCTCGATAGCATTCAAACAATTTCAATATGTAAAAAATGTAAACCTTAATAAGGTACGTGACATATCATTGGACAATTGTTATAGATGTCATTATTACACCGAAACAAGGAAAGGCATCGCCAGATTAACATCTTTCAGACCAATATCACTTACATATGCCAATAATAGAAACAGTTTTTGAAAAACTGGTACTGAAAAGGCTCACCTAATAATAGAAGAAGTACATCGAATTACGGAGGTGGTGCAAAAGGCGCTTGAAGAAAGATAAGTATGCTTAGTTCATTTATCAAGTATATTAGTTTATTAGTTTGCGTGTGGGACATACTCCATTTTCTGAGTGTGGCGTATTTAATTTTCTTGGCAAATTTTGTGGGTGTGGCCTAATTGTGAGAGTGGCTAATTTTTTGGGCGTGTCCTATTTGATGTTCTTATTTTGTGGGCGTCGCCTAATTGTATTGTGGGAGTGGATAATTTTTTGGGCGTGTTATGTTAAGTTTTCTTGGCAAATTTTGTGGGTGTGGCCTAATTGTGGTAGTTGCTAATTCTTGGGCGTGCCCTATTTAATTTGTGGGCGTGGCCTACATTATTTTCTAAGCAAATTTTGGGCGTGGCCTATTTTGTGGGCGTGGCCTATGTTATTTTTTGTCAAATTTCGTAGAGGCCTAATTGTATGAATGGCTTATTTTGTGGGCGTGGTATTTTTAATTTTCTTGGCAAATTTCGTGGGTGTGGCCTAATTGTGGGAGTGGCTAATTTTTTGGGCGTGCCGTATTTAGTTTTCTTGGCAAATTTTGTGGGTGTGGCCTAATAGTGGGAGTGGCTAACTTTTTGGGAGTGCATTATTTAATTTTCTTATTTTGTGGGCGTGGCCTAATTGTGGGAGTGGCTAATTTCTTGGGCTTGTCCTATTTAATTTTCTTATTTTGTGGGCGTGGCCTACATTACTGTCTAAGCAAATTTTGGGCATGGCTTATTTTGTGGGCGTGGCCTAATTGTGGGAGTGGCCTACATTATTTTCTAAGCAAATTTTGGGCGTGGCCTATTTTATGGGCGCGGCCTATGTAATTTTTTGGCAAATTTCGTATAGACCTAATTGTATGAATAACTTATTTTGTGGGCGTGGTCTATTTAATTTTCTTCCCAAACTTTGTGGGTGTTGCCTAATTGTGGGAGTGGTAAATTTTTTGGGCGTGCCCTATTTAGTTTTCTTGGCAAATTTTGTGGGTGTGGCCTAATAGTGGGAGTGGCTAAGTTTTTGGGCGTGTCCTATTATATTTTCTTATTTTGTGGGCGTGGCCTACATTATTGTCTAATCAAATTTTGGGCGTGGCCTATTTTGTGGGCGTGGCCTATGTTATATTTTGGCAAATTTCTAAGACTCCTAATTGTATGAATGGCTTATTTTGTGGGCGTGGTATTTTTAATTTTCTTGGCAAATTTTGTGGGTGTGGCCTAATTGTGAGAGTGGCCTACATTATTTTCTAAGCAAATTTTGGGCGTGGCCTATTTTATGGGCGCGGCCTATGTAATTTTTTGGCAAATTTCGCATAGGCATAATTGAATAACGTATTTTGTGGGCGTGGTCTATTTAATTTTCTGCCCAAATTTTGTGGGTCTGGCCTAATAGTGGGAGTGGCTAACTTGTGGGAGTGGCTAATTTGTATGGTGTGTTTTATTTAATTTTCTTATTTTGTGGGTGTGGCCTAATTGTGGGAGTGGCTTATTTTTTAGGCGTGTCCTATTTAGTTTTCTTGGCAAATTTTGTGGGTGTGGCCTAATTGTGGGAGTGGCTAACTTTTTGGGCGTGTCCTATTTAATTTTCTTATTTTGTGGGCGTGGCCTACATTATTGTCTTAGCAAATTTTGGGCGTGGCTTATTTTGTATGCGTGGCCTATATTATTTTCTGGCAAATTTCGTAGAGGCTTAATTGTATGTGGGCGTGGTCTATTTAATTTTCTTTTCAAATTTTGTGGGTGTGGCCTAATTTTGGGAGTGGCTTACTTTTTAGGCGTGTCCTATTAAATTTTCTTATTTTGTGGGCGTGGCCTACATTATTGTCTAAGCAAATTTTGGGCTAGGCCTATTTTGTGGGCGTGGCCTATGTTATTTTTTTGGCAAGTTTCGTAAAGGCCTAATTGTATGTGGGCGTGGTCTATTTAATTTTCTTGGCAAATTTTGTTTGTGTGGCCTTATTTTATGAATGGCTTATTTTGTGGGCGTGGTATTTTTAATTTTCTTGGCAAATTTTGTGGGTGTGGCATAATTGTGAGAGTGGCCTACATTATTTTCTAAGCAAATTTTGGGCGTGGCCTTTTTTATGGGCGCGTTCTATGTAATTTTTCGGCAAATTTCGTATAGGCCTAATTGCATGAATAACTTATTTGGTGGGCGTGGTCTATTTAATTTTCTTCCCAAATTTTGTGGGTGTGGCCTAATTGTGGGAGTGGCTAATTTTTTAGGTGTGTCCTATTTAATTTTCTTATTTTGTGGGCGTGGCCTAATTTTGGGAGTGTTCTATTTAATTTTCTTTGCAAATTTTGTGGGTGTGGCCTAATTGTGGGAGTGGCTAATTTTTGGGCGTGTCCTATTTAATTTTCTTATTTTGTGGGCGTGGCCTAATTGAGGGAGTGGCTAACTTTTTGGGCGTCCTATTTAATTTTCTTATTTTGTGGGCGTGGCCTACATTATTGTCTTAGCAAATTTTGGGCGTGGCCTACTATGTGGGCGTGGCCTATGTTATTTTTAGGCAAATTTCGTATAGGCCTAATTGTATGAATAACTTATTTTGTGGGCGTGGTCTATTTAATTTTCTTCCCAAATTTTGTAGGTGTGGCCTAATTGTGGGAGTGGCTAATTTTTTGGGCGTGCCCTATTTAGTTTTCTTGGCAAATTTTGTGGGTGTGGCCTAATAGTGGGAGTGGCTAAGTTTTTGGGCGTGTTCTATTATATTTTCTTATTTTGTGGGCGTGGCCTACATTATTGTCTAAACAAATTTTGGGCGTGGCATATTTTGTGGGCGTGGCCTATTTTGTGGGCGTGGCCTATGTTATATTTTGGCAAATTTCGTAGACTCCTAAATTTATGAATGGCTTATTTTGTGGGCGTGGTATTTTTAATTTTCTTGGCAAACTTTGTGGTTGTGGCCTAATTGTGAGAGTGGCTAATTTTTATGGCGTGTCCCATTTAATGATCTTATTTTGTGGGCGTGGCCTAATTGTGGGAGTGGCTAACTTTTTGGGCGTAACCTATTTAATTGTCTTATTTTGTGGGCGTGGCCTACATTATTTTTAAAGCAAATTTTGGGCGTGGCCTAGTTTGTGGGCGTGGCCTATGTTATTTTTTGACAAATTTCGTAGAGGCCTAATTGTATGTGGGCGTGGTCTATTTAATTTTCTTGGCAAATTTTGTGGGTTTGGCCTAATTTTGGGAGTGGCTTACTTTTTGGGCGTGTCGAATTTAATGTTCTCATTTTGTGGGCGTGGCCTACATTATTGTCTTAGCAAATTTTGGGCGTGGCCTATTATGTCTGCGTGGCCTATTATGTGGGCGTGGCCTATTATGTGGGAGTGGCCTATTTTATTTTTGGCAAATTTCGTAGAGGCCTAATTGTATGAACGGCTTATTTTAAAAGCGTGGTCTATTTAATTTTCTTTGCAAATTTTGTGGGTGTGGCTTAATTGTGGGAGTGGCTAATTTTTTGGGCGTGTCCTATTTAATTTTTTTATTTTGTGGGCGTGGCCTACATTATTTTCAAAGCAAATTTTGGGCTAGGCCTATTTTGTGGGCGTGGCCTATGTTATTTTTTGGCAAATTTCGTAGAGGCCTAATTGTATGAATGGCTTATTTTGTGGGCGTGGTATTTTTAATTTTCTTGGCAAATTTTGTGGGTGTGGCCTAATTGTGGGAGTTGCTAACTTTTTGGGCGTGGTCTATTTAATTTTCTTGGCAAATTGGTGGGCGTGGCCTAATTGTGGGAGTGGCTAATTTTTTGGGCGTGTCCTATTTAATTTTCTTATTTTGTGGGCGTGGCCTTCATTATTGTCTAAGCAAATTTTGGTCGTGGTTTATTTTGTGGGCGTGGCCTATGTTATTTTTTGACAAATTTCGTAGAGGCCTAATTGTATGTGGGCGTGGTTTATTTAATTTTCTTGGCAAATTTTGTGGGTGTGGCCTAATTGTGGGAGTGGCTAATTCTTGGGAGTGTCTTATTTAATTTGTGGGCGTGGCTTTCATTATTTTCTAAGCAAATTTTGGGCGTGGCCTTTTTTATGGCCGCGGCCTATGTAATTTTTTGGCAAATTTCGTACAGGCCTAATGGTATGAATAACTTATTTTGTGGGCGTGGTCTATTTAATTTTCTTCCCAAATTTTGTGGGTGTGGCTTAATTGTGGGAGTTTCTAATTTTTTAGGCGTGTCCTATTTAATTTTCTTATTTTGTGGGCGTGGCCTAATTGTGGGAGTGGTCTATTTAATTTTCTTTGCAAATTTTGTGGGTGTGGCCTAATTGTGGGAGTGGCTAATTTTTTGGGCGTGTCCTATTTAATTTTCTTATTTTGTGGGCGTGGCATAATTGAGGGAGTGGCTAACTTTTTGGGCGTCCTATTTAATTTTCTTATTTTGTGGGTGCGGCCTGATTGTGGGAGTGGCTAACTTTTTGGGCGTGTCCTATTTAATTTTCTTATTTTGTGGGCGTGGCCTACATTATTGTCTAAGCAAATTTTGGGCGTGGCCTATTATGAGGGCGTGGCCTATTATGTGGGCGTGGCCTATGTTATTTTTAGACAAATTTCGTAGAGGCCTAATTGTATGAATGGCTTATTTTGAGGGGTGGTCTATTTATTTTTCTTGGCAAATTTTGTGGGCGTGGCCTAATTGTGGGAGTGGCCTACATTATTTTCTAAGCAAATTTTGGGCGTGGCCTATTTTATGGGCGCGGCCTATGTAATTTTTTGGCAAATTTCGTATAGGCCTAATTGTATGAATAACTTATTTTGTGGGCGTGGTCTATTTAATTTTCTTCCCAAATTTTGTGGGTGTGGCCTAATTGTGGGAGTGGCTAATTTTTAAGGTGTGTCCTATTTAATTTTCTTATTTTGTGGGCGTGGCCTAATTGTGGGAGTGGTCTATTTAATTTTCTTTGCAAATTTTGTGGATGTGGCCTAATTGTGGGAGTGGCTAATTTTTGGGCATGTCATATTTAATTTTCTTATTTTGTGGGCGTGGCCTAATTGAGGGAGTGGCTAACTTTTTGGGCGTCCTATTAAATTTTCTTATTTTGTGGGTGCGGCCTGATTGTGGGAGTGGCTAACTTTTTGGGCGTGTCCTATTTAATTTTCTTATTTTGTGGGCGTGGCCTACATTATTGTTTTAGCAAATTTTGGGCGTGGCCTACTATGTGGGCGTGGCCTATGTTATTTTTAGGCAAATTTCGTAGAGGCCTAATTGTATGAATGGCTTATTTTGAGGGCGTGGTCTATTTATTTTTCTTGTCAAATTTTGTGGGTGTGGCCTAATTGTGGGAGTGGCCTACATTATTTTCTAAGCAAATTTTGGGCGTGGCCTAATTGAGGGAGTGGCTAACTTTTTGGGCGTCCTATTTAATTTTCTTATTTTGTGGGTGCGGCCTGATTGTGGGAGTGGCTAACTTTTTTGGCGTGTCCTATTTAATTTTCTTATTTTGTGGGCGTGGCCTACATTATTATCTTAGCAAATTTTGGGCGTGGCATATTATGTGGGCGTGGCCTATGTTATTTTTAGACAAATTTCGTAGAGGCCTAATTGTATGAATGGCTTATTTTGTGGGCGTGGTCTATTTATTTTTCTTGGCAAATTTTGTGGGTGTGGCTTAATTGTGTGAGTTTCTAATTTTTTAGGCGTGTCCTATTTAATTTTCTTATTTTGTGGGCGTGGCCTAATTGTGCTAGTGGTCTATTTAATTTTCTTTGCAAATTTTGTGGGTGTGGCCTAATTGTGGGAGTGGCTAATTTTTTGGGCGTGTCCTATTTAATTTTCTTATTTTGTGGATGCGGCCTGATTGTGGGAGTGGCTAACTTTTTGGGCGTGTCCTATTTAATTTTCTTATTTTGTGGGCGTGGCCTACATTATTGTCTTAGCAAATTTTGGGCGTGGCCTATTATGTGGGCGTGGCCTATGTTATTTTTAGACAAATTTCGTAGAGGCCTAATTGTATGAATGGCTTTATTTTGAGGGCGTGGTCTATTTATTTTTCTTGGCAAATTTTGTGGGCGTGGCCTAATTGTGGGAGTGGCCTTCATTATTTTCTAAGCAAATTTTGGGCGTGGCCTATTTTATGGGCGCGTTCTATGTAATTTTTTGGCAAATTTCGTATAGGCCTAATTGTATGAATAACTTATTTTGTGGGCGTGGTCTATTTAATTTTCTTCCCAAATTTTGTGGGTGTGGCCCAATTGTGGGAGTGGCTAATGTTTTAGGTGTGTCCTATTTAATTTTCTTATTTTGTGGGCGTGGCCTAATTGTGGGAGTGGTCTATTTAATTTTCTTTGCAAATTTTGTGGGTGTGGCCTAATTGTGGGAGTGGCTAATTTTTGGGCGTGTCCTATTTAATTTTCTTATTTTGTGGGTGCGGCCTGATTGTGGGAGTGGCTAACTTTTTGGGCGTGTCCTATTTAATTTTCTTATTTTGTGGGCGTGGCCTACATTATTGTCTTAGCAAATTTTGGGCGTGGCCTACTATGTGGGCGTGGCCTATGTTATTTTTAGTCAAATTTCGTAGAGGCCTAATTGTATGAATAACTTATTTTGTGGGCGTGGTCTATTTAATTTTCTTCCCAAATTTTGTAGGTGTGGCCTAATTGTGGGAGTGGCTAACTTGTGGGAGTGGTTAATTTTTATGGCATGTATTATTTAATTTTCTTATTTTGTGGGCGTGGCCTACATTATTGTCTGAGCAAATTTTGGGCGTGGCTTATTTTGTGGGCGTGGCCTATGTTATTTTTAGGCAAATTTCGTAGAGGCCTAATTGTATGAATGGCTTATTTTGAGGGCGTGGTCTATTTATTTCTCTTGGCAAATTTTGTGGGTGTGGCCTAATTGTGGGAGTGGCCTACATTATTTTCTAAGCAAATTTTGGGCGTGGCCTATTTTATGGGCGCGGCCTATGCAATTTTTTGGCAAATTTCGTATAGGCCTAATTGTATGAATAACTTATTTTGTGGGCGTGGTCTATTTAATTTTCTTCCCAAATTTTTTAGGTGTGGCCTAATTGTGGGAGTGGCTAACTTGTGGGAGTGGCTAATTTGTATGGCATGTATTATTTAATTTCCTTATTTTGTGGGCGTGGCCTACATTATTGTCTAAGCAAATTTTGGGCGTGGCTTATTTTGTGGGCGTGGCCTATGTTATTTTTAGGCAAATTTCGTAGAGGCCTAATTGTATGAATGGCTTATTTTGTGGGCGTGGTCTATTTAATTTTCTTGGCAAATTTTTTGGGTGTGGCCTAATTGTGGGAGTGGCTAATTCTTGGGAGTGTCTTATTTAATTTGTGGGCGTGGCTTTCATTATTTTCTAAGCAAATTTTGGGTGTGGTTTATTTTGTGGGCGCGGCCTATGTAATTTTTTGGCAAATTTCGTACAGGCCTAATTGTATGAATAACTTATTTTGTGGGCGTGGTCTATTTAATTTTCTTCCCAAATTTTGTGGGTGTGGCTTAATTGTGTGAGTTTCTAATTTTTTAGGCGTGTCCTATTTAATTTTCTTATTTTGTGGGCGTGGCCTAATTGTGGGAGTGGTCTATTTAATTTTCTTTGCAAATTTTGTGGGTGTGGCCTAATTGTGGGAGTGGCTAATTTTTTGGGCGTGTCCTATTTAATTTTCTTATTTTGTGGATGCGGCCTGATTGTGGGAGTGGCTAACTTTTTGGGCGTGTCCTATTTAATTTTCTTATTTTGTGGGCGTGGCCTACATTATTGTCTTAGCAAATTTTGGGCGTGGCCTATTATGTGGGCGTGGCCTATGTTATTTTTAGGCAAATTTCGTAGAGGCCTAATTGTATGAATGGCTTATTTTGTGGGCGTGGTCTATTTAATTTTCTTCCCAAATTTTTTAGGTGTGGCCTAATTGTGGGAGTGGCTAACTTGTGGGAGTGGCTAATTTGTATGGCATGTATTATTTAATTTTCTTATTTTGTGGGCGTGGCCTACATTATTGTCTAAGCAAATTTTGGGCATGGCTTATTTTGTGGGCGTGGCCTATGTTATTTTTAGGCAAATTTCGTAGAGGCCTAATTGTATGAATGGCTTATTTTGTGGGCGTGGTCTATTTAATTTTCTTGGCAAATTTCTTGGGCGTGGCCTAATTGTGGGAGTGGCCTACATTATTTTCTAAGCAAATTTTGGGCGTGGCCTATTTTATGGGCACGGCCTATGTAATTTTTTGGCAAATTTGGTATAGGCCTAATTGTATGAATAATTTATTTTGTGGGCGTGGTCTATTTAATTTTGTTCCCAAATTTTGTAGGTGTGGCCTAATTGTGGGAGTGGCTAATTTTTTGGGCGTGCCCTATTTAGTTTTCTTGGCAAATTTTGTGGGTGTGGCCTAGTAGTGGGAGTGGCTAAGTTTTTGGGCGTGTTCTATTATATTTTCTTATTTTGTGGGCGTGGCCTACATTATTGTCTAAACAAATTTTGGGCGTGGCATATTTTGTGGGCGTGGCCTATTTTGTGGGCGTGGCCTATGTTATATTTTGGCAAATTTCGTAGACTCCTAATTGTATGAATGGCTTATTTTGTGGGCGTGGTATTTTTAATTTTCTTGGCAAACTTTGTGGGTGTGGCATAATTGTGGGAGTGGCTAATTTTTTGGGCGTGTCCTATTTAATTTTCTTGGCTAATTTTGTGGGTGTGGCCTAATTGTGAGAGTGGCTAATTTTTATGGCGTGTCCCATTTAATTATCTTATTTTGTGGGCGTGGCCTAATTGTGGGAGTGGCTAACTTTTTGGGCGTAACCTATTTAATTTTCTTATTTTGTGGGTGTGGCCTACATTATTTTTAAAGCAAATTTTGGGCGTGGCCTAGTTTGTGGGCGTGGCGTATGTTATTTTTTTGGCAAATTTCGTAGAGGCCTAATTGTATGTTGGCGTGGTCTATTTAATTTTCTTGGCAAATTTTGTGGGTTTGGCCTAATTTTGGGAGTGGCTTACTTTTTGGGCGTGTCGAATTTAATGTTCTCATTTTGTGGGCGTGGCCTACATTATTGTCTTAGCAAATTTTGGGCGTATCCTATTATGTCTGCGTGGCCTATTATGTGGGCGTGGCCTATTATGTGGGAGTGGCCTATTTTATTTTTGGCAAATTTCGTAGAGGCCTAATTGTATGAACGGCTTATTTTGTGGGCGTGGTATTTTTAATTTTCTTGGCAAATTTTGTGGGTGTGGCCTAATTGTGGGAGTGGCTAATTTGTATGGCGTGTATTATTTAATTTTCTTATTTTGTGGGCGTGGCCTAATTGTGGGAGTGGCTAATTTCTTGGGCTTGTCCTATTTAATTTTCTTATTTTGTGGGCGTGGCCTTCATTATTGTCCAAGCAAATTTTGGGCGTGGCTTATTTTGTGGGCGTGGCCTATGTTATTTTTTGGCAAATTTCGTAGAGGCCTAATTTTATGTGGGCGTGGTCTATTTAATTTTCTTGGCAAATTTTGTGGGTGTGGCCTAATTGTGGGAGTGGCTAATTCTTGGGCGTGTCCTATTTAATTTGTGGGAGTGGCTAACTTTTTGGGCGTGTTCTATTTAATTTTCTTATTTTGTGGCCGTGGCATACATTATTGTCTAAGCTAATTTTGGGCGTGGTTTATTTTGTGGGCGTGGTCTGTTTAATTTTCTTGGCAAATTTTGTGGGTCTGGCCTAATTGTGGGAGTGGCTAATTTTTTAGGCGTGTCCTATTTAATTTTCTTATTTTGTGGGCGTGGCCTAATTGTGGGAGTGGCTAATTTCTTGGGCGTGCCCTATTTAATTTTCTTATTTTGTGGGCGTGGCCTACATTATTGTCTTAGCAAATTTTGGGCGTGGCCTATTATGTGGGCGTGGCCTATGTTATTTTTTGGCAAATTTCGTAGAGGCCTAATTGTATGTGGGCGTGGTTTATTTAATTTTCTTGGCAAATTTTGTGGGTGTGGCCTAATTGTGGGAGTGGCTAATTCTTGGGAGTGTCTTATTTAATTTGTGGGCGTGGCTTTCATTATTTTCTAAGCAAATTTTGGGCGTGGCCTATTATGTGGGCGTGGCCTATTATATGGGCGTGGCCTATGTTATTTTTTGGCAAATTTCGTAGAGGCCTAATTGTATGCTGGCGTGGTCTATTTAATTTTCTTGGCAAATTGGTGGGTTTTGCCTAATTGTGGGCGTGGCCTATGTAATTTTTTGGCAAATTTCGTACAGGCGTAATTGTATGTATAACTTATTTTGTGGGCGTGGTCTATTTAATTTTCTTCCCAAATTTTGTGGGTGTGGCTTAATTGTGGGAGTTTCTAATTTTTTTGGCGTGTTCTATTTAATTTTCTTATTTTGTGGGCGTGGCCTGATTGTGGGAGTGGCTAACTTTTTGGGCGTGTCCTATTTAATTTTCTTATTTTGTGGGCGTGGCCTACATTATTGTCTAAGCAAATTTTGGGCGTGGCCTATTATGTGGGCGTGGCCTATTATGTGGGCGTGGCCTATGTTATTTTTTGGCAAATTTCGTAGAGGCCTAATTGTATGTTGGCGTGGTCTATTTAATTTTCTTGGCAAATTGGTGGGTTTGGCTTAATTGTGGGCGTGGCCTATGTTATTTTTTGGCAAATTTCGTAGAGGCCTAATTGTATGTGGGCGTGGTTTATTTAATGTTCTTGGCAAATTTTGTGGGTGTGGCCTAATTGTGGGAGTGGCTAATTCTTGGGCGTGTCCTATTTAATTTGTGGGAGTGGCTAACTTTTTGGGCGTGTTCTATTTAATTTTCTTATTTTGTGGGCGTGGCCTACATTATTGTCTAAGCAAATTTTGGGCGTGGCCTATTATGTGGGCGTGGCCTATTATGTGGGCGTGGCCTATGTTATTTTTAGACAAATTTCGTAGAGGCCTAATTGTATGAATGGCTTATTTTGTAGGCGTGGTCTATTTAATTTTCTTGGCAAATTTTGTGGGCGTGGCCTAATTGTGGGAGTGGCCTACATTATTTTCTAAGCAAATTGTGGGCGTGGCCTATTTTATGGGCGCGGCCTATGTAATTTGTTGGCAAATTTCGTATAGGCCTAATTGTATGAATAACTTATTTTGTGGGCGTGGTCTATTTAATTTTCTTCCCAAATTTGGTGGGTGTGGCCTAATTGTGGGAGTGGCTAACTTGTGGGAGTGGCTAATTTGTATGGCATGTATTATTTAATTTTCTTATTTTGTGGGCGTGGCCTACATTATTGTCTAAGCAAATTTTGGGCGTGGCCTAGTTTGTGGGCGTGGCGTATGTTATTTTTTTGGCAAATTTCGTAGAGGCCTAATTGTATGTTGGCGTGGTCTATTTAATTTTCTTGGCAAATTGGTGGGTTTGGCCTAATTTTGGGAGTGGCTTACTTTTTGGGCGTGTCGAAATTAATGTTCTTATTTTGTGGGCGTGGCCTACATTATTTTTTTAAGTAAATTTTGGGCTAGGCCTATTTTGTGGGCGTGGCTTATGTTATTTTTTGTCAAGTTTCGTAGAGGCCTAATTGTATGTGGGCGTGGTATATTTAATTTTTTTGGCAAATTTTGTGGGTGTGGCCTAATTGTGGGAGTGGCTAATTTTTTGGGCGAACCCTATTTAGTTTTCTTGGCAAATTTTGTGGGTGTGGCCTAATTGTGGGAGTGGCTAATTTTTTGGGCGAACCCTATTTAGTTTTCTTGGCAAATTTTGTGGGTGTGGCCTAATTGTTGGAGTTGCTAATTTTTTGGGCGTGTCCTATTTAATTTTCTTATTTTGTGGGCGTGGCCTACATTATTTTCTAAGCAAATTTTGGGCTAGGCCTATTTTGTGGGCGTGGCCTTATTGTGGGAGTGGCTAATTTTTATGGCGTGTATTATTTAATTTTCTTATTTTGTGGGCGTGGCCTAATTGTGGGAGTGGCTTACTTTTTGGGCGTAGCCTATTTAATTTTCTTATTTTGTGATCGTGGCCTACATTATTTCCAAAGCAAATTTTGGGCTTGGCCTAGTTTGTGAATGTGGCTTATGTAATTTTTTGGTAAATTTCGTGGAGGCCTAATTGTATGAATGGCTTATTTTGTGGGCGTGGTCTATTTAATTTTCTTGGCAAATTTTGTGGGTGTGTCCTAATTGTGGGAGTGGCTAACTTTTTGGGCGTGTCCTATTTAATTTTCTTATTTTGTGGGCGTGGCCTACATTATTGTCTTAGCAAATTTTGGGCGTTTCCTATTATGTGGGCGTGGCCTATTATGTGGGCGTGGCCTATGTTATTTTTAGTCAAATTTCGTAGAGGCCTAATCGATGAATGGCTTATTTTGTGGGCGTGGTCTATTTATTTTTCTTGGCAAATTTTGTGGGTGTGGCCTAATTGTGGGAGTGGCCTACATTATTTTCTAAGCAAATTTTGGGCTTGGCCTATTTTATGGGCGCGGCCTATGTAATTTTTTGGCAAATTTCGTATAGGCCTAATTGTATGAATAACTTATTTTGTGGGCGTGGTCTATTTAATTTTCTTCCCAAGTTTTGTGGGTGTGGCCTAATTGTGGGAGTGGCTAACTTGTTTGAGTGGCTAATTTTTATGGCGTGTATTATTTAATTTTCTTATTTTTTGGGCGTGGCCTACATTATTGTCTAAGCAAATTTTGAGCGTGGCTTATTTTGTGGGCGTGGCCTATGTTATTTTTTGGCAAATTTCGTAGAGGCCTAATTGTATGAATGGCTAAGTTTGTGGGCGTGGTATTTTTAATTTTCTTGGCAAATTTTGTGGGTGTGGCATAATTGTGGGAGTGGCTAATTCTTGGGCGTGTCCTATTAAATTTGTGGGAGTAGCTAACTTTTTGGGCGTGTTCTATTTAATTTTCTTATTTTGTGGGAGTGGCCTACATTATTGTCTAAGCAAATTTTGGGCGTGGCTTATTTTGTGGGCGTGGCCTATGTTATTTTTAGGAAAATTTCGTAGAGGCCTAATTGTATGAATGGCTTATTTTGTGGGCGTGGTCTATTTAATTTTCTTGGCAAATTTCGTGGGTGTGCCCTAATTTTGGGAGGAACTAACTTTTTAGGCGTGTCCTATTAAATTTTCTTATTTTGTGGGCTTGGCCTAATTGTGGGAGTGGTTAATTTTTTGGGCGTGTCCTATTTAGTTTTCTTGGCAAATTTTGTGGGCGTGGCCTAATTGTAAAAGTGGCTAACTTTTTGGCGTAACCTATTTAATTTTCTTATTTTGTGGGCGTGGCCTACATTATTTCCAAAGCAAATTTTGGGCTTGGCCTAGTTTGTGAATGTGGCCTATGTAATTTTTTGGTAAATTTCGTGGAGGCCTAATTGTATGAATTTTTGAGCGTGTCCCTCTGTAATTGTCTTATTTTGTGGGCGTGGCCTACATTATTGTCTTAGCAAATTTTGGGCGTGGCCTATTATGTGGCGTGGCCTATTATGTGGGCGTGGCCTATGTTATTTTTTGGCAAATTTCGTATAGGCCTAATTGTATGAATAACTTATTTTGTAGGCGTGGTCTATTTAATTTTCTTCCCAAATTTTGTGAGTGTTGACTAATTGTGAGCGTGGCTAATTTTTTAGGTGTGTCCTATTTAATTTTCTTATTTTGTGGGCGTGGCCTAATTGTGGGAGTGGTCTATTTAATTTTCTTTGCAAATTTTGTGGGTTTGGCCTAATTGTGGGAGTGGCTAATTTTTTGGGCGTGTCCTATTTAATTTTCTTATTTTGTGGGCGTGGCCTTATTGTGGGAGTGGCTAATTTTTTGGGCGTGTCCTTTTTAATTTTCTTATTTTGTGAGTGCGGCCTGATTGTGGGAGTGGCTAACTTTTTGGACGTGTCCTATTTAATTTTCTTATTTTGTGAGTGTGGCCTAATTGTGGGAGTGGCTAACTTTTTGGGCGTGTCCTATTTAATTTCCTTATTTTGTGGGCGTGGCCTACATTATTTTCTAAGCAAATTTTGGCCGTGGCCTATTTTATGGGCTTGGCCTATGTTATTTTTTGGCAAATTCGTAGAGGCCTAATTGTATGAACGGCTTATTTTAAAAGCGTGGTCTATTTAATTTTCCTTGCAAATTTTGTGGGTGTGGCCTAATTGTGGGAGTGGCTAATTTTTTGGGCTTGTCCTATTTAATTTTCTTATTTTGTGGGCGTGGCCTTATTGTGGGAGTGGCTAATTTTTTGGGCGTGTCCTTTTTAATTTTCTTATTTTGTGAGTGCGGCCTGATTGTGGGAGTGGCTAACTTTTTGGGCGTGTCCTATTTAATTTTCTTATTTTGTGGGCGTGGCCTAATTGTGGGAGTGGCTAATTTTTTGGGAGTGTCCTATTTAGTGTTCTTGGAAAATTTTATGGGTGTGGCCTAATTGTGGGAGTGGCTAATTTTTTGGTTGTGCCCTATTTAGTTTTCTTGGCAAATTTTGTGGGTGTGGCCTATTTGTGGGAGTGGCTAATTTTTTGGGCGTGTCCTATTTAGTTTTCTTGCAAATTTTGTGGGTGTGGCCTAATTGTGGGAATGGCTAATTTTTTGGGCGTGTCCTATTTAGTTTTCTTATTTTGTGGGCGTGGCCTACATTATTGTCTAAGCAAATTTTGGGCGTGGCCTATTATGAGGGCGTGGCCTATTATGTGGGCGTGGCCTATGTTATTTTTAGACAAATTTCGTAGAGGCCTAATTGTATGTTGGCGTGGTCTATTTAATTTTCTTGGCAAATTTTGTGGGTTTGGCCTAATTTTGGGAGTGGCTTACTTTTTGGGCGTGTCGAATTTAATGTTCTCATTTTGTGGGCGTGGCCTACATTATTGTCTTAGCAAATTTTGGGCGTATCCTATTATGTCTGCGTGGCCTATTATGTGGGCGTGGCCTATTATGTGGGAGTGGCCTATTTTATTTTTGGCAAATTTCGTATAGGCCTAATTGTATGAATAACTTATTTTGTGGGCGTGGTCTATTTAATTTTCTTCCCAAATTTTGTAGGTGTGGCCTAATTGTGGGAGTGGCTAATTTTTTGGGCGTGCCCTATTTAGTTTTCTTGGCAAATTTTGTGGGTGTGGCCTAATAGTGGGAGTGGCTAAGTTTTTGGGCGTGTTCTATTATATTTTCTTATTTTGTGGGCGTGGCCTACATTATTGTCTAAACAAATTTTGGGCGTGGCATATTTTGTGGGCGTGGCCTATTTTGTGGGCGTGGCCTATGTTATATTTTGGCAAATTTCGTAGACTCCTAAATTTATGAATGGCTTATTTTGTGGGCGTGGTATTTTTAATTTTCTTGGCAAACTTTGTGGTTGTGGCCTAATTGTGAGAGTGGCTAATTTTTATGGCGTGTCCCATTTAATGATCTTATTTTGTGGGCGTGGCCTAATTGTGGGAGTGGCTAACTTTTTGGGCGTAACCTATTTAATTGTCTTATTTTGTGGGCGTGGCCTACATTATTTTTAAAGCAAATTTTGGGCGTGGCCTAGTTTGTGGGCGTGGCCTATGTTATTTTTTGACAAATTTCGTAGAGGCCTAATTGTATGTGGGCGTGGTCTATTTAATTTTCTTGGCAAATTTTGTGGGTTTGGCCTAATTTTGGGAGTGGCTTACTTTTTGGGCGTGTCGAATTTAATGTTCTCATTTTGTGGGCGTGGCCTACATTATTGTCTTAGCAAATTTTGGGCGTGGCCTATTATGTCTGCGTGGCCTATTATGTGGGCGTGGCCTATTATGTGGGAGTGGCCTATTTTATTTTTGGCAAATTTCGTAGAGGCCTAATTGTATGAACGGCTTATTTTAAAAGCGTGGTCTATTTAATTTTCTTTGCAAATTTTGTGGGTGTGGCTTAATTGTGGGAGTGGCTAATTTTTTGGGCGTGTCCTATTTAATTTTTTTATTTTGTGGGCGTGGCCTACATTATTTTCAAAGCAAATTTTGGGCTAGGCCTATTTTGTGGGCGTGGCCTATGTTATTTTTTGGCAAATTTCGTAGAGGCCTAATTGTATGAATGGCTTATTTTGTGGGCGTGGTATTTTTAATTTTCTTGGCAAATTTTGTGGGTGTGGCCTAATTGTGGGAGTTGCTAACTTTTTGGGCGTGGTCTATTTAATTTTCTTGGCAAATTGGTGGGCGTGGCCTAATTGTGGGAGTGGCTAATTTTTTGGGCGTGTCCTATTTAATTTTCTTATTTTGTGGGCGTGGCCTTCATTATTGTCTAAGCAAATTTTGGTCGTGGTTTATTTTGTGGGCGTGGCCTATGTTATTTTTTGACAAATTTCGTAGAGGCCTAATTGTATGTGGGCGTGGTTTATTTAATTTTCTTGGCAAATTTTGTGGGTGTGGCCTAATTGTGGGAGTGGCTAATTCTTGGGAGTGTCTTATTTAATTTGTGGGCGTGGCTTTCATTATTTTCTAAGCAAATTTTGGGCGTGGCCTTTTTTATGGCCGCGGCCTATGTAATTTTTTGGCAAATTTCGTACAGGCCTAATGGTATGAATAACTTATTTTGTGGGCGTGGTCTATTTAATTTTCTTCCCAAATTTTGTGGGTGTGGCTTAATTGTGGGAGTTTCTAATTTTTTAGGCGTGTCCTATTTAATTTTCTTATTTTGTGGGCGTGGCCTAATTGTGGGAGTGGTCTATTTAATTTTCTTTGCAAATTTTGTGGGTGTGGCCTAATTGTGGGAGTGGCTAATTTTTTGGGCGTGTCCTATTTAATTTTCTTATTTTGTGGGCGTGGCATAATTGAGGGAGTGGCTAACTTTTTGGGCGTCCTATTTAATTTTCTTATTTTGTGGGTGCGGCCTGATTGTGGGAGTGGCTAACTTTTTGGGCGTGTCCTATTTAATTTTCTTATTTTGTGGGCGTGGCCTACATTATTGTCTAAGCAAATTTTGGGCGTGGCCTATTATGAGGGCGTGGCCTATTATGTGGGCGTGGCCTATGTTATTTTTAGACAAATTTCGTAGAGGCCTAATTGTATGAATGGCTTATTTTGAGGGGTGGTCTATTTATTTTTCTTGGCAAATTTTGTGGGCGTGGCCTAATTGTGGGAGTGGCCTACATTATTTTCTAAGCAAATTTTGGGCGTGGCCTATTTTATGGGCGCGGCCTATGTAATTTTTTGGCAAATTTCGTATAGGCCTAATTGTATGAATAACTTATTTTGTGGGCGTGGTCTATTTAATTTTCTTCCCAAATTTTGTGGGTGTGGCCTAATTGTGGGAGTGGCTAATTTTTAAGGTGTGTCCTATTTAATTTTCTTATTTTGTGGGCGTGGCCTAATTGTGGGAGTGGTCTATTTAATTTTCTTTGCAAATTTTGTGGATGTGGCCTAATTGTGGGAGTGGCTAATTTTTGGGCATGTCATATTTAATTTTCTTATTTTGTGGGCGTGGCCTAATTGAGGGAGTGGCTAACTTTTTGGGCGTCCTATTAAATTTTCTTATTTTGTGGGTGCGGCCTGATTGTGGGAGTGGCTAACTTTTTGGGCGTGTCCTATTTAATTTTCTTATTTTGTGGGCGTGGCCTACATTATTGTTTTAGCAAATTTTGGGCGTGGCCTACTATGTGGGCGTGGCCTATGTTATTTTTAGGCAAATTTCGTAGAGGCCTAATTGTATGAATGGCTTATTTTGAGGGCGTGGTCTATTTATTTTTCTTGTCAAATTTTGTGGGTGTGGCCTAATTGTGGGAGTGGCCTACATTATTTTCTAAGCAAATTTTGGGCGTGGCCTAATTGAGGGAGTGGCTAACTTTTTGGGCGTCCTATTTAATTTTCTTATTTTGTGGGTGCGGCCTGATTGTGGGAGTGGCTAACTTTTTTGGCGTGTCCTATTTAATTTTCTTATTTTGTGGGCGTGGCCTACATTATTATCTTAGCAAATTTTGGGCGTGGCATATTATGTGGGCGTGGCCTATGTTATTTTTAGACAAATTTCGTAGAGGCCTAATTGTATGAATGGCTTATTTTGTGGGCGTGGTCTATTTATTTTTCTTGGCAAATTTTGTGGGTGTGGCTTAATTGTGTGAGTTTCTAATTTTTTAGGCGTGTCCTATTTAATTTTCTTATTTTGTGGGCGTGGCCTAATTGTGCTAGTGGTCTATTTAATTTTCTTTGCAAATTTTGTGGGTGTGGCCTAATTGTGGGAGTGGCTAATTTTTTGGGCGTGTCCTATTTAATTTTCTTATTTTGTGGATGCGGCCTGATTGTGGGAGTGGCTAACTTTTTGGGCGTGTCCTATTTAATTTTCTTATTTTGTGGGCGTGGCCTACATTATTGTCTTAGCAAATTTTGGGCGTGGCCTATTATGTGGGCGTGGCCTATGTTATTTTTAGACAAATTTCGTAGAGGCCTAATTGTATGAATGGCTTTATTTTGAGGGCGTGGTCTATTTATTTTTCTTGGCAAATTTTGTGGGCGTGGCCTAATTGTGGGAGTGGCCTTCATTATTTTCTAAGCAAATTTTGGGCGTGGCCTATTTTATGGGCGCGTTCTATGTAATTTTTTGGCAAATTTCGTATAGGCCTAATTGTATGAATAACTTATTTTGTGGGCGTGGTCTATTTAATTTTCTTCCCAAATTTTGTGGGTGTGGCCCAATTGTGGGAGTGGCTAATGTTTTAGGTGTGTCCTATTTAATTTTCTTATTTTGTGGGCGTGGCCTAATTGTGGGAGTGGTCTATTTAATTTTCTTTGCAAATTTTGTGGGTGTGGCCTAATTGTGGGAGTGGCTAATTTTTGGGCGTGTCCTATTTAATTTTCTTATTTTGTGGGTGCGGCCTGATTGTGGGAGTGGCTAACTTTTTGGGCGTGTCCTATTTAATTTTCTTATTTTGTGGGCGTGGCCTACATTATTGTCTTAGCAAATTTTGGGCGTGGCCTACTATGTGGGCGTGGCCTATGTTATTTTTAGTCAAATTTCGTAGAGGCCTAATTGTATGAATAACTTATTTTGTGGGCGTGGTCTATTTAATTTTCTTCCCAAATTTTGTAGGTGTGGCCTAATTGTGGGAGTGGCTAACTTGTGGGAGTGGTTAATTTTTATGGCATGTATTATTTAATTTTCTTATTTTGTGGGCGTGGCCTACATTATTGTCTGAGCAAATTTTGGGCGTGGCTTATTTTGTGGGCGTGGCCTATGTTATTTTTAGGCAAATTTCGTAGAGGCCTAATTGTATGAATGGCTTATTTTGAGGGCGTGGTCTATTTATTTCTCTTGGCAAATTTTGTGGGTGTGGCCTAATTGTGGGAGTGGCCTACATTATTTTCTAAGCAAATTTTGGGCGTGGCCTATTTTATGGGCGCGGCCTATGCAATTTTTTGGCAAATTTCGTATAGGCCTAATTGTATGAATAACTTATTTTGTGGGCGTGGTCTATTTAATTTTCTTCCCAAATTTTTTAGGTGTGGCCTAATTGTGGGAGTGGCTAACTTGTGGGAGTGGCTAATTTGTATGGCATGTATTATTTAATTTCCTTATTTTGTGGGCGTGGCCTACATTATTGTCTAAGCAAATTTTGGGCGTGGCTTATTTTGTGGGCGTGGCCTATGTTATTTTTAGGCAAATTTCGTAGAGGCCTAATTGTATGAATGGCTTATTTTGTGGGCGTGGTCTATTTAATTTTCTTGGCAAATTTTTTGGGTGTGGCCTAATTGTGGGAGTGGCTAATTCTTGGGAGTGTCTTATTTAATTTGTGGGCGTGGCTTTCATTATTTTCTAAGCAAATTTTGGGTGTGGTTTATTTTGTGGGCGCGGCCTATGTAATTTTTTGGCAAATTTCGTACAGGCCTAATTGTATGAATAACTTATTTTGTGGGCGTGGTCTATTTAATTTTCTTCCCAAATTTTGTGGGTGTGGCTTAATTGTGTGAGTTTCTAATTTTTTAGGCGTGTCCTATTTAATTTTCTTATTTTGTGGGCGTGGCCTAATTGTGGGAGTGGTCTATTTAATTTTCTTTGCAAATTTTGTGGGTGTGGCCTAATTGTGGGAGTGGCTAATTTTTTGGGCGTGTCCTATTTAATTTTCTTATTTTGTGGATGCGGCCTGATTGTGGGAGTGGCTAACTTTTTGGGCGTGTCCTATTTAATTTTCTTATTTTGTGGGCGTGGCCTACATTATTGTCTTAGCAAATTTTGGGCGTGGCCTATTATGTGGGCGTGGCCTATGTTATTTTTAGGCAAATTTCGTAGAGGCCTAATTGTATGAATGGCTTATTTTGAGGGCGTGGTCTATTTATTTTTCTTGGCAAATTTTGTGGGTGTGGCCTAATTGTGGGAGTGGCCTACATTATTTTCTAAGCAAATTTTGGGCGTGGCCTATTTTATGGGCGCGGCCTATGCAATTTTTTGGCAAATTTCGTATAGGCCTAATTGTATGAATAACTTATTTTGTGGGCGTGGTCTATTTAATTTTCTTCCCAAATTTTTTAGGTGTGGCCTAATTGTGGGAGTGGCTAACTTGTGGGAGTGGCTAATTTGTATGGCATGTATTATTTAATTTTCTTATTTTGTGGGCGTGGCCTACATTATTGTCTAAGCAAATTTTGGGCATGGCTTATTTTGTGGGCGTGGCCTATGTTATTTTTAGGCAAATTTCGTAGAGGCCTAATTGTATGAATGGCTTATTTTGTGGGCGTGGTCTATTTAATTTTCTTGGCAAATTTCTTGGGCGTGGCCTAATTGTGGGAGTGGCCTACATTATTTTCTAAGCAAATTTTGGGCGTGGCCTATTTTATGGGCACGGCCTATGTAATTTTTTGGCAAATTTGGTATAGGCCTAATTGTATGAATAATTTATTTTGTGGGCGTGGTCTATTTAATTTTGTTCCCAAATTTTGTAGGTGTGGCCTAATTGTGGGAGTGGCTAATTTTTTGGGCGTGCCCTATTTAGTTTTCTTGGCAAATTTTGTGGGTGTGGCCTAGTAGTGGGAGTGGCTAAGTTTTTGGGCGTGTTCTATTATATTTTCTTATTTTGTGGGCGTGGCCTACATTATTGTCTAAACAAATTTTGGGCGTGGCATATTTTGTGGGCGTGGCCTATTTTGTGGGCGTGGCCTATGTTATATTTTGGCAAATTTCGTAGACTCCTAATTGTATGAATGGCTTATTTTGTGGGCGTGGTATTTTTAATTTTCTTGGCAAACTTTGTGGGTGTGGCATAATTGTGGGAGTGGCTAATTTTTTGGGCGTGTCCTATTTAATTTTCTTGGCTAATTTTGTGGGTGTGGCCTAATTGTGAGAGTGGCTAATTTTTATGGCGTGTCCCATTTAATTATCTTATTTTGTGGGCGTGGCCTAATTGTGGGAGTGGCTAACTTTTTGGGCGTAACCTATTTAATTTTCTTATTTTGTGGGTGTGGCCTACATTATTTTTAAAGCAAATTTTGGGCGTGGCCTAGTTTGTGGGCGTGGCGTATGTTATTTTTTTGGCAAATTTCGTAGAGGCCTAATTGTATGTTGGCGTGGTCTATTTAATTTTCTTGGCAAATTTTGTGGGTTTGGCCTAATTTTGGGAGTGGCTTACTTTTTGGGCGTGTCGAATTTAATGTTCTCATTTTGTGGGCGTGGCCTACATTATTGTCTTAGCAAATTTTGGGCGTATCCTATTATGTCTGCGTGGCCTATTATGTGGGCGTGGCCTATTATGTGGGAGTGGCCTATTTTATTTTTGGCAAATTTCGTAGAGGCCTAATTGTATGAACGGCTTATTTTGTGGGCGTGGTATTTTTAATTTTCTTGGCAAATTTTGTGGGTGTGGCCTAATTGTGGGAGTGGCTAATTTGTATGGCGTGTATTATTTAATTTTCTTATTTTGTGGGCGTGGCCTAATTGTGGGAGTGGCTAATTTCTTGGGCTTGTCCTATTTAATTTTCTTATTTTGTGGGCGTGGCCTTCATTATTGTCCAAGCAAATTTTGGGCGTGGCTTATTTTGTGGGCGTGGCCTATGTTATTTTTTGGCAAATTTCGTAGAGGCCTAATTTTATGTGGGCGTGGTCTATTTAATTTTCTTGGCAAATTTTGTGGGTGTGGCCTAATTGTGGGAGTGGCTAATTCTTGGGCGTGTCCTATTTAATTTGTGGGAGTGGCTAACTTTTTGGGCGTGTTCTATTTAATTTTCTTATTTTGTGGCCGTGGCATACATTATTGTCTAAGCTAATTTTGGGCGTGGTTTATTTTGTGGGCGTGGTCTGTTTAATTTTCTTGGCAAATTTTGTGGGTCTGGCCTAATTGTGGGAGTGGCTAATTTTTTAGGCGTGTCCTATTTAATTTTCTTATTTTGTGGGCGTGGCCTAATTGTGGGAGTGGCTAATTTCTTGGGCGTGCCCTATTTAATTTTCTTATTTTGTGGGCGTGGCCTACATTATTGTCTTAGCAAATTTTGGGCGTGGCCTATTATGTGGGCGTGGCCTATGTTATTTTTTGGCAAATTTCGTAGAGGCCTAATTGTATGTGGGCGTGGTTTATTTAATTTTCTTGGCAAATTTTGTGGGTGTGGCCTAATTGTGGGAGTGGCTAATTCTTGGGAGTGTCTTATTTAATTTGTGGGCGTGGCTTTCATTATTTTCTAAGCAAATTTTGGGCGTGGCCTATTATGTGGGCGTGGCCTATTATATGGGCGTGGCCTATGTTATTTTTTGGCAAATTTCGTAGAGGCCTAATTGTATGCTGGCGTGGTCTATTTAATTTTCTTGGCAAATTGGTGGGTTTTGCCTAATTGTGGGCGTGGCCTATGTAATTTTTTGGCAAATTTCGTACAGGCGTAATTGTATGTATAACTTATTTTGTGGGCGTGGTCTATTTAATTTTCTTCCCAAATTTTGTGGGTGTGGCTTAATTGTGGGAGTTTCTAATTTTTTTGGCGTGTTCTATTTAATTTTCTTATTTTGTGGGCGTGGCCTGATTGTGGGAGTGGCTAACTTTTTGGGCGTGTCCTATTTAATTTTCTTATTTTGTGGGCGTGGCCTACATTATTGTCTAAGCAAATTTTGGGCGTGGCCTATTATGTGGGCGTGGCCTATTATGTGGGCGTGGCCTATGTTATTTTTTGGCAAATTTCGTAGAGGCCTAATTGTATGTTGGCGTGGTCTATTTAATTTTCTTGGCAAATTGGTGGGTTTGGCTTAATTGTGGGCGTGGCCTATGTTATTTTTTGGCAAATTTCGTAGAGGCCTAATTGTATGTGGGCGTGGTTTATTTAATGTTCTTGGCAAATTTTGTGGGTGTGGCCTAATTGTGGGAGTGGCTAATTCTTGGGCGTGTCCTATTTAATTTGTGGGAGTGGCTAACTTTTTGGGCGTGTTCTATTTAATTTTCTTATTTTGTGGGCGTGGCCTACATTATTGTCTAAGCAAATTTTGGGCGTGGCCTATTATGTGGGCGTGGCCTATTATGTGGGCGTGGCCTATGTTATTTTTAGACAAATTTCGTAGAGGCCTAATTGTATGAATGGCTTATTTTGTAGGCGTGGTCTATTTAATTTTCTTGGCAAATTTTGTGGGCGTGGCCTAATTGTGGGAGTGGCCTACATTATTTTCTAAGCAAATTGTGGGCGTGGCCTATTTTATGGGCGCGGCCTATGTAATTTGTTGGCAAATTTCGTATAGGCCTAATTGTATGAATAACTTATTTTGTGGGCGTGGTCTATTTAATTTTCTTCCCAAATTTGGTGGGTGTGGCCTAATTGTGGGAGTGGCTAACTTGTGGGAGTGGCTAATTTGTATGGCATGTATTATTTAATTTTCTTATTTTGTGGGCGTGGCCTACATTATTGTCTAAGCAAATTTTGGGCGTGGCCTAGTTTGTGGGCGTGGCGTATGTTATTTTTTTGGCAAATTTCGTAGAGGCCTAATTGTATGTTGGCGTGGTCTATTTAATTTTCTTGGCAAATTGGTGGGTTTGGCCTAATTTTGGGAGTGGCTTACTTTTTGGGCGTGTCGAAATTAATGTTCTTATTTTGTGGGCGTGGCCTACATTATTTTTTTAAGTAAATTTTGGGCTAGGCCTATTTTGTGGGCGTGGCTTATGTTATTTTTTGTCAAGTTTCGTAGAGGCCTAATTGTATGTGGGCGTGGTATATTTAATTTTTTTGGCAAATTTTGTGGGTGTGGCCTAATTGTGGGAGTGGCTAATTTTTTGGGCGAACCCTATTTAGTTTTCTTGGCAAATTTTGTGGGTGTGGCCTAATTGTGGGAGTGGCTAATTTTTTGGGCGAACCCTATTTAGTTTTCTTGGCAAATTTTGTGGGTGTGGCCTAATTGTTGGAGTTGCTAATTTTTTGGGCGTGTCCTATTTAATTTTCTTATTTTGTGGGCGTGGCCTACATTATTTTCTAAGCAAATTTTGGGCTAGGCCTATTTTGTGGGCGTGGCCTTATTGTGGGAGTGGCTAATTTTTATGGCGTGTATTATTTAATTTTCTTATTTTGTGGGCGTGGCCTAATTGTGGGAGTGGCTTACTTTTTGGGCGTAGCCTATTTAATTTTCTTATTTTGTGATCGTGGCCTTTATTATTTCCAAAGCAAATTTTGGGCTTGGCCTAGTTTGTGAATGTGGCTTATGTAATTTTTTGGTAAATTTCGTGGAGGCCTAATTGTATGAATGGCTTATTTTGTGGGCGTGGTCTATTTAATTTTCTTGGCAAATTTTGTGGGTGTGGCCTAATTGTGGGAGTGGCTAACTTTTTGGGCGTGTCCTATTTAATTTTCTTATTTTGTGGGCGTGGCCTACATTATTGTCTTAGCAAATTTTGGGCGTTTCCTATTATGTGGGCGTGGCCTATTATGTGGGCGTGGCCTATGTTATTTTTAGTCAAATTTCGTAGAGGCCTAATCGATGAATGGCTTATTTTGTGGGCGTGGTCTATTTATTTTTCTTGGCAAATTTTGTGGGTGTGGCCTAATTGTGGGAGTGGCCTACATTATTTTCTAAGCAAATTTTGGGCTTGGCCTATTTTATGGGCGCGGCCTATGTAATTTTTTGGCAAATTTCGTATAGGCCTAATTGTATGAATAACTTATTTTGTGGGCGTGGTCTATTTAATTTTCTTCCCAAGTTTTGTGGGTGTGGCCTAATTGTGGGAGTGGCTAACTTGTTTGAGTGGCTAATTTTTATGGCGTGTATTATTTAATTTTCTTATTTTTTGGGCGTGGCCTACATTATTGTCTAAGCAAATTTTGAGCGTGGCTTATTTTGTGGGCGTGGCCTATGTTATTTTTTGGCAAATTTCGTAGAGGCCTAATTGTATGAATGGCTAAGTTTGTGGGCGTGGTATTTTTAATTTTCTTGGCAAATTTTGTGGGTGTGGCATAATTGTGGGAGTGGCTAATTCTTGGGCGTGTCCTATTAAATTTGTGGGAGTAGCTAACTTTTTGGGCGTGTTCTATTTAATTTTCTTATTTTGTGGGAGTGGCCTACATTATTGTCTAAGCAAATTTTGGGCGTGGCTTATTTTGTGGGCGTGGCCTATGTTATTTTTAGGAAAATTTCGTAGAGGCCTAATTGTATGAATGGCTTATTTTGTGGGCGTGGTCTATTTAATTTTCTTGGCAAATTTCGTGGGTGTGCCCTAATTTTGGGAGGAACTAACTTTTTAGGCGTGTCCTATTAAATTTTCTTATTTTGTGGGCTTGGCCTAATTGTGGGAGTGGTTAATTTTTTGGGCGTGTCCTATTTAGTTTTCTTGGCAAATTTTGTGGGCGTGGCCTAATTGTAAAAGTGGCTAACTTTTTGGCGTAACCTATTTAATTTTCTTATTTTGTGGGCGTGGCCTACATTATTTCCAAAGCAAATTTTGGGCTTGGCCTAGTTTGTGAATGTGGCCTATGTAATTTTTTGGTAAATTTCGTGGAGGCCTAATTGTATGAATTTTTGAGCGTGTCCCTCTGTAATTGTCTTATTTTGTGGGCGTGGCCTACATTATTGTCTTAGCAAATTTTGGGCGTGATCTATTATGTGGCGTGGCCTATTATGTGGGCGTGGCCTATGTTATTTTTTGGCAAATTTCGTATAGGCCTAATTGTATGAATAACTTATTTTGTAGGCGTGGTCTATTTAATTTTCTTCCCAAATTTTGTGAGTGTTGCCTAATTGTGAGCGTGGCTAATTTTTTAGGTGTGTCCTATTTAATTTTCTTATTTTGTGGGCGTGGCCTAATTGTGGGAGTGGTCTATTTAATTTTCTTTGCAAATTTTGTGGGTTTGGCCTAATTGTGGGAGTGGCTAATTTTTTGGGCGTGTCCTATTTAATTTTCTTATTTTGTGGGCGTGGCCTTATTGTGGGAGTGGCTAATTTTTTGGGCGTGTCCTTTTTAATTTTCTTATTTTGTGAGTGCGGCCTGATTGTGGGAGTGGCTAACTTTTTGGACGTGTCCTATTTAATTTTCTTATTTTGTGAGTGTGGCCTAATTGTGGGAGTGGCTAACTTTTTGGGCGTGTCCTATTTAATTTCCTTATTTTGTGGGCGTGGCCTACATTATTTTCTAAGCAAATTTTGGCCGTGGCCTATTTTATGGGCTTGGCCTATGTTATTTTTTGGCAAATTCGTAGAGGCCTAATTGTATGAACGGCTTATTTTAAAAGCGTGGTCTATTTAATTTTCCTTGCAAATTTTGTGGGTGTGGCCTAATTGTGGGAGTGGCTAATTTTTTGGGCTTGTCCTATTTAATTTTCTTATTTTGTGGGCGTGGCCTACATTATTTTCTAAGCAAATTTTGGCCGTGGCCTATTTTATGGGCTTGGCCTATTTAATTTTTTGGCCAATTTCGTGCAGGCCGACTTGTATGAATGGCTTATTTTGTGGGCGTGGTCTATTTAATTTTCTTGGCAAATTTTTTGGGTGTGGCCTAATTGTGGAAGTTATACTAACTTTTTGGGCGTGTCCTATTTAATTTTCTTATTTTGTGGGCGTGGCCTAATTGTGGGAGTGGCTAATTTTTTGGGAGTGTCCTATTTAGTGTTCTTGGAAAATTTTATGGGTGTGGCCTAATTGTGGGAGTGGCTAATTTTTTGGTTGTGCCCTATTTAGTTTTCTTGGCAAATTTTGTGGGTGTGGCCTATTTGTGGGAGTGGCTAATTTTTTGGGCGTGTCCTATTTAGTTTTCTTGCAAATTTTGTGGGTGTGGCCTAATTGTGGGAATGGCTAATTTTTTGGGCGTGTCCTATTTAGTTTTCTTGACAACTTTTGTGGGTGTGGCCTATTTGTGGGAGTGGCTAACTTTTTGGGCTTGTCCTATTTAATTTTCTTATTTTGTGGGCGTGGCCTACATTATTTTCTAAGCAAATTTTGGGCTTGGCCTATTTTATGGGCGCGGCCTATGTAATTTTTTGGCAAATTTCGTATAGGCCTAATTGTATGAATAACTTATTTTGTGGGCGTGGTCTATTTAATTTTCTTGGCATATTTTGTGGGTGTGGCCTAGTTGTGGGAGTGGCTAATTTTTTAGGCGTGTCCTATTTAATTTTCTTATTTTGTGGGCGTGGCCTAATTGTGGGAGTGGCTAACTTTTTGGACGTGTCCTATTTAATTTTCTTATTTTGTGAGTGTGGCCTAATTGTGGGAGTGGCTAATTTTGTGGGTGTGTCCCATTTAATTTTCTTGTTTTGTGGGCGTGGCCTACATTGTTTTCTAAGCATAATTGGCTAAAACGTTAACTGTCATTCAACCAATGTAAATAAAACTTACATCCAGAAAATTAAGTGCGACTTTAAAAATCCTTACTTACCATAACACGTTTCCATCCCTATAAACTTTAAATCCTTCAATGCATCCCCAAAATATTCTTGGGTAATAAAACACCATTTATTTTTATATTTTTCCATATAACATTACAGATTTTATTTTTCATAATTTTTTTGTTTGTATTACTATTTCATTTTTTTCCTCATTTTTTGTTGTTTATTATTTTTTCTCGTTACTTTTTGCATTATAAAAAAAAGTTATATTTATATAAGTGTTATTTTGTTTTTCTTTTTTCATCTTGTTTCATCATTTTTATTTTCATTTAATTTTCTTTTCCTCTTTTAATTTTATATGTTTACAGAAAATAAAAATTATTATAATAATTATTTATATAGAAAATTAAAAATTTCAAGAAAAAAAACAAAAAGCCATTATATCCTTATTATTACATAATATATATATATATATAGATATATATTTATTAAATATTTTTAGTACAAAAGAAAAAACTTATAAACTTAAAAAATATTCATACAAAAATTAAACTAGTTCACTTGTGTATATATAAATATTGACATAATAATATTTGTTTTTGTTATAAAGTAGAGAAGTACATGTTTGTTATGTTTCTTACCGGTAGATCTCATATTGAATTAATTTTATATTATTCGTTATTTTGTTTGTTTGTTATTTTGGATTGCCCCTACAGTATTCTCTTTGTTGTAGTTTTATTTAATTAAATATAAATTTAGAATCACAGGTAAATTAAAAAATGTTTTCATTTAATCTTAATTTGTTTTAAAATAAAATTTAATTTTTGCAAATAATAAATTTTTGTCTTTTTTATTTTATTTAAGAAATGAAACAAATCTGTATAAAAATCTAAACTATGCATATTGTTGAAATAATTGTATCAAAAATAAAAAATAAGTAATTAAAAAATTGTTGGCGTATTAATTAAAAGAAATCATACATGAGTGATGTGTATACCTTGAAGTAAGTTTACTTTGGCAGTGCTGTTATTATATCCTTTTTTACTTGGTTTTTCTAGTGAGACTTCGGATTTTAAATATTTTGTTCTATAAATTGATATTTAATTCTTTTTTCTACTAAAAAATTAACAACAATTATTTTAGTAACGTATGACAATTAAATACTATGGCAAGACATAAGGCGATACAAAATTAAATATAATTTTTAAAAAAATTATTGCATAATTATTTAATTTGAAACAAAAAGTCTGAAAAAAAAAAATTGAATTATTTTAAATTTTATTTTGTTTTATTAGTTTATTTTTTTTGAGTACATATAATTGTTTTTTTTCAGTGTTTTTTTAAGACTTTAAAGGAATTTGTTTTCTTTTAGCAAATATTATGGTGCAGTTAAATTACACAAAAATTGTATGACAATTTATTAAATATTCTTGTTTGTTTTTGTTTTTTTTTTTTTAAACAAAATCATCATCATCCTTAAAAGCGATGATTATGAAAATGAAGAATTAAAAACCAAAATTATCAAAATAAAAAGAGAATAGTTACAAAAAAAAAAAAACTTTTAACATACCTACACTCACACCATCAACGCGTTCATCCCTGAATTAAATTATGTTATAATTTTATATATATTTTTTGATGTTTTAATTCATTATTTATTTTTAATTTTTTTTTTTTTTAATTTCTAGCTCTCACATCTTTCACACTTTACTAATTTTAAGTTTTTTGTTTTTTAAATTAAATGTTTTTTATTTTTATATGATTTCCTTATAATTATTTTGTAAAATATGTAATGTCTATAAATCAATTCAAACTAGTCTTAGGTATGATTTTTCATTTATTGAAACTTAATTTTAAAAATTCATTTTAAGAGAATGTACAAAGCAAAATTAAAAAATTAAAATTTATTTTACAAACAAAAAAAGAAAAACAAAGGCAAAGTAAAGAAAGAGTTTTTTTTTTGACAAAGTGTACTAGAAAATAACGATGACATATGAGTCTTTTAATGAAACGTCATTAATATTAGAAAAGTCGACTACTTCATCCTATTTTCTGACACAATTCTTCTATTTTAATGTCAAAATTGACAGTTAAGCAAAGAGTCAAGAAATTTGTCAAGATAGAACGTTGCTTGTCACTTTAAAGATTGCAAAGAAAATATTGACTGGTTTGGACTGCTTTCAAGAAAAGTTGTCAGAAACCTAAAAAAGTTAAAAGAAATAATCTGTCGGGAAGTGACAACTTAATATTTGACATACTCCAAATGAAATTGTATAGAGTTATACAAATTTTAAAGAGCAAATCATTTTTGAAGTGAGAACTAAATTTCTGACAGATTACAAATGAAATTGTCTTGAATTACATAAATTTCAAAGAATAAATCTGTCTAAAAGTGAAAACTGAATTTTTGACATATTCCAAATGAAGTTTATTAGAATTATAAACATTTTAACAAAAATAAATCTGTCTAAAAGTGACAACTAAATTTTTGACAGATTAAAAAAAATATGTCTCTCTTAAAGTGACAGTTAAATTTTTGACAGATGCCAAATATTTTAAAATATTAAATTTAACTTTAACATTAAAATTCTCACCTTTAATGTTTCTGTTGTTTGCTAGTAACCAGTCGAACAAATTTTGCAGGGAAACTCTTCCATTTCTGTTGACATCTTTTCTTTACCTTTAACTAAGTTCTAGATAAGTTAAATTTAAATTAAGCTCAAATTAAATATTTCTATTGAAAAACTAATATTTTTTTGGTAAGCAGCATACAAAAAAAATTGAAAAAATAATTAATAAAACATTCAAACAGCTATACAAGTTTTGTATTCTTATACTAGTTTTATATTTTTAAAAATATAAGAAAAACTTAAAAGTGCAATTTAGTTTTAAGAAATTTTATATAATTTTTTGTTTTTGTTATTATTATTAAATATCATTGAATCATAAAAATACTGTTTTTGTTTCATCAACTCCCACTTCCTGTTATTTTTTATCTTCGTTAAATCTAAAATCTCATAGTTTTCATTTTTTATTTCTTTTTTTGTTTTAAATTTATTTCTTTTCGTATTTTTAAATTTATATTCAACACTACATCAATTTAATTTTTTATCATATAGGGATGTACCATGTAATTTACATTCCTATTTTTTTCTTTATTTATTAAATTATATTAGTTCTTAAACTAAGGTTGTTTTTTATATATATTTTCTTGTATTATTTATATTTATATATAATTTTTAATATAATCTTTAATTTTATATACTTTCTATTCTATGTACATTACCAATTGCGCTAAGTTTTCTAAAGTAATTCTGTTTTATTTTTATTTATTTTTGTTGTTTTTTCATTTGTTGTTATTTTATATTTAAAGAATGTGGTGTAGGTGTGTGTATGTGGTGTATTATGGATGGTGAGTATGTGTGTGTGTGAAATTGTGATTTTATTTTTCATTGAAAAAATGGGATGGATAAAGAGAAATATCATGGGACATATAACCAGAGATTTTTAAAAATATTTTTATTTTTTATTTTGTTAATGTTTTTTAATCCAATTTGACTGTGTGCTGTTAGTGATAATTTGCTATTCACATTTTTTATTTGAAAATATGGTCTCTCTGGCATCGAATATATCTTTATATTAAACTTTCTGAGATTGAATCTGTCAAATTTATGGAAATGACATTAATTGAAGTATCTCGTAGGTATGTAAATGTTCATTTTCTATATAATGAGTTCTTAAATATTTTGTTGTGTGTTTAATTTTAATAACTTTCTTCGCCGCCTACAATATCATATGATGGAACGAAAACAGTCTTTGGGTAAATTTTCATTTTTTTTTGTTTAGATACTAATTTTTTTTTATAATAATTACTTAACCACAACTCTGTTTTGGTGAAGGGTTTTATTTTTTTTAATTTATTTTTATAACCTTTCACTTAATTTTTTAATTTTGCTTGGAAATTTCATATGCATAGGGATTGCATTGGTGTATTTTATTTTTGAAAACTTATTTTTACGCATACACTTTTTTTTTTTTTTATTTTTTGTATTTTATTTTATGAATAGGTACTGGCATTAAATTTATACTTACTTTCTAAAATTCATCTTTTTTAACTTTAAATTTAATTTTAATTCATTTTTATTTTATTTTCCAACTTTGTTTTTTTTTAATAAGTTTATGTCAAGTTTTTTGTTTTTGTTTCGAGGGAGAAAAGTACAAAACTAATTGGTAAATTGTTTATGTAAATATACTTATTAAATATATCGCAATATGCACTTGTATATATTTTTTTAAGTTTTTCCCTTTTTTTTGGTTTAAAGAAGTTAAATATAAGTTTAAGTATGTATTCGTAATTTTTCATTTAAATGATTTTTTTCTATAGATTTAAAAAAATGTAAAAAAGATGATAATTCAAATGTATTTTTTTAAATAAATAATAACAATACACTTTGGTATTAAGTTTTGTTTTTTTTTTTTTCTTTAATTAAAAGAAAAAACACAAAATAAAATAAACAACAAAAATTAAAATTAATTACTTAAAAATTAAAAACTTATTTTATAATGAGCGAAAAGGGTTTTCGTTATTAATATGCAATTGTTTTTGTTTTTGTTTTACTTGTCATGTTAAATTTTCGTATTTTTGTTTATATATGTCTCATTATTTTTTAACTATACAATAAAGTAATATCCGTTGCGTTTTTGTTTTTTTTTTTTTTTTTGAAAAAAAAAATATTTGGATTAAGATTTTTTACGCTTTTTTTTTTCTTCTTGTTGAGTATGTCTCAGTTTTTATATTTATTTTTGTTGTTGTGTAAATCCCGTTGGTTTAAATTTATGTTTTTTGGTTTTAATTTAATGTTGTATTTTTGTTCTGTTTTAAATTAAGTGTTTTTTTTTTGTTGGTTTATTATTGTTACGCCTTAATTTAATTTTTGTGAGATTTACAACTCTAAGTCTGGATTGACTTCAGGGCCATACATGTTGGCTAGTTTATCGAAACGTGGACCCCACGCTCCAAGGTAATCGTATTCATGTTGTTCATCATCGGTACCTGAAATGTGAAATAAAAAAAAAATAAAACAAAATTGTTTAAGAATGTGTTTTTGTTAATTGGTTAGTTTTAAAAGTCCCTAGCACTAAAAACCTCAAAAAGTTGTCCGAAAATCCAGAAATAATTTAAGACTTAACAAGAAATCTTATTAAGTACGATTTTTACCGAAAATAAGAAAAAAAGCGTGGTTAAATTTTAGGGGCCTATGTTGAATGTGAATTACACTTAAATGTCAAGTTTTTTTCTGCATTTCATTTATGATTTTTCTTAATTTCAAAACCCTAGTCCATTGACTATTTGAAATTATCGGAAAACTGACTGGGCTACATACAGGAACACATTACAAAGTTTACTAAAACCTGGATTATTTAGTCCTTGCTCTAATGCTAATGAAGTTGACAACAAAGTCAATGATCTCACCTTAGGTATGAATAGATCGCTAGAAATTGCTTCCCCACTTATACGAGGAAAGATGAAACCAGAATGTTGGGCCTCAGAGCTCGACTCACTCAGAAGAGAAGGTAGGAGACTCTTTAACCGAGCCAAAGCCACAAGACTAGCCTCTAACTGGGATTCTTACAAAAAATCCCTACGAAATTACAAGAAGGCACTAAGGAAGTAAGGAAATGACTCAGCGTCATCGATAATTTGAACCATCAGATGGAGGTAGGTCGTAGACGAGGTCGCTTCGACCATTTGACCCATATTTTGTTTTATACAAAATTGAACCATACCAATATTATCATAATAAAAAGAAATAACAGTGATGTCCTAAATAATTTATGTTTTATTCAAAATCAACATCGGCCCTTAAAATTCAACCACAATCTATGAATAATCTCTCATAATAATAAATATTTTCAACTTTCAAATTACAAACTAATTTATAGGAAAAAATACTCCAATGAAGAAGGACGATATTTTGAACAATTTTGTATAGTTTTTGAAATTTTCTTATTCGGAAAAGAAGCTGAGAGGGATATTGAGAAATTGCGTTTAAGCTTTTAAAATACATTTGCGATCTTGATTAGAATAAAAAAAAGCTGTAGGTACATAAAACGACGATAAAAGTAAAAATGTATCATTATAAACTTTTAAATTGTGAAATTTTAGTCAATTTAACATAAAATTCGATTTATCAGCTTTTGTTTTAACTAAATGATATTAAATCCTTCTTTTAAGTGAACGGTATTAAATCTTAATTTATTTTCTTTTTAATAATTGTGTAGCTTCCACTCCCATAATAAATATCTCCTTAAAAAAAGGTTAATGTTATACTCTTACTCACTTCTAACGTAGGAGAAAAGTGCTTTTATTTTTCTTAATTACAACATTTAAAACACTCGTCATACTGCTTTTTGATTCATCCCCAATATAAAGTAGCATTTTGACCTTGTCTTTTATATTACCTTATAAAATTTCTTGAAAAGAACCAAAAACTGTTAAAAATAATCACAAGATGTTAACCTGCAAATTTATATTTTGTCAAAGGCCAACTAACCAAAAGTTCAACCCAAAAATTTTAACAATGTAAAAATCTTTTTTAAAATGTCTAATCATCTGTGCGGATGAAAAACCCACAAAATGTTAAGCCTACTTTCTTTGCAAAAACAAAAAATGTATATATTTATTTACATTCACAGTAAAGTTTATCTTTTAAAAATGTGCTATCATCGTAACCTAACTACCAAATAATTTTTAATGCCCCACTTAACGACCAAACAATAACCCAACAATGGGCCAAGTTTATTATAATATTTGTCTGTATAAACCCCCGGTAGAAGTGAGTAAGTAAGTTTTTAACGCTCTACTAACCTTTTTTTTTTTTTAAAAACATTTATTTTTGAAACAGAAGACAGGTTAAAAATAACCTCAACACAATATTCACGATAATGAAAATGTAACACCAGGAACGAAAAATAAATAAAACTTACCTGACGCTAATGAACTCAAAGATCCAGCAGTACTGCCGCCACCCTCGTAGGCATAATTTCTTAGGTCATCAAATGGCGGGGCATTGGGGTCACTATCAGCGCGCTTTTTATGTTCCTCAATGAAGATGCCAACATTTGGCTCCTGGCCTGGCATCAATGTCATTACAGGATCTAGATTGAAATATTTTCAACCAACATGAAAAAAAAGAGAGAAAGGGAAAGAGAAACAAGAAAAATGAAAAATCTTTCAAGGGAAACGACGACGAGCGATGTTTCAAACACAAAATTATATTCATTAAAAAAGAAATATACAGCAACATAATAATAACAGAAAAATGTAAAATAAGGACGACTTAAAAAAAAGGATAATAACTTACACATAATTGGCATTTTGCATGGAGCCAACTCTGGCATTGGTCCACCGATAGGAATTTGTAATGGCGTTATATCAAAGGCTGTCATATCATCCTCGCCGCCACCTTCGTCATCGTAGTTTATGATATTCTCCCGAACATCATCATCAGGTCCTGGATATTTAATATGCGCCTCTCGTCGTCGGTTATAGACCACAAATACGAGTATAAGAACTTTAATTTTTTTTTTGTTGTCAAGTATCCATGTTGAGGTTTCGAGGATGAAATAAGCGTTTGTAGAGGAGGGGGGAGTGGGAAAAAAGATATAAAAAAAATCTCCGTTAATATTGCTGAATAGAAAAATTGCCTTGACAGCAAGGACTAGACAGAGACGATATAAAAAAATTTATAATGCGACAACGCTCTCGTTATATTTTGTTTTTGTTTTTTTTTTCTACGTCAAATTGACATTCGCTTTGCATGCAAAAAAAGAAAGACTGCTTCAAAGCTCTATCAACTATCAACGTTAGTTTTTATTATTTTCTAATGTTTTCTAGTTTTTTAATTTAAACTTGAAAATGGGTTTTCTATATTATCTTTTTTTCATAATTAAAAACTAGGTGTAGTTAGGTGCTTTGTTAGTTTTGGTTTAAAAGTTGAAAAAAATACATACCTTGAATTACTGGAAAAAGGACCTTACTATACGAGTGGAGTCATCATTTAGGTTAAAGTGTTTTAAAAAGGGCGCTTTATGTAGTTTCAAAACCACCAGCGAACTCTACAGAACCCACCCTTTTATAATTTAATGCTGAACTAGGTAAAATTAATTCAATGTCCGCTTATTTTAAAACTACCATTACAAAGGAAATTTTATAAGCTTTGATACACAATTTTATATTTTAAATGGCAGGAGTTTGATTAACTTAACCTTTACTACCAATAAACTTAATTTTATTTTTAAAGATGAAAATTTGTAATCCATATATATAAAAATGAATGTCTATCTGTATTTCATCGATGAACTCAAAAAATATTGGATTGAGGTTTTTATGGTATACTCATTGATGCTACTAGCCACCAGGTGGCACTGCATAATATCAACTTCTGCCCCGTTCAACCGATGATTGTCATAAAAATGAATATGATGATGTATTTTTAATGGGTAAGATGGGTAAGTCTTACACTGCGAGATTTGAGAGGAAACAGACGGATCTTCGGTGGTGTAATTATTTTATTGTATGGTGATTTTTGGCAAACACTGTCCATTATACCACGTTCAACACTCGCTGATGAACTTAATGCATGTCTTAAATTATCAGTTCTATGGCGTCATTTACAGAAATTGACTTTGAAAAATAACGGGATGCGTCGCGTCGGCTGGAAATTTTGCAAAACAATTAATGGATATTGGAAATGGTAGAATGGAAATAGATGAATCTACACAATGTATCATCCTGTTAGCAAACTTCTGTAAGATCACAGAAAGCATCGACGAATTGGTGCAAAAATTTTCCCCAAACAGTGCACAAAATTACAAAAAACATATTTTAAAAGTACATCGATACTTTGGAGAATCAAGACGAGGTTGTCAACTATCCAACTGAATTCTTAAATTTGCTTGATTTGCCAGGCATGCCACCACACGTCTTATATTGAAAATTGGCGTACCCATCATTCTTTTTCGAAACATAAATCCACCACCACTTTGCAACGGAACCAGACTCTGAGTCAAAAAAATGATGAACAATGTTATTAAGGGAACAATTTTGACTCGAAAATTCAAAAGTGAAGACGTACTGTACAAGTGTGTGGATTAAATTTGGAGAATCCATGCTTCTCACATGGACAGCTCTATGTGGCTTGCTCACTTGTCGGAAAACCTTCTGATTTATTTGTCTACACACCAGATGGAAACACAAGCAATATTGTGCATTCCACAGCAATTCGATAAACATTAAACTTTGCAATGTCACAATTTTTCGAACTAAACAAAATCATTAGAATTAATTAAATATTTGTGCACTGATTTTTCTTTTAAGCTATTTTTCTTAAATTTAGTTAGGCCTAGCAACGCTTTCCGGGTACAGCTAGTACTTGTATAAAACCTTATGCATTTTCTTCTTAAAAATTACTATTTTAAATTAAATAGGGAGTGAAAAAATTAAGTATCAAGTAGAATACAAAAAACACAAAATCCAATTAAAACAAATCCACCCCTGGGTAAAAGTGAATGATATTAACTAAATGTTGCAGTTTTTAAAAATAATTTTTTATAACTTAAAATTCAACAAATTGAACCTTAGACTTATAAAAATTTTAAGAAGAAAATAAAAAAACAAAGTAAAGTTTCAAATTCAAACAAATCCGTCCCTGGGGAAAAATGAAAGATAAGCTCAGAACACGAACAAAAAAAAAACAGTGGACCAAAGACAATCAATTAAAAGTTGCAGATATTTTTTAATTATTCCTTGTACCTCATTCTCTTTATTCAAAGCTTAATAAAGTGTCATGCTTAGTTGCCTGTTTTTGAAACTGAAAACTATGCACTTAACAGAGAAAAAAAAAATAGACACTTTTTAAATCATTCATTTCTGACATCTTTGGCATTTTGACAGTTGAACGTAATTTTTTCTTTCAGTTTCAGTTTTCGATTTTCTCTCTTCCATATTTCGCGCCTGCATCACTATGACTGCTGATGTTGGCCTATAGCTGAATGGAGAATGATGGAATAAGAAAAGCTGCTACTAGCAAGGAACTACTCTAATAGTGAGATGATGACATGGCATACCATGTCGTCCTAGAAACAGTTAAATGTACATCTAAAGAAAAAACTGGATGCAAAAACGACTTCCTTTACAACATACAAAAAGAACTAGGTATATGCATACGAACTACATAGTTCGTCCTCCCACTATACTTTATAAAGACCAGAAACAGGACCTACTGTATACATAAGACCAAATTCCTTTTAGCGTTATATGAATTTGTGTGTGTGTGTATGTGTATGGGAATTTTTCCTTTCTTTATTTTTTAACTTTTTATTTTTAATTGTCAGCCTTTTTGTGTGAGTTTGAAGTTTATTTCATGTGGAAATGCGAAAATGAAAAAATGCAGCTCAATTTTGTTTTACTTTTCATTTCTATAAATATATATGTAGGTAGGTAGGTATATACTATAAAGTCTGTTTATTGTGGCCGTTGGAGTTGAGTATAAAACTCAAGGAAAAGGATATGCTTGCGGTTAAGTATATGTTCAAAAAAAAAAACAAGTAAAAAAAATTAAATTAAAGAAGACTTTTCAAAGTAAACTAGGTCACTTTTGATGAAAAGCCAAGATGATGATGATGAAAAAGCACGCGGAGTCCAACAAGCCAACGATCCAGCGGGAAAGCGTAAAAGAGAGAGAGAGCGGCTTGTTTCCTTACTCAAGAGATGTTGTTTTTTCCCCGGAATTGACTTGGATTTTTTCGTTTTTTGTTGATGTTTTAGTTTACTTTTTTAATTGACACTTGAATGAAAAGATTGGTAGATTTTTTTCGAGAACATAGTTTTTCTTAATGAAATTTATAAATACACAATCACAAGGTTTTCTTCTGTTTTTTTTTTTATGAAGAGTAAAAGAAAAGAATTTTTAATCTTTTCAAAACAGCAACAGGTATGTACATTTATTAATGAAAGGATTTTTTGTTTTTTAAAGAGGACATAACACATTTACTAAACTTGAAGAATTTATTATAGACGTTTCGAAGGAAAGTAGGTTGCAGAAAATTATAAATGCTCTTGACTTTAAGGATATGCGTGAATGTTGCGTAGCGTATGCTCTACATTGGGCATTGAGTAGATACTTTAGGGATTTGATGAAGCGGGGTTTTTTAACTAGTTCATTAAATTATGTGGACAAATTAATAAACTAACTTCGCATGTCAGTGAGTGCTTAAGGCTTTAAGGAATAGTGAACATGAAAAAGTCATATATTTTTTTATATTTGGGGCAATGTTGGAAAACTTTAAGTGAGTCTGGAATACACATGCTTTAGTTAAGTACGAGTATTTAAGTAGAAACGTATAGAATATAATGTACAAATACATATCCTTAAGCTGACACACGTTTGCTCACCGATGTCTAATGCAGTCTGAGACACTTCATTTTTGTTTTTGTGGGAAAAATAATCTATAAAAGGTCGAGACTAGCATAGATACTTTTAAAGCGTAAGTAGGTTAGACGAAATGTTTGTTTTAAAGTGATTTTCAATCGCAAACATTAAGATGGAGGAAAAATTTCTTTCTGGAACATATTTGGCTTTAATTCCAATATGTTTTGAGATCAGGTAATTTTTTCGATGAAGGATCCTCCGTTTTTGAAACGATTGCGAAGGAAAAATAAAGTACATAGTGGCGTCGACTGCGAGAAGAAAAATTGGTCAAAGCGGAGCATGAATTTGAAGAAGTGCAGTCCCTCAAATTAATTGGGTCAACAGTAGGAGCCGATAACAATATAGAAGAAGAAATACGAGAGCCGTTGCTCAAAACCAGCTTCAGTCTGTCAAAGCTTTTTTAAATTTAGAAACTGCAGCATAACTTTTACGCTACTGCTGTTCAAGACAATGGTTCTGCCTACTCACATATGGACCCGAAACCTGTTGTGCTTAGTAAAAGGCGTGTTCAAGAGGAAGTTCTTGCGGAGCTTTGTTGGTCCCTTATATGTGAGGAAGGACGATTCCGGAGACGCTATAATCAAGAACTTTATGCAAAAGCTATTGATATTTTTTGTCAACAACCTGATACGTCCTTATCAGTGTGGCTTCAGACCAGGAAAGTCCACTATCGACCAAATATTCACACTACGGCAGATCTTGGAAAAAACCCAGGAACTTCAAATCGATACCCACCATCTCTTTATAGATTTTAAAGCCGCGTATGACAGCATCTATAGGGAATAGCTCTACAGAGCAATGTCTAGTTTTGGCATCCCTGTCAAATTTATCCGTTTGTGCAGAATGACGATGGAGAATGTACGCTGCTCTATTAAGGTTGGGAAAGATCTCAGCAATGCATTTGATGTCCAAAAAGGTTTTAGACAAGGCGATGCACTGTCGTGTGACTTCTTCAACATCGTTCTGGAAAGAATTGTTCAAAACTGAACCGTCAACACTAGAGGCACAATCTTCCAAAGGTCAATCCAATTACTCGGAAACGCCACCGATGATATTGACATAATTAGAAGATCAAAGCGTGATGTCAGTGGAGCGTTTTTGAGCATTGCGACGAAAGTGGAGAAGATGGGTTTAGTGGTCAATGAGAGCAAGACCAAGTATATGCTGTTATCAAGAAAGGACACTGAACAACGACGTCTTGAACAAAACGTCACCATGGACAGCTCTAACTTTGAGGTAGTTGAGGACTTTGTCTACCTTAGCACCTCTATAAACTCAGACAACGACACCAGCGCTGAAATCAAACGAAGAATAACTCTTGCAAATCGATGCTTCTTTGGACTTAGAAGACAATTGAGAAGTAAAGTCCTCTCTCGAGCATCTAAAATCACTATTTATAAGACACTCATCATCACGGTTCTCATTTATGGCGCTGAGGCCTGGACCCTGTCAATGAAAGATGATAGCGTCTAAGGATGCGAGAAAAATGAGAGAAAAATTTTTCGGGTGATTTTTGGTCCCGTCTGCATAGATGGAGAATGGAGGAGAAGATATAATGACGAACTGTACGGGCTGTACAGCGACACTGACCTGGTTAACAGAATTAAAGTCCAACGACTTAGATAGCTGGGTCATGTAGAGCGAATATTTATTAAAAAATTTATAAACACAAATTGAGGAACATATTTTTCCTAGTTACATATGTAGGTACTGATTCAGGAATTTATGTATCTTTGACTTTCTGGAAGATGATTTTTTTATAATTTACTTTCAAGTTTTGTCTTTTTATTTTTAATATTTTTATCGATCTTAAAGCTGCTATAGTAACCTTTGTCTATATTTTTTTCATTTTATTCCTTACGATCAAACATCCAGATTAATAACGATGATGCCATGATTCAAAACCATTCATAACCTATAGACATTAAAAAATCTAGACAAAGCTATAGATAGATATTCTTATAGCAAATTAAATAAAAGAGATTCTTAGATTAAAATTTCATATCTTGTCATTATTTATATAATTTTTTTTAATTACATAAATTCAGGTTTCAAGACAAAAGCAAAAATTTCACCTTCATTTTGTGTCGATGAAGGTATTTTTTTCATTCTTCTTCTCTTTTTTTTTTCATTTTTTGAAAACAAAAGAAACGAAAATTACGTGGCATCCTTAAAAAAGTTTATAGTACCTGTATACAGTTGTAAGCTATCAAGGACGTGCATTTTTAAGAAGAGAGAGTGAAAGAGAGTATCTAATGAAAAGTTTAGATAAATTTAACTTGAATTGCATTACACCATCATCGCCATGGTCAGGAAAAATCAAGACAGGTGGATATGATGGTGGATGGTGGCAGTTTGGGGAGGTAGAAAAAAACAGTATATTTTCTTATTTTTCCTTTTTTTTCTTTTGTTTCCGATACCTAATTAAAAAAACATTTTTCACCAAAAAACATGACAAAAAGAAACATCGGGAATGCGGACTTTCGCTATATCTATTATATTTGAAATGTAATTTTTGGGAAAACAGCCAGCAGTGACTCAAAGTTCATTTCGTTCGTCCTTTATTTAAAAGTTTATTTTGTTTTGTTTTGTCTGCTGCTGCTGCTGCTTTATTGTGTTTTTGTTGTTGTTGTTTTTGTTTTGTTATAATATTTACTTGAATTAATGTTAAGAATGAGACTGCTGAAGTATAATGTAAATAAAATGCAAACAAAATAGGGGCCACATTATCATCATCATCAGGCAGGATATATAGAGGACAAAAGTGAAAACAATAGAATTGGAAAACAGGTTCAAAAACTAACAAGAAAAGAGACATCAGATATAAAATACAACAAATAAACAAACAAAATGGCCAAAGATTGAATGAGAGCTATGTTTGCTTATTGTAAATAGGTAATTGGGACAGTGATTTATATACATAAAGATCCAAGATAGATACGATACAACAACAACAACAGAAAACAACAATCTTTATATTTAAGTATAGATGAAATTTAAAGAAATTGATTTTGAAAAACGTTGAGGAGGGGAGGAGGGATGGAAATCTGTGATTATTTGTAATTATACGAATTGAATTCGATTTCAAATACAAGGGAGAAAGTTTGGTTTTGAACTTATCTGAATTTTGTTTTGTTTATGTTGTTGTTTTCATTGACATTGATTACTCAATTGTTTTTTGTTTCAATTAAGGTTACAAACAAAAGAATACAAAAATATTGTGTTTTATTTGAATTGTTTTAAGTAAATGAAAAATGAACAGCTACTGAGTAAATTAGCTCTGAAATGGTTTTCAGCTTTGTTTAGATATTTGTATGTAAAGGAAATTAGAAAAGGGACTTTTGAATGTTGACAGTTGATAGGGGACATTATTTTGACGTTACATCTGTCAAATTGGCTGTCTTTTATTCAGGCTGTTAATAATTGTAATTATTTTTAAACTGTCAAAAAGGTTGTCATTGTCAAATCACCAATAAATTAGTTGATTTTCGGAAAAAAATAATAGCTACAGGCTGTCTACAACTTTTTACTCTCTGCAAACTGCACAAAATCCAACAGAACCATAATCTAAATGTAACTGACCGGCAATTGAAATTCGATCTGATATCGTCAAATACATACAAAAGCCCAAATTTGGTCAGAATTTGAGACTGGCTGAAAAAGTGTCTTTTGAAACTCTTTTAGCTGTTCAATCCGATAGTGTCAACGCTTAATGGCCCCCTTCGTTTACCTTTAATTAGATAAAAATGACAATAGCGACATGTTGTTTCAAAAGGACGGTGCTACATGCGACAAAAATTACGCCGCCTTAGAAATTCTTTACCAGTAATTGGAAGGCATGGAACATGTCCTGTGCTATCGGTGAAGTTGAAAATAATTCATCAGTCAAAGTCATGAAAACTTTAACATTTCCGATATATGCTACCCAAAGAACCCTCAAAGAGAATATATAGGATGAATGCTATGGAGTGCCAATAGGCTCTGTTTTATGGCCAGCACTTTTTTTGCTAGTTGTATCCCGTTGATTTTTTAGCTGGAAATTGTTGATGAATTGAATTGTTTTTCAGCTCAATCTAACTCACTTGACCAAAATTTGAGTCTTGAAAAAAATCTTAAGCCTTCCATGAATTTCCTCATAGTTTGGAAGCTGTGTAAGTGAATTCATTATTCGGTAGTATCTTCTTTCTTTTTCGGAAACTGAAAAGCACTTTTCTTAATAGATTTTTTACAATATTTCATTTGGCTTGCAAATCCAGACTTATAATTTGCTTTTGTCTACTTATAATAAAATAAATAAATTCGAATGGAATTTTGCCAAAATTTGTACCTAAACGTTCAGCAAAATTGCTCAAAGTGTATATTTAGATTAAATTGAAAAATTTTAAAATATTGATTGCAAAATGAAAAATAGCCAACAAAACTGTGGTGAAGGATTCCTATAATCATTATTATCACAATCATAATTATGTGTTGTTGTATTTTCATTATGTACTTATTTTTTATTAAAATTGGATTTTCTTTCTTAGGTTCAACTCATGAAAAATAAGCCCCAACTTTTGCCTATCGTCATAAACAGTAAACACCTCAATTTTGTATCGACCTAAGTACATTCAAACCTATATTCTCAACTATACAGTACACATATACTCTCCCAATTTATTTTCAGGTGAAAGGACATCAAACTAAGATTGTATCTAAAAAGTTTATTTGACTAAAAAGTTTATGTTAGAATAAGAATAATACAATTTTAAATAAATAAGTTTAGTGAAAATGTTTTCTTTTTTTCCGGTTGTTGTTGAGACCCAACAAAAAAAAGGACATTCCCATGATGCCGCATATAACTTATATTATTCAAGGCCTTATGGTGGTATGTTACGTTTATATAGGTAGAGGTACGTATAGGTATTCCCAAATGTAAGCACGCACTTTTCCGCTTTGACTTTACCAGAAAACTAAACACAAAAGTAGACTTAAAAAAAAAGCTTTGAGATACATAATGCAAACAATTTTTTAAAAAACGTTCTTTATACAAAAGAGAGAGGTAGGTTAGGCAGCCAGACGTATGTAGGTATTTGTATACGCAGTGCCCGCCGGATGTGAGGGAAAGAAAATGACTATCCATTATTCTTAAGGGAAAACATATTTTTGCAAAATAAACGAAACCAACCACGACGACAAACGACAAACAACGAACGACGAACGACGGACTACAAGGACATCTATAAGGGTGCTATATGCCGAAGACGAAGAATAAGACAGCTAGCTTTAAGAAAGAAGAAGAAAAAATAGTAATAATATAAAGAAACGAAACGAAAGCCTGGAAGTGAAAATGTCACGGGTTTTAAAATTTTATTACAATTTTTTTTTATTGTTATTTGCAAGGATCTTTTGAAATTTATTGTTATATGCGGGGATGTTCGTTTGCTTCTCTCTCTTTCTACCTCTCTGTCTCTTGCTGATGGGGTTCCGGTTCTGCTAGTTTTATTTTTTGCAAAAAAGTTCTAAGAAAGGAAATGAGATTGGCTCTAACCTACTTGCGTGAAGCCTGAGCATGAGTGGGTGCGAAATTTGCCTTAACAAAAAAAGTATAAAAAAATATAATACCATAACTTCTTTAGAAGTCGCACATTTTAAGGGTCTATGGGTGTTATTTTTTTATATATATGAGTACTAGTATTTTTTATTATTTCCTGACCACAACCTGACCCATATTTGTTTTATTTTATTTTATAAAGGAGTTCATAAAATTATATTGCTACGAGGAAGAACTTGAAATAAACCTTTTTTTTTGGTGTATAGTGTAAGTATACCCTTAAGGGGGTATTATAAGACTCTTGTATGTCAATGTTAGTTGAAAGGAATAATCTTGTTGGGCTTAAGGTATTAGATATTAATTTGAGTGTAATCAAAAAAAAAAAAAAAAATAGGAGCGAGAAAAGTTAAAAAGCCCTCAGTTGACAGCCTTAAGCTACGATAAAATAATAATCATCATGGGCAAATAAAATAATAAAGCTTATGGCATGGTAGTTAAAAAGGTGTTGACAAGTTTTTGTGGATGTTTATTTTTTTTTAACTCTCAGAAATAATGTCAAGTCGTGTTTTGGTTTTTAATATAGAGAAATCGAGTCAATTAAAAGGGTTGTATAGGGAAGAAATTTAGTCAAAAAAGTATGAATTATTAAAATATTTTGCTCTAATTGATAAAGATAACGAAATGTATGTAAGAGGTTTTGTAAATTCTGATCCCATCTCAATCTCAATAGAAACAAAAAAAAAATTTTACTCAAAAACTGTTCTAATGATTTGTTTTCTAACCAAAGTAGGTTATGAAAGAGCTCATTAAAAAATTAGGTTCAACTTAGGAAATTATAAGAAAAAGAATGATCATTCTTTTAACTTTTGGTGGTGGTAACTTCAAGTATTTACATAATAATGCATTTTATACCAAAACTCAAATCTAGTATAGGGTATTCGAACAAGAGTTTCCATTTTAATATTAAAAAAGAAAAGTATTTTTAAAGAGCAATCAATGGATTTTTATTTAATTGCAAAAGACGAAAATATGAAAGAAAAACTATTTCAGCCACCAAGGCTACGGTTTCATGAATTTCGAACATTTGCAGTTTGAGATCTTGAAGCGATGTGGAGCATTGTGAAATGGTAAAGACTAATATCTTTTAAGTGACCCCAAATAAAAAAATTTTGGACGTGTTAATCAAAAAAATGTGAATGAATCACAGTCAAAAATTTGTTTCTTTTACACAATTTTTATAGTTTCATTGATTTTCAGATAAGACTGATATCATACAATAAATTACAAAAATTTCAATATTTTCATCATTTTTAGCGTTTTGATGATTTGACTTGTAAAATTTACAAAAATTACAGTTCGAAAAGTTATAGTCACCAAAATAAAACCTTTTATTGGAAAACAAAAATATGGAAACAATGCAATTTCCTTGTTCTCGACTTTAGAGCTTTTGGTGATGTTAACTTTAAAACAAAGAACTAAATTGCTAAGTTCGAAAACGAAGGAATTTATACCCTTTATGAAGTATAGCAGATTAAATTTTCAACTTCTTGAAGAATGTTTACTGATTGAACACTTATAGTGGCAGACTTTAACAATCTTGAAAAATTTAACGAGGTTTCGAAAAGTTGAGAGTGCTTTTTGCTGAGAACATTGCTATTGTTTTTATAATATTATGCAGAAACACAGTGTGAGTATTTGAAAAGGGAGAGAGGGGTTAAAGTTAAGTATCGGTGCAAATTGGTTTTGAATTCTTGAAAATTGCAATAACTGGGAAAGACAGAGTGGGGAAAGGAATTCCATATTCGCGTAGTACGACTAAAGAAAGAATCTCTGTATTTGACAGTACGACCGAAGTTAGGCCCGACGGTATTCTTACAAGCTAGATTAAATATTTAAAATTTTGTACTTACCGTAATTTTTTTTAAAAGTTAATAAGACAATGTGTATATTTTTCTTACAAATTGAAATTCAGTAGAATACGGAAAATACAAACATTTTAAAAAATTCTCTTATTACTACTTACCTGTTTAAAATTTAACAATATAATTATTATATTGCTTTGATTACTTAAATATTTAAACAAAACAAAATAAAATAAAAAGGTTAACTTTCGCACACCAAATAAAATATTTTAAAAATTATTAAATTTCTCTAAATCAAAAATTTCCTCCAAAAAAACTTTAACTAAAACTTAACAAAATAAAAACTAAAAATACTTAAAGAAAACAATTTAATCCATAATACTCACGTATTAAAGTACTGGAGCATAAAACAAGTGCTATTATAAAATCACGGGATGGTGTCAACACTCCAGATGCCAGGAGTTCCAATTCACAATGCATTCCGGTGAAGCCCATCGGACATAAGCATTCGTATTTTTTTGGAGGACTATGATCACGACATCTGCCACCGTTGCGACAAGGAAACAGTAAGCATTCGTTATCGTTTATGCATTGGCTGCCAGAAATTTTGTAACCAGCAGGACATCTAAATTGTTTGAATATTGAGGGTATCATAGATTTTTGTTTTTTGTTTGTTCTTTTTCTATTTTTTTTTTTCGGATTATTTTTTTGTTTTGATTGTTTGTTCTATTTGTTTGATTTGATTTTATAAGTTTCTAGAGATTCAATTCATATTTTGTTGTATTATACAGGGTGTCCAAGTTTTAAGTTAACATTTTCAAGAAATTAATTTCGCTTTTTAGGAACGAAATTTAATGTTTCGTACGACGATTTCTTATTCAGAATAAGTATTAAACAAACAATAAATATTTGCATATGATTCATTTAAAAAATTCCTTCCAAGATTTTAAAAAATAATGTTTGGTACCATAATGATGTTGTACTTGTATTTTTTGTGAAATATTTTTGCAATTTTGTTTATTCTCTTTCATCTTTTTGAAATCGGGACTAACAAAATTAGAAGAATTTATTTAAATCTTCTTTTTTCAAAAGAGTTGAAATTTTCTATGTGTTTTTGAAAATAATTTGTGAAAATAATTAAGTATTTTAAGTACAAAACGTATTTTATAAAAATTAATAAAATTTGAACATTTTCAGAGAATTAAAAAAGTGTCAATGCATTTAAGGGAATTTTTTGACTAAACATAGATTTTATTTTTTTGAAAATTTCTGAAATTCCCTAATTTGTGAAATACACAAGTAATTTGGGCTCAAACCAATCAAAAGGTAAAGAAAGAATTAAAGAGGATAAAGTAAAGTAAAGTTACGAATTAAAGGGCAAAAGAAATATTTTGTATATTTTACAAAATTTGAATTATTCTAAATTAAAAACTTCTGGAAATGAAGGAACTCAGATTATCAAAAAATGTAAGAGTTCACTATTCCTGTTGAAATCTAAGGTTTGTCTCTTTCTAATTTTTGAAAACAAGTTTATTTTGTTTTGTAAAAAAAATAGTTTTCATCACAAACTAAAATTTGTTTAGGTGATTTAGTTAAGGTGCGGTGCTACACCGTTAAAAAATATCAATCTTGCTGCTCTAACTTGGACACCCTGTTTTTTTTTCAAGGAAAAGGAGTAAGACATTTTTTCTTAATTTTTTATTTTTGTATGAATTCTTTAACGAAGAAAATGACATGAAAAATCATATAGAGAGAAAAAGTTTTGTAGATATATATATATTACATGTAGAAGGTATGTACATATATAAGAAGACAAAAGTAGTTAAAAATAGAGGAGACAGAAAAGACAGAAAAAAGCTGTGATTTTCAACAATGGGAAAATCAAGAACGAACTTTTATGAAAATAAAGAATTAAAGATCAGCAGAAAACAAAAGAAAAATCATAAAAAAAAGAAACGAAAAGAATAAAAATGTTTAGTTTAGATTAAAAACAAAAAAAAAAAACACAAAAAAATATTAAATAATTTTTCAATTAAAATGAACAAAAGAATTGGTGTGGAAGCGCACAGAGACAAGATTTTCCTGACCATATACTTTTTTCGTATTCTCGTACTTTGAAATAATGGAGAACAGATTTTTATGTTTGATATTTGTCCTTATATTATATTTGATTGTCCTTTTCAAAGGACAATTCCTATTCAATTGTTCAACGACGTTTTTTAAAAAATATACACTCGTAGAAAGAAACACATATCGGTGGTGCGACTGTATTTTATATCGTTATCAAGTTTCAGGTTTTTCTGTTTTGAAAAAAGGAGACTTTTTCAATACTTTTGATAATATACAAAAGAAATAAACGAAAATAACACTTCGACATTTCGATTGCTTTGTCTGAGCAGAAACACAAAAATACACCTAAAGTAGTTTTATTTTGTTTTTTTGCTGATAATATTTTGTACGTACCTTTTGTTAATTTTATCATTTCATCTTTTTTACTTATTTTTTTTTCGGATATAAGTTTCCTATATATAACTTATATTTTCATATATTTATTTTGTCTAGCTTTATAATTTTTATTTTTTAAATTTTTAAATTGGCTTTTTTTTTGTTGAAAAAATGAAAGATTATACATTTACGAAAAATGAACATGATAGAGAATTGAAGATATAAAAATATAAGAAGAAAAATAAATTACTAATATATATTGAGATGTTTGCTAAACATTTATGAAACATTTATGATTTTTAATTGATTTTTAAGAATTTATACATATAAATGAATTTTATGTTTGAATTATTGCTGAAAGCATGCAAAACAGGGAACATCTAAATTTATTATTAACAATTAACGTTTATTTGAAAAAAAAAAAAAATATTACATTCAGAAAAGGTGTGATGTTTATTATAGCAAAATGGGGGCTTGTATGTTATGGATTTTTTGAATTTAACTTTACAAAAACGATATTGACAATATTTTTTTGAAGAATGATGTAATCGATTTTTCAGAAACCATTAAGAAACAGCATTTTGTGGGAAGAGTTTCACTGAGCCAAAACACAACGTAAAATCAACGGAAACCATTTTGAATCAATGTAAAATTACAACACTTATAAGTACTAAAGTACTAAAGTAGAAAATGATTAAATCAAAGCAGTTCCACTTTGATTTCCGATTGTTATGAAATCGCAGTAAAATTAATTGAGTTCTACTTTGAACCAAAGTAGCCTAATGCCGAAATGCCTTGAATGAATGTTGTTTCAACTTTAATTTTAACCGATATATTAACCGATTAACGTTTACGTTTTTCCTTACATTTCAACTTAGAATCAAGTATCAACGCATTTGAATCAAATACGTTATCATTTTGAATCAAATAAGTTGCACCTTTAAATCAAATATGCCGCCACTTTAAATCAAATACGTCACCACTTTGAATCAAATATGTCGCCGCTTTGAATCAAATATGTTGCCAGATTGAATCAAATATGACGCCAGTTTGAATCAAATATGTCGCCACATTGAATCAAATATGTCGCCACATTGAATCAAATATGACGCAACTTTCAATCAAATGTGTCGCCAGTTTCAATCAAATACGTTGCCACTTTGAATCAAATATGCCGCCACTTTGAATCAAATATGCCGCCACATTGAATCAAATATGACGCAACTTTGAATCAAATGTGTCGGCAGTTTGAATGATATACGTCGCCAGTTTGAATCAAATACGTCACCACTTTGAATCAAATATGTCACCACATTGAGTCAAATATGACGCAACTTTGAATGAAATGTGTCTCTAGTTTGAATCGAATACATCGCCACATTGAATCAAATATGTCGCCACATTGAATCAAATATGCCGCCACTTTGAATAAAATATGTCGCCACATTGAATCAGATATGACGTAACTTTGAATCAAATAAGCCGCCACTTTGAATCAAATGTGTCGCCAGTTTGAATCAAATACGTCGCCACTTTGAATTAAATATGCCGCCACTTTGAATCAAATATGACGCCACTTTGAATAAAATATGCCGCCACTTTGAATAAAATATGTCGCCACATTGAATCAGATATGACGCAACTTTGAATCAAATAACCCGCCACTTTGAATCAAATGTGTCGCCAGTTTGAATCAAATACGTCGCCACTTTCAATAAAATATGCCGCCACTTTGAATCAAATATGTCACCACTTTGAATCAGATATGCCGCCAATTTGAATCAAATATACCGCCACATTGAATCAAATATTATTCATATAAAATAATATATTTAAATATATTTACGTTGCGATTTTTCTATGAGTGTAGAAATAAATAAAACAAAACTAGTTAGCGCAACAGTCCGTAAAGGACTAGAGCCTGATGACTTACAACCTCAACCATTTCTGTGTTCGAGTCATTTCAGAAATAGAGTGGACCTACAATTCTTGTGGCAAATCCGAACGGATAATTTGAGAAAACACTTTTTATGACAAGAATAACTCTTGGAAGATTTTTCAATTCCTCTCCAGAGGCATTACCTTTGAGAAAAACTTTAGGTGCCACTGGGAGGGATTTAACCCAAAGCTTCTAGCGTGACAGTCCTACGCTCTAACCATCATGCTTACAAATAAAAGTTAATAAACTATTTTTTTATGGTTTTGAATTACAAATTTTCTAAAAATTTTGTTTCTCAAATTATTTACAAAAATAATGAACAGACTGTCGCAAGCAAAAAAAATCTTAAGTCAATTTAAAATATTATGAATATTCATATGAATTTTCGACAGAATTGACTTTGGCGTTTGAGAACAATTTCTTGTTCTGAATATCGAAGAAGAAATTATAATTCAATTTCAAAAAATCAAAAAATGGTATTTTTTCAGTCAAATCATTTTTAAAATAAATTTTTCAAGATATAAGTTTAGAGTTCTTTGAATATTTACAATTTCTATTTTGATATATTTACATCATTTTAGAAAAGTACTTCTAAAAATTATTTTATGCTAATGTTGAAAAGTTGTATTACTTTATTTTTTAACTGAAGTAACAGAAATTTAAGAAATAAATAAATTTTGTTATTTTTTGACGTCTTTATAAAATTTTCGCCAAGTTCGTTTAATCATCTTGGAAGCATTAGGAACATCTTTAAAAAATTTCAGAAGTATTTTAATGGACCCAACAAATTGGGAAACGGACATTATATTAGGCTTTCATTTGTATTAAAGGAATGTGGCCTTAAAAGAGAAAAGGCCATATAATCTTCAATTTTGTATTTTAAGTCAAACGTCATTTTTGTTTTATTCTTCAAAAACTTTCCAAAACATACAAACAACAAAGTGAATGTCACTCTATCAGTGAACGTCAAAAAAACACTAATGAGCATAACTTTCAAGCAGACATTAAAAAAAGGTAATGATATTAAAAAAAAAAAAAACACAAATTCACTATACGAGTATATGGAAGAGAAAAGTTTTCTAGAATTATTTAAAAATCCACAAGGAGCGTCGCCGCATTTCAATTTTTTGTTTTTGTTTTAAGGTTTAATAATTATATGCTCACTTAGTATAATTAATAAGCAGACAAGTATTGCTGCTAAAGCACCCATGCTTAGCTTTAACGTTTGGCCTTCTTGAACTAGTTCACAATTTTCACCCCAATATCCATCGGGACATATACAACGATAGCGTAATCTTGGTTCCAAATTAATGCAAGTGGCACCGTTCAAGCAAGGAAGATCCAAACATTCGTTACGATCCATACAACCTTTAGCATCTGGCGACATCACTCGTCCTTCTCCGCAACTAATTTTACATATGATATTATGATGTGTTTAGATTTTTTATTTTTTTCAAAGGGATATTTTATTATTTTTACATTCAGAGGATTTATTTAAATTTATTTTTGTATTTAATATTGTTTTTTTTTTTTTGTTGGTTTGTATTTATAATAAACAGGGGGTATAAATAAGATGTAAATATTTGTAATATTATTTATATTTTTTTTCATTATTAAAGTAGAGGATGAACTGAACACATGCAAACAAGATGAATAAAATTATTCGGGAATGAAAATGGAACATAATCTTATTTGGGATTGTTTGTATATGTATAGAAGATATTATTCTATTTTGAAACAAGAGGATTTAATATGGTCAAATGGTCAAAAGAGGATAATAAAGTCGTGAATTAATGAATATGCTTGTCTTTTGGCCAATTTTATTATTTAAGAAGATGTATTTATATATAAGTAGGTATATTTTGTTATGTTATTGTGTATAATTTATAGATCTAGATAGAAAAGTTAAAGTTGTATATATGTATATTTTCGTTTAATTAAATTCTATTCTATATTTTGCAGGTATAAGGAATTTATGTATAGGTATATTTGTATATGTTTTTGTTAAAGAGTATATAAATATATAAATATATATCTTTTGAAATAGTCCGTAAAATTGTGTTCATTTTGTTATACATATGTACGGTACGTGTATATATATTTTATCGGTTTGTAGAATATTTAAGAAGATATGCCTTTAATTGGTTTCTGAAATTTGGTTGGAGTAGCTTTATTTTATTCATATATATGTAATTTTATTTGTTATATAATTGTATAGGTATACCGAATAATTACAAATTGCATTTGCATGAATAAACATTAGGATGAAAATTAGTTTTCTTGGATTTCTGGGGTTGGAATAAATGTTTCTTCCTTGGTTCTTTTTTTCTCCTTTGACACACTGAAATACCTATCTAATATTTCGAATTTTCTGGACGAAGGTAAATACATATACATATGTATTTGAATGAGTATATACACTATCATACTTTTGGTTGGTGATTTATTTAAATTTAATAGTTATTGTATTATGCTTTTGTTTAAATGGGCCTAGCTTTATAAGGAAATTAGTTTTTAAATGTTTTGCTAGTTTGACCTTATACAGTAGCACACACAAATAAATTAGTTTTCAATGAAAATTATGCTATGTCTATGTTCGATTCAGTAACATTCTCTTAATGTCCTTGTGTTTTATTCAGATCATGCCTAGAATACAATTTAAATAAACCCCAAAAACTATTTGATTGTGTTTACCTTAATACCAATTCTACAAAGTATTTTTTATTTCTAGGCTATACACAATACACATATGTATATGTATTCGTATATGTATTGGAAAATTGAAAACAAAATTAAAACAATTAAAAATAGATTAGGACTTTTGTTAAAAGTTAAAGACTACCAACATATGTATAGATCTCTTAATATTTTATATAAATAATATTTGTATGCATGGATGTGTTTTAATTGAATCAGGTTGACCTTTTTTATCTCAAAATTTTACTTAAATATGAGGATTACAAATCCCAAGAAATCTCATATTATGTAATGTTGGGTTTTGTAAAGGATACAAAAAAGCTTAAGGATTGACTTTTTTTTTATAATCATGTATTTAATCAAGGACCAAGTATATGTTGACTTATTGAGGACATTGTTATGTTGAGGGTTAAAAATATTCTAACTTTTTTTTTTTTTTTATAAAGTATGCTATTTTGGTTGTAATTAAGTTTTTTAATAACTTAATTCCTAAATCCTAACATCATTTACTTGGTTTGTTTTTGGTTTTAAATTGGGTTAACTTTTACAAGAAATTAATTCCGTAATTTTAAGAAAAGATTTAAGGACAAAATTTGAAGCAAAGAATCTAATCTCGTTCTTCGATTTATCTTCCTTTAAAAAAATGAGTATATTTCAAACTCTAACACCTTATAATAAATTTTAAGTTCGAAAGTTCTCGAAAAGTGTTAAAATGTAGGTTACTTCCAAAAATTACAAAGTCATTTATATTCAAACATTATTTTGATGTAATGGAAATTATTTCTAGAAGGTTAAGTTCCCCATGTTTCATTTTCAGTGTCTTAATTTTAAGACTTTTGTTTCTCGTTGGCATTGTTTTTTAATAAATTTTGTTTAATGTTAAGATTTTAACAGAAAATCGAATTTTTATAAATGTATCGAGCCTTTTCCGCCAGTGACATTTTGAATTAAAAAGAAAAAGAATTATTAAAATTTCCTATTAACACATGAAGAAAAATAAATAATTTCCAATACTGACTAAGAGCTTACTATACATTATAATTTGATGCTTATGATAATTTGTTAGAAAGACCTCGATATATTATACTACAAGACATAAAAAGGTCAAAGTTTAAACATTTCACTTAAAATTCAAAAACAAAAACTGAACTCTATTTCATTAGAAGTTAATTTTTGAAAGCTGAGAGAAATTGAAAAAAATTCCTGACAATTGTTTTAATATTTTAATTTCAGCTATTAGTGTCATGACTTTTAATTTTTTTGGTTTAAATTTTCATTATTGCGAAGAATTTTTATATTTGTTATTATAAATTTATTTAACTGAAAATTTTTCCAGAAAATCACAAATATTAAAACACAAAATTCTGAATTTTTTGAAATATTGTTCACACAGAAAAAAAACTTGTCATATTAACAATCGTCGATAGTCAACTTGAAATTTGGCCAAATTGTCGTATTTACTACCAAAATAGTCAATATGATAACCTTATTTTAAAAACTTGATTACTTGATAGTCAATACAAGAATTTTCGATTGTCAATTTTCGAAAATTTTCAATATGACAACAAAAGTAGTCAATAGAACAACTTCGGTAAATTGACTTTCGAGGATTGTTATATTTACTACCCGGTAGTCAAATTATATTTCGATTTTCAACACAAATTTTCATATTGACAACCGCAGTTGTCGTATTGAATACCGCAGTTGTCATATTGACTATCGCAGTTGTCATATTGACTACCACAATTCTCATATTAACTAAAGCAGTTGTGATATTGACTATCGCAGTTGTCATATTGACTACCGCAGTTGTCGTATTGACTACCACAGTTGTCACATTGACTACCGCAGTTGTCGTATTGACTACCGCAGTTGTGATATTGACTACCGTGGTTGTCATATTGACTACCAAAACTGACTATCGAGAATTGTTATATTTACTTCCCGGTAGTCAAATTAGAATTCGATTTTCAACAAAAATTGTCACATTGACAACCGCAGTTGTAGTATTGACAACCACAGTTGTCATATTGACTACCAAAACTGACTATCGAGGATTGTTATATTTAGTACCCGGTAGTCAAATTAGAATTCGATTTTCAACAAAAATTTTCATATTGACTACCACAGTTGTCATATTGACTACCGCAGTTGTCGTATTGACTACCGCAGTTGTGATATTGACTACCGTGGTTGTCATATTGACTACCAAAACTGACTATCGAGGATTGTTATATTTACTACCCGGTAGTCAAATTAGAATTCGATTTTCGACAAAAATTGTCATATTGACAACCGCAGTTGTAGTATTGACTACCACAGTTGTCATATTGACTACCACAGTTGTCATATTGACTACCGCAGTTGTCCTATTAGTCAATATGACAACCGGAGTTTCAAATTCCTTCAACCAAAGTTGTCATATTGACTACTACAGTTTTCATATTGACTACCAAATTGTAAAAAAATTTCGGATCCCGAAATTGACAACCGAAAATTGTTCTATTGACTATCGCGGTTATAGGCTGAAAATTGACTACCAAATAGTCATATTGACTACCAAAATAGTCAATAGGATGACTTTTTTCGTTCTGTGTATAAACTTTGCATTCTATAAAAATTCACAAAGTGTCTCCTTTTTTGAATCCTTGAATCAACGTTTTAAAATTTTAATTTTAGATTTTTTCTTTGAATTTTGTAAGTCAATTCATTATTGAGTTCTAGAAAAGTCACTCGCTCAAAAGGTAAAATATAGAAAATTTCCATTGAAAAAACTAATATCTTGAAACCTATTATTTATTCTATTTAAAATAGAAATTAAATAAATTGGAATTATACTCGGTAGTGTAGCATATCGTTTTCGAAATTGAAACAAGCAATTATTTCGCTGATGTTTTGAGAAACCCTTGATAATTACAGTTTTATCCGTATTGAATATTTTCGAAAAAAAAAAACAAACTAAAACACCCAGGGTTTTCATATTTTACTACAGCTCAATCTTTAAAGCTTCACATAATATTATTTATGTAGGTAAATATTTGTCTCCAATATTTGGATTTTAAAATCAAAGTATTATTCATATTCGTTTAAATTGAATTTCAATCGATTATGAAAATTCTTAAGTAAAATTCAGTAATGAAATAAAGCACTCCAAAATACTGAAATCATATCTTCCTACGCCTTTTGGATAAAGCGTTTGCTGTGTTTTCTTATATGTTTCCCTTAATCCTACCCACATTACATCATTGTTCACTTTCAGTACACAGTGGGACCTACTTATGTGCACAAAGGCCTAACATTCTATATATCTACGCCTACATTATAATCTAAACAGTTAAATCTTTGTTCAAATTTTTATTACTCCCCTAACGCATCTGCTGTTGTAGTCTTTTCTGTCTTCCCTACCCATTAAATGTTTTGTATGATCCACTTAACTTTTCTCAGATCAGACTGTGTGCAAGCTGTGAGTTAAGTTGAGTTGAGTTGATGAAAAATGTAATCGAGGTCTCATCTCATTTCTTTCTTTATCGAAAGCAGCAAAAAGCAAAAGCATTCATTTTTAGTCTTCCTTTCCTGGATGCCATTGTTTGTCCATTATCCTTGTTTAAGTGCCAACCATTATACAATAATGAGTGAAGTAGGTACCCGAACCTACCCTATCATCTACACCCTATACCCTACCGCCTACTCTATACAAACAAGTGACACAACGTAACGTAACAGAAAAAAGGATATCTTTTTCGTCTATATCCTCTCTAGGGAATTTTTTTTTTGTTTGTACTCGTGCACTTGCTCATTTTCTGTGTCGCACAATACGTATTACCCTCCGGCTGAATGAAAAACAGCAAAAACCTGACTTTAGGATACTAAAGGATCTCCCCATTAGTAGGACATTCTTCTCGCTTTGGCTTTCGTCTGTTGGTGGTATCATCACACAGGTATACAGTACGCGATATCCTTTTTGTGTTAAGATGTGTTTTTTGTATCCATTGTTATAGAAAGTCAGGGAAAAAGTGCAAATTCAGCAGAAAGGATTTGTTTTTTGTTCTATAAGGAATTCACGTTTCAAATTTAGTCCTTTATTTTGACATTCTGTGTGAAGAAAATTAGAAGAATTCTACCTACACACAAAAAATGTCTATGGGGCATATGTACATACTTTACGTTTATACATAAATGATGCTGGACCAGAAGTGGCATTTTGTTTTGAGGCCTTACATAAGCTTCATTCAGAGAGAGGAAGAGAAAAAGATTCATTGAATGTTTTCAGGACCTACATATAGTCGTTTGTTGAGTGTCAAATTGCATTAAACTATACAAAGAGCTGACACTTTGCTATTGGCATTGCCAATCTATTTTTTCCTCTAGTGATTTTATGTACATACCAACCTATGTATGTGTGTTAAAGGACATAACAACATGTGTAACAACTATTGAGGATATTTTGGTTTGTATTTTAGTTCTTTTGTTTAGGGTTTCATTAAAAAAATAGGAGAGGAAAATGACGAACATACGATATATTGTGTCTTTGTCATGTGACGACGGAAGTGCTTTATGATGATTGGTTGGTTGGAAGCTATCGCAGATGTTGTATTTTTTAATTAAAAAAGAAAAAACACATGATTACAATGTATGTCAATCAAATGTACGATAGATATGAGTTTGTAACGTTTTAGTGTCATAATCGACACAAAATTGACTAAAATGTTTAATCTTTTAAAACCACAACTTTTATCACCTGTGATGCTTTTATCGGTATATTTATTTTATTTTTCTGTGCCACAAATTAATTTGTACCTTAACAAAGCTCATACATAATGTATATTAACTAATGGGCGAAAGTAGGATAAAACTTGATTTGTTCTGAGCAAAATTTTGAGAATAAACATTTTGAAAATTAAAAAGAATAAAAAAATAATTGGGTAAGATCTTGTGACAAATATAAGAACTATTTGTGTCTATTTCTATGAAACACTAAACCTCTGGTAACAATATTTTTTGTGTCATAGTTGTAACAATACCGCCGCAAAGCAAGTTTAAAGCTCGATTTATTTGCTTTCAAAGCATTGAGTCTGTGTCGGAATCGTCACAAATTCTCCACAAGATAAAAAGGTGGATATATTTTTTGTAAATATTGACACTTTTAAATTGTTAAAAATTATATAAAGCTTTGTAACACATTTTGAGAGTTAATGTGTCTTACGCTACTATCATTTTATTTTATATTTTAGAAAATCTGCATCATAACTGTAACAAAAGCACTAAAATGTTACAACTTGGTTTATTTAGTTCTTTTACCATTGAGTCTAGTGTCAAAGTCGTAACAAAATCTTTACAATTTACAAATGTTGATTTATATTTACTAAAATTTGACATTTCATACGTTGACAAAAAATGTATTACTCTTTGACGTATTTCAATAATTTGTGTGTCACAAACGACAAAGCACGTTTTCAATGTGATGTTTGTTCTTTTATTTTTTGAATTAACTTGTAGCTCAAAGTTCGCTGAAATTTTGTATATTTCAAGGTATTCACAGTTCAGGATAATTTATAACGAAAAACTCGAAATGTATGGTGGGTATTTTTTTTTTGTTTTGGGCATGAAACACGCTAATTTACATTTCATCCTATTTAATATTCACCCTTAAATTCGTTATTTTGAAACTGACGTTGCTGTTTTACCAACAACAAAAAAAAAAGTTACAAAAAAAAGGGGTTCAATGTGTATTTAATTTAAATTTTCATTGAGGGATGTGAATAATAAAAACAAAAAAGTAAAGGTACGAGTAGGTACCCTTTTGTACGTTCAATTTATACAAAATTGAATTTTTGTTCTCTTTTTTTTTTTTTTTTGTATTTGATCTTTATTTCATTTGCTTGTTGCATGGCGCCTCTGCTGATGTTTTTGACTTTCATTAACAATTACAATGTTAAAGCCAATGACGAAAAGGTTTTTGCATAATAATTGGGTCAATAAACAACACAACACGGTACAACACATCGGAACATCACACACAATTTCTATAGCTTCATCTACTGGGTCCAGCAGTTTGGTGGTGTTGATGTTGACGTTGAAGTTGAAATTGTACATTTTGTTTGAAGAGTAGGTATGTATGATATGGATGGTATGGGGTGTGCAACGCATATAAATTTTATTTTATTATTTTTGTTTTGCATAACAAACAGAGTGTCAGTATTAATTTAGGACTTATTTGTTTAAATTTTTTTTTTTTCAATTTTCATTTCATTCATTCTTCATTTGGTTCGGATTATATTTACGTATGACTTCATTGAATTTTGTCAAAATGTTGGTGTGTTTTTCTTTGAAACACCTTCATTAGGAGGCTTTGTGTAAATTTTAGACCTGCAGGGAGTTGTTTTATTTATTAAGGATTTTAAGCTCAAACATTAGATTAAATAAGTAAAATTTCTACGAAACGAATGTTTTGGGAAAATGAAGTTTTATAAATATTTACAAAACTGTTGCACTGATGTACGTTTCTTTACACATGCCATGTTGATGACGGCGTAAAGCTATAGATAACAAATATAACGCTAAAGTGTTAAAATTTAAAAAATAGAAACACTACTGATTAGTTCTTCACAAAGGGACGCAATTATATTTTTATTATTTTATAGCAATTAAATCTTATCCATGTTTTGTTCTTGCTTGGGCGCCATTTAACTTAAAACGGTTGAAATTGATAATTTACTAGTTTTGTCGATTTCTATGCGTCTGTTTTATGTATATATAAAATATACAACTTTTTATGTCAGCATACTTTGCTTATAATCAAAATTGATCCGATCAGTTTTGATAAAAATCAATTAAAGTCTTTTCCCAATTTTCAATTTTTTTTTTTTTTTATAATTAACAGGCACTCAAGGGGTTATAAGTACCCTTTATGTGTTTATATTTAAACACAGTGCGAACATTAGGAAAATAGGCAAGGATTTAAGAGGAGATACCTGTGCACATTGGTCTTAAAGTTCTGAACATTAAAATGGAAGGGAAAAACAGAGTTGGCCAAAGCATTCCACATTCTCGATGTGCGATTTAAGAAAGAATCTCTATACTTGACAGTACGCCTGAAATTTATTTCAAGGGTAAACTGATGAGCATTCCTGGAAGTGCGAGTATTACGGCTGAATCGTTTAAGGGATGGAATTCAATTGGCTAATTCGACAGAACATTGTTTGTAAAAATATCGATAAAACAACGAAAGGCGTGAAACATTCCGGCGGTGTTCTAGCGATGTGAATGTTTCGATTAAAGTTCTATCACCTATCATTTTTAAAGCCCATTTTTGTATTCTATCCAAGAGATTTAAATTTGTTTTAGGGGCTCCTGCCCAAATATGCGAATTATATTCAAGCTTTGGATGGACGAAGGCTAATGTCTAATTAGTTCTAGAGTACACATTTACATATATTCAATACAATTTATATTGGTTAGTTGGTAAGGCTATCCAATATTATAATGACATTTTTATAGGGTTCACATAATTTGAAGACAATTTCTAACACATTAGTTCCAACCGCTGCTTTCACAAAACGACATTAATGGCCAATTTAATATTGTAATATTCCTAATAACCACTCGTATTAACGTGGTGACATAATAATTAATTTTATCTTACGATTTTTGTGAATTGAATCACCTGTAATTCAACCGCTAGTAATTACATATTAAATGCCACAACATCTCATTGCTTTAGAATTTGAACTCGTTAAACTAATTAAGATGCCTCTTGATATTTTGAAATAATTGCTAACATATAAAATGAAACAAATCATAGAATATTAAATAAATGGAATATAACTTAATTAAGAAATTGAAACTAGGTCTGACCTCTGACGTAAGAAGTCATTACATAATGAAATATGTAATTTCAATCTTCTGGTCGGAAAGGAGTAAATACTTTACTCGAATTTTATTCCTCATAATCTCGAATTTGCTAAGGTAAGGACATGTATAATTTGATACTTTACTTAAAAACCGCATTTAACGTTTTGAAAAAAGATTATTTACATATACAATCGATTTTGCATCAAAATATAATTTTTGTATTTGTATTTTTTTTTCGATGCGACACGAAATTCAATCTTTTTTGAAATGCCAAAATCCAGCAATAAATTCAGTGAGCTTAAATTCTTGACCCAACATCAATCAAATATTGAACCACGTTCTCATTGTCTACAATGTGTCCCACTTTAACAAAATAAATCAAGAATTGGTGAAGATTTATTACAATCTATATTTTAGTTGGTCATTAATATTACATCCTAATAGCTCTACCTTAAGCCTTAACTCAAACCCAACCAAGTAAATTAATATTTCATCCATAAAGTTCTATACTACACGAATAAGTTATATAGTACGTATGTACGTGCTTAATACCACTAGGGTAAAGATTACAGTAACACACGTGGCCCAGCATCTATAGTATAGTATATATAATTACCTCAATGTTTACCTAAACCTAGTTTTTTTTTTTGTTATTTGCTTCCTGATCCTGTGAAGTTTCCTTGACAAATGACCTTTACTATAAATTTTGCTTTAAAAAAAAAATCTATTCTTTATTCAAAACACATTTTCACAAGGACCTCTTGAAAGTCTTAATGTATATAAATCCGTAGATCCTATGTTTAGGTATACAAAATAAAGCCGACAAAAGAACCACCATTGGGGCTTTTCATCTAGCATCTGTATAGATTACACACTGATTTACATCAATTCGAAAGTCGAATATCAAACAGTAGCTAATTTCCAGCTGTGAAAACGTGCCAGAATTCTAATGGGCCATATCACCAACCAAATTTGTATTGATATTGTGTTTTATGTTTGCAAAGGACAAACAACATTTCATCTTGCCTGGATGTTGTGTCTCTGTGTCCTGTATCCTATCGACACCACAACATCAGATTGAAGTCCTAACATTAAACATTTAATCACATAACCACCAACCAAAGTCTCCTGATGTAAGTATATACCTCAAAGAAGGATATAGCATGCAAAGGTATTGATGTTCCGACACCAGATACCAGAACCTTTAAGGCAAATTGATTTGTTGATGCTGTTTTCTGCCGTCAAAGTGAAAGGATACATGAACAAAAAAATATTCCAAACCGACAAAAATAACAACAACAACACCGACACCGACAATTCGACGACGACGCCTACACGTCCTCGATTGCATAAAGGTGAAGCAAACTAATTGTTTTATCGGGATACGCCATCAAAAATGATAACCAAATAGCGGAAACATCATCCACGCCATATTTGTTGTGTATCTCTGTATCTGTATCTGTTACATTACCTACATTATTATTATGACAATGATGTATACATACATATATAGGAATGTTGTATATAAATATGTGTGAATATAATTTATGCAGAAAATGGATGTAAAAGGACTTCCGACATCCTCGAGGCAAATATAAACACATCCAACAGTGATACCGACAACGACGACGATACCGAAGCTTTAATTTATTTTTAAATTTAAAATCTACTGTGTGTGCCTAAAGGTAAAACTTTTTATTTATATTTATTCAACAAATTTTTGTATTTATTTTTGTAAAATTTCATTTCATTGTGTTCGTTCTTGTTGTAAAAGAAGAATAAGAAGAAGAAGAAGAGTGGTAGAATAAAAAGTACGTATATATTCAAAGATAAAGAAAGAAAAGAGTTACAAATAAAAACAGAAGTTAAATTTAAAAATAAAAATAAAATAGATATTTTATATATGTACGAGTATAAAAGTGATTGAAGATGGATGGTTTTTGTTCTGGTATAGTTTTTCTTTAACGATTTGGACAACTTAAAATCACTAGAAATACCAGGGAACTTTTAACTTTGCCATCATCAATTTTCCCAAGACTTCTCTTTTTCTCGACTTTTCACGAATTCTTGTGAAAGAGAAAACAGAACAAGAGGAAAGAATTCCGTGGCACATTTTTCTAGCAATTGAAAGAAGGTTAACTCTTGAAAAATATCATGATGATGGGGAGAAGAAAGGATTTTTTTTTAAAGGAATGAAAATGAATGAAGTAAAAAGTTTCTCCCGCACCTTTGACAGGAAAGGATAAAAGTTAAAATAAAATACAATCAAACAAAACTGAAACTGAAAATGAAAAAAATAAAAAATTAAATAAAGGTACTCACGTGCACTCGTATTCGTTCCATAAATCCACACACTCGAACGGATCCGGACAGATAACATTCGAGCAGGGCTTATTCGATGGACAGTTCTTCTCCAAGTTCCTTGCCATTGTTGCCTGACCCCATTGAGTGCCATTCATAGCCGGTGGAAGTGGCAGGTGCTTGCCTTCCAATCTGTCAAATAAAACATCCGTTTTTAGTTATACGTATGTATGTATGTGAAAAATACTCATAGACTCGCACTTGTACAGAATGGTACACTCAAGTGCAGTTATGTACATAGATATATATAAATCAATATCAAATGTCTATATAGCTTACCTGATGTCATCCAGGCAACTCTTTTGGTAATCCGCATATACTTCGAATGTCCTCACACCAGTATATTCGGCCTTTCCACCAGCATACACACCCTCCTGCTTATCCACAAGCAACCATTGATGTCCCTCGAAGACAAAAGTTTCGTTGTATCGTCGACCCTCGCCTCCATCCAGTTCGAGAGTTGCCGCCGAGCCGTATCGATTTATACGCACCACGTGCCACTGTCCATCATCGACGGTTATGGCATTAAGCCACAGGTCCCGTTCCTCGGTGCGCAGGGAATTCAAATTATACCGGAAATGCAGGCGGGCCTCTTTGATTTCGAGGATGCCATACTCCCGATTGTGCTGGTCACTCACACGGAAGAGCTCACCATGTTGCTCCCTTGTCCGGAATCTCAGCTGAATCTGTGTACTGTAACGATCCGGTTCGAAACTCAAAGCATACTTGACGTAACTCTGCTGTTTGAATGTAGTTGGTATTGTAGGAATGTTGCAGGCGGGTCCGGTCCAACCGGGACGACACTGACACCGGGCCTCACTTAGACTGCCCACACAATTGCCGTGCTCCCAACAACGTGCTGTCTGCTCGCTCTGAGCGCAAACCTCTTCTGTCTGGGGACATCCCGCAACACTGTTCCGAGATAGACCCGGATGGGCCAAATCGTACAGCTTGCTATTGTGCACTACATTCCGAATGCATCCATCGAAACCCTTTGTTGTGGGTGCATAGCGCCAGAAGTACAGTGACTGGTCGAACTGCTCCCGATACAAGCCTCCGACTTGCAAAGGAGCATTCACGTTCAGGTACTCACTGAATGGTGGAATCAAACCACGTGCCTGACACGACATATCATCGAATTCCGGTGGTGTGCCATCCTCCATCTCAGTTACCTCGGCCGATTTGCAATAGTCCACTACCATGCGAACGTTCTCAGTGTCCCAGAAGAGATCCACCCGATGCCATTCGCCATCGTCGAGAGTCTTTTTAGTTTTAACCCGCAATTCGAGAGTGCCCGAACCGAAGTCAATAAGCAGCCGAGGGAAACCACGTTCCAACTCGAGTGAAACGAAATCCGATATCAGCATTTCATCTCGTTCCGGTGGAACTATCGGCCCATTGTACAAAATCAGGCCATCCGGTTTGCGAGTGATGAACTCCAGACTCAAATGAGATTCATCGCACATCTCCAATGGCGGATACCAGGCCCACCCATTGCCACGGAAACTTCTCGTTGTCTGTTGACACCGGGGTCCAGCATAGCCGGCCGGGCAGGAACAATGCGGCCCGTAACGTGTCTCGATGCATCGACCTCCATTGTAGCATGGAGTATTGCGGCAGGACTCACCCTTGCTGAAGTTTCTCGCTCCACATGTGCACTCGGCCAAGGTGTCCACCCGAACACCCACTAGAGAGGTTTTATTCGCATTCACCATGTAGGGAAGCGTGCTGATGTCCAGGGTATTGGTGCATGAGCCTTCACACATTTGATTCTCGTACAGACACTCGTCAATTCCAACCATCGTGATGTTGATTCCGACATCCTTCTCGATTTCCTCTCGATGCATCAGCACAATGCCGTTTAGTCGAACGGGCTTGTAGTAAGGTGAGCCGTGGGCTGAGAAGCGCACGTCAGTTAGTGGCGGATGACGTCTCTTCAATTGAACACTGAAGATATCTACATTCTCGCGGTCCGTATTGAGCAGGTCAGCTAACTTATCACGGAACCTGTCCAACTTGCTGCGTGACAAACTCTGCGTGCGGTAATTCCACACACGGATGAAGTCCTCATCAGATATGCCAGATATCCTCACGGAGCCTGAATTTATGACTGCCTCATGGGGAATTTCACGCACCGTAACTGTTATATTGGCCGGAACATCAGTTTGGGTGTGTTTCCTGTCGTAGACCTTGAATCGCAGGTGGTAGCGTCCCTCACGAGTACCAGCTCGCATCGTTACCATGCCAGAGTCTTCGTCCAACTTGAAACGAGGATGTTCCTGGGCTTCCCAGTAGAATTTCTTGTCGGGCAAATCCCAATCGTCCAAATCATAAACGTACACACGTCCCACTTGAGTGTCAGGCGATTGTCCCTGGTAGTTATAGACGAAAATGTCCTTTGAGCCTGGCTGCATCTTGTTATCGTTCACATCACCAATGACTACTGTCAGTGTGCTGGTGCCAGTCATGGCCGGACTGCCATGGTCCTTAATCACAATGGGAATAAGGTATTCCTTTTGTTGTTCACGGTCGAAGGAGCGCAATGATGAAACTACAGCCATACCGTCACCGTTTGCACCCTCTGTTTAAAAAAGAAAAGCAAAAGAAAAAATGGTTTATGGTTTGGTTAGAGAGAGAGAAAGAGAGAGTGTTTATGAAATGAACAAGGGAAATCACTTTTGAGATGATTCCAGTTTCCAGCAGTTCCCAGTTCTTTCAAAAACTGGCCACAAGCAATTTGCAAATTGAGATTGCACTAAAAATGTTCATATACCTCCTTCCTTTCGTATATACATACATATAAGAGGAGGTATATCTTGTATGTGTTTTATCTATCTTTGTGTCTTTTATCTTGATGTTGGCTCATAGCTCATGGCTCATGGCTGACGCTCTATTCACTTACCGGGCAAATGATTTCAAAGAAGTGAAGTGATTGCTCATTGTTCTATGTCTACGTTGGTCGGCGTCGTCATACGGTAGAAATAGAAATGGATGTATATATATTTGTGTGTATACAATTGCGGTGCTTCAAGGCAAACTACTAAGAAATCCACTTTCTATTCCTGTTCCTGTTGCAAGAGAGAATTGCTTTTGTTTTAAAGACATACACACTAGCTTTACACTGCAGCTACATGAGCTATACACTACACACTTCTTGTAGTAGGGGATTCTTTAGACAACACAACAGGACACAGGAAACCAGAGTCTAATTAAATTTTAATTCAAACAGAGTCACTGATGAGAATGATGATGGTTTGGAGAAGAATTTTTGGTTGTGCTTTTGGCATGTCCTGCATACATACATACAAATATTTGGTTCCTTGCAAAATTGACTACGACAAAGTGCTATATTCACCTATGGTATAAGTATTGGTATGGGTGAGTGAGATTCTTCTGTAACGTGTCTCTGTTCTTCGTTTGAATTGAAGATTGTCCTTGCAATTGACACAATGTCCTTGTATATATATACGTAGAGCGTAAGCTTAGCTAGAGAAATTTTGCATGCCACAAATACATCATCAGACATTGAATTGAAGAGGACTTTGTCACTCGTAAACTAACCATCATCATCCAGGGGGCATATCTTTGATAAATTTAATTCATGATGGAAAATTCATCACTAAGATGTGCAAGGTTCGGATTGAGCTTTAGCTTTGGAATGTGGTGTGGCCATGGTGACAATTAATTCAAAAATTATATAAAAAAGGGGATAGTTGCGTGATTCGGATCTGAAGTGGATCCAAGGACTTTAATTATATTTTTTGTTGAGTTATCAGTGCAAAAGTGATAGTTTTTTGTCGAAGCCTTTCTTGAGTAAGATTGTTGAATAAAATTATATTCTGAAATTAAAAAATGTTGACACTGTTTACAAATACACAAATTGCCCAAGAACACGTGAATATAAATATTGGTTATCACTCGTTTCCTTTGTACCAATGCCAATTAGGAAGCTTTTTATGGTTTTGAATGCAATCAGAGCTGCCACATTGCCTTTATAAAATAACTTGAAATTGGCTCAGATAAGCAATTTACAGAGTTGATATTTTAAGAAAAAATTGAATAAGCTAAATTTAAACACTGTAAAACTTAACGTGGATCGGTTCATTGTTCTGTTAAATCAGGGTTGCCACACCATTACGTACGTTATTGCCATATTTTAATTATTGATTTTAATACATTTTTAAATCGGTAACTAAATTAGAAACTTTAAGTTTAACTTAGTTCTAAAAATTTTTACATTTCTAACTTTTAAAAATATCTTGTTTTTAAGTTTCTTTAACATTTTGAATAAATCGAAAGACCCTCAAAATTACGCGGAAGTCTGAATTCTTTTCAACTTTGCAACTTCAGTCTTTTAAGTTTTCTGCTTGTACTTCCATTTTTTAGGGATATTTTGGGAAATTTTAGACAAAGATTGACTTTTTTCGACTTTAGCTGAGACAGCTCAGGAAATTAGGGGCTTTGTCTTCTTGGGCACCTTAATTCACTTATACTTTTATAAAATTTGCAAACGAAAATTAGACTTTCCTTAAGAGTTTGTGTCAATAAATTAAACTGCTTTAGATAGCTACTTGTGGTCCGCGAATTAGAAATCATCATCTCAAATAAAACATTAATCTACCCATACTCACTTTGATCCTGTTCGACCTTAAATGATGCCCGAATAATATCATCTGCACCCGGGTCCAATCGGAATTGGAATGGTGGTCCATTGCTCTTCGAACGATCATCATCGTCGGTGGCCAATATTTCGACAACCTTACGTGGTGGCACATGCTCCGGTAGTACAGGTCTATAGTCCTTTAGGAATTTCGGAGCATTATCGTTTATGTCTTGTACAATCACAGTTAGAGTTGCTGTTGCGGTTTTTGGTGGTATACCATCATCAATAGCTAGAATCTTCACTTGATGTCGTGGCACCACTTCACGGTCCAACGAACGTTGTATCGACACTGAACCATTTTGATTTATTGAGAATTGTCTCTGTCGATCTGAAGAGCGATCAATTGAATATGACACTTTACTCTTGCCACCCTGATCCGGATCGGTGGCCTTGAATTTCTCCAGCTCTGTGCCAACTTTTGTGTCCTCATACACCGATACCTCGATGTTTGCCCGTTCAAAGTGCGGCTTATTGTCATTGATGTCACGTAGTTTTACAACCACCCATGAGTAAGCAACATGGTATTTGTCATTGTCGTTGTCTTCGCCCTTGTCGTTGACTTGTATACGAAACCGGAAGCCATTGCTTTGCAATTGGTCTTCATAGTCGAGAGGTTGAACGATTTTCAAACTGCCCGTTCCGTCGTTGTTCCGGACCATTGTAAACTTGTCCGCTCCATAACCACTGTTATCAATCACTTTGTACTGGAATTTATTTGTCTCGTCCTCATCGTGCACTGTCACCGTTAGAATGGGCATTTCCGGCAAACTGGTGCCATCGGTTTCATCCACCTCTGTAAACCATTCGTCCTTTGTGAATTGTGGCGGCATATCATTGATGTCCTTCACACGTATCGATGCTGTTCCCGTACCCTTTAATCCACCCCCATCCATAGCAACCACTTGTATTGAATAGTCTGGGGTTCGTTCTCTGTCCAAACAACATACAGCTGTTTTGATAACACCCGTTTCCGGTTCGATTTCAAATATGGGCGAGCCGGTCTCCTCCTCAATGACATTCTTCTCAATCGAATACACAAGCTTTGCATTCAGTCCCTCGTTGGGATCGTCATAATCGACGGCTGTCATTGTCATAACAACCATACCAGCTGTACCGTTCTCTGTGACATTACCAAAGTACACTCCTTGTGGAAATATTGGGGCATTGTCGTTGATGTCCTTTAGATTAACTTGCACATCTGCATATCCAACTAAGCCTTCACCGCCTTCATCTTGTGCGAACACTGTAAATCTCCACTGGGGTCTTCCGTTGGGTTGATCACGGTCCAAGGGCTACAAGTAAAAAAGAAAGGACATAATGTTAAAAATGTTTTTTTTACATACATACATAAACTCCTACTATATGGTCAAAAGATATAAATGCTGGCATGCATAAACTTTAGTAGAACATGATAATAGTAAACGCCCCTCTCTCTTTCTCTGATGTCTGTACTCGTATATGTGGGCTGTCGAAACCAAACACGGCCATACATATACTATACACAACACATCAACTACCTAAGATTTGACTCAGAGAGACAGAGCCGTTAAGCAAGGGTAATTCATTTCAAATGGAACAGTAAAAAAGGGAATGTCCTGATGTCCTGTCCAGTACAACGACAACGAAAACGACTACAAAACAAACTTATCTTGAAGCTTCCCAAAGGAAAGAGTTGTTGTCTGTGAAGCAACAAAAAATTCATCGCCTTGAGGATAATACCATTATTGAAAACCGAATCATTTATGGCTTTTCCTTTTTTTTTTTTAAAAACCTTTTATAGTAAATAAGAACTTCAGTCAGTATAGGTATCTTGAAAGTATAAGATAAATTGTTGCGTGGTGGTTATAAGGATACAATTTAAGAAGGTGTTTTTGCTCAACGTATAGAAGGTAGGTATAGGGAAGGTAATCGTTGACAAAGTTTTTCATTTATTGACGATGGAACCACACAAAATTGTTGTCCAGGCATCTTTATCACTTTTTGAGTTTTTATATATGTATGTCGCCATCATCAAGTTTATTTAAGTGCGTATAGGTAGCTATCAACCGCAACCAACCTCTATAAAATATTTGAAAGGACATTTTTAAGAGGCAGTAGAGTATAGAGAGGTATAATTTGTTTTCCATTAAGGAAATTATGTAGAGTACAAAGTACACGAAGACGCTACTACATAGTTGTTAATTTGTTTTTGTGTACCTTAACATTGCAAATTTTTTGTTACATTAATCAAAATGATAATTATTTACGGTTCAATCTTGAATTTTGAATAATTTGTATACCTATGTGAAATAAGGGGTATATTTTCGAATTTTAAGAATTGAAATTTGTTTCTTTCGTTGTGTAATATTTGCTTAGGTTATTTACTACTTCGAAAGTTCGTCAAGAATTGAAGCTCTCTGGACAAATAAACTAGCAATTTTTCAGCCATTTAGTACCGTTGAGTTTGGTTGAAAAGAATGAGAAGAACAAACAATACTTTATACCAAAGTGCATCTGCAAAATATTATACCCGCCAAAATTTTAGGTATTTTATGTATTCAACTACTGGAATCGAAAAGGAGCTACATGACCCTGACATGAAGCTGACTTGACCTTTTTTTTTCCTAAATTATTAAGAAAAAAAACGTTAGCAGAAATGTTTAAGTTATTTTAAGGTCTTAGCGTTTGAAATTGAATTATTAATAAAGTTAAAAGTAGGACTTGTTTTTACCAATACTACCATTTGAATTGAGTTCACTGCTTGCCATGACAAAATAATTCTCAAGTCCTTTGAACTCGAAATAAAATTATAGATCCCCTCGATGTTTAAAATTAGTCGCGTACAATCGGCCCTGAATGTTTAAAAAATTGATGAAATTAAATATTTACATATATAGCTCAAAATATTGTTTAGAGTTCCGTTTTAAGGGAAGCTTCCTATCATTGTCCTTGATAACTTTTTAGTAATAAGCTAAGCATAACGTCCCCTCAGAAGCAAACTGTCGTAACTCAAAAATTTGCGATTTTGAGTTAAGTATACAGAAAAAATCAGTAAAAAATGCTATCTTTTGGTCAAACTGTCATAATAATACTTCTTAAACTGAAGGCGTGAGGGCGAAAGTGTCGTTGTGCATTTTTAATAACGTCCCTGAACTATTCATCAGTAAAATGACATTTTCAGTTTCATGTCACTATGTCAGCCGTCATAATGAGTTGTTGTGTCGTTTGTTGCAGAAAAAGTTTTTATCGGAAAATGTCGGACTACACTGAAACGAAGAGGTAAATTTTTATTTTCGACACTTTTTTATTTGTGGCACTTATCTTAAAGAATATTATTGAAGTATGATATAATTAATTTTTAGGAAAAGTGACACTTTGTTATTTGTGACACTTATCTAAAAAAATATTATTGAAGTATGAAAATTAAGTTTAAGGAAAAGTAACACTTTTCGTTATACGTCATTTCTCACACCAAAACCGTAATTATTTTTAATCCAAACGTCATAAGTCTTGCAATTTTTTGTTTTTTTTAAAGATTTTTAAAAATTTAACTATACCATTTGATAGAGGACAAAAAATTAAATTTTTTTTGTTCTACCACTTTAAGCTCCTCAGATAAAATCCAGATAAAAAATCATTTTTTAAGATTCAAAATTATTCAAATCGCTTTTCTGGAAAACTAAGGATTTTGAGTTACGACAGTTTGCTTCTGAGGGGACGATAAGTTACATTCAAAGAAGCTGTTTTTAGTCGAGCTATTCGTTGCATTAAATCAATTTAGTGGTATTTTTGGTACGATTTTATTTTGTTGTAGAAAAGCTTTCAGCTGAGTTTTTCTAAAAAAAATAAACGAAATGTAAACGTAAGTATTTTGAATAGAATAACATTTTGAAAATAACACAATTTTTTTTCACAATATATTCGAGTAGAAAAACAACATTTCTTTTAGGTTTTTTTTTTGTTTGTAAGAAAAAACAAAAATATTCGAGAGGATGAATATTTTGTTGTCAGGATTGTTGATTTATACAAAGAACTATCTTTCGATTTTTTTTTAAAGTTAATACCACTTATCACGGAAGTCAAAAGTAATCATATGAAATTTATTTGAAGTCGATAGCTTCATTTGTTCAACGTTAAAACCACAAAACACTAAAATAATTCACTCGGGCGTATACGCACTTTTTTGTATCAATTTTTAACGAATTTCTCTCGATTTTCTTTTTAAACCCTAAAAGAGCTTAATTAACTTTACTAAGTTATTGATAATGGTTTTTATCAAAATACAGTATTTGAACTTCATATTAAGTCATTAGATTGACGTAGTCAGCAAAAATTGGCTTTTCTCTCTGCCTGACTTTAAAATCTTAAAAATTATTATCATAAAATTTCTTAAGGCTAAATGAAATGTCTTGTCCTTAAAAATTGCATTGTGTAATCATTTGTATATGTATTGTGTCTGGGTGAGTTAGCTTATTTACAAAACTTTCTTTCTATTTATTCTTTTGTTTCAAATTATTTCCATCTTTTAATTATTCAAAATAATAATAAAAACAAACAATTATACACAGTCATACAATTTTTTGTTTTTGTTTTTGGTATAAAATGAATAAAATGATGCCATATGCGACTTCTTCCAACGCTGTTGCAGTTCATACCTACAGATAGGTAGGTACATTGTCGGGTATGTTTTTTTTTTTTAATTACGCCGACCTATTGTTTCCATAAACCGACACAGATACATCGGTTAGATTTAACAATTAATTCGTTGGGTCAGGAAAATCTCTGAATCCCAATTCAAAACTGAATCTCTGAATCTGAATCGGGCTTCTGGCAATATGTCGTCTCTCTCCTTACCTACTCCTATATTTTTGTACTCGTATAGCCGTTATATAGTATATGATATGGCTGACGTATACTAGAATACAAGCTTTCTCTGTGTTGTCTGTAGTTTTGTACCTATAGCTATGCCAGAAAGAAGTGAATTCAAAAAGAATTTCTAGGAATTTGTGTTTTTAATTCTTGTGTCAGCTGTCGCTAGCTGCTTTTCTGCGGCGCAATGGCGGTAGAGAACTGGATGTTATCTGACTCGCTGTTTTTTCTTGTTTGTTTTTATGTTTTGTTGTCTACATAGCCAGGACAGTACCCAGGACAGAATAGAATATAGGAATCCCTCGTTTATAGCCGTGTATCTTTTTGAAATTAAACATGAAATATAGCAAAGCTAAAAGCACCAAGCATTCAATTGTGGTTGGCATCGCCATCTGCCTTGCTTGTACCCTACAAACATGCATATACAATATACGATTATATGATGAACCCTACCGTATAAAATGAGGAAAGTTCGCGAGGGCTTCGCAGGGGGGGACTGCATTTGTGGCACTATTAAAAGGAAGTTATCCTGGGCTCTCGCCGCCATCACCGCCATTGGGGATATATCTTTCAACTCCTTGTGCCAAAAATTGTTTTGTACAAAATATATACATATATTGTAGGTTATAGCCTTGGACAGGCTGCAAAGTTGAAATGAGAAAAGATGAGTAGACGGATAAAGAACACGAGTACATGCTCATAGTATACCTCTAGTATTTTCTCGCTTTATACGTACAAATTCACATTCTCTCGACTAATTGAAATTAAATGTCAGTTACGAAAGGCATAATTTCTAATTATTTGAATCTGTACTGAATGTGTGTAGTAGATATTCAACGCCTGTCTGTATGTTTGTATTTATATATTTCTGTATATGTATGGGTGAAAACATGCTTATAGTGAAAGAGAGGAATAAAGAACACCTCTGGGCAAAAGACATGTTGTATACAGTGTTGTATTGTTATAGTATTTTAACATGATGACGATCGAAGACAGGACGGAAGTTGTGTCCTGTGTCGGTTTCTATTGTTCTATACTGATGGTTGTCATTTTGTTGTCAGGAAATGTCAGCATGAACGTACGCTACGTATATTGTACAATACACTTGGCTAGCTCTTATAAATTGAGGTCGAAACGGAGTGCCTAAAGCTAAACACACGATGACGACAACAGAACACCACCAAAATGCAGATGGGTACTGACGCAATTTTTGACATACTTAATAGCCTATTAGAACGGAACATGTCAAAGCGGAAAAATTGAAATGTTATGTCTTTGTTATACGATCTCGAAATTCATCGTGCATATTTTCGGGTTTTATATCGTTTCTTTAGTCTTAATAACTTTGTATGATGTGAGAAAAATTAATTTCATTTGAAATTTTATAAAAATCAGTGAAGTCGTTAACGAAAATGTTAAAATAAAATAAAAAAAGAGGTTGAGATGCGACCCACACTGATAAATTCCCATCTGCCGTCTGTCGATTAGTCTTGCTTGAAAAGTGTGTAGGTTTTCATGTTTTGTAAAAAAAGTTATCACTTAAACTATTCTGAGAAATTAAAAAATAACCAACAATTTTATTTTGCATGTGATAAAAAATACTTTGATTTCAAAATCTCTTTTTGTCAACGAGATTTTTAGTCGTTAACCAATTTTTACCAATTTTAGTGAAAAAACTGACTTTTGGATTTTTATAAAAAAAATTAGTTAATGTCAAAAACAATATTTCGTTTGAGATAAAAATAGCTTTAAGCCAATATCTTAAATTTTTGAAAAGATATTTGAGCAGAAAATCAATTTTTACCAACTTTCATTAATTTTCTTTTAGGTTTTTATTTTTGGAAAAAAAACTGTCAATTCGATTTTTCTCAATTTTTTTTAGAATGTTGAAAAAAAATTAATTAAAAGATAAAATTAGTTCAAAGCCAATATCACAAAGTTTTGAAAAGATATTTGAGCCGAAATTCAATTTTTACCAACTTTCATTAGTTTTTTTGTTTAGGTTTTTATTTTTTGTAAAAAAAACTGTTAATTTGATTTTTCTCAGAATTTTACCAGACGTTGAAAACGTTATTCTTTGTTGCAAAAAAATGTTTTTGAGTTGAAATCATTTTTTGATCGTAAAATTTCGAGGTGACAAATATTTTTTTTCAGTTTTTTTGATTTAATAAAAAAACCGTTAATGGGATTTTTTTTCCAAAAATATACTTGTTAATCAAAATTTTCACCTTTTTTTAAATTATTGCTATGGTAAAAAAACCACCTACTCAATTTTTTGAGAGTCGTTTCTGCATCTTTCTGCATTATTATCTGTATAACAAAATTAATTTGAAGTCGATATCTCTACTGGTTCTTGAGCTACGGTCGACGAAAAAAACGTATCGAACGTACGTACACACACACGCACAGACATTTTTTTAAAAATGTTTTATTTCGACTCTAACTACCTTGAAACGTCGAGAAATGTCAAAATATTCAATTCAACAAATCGGACCGATTAAAATAACTTCATATGGAAAGTTAAAGAGCAATAGTAAATAAAAGTAGAATAGTCGAGCCCTAGGATAGGAAAGTTTCCCCTCCTTTTCACCGCCCCCGGAATGACTTTAAAGAGTTTCCATTTATGAAAATTGGGTGGTTTGATTTTTTGGTAAAATCGTTTGGACTTTGGTTTTTATACCATTTTTTTTTTTATTATTTGTGTCTAATTTTCCAATGCTAGGTTTTTAATTAAAATAGAGTCAAATTATTTAATTTATCGAGTTAGCAATAAATTAGCTTATTGAATGTGCCTTATCAGATCTTTCCACTTAAATACACTGCTATAGAAATATAATTTTTTGGCTTACAATATATTTATTTATTCTTAGAGTTAACCTAATACGATGAGTAAATTGATCCTTAGCACAGTAAGGCACAATCAATTTAAAGGATAAAAGGGTATGAATTTAGCTCCAAGTTAGTTTAATGTTTTTTGACGAATATGAATATACGGGTTGAGGCAGTAGGTTATTTCATTATTGTGTCAAGTTAAAATTAGTTTTTTTTAAATGCAAATTATATCCTATTGCACAATTTTGCACATACTTACGGATATTGATTTTTAAAAAAACAACGTTTGTGTAACTGTGTTTTTTGTTTGTGTTGCTTCCAATACTAAATACGAGATGTAGTGGGATGTCCTTGTGACCGGATTTTCAGCCATCATTGAACACCAAACAATACGATACCTACATTCGAGGTTACTGTTTCGATATTTGGTTATAAAGTTCCAGAAATTATAGTGTGTGTGGGTATAAGAACGTAGGAAGGTATTATAGGAAAAAACATTCGTTTCTTTTGTTATATCTAAAGGACTCTCTAAATGCGTCCTTTATAATTCGATTCATTTTCTAATTGGTATTTGGCAGACATTGTGTCGCTTACAAATGAACATAATAGGTACATAAATAATATATTTTTGTTTGCATAACCTTTCACTGTTTTTCTTATATCTACCGAAATAAAAACAGGACCAATTTTCTCTTTCGAAAAAAGAGATATTTTATTTTGTTTACAAAAAGGATGTTATTTTAAGTGTAGGACATATAATAAAAATATTTTAGGAATTGAGGTTGGTATACATTTAAGTACTTATAGATAAAAATGTATGTTTTTATATATGTGGGTGGTTTTAAATATTCTTTTTTATTTCTTAAAGAAATTTCTTTAGCTTACATAGGTAATTGAAGAAAGTGAAAAAATTTATATAAAAAATGTAAGTGATGGTATTATTATGACAGGATGTAGAAGTAGGTGTACCTTAAAAAAATGTTTTCTCTTTTGAAACTTACTTAAGGTCTTGTCTTTCTATAAGGATTTCTTTGTTCCGATTTTTTTTTTCTTTAATTAAGTTAATGAAAAATGACAAAGGGTTAATATAATGCAAGTGATTTGGTTTTAATATCAAGAAGAGGGTTAAGCTCATAAAAGGTCACAAATGTTTAACCTTTACATTTTTCATTTTTTGCTTTTTTTCAATTAACCTTTTCATATTATTCCTATCAAGTATAACCTTACCTCTTTATATTATTATTATTGAAAAAAGGTTAACTTTACTTTGAAGAGAATAAGGAGTTATATATTTGTGTTTTTTTTTCTCAGTAATTTAAAGAACGTGTCTTAAAAGTTGAATTGTTAAGGCACTGAAAATAAACTTTTAAGATTTGAACTTGAATTCGAAATTTTATGAAATTTTCGTTAAAAATGTGTATTTTTTTGAGAATTTTTTTGGATAAACATTATTTGTGTTTAAAATAAAACTAAATAAAAAATAAATTCACTTTGAATTTTGAGGAAGGTCAAGGTCGATAGACAGCTTTATTTATGCGTCCATAACACTTTACAAAAAGTACCTTTATTTTATATGGGAGAAAACAAATTTAGGAGGCGTCAGTAGTTTTGAACATTTCTAAAAAACTTTAGTCTTTGTTTTGAACATTTCTTAAAAACTTTAGTCTTTCTCAGAAAAAAGTTAAAAGTATACATTTTAGCGTATGGAAGTCTGCATTTGTAGAAAACTTTTTGTTTTGTCAACAAAATCTTTTGTTTGGTTATGTTTAGAAAAATATTTTTTGTTAAAAAATCTTGCTTCAAAAAGGTACCATTTTTGTTGTAATTTGTTTCGCATTATTTTCTTTATTTTTTTTTACCAAAATGGAAGTTGGAAGACTTCTGTGATCTCAAATATTTTGTTTCATTTTTTATCCTAAAAAAAAAACGTTTTCTTTTAAGTTATTTTAGTGTGAATCTACATTGAATTAGTAAAAAGATACTAAGCATTTAAAAATAAAGGCTTCAAGAAAAATTTTGAAAATTTTAAAAGTAAAAAAAACAATCCCAATTTTTAAAAGTGTTTCGATTTTTAACTTCCCATAGGAAGTAATTGCAATGGGTCCGATTTATTGAATTGAATATTTTGACATTTCTCGACATTTCAAGGTCCCTGGAGTTGAAATAAAAGATTTTTAGAGAGATGTCTGTGCCTGCGTTTGTACGTACGTTCGTACGTCCGTACGTTCGTACGTCCGTACGTTCGCGAAGTTTTTTTTCGTCGTCCATAGCTCAAGAACCAGTAAAGATATCGACTTCAAATAAATTCCGTTATATAGATAATAATGCATAAAGATGCATAAAGGATTCTCAAAAAAATTGAATGGGTGGTTTTTTTACCATAGCAATTTAAAAAAAAGGGTGAACATTTCGGTTAACGCAAAATATCTCACGAACCAATAACGCTAGAGACTTGAATAAAGTTTTATATTATATCTTTTAACGTAATACAGAACAAGTATATTTTTGTAAAAAAAATCCAATTAACAGTTTTTTTTTATAAATCAAAATAACTGAAACAAAATATTTGTCAAATCGAAAACTTTACTAACAAAACATGATTTTATCTCCAAAATAATTGTATGCAACGTTAGAAAAATAACGTTTTTGGCATCTGGTAAAATTTTGAGAAAAATCAAATTGACAGTTTTTTGTTATAAGAAATAAAAGCCTAAAAAAAAATTATTAAAAGTTGGTAAAAAATGATTTTCGACTCAAATATCTTTTCAAAAATTTAAGATATTAGCTTCAAACTAATTCTTTCTTTTAAGAAATATTGTTGTCAACTTTCGGTAAAATTTTGAAAAAATCGAATTGACAGTTTTTTTACAAAAAATAAAAACCTAAAAAAAAACATTACTAAAAGTTGGTAAAAATTTATTTTCGACCCAAATATCTTTTCAAAAATATGAGACATTGTTTTCAAATTAATTTTATCTTACAAAAAATATTGTTTTTAACATTCAGTAAAATTTTGAGAAAAATCAAATTTGTAGCTTTTTTACAAAAAATAAGAACCTAAACAAAATATTACTAAAAATTGGTAATAATTGAGGCTTGAGTAAATTTCGACTCAAATATCTTTTCAAAAATTTGAGATTATGGCTTCAGACTAATTTTATTTTATAAAAAATATTGTTTTCAACATTCGGTAAATTTTTGAGAAAAATTGAATTGACAGTTTTTTCTACAAAACATTAAAACCTAAAAACAAAACAATATTAAAACTTGGTAAAAATGTACTTTCGACTCAAAATCTTTTCAAAATTCATAAATACATATTAGCTTTAAACTATTTTTATCTCACAGAAAATATTGTTTTCGAAATGCAGTAAGAATTCAACAGTCAGTTTTTTTTTATAAAAAAATAAAATCTACAAAAAATAGTACAAAAAATTGGTAAAAATGTATGTCTCGTGAATAATAGAAGACATTGACTACAGATTAGTTTTATTTATCCAATTTGTATTTGTTTATATAAGAAATAAAAAAAAGAAATGCTACTAAAATTGGTAAAAATTGGTTTTCGACCAAAAATCTGGTTAACAAAAATTGATTTTGAAATTAAACTATTTTATTATTCATATGCAAAATATTGTTGGTAATTTTTAATTTTTTTAGAATAATTTAACTGACAACTCTTTAAACAAAACACGAAAACTTACAAACCTTTTAATCAAGACAAATCGACAGACGGTATGGGAAGTTATCAGTGTGGATCGCATCCCCGCCTCTTTTTTTTTTAATATATCCTTTATTTTTGCTCATCTGCCAGAACAATATAAGACTTCAGATTTTTAATTTATTACGTGGAAACAAAATATTCAAAGGCTGTTTCTAAATATAAATATGAATCCAAAGTTTATCTCTTTTTGGTGGTTGTTTTACTAAGAAAAACCAAACATGACTGTCAGCATTATCAACTGTATTAAATCTATTTCCTATACATGACACATGACAGCCCTTATCTTTCTTTCATGAAAGTTATACTTATGTATGTAGGTATGTGAAATGTTCATTTAGTTTGAATTCTATTTATAAATCACCGAAATTATTAAAAACCTTATGATTTTCGTCTAAGGTCTGGATAGGAAATTAATACACATTCAAAGTAAAAAATACAAAACTTTTAAACATTCAAAGTAAAAATAAAAAAACTTTTATCTGTATTCCTAGAAACGAGAAGAACGTTTTAAGTCTCCAAGAATTAAACCTCATTTCAAGTAAATTTAGGTAACTTAAAGTGGGTTTTGCACGTCACTCAAAAACAGTATACCTTATAAGGTCCTTATTATACTTTAAATTTATATAAATTTTGAATGAAACTTGACTTTAAGCCGAAATATAATTTATGCTTATAAGAAAACTTTAATACACAGCCTTTTTTCCAAACTTCTAAAATTCAATTATTTATCTTAAAGCCAAACATCTGTGTGGACCTCGCATCAAATATCATATTTCATACATACATTTTTGTGATGCATTACATTTTATTCTATTTTGACTGATATGAAAAGAGGTATCAATATTTTCTACTGAAAACACCGTTTTTTAGTCCTCCCTTTAAGGACTCTAAGATCAATACAAATAATATATTTGCAACTGAAGCAGTAATAACCCCATTGAATCTATTAAACTTACACAAAATGATACCATACTAATATGTAGATTAAGGAGACAAATCTATTACATCTTTGACCCATTAATAGATCTTCTTCATTAAATTAGAATCAACAAAAAGACAAAAAAACACAAAAATACCTTTCCTTAATGTTATCTATAATATATACCTAACCTATAAAGGTATTTATTGTAATCTTTAAGTGAATTAAGTTGTAACATCCTTCAATAGGTATAATCCTCTTGTATAGTTAAATTCATGTAAGACCCTAAATAACACTTAATACCATTCCCTTATCTAAATGTCCTAAACTCTTTATCTTAACCACTATCGAATTTGCCTTTAATTTATAACAACATACCACATCTAATTGCTATAAACATTTATACCAAATCTCTATAATGATACTACATATGTACATACATATATAGCTGAGTATTTAGAACGATACCTTCATATATAATCTTTGATAGGTATGTATATAGATAGATATGCATACAGCTAAAGATATAAGGTATATTTAAACAACTTACCTTAAGGACGAATATCTCTCCAGTTGTTCGATTAATATCAAATTTGCTATTGGCTGGATTATCCGGATCAATACCTTGCCCAGTAAGGAAATATACGATGTTCTGTGGTCGATCCTTGTCCCCATCAGTGGCTGTGACCTAATTTTCATAACATTGAAAAAAAAAACAAAAACAAATATTTGATATTAGATTCTATGTTTACCATAATATTATATTGCATACTAATAAGTATACATATATACAACAGTAGAGTACAGGTGCTAGTATAAACACAAAATTCTAGGTAAATATAAACGCAATATACATAATTATCTTTCTGGATCAAAGAAGCAATTTTCAAAATGTACTCAAATGTGTGGAGGTGTAGGAACTTTAACATGCAGCATGCAGCATAATGAACGTGTGGCGAAAGTGTGCAAAATATTTAAATAAACAAAATTATAGTAAACAAACACAAACTACTTTAAAAAAGAAAGAAAAGTTAATAAAATGCAAGCAAAAATAAGTTTACAAAAAAAAAAAAAAAATAGAATAAGTTCTAAATTGAAAGGCAATATTATATCTATAAATATTTGATGGTTTAAAGACAAAGTTAAGCTATTAACATGCATTAAGTTAGGGTTTTAACAAAATTAAAAAAAAAATTCAAAACCACTACCAAAAATTGATATATCGATTTGAAAAGGTACGATTTTCAGCACCTAGTCCTCCAATACCTACAGAACCACATACATAGAGGTACCTTCATACATACACATATACTAATACGTAAATAAAAGTGGTGTATTTTGGAAAATTTCAAAATACCACTTAAGCTTATGAAGCAAAACTTCCTGAACCAACATCCAAACCAAAACACTTATATAAAGAAGCACACACACACTTACATATATAAGACATTTATTCGCACATTCGAAAACTCGCACTCAATTTGTATATTTTGATAGTTTTGTGAAAATGTTTATTTTGGTGAAATGCTACGTGTCCTTTCAATGCACAAAAAGAAAGGTGTAGTGTAATACTTTTTTTGAAATGCCAGGGCCGTTTTTGATAGAAGTCTTTATAAGAGGATTAATAGAGGCCCAAAAATGACCTTCACTTGAACGAAACATGTAAGGTTAAATGCAGCCAAAGAACTATAGCAACTTAAAGGCAAAAGGTTACGAGTAAAAACTTAATCCATGATAAAAGGACATATCAGGATTAAGCATCTAAAACACTTATAGCCATTTTTTGGCGAAATAAGAATCAAAGATTGAAAACTTGAAAATTATTCAAAGGATTAATTTTTTTAAATCTTGATATTTTTTGTATTTGTTGATGATTTTAAGGAAAAAACTAGTTTAAGTTTCAAGGTTTTCCAATAAGTGGTTTCATTTTAAACAGCCCACTTTTTGGTAGCCGTCACTTCTGACGCTGCAATTTTTTGAAATTTTACAATTAAAAACTACCTTCTATAATGCGGATTAAGCTCGCAGTGTTGATGGAAAGCTAAGCTTTGCGATTCTTCTTCGATCTTTTCCATTAAGTATTCATAGTATTTTATAGAAACACTTAGCTCTTGAGGCTTTTAAGTTCACTTAAAACAATAAAGTTTACTTTAAGTAAAAAGAATTGTGGCATTTCAGAAAGTTTAAGAATGGTTTTCAAAATACCTCATTTAAAAAAACCGATTTATGTTTCTAAGAGGTGAGCACAACTGCCCACCCAGTTCTTTTGTCAATTGAGTTGATACCTTGAAGTTCAAGTTATTGAAGACAACCAGACGCAAATTGAGCAAGTTCCATGCTGCAACCGTTACCTTAGCGGCTATTTTGGCTGATATCGTTTTGAATTATTAATGGAAAACCTTCCTCGTAACAATGCACTAAACCCTCAGTCATACTCGTTTTGCCTTTAATAAGTAAATTAAACTTCTTACTGTAGTTTTTCTTCAGCAAAAGGACACTTTTTGGGGCCATCCCAAAAGTATAAAAACTCTTGCCAATAGTTAACTACAATTCTTTGGTGTTAGGTAAAAAGGTCTTAAGTAAGGTTTTTGATTTAGTGTCAAGGAATTTTTTTCTTTTTCGTTTAAAACTTGAGTCTAGCTAGAACAACTGCTAAATATTGAATTAATTTATTCTTTAGACAATAAGACAGACAAGATTAATAGTTGTTTTGAATTTAACGTCTTAAGTTCATTGAGTCTGTGGGCCCAGTTTCTGACTTAAGTCTTGTTTGCCCAACGTCAAAGAATTAGTTCTGTAATTTGTTTACACTTAAAAAATTCGGATTTTACATTTTTCTATTGCAATATGTCTGGACTTGCCTTGATGATCAAAGCTAATTGCGGAAACTACTTATAGTTTTTTGAAATTAATACCCACAAATGTATATTAACAATACTTAAATCGAAATAGTAGGAAAATGACTATAATTGTTTCAGAATTGTTTAACACAAAAGTGGATGAATAATATTCAATTTTAAATAAAGATATTCCACTATGTATCAAATTTTTTATCTTTACAGAAAAAACTAGGTATATGAATGATCTTCAAGAACTTCAATAGCTTCAGACAAAAAAAAAATCTTGAGCCCATTGATATTGAATTTATACGTATCCTGTGTGTTCAAGCGCCTTTTTTCGAGAGCCTTAAGCTAAACTAAGACCATGTGCAAGTATTCACCTATACAAAGTACCTTTACCTTCAAAAAAACATACATTACAAACATTATATCCCCATATGGAAAAGATGCACAATGCACATTGCTTGCAACCTTGATATAGTATTTTAGGTGCCAATATATGGAGTACTTTGCTTATGTGTGTGAATGTATCTTCATATCATAATTTTGAGTTTAAGCTTCAAGTGTAGTTCTAGCTATTTTGACATTGGGAAATAATGAAATTGTGGCACAATATTCGATTTCTCTCTATATGCTCTATATTTGAACACCTCTATAGTTACCTACCTACAAAACCACCTGCTTGTACAATGTTCATACATATACATTTGGTATAGGTTTTTGATCCTTTATAACCATCATATGGGTTTTCCAAACCAAGGTGAATTTACTCTCTAATTTGAAGCGTGTTTTGATATTTTGTTGTTTGTTTATCAAAAACGTTTTCTATATTATGTACTTATATATATGTATGTACATATACACCCCCACACTAAGTCATATATACCTACTATAGTGTATGTATATATATGTATTGAGAGGCAACAAATAGTATTGCAAATATAAATTGCTTTTCAAGGATTTCATGTACACTATAGACCTATTAATGTATCAGAATGTAGTATATCCTTATACTTTCAAACTATACATAACTTCATCGAAGACGACACTATGACGATGACGATGACGATGGCGATATGACGACGAACTGCCTTACCTTACTTAAAGGTACGCATCCATATTTGTACTTATGTACGAGTATACAGTATTTTTAGCTCTTTCTATAGAAGAACACTTTCAAATGAATGAAGCATCTGGAATATTGTGGCTTTTTGAATGTCGTGAATTGAAGAGGTTGAGTGGATACCTAAATTCTAAGAGTATTTTGAAAATAAACAAGAACGTACCATATACACACGATATAGCGGTATATACACACAAAAGAACCATTTTATTTATTATTATAAAATTTAAAGGGTGCTTCACAACTAAACCCCAACATAGGTATACGAGTATCTAGGTACAGTTCCTCCATATACTCGTACATACCTTCAAATAAGTTAAGAGGAATTTAGAATTAGTCACAGAAGAGAAAAATATTTTCTATTGGATACCTGCAAAATTGGACAAAAGTCCAGGAATGTATTTCCTGGTTCCCAGATTATATACATATGTATATGTATTTATAGAAACGTATAGAGAAATTTTAATTTCAAAATAATGTGGGTGAAGGGTAACTAATACAAAACTATATTAAGGTTCCATTAGGTGAAGATTATTCACTGATTATTTATGGTAATAGGTTTTCAAGTTCTGCAAAATTTACTCAAGAGAAAGAAACTAAATATATTTACAATTTACACTACAGAAGCAGACACCGTCCACTAGAGTTTTAGGTCAGAAAGTGTAATTAAATTGTGTGTGTGTTTTTTGTTTCTTTTTAAACTAGAGGTAACTATATCCTTTTTTGAGGTTAGAGGATCTAAAGTGGTTCTATTTATTTTGTGTGGTTGAAAATAAATCAATACAATTTTGTATTTCTTGTTTGTGGTAGAAAACATTCAATAAGTTGAATGTTATCGGATTTAAAATGCTTGAAGTAAAAGTGTGTTGAGATTAGAAATATCTTCAATCGTTAAAAACATTATGGGAATTAGATTTGCATGGAATCATAAAATGTACCAATACTAAACTTGTCAAAAAATTAATCATCATTTTTGAAGAACATTGATAAAAAAAATAAATTAGGTATCGCAACAGTCCGTTGAGAACTAGGACCTAGTGATTTACGACTCTCAACCATTTTTGTGTGCGAGTAATGTTGTCAGGAATGGAGAGGACCTATAGTTTCAAGCCGAAGCCGAACGGCTAATTCGAAAAAGCACTTTTCATGACAAGAATTACTCTTTGATAATAATTTGTCAATCCCTCGCAAGAGGTAGTACCCGTGGAAAAAACTTTAGATGGCACAGGCAGGGATTGAACCCAAGACCTCTAGCAAGACGGTCCAACGCACTAACCATCATACCACGGGCACTATAAACAAACATTGATGTTTGATTTAAAACGTGAAGAAAACGCTAAAAAATGAATCTCTGTACTTCATAGTACGGCCGAAGTTAGGCTCAAGGGTAAACTGATGGGCATTCTTAGAAGCACGAGTATTACGGTTAAATTGTTTAAGGGGAGGAATGCAACTGTCTATATCACTAGAGCAAAGTCCATTAAAATAACGGCAAAAAAGAGTAAGACAAGAAATTTAACGACGATGTTTGAGTGACGTAATCGTGTTGATTTATTTTTATGGGTTTCAGACTTGAATCCGTCCAAAACAACTTGTATTGCACGTTTCGAAAAAAAATTTCTAATCCAACGAAAAAGAGATTCGTCGATACCGAAAGCACGCATTTTCGATAAGAGAGCAAGATGCCAGACTTTATCAAATGCCTTTGAAACATCAAGTGCAATAATCTTACTTTATCCAAAACGATGTAAAGATTTGTTCCACTGTTCGGTGAGATAAACCATGAGATCACCAGGGGACCTCTTGCTACGAAAGCCGTATTGCCGGTCATTAAGAAGCTTCCGTTCCTCAAGATATTTCTTAAGCTGATAATTAATCAGCGTTTCCATGACCTTGGAAAGAAGGGACGTAAGTGCAATCGGTCGATAATTAAAGGGTGAGAAAGATTTGACTTTTTTGGGAATAGGCTGGACAAATGCGGTTTTCCATCCACTCGGAACGAGACCTGAGGAGTAGGACAGATGAAAAAGCTTACGCAGTGGTTTTGACTACGTTGAAGAACACCTCTTCAGAACAATAGCGGGGATACCATCCGGAACAGCGGATTTATGTATGTTAAGATCTTTTAGGACTCTCGCCACAGTACGAGTGCGAAAAAAGATTGGTCCCATAGAATCACTAACGCGCTCGATGACAGGCGGAGTCATAACACTCATTGGCAGCGTTGAATTGGTGGCGAACTGCCTAGCGAAGAGATTAGCTTTCTCTAAAGAGCTAATAAGTGGAGTGTCATTGACAACGAGCGTAGGAACCGACGAAGAGGAAGAATTCCTCATATTTTGTACAAATGACCAACAATTTTTACTGCCTTTGGGACATTGCAGTATTTTTTGCCGTAATTTTTGTCATGTAAAAATTTGGTCCGTCGAATATGGACATTGCAGGCCTTCCTGGCTTGCTTGAACTTATTCCGATTTTCCTCAGTTGGATTGGCTTTAAAACAACGGAAACTTACCTTCTTGACCCTAATAACCTCTTTACAGCTCGCATCGAACCATGCGTTTTCCTTAGGTCTAATGCTTTTAACCCTATTCGGAATAAAAGTTCTCATTCCCAGGAGAATCAAACTTGTGATCATATCAGCGCTGGCGTTAACGTCACAGTTAAAGATCCTAAAATAATTATTGAGACCGTCCCAGTTGCCAAACGGTTCTCTTAGGAGCTCTTTCTTTAACTGGAAAGTTTTGACACGAGAAATTTGCTGATATGACACAATGGTCAGATGAGCCTAGAGGAGATAGAACACTAATAGTGTACTTACTAGGGTCAGAGGTAAGAAACAAGTCAAGATTGTTTTCTGCTCGACCTACCACGTCCGATATTCGAGTGGGCTCGTTGACCAGCTGAGTTAGGTGGTTCAACTCAGCGAAGATTTCAGCACACACTTTTTCTGGTGTTGTCTGGCCCGAATGTTGAAGCCATGAAGAATTGTGTACATTGAAATCGCCCGTAATAACGATTTCAGTGTGAGGATACAGGGAGACAATTCTTTGAATGGAGTCAGACAGAGCATCAAATTCCTGAGAAGTCGAAACTCAGTCCAGGTTTGGGCTTCGATAAAGGAAACAATAGTGAATGATGTGCTTATTCACGGAAAGTTTTAACCACATGAAATTAAAGAAGGAATTGGTAAATTGATCGATCTTTTGTACACCAAGTTCCAAAAGTCTTGCTGATGTCAATTAACCGTCTCGAAGCTGCGATTCGACTTATTTGAATTTATTTTGTAGGAAACTTTGAAGGACTCATGTGATGCAAACGATTCAAGAGCAATCTGTGAGTTATAGCAAACAATATTAACATGGTCTCTAAATATTCCAATGACAGAATATGCTACTTGAGGGACGTTGTTGCCATAATACAAACAAAATATTTTAGTTAATTTTATTGTATTTTTGAAAAAAAAACCTTGTGTATGGCCCACTGTTTATGTTTAAGTCCTTAAAAGGATTGCAAATTTCTAAAAACATTGAGATTGAAAAGGCTTAAAGAGAATTCTTAATTTTGGCAGTTGAAGCACTATATGCCAAATTAGTTGTCAAATATTCAGCCTGTTATAGCCACATCACTCACATCTTATAAGTATGAAGAGTTTAACAACGCTCACAAAAATGATAGAATTGTGTGTGTTTCGTGTTGGCAATTTTTTGCAACATCAGCTCATTTTATGATCGCTATAGGTAATCGTGAAGATTGAAGTTGGGTTAATTTAATTCCTAAACCAAGCCCCAAACTTCCAATAAAGAATTTTTCGTAATCGGCAAAATTTTGTATAAAATTTTAAAAATGTTGTTTCGTGACTTAGGTCACTTGTATTCAATTCAACTGATCCGGGACCTTAAAGTAAACAACCGTAAGGGAACGAGACGTGTTTTCACTTTAGTGGGCTCTAAAACATTTGAAAACTGACCGTAATTTAATTGAAAAATCATTCTCAATGGCTTCTGAAAGTGAATTGTTTGATCATCAATCAAAAGAACGTTCAATGAATTCCAGGGAGTCTTTGTTAATCGTGGAATTTTGTCCAACCAAATTCTTCATTATGTTTAGGTGATAAATTATTGTTCCTCACACCTTGAATTTCAAAATTCTGCATTCCATAAATATAAATTTTCAGCTTAACATTATTCAATTAAAATTTAAATTAAACCTTCCATTTTCCATTGCAACTGAATACTCAAAACATTCTAAAAAGTATTTTTTCTCCTTCTATGGATAAAAACATACATTTTTTGAAAATAAATAAAATTACCAAAAATTCACAGTAATGTATAATGAAATTCACTTGACATCATTATACAAATTTAAATTAATTAATATCTACCCCCAGTAGTTAGTTATAATTGCCAGACAAAACACCAGAGCTGCTGTAAAATCCAACCTTTTTTATGTCACAACTATTTTTGATACCTACATGAATTAATAAATTACAAAAATATATAAATAAATACATATAAAAAATCTACAGGGATGCCTTTCCCATGTTAGTTACCATCACCATAAAAAGTACGATATATAAAAAGAGACTTCTGTTAGTTAAAGTCGAAGTTGTTGTTGTTATAATTACATTTAAACATGAATGCAAATTTATATAAAATTAAATAATAAAAATTAATTATAACACAGAATGCACAATATTTGGCAGAAATTTCAATTCAATTCCATTCGTAATTCTTTTATCCTTATTTTTTTGTTTGTATATGTATAAAGTACACACATAGATAGATGTATAAATTATACAGGATAAAGGACACAGAGAACGCAATGAAATTTTATTATTAATTGGATGAGTTACCATGTGAGAGTTAGGGTTGATTTTTTTTTTAATGAGAAATTACCTATCAGTTTCAATTTATACAAAAATATGATGATACAAAAATGTTAATAAATTTAATAAATATAAAACATTGCAGTGAAGTTAAATTAATTTTAAATACCGCATATATACGAGTAAGAGAATGTAGGTATGACTTATATGAATGTGTTATAATTTATAACTACATAAATGTATGCGTATATGCGTATGTATAGTTTGATGTTGAAAATTTTATTAAACCTGAATTATTGTGAATGGTGTATCCATTTCCTCGTCCAATGTGCGCTCGTAAAGCGTTTGCGGAAATACTGGCGGCAAATCGTTGACATCGCGAATATTTATTACAATTGTTGTCTGGTTCTCATTCAAACTATCAGATGCAACCAATTTCAATTCATACTAATAAATAAAAATAAAATTAAAAATAACAACAACAAAAAAAAACATAATAATGGTTTAAAATTAAAATTTTCAATACAAAAAAGAAAAAGGAGTAAATACTTAAAGTAGAAAATTATACGAATGTCGACAAGGATATTTATGAGATTTTTCCCATTGGTTGTTATTTTGGTTTTGTTTATGTTGGAAATTCAATCGCATCCAGTTAATCCTGTTTCATTGCATTAATTTTGTTTTTAATGTATGTTTTTTTGTTTTTCTTCGTTCGCATATATTTACTTCCGATTTGTGTGTTGGTAGGGGGGGGGGGGTGTTGGTTAAAAACAACGCACAGAAAATCGTAAAGTGACAGAAATGAAATGAAATTAAAAGGATACACTCTTTTTCTCTCTGTGGATGGTGAGTGCTTTTTCTGTCAGTAATGTAACTACTTTTGTATGTGTTGAGCTGCTTCGCTTTTACGTCATACCATAATCATCACCCGCAAGCACTCAGTTTCAGTTCATTTAGTGTTTACCAGTAATGCGACCGTTTTAATTGTTGATTCCTTATCCACTATCACATCATGAGTCGCTGCTGTATCTACTTAAACCGTTGTTCTGATGATATCCAATTCACTTGAATTTTTAAATCACACCTCCCTCAGAATGACCCATTTTTGGTGGGATAGGGTGGAGGCTATTTTAACTGACATGGATGATTTATTTAAAAAGTTGAAAAGGCTTAAAGCTATAAAGTTTTAAAAAATTCAAGGAACTTTCAACTCATTTTAAGTCTTTTTGAAAATGAAATAAAAAATTCTCCTTGAAAATTGAACGAATTTAAATTTTTTAAAATTAAAGTTTTCCAAATCTACCCTAACTTTAATTCAATAGACGACTGGATTGCTCATAATTGAAGTTTGTTTTGCATATTTTTGTAAACAAAACTTCTTAATATTTAGAGTAATTTTCTTAAAAATGAACTTTAAATATATTTAAGTTTTAGCCGCAATTTAAAAAAAAAATGTGTTGAATACTTTTTTTGGATAAAAAATCCTACTTTTAAAATAATCAATATGTTTTTATTTTAAACATTGGGCCTTACCAATAATCAAATTTAGTGACGACTTAAATATTTAAGTGGACTCTAAATAATGAACCATACCAATAATCAATTTACTAATAGTCAGCTTAACGCTAAACGTCACTCTAAATTTTAGAGTAGAGAAACGCGTGTTTAACTACGTGATTAAGTGTAAACGTCATGTTTGTGCTGTCATTCTGACAGTTGGTAGCAAAAGAAATTTTTCGTATGTTTCTTTTATCTGTTGCAAATTTATTTTTGACCGTGACCGTGAGCTCATAAAAATTAACAAAACTAAAAAAAGGTAATTAAAATAAACAAATAGATTAATTTATTCTTATTTAAATATATAAGTATCATTTCAATTATTTATTTCAGAGTTAACTGGACACCAGCAATGAAGGAGTTGCTGTGGAGAGTAAACTCAACGATGGAAAAACACTCAAAGCTAAATTTGAAGCTTGGCAGAGCATTCAGGAAATGTTCAATGCCACTGGCTATTGCTTTATAGCCAAACAAATAAGAGAGCAACAGACAGCAGCTGTCTGTTTGGCAACGAATGTAGTAGATAATGTAATAGAGCACAGTTTAGCACAGACAGCAGCTGTCTGTTTGGCAACAAATGTAGTAGATAATGTAATAGAGCACAGTTTAGCACAGACAGCAGCTGTCTGTTTGGCAACAAATGTAGTAGATAATGTAATAGAGCACAGTTTAGCACAGACAGCAGCTGTCTGTTTGGCAAAAAATGTAGTAGATAATGTAATAGAGCACAGTTTAGCACAGACAGCAGCTGTCTGTTTGGCAACAAATGTAGTAGATAATGTATTAGAGAACAGCTTAGCACAGACAGCAGCTGTCTGTTTGGCAACAAATGTAGTAGATAATGTAATAGAGCACAGTTTAGCACAGACAGCAGCTGTCTGTTTGGCAACAAATGTAGTAGATAATGTAATAGAGCACAGTTTAGCACAGACAGCAGCTGTCTGTTTGGCAACAAATATAGTAGATATTGTAATAGAGCACAGTTTAGTTAAAGACGTGTTTAATTTGGTTATTGGTTAACACACAAATAAACTCGTCTCTAAAGTTTAACGTGGCGTTTATCTAAACGCTTGTTTAGTCAATAATTATTGGTAAGGCCCATTGTATATGAAATTTCGACTTCGAAATCATTGATGTTTTTAATAAAATGTATCACAAATGTGATTCTGGTAAGAATTTTGTTGCTCAACGTTTAAATTTCTATTTTTGATTTTTTAGTTTTTTAAATAAATTATTTCTATTTTATTTTTTGATTGATTTAAGACATTTGTGAAAAAAAAGCTTGACTTCGTATTTGAAAAAATCTTTATTCCTTTTTCAAAATTTGTAATTCAAATTTAATAGAAATAAATACAACTATTTGTCAAATGATTAAAAATTTAAACAAAAAAAGTTATGTGTCGGCGAAAAATGTTTTAAAAAAAATGTTGCCTGGTTTTTTGAGTTTGTAATTTTTTTTAACTTATTACTAAAATGAGTGAGTTTTGTCTTGTAAGACAATTCAAACATTTTTAAAAAAGTTGTCAAATTCGTAAATAAAACACCATTTTTGGGACAAGTGTAAATTTTAGTTTTTGTTTTTGACGAAAAGTTTTTGAAAAATGACGTATTTTAATTTTTGTATTTTTTTGTATATTTAAAATTCAACATAAAATTTAAAAAAAATAACTGTGTTCAGAAATGGTTTAGAAATTCCAAGTAAATTTCAATATGTTTTTTACTAAAACCACAATGGAGATGGATAAAAATTATTACAAACGAAATAATTACAAAAAAATTTAATCACAATTACTTGTAATTAAAATTTCTGCACACTTTTTTAATTACTTTAAAAGGTAATTAAATGGTTTCAATTACTTATCACATGCAATTATTGTAATTACGTTTTATTGTAATGGAACAAAGGACAATAACTAAATTCATACTTGTAATTAAAAAGAAAGTTGAAATTAATATTACAAATAGTAATTACTATTTCCCCACTTTGGAAAACAATCATTTTCGAATTTATGCATCGTCTTTTGAACAATTGAAGATAAAGAGTGTGTGGCAACCATATTGTTGTAGGTAAGGATCTACTTTTACGAGTATATTCTTTAACACACTTGTTGCCATGAAATTGGATGTCCTTGTTCTTTGGTCATTATCATCACATCGCAAAAGTAGACCATCATCGATGACAGTCATTATTATTTTTAACTCTACCTACGTTATGCACTCAGATAATAAAAGTGAGTGTTTTATTTTTAAATTTAAATATACTTATTTACCTATAATTTACTTAAATCTTCCACCTTACTTGTACAGATAATAATACATACAAAAAAATACATTCACATTACATATTTTTACTATAACGTAGGTATTCGTAAATGTATAGAATAATTTTAAATATTACCATAAAAATGAATCTTATATAAAAAGTAGTATAAAAAAAATATTATAAGGTTTGAAATAGTTGCTGTTCTTATTATGGTTTCGCATTAATTTTTCTTTAATTAATTCCAATGCGAATCGGAATGGCATTGAGTATATGAGATTTAAGAGAATAATAAAATATAAGATTGACAACGAACAACCAACCTTCCAACCAACTGACGACAACGACAAAAAAAAAATACTTATGTAAATTAAAAAATAAAAATATTTTAATTCAATTTTGCAAAGTAATTAAATGGAATTTTCGATTAAAATAAAATCACTGCTGTGCTGAGTATTATTATGGTTCGGATATGCCTTGTATTGTATATCCAATATCCATAATATTTGCCTCTGCATATTTATAAAAATACAAATACGAAACTGCATCAAGTCCTTTTGTATTAAAGAAAAATATATTTTCCTGCAACATAGTATACCTTCTGTTTGGTTATGTTTAAAATCATTTTGAGTAGTAGTAGCAGTCATCGTCGTCGACGTGGTGGTAGTTTATAGTTGCCGTTGTCATAGTTATCGACGACGACGAAAAGGACAACGTTCGTTGTTTCATAGTGATATTTAAATAAATAAGGATCACCTTTCATAGAGCCCCATATGCCTCTATGGTGGAGGTTGAATTTGATTACTGTTTTGTATATGTAGGTATAGGACGTTGCGTTGATACATTCATTTTATTTTAAAATAAAAATAAAAAAAATTGAATACATTTTTGAGATTTTTATTGAACGTGGATACCATCTTTCTATCTACGTTTTGTCATGGAAAATTTAATTATTATTAGGTTAATAATATTGAATTACTTTGAAAGGTTCAAGCCTGACATAAAACCCTATGTGTAATGCAGGTTTTCTTTGTTCACAGTACAAACATAATAAGGTGAGTTAATTTAAAATTATAGATGTAATGTGAATAAAATCTTCATTGGCTTTGGCACAGATTTAATTTAAATTACAAAAAATTTAGAGAAAAATTGATGTATTTTTAGGAAGTAATAGGATTGAAGATTTGAAGTAGGTCTCCAACTTAAGTAGCAATATAATAGCACACATAATATTTTTAGACAATTTAAAAATGAATAAGGATTTTTTTTTATTTTTAGACTTTTCACCGAATTTCATCTGTTTTTATTAGAAAATTTAAGAATGAAAAACCTAGAAGCATGTGCTAGTCTACAATTCTCAGAAATCCGAAAATAAAATCTCATGTAGGTAACTAAAAATAAACAAATGGTACAGATAAATTCTGTCATAAAAAGATTTTTTATTTGAAAATGTTTGTAATTCTTGGAATTAAATGGAATTGTAACTGGCTTAAACATCACAAATAGGATTTTTTGTACATACATAAATATTATTAATGAAAAATTAAAGTTTTATAGAAAAAAGACCGTAAAAATAGAAAATAGAGCTTTTTTATTTTTCTTGATAAAATATTTGATGTATGTACATAAAGGTTGTATTGTATAATAAAGGATGATTTTTTAGCTATTATCTTTTTGGCAACACTGGTTTAGACAGCTGACGAAGGTTTAGTGTTTTCTTTTTCTGTCAAACATCTTCAATTTGGTCTATAATTTAACCATGAATTGTCTTACAAACGAACAACGCTTGCCAATTATTGAATTTTATTATCAACAAGCGTGCTCTGTTAAGAAAGTTCATCGCGCGCTTCTTCCATTTTATGGTCAGTTTAATCGACCCACTGAAGCGGCTATTCGCCATTCGGGCTATTGTGACTAAATTTCGCACTAAATTTACATTGTTGGACATTAAACCACCAACACTCTTATGTAGAGTGTGAACTGGAAAAAATATCGCAGGTGTATCGGCCAGTGTTAATGATGACCATCAATTATCGATTTGTCACCGTTCGCAGCAATTGAGCCTCTGTTACTCAACAACGTGAAAAATTTTGCAGTGTGATGCCTTTCAAAATACAGCTGGTGCAAGAATTAAAGCCGAACGACCTACTGCAACGTAAAATTTTTGGTGAATGGGCTCTTGGAAAGTTGGCCGAAGATCCAATTTTTTACCGAAAAATTGTGTTCAGCGACGAAGCTTATTTTTGTCTCAATGCGTACGTTAATAAGCAGAATTGTCGATTTTGGAGTGAATATCAGCCAGAAGCATTGCAACAGCTACCAATGCATCCAGAAAAAGTCACAGTTTGGTGCGGTTTATGGGCTGGTGGCATCATTGGACCGTATTTCTTCAAAGATGATGTGAATAGTAACGTAACTCTGAATGGTGAGCGCTAACGTGAGATGATATCCAACTTTGTTTTACCCAAATGCAAGAGCTTGACTTACATGACATGTGGTTTCAACAAGATGGTGCCACTTACCACACAGCATGCGGTGAACATTTTATTTGGGACCGGTCAATTGGCCGCCTACATATATCGTGCTATTTAACGCCTTTAGACTATTTTTTGTGCGGTAATAATAAAGCTTATGTCAATTCAGACAAGCCCGCTTCAATTGACGCATTGGAAGATAACATTGAAGCATTTATTCGTGAAATACCGGCCGAAATGTTGGAAAGAGTATGTCAAATTTGGACTAAGCGGATGGATCATTTGATGAGCAGTCAAGGTCAACATTTGCATGAAATAATCTTCAAACATTAAATTATATGGACCGTACTATCGATTAAAATAAAGATTTCATACATTTTTCTGAATTATATGTGTTTTTTTTTGAAAAACTTTCCTATAGCTTTTAAAAAATCACCCTTTATAAGTCTTGAAGATAACAGCCAGATCAGAACATCAGGACGAAACATTTCTTGCATCGCCTAAGGGAATCCAAACACCTTGCGGAATTTTTGGTGACATCGCGTATGTGATTGTTACACAAGAGGTGGTTGGTGACACACATACCAAGAATATCTAGATGTTCAGTCTCACATTGATGCAAGTGTCATCCATGGATAATGGTAAGGGGGTGAATATTTCTTTAACGATACAAGACAGCATTGGGTTTTCGAAGCATTAAATTCCATGAGTTTTTATTCCCCATTGTAAAATGCTGTTTAGGTGGGAATTCAATAAGCTTATCATATTTTGTCGTTGCAGTTCCACATCCGAAGAAGAGGGATGTGAGTCTGAAAACGAATATGAAAAGCTAAGAGTACTATCGTCAACGAAACAATGCATTGATTAGAAATTGCAGACAGGAGATCATTAATAAAAATGAGAAAGAGTGTTGGAGATAGAACGGAGCCCTGGGGCACACCAGCATTTATTTTGTAGTTTTCAGACTTGAATCTATCCAATACTAATGTTATTCATCGATCCAAAAGGTAATTACTAATCCAATGAAGCAGTAATTCATGAAAACCGAAATCACACATTTTCGATAAGAGAGCCTGATGGCAAAGCTTATCAAATGCTTTTGAAATATCAAGTGCAATAATTTTACTTTTTGCAAAGCGATGTAAAGATTTGCTCCACTGTTCGGTGAGATGAACCATGAGATTCAACAGTGGACCTCTTGTGCGAAAGCCATACTTTAAGAAGCTTTATAAATTTGGAAAAAAAAAGAAACTTATTTAATCTAATACATTGTTTCTAACAGTTAGTAACATTTTAGGAAAAATCCAATGGACTGTTTTCTTATAAGAAATAAAAAAGTTCAAAAATGTAACTTTTTTGTTTTTCTTTTCACACATTTTTTTGAACTCTTCAAAAATTAAAAATCTATGAAATCCATCAAAATTTAAATCACGTGGATGGTCGGTCGTTCAAAAAATTATTTACTTTGTTCCTCAGAATTTATGAATGCCTAAACATCTTTACTGTATTCTACATATCGATTTGTCCAATAAAATTTTTCAAAAGTGACGAACCTACCTAGAGGATGAAAACTGTCATTTTTAAAAGCCAGAAAGGAAATATTTAATTTTAAGAGCGATAGTTATCGGGAAAAGTGGTGTTTTACAGTTTAATGTACACACACACTCAATTCTCTAGTAATTTAATAATACCTTTCGATAAACAAATACAAAACATTTATGTGTTGTGCACATTAAAAATATCTACAGCTACAGCATTGAAATAGTGATGAAGGTGCTGAATTCCTAGTAAAAGTAATATCCCAAAAGTAAGGTACGTTGTATAGTGATATGTGTTACACTATCATACATTATCCTTCTGCCGCTATTTACATTACATGTATGGAGGTGTAAGTTTAGGTATATATATATGTATGTGTGTGTGTGTGTATTTATCGATCTTTGTTCCTTTTTTGGTTATGAGAGAGATAAATCAATTTACGGTTGTGGTTTCGCGCTGATGCTGATAGCATTTAATTAAAAGATTCTGCAGATTTTCAATTGATCCATGTATGGCTTTTGTGTTGCTTAAATTATATTATAATGGAAACATTCACATAAAGGATTTTTTTTGTTGTTGTTGGTGGTATAAGGGGGGCTTGAACGACTATACGGCGATGACGGCGACCGACGGCAGCGGCGGTGATAATAACGGAATTCAATGGAGTTAAACGAAAAATGGCCAAAACGATAAAAATGAGTATCTAGGTAGGTAAAAGGATATCACAGAATATAATCCAATAAAAACTTCCTTTTTTTCCATCTACAGTTATGTGAAAGAGTATAGGTAACAATACCAACCTATCGAGGCAGAAATGTATGATCGTGGTAATTAATTTTTACAAGCAGCATGTATTATAGTTATGTGTGTGCATAGTTATGGTTTGGCTTGATATGATATAGGTAGGTAGATAATAATATGGTGGATATTAAACTTAATGTTTTATATTATGAGCTTTAATTAGATGCTTTATATAGCTGCCGCATTATAATGGTATAGATGCGATAACAATAATAAGGTAAACAAACAAAAAGAAAAGAGAAAATTAAAATCTGAAAGGAATTGACTCTTATGAAATTTTAATGAGAATTATTTTGAATTTTAAAAATAATGTTCTCGTAATTGGGTGCTTACATTTTGAAAAGTTAATACTAAAATTTATTTTCGTATGAAATGGAAAACTTTAGAAACAACATAAAATGTGAAGTATGTACATAGATGTTTTCAATCGATAAAGGTTGGAAGAGTATTATTGATTTAAAAAAAATTTGTTTTTGAAAGTCAAAACCTTAGACTTAAGAGAAGAAAATATAAAAATTGGATCTTTTAAACAAAACCGTTTAAATATTCCAATTCTAAATTAATTTTAGAATATTGAAGATTTGTGGTTTTCTTTGTTATACAGGGTTTTTCAACAGGGACGCTACAAAATTAGAGCGACAGGGACAGCAAACGACGCCATATTTCTTTGCCACTCTTTTGACATTTCTCTTCAGTTAGCTTAGTTATTTTATGATGGAAAGATGTAAGCGCCAACAACGAGTCGAAATTATTAAAATTTACTACCGAAATTCGGAGTCAGTGGCCTCAACGTTAAGAGCGTTACGTCCAATTTATGGTCGTTATAATAGTCCTAGCAGATCAACAATTGAGTGTCTAGTGGACAAAATATTCCCGTGCCAGTGAGACAAAAAAAGTGCCCGAAGTGTCGAGAATATTGCTGCCGCTGAGGCTTCAGTTGCAGAAATCCCACACGTCGTTCTCAAGCGTTTGAAAATTGGGTTCAGCCGCCCATGTTCCGAATTTCGATCGAAAGTAAATTGAAATCACTTTTCAATTTCACGTGAAATGAAATTGCATGTTCTTCAATTCGATCGATTTCGAAAACTTCGAAATTGCTTCGAAATGTCAGAACTGAACGATCATCCATTTTTATTTAGTTTCTGAATTAAAATTTTTGCTGGCTTTGAAGATGGATGCAATATTATTGGAAATTTTAAGTGAAAAAAGTGAGCAGAATTCAAGAGAAAAAATAAGAAAACAAATTTTACGAGACAAATCAAATATATTGGATTTACGTGACAATAATGTAGAATTGTTCTGATAAATAAAGTAAATTCTTGATTTCCACTTTTAAGGGAAATAGAACCTTTTATAATACCTTCATCGATTCCTTCAATTCAAAAACTTGCTGCAACCCTCCGATTCCTAGCAAAAGGAAGCTATCAAAGATCAATTCACAGAAATAAAAAATGTGATTTGAATGCGTTCAAAAAATGGAACAAACCGAAATACAGAACATCTATTTGCATCATGTTCGAAAATCCAATTCCCGATAACGAATTGTAAAACACCCGAATTCACTTTCGCAAAGTGTATTCACAATAAGTGAAATGCAGAACATGGGCAAGCGTCTGGATTTCTGCAAGCGTGCCCGTGGTGGCCATGCAAAAGAAATCGAGTTCCATACATAATGGCATCGAACGTACTTCATTGATACCTAAAACCGTTTTTGTTTTATTAAAAAAAAATCTTTGTAGCGCTCTTATTGAAAAACCCGATATTTGTTTATGATAGTATATTTCATATTTTATGAAATACAAAATTTTATCGCATTTATATTTTTGATACGATTTAATTTTTTGTAAAAAATCACCAATTGGACTTTTTTTAACAAAAATATTCTAAATACTAGCAACAGATTTTTAAAGAAGACAACAAAAAATTGAATGTCCTTATTTGTTCTTAATTTTTTTTCAGTAGTAATTTTACTAAAAAAAAACTGTCTCTTCAATTTTTCTAAAAACATTACCCAAATCACATTTTGTATAAGATAAAATAATATTGAAGTTAATATCTTAATATTTTCGAAGTCAACACCTTAATTTTTTCTTCGTGTCAAAAATTAATTCTTACCAATTTTAAGAAATAGTTTGTGAAGGATTTTATTTTGTAAAACAATGTCAATTTAATTTTGCTAAAAATTTTATCAGAAACCTTAAGAACCTCATTTTGAATTTGTATCTTTTTTGGTTCGAAAAATATTCTTGATAGGATATTGTTATACACATAATGTTAAAATAAAAAGTAATTATTTTTATAAACCTTTTTGTCAACAAAATATGTCATTTGATTCAAACTGCAACTAAACTAAAAAATTAAATATATGTATAAAAACAAATAAATAAATAAAAAAATATTAAAAACATTGTAACTTTCATAGCTTGCCTTTTGTAACAAGTATTAATACAATAATACCTCAAGCAACATATTTTTATCAATAGATTTCAATATTTTAAGCCGCTCTCTATACAGAAATTAATCCACTTTAAGACTTAATACATTAATTTTTATTGAATGTATCAACAAACTCGATAAAAATCAATACAAATCAAATAATTGTTGGTACACAAAAATATCACAATATTTTTTGTATTTTATAAATCTTATTTTATTTTTTTTAAACTATACACAATTTTGTATATTTTATTATTTACAAATAAAGTAATATAAAAAATATTTCTCAATGATTTCATAAAAGAAAATTTAAATATAATAAATTTTCAATTGAACAAATCAATAAAAAAGTACAACACACAATTATTTATATTCTCTCCATCAAATTGTAAGTTTTTATTATATTGAACCATTTTATTATTTGCCTGTCTGTGAAAACTAAGTGTGTAAGTATATAAAAAAATCCCTTATGAACAATTTGTTATAATTTTTTTTTTATTTTTTGAAACAAACTATGTATAGGTAGTTAAATAGGCTACCAGGATTTTTAACTGAATTGTGTTTTTTATCTACCAAAGTACTTTATTCAATCGCAAAATTTAACAAATTATTTTTATTTTTTGTATGTTAAGGGAAAAAAGTGAAATAAACAATATAAATTTGTATGCCAGGCAAAAAGGATTTATCAAAAAGTTGATTATTTACTTAAAGCACATACACAAACAGCAATTGTTGTGAAGTCCTTAAAAATGATCAACAAGCCCATCAGGGTTACATTTTTTGTTATCAATAAAAAGAGCTTGAAATATGGGAAAATAACCACTTAAATTGATGAGCTTTTGAGACAGAATATTGGGGGCATCTATAGTAAAAAAAAAATTGTATGGTCTAGACGTATTTTTGTATGGGATAAAATATTCTGTGTATGACTTGTTAAAAACACTCTAAGTTTAGTTCTTAGGGTAGACTTAAAAGTGGGTCTTTTCTCGTCTTATTTAAGCCATAAGATAAATTAATGAAGTTATTTTTTTAGTTCCTCAGGTTCTTAGAGTAATTTCTAAAGTTTCAAAAGCCACTGCTTTAACGATTAAAAATAAATTAAATTATGTGGCGCAACAGTCCATTGAGAACTAGGGCCTAGTGACTTACAACCATTCCTGTGTGCGAGTACTGTTGGCAGGGATGGAGGGGACCTATAGTTTTAAGCCGAATCCGAATGGCCAATTTGAAAAAGAACTTTTCATGATAAGAATTAATCTTGGAGAATTTGTCAATTCCTCGCAGGAGGCAGTACCCATAAAAAAAGCTTTAGATGGCATCTAGTTTTAAGATTTTTACAATCATTATACATTTAGGTATTTATGTATGCATTGAATCATTGAATTTAAAAAACAAAGAAACAGAAAATCATCAATATCCTCAGAATCCGTTTACTCATCTTTATTTTAAGAGTTATCAAGGTTAAATGGTCTTTCTCTATGTACTGTACATATAGAGATATAACTACTATATGTATTATCTTCCATTATCTTCATTAAATATGCAAAAAGCGATATCCAATACTACGATTATTATTTCTGATCCTTTCTTCAAAAAATGAACCAAACAAAAATAAAATAATAAAAATTCTTATTATTATCGAAGAATGAGTTTCTGCATTTTAAGCCTTATTATCATTAATCTGGTAGACCGAATAATGGAAACCCAAGTTAATATTAAGCTCTCGATATTCATTTATAATTCTTCTGTCAATTAAATTCTCTTCATTAAAAATTTAAGTATAAAACAAAAACAAAATTCTGAAATCTGAAATCTGAAATCCCCTTTCAAGCATTTTAATTATTATCAAAAAATATGTATAAAAGATTTTTTTTTGTTTTAAATACAGCGTACATGCAAATCTCTTACAAATTAAGCGACTACTTTTCATTAAACAAAAATAAAAACGAGATTAAGGTCAAAATAAATAAATAAATAAATCATCAAACACACTCACTGGGGATCAAGGTGAAATGGATTTATAAATTCCCTAAAAAAAAAAACTCAAAAACTCAAAACGATGGAAATTAAAATGCTACAAATCCAAAAATTCAAAAATAAAAACATAAAACACAAAGCGGGTAATTCGCATGTAAAATGGGTATCATCAATCAATATCAGATTATTTCAACAATGCAAAACAGAATAAAAACAAAATATCACAAAAATCCTCTACAAGGATTAAAAAAAGGATTTTTTAAAATGCACTCTACGTTGCGTTGCGTTGTAAATAAATTTTTTTAATTTTTGGAATATGGACCTGTAAAACGCGTTTCGGTAAATTTCGATCATCCTCTTCTGTTATTTGAGTTCGATATGTAGGCCTTTCAAATACTGGTGGATTGTCGTTGACATCTTTAACATGGATTATTACCGTTGTATAGTTTTCCTTAAGATTATCCGATGCAGCTAAACGAAGTTCATACTGCATATTGTATTGTAATATGATGAATTTTTAAATTATTTATTCCATCAGACGATGATTGATGGTGAAAATCAGTCGTGTCATATTTTTTATTGGTGTATATTTATATTTTGAATAGCAGCGTCCAAAGAGACACAAAAATTGAAGAGAAAAAAAAAATGTTGGTTGAATACAAAATTTATTTTAATAAAAGAGAAGGGCTTTTGAGTTTATAAATTTATCTAAAGAAAAAGAAAAACCAAAAACATTTCGGGATATTTTGTGATGAAAAATATTTATGTATGTAGATTGAATTGAATTTTCATTCATTTTTAAACTCTTTCAAAAGAAAAAGTGATTTTTTTTACTTTTATTTCAAAAACTTCGAAGCATAAAATTAAATGTTTTTATGTCCCAGAGTTTCTTATGCTTAAGTTAAAAAATGTATCCTTTATTTGAAAGAAGGAGACATTTTTATTTTGAATGTCTAATCCTTGAGTATGGTTGTTGATGATAGTCTACATACGTGTTGATATGTCTTTCATTTTTGTATCATTGATTTTATGTTGGTAAAATATATTTCTGAATATGTCAAAAACTCACAAGAAATCTTTGAAAAGCACCAACATGTTTTTGATAACAATAACGTCAGAGATCATTTTTATAAAATTTGTAGTTTTTGAAAAGAAACGTTTTAATATAGAAAAAAATAAGTTGTAAATGATCATGATCTCTAACTTTCGATAAGATAATTTAAAGTTCACTTTAACATTATTTTAAAAAAGAGACTAATTTCATCCTAATCTTTTCACAAATAACATTGGGCGCCACTTTTAGTTATAATGAATTTGATTTTAGTTGATAAATTATTTTGCACTAAGATTTCAGTCTGTTTTCACTGACATTGTTGTTTCAAGTTCAAAATTATTGAATTATTTGATGAAAACAAATATCTACATACATTTTGTTAAATGGCGCCCAATGCCAGTACATTAATCACTCAAGAGTGATATTTAACATTTGTTTTACCAAATTGGTATTGCATTTTCATGAGCTGGAGAGACACATTCCGGGAACGAAGAAATTATACTTTTTCTTTGGTTTATTACAGTTGGGCGCCATTTAAGGTTTTCTCAAAAAAATGTGTTTCTTTTTCCAAGTAATTAAGTTTGTTTGCATGGAAAGATGTTTTTTTTAACTGTTAGAATTGAAATTAGCATTGATAATTTTTTGAAACTGAGATATCGTCTATCAAAAGCATTATTAAACTATTGAACATACAAAAGGAGCAATTAAGTTTGTACAATATGTTGTGTGTTACTTCCGTTGGGCGCCATTTAAGATTTTGATAAAAAAGGAATATTTTTAAGTTAAACCACTACATTTTTTGTCTGTAGAGATTTGTCTTTTGTCTCAAGTTGAAAATGAGTCAGTATTCTAATAAACACAAAGAAAAATGGGTTCAATCAAATTTAAGTTGGTCTTTGAAACCAAATATATTTCCTTAGCGGCGTCATTTAGGTATGCTTATTATATTTTGAGTTCTTTGATCATTCAAGGACCTTACTAGTTTTTTTTTTTTTTTTTAAGTTTGACTTATAATTATTTTGGTGAAAAATTTACTGACTGAACTTATTATTATAATGAAGAAGATCTTTTCATCATGGACTATTCAAAGAGCTTTACTTAATTCAATGCAATCAGTTTTATCGTGAAAAGAGAGTGATGGACTTGATGAATTCAACGTACATAATATACATTAATCGATTTCAACCAAGTGTTTGAATTCGAAAAAAGGATTCTTCTCAATCCTTTTCAATCATTTATCCTTTAATACAATTCTTTTTGAATGAATCTCAGTTCAGTCGATAAGAAGCATCTACAAAAAGTATGTACTCGTATATTAAAGCTATTTCGGTGTATAAGGCCACTCCAAATTTCTTCAAGGAGAGACGTTTAAAAATAAATAAAATTCCATTAAAAAATAATCACTTGACATAGCATTCGATCAATCCAAGTCATTTATTGTGTGCTGAGTGCATTTGCAACTTCTCAATTCTCCACTTTGCTGCTTTTTCCTCTCTTCCTCGACTTTATTATTCAACTTAATTTTTTTTTTTTTTACAGTTTGACCACTGTGTATATAAGATCCAACCCATCAACTTTAACTATGTTTTTTTTTTTTTGTTGTTGAACAAAAGCCACACCAATTAGTATCTGTTCATTGCAGAAAAGTGTGCAAAATTGTGATTATCCTTAAGTTATATAAGTACGAATATGTTCATAGTTGCTGACTCCATGGATGGATGGATGGATAGATGGATGGTAGTGAAGTCCTTTTTCATTGGGCTCCATTTTTTCTATTTTCTCTTTGTCACAAACATTCCAATAGTTCACAATTTTTTGGAATTTGGATTGTGTGTGTGATTTTTATTTTTTTTTTATCGCTCGTTTTTATGCCTCAGCGAATTTCAAATTGACGATGTCCTTAATTCTTTTTTGAACAATGGAATAGTAGTTCCATATCTCTTTCCCTCTGTTTCTTTTTCTGCCCCCAGTTCGTCCACTGATTTAAATGAAGTCATTACAGCCACATGAACCTACAATCTATACCTAGGACCAACCTACCAATCCTACACATTTATATTGGTATATGAATGAAAATGAATGAAAATATTTGTATGTCCTTTTAGGATTGATGAGAGTTCTTTAGCAATTCTATTGTGTTGAATTCGAAAAAATGGTGATTGTCTGCTTTCGTTTATATTTTTATCGATGGCACCAGGAGAGATGGGGGAATTGTATCAATATTATAAATGAAAGGCAATTTTATTTTCATTTTGTTTTGTTGCTGTTCAGGACCACTCTCTAGGCACTAGGTAGCCCAGCAGGACATTCGAAATATTATTTTATTCAAAAGCAAAAAAAAACACTATCCTTTATACTTCTTCTCGTTGTTGTTTTGTTTTTTATTAATAATTTTATTTTTCTCCTTGGTGGAATATTTTTTTGAATCTCCTTTTGTTGTATCAGAATGAAATATTATTTGGTTTTGCACCTTAATAAGTGCACAGTTATATAAAAAAGGTGTTGTTAAATTGGAATACATTAAATAATACAAAAGAAATAAAGCACAACAAAAAAAGAAGGATGAAACTTACCCGTCGTCTTGTTTCATAGTCAAGGGCCCCAGCTACATAAATGGCACCCGTCATATTTTTCACAGCAAAAGCGCCACCTATGTTACCGCTTGTGATCTCGTATCGAATACGCGAGGCTAAAAATAAAAAAATTTGAGATGAGTAAAATAAAACAACACAAAGTCTAAGGAAAACATGAAAATGAATAATTTTTCTAATAATTAATGGTTTTGCGTAAAAGGATGTCATTATACTTTTGAACCTACATATTTTGTAGGTAGGTTTGTTGGTAAAGAAGAAAAAAAGAGGATAAGTAATTTATTTGAAGACGGTGCGTGACATGACATTAACACAAAATTAAGTAGAAACGGTTGCGTACATTTTTAAGTGGTTTTCATATTTTATTTATTGTGATAGTACCTATAGATAATTTGTTTTTTGAAAATATTTCTAGGAAAGTTTGTTATTTTTCTATTTAAGCTTTCACAGAGAACCAACTGCGTTTGTTAAAAAATGTAATCCATAAAAATATAAATACAAAGAATTTGAATTTTTTTTATTTAAATCTGGTTCAATTATACTGCAATTCAACTGAAAAGTGAATAATTCAAAAAGAATTCCTTTAGAATTAAGATTTATTGTTTAAAATATAAAAACCAGCAAATAAAATATTTTTTAAATATTTTTAAATATTTACACAGGTATTTTTTTTTGAGATAATATTTTGTATTGACCAAAAACTTTATATTCAATTTTTTTCAGATATTCTCGATTATTCAAACTAAATTTTTAAATCAAGTTCGGCGAAAAGATTTGAAATTAATCCATTGTTAACAGATTTATTGTTTTCTATGTTATTTCTATCCGGAAACTTTGAAGCAACCAGAGCTTAAATAATTTAATCCGATCACCTTTTTTCTGAAACAAGTCAATTATTTTTTGAAGGAACGTGTTATTTAAAATTGAAATTCAGAATTGACAAGATTTATTATTTATTGCATAATTTAGTTCTTAATGTTTCAAAAATGTGTATTGCATGATTGAAACTACATTGCATTAAAAAAAATTAAATTCAAAAATAATAATTACTCTCTTACTACAAAATAATAAAGTGTGTTTTTTAGACACGTGGTTTTGAAGAAGAAATAAAATATTTATTTATTATTTAATGTAATAGCCAAGAATTTATCTTAATTATAAAGACACGAGTTTGTCATTATGTTTAAAAATTATTTTGTCCAAATGGAAGCAGTAGTTGGGTCGAATAAGTTCCAGCCGAAGTTTGGAACTCTTTTGGGAGCAATAACGTGCTATATTGGTGTCTTTCAAAACTTCAAAAAGTCTTGCGAAGACAATCAATATCACATAACCCTACAAAATTACACGGTCTTGGAGGAAACGCGACAAGTCGACCAACTTTTGGAAGCATAGATTGATTTGCATGATTAGAAAACTAAACAGAATATCCTAAATCAATAGACAGCTATCAAAGAGACCAACACCGAAAAAAGTTTTTCCATATTAAAAACTAAACGTCTAAAAGTCTTAAAACAACCATTAGTTTTTGGCAATGGTAATCAAAATGAATAACTTTTGGTATGCAAACAATAAATGGAAGGTTAAGCGAATGTTGAAAATTCATGAAAAAAAAACAATTTTTGGCATATTTTCGAAGAAGGAATATTTATTTCCAATTATTCTTTTAAAAAAATCATAAATATTGCAATTTTCTTTAAAAATTTCTAAAATCCAAAAAATGTTCAGTTTATTAATGAAAAAATTTTAAATATTCATACCATTTTTCTTTTGATTACTCGTTTTTAACTTGTGACATATAATAGGGCCTATATGGCAAGTATTGCATTCGTAAAAAATTTCGAACACGAGATTTAAACATGAGTAAAAAAGTCGAAAAAAGTCGGTCCCCCGATTCTTTCTGTCTGTCTCTCTGTCCTCGACCCTTCAGCCCAAACCATTGAATCTATTGAGTTCAATCTTGGAAATTACGGTTATTAGCCGATTCGCGTTAAAATCTTTTTAAATTTTTTTTAAGACTAAATGTGAAAGTAGTCCTTGTACAAATTACTTGCCACAAAATCAAAAATTTGAATTTTCTCAAAAACGAACCGAAACATTTTTTTTAAAAATGTTTTTCCTAAACTTTGCTTCTTTCAATGAAAACAATTAGTTTTGTATCAATCTAGAAAGGTATACCCTCTTTATTTTGTTTTTAAGTCTTCAAAAGAACTGATTAACCAATTTCAAACATTTTTTTTTCTAAACAATATTTGATGATCAAAAACTTTAATTTTTTAAAGATTTTTTTTTCAAAATTCCATATTTCGAGACTAAGTCATCTGTTTTTTTTTTTTTTTTGAAAATTAAATGCATAACGTATTATTAATAACACCTAAATAACTACACACTAAAAATATTTGTAAACTTAAATTGAAAAATTTTATATTTCAAATTAAATTAATTAAATGGAATTTAAAATTTTGAAGACATAATTATTGTATAGGTATATTTTTCAATTTTTAAATTTAAGAACTATTTGGAAGTAGAGTCTTTGAGTACAGGAGCAGTTTTGTGCGACCAAGCCGTGCACTTTATTTTAAGTCTGCATTGAATTGTGTCCTAACTTAAAACAAAATCAGATTTTTGTAAGATTTTTTGTAAATTAATTACATAGGGTTTTTTTTTGACGCAGGTAGATATTGGCCCCCCGTGGCGGCCATTTTGTTTTGGTGACATCTGTCAAATCTTTTGTTTATTATTCAGTTGTTTATGCCAAATCATCATGAACAGCACGTTCAAATGATAAAACTTTATTGTCAAAATGAGTGTTTGTTAACGCAAACGTTGGCTCGAATTGCGCCCATTTTACGGTAGACGTGATTGCCCTTCATAGTCGACTCTTCAACGTTTGGTGGTGAAATTTGAGACGACCGGTACAGTAAACAATCAGTCAATACCCGTACGTTCAAGGAACTCAAGATCAGCCAAGAACATCGCCGCGGTCCATGAAAGTGTACAGCAGAACCCAAGGCTGTCTATTCCTTGCGTACACAAGAATTCGGCCTTTCACGAATTTTGTGTCGCGACTTGGGCCTTCACCCGTAAAAGATCCAACGGGCCCAGGAGCTCAAAGTTCATGAACATAGTCAACGCCGTTTGTTCACTGACTGTTCTTCGAATCGTTTGGAAGAGGACTCAAATTTTGGCCGAAAAATCATTTTTAGAGACGAGACGCATTTTTGGATGAATGGCTGTGTTAACAAGTATATGGGACGACACCAACCCACGCGAGGTTCACCACGTGATAAAGCATCCTCAAAAAGTTACCGTTTGGTGTGAATTTTGAGCCGGCGGCGTAATTGGTCCGTACTTTCTTGAAAACGACGTTAGTGAGGCGGTCGCTGTCAACAATGAGCCCTACATAACGATGATAACTAATTTCTTATGGCCCAAATTGAACCATATGGACCTAGACGACATGTGGTTCTAGCAGGATGGCGCTACGTGCCAAACAACAAACGCCATGATATCTACAAACAATATCTACTCACCCTTATTGAAAAACCTTATAGTTAAAATTTTTGATTTGTTAAGATTTTTAATTTTTCAAGGATAACTTGTCCGTGTTTGACCTAGAGTCTTAAATTTTTTATTTGTTTGTAGTTTTTGATACAAATTAAGTACGACGTATTTAAAATAAATTAAAAAAAAAACACAATTTAAATTAGGTAATATCACTTTTAAGAACATGTTAAAACTAAAAATAAAGGAAAGTATGCTCCAAGTAAATCATTGATCCATGTATATTGACAAATATTTAAAATACAAATCTTGACAAAAAAAAAATATATTCAAAAAGAATTTATACCATTTTTTGTACATTTGTATACAAACAAAATTCGGTACAAATGTGTTCTTCTAAATAAATAAATGATGGTTCCAAAATAAATTAATTTTCGAAAAAAACATTATTTTTTTGTCAAAAACAGATATGATGTCATTATATTATCAACTGAGCCCTCAAATTCTTTATTCAATCATCATTTTAAAAATAACAAACAAATATTTTTAAAATATCAATTAACTTAATGATTTTTTTTTTAAAGAAAAGAAAAATCAAAAATTATCTTTTATTTCAAAGTAAAATAAAACAGAGTCCTTGTTACTAGGTTCTCTTTTTTTTCATGTGTTCATTTTCTGTTCGTTATAATTGAATACATTTTTGCTATTTCCTCTTCTTAACAGTGTATGTTTGTTACATAATCAAATCAAAACCAACATTATATTATGTAAAAACATTTCCATATATACTAACAACTACATAAATATACACTACTTCGGTTACATGTTAAGTATAAAGTGTATACGAGACATATCATACTACTGACTGACATTTTGATACGCCCTTCTTTAATTAGTTCTCTTATATTGTCATGACATCTGTTAAATTTTAATTAAAATCTGCAGGAAGTAAAAATAAATTGAATGCTTTGAGTAAAATTATGTCAACGCATAAATGATACGGAACGGATATATGTACGTACGTACGTACGTAACGTCGTGCGTCGTTGATACTCCTCCTTAACATCAGGAAAAACCTAAAATTGAAATTTCCTATCAAAAAGCACAAACAAATGTAATCTCTGGAGGACTTTATTTTGTACCATCGTGTTATGGCAATAATAATAATATTTTTTATCATATAAGAACTTTATTAGCTGCACCGTAAGTATATCCTTTTAGCAGTATTTTATTTGGGTCACAAACTAAGTGCAAAATAAAAATGGAAACAAAATCCTGAAGGGGAATAATTATTGTAATAAATTTAAATTTTGCAATCGGATTAGTTGAACCGCGAAATTCTTTGATCTGTGTATTTGTGTATCATGTCATGTCATATGCATCATCAGAGTAGAGAATGAAGAAGGATTTTTATTTTTTACTTTTCCGTTAAAAGGATCTCATATGAGATATCCTCAATCACTACTGACTGATGCCATTAGGTTAATTGCAATTTTTTGTTTTATAATAATTATTATACTTACACTCATCGTGATCTTTGGCGGTAACAGTAAGTACGGTATGTTGAATGTCTTCATTTTCATCGACTTCCGCCTCGTAAAGGGATTTGTCAAAGTATGGTGGGTTATCGTTCTTGTCAGCAATTCCAATACGAATAAATTTAGTCACTGGAAAGAAAAATATAAATTATTAGTGTTTGTTAAAAAATAGAGTTACATCCTATTAGCGAGTATGTGCTAAATTTTTAGCTGATTTAAGGAATTATTCAAGCTTAAACTTAATTCTTATTTGTCAAACGAAACAAATTGTAATCACTTTCAGACTGATTTACCTTAATTTTTGTTACTTCAAATGAAAAATATGTTTAGAATATTGTTTTTCTAACATAATAATAGATTATGTTGATTAGATTAGGTTGATTTTATTTAAACATACATTTTTAACAATAATTTGGTTGATACAATCAATATTATGAATGACATTGCTGATTGACAACTAAAAGTATAGCTTTATATAGATTAAAAAATGAAAGTGCAGTTTAAGATTAAAAAGCTTCATTTAAAATTTGATGTTTATACTTAAGTACTGTTTTGAAATATGCATATAACTTTGTGACAACCATTTCCTGAAGAAGGCTTATGATTTCAGTATTTGAAAGAAAGTCACTGCCTAGGATAAGTCTTCTATAATTTCTCTCAATATCGCACATCGCCCAACAAAATGAAAAACATCCTCGCGCTCTTTCAAGTTGCACATTTTGCATAAATTCGGTAAGTCCTCGCGGTGAGGAATGTAGTTCAAATTAAGGAGTTCTTCTCTTAGCCGGAACTTGCACGAAATTAGTTCGATGGTATATTTGTCGTGGAAGTAGTTTCTTTCCCGGAGATCGTAGTCTTGTCTACTGTAAATCATACGGTGCAGTGAACTTTGATCCGTGTATTGTTTTCTTGATGCTTCATCCAGACGAGCTATTAAGCGATATAAAGTTGGTTTCTATGAGGTAAGGTAACTATAGTTCAGGTCAACATCCACCTCGGCTAATTCTATCCAGCCTTTAAACCATCCACTTCGGGGATTTTTTGTTTGAAGAACTACTTTCTTTGGAAGACGATCACTTGGCATATCGAGAGCTTTGAGGATGTACATAATCGACCTGCAGCTTAAATAATTTTATGAATAAAGGCGATAAACCCGTTTCCAACATGATCATGTAGTTTGACGTACTCGAAGGAAGGTGGAAAATCCGTTTTATGTAAAATCTGAGCATTTTTTCCACTTGTTCACATTTCCGACCTCCCCACGCTTGCGCCGCATAAAACATAACTGATACCGATACAGCCTCGAAGACACTGAATTTACTGGTTTGTGTAATTTCCTGATTATTAAAGCATTGATTCCATGCTGCATTGATAGCTGTTTTCGCCTAAACAAGTTTGTCAGTGAGATGTTTTTCCATGCTCAAGTTCTTAGTAAAGCAGACTCCTAGATATTTGTATTCTTTCGCCAATTCTACTCTTTCACTATTATAGCTCACGATCTTCTTCCGCCATTCTTAAAAACTATCACTTTGGATTTATTTAAATTTACCACTAGGTTCCACTTTTTACAATATTCAGCAAGCTTATTTATCATTAAAGCTGAAGGGACTGCGAAGTATACGCGAGCAGGAAAATGTCGTCAGCGAAAAGAAGAGATTTAATGTTAACGCCTACGTACTAGATTCCTGCTAATAATGCTTCGAATGTATCTTCAATAAAGAGTGCAAAGAAATAAAGACTGAGTGCACAGCCCTGTCTAACTCCTAATTTCATTTGGAACCACTCTGATAATCATTCGCCATTCCACACTGATGCTTTGGTAGCCTTGTATACATGCAATATTGTACGAAACTTAAACGACATTCCTATTTGAAAAAGCTTTTAAAATAGGGCATTGCAATCCACGGTATCGAAAGCAGTTTTAAAATCAACGAAAAATGCAAATAGTTTCTTATTTCTCGATAGAAACGAGTCAGCAATCGAGCGATGTACAAAAATGTGATCGACGGTAGAGTATCAAGATCTGAAACCAGTTTGTAACTCACTGAGTAGATTATTAGAATTTATCCATTAATTTAAATGACTGAGCACAATCGATGTAAATATCTTATATGACGAGTTCAAAAACCAGATTCTTTTGTAGTTTTCCGGAACTTCAGTGCTTCCCTTCTTGTGGATTGGGAAAATCAAGGCATCGCTGAACTGGTTTGGGATGGTTCCTTCCTCAAAGATCTGGTTGAATACTGCTGTTAGAGATACAACAAGAGTTTCTGTACCATATCTGTAGAATTCTGCGGGTATACTATCTGAGCCCTCAGCCTTTCCATCCTTTTGGTTGTTTATCGATATACACTTCTTTCTTCGAAATTGGTGCATCTAAAATATTATTTTGAAGCCAGGTTTGGCATACTGATTCAGAAACTTATTTGGCGCATCTGGGTTAAACAATTGCTCGAAATATGTTTGCAATCTATTTGAATTAAGTCCTGGACTAAAATTAAATTTTGCTCCATTAAGTTTTTGGACCAAGTTCCAAAACTCAGATGACTTGTTACACTTTGTAAGCTGATGTGTTTGGGCTCCCGAATAGTTTTTTTTATCTTTTTTCGGCAGAGAAGTTTATAATTCTGATTATACTCCATGTACTTGTCTTTCGTAAAATTTGTATTAGACTTCCGATATGCACTCAGCCAAGCGTAAGAAAGGCTTCTCGACTATATGCATTCCTTGTCAAACCAAGGTTCTTTATATTCATTATTTCTTTGACTGTTGTTCGGTATATGTTATGCTCCTTTAATGTTTTTTTCAATTTTGTTCAGGCTTGCGTTGTATAAATATTGAACACAAAAACATTAAATTACTTGCCATTGTTAATATTACAAAACACATGTTTCTGTTTCGGTTTCAACAGACTCTCGACAGATTAAAAATAATGTTCCTATTTTCGAGTTCTTTGTATTTTTTGGTTTAGAAGAACATTCACCATTTGACCTTTTTATTGTTGTTGTTGGTTTGATTCTTTCTTAACTTAACTTAATATGTACTTTATTGATTAAATTCCAATTTCTAATCGTATCAATAAATTTTTGAGAATCAGACAAGAATTTTTGATTTATTAATGTCCTTTTCCTGGTTTGTTTGTATCTTTTTTTTTATTTTATTTTTGTTGGTATTTTCATGGGAATTGGATCATAATATAATATAAAAGTAGATAATTGAATTCAGTGGAATTTTATTTGTTGGTTAGATTACAATTACATATTTATAAGGAAGCCTACCATATAAATGATTTCAATAATATTCTTCGTAGGTACGTAATATTATCGTGTGTCCATTTGAGGACTTATTGATAAAGTCTCCCAAGAAGTTATCTTTTATTTACTTCGATAGTTTATTAAAATTGAAATTAATTATTTTCTTGGACATACATTTTTCAGAAGTATTTAAAGTCGCTTGCAGCCTTGAAAATGCTTTCAATATAAAAATGATAAAACAAATTGAACATATGTAATTCAAAAAATTAGGATTCTAAAGAACCGCTTTTTTTAAGTTTTTTTCTTTTAAATTTCATATGATTTTAATTTAAAACATTAAACGGATGGTTTTCAATAAGCGATTACATTTTGAAATCACAAAAAGAGGATCATGAACAAAGAAAAAAAATTGGTTGCCTAGGTTACGGAAATTTTAAATGACCAATCTGCATATCATGTCCTCGATTAATTTACAAGTATCATTATTATATGTGTGGAATTAAAAAATCTTGGTCCTTCATTTTCGAGAAAGAACACAGTCAACAATATTTGCATTGTAAATGTGTGGAATCAAAAAATCTTGGTCCTTAATTGTAATGCCCCTTTCAAAAAATAACAGTCAACAATATTTGCAGTTATTATACAGCGACACACATGATTTTGTTCATAAAATTGACTTAAAAGCTAAAATTTGTAGGTCAGTTTTACTATAGCTAACCCAGAAGCCAGAAAGCCCTTTACGATAATAGAAAAGTGCTTTATATTTCTGAACAGTGACTGAAAAACGTTCACCTAATTTAAAGTAAATTTCAATAATTGCAATGTGTTATTATTTAAAACGTATATCGTAGGTTTTAATTGTCAAACCTTAAATAGTATGGACTACTCAAAATGAAACAACTTATTGAAAACACCTCGTTTAAAGACTAAATTTTAGCCAAGATCCTTTATATATGTTAAATGAGCCACTTAAAATAAAATTCTTGCCATTATTCACTTGAAAAATCACATCAAATGTTTGATCCTTGACAAATCTCCATTATCAGAGAGTGGGTATTTGAAAAGCTCTATCATCAACATCACTTAAGTCGACTGCATCATTATGGTAATTGCTAGTGCGGTCACTTGAAATATTCAATTCATATCCCAAAAACCAACCATTAATGTTTATGTTGGATAATAATCATTAAGGTTTTCTCTACACACATAAAACACACAACAATGTATAGACAGATTTTCCACTCAAATAACATCAATATTCCAGACTCTTATTATATTACAATTATTGTATTGTTTGAATAATTCTATTTACTTTCTTCTTAAACTCAAAAATCATATTTTCCACTTAACTGAATTGCTGATGTTGATTTTCTGGTATTTTAAGTATGTGTGCAAAATTTTCCAATTCAATGAAAATAGGACATTTCAAAAATCATGTAAAACAAATATTTCTTGAGTAGACCATTTTTTTTTTCTTTAAATGTCTGTCACTTAAATATCTCATTCAAAATAAGAAAATAAAAAGCTATAAGAGGCATTATAAGCTTCTTATATATGTAAATAAATTCGAAGAAAAATAAAAATAAAAAATGTCATTTATTTTGTCATCATTTTGACTTCATGTCCTGTCCATGTGTCTAGAAATTTTGTAAAAAAAAAAATAAAAAACAAAGCAAATCTTTCCATTTGACTTCGTGCATAAAGTTCCAAAAAAAAAACTTTTCCAAGTGGAAAAGTAGATAGTTATCGTTACACCAGACCATTTCCACATCACATGATTTTACATTTTTTTTTATTTTGCTGCCCAACCAATATTTTTGAGTTATAAGAAAATGAGAAATTATGTGTCAGATAAAGAGATGTGAGATAAAAAGATAGGATTTTGTTATTTCTCTTGTCTCAAGGACACACTCCGATTCACTTGATTGTAATTTTATTTTTCTTGGTTAAAAGAAAATTGTTTTGTATATTTAAAACAAATTTGACATTGATGTGAGAGAATTGAAAATATAAGAATTTAAGGGGAATTTTTAAAGTGACAAAGCCATTTAACGCTGTTAATGTTAACATCGTCTAAAGATAAAACCCACAATCTTTTGACGGTTCCATTCAATCAAACAAATAAGAGTAATTGAAAGAAGTACACTTTGGCGTATACGTACTTTTTTTATTTTTAGGAATTTGTATGTGACATTATCATCATGAAAGCAAAACTTTTATACAAGGTGTGAGTTTCTTTTTTTAATATTTTATTTTACAGTTTCCAACATAATAGTCTTCACTCAAGTTGAATTTAAGGATCCTAAATATATGGTATTAAAGTGTTATCGACAGCAGAAAGCCAAAATCGAATATTGACCAATTGATGACTTCCTCACAAAAGTTTAAAACAAAAAACACTTCAATTCCACATAAATAGGAAAGTTTTGACATAAAAGAAATACAAAAGTATCTTTAGCTAAAGAAATAATTCACCATTAATCGGGATAATGTTATTTAGATATAAAAATGTATGGAAAGAAACTTTACTCGTATCTGATAGATTTTTTAAATGCGATTTATGAAGAAATAAGGTTATAGGGGAAGTTTTCCGTTTTTAGAATCAACTAAGAGTTGAGATTTAAATCAGACATAACCTTAGGATGATTTCAAGAATGTGGCAAAAATTGGTTTGTGAAATTCATTTTGAGCAAAAGTAGAGGGTGGGTCATCTAGTGGTTATTTTTTCAATCAAATCATCGAAATCTTGACAGAAAATCAGTATCAGTATATCAGTACCATTTTTACCTCATACCTATGCTTGGACAGGAATTGGAAAACATTGAAAACTTTTTTTCAAAGTAAGGGTTGTGCGGCCGAAACAGTATGTTTTTGCGAAAGAAGTTTTGGAGTAAGTAAGTTTGGAGAGAGTAAGTTTGTGATAAAATTTCGTAACACTGGTATTCTAAACGCCAACAATTCTCATTGTCACACGGAAAGACTCAATTCACAATTATTATTATATCACGACGATCTGAATACCTCAATACTTCACGTACTAGCTTCATGATAATTCTGAACAAGGTTTCGGATTATTCGCTTACTTTTTAGACTTCAGAGAAGCATTTGTTTGGACTACGAATTTGGATGAAAACTTATTTTTTTTACTAGGCGTATTTTCATATTGGTGGATACGTTAACAAACAAAATTGCCACATCTAGAGTTCAGAAAACCAGAAATTAATTTTAATATGGAGAATTTAATTCATTTACAGAGAGTGAAATTGGTGACACTTTTGGACCATTTAAACATTTTGGACATTTTAAACTATTATTTTTTAAACTGAAACTGACGAAGACATAGACACTAGGTTCTTACAGGATAAGGTGCCATAACACCCAGCAAAACGCTATCTATACGAATAATATAAATGGGAAAGTCAGTTTGTTTGTTTGCTTGTTTGTCCGTCCTTCACGTCACAACAGAGCTATAATATTATGACATGATTTTTTGTGTGCAGGTAGTTTCGTGGCTGGAGATTCTTTTGAGCTTTTTACTATTATAAAATATCTTATTCGAGCAGATCCGCCATTAACACTTATAATCAGATAGCCAATATATTCTTTTTTGTAGAACATTAATTTGTAGCATATCATTAGGTGCTTATTGCTTTTGAACCTATTATCGTGGCCTAGCATTAGGGATTTTTTTATAATGACATTAACGTACTTATGCTGGAGTACTATTAAAAATCGGAGATGGGCGTTTCAAAACCGATGCTGAGGGCTATACATATGACACTGGCGAAAGATGTTTGTAATTTAGTACATAGTAGTTCTGAACTTATTGCAAGTGTTTGACTTCATTTAAAAAATAACATACATGAAAATCAATTTGTCTGTCAAATAGCGGTTCTAGCACCAAGAAACGATGTTGTTTTGAAAATAAGTTAAAACATATTCGACAAAGTAGTAGAAGTGGTAGAACACTTGAGCTATCCGGTGTGTTCTCACATAAGCTGGAATTGAAATTAGGCGTGCCAGTAATGTTTATGCGAAATTTAGATGCCCCTGGATTAAGTAAAGATACAAGACGTTGTGTCGCACAACTTGATCGAAATGTTATTGGTTCTAATATCTTGACTGGCGGCGTCGGCGTTGGCAAGAGTGACAATTTAAGTATTTCCCGAATCCTAATAATTCCTAAATATTTACCATTCTTTCTAATTCGAAAGGCTTCAATTTCCTATAAAAGTTAGTTTCGCAATGATATGGTGGAAGGACAACACCAAAAGAACCGAATGTGAACCTAAAAAAGCCGTGCTTCATCATTTTAACAAAAGATAGCTTACTTTTGTTACTCTTCCTTTGTTTTGATTAGCGAAAGCTTACCAACTTATTCATGTAAACTTGCCTCTGGAATCTCTCTATGTAAAATTTTGATTTTCTTTTACAGCTAGTAAATAATATTTAGAACATCATATTCACAAATCGTGTCATCAAACATTTTCGCGATGTCAACTGGGTGTCTCGGAGTTACGATTAATTCCCTTTGTTTTTTTTTAGATAACAATGAAGGACTGATGCCATTTCAACAACTTAAAACGATCCAAACACTTAATGATAATATTATCTTAGTAATCGACCGAAAGCCATCAGCTAAGTGTTGAAAAAATGGACGGACAGTACCTATGCTCTATTGCGAAGCCAGCCAAAAAAGCTACTTGAACTGGACCATGAACTATAGAAATAAGGCACTTTAAAAAAGTGATAAAAAGCCAATATTAATTTGTTTGACTTATTACACTTAAACAAGGTGAAAAGAAGCAAACAATGAGTTAAAGAAGAATAAAGAAAAATTGCATACCTACGCCTAGGATTGTGCCTAGTCATAATCCGATAGTAATGAACTTACTATAATTACCAATTTTTGTAGGCAATTTCAACTAAAAGCCACAAGTTGAAAACCACCTGCTTTATTTCTATTCAAATCAATACTTCAAAAGAACCAAGGATAAAGAATTAATTTATGTCAAAAAATATCAATGACTAATATCATGAACTTTCTATAATATGAACTGTTCTTTGTGAATATGTGTGTGCTAGATTATTGATTGTATCTTGTAACGAAAATAGACTCTATAGAGGTCAAGTATAATGTTTGGTGTCAAAACCAAATTCATCTATCTTTTTGCTCTGGCTCAATTTAGTATCTCATTTGTTGTGTGGTTATTATTTGTATTTGGCAATTATAAATGTCCTATTTTGTAAATAATAATTTGAAACCCATATCCTGCTGATGGTTTGACACAACAAGTTAAATAATAAGGATGTCAAAGCAATCACTATACATAATATCTCGAGAAGTCCTCTCTGATGACAGCAAACAAAAAAAAAAAAAAAAATTATCACACACAGAGAGGGACACAAACCCCATCATACAGAAGATCTGTCCCGTCCATCTCAGAAATTGGATTTTGAGTGCATGGTTGTTGATGATAAAGGATGTGAATAGATGATAATGAAGGTATAGAATAATATGAGTGTGTGTACGTGTATCTGTGTATAGTATCTATAGAGGGAAGTCGCTTGATGATGATGATGATGGTGATGTTGACACTCTTGTATTTATGGTAATAATAATAATGACGAGAGGAGGATGATGTCAAGAATTTATCTCGATCTCGATACGGATGCTGGTCACGTATTTCGTGACAATAATTTCCAACCGAGTGATTAAATTGAGGAAATTTTATTTAATTTTTTTTCTTCCTTTCTTTCTTTAATTTTTTCTATATATACTCGTAGATATGAGTATCTATCTAGTATAGGTACAGACAGAAGGGAGAAGTTAATTTCGAAGGGTCAACTTAGGTATATACTCGTAGATAGATTAGGTGAGGAATATGGATTTTTCTTCCTTTCGCCTTTTATAATAAATATTTGTGTTGTTGTTGTTGTTGTATGCTTATGGACCGTACTGTCAGGAGAAACTTTTATTTTGTTCAATGAGGGTGTCCCGACTCTGGGTAATTGATTTTAATTATCTTCACTTGTTATAATGAAAGAAGGACACAAATGTAAGTATACGAGTATTTTGGTAATCTTTAACAGCTCAAGAAAATAAAGTGTTTTTAGAATGCGAAGGAAAATATTTTGCTTTAATTAATTGTTATACAAATTTTGAGGTTAAAGGAAAAACCAATTTTCATGAATCAGGAAAAGATGGCACATGGACAAATTTAATACTTTTGATTTTTTAAGTCTTATAAGGAGTCTTTATTTTTATATCCTTTTTGAAATATGCTCCAAATCATATTAAGTTTCCAAGGATGTTGCATTGGTATTTGATATTGTTTGAATGCACTGCGTTTTGCATACATGCATTATTTTGGGTCATCAATTAAGTGAAAATTATTTTGGTATTTATGTATTTAGATTATGTCTCAACCTATTTAACTGATTCTGATAATGCAGGCTTGAGTTTCACAACGTAAATTTATAATTCATCATCAGTATTAGCTTCTAGTTCATTAGATTCAAATGGGAATTTTAGTGAAATATATTGGATTCGAATTGAATAGTTTGTTATCATTATTCAACATGTATGTATGTATGTATGTGAAGTGTATAATTTACATAATATCCTAAATATAAAATTTAAATCTCTTTCAACTACCAAACATTAGTATAGAGTTGTCGCAAGCTTGTAGGATGAACGAAAAATTTGCTTAATTTTAATTAAAAAGATCTCCAATACTTCGTAAGTAGGCAGATTAAAAAATGTTTACAAACACAAAATTTAAAGACTCAGCTTCTAGTATTTTTAGATTTCAAGTCCTATGTGGGTTATGTTAAGTCACTTGTCTACGCAGATAAGCCTTCGACACTTGACGATTTGGAACAAAATATTGCTTCCGAAAGAGGTCGAATATTGGGACTCTCGGCTGGATTTTTATTGGAAACAGCCACGACGGCCATGAAATTATATTGAAAAAATGGATGATAAACAATTTTCTTTTTAATAAGTTACATTTTTGGCCAAAAAATTAAATAATATTAATTTTTATTTTCTTCTTAAAAACCACACGTCAAAAAAAAAAAACACCGTTTAATATAAATATAAATATAAATATAAATATAAATATAAATATAAATATAAATATAAATATAAATATAAATATAAATATAAATATAAATATAAATATAAATATAAATATAAATATAAATATAAACATAAATATAAATATTAACATAACTATAAATATAAATATAAATATAAATATAAATATAAATATAAATATAAATATAAATATAAATATAAATATAAATATAAATATAAATATAAATATAAATATAAATATATGTAAATATAAATATAAATATAAATAAAAATATAAATATAAATATAAACATACATTTAAAGTTAAATTTAAATATAAGTATAAATATAAAAATAAATATAAATATAAATTTAAATATAAATATAAATATAAATATAAATATAAATATAAATATAAATATAAATATAAATATAAATATAAATATAAATATAAATATAAATATAAATATAAATACAAATATAAATATCAATATAAACATAAATATAAAAAAACAAAAATATTTATGAAAATTACTTAGCATTTTATATTTTATAAGTAGTACCCGTGGCATGATGGTTAGTGCGTTGGACTGTCATGCCAGAGGTCTTGGGTTCGATCCTGCCTATGTCATCTAAAGTTTTTTTCACGGGTACTGCCTCTTGCGAGGAATTTACAAATTCTCCAAGAGTAATTCTTGTCATGTAAAGTGCTTTCTCAAATTTGCCGTTCGGATTCGGCACATAAACTGTAGGTCCCCTCCATCCCTGACAACAGTACTCGCACACAGGAATGGTTGAGAGTTGTAAGTCACAAAGCCCTAGTTCTCCACGGACTGTTGCGCCACTCAATTTATTTATTTATTTATTTTTATATTTTATAAATGTTTATAAATACATTTTTTAAACTGAATATTAGTGTAATTTATTTGTCAATTAAACTTGTCAATGATTTAATAACTCATTAATTTGTTTATATTTAATAGCCATATTAATAAGGTAAATATAAGTACATAGTTTGTAATTTATAAGCTGAATTTATAAACACTTAAACTGTCCAAACAATCAATCCAAAAACAAAACAACAACAAAAAACGAAATTTCCAGCACACTTCGTGTACAAGTGTTGAATATAAAATAGGTAAGTATTTATAAAATTTTCATTAAAAAAATACCCTTTCCTCTTTATGGACTTTAATACATATAAAAATATGTCAAACGACCACGAAGCCATTGCCCGTCACTTGCCTTAAGGTACTTTTTGGCATTAATTTGTTTTTGTTGGTATTTTGTTTTCAAGTAATTGTGTGTATGTATGTATGGTTATGTTTATATAGGGTTTAAAAATTCCACGGATAAAGTAAAATATTTATTTGGAGTAAATATCTTTAGGGATTTTGAAAATTTACAAGACATTTTTCCGCAACAAATATTTTTGTGTAGGTACATTTATTATTATTGTACGCTTCGAAAATATTAATCATCTCATACCAACTAGGTGTTTTTCTCTGTATTGTATACTACACACATACTTTGAAGTTTGTTTTTGTTAAATATTATACAAAACCAAAATGCCGTTTATGATGGTGCTTGCCGCATCAAAACAAAATTTAACCACCTAACATTTACCTTCTCGGCGTTTTGAATAGGCGTAGAGTGGCAGGCAGCTATGTACTACGTTCGTATTAGAGAATCCCTTGTCGATGATTTGATTAAAAAATTTATAGAATTTATTAAGAAACTTTTAAAGATGAAGAGTAAAAGTGTTGTTTTTTAGCGATAAATTAGTAGAAGAATTTTTTTTTAAGGGCTGGCTTTTGTATACCCAAGAGAATTCTTTATGTTTCTTAAATTTTCATGAAGTGAAAAATAAATCAAGGGCAGGTTTTGGTATTTATTTTCAAGAAATAACTTCTTTTAAGAACGAATTTATATAATAGGTCGATAAATCTGCCTCTTTTATGATTTTATTAATATATTAAATTTGACTTATTTTGTGTCCCTTTTGAATTCTTCAGATTTGATTAAGATTCATTTGTGCGATTGCAAATATTTTGTCAATTCATAATGTGAGAAATTTTTAAATTATATGAGAGCAGTCTCTCCCAAATCATGGTTAAATTTTCAAATTTCGTACAAAATTATGAAAGTTTCCCATTCGAAAAAGCGAATTAAAATTTAATGGGAGTGAAAATTTAAGAAGGACATGGTTTTATATTTTCAAATGATAAAATAATGCCACCATAAGTTTAATTTACTCACCTCACTTCACACTTTTATCTTAAGCCTTATATTTAATTTCAAATCCTAAGGATTATGTCCTTTTGAAAAATAAAGTATTCTAATTCATAAGAAGTCCATTAAAAATACAAGGTTCATGAAAAACCATAATGTTCTCAAAAATATGCTACGTATGTAGGTACATTATGTTTAATTCATATAATTTATCATTCTTACTGTTCTATTTTTCTCTCTCTCTCTCCCTCTCCTTGATGTTCTTTTTCGCTATTTAGTTAATGGTTGTAATTAAACATTTTTCACCCCTTTTCATAGCAATTAAATTAATATCTATTTTTTTTTTTGTGTGTTTCAAGTGAATTTCAACACTCGTTTTTCTCACAGGCATAATTTTATTATCTCCATCGCAACAGCTCTTAGCTCTATAGAGATTCTTGGCCATGGCGGCTATCATGGGTAATAGAACCCGCTAGGCAATTAATAAAACCGCACGTCATTTTGTTCACACGTCTCTTTGGTTTATTCTGTAGAGAGCTTTATAAGCTTGCTCAGGGATATTAAACCAACCGAACCGAACTAAAACCCAACTCAACCCAACACAACCCAATGCACCCCCCTCTTTGTACACTGCCAAATGATAACTCAATTAATTTCCTCTTTTTTGACAAGATTGATTGTATTGTGCTTTGTTAAATTATCCTAGATCCACCAAATGGTGTGCAAAAATTTATAACCGCACATAGTATCTAGTATACAATCTGAGGCGTCATTCAAACCGCAATACCAAAGCTAGTAGAGTAACTTAGGTATACCAAACCATTAAATTGTACCTAACCATACCAAGGACCAAATCCCATCAACTCAAAAAAGGGTAAGGGATAATTTTAATTAACTTTCACATCAGCTCGAGTACATCATCCTTTATGTACGTGAAACTCTAGAGAAGTGAATTTGGAATTGCAATAATAAATATCCCAATACAAATAACACAACAAAACTGAAACAAAAAACTTATAATAATAGAATAGAAAAAATCCCTTACGATATTAATAACAAAAAAAAATTAAAGTAAATTCTAACAATTTATCCTCGCAATGCAATGGGGATCCGGATATGTACACTACGACGAGTATGTGTTTGCTCACAGGACATTCATTCATTTTCATTTTCATTTTCCTCTAAAAAAAAATATGAAGTTCTTTTTTTATTGTTATAGTTGGAAAATATGTACTTTCTTTTGTTTTCGATTTTTTTGTTTGTATTTTCGTAAAAATGTATGCATCAAATTTTGTATCTATGTCATTTCTATTTAGCGAGTAAGTTCATAGTTTTATTTTTCATACTCATGCATATCTCTATGTATGTGTTTTTTTTATCTCATTTTTTTTTTCAAAATTTATTGCAGTGTAAAATTCATTACCCTAATTTTTCGTTGTTTTTATTTTATACTCGAAAACAAGGAGAAATGATTTTATTTCGCAGTTTTTCTAGATAGATAAAATGTGCTCTCGTGCTCTAATAATATGACTCTTGCGAAAAGGACAAAAGGGTTCAACATTTTTGTATGCAGCTGTATGAAATTTTACATAGGTGGGAATCATGTATGGAAGTTATGGAGATAAACAATAGACACTAGAATATACACTATTCTGTTCATAGTAACTATTAATTTTATTAATAAAAAAAATACATTGTTTGAATATCGGATAAAAGTCAAGAGATATTTTTTTTAGATACAAAAATATACTATTTGTTTTATATAACAAAATCATTGATATACGAGTATGATAAAAAAGGATGAGGAAAATACAAAACTAAAAATTTAGATATTTAAATCAAAATTTTGTTTATTCGGTGTTTTATTTTCATTTTGACCTCATATTTAGTTATTCCGATTTATTCAAAATGCAATTCGATTTGAGGCACTGAATTTCTCATGAAATTTTGCTTCACTAATTCAATAAAAATGTCCCTCTATCCCAATATACTAACTTTGTCATATATATTTTGACACTCTCTCCAGTTTTTGAGTAAATCATTAGGAATTTTGAAATGAATAGTAACCTTAACGGATTTACTGTTGACAACCCACGCAAACAAATTAAGGACAACGAGCTTCGGATATGCACGTGAAATGTTAGGTCCCTTAACAGAGCACGTGTAGCTGAAGAATTAGCGGAGGCCCTAGACTGCTATAAAGCAGACATCACTGCTATCCAGGAAATACGATAGGATGGGCCGGGCAAAAAGAGAATGAAAAACTGCGATATTTACTATGGTGACTGCTACCGAGAAAATCAATAGCGCTTATTTGGATGCGGCTTTGTCATTGGGGCCAGACTTAGGCAACAAGTCTTGAGCTATAGGTGCATCAACGAGCGCCTCATGACCATCCGCATCAAGGCTAAATTTGGCAACATTAGTCTGATATACGCGCACGCCCCCACAGAAGAGAAGGATGCCACCACCAAGGATATGTTCTTCGAGCTCTAAGACAAAACATTTGAGCAGTGTCCTAGCTACGATATTAAATTGTCCTGGGCGATTTTAATGCCAAGCTAGGAAGGGAAGACATCTTTGGTGGAATAATCGGCAAAAGCAGCCTGCACGACAACACTTCCGACAACGGATTCAGGTTCATCGATTTTGCTTCGGGGCGAAACGTCATGGTAGCCAGTACGCGTTTTCCACACCTCAACATTCACAAAGTAACTTGGAGTTCTCTAGATCAATCTACCGTCAACTAGATTGACCATATTGCGATCGACGCTAGACACGCTTCGAGCATCATGGTTGTCCGAACTTTCCGAGGAGCCAAGGTAGCACTTCGGGTTTTCAGACCCATGGCAAAACAGGGAGATGCTGGGAGAAGATACAACGTCGATCGGCTACAATCGGAAGAGATCGCCAAATCCTTCTCCGACCTAGTTACAAGTAACCTCTCTCGACGTTCTCTGCCGCCAACACAATGTATCGAAAACCAGTGGCAACATTGCGAAGATGCAGTCAGAGAAACCGCCTCTGACGTGTTAGGTTTCAAGCAACTACCAACAAGGAACCCCTGGTTTGATGAGGAATGTCGGAAGGCAAATGCAGCCAAACAACAGGCACGCAAAGTGGCACTGCATAGAAGGACGAGAGCTGCTCACGAGCTCTATATGAGCAGAAGAGGCGAGAAGAACACCGACTTCTCAGAAGGAAAAAGAGAGAGCATGAGAATCGTGCGGTCGAAGATGTTAAGAGATTCAAAAGCAGGAGTGAAGTTCGAAAGTTTTATGAGCAGGTGAAACGGAATTCACAAGTCCATAAACCTAGAACCGAAGGCTGTAAAGACGAAAGTAGAAACATCATAGTGGAATTGCAGTCAATGCTGAGGATATGGAAGGATCACCTTTGCAGACTGTATAACAGCGACAACGAACTGAATTCCGCTGTCAGGCAGGATGATCCATTCAACATAGACGACGAAAGCCAACAATCCTTTCTTCCCCGACTTAGATGAAGTAAAGATTGCCATATCTAATCTGAAGTCTAATAAAGCCTCTGGAGCAGATGGCTTGAAAGCCTCAAAGCATCTGGCGATAATTTGTTTAGAAGCATGCACCAACTTATCTGTAAGATATGGTCGGAAGAAGGTATGTCCGATGAATGGTTCCTCAGTATTGTTTGCCCGATTCTAAAAAAAAAGAAGACCTTCTAAACTGCACTAATTAAAGAGGCATCAGTCTACTTAATATCGCTTACAAGATCTTCTCTGCCCTAATATGTGAACGTCTAAAGCCCATCGTCAACAACCTGATAGGTAGGTCCTTATCAGTGTGGTTTTAGACCAGGAAAGTCCACAATCTATCAAATATTCACATTACGGCAGATCCTTAACCCAAGAACATCAAATCAACACTCACCATCTTTTCATCGATTTCAAGGACGCATATGACACGAGCTGTATAGAGCCATGTCTATTTTTGGCATCCCTGACAAACTCGTTCGTTTGTGCAGGATGACCATGGAGAATTCACGCTGCTCCATTAAAGTTGGAAACAACTTAACAGATCCTTTCGATGTTAAAAAAGGTGTTAGACAAGGTGATGCGCTGTCATGCGATTTTTTTAACATCGTACTTGAAAGACTAGTGCAGAGCTCCCACGTCAACACTGGAGGCACTATCTTTCACAAGTTCAATTACTAGAATATGCTGATGACATTGAAATAATCGGAAGAACTCAGCGTGATGTCAATGGGGCTTTTATGAGTATTGAAGCAGAGGTGGCAAACCAAAGTACATGCTGTCGTCAAGAAAGGACCAACGTCTCGATCAAAACGTCACCATTGACAGACGTAGCTTTGAGACAGTTAAGGACTTCGTCTACCTAGGCTCCACTATTAACGCAAAACAACACTAGCTATGAGATCAAACATAAGCATAACTCTTGCTAACCGCTTTTTCTTTGGGCTAAGAAAGCAATTGAGTGCAAAGCTTTCTCTCAAGGGACCAAATTGTCACTATATAAGACCCTCATTATCCCCGTCCTCCTATACGGTGCAGAAGCATGGACTATGACAAAAGAGATGAAAGCACCTTGGGCCGTTCCGAGACAAAAGTTTTTCACATGATCTACGGTCCCGTATGCATAGAAGGGGAGTGGAGGAGAAGATGGAATGACGAGCTGTACGGGCTGTACAGCGACGTATACTAAGTTAGAAGGGTAAGGGGAGGGTAAAAGACTAAGATGCCTAGGTCACGTAGAGCGCAAGGAACCAATGCAAGGAACCCGAAAGTCTTCGAATCCACACCCACAGGACACCGCAGTAGAGGAAGCCCGTGGATCAGTGGAAAGTGACCTCACCCAACTTGGAGCGCAAAACTGGAGACATCTAGCTAGGGATAGAGCTAGATGGAGAAGTTTGTTGGGTAAGGCCCTAGTTCACACAGTACTGTAGACGTAGAGCCACCTTAAGTAAGTAAAGTAGTAAACATATGAAAAATTGCAATTAAAAATTACTAGCGGCCCGTCCCGGCTTCGCACGGGTAGACATAAATAGGTACAGATATTTAAGTTATAAGCATGCTAATTAAAACGACCATGAATTACTAAATTAGAAAACGTTTTTTTGTCCAATCATTAACACTCTTCGCAGTGTATGCGATGAAAGACATCTTATGGCAAATTTTTTATACCTTCGGTTGGTTTAGGAATTTCAAAAGATTTCTGTAGTAATCTAGAACTAAATGTAGCCTATGTTACTCAGTGATAATGTAGCTTTCTAACGAAAGAAGATTTATTAAAATCGGTCCAGTACTTTTTGAGTTTCTTCGTTACATACAAATATACAAATCTTTCCTCTTTATAATATAAGTGTAGATGAAGTAAAAATCAATTGATCTTGAACTAATAAACAAAAAAATTATTTACAGGTTTTCATATAACAAAAACAAAGTTTTGGGCCACAAAATTTTGGCAACAGGCAAATTCATGAGCTTAAAATTCATTTAATATATTATAAACAATATTGTTCTTATCATTTAATACATTTTTTTGACCAAATATAAAACTCAGTCATGTTAATTATAGCATTTATAGCTCGAAAACAACAATAGTACACTGGGCGTATACGCACTTTTATTTTTATTTATTGATACTTTTAGCAAAAATTTACTCTTACATTCTATTTGGTTTTTGATCAGTTTTCAAATAAAATCATTTCAAACAACTTGATTATAAAAATCTATTAAAGTCGTGAAATTTGTCAACTTCTTTCTTAAATTCGACTTCATTTTGGATGAAGTGCAAAATAAGAGAGAAAAATGACGACTTTGTGGCCATAACCGAAATTATAGCATTTTTTAGCCGTACATTTGTTGTATTTTTTTAATTTTCAGTCGTGATTCAAAACACATAAGATTCTTCTATGATTTCAACGGATAGCTTTCAACAAAAGAAATGTTATTACACTGAAGCCCCTCCAATATCTATGATTCACTCAAAAACATTATTTGTGTTTGGTTAAATTTTTCTCTTAATTTAAGTAAATCTACTTTAAACATTCATTTTCCATCTCATAAAATACCTACTTTATTTCAAATAAGTACAACGGATATCAAGTGTATGTATAGGTTTGAGTAGGCTTTCATCTTTTTATGCCTTAACTTTATTTAATCTACATCAAAATAACAAGAATTTACAGCTAAAGGCAATTTTCTTTACTTTTTTTTACAACACTTTTTCTCAGGAACGATGTCGAATAAAATAACGTTTAAATATATGTAAACATAGACAAAATCAAATAGCTTAAGGTTATAGATAATTATTTTTCATGATAAGTACACGTTATTTACAACATTGAACCTAAAACTCCACTAATGGCGTCATTATTAGAAGCCTCAAGTTATATAAAATTAAATTTTAAAAATTATTTTCTTTGAACAAAACTTAAATTGAATACTGATTCAGAAATATAGGTAAAGAACTTGTTAGTTGTTTTTTCTTTCTCAACTGATATAATATTGAAACCTTAAAACCTACATCACTTGGTATGAAATATATGGCATCATATATTGAATCTTTGAGATGAAAGTTTTTTTTTTTCCTGAAAGTTCATACTGACTGCGACCGAACTTCTTACAACATTTGCCAAAGACAACCCAAAGTTTATGAGGCAAGAGAAATAAAAAATGTACATACCTAAATTAATTAAAACCATAAGCTCAGACTTTTAATTAAAACAAGACCAAGAAAAAAAAAAACTAATTTCTTCATTAAACATTGTTAAAAAGTTAAAACAGCAAAAAAGAAAATGCTGAATCCAAAGAAGCACGAAAAGTTTGCCTCTAGATGCTTTGACGTGGAAAAAAGTCTAAAAAATTGTATTCAAGAAAATGAGAGACTCACATAAAGAATTGGCAAAGTATTTTTTTTTGCAGATATTAACCAATTTTTCTCGAATAGCCACACAATCTCGTTATTTGCTTTTTTATAATCGCCATCACAGACAAAAACGAAAGAAAGAAAAACGACGCCGGCCAACGACAACGACGCGACGCGGACGGAGCGGCGGCGACGAGACATATACAGACGACTTTGGTTGGTTTATGTGCACCACGAGTATGATGACGGCGACTGGGCGATTTCAAATGCCTGCAATCTCAACTCAAAGAACCACCCCCCTCAACCCACCATTCAACCATCCCCAATACATCATCATCAGAGGACTCAGTTCAAGCAACCGCCTAATTGCATTGTCCATAGCCGCCTGGGAATAATTCTAGAGCTTTTCCGGAAATCCACAACGTCCAATTCCGAAAATCCCATAACGCATCGCTTAAATTCCTATTTAAGGATCAACAATGTTGTGCGGTTTAATAGATGGCAGGGGCAGTGATGACGGCTTTAAAAAATAAAAAAATATATACATTCCTATATTATATTTTATATATATCCACCTACATATACAAATATAATAATCATAAAACGGAAGCAATGGAAAAAAGGACGTCGACGTATTTTTTGAAGTTGCAATGTATCCACACAATAATATTCGCCATCATGATGATAATAGGGGAATTTATTTATATTTTTTGTTGTTGTAGTTGTAGTTTTTTTTTTTTTTTTGTATTCATGTCAGAGTCCTAAATTTCATAACCGGAAAACCCAGTGCCGAAAAAAAATAGTCCTTGTGCGGATAAAGTGCCACGATACATAGAATAAAACGAGAGGGAATCGCTTCATAACCCAGCTATAAGGATAACTTCGTTTAGGACGTGTGGTTCGTGGACTGATTCGAGAGGGAGCGACGGTGATAGTTGGTTTATATAGAAGGTGGTTTAAAAGGACAAGCAGTGGTTGTGATGTTGGCGTTGCCGGTTGTTGGCGGCTGGGCTATATGCAATATAAGTTGGTGTGGTTGTTGCATTATTGTTATTATTGTGTCGTTAGAGAGCTGTATTGCACGCTTGCCCGTCACCATAATAATAGCGATATCGTTCTAGGACCATCACTGGCTCGATGCTGATGCTTTCTAGCTAGCTAGCTAGCTTGCTTTTGGGACAAGTCTTGTGTGTGTTAGAATGTGGAGAGTACACTTCCTGTGGTCATGCTCCCATGAATCCAATCATTACGTTCTATTCGCTGAACAAAATATATATGTATGTACTCGTATACATTCCATCACCAACACCAATGTCCTTGGCAAAGTTCCTGTCATTCTAGTTGTTGTTGTTGTTTTGCTGTCGTCGTTGGGTTAGTTGGTTGTTGGAGGCCATCAGAGTAGGTACTCGTTCTATAGGTAGATAGGTATAATAGAGCGGTAGTTAGTGGTGGCGGTCATTATTGCTGCCCATATACACGCTGTTGACAGTTTTCATCTGCGGACCACAACGAGTGTATGGCTAGTTAGGTATACGTAGGTTTAAGGTATACCTAAAAGTTTTCAGAGAATGTAGGTTGGTTTAGATCCTTTTTTTTTCCCGTTGTTTTTATACTTTCATTCTTGTATGTTGCTTTTTTTTTTATTATGCTTAACTTATACGCTTCGATTGGTCTCGGAACAAGAAGTGCTTGAGGTTAGGTCTTTTGCTAAAAGCTATTTTCAATTTTTATTTTTTAGTCTAGATAACACACCAAATTGATTTTCTTTCATATATGGCAAGTGTTTAGAAATTGGTTTTGACAATGTTGATATCTAGTCTGTCACACTCTATTCTATAAAAAGATTTATGTGTGATTTAAACCCATTAACCATTAGTTTGATGACTTATAAAAGGCTGAAGCAAAAAGATATGTAGTTTTTCAAAAGCATCAATAATAATAATTCACTTTTGCTTTTTATTTAATATAGGTTCAGGGAAAGGTTTGAAATCGTAAGGAATTTTCCAATAAGAGGTTTCATTTTGAAGGGACCGCTATTTGGGAAGCTGATGCTTTCGAAGCTGTCATATTTTGACGTTTCAGAAATTAAAAGTACACCATTGCATTCAAATTGGTAAAATCCCCTAAACACATTTGGGTCGTTCCTTTAATGCATTATAGCTTCTAGGCCAACAAAAGTAAAACTGGTTGAAAATTTGAGGTCTTGGAATAGTAAGTGATGAGAAGAATCTAAACCGAGTTCATAGCTTCATATAGAGTTAAGAAAACCCAGATTTTTCGCTTCATCATCGTCTTTAGAATCAGGCATTCCTCAAACCGCATTAATCACATTTTAAAGACTTATTTATTTTTATTTATTTATTGATCAATTTGAATGCTTAGTAGCTGTAAGAAACAATATGTTTTATGTTTTATGTTTTTAAAAGTTCAGTTAACACGCTGAAGGAACATTTCGGAGGCTATGTTAATAAGGAGAATTGCAAAAATTTGTGCTGTGAAACTTCAGATTGATTGCCATAAATCTTTACCATATCTTCAACGTAAAGCGATGTGATTCAATCTCAATTATCTGAAAATGAGGCTATTGGAACTACTACGTTAAATGTATTGCAGTGCACTGCCTAATATTGATTACTGATTTTTGAATTCCCGAAATTGGAAGAAATTTTTGCCTTCAAAAATGTTACTTAACACCTTCAGAATTTATTTAGTGCCAAGTGAAAGATAAGATTGTGTCGACGATGCTCCACAACCGATTAAAGTTCTTAAAAATGGAATTTGTGAAAGTATAAAGAAAACTATGGTGCTGCAACCAAATGACTGCGGTTGGTAATAAAGGGTGATTTTTTAGCTATTATCTTTTTGGCAACACTGGTTTTAACAGCTGACGCACGTTTCGTGTTTCGTTTCACTGTCAAGACATCTTCAGTTTGGTCTATAATTTAACCATGAATCGTCTTTCAAACGAACAACGCTTGCAAATTATTGAATTTTATTATCAAAATGCGTGCTCTGTTAATAAAGTTCATCGCGCGCTTCTTCCATTTTATGGTCAGTTTAATCGACCCACTGAAGCAGCTATTCGGGCTATTGTGACTGAGTTTCGAAAGATTTACTGCAACGTAAAATTTTTGGTGAATGGGCTCTTGGAAAGTTGGCCGAAGATCCACTTTTTTTACCGAAAAATTGTATTCAGCGACGAAGCTTATTTTTGTCTCAATAAATAAAATCGGGTGGCGCAACAGTCCGTTGAGAACTAGGGCCTAGTGTGGGAGTACTGTTGTCAGGGATGGAGGGGATCTACAGTTTTAAGCCGAATCCGAACGGCCAATTTGAGAAAGCACTTTTCATGACAAGAATTACTCTTGGAGAATTTGTCAATTTCTCGCAAGAGGCAGTACCCGTGAAAAAAAACTTTAGATGGCATAGGCAGGGATCGAACCCAAGACCGCTGGCATGATAGTCCAACGCACTAACCATCATGCCATACGGGTACCAAATTTTTGTCTCAATGAGTACGTAAATAAGCAGAATTGTCGATTTTGGAGTGAATACCAGCCAGAAACATTGCAAGAGCTACCAATGCATCCACAAAAAGTCACAGTTTGGTGCGGTTTATGGGCTGGTGGCATAATTGGATCGTACTTCTTCAAAGATGAACGCGAATCGTAACGTAACTGTGAATGGTGAGCGCTACCGTGAGAAGATATCCAACTTTGTTTTGCCCAAATGCAAGAGCTTGACTTGCATGACATGTGGTTTCAACAAGACGGTGCCACATACCACACAGCACGCGCAACAATGGACTTATTGAGAGGCAAGTTCGGTGAACATTTTATTTTATTATTATTCGGGACCGGTCAATTGGCCGCCTAGATCGTGCGATTTAACGCCTTTAGACTATTTTTTGTGGGGCTATATTAAAGCTCATGTCAATTCAGACAAGCCCGCTTCAATGGACGCATTGGAAGACAACATTGAAGCATTTATACGTGAGCTACCGGCCGAAATGTTAGAAAGAGTATGCCAAAATTTAACTTAGCGGATGGATTATTTGAGGCGCAGTCAAGGTCAACATTTGCATGAAATAATCTTCAAACATTAAACTATATGGACCGGTCTATGGATTCAAAATAAAGATTTCTTGCATTTTTTATGAATTTTGTGTTTTTTTTTTTGAAAATCTTTCCTATAGCTTTTAAAAATCATCCTTTTTAATGGCACATATCTTATTTTTGTCAAAGAAATAAACATCAAATTATTATTTTTTAAATTACTCATTTTATTTCAATATTAAAATGAAACCTCTTATTGGAAAACTCTGTTCTAAAAGTGATTTTAAAAGGTTGAAAAATATTGTTTTCAATTTTAATCCACATATTACATATATGCTTTAAAACACTAATAATTCAATATTTGTCTTTACCTTTCTCCACAAATCAAGCCCCATTACTTCCAAGCTCACAATTAACCTCATCCTTTTTGATCCTTTACCTTCTCATAGTATTATATCTTTAACCACATTAATTAGAAACAAACCCATTCCATTATGATGTTTGTATAATATTATATAGTGAGTATCACATTCGGTTAAAGGTTTCATTAAAAGATAATTCAATTTTAAATGCCACCGCAGATATTAATTTAGCTTAGCTTATATTATGATTGTCGTCGTGTATGGGTAGGTATTGTGTTTGGTATTTTGTATTGTAATTAAATTGCTTCAAAGTGGCAGTGTGGCTAAATTCATTATAAATATTCAAAATTTAATCCGTATGTCAAAGTCTTGAAATACCAAAATCACTCGCTTTGCCTCGCTTCGGCTGCTTAATTTTGGTTTTATTGGTTATTTTGAAAACAACCACACACCTCGCTCTCTATCAATATTTGACTCGCAGTAGCTCTTAGTGTGTGTCTGTGTAGTTTTGTCTAAAAACAACAGGAGCTGAATAAGACACCGTTTCCATTCGACCAAAAGCATTATTGAGATGTTGGTTGCGAGGTTGGTAAATTTAATGCCTCGCAGACATTATTGTGATGGCACATAATATTTATAATGATAAACATACCTTCTGATCTTCGTGTGTAGCCCAAATATGGTTTGAATCTATATATTTATTTATAATCCATTTCTGAAACTAATAGAGAATGTAATAAATATCATAAACCACCGGAGAAAAGGAGCATCCGCTATATTGGTTAAGTTACACCTTCAAACAAATGTGAATTCGCATTAGAAACAGGATGACGCGGTAGCGAATAAATACATATACATATATATAAGCAACATTAACATAGAACCAAGCGGTCCACCTCAGCCGGCATAATATAGCACAAAACACAACACAGGCATCAAGGAAGGCACACACACACACTGAACATAGTGGTTTGGTTTACCTAGGAATTACCGCACATTAATTCAAAGAACAGAAAGTCATCTAGGACATTATCGTCCTTCATATACGAGTATGTATATCTATAGCTCTTTCTATCTCTCTCCTTCTCTCTCTCTGTTCTCTGTGTTTCTGTCTATGGTTGGCCTGGCCAGGCCACACATATCCTTCCTTCTGGTTATGCTACATAAAGCATAAGTTACGACTTGAGTCGTTTGTATACAAATAGATTTTTGTTTGTTTTATTTCAGGAACGCTGCTTAGCTTGCTTATGCTTACATTATGGCCAGAGCCCTTCCTGTCATACTGCAATCTACACTACATACACCATACACCATCCTTATAGCTATATCCCAAAAACCAGGAAGAGGAATGATCTCTGGAGAGATATATCTCCTTTCCCATATCATTTTGTGGTTAAGGCTATGGTTTTATCTTTTAGCCCCGCTTCTTATGTGAGGTTAATTAAGAGAGAGAGATATAGGAGTTGTAAGGTACACATGATGATACTTTCTCATCATCATCTTCATCATCGTTATCATTATTGAAAACAATAAAATCAATTTTCTAGTAATATTGTTTTCTATATAGATTCTATACATATGCATAGGTATATCATATCGTTTAGATAAGCGAAAATATAAATTAACCATAAATCATTTTTGTGGTGACAGAAAATTACAACGTATTTTATAAAATTATCTGAATTCTTAGCTTTAAATTAAAATTGATGGCTGGTGCGGTCATCAAAGATAAGAAAATTAATTTGATACTATTTGAAGTGGTTGGATTCTGGGTTGCTCATCCTTATTATGTTTTAAAACCACTGTCATTTTTAAACACTGTAGAGGGTTTAATTTATTGTGATACCTTTGCTTTGTATTGATATTTTAATACGGAAAAGCTAAGGTGTAACTTTTTGTTTGACATTTGAACTGGCTAAATGTCAAACAAAAAGGCTTGGTCTTGTAAAACATTGAATGATGAATAAATAGTGATATTTCACAATATTAATGGGTTAAGAAAAGGATTTCTGAAATTTGTAACCTTCCATAGAAAGTTATTGTAATCGGTTTACATTTTTTTGACGTTGCAATGTCGTTTGCCATATCTGAAGACCAAGTAAAGATATCGACTTTAAACTTTGTTTTGCAGGTTATAATATTAAAAAATGCAGTAGGGGCTTTCAGAAACATACAAAAACAACGATGGGAATAATTTTATGAAACGAAAATATCGTTTGTGACATTTAGTGTAATTTTTTGAAAAATGTAATGAAGTTTTTTTTATTTATATAAGAAATGCCAAATATTGATAAGAGACTATTTTCGACTTGAAAATTATTGGAAAAAGAGGCTGGGATGCGAGCCACACTGATAACTTCCCATCCCGTCTGTCGATTTGTCTTGCTTAAAAGTTCGTAAGTTTTCGTGTTGGGTAAAAAAAGTTGTTAGTTGAATTATTCTTAAAAATTTTAAAATTACCAACAATATTTTTCATATAAAGAAATAGTTTAGTTTGAAAATCTAGTTTTATTAAATAGATTTTTAGTCGAAAACAAATTTTTACCAATTTAAGTAGCATTTCTTAAATTTTTACAAATTGGATGAATTAAATTAATTTGAGAGATATCAAGAACCGAACATCAATTTTTACCAAATTTGCGTACTATTTTTTGTAGATTTTATTTTCCTATGAAAAAACGGACTGTTGGATTTTTAATAAAAAAAAAACTACTGAATATCGAAAACAATGCTTTCTGTGAAATAAAAAGAGTTTGAAGACAACATTTTTAATTTATGAAAAGCTATTTGAGTCATAAGTAAATTTTTACCAAGTTTTAGTATTGTTTTTTTGTTCGGTATTTATTTTTTGTAAAAAAACAGTCAATTAGATTTTTCTCAAAATTTTTCCGAATTTTGAAAAAAATATTTCTTATAAGTTAAAATTAGTTGTAAGCCATAATCTCAAATTTTTGAAAAGATATTTGAGTCAAAAATCAATTTTTACCAACTTTTGTTAAATTTTCTTTGAAGTTTTTATTTTTTGTAAAAAAAACTGTCAATTCGATTTTTCTCAACGTTTTTCAGAATGTTGAAGATAATATTTCTTGTAAGTTAAAATAAGTTGGAAGCCATAATCTCAAATTTTTGAAAAGATATTTGAGTCGAAATTCAATTTTTACCAACTTTGAGTAATGTTTTTTTTAGGTTTTTATTTTTATAAAAAAAAACTATTAATTAGATTTTTCTCAAAATTTTACCAGATATTGAAAACGTTATTTTTTTTTGCACAAAATTGTTTTGGTGATAAAATCATTTTAAATTGTTAAATTTTCGAGGTGAAACAATTTTTTTTCGTTTTTTTTTTATTTATAAAAAAAATCCGTTAATTGGATTAACGTACGAACGTACGACTGTTGCATACTAAAAAATACTCTTTAATTTAAATTACATTAAGGTCGCATGACTTCCGGTTTCTAAGTTTATGTCGGTGTACTCTTAAATTTACTATAGAATTTTTAAGGAAGTAAAAAATCGAAAAGCAAATAATCAAACTCCTTCAGATGTCATCCAGCAAACATTAAAAAATACTAAATTCCGCCATAGTTACACAGAAAAAAAAACCACGTTGGTAACACTATTTCCTAAGCCAGAAGTTAAATAAAAGAATCCCACCAATTAAGGGTTTTTACCTTGCCACCACCACTCCGCTGCACTAAACCACCGCCGCCGCCACCGGCCGGCCGTTGAATTTTGTGTAAACGCTTTTTAATTTGTACTTTATCGCAAGCACCGTTAAACTAATTTAATGACCTTACAACACTAAACCATGATAAAAGAAATGGATGGATAATTTCAGCGGGAATAATTCTTTTTGTAATATTTGGTCAGAGTTTGTAATTTTGTTTCAATGCATACATAGGTACATAAGTACATAGGTAGAAAGGAAGTGGTCTGGATGTCCTTTAATAGCCCTACACGTTTCTACCGGAAGACGTTTTTGTAGAAAAGAAAATTTCATACACAAACAAAAGTAGTTAGTGCATTAAAAGTGCTTTTATTAAAATTCGAGGTTGTTTCCACATAGAAAAAAAAGAAGAAATATCCTTAATAATAAAATTATAAGGAAAAAAGGACTAAATGAAACTACGGTGTCGTTGTCGTCGCCCAATATTTTATGTGTATAATTAAGGGCTTATTTTTTTGTTATATACCTTTGTGCTTAATCAGTAAAGCGTAAGTTCATTATAATTTTTATATTTTATTTTATTTTAATCTTATTTTTTGTTGGCTTTTTTGTGTTGATGATGAAAGGACTTACTCCTTCGCTTCTTGATGGGAATATTTTATTAATGTTTTTTATATTTTTACTGGATGGAGAAAAAAGTCTTTAATTAAGATGGCTGAAAGGAAATTCATTCTCTTATTGAAGGATTTTAATTAATTTGTAATATTTTTATGAAGTTCACATCTGCAAGTGAAGGTAGGTACCTATATAATCTCATGTAGGTGTATAAATTATAAAGTTTATGGTACATGGATTTTCTTAAAAATAAAAAAAAATACCTAGGGTAGTTGTATTGGTATATGAACTTTCATTTCAAGGTGGACATTACGACACAATTTATTAATTATCATGAGTACGCCCTCTTATTCGCAGTTAATTGAGGACTAAGTGGATTTTATTTTTCACTAAAAGGAAAAATATTATTTTCTTTTTATTCGTTATTTAATTATTTTTTTTTTGGGGAATGCGAATTAATGATTAAATTGAAATCTCTTAAGGACCTACCCATATCCTGTGGACAATAATATTGTAATATACCTGTCTATAGATAGCCCATCATCAGAAGAATAATATTGATCAACGACATTATGAAACTCTGAATTAATTTGTTCCTGATGACAGGAAATTAAATAAAAGGGTTCTGTTAAGAATTTTTGATCTTGAGCCATTCCATTCCATCAAGATAAGGATTTCTTTATAAACAAAGAATTATGAGGAATTTGAGTTAAATCAAAATGATACGAAAAAATTAATCTTTAAGAATTCACGAAAACAGGGAAACAGGGAAAAAGAAAGTTACTTACATGATATTTTTAATAATTTAAAAATTGTGTTTGGAAGCTTCCAAATATTTCTTTTTTCAATAAGCTATTTGTTTTTCTTTACAAATTCCTTAAAAAAATCCTTAAAAACATGAAACCATTATATTTTTATATTTTATTAACTTCCCATAGGAAGTAATTGTAATGGGTCCGATTTGTCGAATTGAAAATTTTGACATTTCTCGACGTTTCAAGGTCCCTAGAGTCGAAATAAAAGATTTTTAGAAAGATGTCTGTGCGTGCGTGTGTACGTACGTTCGCGACGTTTTTTTCGTCGTCCATAGCTCAAGAACCAGAAGAGATATCGACTTCAAATAAATTTTGGTATACAGATAATAACGCAGAAAGATGCAGAAAGGGCTCTCAAGAAAATTGCGTGGTTTTTTTAACATAGAAGTTTAAGAAAAAGGTGAACATTTTGGTTAACCCTAAATATCTCATGAACCAATGATGCTAGAGACTTGAATTAAATTTTATATTATGTATTGTAACGTGATACAAAACAATTATATTTTTGGAAAAAAATCCAATTAACGGTTTTTTTATAAATCAAAAAACTAAAAAAAAAAATTGTCATCCCGAAAATTTTACGACTAAAATATGATTTCATCTCTAAAACAATTTTGTGCAACGAAAAATAATGTTTTTGACATCTTGAGATTAAGGCTTCAAACATATTTTATCTTATAAGATAATATTGTTTTCAACATTGTGAAAAATGTTGAGAAAAATCGAATTGACAGTTTTTTTACAAAAAATAAAAACCTGAAAAAAAATTAATAGAAGTTGGTAAAAATTGATTTTCGACTCAAATATCTTTTCAAAACATTGAGATATTAGCTTTAAACTTCTTTTATCTTTCAAAAAATATTGTTATCAATATTGAGTAAAATTTTGAAAAAAATCGAATGGACAGTTTTTTAAGAAAAAATTAAAAACCGAAAAAATAATTTAACAAAAGTTGGTAAAAATTGATTTTCGACTCAAATATCTTTTCAAAAATTTGAGATAATGGCTTCTTACTAATTTTAACCTATAAAAAATATTGTTTTCAACATTAGCAAAAATTTTGAGAAAAATCGAATTGACAGTTTTTTTACAAAAAATAAAAACCTGAAAAAAAAAATTAATAAAAGTTGATAAAAATTGATTTTCGACTCAAATATCTTTTCAAAACATTGAGACATTGGCTTCAAACTATTTTTATCTTATAAGAAATATTGTTTTCAACATTCGATATAATTTTGAGAAAAATCGAATCGACAGTTTTTTTTATAAAAAATAAAAACCTAAAAAAAAACAATACTAAAACTTGGTAAAAATTTACTTTCGACTCAAATAGCTTTTCAAAAATAAAAAATATTGGCTTCAAGCTAATTTTATTTCACAGAAAATATTGTTTTCGATATTCAGTAATTTTTTATAAAAATCCAACTGTTCGTTTTTTCATAAAAAAATACAATCTTCAAAAAATTGTACTCAAATTTGGTAAAAATTGATACATAAAGACAAACTTTTAAGCAAGACAAATCGACAGACGGTATGGGAAGTTATTAGTATGGGTCGCATCCTAGCCTCTTTTTTTTTTTAATATACATATTTTAAAATCTTGATATAATAGAATTATTGAACGTCATATATGTACGTTACAAGAGTTAAACCTAATTTCAAACTGTTTCACCTTTTTCTGTTAAAAACCATTTTAGCATAAAGGGTTTAGCATTTGTTTCAGATTTTTGTAAGACAGGTAAAATCTAAGAACTTATGAAGATTTTTTGATTGTTAGCTATATGAAATAATATTAATACTTCAACTGAATATTGAAGAAGAGGATTATAGGTTTGGAAATCCATCACGGATTTTGTTAAAAAAAAAGCTTTTTCATAAACTTAGATAGATGTTCTTCTTTTTGAATCTCAAAAAGCTGTTGTGATACATTAATTTTAAAATCAGATTTGAACAAGCCAATAAAATCCATTGGAAAAGTGTAATTTTATTGCCAGTAAGAAAAGCTTTACGACCAAAGTCATCAGCAACGCAAATTTGGTGACTATAATGCATCAAAATTATACGGAGAAATCCTCAACATTTCACTGCTTAGCGATATTTTTGGGCAATGTAAAATGTGTAAAATTTAAAGTTCTTATTTTATTATTTTTTAAATACAATTTTATAGCAAAAAAAGATATACTCCTGAACTTATGCATGCATTGTCATTCTTTTATACTATAACTTATAAATGTTGGTATAATAAAGTCACTTACTTGACAGCTTGATTTATTAATTAATTATTATTCATTTTAATTTACCAACAAAAAACCATCGTTAATATTATACGTTTTATAACATCAGAATGACAGTCTCATGAGAAATGTGAATGTATTGTATGTTCATAATATTTACCTGGAAAGAGAAAAAAAATAAGAAATTCAAATTAACAAATTAATTCCCCAAAGTTTATGTAAAGTAAAAATAAAAAAATATATACACTTCTTAAAATGTTTTCATAAAATTTACATATTAATTCATAAAATATTCATTTGTATACTTTTTGTTTGTAAAAATGTATGTAACGTAATTTTTGGTTGGCAATTAGGAAACTCAACCATGAATTTTGTTACTTAAGTATATCCTGAAAGTCCTCATTAAATTATGAGAGGTTATTGTATTATTTTTGATTCTAGCACTTACATAAAAATACGAATTTAAAATGGTTGCAGATTTATGAAGAAGAAATATCCATATGCACACAATTTTCGTTGTTACATAAAAGTGACATATTTTAGATGTTTTAAATAAAATAAAATACACATAATTCATGTTCAACTCTTTGATGTAATACACTCACAAAATAACAACAAGCAAAAATCTGCATCAAAAACTAAAATAATTTGGACTCTTTCCAAAATATAGCTCAATTTGTGATAGGAACACCAACACATACACACAAACAAAATAATATAATAAATATCCTTAAGCCCAGCCGTCTAGAAACTTTAGATAAAATTATTTTTCAAAAAGCAAAAATGGTTTCAGGAGCAGAATAGATATATGTATGTGTGTACTTTGTGCCATCGCATCATCGCCAAGAGACATATGTTCAAAAACCCAGAAAGCTTCATTTAAAGAGAATTTAAAGGAAACGCAAAAAATATGGATTCCCTAATGTAATGCGGCGGCGGCGGCGGATGCAAAAAGGACGATGAAGTAAAAAGATATCTTATAAACGACAACGAGTACGTGTATATGTATGTATGTATGTATTCAATGTACTTAAGATTAATCAGAATATGTTTTAAAACGACTGCAATCTGTTTGGCAGTTCATAAAAAGATAGATTTTGAAAAGATTTTTATTTTTTAACATTTTTCGAGTATTTTGTTCTTGTTACTTTTTTTCTCTTCGAACGTACGTAGTATATTTTCGATAAATGAGGATAAATTTTGAATTTTTTTTTCACAATAACAAAATGAAGATCCTTGCTAAGTGTGTTCGCTTTTAAGGGTATTAAACTTGGAATGTACCAAAGATATGGAAAGGAAAAAGGATGTCATGGTATCGAAGGAGTATCTTACATTTTTTTTCGTTGGGTTTTTCTTTTATATGTATTTCGAAGAGAAGATGATAGTAATAAAATATTTAAAGATATCTTCATTGCAGTTTGTTCATTATGTTAATGAAGAGAGTTGAGAATTTATACATGCTGTTTATATACATATCTATATGTACATATTTCTATGTTGTAGTGGGGTTTTGGTTGCTTTAGCTCCAGGCGATTAAGTTTCAAATAATGAAGAAGCCAAACAAAAAAAAATGTTAGAAAAACCAAAGTACATATATTGATCCAGATTGCTTTTTGCTTGAGTTCATTTTTGGGATAATTTTGTTCTTTGTTAGCATCTTTTCTATACTATGTAGGAGAAGCACCTTTTTTTCTTTAAGAATTCTTAATGAAGGACAAACAGTAAAAAAAAAATAACTTGGGTAATTTAAGACTTTTTTTTGTTCTCTTCAAACCAGGATATTGGCATCTTTTTAACATGGAAATTTACTAAAGTACAAAAGATTCTTTTTTTTTTTCTTTCTTGTTCTCTATTTGGCCTTTAAAAATAAATGAAAAGTTAACCAATACTCCTGATGTTATTCTATTGGAGAGCATAGATGCATAGAATTGATAAAACCACTTAAGAATTCTTATGACTCTCTACGGGACAATGAACATTAATAAGTGAGAAATGGTTTGAAAGCCAATTAACTTTATATTGATCGTTTTGCCAGAGTGTATAGGCATAGATTTTCTCTTTTGGTTGTCAATTGGGAGGTCCTTTTTGAATTTATAAAAACAAAAAAATAAAATACTCTCACTTAAGAAAGGTCAAGGTAAATTTGATTCTTTAATTGTCTTGTTTTATGCAAGAAGGAACATACACTAAGTAATAGCAAAATTTGATTATTTTGAATTTCAAAACAAAAGAAAATATAAATTAAAACTAAATAAAATAAAATGGCATAAAATAAATTGATTGAACAAAAAATAAATTAAAAAGAAAACAAAAAATAAAATAAAATGCCATAAAATAAACTAATTTAACACAAAATAAATTTTAAAAATAAAGTGAATAAAATAAAAATAACTAAGCAAATTAAAAAAAAATCTTGTTAATAGAATTTTAAGTACAAAACGATCAATTAATAGAAATAATTATCTTTTGAAAAAGTATATTTTTGTGGGATAGACTAAAAATTTATAAATTATAACATATTTTTGATACATCTATTACATTTTTCATATTCATTAGCAAAAAACACTATATATTTCCTTATTTAATGTTTAAGGTTTTTTACAATAGTTTACCTTAATGTTTTGTTAAATAATTTAATAAAATAACTTAAAATCCAAAAAAACTAAATTTTTTTCCAAGTTGTATTTATTTTAACTTTATTTTTATTTTGCCAAGTTCACAAGTTAAAAAAAAAAACACCTTTTGTAAACGATTATTTTCGTTATATCATCTAAATTTAACGAATTGTATTGAAAAAAAAATGTACTTACAATTTTTCTCAAAGAAATTAAGTTCACAATTAAAATATAGTAAGGCTTCAAAATAAAAGATGTTAATATTGTAATTTTCGGCTTGGTCCGACAATTAAAACGTATTCACACTTGTAAATAAAACACAATTTTACTTTAATTAAATTGTTTCAAACTTATTTATTGAACACTTTCAATTATTACTTTTTAAACACAGTCTTTACTTTCAATTATTATTACTTTTTAAACACAGTCTTGACTTTACCGCAGTTCACAACCAATAATAAATCGCTTCGCTTCCGAGCGCCTACGCCTAATTATTATATACCTCAAATTGGTTCGAGAAACTACTAGGTTCTTGTAGGCGCTGAATGTTCTCGAATTGAGTTCTCCTCTTAGCCACTAGATGTTTTTCGATGCTTAACGAAGCGAGTTCTCCTCTTAATCACTATATGCTTAACGAAGCTAGTTCTCCTCTTGATCACTAGATGTTGCCCCTTATTCTAAATGTTCTACACAAGTGTTTATTGCTACAAATAACGGTTGCTACGTGCTTATTCTACTATAAAACGATATTAATAGATATAAAGAGTGTATACACATTACAGTATTATGTTTCCTTCAATCAGGGTTAACACTTGTAATAAGTTTAGAATTACTCTGGACTAAACTACAACTACATAGCCTTCGCTATCGGTTTTTAACCAGCTATGCCCATCTCTTCTTTGCAATAGAATAGTGTTAGAACACTGTTTTGTATTCGAAACACCTAATGATAGGCAATGATTATAAGTCCAAAAGCAGGCAGAGCCTAATGATATGCTATAGAATATATTAAATATTTAATTATAAGTGTAACCGGCTAATATGCTCGAATGAGCTGTGAATGAAATATTTTACCTCGGTAAAAAGTAACATAAAACACTCACCAGTCTGGTAATTTCCTCCACACAAGAAATCATGTCATAATATTGCTTCGTTGCAGCGTAAAGGACGGACAAACACGCAAACAAACAAACTAACTTTTAATTTTAGTATTGGTTATTTATCAAAAATTCAAACTTATTCAGAGTACAAATCTATTTTCGCTTGGAAATTGATATTTTTGTTTTCAGTTATATTGTAAAAACATTAATTTCCTTTCTTCGTTAAGTTTATTTACAAATGACAATTTGAATCTAAGTAAAATCAATTTTCAAAAATTTGAAGTCATAAAAAAAACGATTTTTTTTTCAATATAAGTCAAAAAATCTTTATTGTATAATCACGACTGGGAATATTATTTCTAAGTACATCCCTTAACGACTTAACAGATTTTCGGAAGAAATAAAAACAAATATTTTAAGTATTTTATTTTTGCTGAACTTTAAGTACCATTGAGTGAGCATTTTTCTATTTACATTTTCAATTGTTTTTCTCTTTCTTGTGTCGTCCTTATAGACATATTAGGCATATGTTATTATGAATTCTGTCCATGTGTGTATTTGTCTTACATATATTATGTACATACATATTATATGCATCCCTGGTGACTTGTTAAGAATACGAGAATACAAGTTAAAATCCTCACCACATCTAACATCAAGATACAGCCTAGCCAGATTCGTTCAAATTGACAAAGCTCCAATATTAGAACAGTGATTTTTGCTTATCCAAGATAAGCTACATGACACAAGCGATAAAAACAAACGACCAAAAGAACCAATAAGATTGAGAGAGACAAAGTTAAAAGAAAAAGAGAAGCAAAACAAAATTGAGCTTTAAGAACAGGCATTTTGTTCCTAGGAGCTATAGAAGGTAAGTTTTTTGTTGCTTATGTAGTTTCTTTTCTTTTCATGGATATTAAAAGGAATATCCTTCGAAGGATTTGTGTGTGTTTTGTGAGGCGATGAGATGTCGGTCTTCATCATTTTCCTTCACTCTATACCAACCTAAAACTACTCCAATATGTATAGAATATCCATATGTATTTCTCAAAGCTAAACAATGGTATTAAAATCCATATACCTAGTCTCCATTGTTGCTGGCGGAGAATAGAATTATAAATCCCTGATTGGTGTTGCACAAAGAATGAAAAAGGATGATTCAGTTAAGTTTCTTTCAGTTAGTCTTTTTTTTTCATTTTTGCTGATGGCCACAGAGAGGAAACATACAGCTTCCTTTGTAATCTCTCTGTGTCTTTTACTAAATCAATAAGTCTATAAAAGGATTGTAGGAGGTTTGGAATAAGCCATGCACCTATAGCCTTAAGCTTGGAATTTACTTCTACCTCCTATAGGATGTAAGATGGAAATATTTGTGTTTGCTAAGAAATCAGTATAACTAGCTATAGGTAGATGGTGATGTATTACCATGATTTTGGGAAGAATTATGTTATATTGATGAAGTTTGCTTATTTGTATAGTCCTTCAGGATATTTTTCATAAAATATCCTATACAACCAAAGATTAATGTTTTTGAGATGACGAAAAAAAAGAAAAGAATATTTTAGATGAATTATAATTTCAACATGACAAGCTGATGAAGCATGTAATATTTGTTTAATGAAATTCTTTTAAGAAATTATGCTTTGAGCAATTTCTAATAAAATTACAATCTGTTTTCTTTTGTTTTTTTTTTTCATTAAGAATCAAAAATTAAAAAATCAATTTCATTTTGCTTCTTATAAAAATTTGTTTGTTTTTGTCTTTTCATACCTTGGATGTGCCATTTTTATTAATCATCAATAATGAAAATCTGTTAAAAATTTAATTACACGTCACTTGTTACCGTTTTTCTCGAGGTGGAATATTTTTGAGTTTTATTAATCCAATATTTATTCTCTTTTGATTTACGAACAAATATAAAATTCAATAATAACAACATCAAACCGATATTACGTTTTTTTTTTTTGTTTTTGTTGTTGGTAACTCCTAAATCATTTTCAATTTATCCTTCAGCTGATGTCCATTAACGGAAATAACATCTGTCAGTTCAAGGTTGAGTATTTTTGTACGTTTAATTATTTTTTCTTGTTTAAGGATATCAAACAGACACAGAGAGAGGTGGTTGTGAATTGAAATTACAAATTTATTCTCCTTTTAATACATATATTTTTGTTTAATATGATTTACATTGTGAATAAAATATTACTCATTTATAATTGTATGACTTTTGACCACAAATACGTAATTTGGATAAAATTAATTATTTTTAATAAAAGGGAATTTTTATAGATTTTCCATCCTGACTAAGGAGCAACAAAAATAATTATGATGAATTAGGGGTCAGAAATAAAAATATCATTTGGTTATATTTGTGGCTAAATGATGATTTCAAAATATTTTAAATTTTTAAATTTTTTTCTGAATAAACAGAAGTCGAAAAGAAATTAAAGTAAATATCCTTTATTTAAGGAAAATCAAGACAGTTTATATGAATTTTTGAACAATTTTCTTAGATAAATATTAGTGACTTTTTGACACTAAAAAAAATTCAACATTTATACTTATTGAATTTTTCAAATAATCCAGCGATGCCAAGCTGTCTGAAAAATTCAGACGGTTCTTGGACAAATTCAAGTGAAGAATCGCTAAACTTACTACTGGGATACTCACTTTCCTGGTAGTTCTCTAACCGCAACTTGCAGCAATCATATTAGTTCAAGTTTCAATATAACATATCCATAAGGTCCATAAGGCTTTCAACAGCTTAGAACCATTTCAATCTGCAGGACCAGATGGGATAATACTAGCCGAACTACGAAAAGCTTCAGACATTATTGCACCAATCCTTGAGGCAATTTTTACCACCTGTCTATATCTGGTCCATATTCCCTCGGCATGGAGTGAAGTTAAAGTTGCTTTTATACCCAAAGAAGGTAAATGCTCGCAAGTCAATCCTAAAGATATACGACTTATAAGTCTATCATCATTCATTCTTAAGACCTTGGAAAGATTGATTGATATCCATTTAAGTGCAAGTATTGATACAAGACTTCTGTCTTCATCTCAACATGCCTACTGTAAAGGTAAAGCGGTGGAAACGGAGTTACACACCTAAGTATGCACCGTTGAATACTCCCTCTATCATAGAGAGTTCACTATGGTTGATTTCCTTGACATCGAAGGTGCTTTCAACAACGTGGACACATCTGCAATCTCAACTGCACTAATATCTCCAAACGTAGAGGGTTCGCTTGGATACTTAAAGAGTATCATAATAATTATTAATTCACAATTAGGCAACTCTTCTCCTAGAAGATTCATAAGAAGAGGGACACCACAAACTGGTGTTCTATCCCCACTCTTCTGGAACCTAGTGGTAAATGAAAACCTAACTGGTCTGGATGCGGAGGGTTTCAGAGTGATTGCCTATGCGGATGACGTTGTTATAGCAGTTTCAGGAAACACCTTAAAAGAACTACTCTTACAAAATGCCTTAGACACACTAATACTTTGGGCTGATCGGTGTGGACTGGGTGTTAACCAGTACAAAACCAAATTAGTCCTATTTTCGAGGAAATACAAAATTCCATTTGTTAACTTAGAAGGCAATTGAGTAGTAAAGTCTTCTTTCGAGTGTCCAAAGCACCATAATGTAAGACGGTCATCATCCCGGTTCTTATTTATGGCGCTGAGGCTTGGACGCTTTCAAAGAAATATGAGAGCGTCTTAGGGTGCTTCGAGAAAAACATTCTTCGGGTGAAGAAGATCAGCGACACTGACCTGGTTAAAAGAATAAAAGTCCAACGACTTAGATGACTGGGTCATGTAGAAATCTCTATATTGACCGTAAACTAAAAGCTACGAATTTCATGGATTCTGACCACAACTTTTATGTAGGAAGACCTTTGAAATTTTAATAAATGGGAGATTTTTTTTTAAACTTGTGGTTCTTAATTCTTTTTCGGAGTTGGTCTTTTTGACAGCTGTCACATGATGTATGTTTATTTTGGTTTTCCATTTCCATCATAATCAATAGATTAACTCCTGAACAAAGTTTGCAATAGACGTCTTTGGAGAGACTATTCGGCGCGTTATTTCTCATGTACGAGGGGCAAATGATAAGTAATGCACAATCGCCAATAACTCACAATCGTAATAAGATAAAGACTTGATAATTGGATCTAAATATAGCTATTGATATAGTTTATAACTGAGAAATACCCATTTGAACATGACTCGATTTGTTTCTAATCAATGCGTGTCAGTACTGACGTATTGTCAACGAAATTAAAACAAAAAGCTGTGATTGAATTTTTAACTGCCGAAAATGTTAATCCGACAGACATTCATCGTCGCTTAAAAGCTGTTTACTGCTTTAAAACTGTAGTGTCGCGTTCGTGGATCAACTGACACCATTTTGTTGCATCACGATAACGCTCCACCTCACACATTAAATGCAACCAGTTCTGCTCTCAAACTGTTGAAATTCAAGGTTCGTCAACACCCACCGTATTCACCAGATATGGCACCTTGTGATTTCCACTTCTTCCAAGGTCTTAAGAGAGTACTTAAAGTCACCCATTTCACGTTGGACGAAGAAGTCAAGGAAGCAGTGAAGTCTTGGATAAAAGAGATATCAGCTACATATTTCATTGACGGTATGAAGAAACTTGTGAATCGTTGGAAGAAGTGTATATCTGTAAATGGTGATTATATTGAAAAATAAAGGTATTCATTTCTAGCTAAAGAAGTGTATTTTTATATATTTTTTTTTCATTACAATTATCTCTCTTCATTTTCGAAAAATTCAGGATTGTACATTACTTATCATTTGCCCCTCATACAGCTCCAATTGCTCCAAAAAGTAATCGAAAATTTGGCCTCTCGGCTGGAATTTATTCGAGTCAGTTCCATTTCAAGAACATTTTTAGAACATAGTAACAAACTATTAAATGTAAGCCTTCTATTTCTTTTATAAAAACTAAACGTCTTTAGCATATCAAAGATTTAGAGTTTTTTAAAATGCAGAACATTTTATTTTGGACTTTTCAATACCTAGAAAACATTAAACTATTCTTTTTTTAATTTTTGTTCAAGATTTAAAATTTTAAATATAAGCTTTTAAAGTCCTGCGATCAAAGTAGATGTGTATGTGTGTTTTCAACCGAAACTCAAATAATATACAACTTGCTTTCAGAATAATTATTATGTACCTAAAACTAATCACTTCAGCTGTCAAATGCAAACAAGCTTCCATCAATAACAATTCATCAGAATAACCTTAAGGATAATAGGTTAATAACTACTCCTTTATCCTTGTAAATTCAAAATCAATTATTTAAATTTAAACCACCCTTCATCTATTGTGGAAAGATTTTCCTAGAAAATTAAATGCTACAGTTTTAATATGTATATGTACAAGTAAAAGGTTATTATACAAATCACACACACACATACATGTTTATTCGATCCTTCTTTAAGGTAATAGGTACCCCTAAATAAGAATATATATGCATTATTATTATTTTTATTATTATAATAAATATGAAATATTTACCCACCTAAATAAGTGCTGTTTGTCAGTACCCAAAATATCTTTAATGGATCCACCATAACTCCTTCGAGGATATGATGCTGCACAGCTAGTCAGCAGCAATACCAAAGGTATGCAATTAATTTGCAGAAACTGCTTGTGACATGTTTGCGAAAATTTCCTTTCTGATGATGATGATGATGTTTAAGGGTATGGGGATGATGCCGTTGGTTGTGTTGAGGGTGGTCCTGGTCGTGATGCTTACGATGATGGTAGAAAAGGATTCCTTGCTTTTTGATATTATCAGTATCAGTAAAAGTAGAAGTAGAAGTAGTATATCCTTGTCCTTGTATAATATCCGTACGAGAATGTTGTTGCTTAAATTGTTGTTTTGGTTGTAGCTGCTGCTGCTGCTGCTTTTGCTCTAAATGCTGCTGACGATGATCCCTTTGTCGTTGGTGTATTTGGCAGTTGTTGACGTTGTTGGTAGTATGATTGCCAAAGGTTTGGTCCTTGCTAATAGTATAGTTGTCGTTGTCGTTGTCGCTGTAGTCGTATTTTACTTTTTCTTCTATATACAACAATTCTGAAACTGATGTTGCTGATGACGATGGAGATGGCGGTTTATGTAGCACAGTTTTACACGAAGCAACTTTATTAAAATTTTTCATAGTAAATAGTATATTATGGTGGCTTCTCACGTTCTCGACATAAATAATAATAATAATTAATTAGTACAAGAGAGACGCACTTTCTTTATGTTCACAAGCCCACACACACATAGGGTGTTTCACTTTTCTTCTCAATCAATAACAATAATAATGTATCTGATGATGTGTTTATTTGTCAACAATGTTTAAACTTTGATTGCTATTAGAAGATATACATATATGGAGTAAGGAGTTAAGAATATAAGTCAAAGGTAATAATGCGATGTGGCTGTAAAAAGGATTCAACTAACTTATCTACTTCAAAAAGGGCTAGGATAATGAATATTTTTGAATTTCATTAAACCGATGTGGGTTGTTTTTCTTACAAACTTTAGCTAAGTATACTCGTACCTAATATCTTTTAGCTAACGACGCGACGATGAAGACGACGAAGGATAGGTATGTTATGTTTACATTTTAACGGTGATGTGTTCTTATAAGGTACAAGGATGGTGTTAATATATGCGTAACATATTGACTTTCTTGTGTGTGGTTTCGCACATTCTGATGGATATATAATATATGAATGTAGGTGAAATCGTGTGTGTTTTGCCTAAAACAACATACCAAACCTAGGCAGTCAACAACCACTTGCCTTATCATTTTACCTACTCTATAGAAGAAGAAGAAGTATGTGACACTTAATTTCCTTCTTCGTAATACCCCCTATACAATGGTGGATGATGTCTTAAGAATACTTAATTATTCAAACTGGGAAGTGCTTTGTTTGTATATGAAAATAATAATTACATACAGTTAAACGTTAATTTGTATTCAAATTTTGAAAATTAGGTTACACGCATTACATTCATTTCAAATATTATGTACTTATTTCTTAAATATGAGTAATTATGAAAAATAATTTGAAAAGACGAAGTTAAGTTGTAAGTAGGTAAGGTATGTATGTATGTTTGTATATGTAAAAGAAAATAACAAATTATGTTAGCATTCTGTTCACATTTGGTTGGTATATTAATTTGAGTTAATGAGTTAGTGATTTAAGTTGAAATCAACATTAAATTGATTGATGATGACTTATTGAGTATATTTTAATATAACTGATGATGTGGTTTTAGCATAAATATAAATTAATATTAATGAAGGTTACAAAATATATTCGCATAAGGTCCTTCAAATGGCAAGGTCATATGAGGTTGGGTTGAGTGTAGAAAAATATCGTTGATATAAAGATGTAAGAGGTTTTTTTCCTTAATCACGCAATTTCATAATATTTTATAATTTTACGGTTGAAAAATAAAATAATAATAAATAAAATTTTTTCGTCGGACATATCTCAAGAACCGTCAAAGATATCAACTTAACAAGAACTTTTTTTTAAAGATAATAAGAACAAAAGATGCAAAAACCAATTTCAAAAAATTGAGTGGTTTGTATTTTTTTTCTATCTGCCCTTGATGTGAACTGATCCTTTCTACCGTATTATTTGAATTTCTAAAGCCATTCGTCAACAAACTGATAGAGCCATATCAATGTGACTTCAGACCAGTAAAGTCCACCATTGACCAAATATTCACATTACTGCAGATCTTTTGAAAAAAAATAGGAATTTCAAATCAATACCCAAAATCTCTTTATCGATTTCAAAGCCACATAATGACAGGATCTATAGGTAGGAGTTTTACACAGCAATGTCTAGTTTTGGAATCACTGTTAAACTTGTATGTTTATGTAGAATGACGATGGAGAAAATACGCTGTTCTATCAAGGTTGGAAAAAATCTCACCGACGCTTTTGATGTCAAATAAGGTTTTACACAAGGCGATGGACTATCATGCGACTTCTTCAAAATCATCAACACTACAGACTTACTCTTCAAAAGTTCCATCCAATTACTTGGATACGACGATGATATTGACATAATTGAAATATCAAAGCGTTATGTCAGTGTCGCATTTTTGAACATTGCCAAGAAAGCCGAGAAGATGGGTTTGGTGGACAATGAAGGCAAGACCAAGAATATGCTGTCATCCATAAAAGGAACGACGAGACGTCTTGGATAAAACGTTACCATAGACTGCTATAACTTTGAGGTAGTTAAGGATTTTGTCTACCTATAGGCACCGCTTTAAATTCAAACAACGACACCAGCGATAAAATCAAACGAAGAAGAACTCTTGCTAATCACCGTTTCTTAAGACTTATATGGGAATTGAGTAGTAAAGTTCTCTTTTGAGCATCTAAAATCACGATCATCCCGGAACGCATAGGTGGGAGAGGACTTCAACCAACTTGGTGTGCGAGACTGGAGACAGTAAGCTAAGGACCGAGCTGGCTGTTGGCGCATGTTGCTTGAGATCGAGGTCCTTCCCGGACTGTAGCGCAACATTAAATAAGTAATTTTGAAAAAAAAAGTGAAAAATTTGGTCGATCCCAATTACCTCTCGAGCCGTTAGCGTTATTAACCAACAACATTTTTAAAAAATCAATTAATGGCTTTTTATAAATCAAAACGAAGTATTTGTCACCTTGAATGATTTGCGAACAGAAAATGATATACCTAACATCAAAAACACTTCTAGAAGTGAAAAAATAACGTTTTTGACATATGGTAACATTTTTAGAAAAATTAAAGTTTTTTTTACAAAAAAAAACAAATTTAAAAAATAATCCTAAAAGCTGTTAAACATTTGTTTGCGAAGAGCCTTTTGAGTGAAGTATCTTGAGAGCAAAAAAATCAATTGAATCAAAATCAATCTTTTTGTATTATACGAAAAACGGTGTTACTTATCTACAATAATATTATAAAGAGGAAAGATTTGTAGTTTTGTATGTAACGAATAAACTCAAAAAGTACTGGACCGATTTTAATAATTCTTTTTTTTATTAGAAAGCTACATTATCCCTCAGTAACATAGGCTATATTTAAAACTATTACTATGGAAATCTTTAGAAATTCCTATTAAAACCAACCGAAGGTGTAAAAAAATTAGGCATAAAATGTCTTTCATCGCATACATTGCGAAGAGTATTAATGATTGGACAAAAAAATGTTTTCTAATTTAGTGATTCATGGTCGTTTTAATTAGAATTCTTATAACTTAAATATCTGTACCTATTTATGTCTACCCGTGCGAAGCTGGGACGGGCTGCTAGTATTTTATACAACTTTTAGAAATATCGACAAACAGGCATGAATGAAAAATTATCAGTTTGGTAAGAAACAAAGTGAACAAAATATTAGCACAAAAACATCAAATTTTACATCCATGTTAGCTAAAAAGAAAGAAAACAAAAAATAAATAAACAAATCTTAAGGACATACAGATTTTAAAAGTATGTTTTCATTCTTATTCTTACATTAACATATGCAATTTGCATAATATCTTCATGTTTAAAAAAAATTTCAAACAAAACTTAACGAAAGAAGAAAAAATAAATGAACATAAATATAAAACTGAAAATTGTGCTTTTGATGGCATATACGTATATACAGTTAATTGAAAAACTCAAGCAGATGTTCCAAAATGAATATTATTTTCTAAAGAATAAGAAGGACCAACACTTTTACCAAACCAAAAAGAAATACATAAAATAAATACATATACATCTGCATTTAAGATATTATGCATACATATGAACAACGACGAACACATGAGAAAACTTTCAGCATTCAATTTGTAACAAAAAAAAAAGAAAAAAGTTCCTTCGTATCCGCACACGCTCTTTTAACTGAAAACACAATAGTTAGATACTTAAATGCATACAAAATGCATTAGTTTTTTCAATGAGAGTGTTTTTTTCTAAGGGGTGGATTGATGTTAACCATCCCCGTCTTAAGTAGGGCCTATTTGGCAACAAAACAACGATATAAAAGTCTTCAAATTTCCTTTAAAAAATAGGCATAACAAAAGCCTATGTAAAAATTGTATTAATTTAAAAATTAAATCGTATATCCTTAGTAATAGAAGGGCTCACATGTAAGACCAAATTCGTCCCTGTTAACTATGTGCAGTAGGTGGTACCATCAGCTATCTTCTACATCCGCGAAATTGTTATTGCACCAAAAGAAGGGCATTTCGTATTCAAAACTCTCTTTATATAAACCCAAAGTGGCCTTGCTGCATCTGGTGCTATCAACTTTGCATTTTCCCAAGGATCTATGTTTTAAGTTTTTCGTTTCTATTGACAAAGGAAATACAAAACGCACTCACACAAACATTGAGTGTAATTTCTCTTTTTCTCGAAAGAAAACTACCACGCACCGTTAGTTTTTATTTCTTTAAGCGCAAAGCTTCTATTTTACATTAAAATGTAAGAGACATAGAGAAAAAAAGGATATAAACACACACGTATACAAACCGCGTCGTCGTCGTCGTCCTCGACTACACGTACCCCGAACACGACTGTAAACTGTAACAGTACCTAAGTTCCTACCAAAAAACTACCAAAGGTATCTATGTATCTGTAATAAATATAGAACGCCCGAAAATAGACCGAATTGTATTCAATTGTTTTCTACTTTAAACTGTAAAACAAAACTTTATATTTTATAGTTTCTTTGTGTGAGGTTTAAGAACATGAAAATTGAAAAATAATATCAAAATATAAAAATGGATTTTTTTGTTGTGTTTGGTTTTTAAATTAAATTAAAATGCACAAAACTCTGAATCGTCCTTTTTGACTTTATGGTTTGTGAAAAATAAATTCAATACTTATGTATAAACAACTATTCGAGCATTATTCTATATAACCCCTACAAAAACCTCGAATAAGGATTGAGAATTGAATTATTGTTTAAGATCCAGTATAGTCATTGGATTGCTGTTTGCTTGCCAAGAATAGTGTTTCTTTTTTGGTTTTGGTTTTCTGGCTTTTTCGTCCTTTGGATCATTAATCAAATTTAAAGAAAATTCAAATGGATGTTGTTGTTGTGGTTATCGCAGATGAAATGGAAGAATGAAAAAAAACGAACTTTAAAGTGGGCGGTGAGTTTACAATTCTTTTCAACTATACAAATAAAATATAAGAAAGAGAAAAAATCCACTCGAAGGGACTTTTTTTTTAATACAATAATGATTTATTTATTATACAGAACTGAAAGAGAACAAAATATAAATAAAATGATTCTAAAGTAAATAACCATATGCATGAGTTTGCAAAAGCATAACCGCATCACATTTTCGTATATAGCTAGATTTTCAAAAAGAAAAGAAAAACAGGAATAGCTTCACAAAATGGCGACTAGAAAAAGGAATACATTATATTCTACGAATGTGTACGTAGAAAAACGACTGAAGGACGAATGTTAAACCACAGAGTTATATCACTTTGCCCTAATGGTTCTAATGATTTATATTGATGTATATTTATATGTAACTATACCTTACCGCTATTACTATATATACATATACACACACCACATATGTCTTATATTATTTGAAATAAGTTCAAGTATGTGTGAATTTGTGTGTTGGTAAGTATGAAATATAAAAAAATGGTATAACCATGCAGAAGACATTAAGCCATTTTGCTTAACTTTGAACAAATGTTGACAATTTGCGACAGATTGTGATAAAGTATCATCATAAGTGTGGCTATTTTTCTTTTTATACCTAAATTCATATATATGTATATAAACATTCCTATGATGGTATGGTGTTATTTTTTTTAAGCACCTTAATACTTTCTTAGTATAGACCAAGAAAAAAAAAATTGCTACCTTTGTATAACTCATTAATTATAATTACTTTTTTTTTCTATTTACATTTCTTTTGTTCTTAATAATTTTATGTGTTTGATTAAAATAAATTGAAAGAATTAAGTTAAAATAGGAACATTTCATTAAAAATGTTAAACTTTGATTTGAAAGTTTCTAAATTTTAAAGAACCTATTGTTAAGGGTTCAATATTTTACAAAGTATCAATTTTCCAATTTACTAAGTGTCTCCAAAAATTCCCTAAACATTTCTTTTCGTTTCGTTAACTAGTAAATTGCAAATTTGCTTTCATTAAAAGACTGCCATCCGAATATGTCTAAATAGTGACAGTTCTTGAAAACTAACAAAGCAAACAAGCTTAAACGGACCTATTAAGTGGAATTACCAACTATATAGATTGGACCATTCCAATCACTGATCTTTTATGATTAATTGTACAGATGTCATAAGAATTAAGCAAATTGTAAAAAAGTTTAAGTAGCTATTTCTTGATTTTAACTTAAGAAAAATGTTAAGAGATGTTATAAGAAGATAAAATAATTTAACATTAGGTAAATTGCTAAAAATGGCTCTAAAATGTTACTAAATCGTTTAAAATTTTGCTTCAATGTCTTTTAATTATTTTTAACTTCCCATAGGAAGTTATTGTAATGGGTCCGATTTGTCAAATTGAAAATTTTGACATTTCTCGACGTTTCAAGGTCCCTAGAGTCAAAATAAATTTTTTTTAGCAAGGTGCCTGTGCGTGCGTGTGTACGTACGTTCGTACGTCCGTACGTCCGTACGTCCGTACGTCCGTACGTCCGTATGTCCGTACGTTCGCGACGTTTTTTTCGTCGTCCATAGCTCAAGAACAAGAAGAGATATCGACTACAAATAAATTTTGTTATACAGATAATAAGGCAGAAAGATGCAGAAAGGGCTCTCAAGAAAATTGCGTGAGTGTTTTTTTTACCATAGCAGTTTAAAAAAAAGGTGAACATTTTGGTTAACCCTTAATATCTTACGAACCAAAAACGCTAGAGACTTGATTTAAATTTTATATAATATATTGTAACGTGATACCAAACAAGTAAATTTTTTGAAAAAAATCCAATTAACGGTTTTTTTTTATAAATCAAAAAACTGAAAAAAAAACTGAATTCCGACTCAAATATCTTTTCAAAACTTTGAGATATTGGCTTCAAACTGAATTTATTTTTTTTTAAATATTGTTGTCAACATTCAGTAACATTTTGAGAAAAATCGAATTGACAGTTTTTTTTTTACAAAAAATAAAAACTTCAAAGAAAATTTCACAAAAGTTGGTAGAAATTGACTTTCGACTTAAATATCTCCTCAAAAATTTGAAACTATGACTTCCAACTAATTATAACTTATAAAAAATATTGTTTTCAACATTTGAAACAAATTTTAAGAAAAATCGAATTGACAGTTTTTTTTACAAACAATAAAAACTTTAAAAAAAAAAAATGATTGCCGACTCAAATATCTTTTCAAAAATTTGATATTATGGCTTTCAACTAATTTTAACTTATAAAAAATATTTTTTTCAACATTCGGAAAAATTTTGAGAAAAATCTATTTGATAGGTTTTTTACAAAAATATAAATCTAACAAAAAAACAATACTAAAACTTGGTAAAAATTTAATAACGACTCAAATAGCTTTTTATAAATTAAAAATATTGTCTTCAAACTATTTTTATTTCACAGAAAATGCTGTTTTCGATATTCAGTAGTTTTTTTTTTTATAAAAATCCAACAGTCCGTTTTTTCATAAGAAAATAAAATCTACAAAAAATAGTACGCAAATTTGGTAAAAATTGATGTTCGGTTCTTGATATCTCTGAAATTAATTTTATTCTTCCAATTTGTAAAAATTTAAGAAATGCTACTAAAATTGGTAAAAATTTGTTTTTGACTAAAAATCTATTTAATAAAACTAAATTTTCAAGCTAAACTATTTCCTTGTATGAAAAATATTGTTGGTAATTTTAAAATTTTTAAGAATAATTCAACTAACAACTTTTTTTACCCAACAAGAAAACCTACAAACTTTTAAGCAAGACAAATCGACAGACGGAATGGGAAGTTATCAGTGTGGGTCGCATCCCAGCCTCTTGTTTAACATTTTGGTTGGAAATTGAAATTATAAATTTATTTTTAATTTGAAGATTTAATAAAGATTAAATTATAATTAAAAATTAAATTCTAAAAACAGAATTCCAGTTGCATGTCTAAAAATTAGATATGAACAGAAGACCATTAACTAAACTATTAGTTTTCTTATAGAGGACTTTATTTTTTTGCAAGAAAAACTGTTTATTGAATATTTATCAAAATTTAATTAATTGTTTGCAATTTATTTGTTATGAAGAAAAAAACCCTCATTAATTTAGAAGATACTCTAGTTCCAAAAACATCAATTTTAAATAATTTTTAATATGTTATATTTCTTCTAAGAACTTTAAATAATATTTCCAAGGAGAAAATATCAATTTTTTCTTAGAATATTTTATAAGCCATTTGTTCAAAAATTATTTAATTTTATATTGAACTAATTTATAGAATCCGACAAAAAATACTAATAAAAATTATAAAATAAAATATTTTATTTACTTAAAGAGGAAAGTGAAAAAGGGTCCAATTAGCATCAAATTTGTCGTTAAGTTATAATTCTTGTAATGATTGTTTTTCGCAGCTCAACTCAAATGAATGTTGGTATTTCTTAGAACTGAAACTGTTAAAAATTTTACCAATTTATTAAAAAAAAAAAAAACTTCTCAATCATGAACCTTAAATCACGTAGCGTTTCATAAGTACTTTTGTCTTGTATACAATTCATTATAAAAATAAAAACAAATAACCAAACCAAAACAAAAACTCACATTAATATATATGTAAAATCAAATATACTTAAACGGAAGTTCGTGAACTCAATGACACTAAAAAACATCACGTTCAAGGGTTAAACCAAAAGCAATTACAAATTCAGATTATTACTCTTAGTCCCATTAAATGCCGCCACATCAGCCAACAACGTCAAAGTATGTACTTTGCCTACTTACTTGAAAAAAGTCCTTACAAATCCTACCCCCCCCCCTCTCAAAAAAAACAAACAAAAATTCTCATTTGGTATTCTTGTCATTTACTCGTTTCTCACATCAAAATAACTGCCATACCAATATACCATACTCTACTCTACTCTACTTTATACCATTTTCATAAACAAATTGACAAAAGCCATCAATTATAATCCTCCCACGCTCTCACACCCAAACGAAAACACAAACACTCATACGTACATATTTAAACATTTTATAAGGGTACAATGACGTTGATAATCTTCCCTTAGGATATATATGCCGCGCCTCGAATTTTTGCCAAAACTTATACAAATATAGAAAATTTCTTTATTATACACGATGAAAAACATAAATACATAAAGAGAAATAACACAAATTACAATTCTACAAATGGCAAGTTTGCCGAACAACATCAATTAAAATTGTCATTAAACAAAGGGTGTGAATATGAGTAGAGTATAGTGTTTGGTTTGAATGGGGGGTTGGTTTGGGTCAGGTGTATATTATGGATGGTTTCAACACCATCATCGATCTTTTGTTATATTCATTGGAATTATTATTGTACGCCTCATTACTATCTCAATTAGGAGCCAATATTTTCAATTAAAATTAAATTTTCATTGTCCATTGATTTTGGTTCGGATGACTACAATAAATAATTATGACTTCATTAGAAATTGTTTCAGTTCATTTGTTTATAATGTTTTTGATTTTATTGAACAAATTTGAGTGTGAACATAACTTCAAAAATTGTTAGAAAATATCAACAAGGGTATACCAATACTGAAATTCTTTTGAAGATGGTAATGAGAGACGGATTCTATTAAAAATTATTATATTGATTCCATTATTTAAAATGGGAAATTTATTCATTAATAATTAAATTGAAAAGGATTTTTATGTTGAAGATAAATTTGGGTTTCCAAGCTACAGCTAGAATTTTAAATATCAGTAGAAATCCGAGTTTTCTAATAACTTTAAGGCTGTGATTTTCTATGAAACACTTTATCATCATAAATTTTGTGGTTAAGATATATTTTAAGTTTTAACTAAGCATTACAAACCCGTTTTTGATTGTTTTTAACATTTTTAAAGCTTATATTTAAAAAAAAACAGATGTAATAGAAAAATTTGAAGGTAAGATTTGAATGCTTTTGGGACAGAAAAATTACGTAATTTTGTCGACCAGTGAAATTAACAATTTCAATTCTGTCAAATTCCGCTTGAGAGAAAAAAACTCTTTTCGGAAAAATGTCCCTTGGTTAAAATTTAGTATTTTTTTTATTTATGAAAAACATGATTTGGTGACAAAAACAAAAATAAATCGAGCAAACAAAGAACGATTCAGTACATTTAAAGTGTTTAGCTTTGGAAACTAACGGGCTTAGGCTAGTAAGTTATTTTTCATTAGTTTCTAAAAGTTTATTACAATGAAAACGTATCATTAACTTAAAAGTGAATTTTTCTGAGTTTTGTTAAATTAAAAGTATTTTGTTATGTCCTTAAAGCGAGTTTTACTGTAAATGACTTTTAAGAAAACGTGTTTTTAGTTTAGTTGTTTTTTTAATATTACTGGAAAAAACATAAAATATTCAATTTTCGTTTTAAAAAATTGTCTGAAACTGTTTAAAACCGCTCTAATATCGTAAGTATTTTCTTTGAAGAATTTTTAAACTTCAAAGAAGTTTAATGGGTGATTTTACCTTATTTCTCTTCAGTCTACTCAGTCTACCACATTTATGTTCTTTTATGAGAATTTTATGCTTTTTTAATGTTTTATTTTTGAAGGTTGAAAATGCGTTTAAAAAATGTTCATGGAATGGAATTGGTAAATTTCACCCTTCTTTAATTTTTTCTGTAATAAATGATAAATTGTTGCAGCTTATGAATAAGGTTTAACTCTCACATCCAAATAAAAAACAAATTTAATCCAATTAATTTATTCCAAGCTACACATATAGCTAGCTAGACAAAATTTTATGGGCAATATTTTCCTTCAAAATATCGTTATTCAACTGTTAAACTTTTATTGCTATACCTCTATACATAATTTAAATTCAAAGACTTAACCAAAACCGTCATGGCATATCATATATTATGATGTACATAAATCAATTAAATGGTTAAGTAAACATGTCTGGAAGATAAATTTTATATCAAATTTATAATTCCCTGTGTAAAGCAGCAATAGCAAAAGCAATGACGATGAAATGGTTTATAATTTAGTCTATTTTCAATATTTTATTATGCATACATGTGTTTGAAAATTTCCATATAAAAAAAAAAAAAACAAAAAGAAAAATATAAAATCGTAATACGTTATTCCTTTGCATAAAAACTTTTCTATTGAAAAATGGAAAAGAAGCACACTGTCAAAAAACGTCTTTATTTCAAAATACTTTCAAATAGCACAAAATAAGTTACAAACAAACAGAGCAAAAAAAAAGAACAAATAAATAAAAACGACACCATATAATTGAAGTTAAAAAACTTAAGTCAATAAAATCAAAAAAACTTTCAACCATAAAAAATGATTTATAATAAAAATCTTTAAGGACACTATAGCCACAATTTCAGTAACCCCTAACGTAAGACGAAACAAAACAAGACTTTCATAAAATATTATACTTGTACAAATACAACATCAAATAGCTAATATTCAAAATTTTGAATTTGTACGAGTATATTATAAGAAATCAGTCAAAATTAACTTTTTCAAAAAAGACCATAAGAAAAGGACGATATCCATTTGAATATACATATGTATATATATATTTGTTTTATTTATTTTTAGGATTTTCTATGATCTAGATATAGAGAAGTCGAAATTATACTTAATCATTGCCAACAACACCACCCGAATTGTATCCATGTATATTGTATACAGTATACAGTTATACACCCCCCCAAAATCGACTATTAAAACAGATAAACTTTGAGATTGAATTTTCTACAGCATTTTGCTCGTCAAATACGAAATTCATCGTAAATTTATAATTGTTTTCCCTCCAGCTATAGATTACTTTAATCCCCTAACTAATTCGAATGCCCTCAAGTTTTTTGAAAGGAAACAAAACGACGAAAGATTCTTCTTTAAATGATGACGCACACAGTGCCGCAAAAATTTGTAGTTTTATCATGAAGTTTATTTTTAAGAGCAAACAAAATAAATTTTAAAATTACTAAAGAGTATGAGTATTAAAAAAAAAAAAAACATACTTTAATGGAATCAACGTTTTTTTCTTCTTCACTTTCTCTTTGGTTTTGAAACGATGATAAAGTGGATGGGTATTATTCTATATACAAATGACCTGGAACAGAAGATCTTAGAGAGAGAGAGAGGGAGGGTATACAAATATAAGATTAGTATAATCTATTACAATTTTTTTTTACTAGAAGCAAATCAAGCAAAAGTTGTTTGTAATAAATTTTATCGAATGAATAAATTATTTGGCTTTTGGAAAATTTATCGTTTTTATGCAAATAAAGATGGCAAACAAATATTTTCCCTCATTCAAGGGGATTTTTGAAACACATCTAAAAATCCAATCAGTTGGGGGTAAATTAATTAATTTCAATTTTTCAACAAACACACCCACATATAGTCATCATTTCTCCAATGTATATTGTATATGTATAAAAAACATATACATACGTAAATTTTCGACTAGTAAAGTGAGAGTTTCTTTTTGTAAATGCAAATTTTTGAAATTCTAATTTGTGAAGATTAATGCATCAGCTTAAGAAAGTTCGATGAGTGTTTGTTTTTTTTAGCTCATACACAAACACATATTCTTTTCAAATTGAATTTTATTTAAAAAAAAAGTTAAAAGAAAAGTTTTGTTTGTGTTTTTGTTTTTCTATACCTAAAGTGAAAATTTTAATTTTCATTTTCAGGAAAGTATAACATGGCGACATATGTTTCGTTCTTATTTCATTTTAATTCTAATGAATTTGTTAAATTGATTAGAATTTTAAGGTAGGTACAGAAAACAAGAAATTCTTTGAAAAATTTCAAATTGTTTTCGCACACAGTTTTTCATTACCTACTTACTTATGTATGTTATGTATGCAAATATTAATTGGTAAAATGAGATCATACCGTTAACTTGAAGTTATTGGTAATATAAGGACCTTAGAAGACGATATGGATAAACTGCAATATTTTACTATACAAAATTTAAGAGGCCAAAAACCTATTAGGTATTTCTTAGTATAATTTAATTATTTTACTCTCAATTAACATGAAATTTTCCTCTATTTACATAGCATAATGTTAAATTTGATAATATTTCATCACTACTCACACAAATTAGCTAAAAGTGTAAAAACCAATTAAAAATTCCATACAATTAAAAAAGTACGTATACGCACAAGTGTACCATTGAGATTACTTGCGGGCCTCGTTCGTCGGTTAAGGAAAGAAACTATAAGTTTTGAAATTTAGAGTAGTTTTCGAGATAATTAAAATTGAAAAGGACTGTGAAGTGGCCCACAAAGATAAATTCCCTTCGGTGCCCTTTAAAACATAAGCCTAACATTTAATAATCAAACTTAAATGTTAAGGAACTTTGAAGAGTATACAATAAAATGAAATCTATGATTCTATTGTGGGGTATTAGAGACCTTATACATATAAAAATAAATGAATTAGCTAACCCAACATGCCGTTGAGAACTATCAATCATTCTTGTTTGCGAGTAATGATATCAAGGTTGAAGGGGACCTACAGTTTAAAGTCGAAAAGAGGGAAATGTTGGATAGTTGTACCCGTACAATGTACATTCATCTTGAATTCCTGAACATTGCAATGATAAGGAAAGATACAGAGTAGCAAGGCATTCTACATTCGCGTAGTACGGCTAAAAAATTAATCTCTGTACTTCATAGTACGGCCGAAGTTGGGCTCAAGGGTAAACTGATGGGTATTCCTAGAAGCGCGGGTATTGCGGTTAAATTGTTTAAGGGGAGGAATGCAACTGGCTATTTCATTAGAGCAAAGTCCATTAAAATAACGATAAAAAAGAGTAAGACAAGAAATTTTACGACGATGTTCGAGTGACGTAATCGTGTTAATCGTGATGTTAATGTCACTAATCATTTTAAAAGCTCTTTTTTGAATACTGTCCAAGAGGCTTAAATAAGTTACTGAAGCACCAGCCCAGAGGTGAGAGTTATATTCAAGTTTCGGACGTATATTGGTTTTGTAGATTGTAGCCAGATCAGACGGAGAGAAAAATGTCTTGCATCTTCTCAAAAAACCTAGACATCTTGAGACATATTTGGCGACATAACGTATGTGATCGCTAAAGAAAAGGTGGTTGCTGATGCACATTCCGAGGATGTCAAGATTTTCAGTTTCGTTGATGCAAGTACCACTCATAGATAGTGGGAAAATAAAAGACAGCATTTGGTTTTCGAAGCATTAAATGCTACACGATTTTTTATTCCCCATTGTACAATGCTGTGTAGGTCGGAATTTTATGAGCTAATCATATTTTGCCGTTGCAGTTCCACATCCGAATAAGAGGGTTGTGAGTCTTGAAACGAATATGAAAAGCTAAGAGTGCTATCGTCATCGAAATAATGTATTGGATTAGAAGTATCAGACAGGAGATCATTTATAAAAACGAGGAAAAGAATCGGAGACAAAAAAGAGCCCTGGGGCACTCCAGCATTTATTTTATGGGTTTCAGACTTGAATCCGTCCAAAACAACTTGTATTGAACGGTTCGAAAGAAAATTTCTAATCCAACGAAGAAGAAATTCGTCAATACCAAAAGCACGCATTTTCGATAAGAGAGCAAGATGCCAGACTTTTCAAATGTTATCGAAACAATGTATTGGATTTGAAGTAGCAGACAGGAGATCATTTATAAAAATGAGGAAAAGAATCGGAGACAAAATAGAGCCCTGGGGCACTCCAGCATGTATTTTATGGGTTTCAGACTTTAATCCGTTTAAAACAACTTGTATTGAACGGTTCAAAAGAAAATTTCTAATCCAACGAAGAAGAAATTCGTCAATACCAAAAGCTCGATAAGAGAGCAAGATGTCAGACTTTTTCAAATGTCTTTGAAATATCAAGTGCAATAATCTTACTTTCTCCAAAACAATGTAAAGATTTTTGTTCCACTGTTCGGTGAGATGAACCATGAGATTACCATTGGATCTATTGCTACGAAAGCAATATTGCCAGTCATTAGGAAGCTTCCGTTCCTCAAGATACAGCTGATAATTTAATCAGCGTTTCCATGACCTTAGAAAGAAGGGACGTTAGTGCTATCGGTCGATAATTTGTGGGGGAAGAAAATTCGCCTTTTTTTTGGATTGGCTGAACAATTGCAGTTTTCCAACTACTGGAACGAGCCCACAAGAATAAGATAAATGGAAAGCTTACGCAGTGGTTTTGCTAGCGTGGAAGAACACCTCTTCAGAATGATAGCGTGGATACCATCTGGACCAGCGGACTTATGAATGTTGAGATCTTTAAGAAATCTCTCCACAGCACGAATATAAAAATAGATTGTTCCCATAGAATCATTTACGCGTTCAAGAACTGGGGGAGCCATGCCACTATCTGGTAAGGTGGAATTTTCGGTGAACTGCCTTGCAAACAAACCCAATTTTTATTTTTTCATGTCTTAACTTTATTCTTCTAGCTATTTCTCTACACAGATATGATCTAGAGGAATTTTTAAATTAAATAATAAAAACATGCTTAATTTAGAACTCAAGCTTGGTTTTTTTTTTTTTAAATTTTGTATTATTTAATTAATTTTTTCATTGAAACGAAAACAAAAATATTTTTCAATGAACAAAATGAAAAATTCTTTATACATTTATTACAAACTTATTTTCTCAGAACAGATCTTTTGTTTGGACTTTTTTTTATATATTTAATTGAAACACTGAGTATAAAAAGATACCTATGTGAGTTGTGGGTTCTAATCTCTTATAAGTTATACCATAAATAATTTAAAAACAAAAATAAAGATTTAAGACTCCTTGTTTGGATTGTTATTATCAATTAATGAAAAATGTTTTATAGCCAAGGGGATAGAATTAGCTTTAAGCTATGTAGATGGAAGAACACTTTAAGTAGGTACATAGTTGTTCTTTTAATTACAATTTCCATTATGAATTTAATAACATACTTAAGTTCTTCCAGCAATATCTGAAAACAACATCTTAAACTCCTTCTAAAGAAAAAGAAAGACCCTTTAAGTAATAAAAAATGTTTTGTCACCATGTCTCTTAATCCGGACTTGTCTTATTTTTCTATAGCCTGAAAGTAAAAGTTCATACTGTGTTTTCTGTCGTTGTTCTATTTATTAAATACACCTCGTTTTATATAATATCCTCAAGAATTGAGATTCACCTCTGAATTTAATTTGTTTCCCTTTATTTTTTGTAGGAAGGTATTTGCTCCCTTTATTCTCATCGTTGTGTTCGTCATCATCATCATCATCATCGTTGTTGGTTTGTCTTATTTTATATTCATTTAAAAATAGAACGACAAAATGACAAAAATCAGGATAATGTTTCTTTTTATTTGTCAACGTTCGGACAGTAAAATTGAAAAGAGAGATGTTTTAACTGCACATTTTGTTTTTGTTTTTGTAATGCTTTTCTAAGAATCCTGATATACATATGTATGTGTGTGTATAGCGTAGAAATGCAAAGGACACACTTTTGCTATTGCGGCGTTCGTTAGTATTATGTCAGCAAACATTTGCCTCTGGCAGCATTAAAATAAAAGAAACAAAAGCAACACAAACGAGAAAAAAAGGAAAGAAATTTTAAGTGGAAGAGGACTGCTTTGAATTGCAGAATAGAGAGGAAATCCTTGGTGTATATGTATATAGTTTGGGTATGGCACACAAGATCATCTCTCATTCTCTGCAACCAATACTACAGAACCCAAGAAGTATCCTTTGGTAGGTTTTGTACATACCTATAGGACCTCTATCCACCACAACTGACCCAAATAGTTAAACTCACAAAGTGCTATTATTCCATTTTATGTGCAACTCATCCTTTAAATGAGAAAAAGAAGAAAATAAAGAAAGAGACACAATGTTTGTTGCACTTTGCGCACCACTAGAGGAAGAGGGGGGGGGGGAGTTTGCTAAATAAAAGTTCTTGCTGCTGCTGCTACTTTCCGAGAACAATCTCCGGAAGCATTCACTTCTTATAAGGAATCTTCTCATTCAAATATTTCAATTATCCAGCCAGTTAAATAATACTCTACATATGTATGTATCAAAAGGAGTATGTTTGTCCTTTTGGTTCACATTCATTCAATCTCATCCTATTTTTATGTGTGTCTATGCGAAGGCGAGCTTATGTTACAGGACACACTTACATACATATAAACATGAGAAGTTCTTATGTTTATGTGTTTATGTGTTTGCTTGTTTGTTTGTTTGTTTGTTTCTTTGTTGTTTGTGATGCGGCTGGACTTATGGGTTCAAATGAAATTGATATCCACTGGTGTGTACTGTATCTGTAAGGTTATCAAGAAAATGTCCCTTTGGGGACATTTTTGGATATATCTACATACTGACATACATATTACATATAGGGTGATTCTTTGTTTTTTAGCTATATTGTTTTTCTTTTTCTATTCTATTCTATTCTATTCTATACTATTCTTTATCTTATGTGTGTAAGCATTGAAAGGTCAATTGCAAGAAATTACACGTTCTTTTCTAGGATATGAAAGATTTGATTGAAAAAAAAAAAAGAAAAAGAAATCTGATTTATTTTTATTGCATATTCTTCGTTAGCATTAGAAGTTCAATAAAGACATTTTGTGTGTCTTGAGTAAGGAAATGTTTTCTCAGCAGAATATTTTTTTACCATAAGAAGTCAAATTATTATTTGATCGTCCATATCCTTTAAATGCTCTAGGAAAACAAAAGGACATGAATCATTTTTAGAAAATATAGTCACAGACAAAGAGGTGAAAGATGTTTTAAAGAAGTGTTGAAGTTCTATAAGGACCCTAAGACAATATTTAATGGAACTTAATTTTTGTATTATGAATAAATTTAATTGCATTTTTTTAGATATTGGCAAAGAGTTCAATTAATATGGATAAAAAAAAGAGGCTGGGATGCGACCCACACTGATAACTTCCCATCCTGTCTGTCAATTTTTACCAAATTTGCGTACTATTTTTTAAAGTAAAAACGGACTGTTGGATTTTTATAAAAAAATTACTGAATATCGAAAACAATATTTTATGTGATATAAAATAACTTTGAAGCCAATATTTGTAATTTTTGAAAAGCTATTTGAGTCGAAAGTAAATTTTTACCAAGTTTTAGTATTGTTTTTTTTTAGGTTTTTATTTTTTGTAAAAAAAACTGTCAATTCGATTTTTCTCAAAATTTTATCGAATGTTGAAAACAATATTTCTTATAAGACAAAATTAGTAAGAAGCCATTATCTTAAATTTTTAAAATGAAATTTTGAGTCGAAAATCAATTTTTACCACCTTTTATAATTTTATTTTTAGGTTTTTATTTTTTGTAAAAAAAACTATCAATTCGATTTTTCTCAAAATTTGTCCTTATAGTGACAACAATTTTTTTATAAGTTAAAATTAGTTAGAAGCCAATATCTCAAATTTTTGAAAAGATATTTGAGTCGAAAATCAATTTTTACCAACTTTTGTTAAATTTTTGTTAGGTTTTTAATTTTGTTTACAAAAACTGTCAATTCGATTTTTTTCAAAATTTTGCTGAATGTTGAAAACAATATTTCTTATTAGATAAAATAAGTTTGAAGCCTTAATCTCAAGTTTTTGAAAAGATATTTGAGTCGAAATTCTATTTTTACCAACTTTGAGCATTGTTTTCTTTTAGGTTTTTATTTTTTATAAAAATAACTGTCAATTAGATTTTTCTCAAAATTTTATCAGATGTCAAAAACATTATTCTTCGTTGCACAAAATTGTTTTGTAGATGAAATCATATTTTAGTCGTAAAATTTTCGAGGTGACAAGTTTTTTTTTCAGTTTTGTTGATTTATACAAAAAAACGTTAATTGGATTTTTTTCCAAAAATATAATTGTTTTGTATCACGTTACAATATATAATATAAAATTTAATTCAAGTCTCTAGCGTCATTGGTTCATGAGATATTTAGGTTTAACCAAAATGTTTTTTAAACTGGTATGGTAAAAAAACCACCCACGCAATTTTCTTGATAGCCCTTTCTGCATCTATGTGCCTTATTGTCTGTATAACGAAATTTATTTAAAGTCGATATCTCTTCTGGTTCTTGAGCTATGGACGACGAAAAAAACGTCGCGAAAGTACGGACGTACAATTAAATTTTTGTGTTTGAAATTTTAAAGAAAACATATAGCTATATTTTCTGTAAACAACTGATTTATTTGTGTTATTTTATTTAATTACAAATTTTGGATCATTTGTTGTTTTTATTATTGTTTCATTTATGCAAATAAAGATAGTTCTTTAATTACTTTACTTTTTTTGAAAAGTATCATGCGAATTTCAATCTATTTTCAAAATTCATGCATTCTTAAAAATAATTGCACACATTTACAAAGTTAATTATCATTTTGCACATCAATAAATTTTAACCTATTAATTAATAAATCAATAATTTAATTGCATTAATCACATTAATCACAAGGATAAAGCCATTGCATATATCTAGTAACTTGTAGCAGTATATCTATGTATCACTATTTAATACAAATCAATCATTTTGAAATATCCATGAATATTCAAAATTAAGTAAAATGATGGAATGTCATAGATCAAATTGAAAAAGAAGTTTCTATCAATAGTTATGAAAATGAAGTTGTGGGTATATAATTATAGAAGATTGAAAACTGTTAAGATTCATATTTTAAAATATAGCAATAAAACTTTGAAAATTTTGTATGAGAAAATTCAGTTTCGGAGTAGAATGGTAAAATCTACATACAAAATAATATAATTACACGTTTTTCCAATAAGAGGTTTCATTGTTAAATTAAGAAAAACGAGAATTTTTTTATAGAAATCAAAATTCAAATTATTTTAGATTGAAGACTATTAAGATGCATATTTTAAAATAAAGCAATAAAATTTTGAAAATTTTCATAAGAAAATTCAGTTTCGGAGTCGAATGGTGAACTCTGCACAAAAACTTCTATAAATAAATGTTTTTCCAATAAGAGGTTTCATTATTATATTTTTTAGAGAAATCAAAATTCAAATTATTTTATTTTTTAGAAAAAGATATTTTATTAAAAATGAAAGCAATAACAGTTAAATATCCGCTACGGGTACAATACTTTATTTTATCCTTTAAAACTATAACAATTCCCATATTAAAAGTCTTGAATCGATTGTAGAGCAAATATATTATGGTTCATTTGGCCTCAAAGAAAACAGTTTAAAGTTGTTAAATAATAAGATTTCTGTAGTACCCTCTTTAAGAAATAACAGGGAAATTATACGTTTTTTTGAAAAAATTGCAAACTGTGAATTTTATAAATACGTTGTTTCATTATGGTTTCATTTTGAACAGTTTTAAAGTTTCTTAATATCAAATTGGGTGGCGCAACAATCCGTTGAGAACTAGGGCCTAGTGACTTAGAACTCTCAACCATTCCTGTGTGCGAATACTGTTGTCAGTGATGGAGGCGACCAACAGTTTTAAGCCGAATCCGAACGGCTAATTTGAGACAAGAATTACTCTTGGAGAACTTGTCAATTCCTCGCAAGTGGCAGTACCCGTGAAAAAACTTTAGATGGCATAGGCAGAAATCGAACCCAAGACCTTTGGCATGACATTCCAAAATGCACTAACCATCATGCTACGGGTACTACAATTCATCGTTTGGTGAAACGGAATTTGCAAAGTAAAAGCGCAAAGCGCAAAGTAAAAAGTGTTTGGTGAAACAGAGCCTAGATTGTTGTAAGAATGAAATAACTTCCAAAAAATTCTTGAGTCTAGCTTTAACTAAAACATAATACCTTTTCAATCTTTTTTTCTAAAAATTAGGTGCATTTTCTATTTTCCTATTTCCTACCTTCAAGAATTAAATAACTATAAACTGGAAGATTTGTCAATGCATTTAGAAACCAATCTGGTAAGTGAAGAAGTAAATTTTTAGGACAAATTGAATTCATAGGATTTTGATATCCTTTTTTGGATCAGTAAAAAGAAACTAAGAGAGTTTACTTATATGGCTATAAATAGAACATACTCCATACAGAAACAACACTTATCTTAATAAGAAAACCACTTAATTGTAATTGCAAAAGCAAAACAAAGAAGAAACAACTTTAAAAAAATAACAAACATTAACACCCCTAACCAAAGTTTTATCATTCCCTACGCTGTTGAATTTTCATCTGTCAACCATTTTAAAAGGATGTTTGTACCTATCTACAAGCAAACAAAAATAAAATAATAACCAACCCTATTCTTCGTCATCCTTTTTCATAATATTTTTTTTTTTGTATCCTATTTTATACCTTTATTTTTTTTTTTTTCTAACGTCGTCGTCGTCCTCGTCGCCGCCGCCGTATTAACTTTTCTACACTTGTCAGTCGCTTTTTGATATGAGTTTTATTACAGTTTTCCATCATTCTGTCTCTCAGTTTCAGTGTTGTGATTAGATTGCTGTTATTTCTTTCTATGTTTTTAATATAATATTTTTCCTCCGTCATGCTGCTGTCGTATATATTTTATTTTCATGTTTATCTAGAGCACACACACACACATAATACCCAGAAGCCAGAACATATAGAATAAACAAAAAAAAAATAAAATAATAAAAAGAAAAACAGCACCAACAGGATCAAAAAAAGGACAACGAAGATGATGATGATGATGGGTTCATTTCATGCATTGCCCTTTAGTGTTGTGCTAGAAAGTTTTCACAAGTAATTTTGTAAACACTATTCATCTCCTGTGCACACACACATTTTTGTTTTGTTTTTTGAAATGTTTATAGTGCTCGTATGTAGATATGTGGATCCTTATTTTCTTTTTTGAATTGAATTTGTGTTCATAAATCCTTAATTCAAAAAATTTAAAATTTTAACGATATTTTCAGCGTGTCTCATTGTAATTGTCGGGATATAAAGTTAAAAATGCAACTTTTTTAAAAAGTTTGAACAAAAAGGATATTTTTTTCTTTTGAGAAACAAAACAAAGAAAAACTACAAAAAGTTTGAGAATTGTGGTTTTTAAAAATAAAATGTCTAACTTCTTTTTTTTTTTTTTGGTTTTTAAAGTGTTTTAGGTGAAATGCAACATTTTATTCAAACATATCGTTCAAAATGACGAAAGTTTTAAATAAAAAAAAAAAAGAAGAAAACTTTGTCTTAACAAATTGATAGCTTAGAGATACAAATTAGCAATGACCTTTATTTTATATAAGTATTAAAAGTCTTTATAAAATATTTTTCTTTTCATCCTTTGGACTGAGGAGTAAAAACTTAGTTAGACATGGAAAAAGTTTTTCATTTTTTATTTTTTTTGTTCGAAGAGAAAGAAAATAGAAGATTTTGTGGAAATGCTTGAAATTCTTTAGATGACTTGAAGATTAATCTTTTAAAAGTTTATTTTTTCGTATATTTTTTATATCAGATCAAAAGAAGCAGTTTTATGAATCCAAAATAATATTCTTTATAAGTAGTTTATCGAGTGAAACAATAAATCGAAGAAAACATGATGTTGTACACAATCAATCATCAGGAAATCCACATAATCTCCGGACTAGAGATAATACCTTGTGTAGCGAAAACAAGCTTAAAGAAGTCTTAAAGAAGTTTTTTTTTTTGTGTTGGTACTTTTAAATCTCTCTCAAGTTCAAATTAGATTACGTACATGTGTGTTGTGTATATTTTACTGTAAAATGTATTGAAAAAGCTCTTAGCCATTTGTGTCACCATCAACAACAACATCAACATCACAATAAATAAATTTTTCAAACGACTTTACACTTAAAATTTTCCAATCGATTTTGTATGAATTTATATCACATACTTTCCATAGACCTTAATTCGTTTGGATAAATTTAATCTGTTACCAAAACCAGAAACTGAATACAGTTCAGTACGTGTTGTGTGTAAAACCAACCCCTACAAAACCACCCTCTTTTCTTTTGATTTTGAGTATAGGTAAAGGGTGACTTGCCTATAATACACATCACGCATTATTCTTATTTATTTAAGTCACAAATACATTTTGACGCCTTTTCCTTGAGAAAATTTGAGGAGAGTGTGTATTTTATTTTTATTGCCAATAAATTCAATGATTCAAGTGGGTTTTGAAAATTATTATGCTCAAACATCGTCGCATATCCTTCTTTAGGTACTGGGGTGAATTTAGTGTCAAAAGGATATAAACAATGTGGTTTCGAATTTTCTGTGGTGTGGTGAGGTCTGGTGTGTGTGTGTTTTCTGTGCTATGATTTTTATTAGAAAATTTAATAATAATAAAAACAAACATGGTCCATTTTTGTTTCTTTTAAAAAAATTACTCATACCTTCCTGATAAAGGTCTAGGTATATTTTGCTTTCTATTTTTCTCTTGGTCCTAAATACTTTATGTGTTTTCATATAATAATGTAGGTGAACTTAAATTATTATTTTATTATACTTTTTTTTTCTTTATAAAATTATTATTTTTTCCCAACATCCTTTTAGAGTTGACCGCATGTTCAATTTATTTGAAAAATGACTTACATAATAAAAAAGAAAAAAAAAAAGAAAAAGAAAGGTCGGATGTCAAGATTTATGGATACAAATTTTTTAAAAGCTAAAGCTTTCTTCATATCTTATGCTATGCTGCGTGTTATTCCCATTAGATTATAACCTAACCTACACTATAAAAATAATATTTATACGTGTATGTATATATATGTAGATGGAGGTATACCACAAAAAAAAACTTCAACCTTGATTTTTGCATCATTTGCTGAAGATGTTACAAAGTTTGTGGAAAGTTTTTTTTCTTTTTCTTTAAAAGGGTTTAGTTTTTTTTTTGTTCCATATTATAATATAAAAATAATGTTGACAGTGATGTGTATACCTTAATATAGGTACATACATATATACATATACCTACATATGGATATTAAAGTGTGTGACTTTGTTTTGAAAGAAAAATAAAGTGAAAGTGTGTTTTTCTTGAGTTTCTTAAAGGATTTAAACTTTAATTTCAGAATTTTTAATGGTTTTGATCTTTTGTTATGTCAAAAACTTTTATAATTTATTTATCACTGCTGATTTTTAGATTTATTCGATGATGATTTTAGAAAACTTCTCAAGAAAATAATTCTTAAAACGATAAAGAGGAATAGTAAGATGCTTAAGAAAATCTTTTAATTCAAATATTAGAAATCTTTATTAACTTATGGTTACAAATCAGCATAAAAAAGTAAATCGGTTATAATAGTAAAAAAACAGACTAAAATAGTTCAAGAAATTTGTCAGTCCATCAAATCAAATTGGGCACAGATTAATTTCATTCACAAAAAATAGTTAGCGCTAAAGTTCTAAACGGTTAATGGTCTAGTGACTTACTACTTTCAACCATTCCTGTGTATAAGAAATGTCGGGGATGGAGGGGATCTAAAGAGTTAATTTACCGAATCCAAACGGCTAACTGGAGAAAGCACTTTTCATGACAAAAATTACTTAATTAACTAGAGGATTTGTCAATTCCTCGCAATAGTTTTATTTATAACTACAGTAAACGCTCGATATAGTGAAGTAATAAAAACCAGCCATGGTCACTATTTCGAGATTGTTCACTATTTCGAGCGGGAGCCTAGAAACGCTTTCCAAAGTTAAATTTGTTCAAAAATACACATTTTGTTCAGTGTGAAGATAATTATATTTATTTAATGGATAAACTAACATTTAATCAAGTTAAAACAGTTAAAAACAAAAAAAATCATAATACATACTTATTATTACAATTACAATGCTGTACAAACAAACGTAAGAACACAGGAAGAACTTGTGTTCTACTAAATCAAGTGACTACTTTCTTTTGTGATTCAGTGTGAAATAGGCATGAATAAACGTTAAAATTTGTTTAAAGGCAGTCGACATGCTGTAGACGTATTGCCACTGTAATATTCTTGTTTAAACATGAGAAAAAATATATGTTCACTATATCGAAATTTGAATTGTTCACTATTTAGAGTAGTACATGTAACATTTTGGGTGTTCACTATACTGGATAGTTCACTATTCCGAGGTTCACTGTATCGAGCGTCTACTGTATATTTATTTTTGGATTTTTAAATGTTTAAGAAAAATATTTTTTTAACAGAACAAAATTGAACAAACACTTTAGTTTTATAATTTGTAGGCACTTCGTGACCTTTGAATTCTTAAAAAAATAAATAGTTACTTGAAAAACTATTAAATTTATTACCTCTTTAAAAATTATTATTTTTCATATATCAAAACGAACATACAACAGCATTTTGTGTAAGATACAAAAAAAGTTTGAGGTCAATATTTTGTTTTGCTATCAAGTCGTAAACCATTTTTTAACAGTTTTTGGTTGTTTTGAAAGTTTTCATTTCTTGCGAAAAAAAATTGTCAATTGGATTTTTCTAAAAAAAATAACACAAAGTTAACAAGAATACTCTGCATACTATAAAATTTGTTTGATTTCAATACCTGTTTTTGTTCTCGAGATATTTTTGTCTTAAAACAATTTTTACCAATTTTTAGTAAATTTTTTTGAAGTTTTTTATTTCTTTTAAAAAAATCAATATAAGATTTTTCTAAAAATTATATTATTTTGAAAACAATATTTTAAAAAAATGAAATCATTTTTAAGTCAACACTTTATTCTTGAGATATTCCAGTGGAAAATCAGTTTAACTAATTCTGTGGTAGGTAAAATTATTTCTAAGCCTACATTTTTAATTGCTACCAAGGTATTTCCACTAACTTTTGGGAGTCGTTTTCTCCATACAAATTTTCGAGAAGTCAAAAACGCAATTTTTGGGTGCATACATTTTTTTTTGAAGTAATACCGGTTTTTGTTCGGAAAATATTTGAAGTGAAAATTGTATTGATTCATAAAAATAAACGTTTGTTGGAATTTTTTAGAATTCATCCCAAATATGAAAGACGTCAAAATATGTGATAAAAAACATTATTGAAGTCACTAGAGTTATTACTTCAATAGGTAAAGGGTGACTTATTTTTTACTTTCATAAATTCATAAGTAAAAAAACAACCATTCAATTTTTTTGAAAGTCTTTCTGCGTCTTTCAATGATATCATCTGTAAAACAATATTTATTTAAAGTCGATATCTCTTTTGGTAAACCGAATGTACGGACGTATGAAAAAGTTAATCAATATTTTATAATTTGCTTCGAAAACTCTAAAAAAAAAACAGTACTTAAGACATTTTTGAAAACATATTCAAAATTCTATGCATTATTGTGCTATTTTATGTCTGGTTTTCAAACTGGTTAATAAAAAATTTTTTAGAAATAATTTATTTACTTTTTTTTTAATTTGAACATTTTAATACCGTTTGGTTTGAAAAAAATCTCTAAGCTCTGCACCTAAGGTTGTTGTATGATTCGAGAGATGTCATTGTTTTTAACAAACTAGGATTAAAAATTTAGAAAAATAAAAGCTTTTTTTTAACTTCTCATAGGAAGTTATTCTAATCTATCCGATTTGTCGAATTGAAAATTTTGACATTTCTCAACGTTTAAAGGTTCCTGGAGTCCAAATAAAAGATTTTTAGAGAGATGTCTGTGCGTGCGTGTGTACTTGCGTTCGTACATCCGTACGTTTGGAAAGTTTTTTACGTCGCCCATTGCTCAATAACCAGTAGAGATATCGACTTAAAATAAATTTTGTTATACAGGTAATAATGCAGAAAAATACAGAAAGGTCTCTCAGAAAAATTGAGTGGGTGGTTTTTTTTCACCATAGCAATTTAAAAAAAAACGTGAAAATGTTGGTTAACCAAAAATATCGCACGAACCAATAACGGTAGAGACTTGAATTAAATTTTATATTACACATATTGTAACGTGATACCAAACAAGTATAGTTTTGTAAAAAAAATCCAATTAACGGTTTTTTTATAAATCAAAAAAACTGAAAAAAATATTTGTCACCTCGGATATTTTACGAACAAAAAATGATTTTATTTCCAAAATTATTTTGTGCTAAGAAGAAGAACGTTTTTGACATCTGGTAAAATTTTGAGAAAAATCAAATTGACAGTTTTTTTATAAAAAATAAAAACCTACAAAAAAAAACATTACTAAAAGTTGGTGAAAATTGATTTCCGACTTAAATATCTTTTCAAAACTTTGAGATATTGGCTTCCAACTAATTTTATCTTATAAAAAATTTTGTTGTCAACATTCACTAAAATTTTGAGAAAAATCGAACGGACAGTTTTTTTTTTTACAAAAAATAAAAGCCTAGAAAAAACAAAAAACATTACTAACCGTTGGTAAATAATGATTTTCGACTCAAATATCTTCCAAAAATTGAGATTATGGCTTCAAACTAATTTTGTCTTATAAGAAATATTGTTTTCGACATTTGGTTAAATTTTGACAAAAATAAAATTGACAGTTTTCTTACAAAAAATAAAAACCTGAAAAAAAAGATACTAAAACTTGGTAAAAATTTACTTTCGACTCAAATATCTTTTAAAAAATTAAAAATATTGTCTTCAAACTGATTTTATCTCACAGAAAATATTGTTTTTGACATTCAGTAATAATTTTTTATAAATATTCAACACTCCGTTTTTTCATAAAAAATGAAATCTACAAAAAATAGTACGCAAATTTGATAAAAATTGATGTTCGGTTCTCGATATCTCGTGAAAAATAGAAGGTATTGACTTCAAATTCATTTCATTCATCCATTTTGTATTTGTTTATATAAAAAATAAAAACTTTTAAAATTGGTAAAAATTGGTTTTTGACTAAAGATCTCGTTAGCAAGAAAATCTTGAAATCAAACTATTTCATTATATGCAATATATTGTTGGTAATTTTTTAAATATTTTTTCTTTTGAAATTAAATGAACTAAAATAAATTCCTTTAAACTCGAAAATTATTTTTCAAACATTTTGATTTGTTGATATTTTTGCAAAATAAATATTTTGATGAACATTTTTTAATAAAAAAAATAAAATTTAAATTTTATTGAACAAATTTTAAAACTACTTTATTAAAATAGTTTGTATTTGTTGTGGTATGATTTTTAGAAATACTGTCTTTATTAATATTTAAAACAACCTGAAGTCATAATGTGATGAAAATCGAAAACAGACCAAATTAGTTTCTTAAAAATCAGGAACTCGATTTTTTTTACAAATGTTAGACCTATTTTCTTGTTTGATTCAAATTATATTCTTTTCTTTTAAATTAATGGACAAAATTAATCCCTATATATTGAGTATTTGCAAATGAACACACAAAGTTTTTCCTTTTTTGTTTATCTAAGGCACGAACTACGACCAAAATAATTATTTGTTTATTTTATTCATGATTCAAAAATATCCTTTTTTAATTTGATTATATTTTCCGTATAAAAAACAAATCAATTTAGGACACAAAAGAAGTACGAGTATAAAATACAGAATTTATATTTTTGCAAAGTTCAATCTCTGCAAGTCCCATCGTTGGAAAGAATCCCTAATAATTTCTTGAACTTATAATCTCTGTTATATTATTATTTAATCATCATTAATATTTAAGGTAAGGGCCGTCATTTTAATAACATGATTATTTATTTATTTATTCTTCTTGCAGGTTACAATACTTTATGGAGAGTACATTAAAATCAAACATTATATTTACAAATTGACAGTGGTAAAAACATAGTGTTACAACAAATTCAATACAACTTTCTTAATATCTAACATATTTTTATTAAAATCAATAACAAATTCAAATTCGTTAAAAGCAATACAAGAAGCAGTTATTGGATTATGTTTTGCATAATTTGTGCTATGAAAAGGAACATGTAGAAAATTACCATTTCTAGGACGCAAATTCCGAGATGGAACATATACATATTAAACTGAGACAACAAAAATGAACAATTTATGTTAGAGTTGAGCACATCGTAAGCAAAGAGTACTGAATACAATTTTCTTCTAGATACTAAAGGTTTTAAGTCAATTAAAGCACATCTGGCCTCATAAGGTGGCATATTTGAATAATTATAAAGCTTTCGTAAAGTAAATTTTGTAAATCTTTTCTGAACCTTTTCAATCCTTAAAATACTTGATTGTGTAAAGGAATTCCATATTATACAACAATATTCAAGTAAAGGTCTTACAAGGGATACAAAAAGAGTTTTTAAAGTATAAGGATCTTCGAATGACTTAGAAGTTCTTGAAATTAATCCCAACATGGCGTTAGCTTTTGAAATAACATTATCAATTTGGAGAGAAAACTTCATATTCGAGTCAAAAATCACACCAAGATCCTTTTGATTTATTAACCTCATTAAAAACTGATTCTTAATTTTGTAATCAAAACATATTGGATCCTTTATTTTAGAAAACGTAACAATACTATACTTTTTTTACATTAAAATTTAAACCATTTATGAAACACCACTTGGTAATACGTATTATCAATATCCAATTGAATTTTACTAGCATCTGATGAAGAACTTACAGAACTAAAAATCTTGAGATTATGAGCATATAAAAGACATCTAGAACTTTTAATACAATTCGGTAAATCATTTATAAATAAAATGAAAAGAAGTGGACCACGATGACTACCTTGTGGTACACCGGAAAATGTTGTATTTCATTGGAAAGAACATCACCAATTTTAACATATTGTCTTCGTCCAACCAAATAGCTTCTGATCCATTTTAGAAGATTCGAGTTTACTTCACCATTCTATCATATCTTCAGTTTACTTTTTCGTAAAACTTTTTCCAGTTAAAAAAAGATTGATAATCTTCATTGAACAAACACAATCCTTAATCTTTTCTGGTATATTACCTTCTATTTACAAGCAAACCATTATTGGTTACATAAAATAAGATTTTTGGTTTGGTGAAACAAGATTATTGTGGTTGTGGTTTGTAAAACCGAATTAATTAATAAGTTATCAAATAAAACTAAATCCAAATCCGATAAAGTACAAGACAAACTAAAATTTTCTTAAATTTATATTTGCTTACATAAATGTACAAATTCACATACATACATATATCCCAACATGCATTTTCATTGAGTAAGGAACTTTTAAGTTTCAAGCTTCTCAAGCAAATAAACTAGATCGAAATGTATATGATATGTATGTATGTACTTATCAAAACCATCAGATGCTGCAGTTTGATATAGAGTTGCAAGAGAGCTCACCCTCTTTCTAAAAAAAAAGGATAAAATATCCTTGAATCTTTGATGAAATTTCCTTGTTTATGTGTATACATTTGTATATGTATTTTTTTTGTTTCTTCGTTCCCTCAAAACAACTTTTTTTTTGTTGTTATCTTTTAAAAGTATAAACTTCTTTAAAGGGAATAATCCACCGACTAAGTAGTTGTAAGTTAGAATTCATATACTCGTACTCCTATAATCTACCTTCCTACCCTCCTACATAAAAAGTGTATGTAAAAGTAAATAAATACATGTTGATGTTGTTATATAGCACCGAAGAGAGAAAGCAGCAGCATTTTGAAGAACATCCCGACTTTTCTTTGTTTCCAAAGGTATAACGATTTAATCTCAAACAGAAAGAAAAAAAAAGAAAAACTTATGTTATTCCCAAGGATATCTGATTTACAGAACATTCTATGATGTCTAATCTGATGGGATGTTTTTCTGTTCACCATAATCTATTGTTCAAAGTTGACTAACATTTGTACAAATAGAAAAAGCTGTGGATTGATATATATGTATATGAAGGTATGTAGGTGGTACATTACGCAACACAAGAATTTTTAAGCGGATTTCCTTTTAGAAAAAGACGACAGAGGGGACAGAGGGAAAGCAAAAAAAAATAAAAGGAAATCGATATTTTTTCCTTTTTTCCAAACATTTTTGTTCAACATCATCGGAATGGCAGCAAATGTGCTAAAGTACAAACTTCAAAATTTATTCATTTCAATTTCAATATTTTCAATTACTCACTCTACCCTAGGCAGTAAGCACATAGGTAGTGGTATAGAGTAACAAATAAATTAAATCAAAAATACAAAAAAATAAGTTGGTTTTTGAACAATTTACCTACTTTATGACGAGTTAAATGAATAGCATCAAATCGGCTCGAGTGCCCATAAATCATCATCATCATCATCATCATCGCCAACAACATCCCAACATCATCAACGCATTAACATCCTTGAAACTTAACCTATTTTACATACAAAATTATATTCATTTGCATCTACGAGTCCATATAGCTACTTATGTACGTACATACATACACCTACTTTACTTATAGGCAGGTTTAGATGATTATGTTTATATATACATTCAAACTTAACTCGTGCCCATAACACAGTTAGCTTAACCTTCTTTACGCTTTTCAGTCTGCACTCTCTCTCTCTCTCTCTCATGAGTTGGAATTTTAATTGAAAATTGGAAAAGTTACCCACAAATAAACTCAGTCTTTCTCTCTGAACATTGAAACCATCAACCAACATCCTTCCTTTCCTTCAACAAGGACTAAACATTTTCATTGTAACAATTTACTGTGTGTTATGTACCAAAGTATGCATGTGTATATGTTTATGTTAAATGTTGGTACTATTCTTCAAAACATCAACATTCAACAGAAAAAGGAAAAATTGTAAAAAGTGAAAAACAACATTGGTGCACATAATTGGCATTTGATGAAAATACTTACTCTTTGAACTTTACCTAGTTTTGTTAACAGGAATATACAAGGAGTAAATTTATACATACAATTTATTCCGTTTTTGAATAAGCAAAACATTTTTTTTTTTTTTAATTTATTTTTATTTTTTGTTGAGGAAGGAGGAAAGGTAAGTTGTGCCTGGGAAACCAAATGTCAAACGAGCTCCACACATACAACTTCACACACCGCAGTCACAACTTCTATATAGTCTGCATTTGGAGCTCTTCCCGTTCTTTTGTGAGTTTGGGAACAAAAATAAAGTTTAAGTACTTTTTATTTCCCGTTGTCGTCGTCGTCGTCGTCATCATCATCGTCGTCATCGGTTGAAAGGAAATAAATGCTAACTGCATTTACCAACCTTGTCGATAAGTTTTTCTTGTGTCTCACTATATCAAAACAGGTGAAATATTTCACACAGAAAACTCGAACAAAGTACATACATACATACATGCATACATATGTACATCTATGCGCCAGGACAAAGGAAGAAGCGAAGGATATTTTAGAAAACAATTGTTCTAGCTAGAGCATTATCAAGGAGTGTTGGTTATGTTGGTTGAGTGACAATAGAAAGTTTGTTGCTTGGCTTCTGCATTTGCAATAGGTTTGGTTTGTGCAGGTGTAAAGGATAATGGTCGAAGTGGTATGTGTAGTAGCTTTTTTCTGCTGGTTTTGAAGTCACTTCTTTTCTCAAATTCAATGCATTTTTTATTTAAAATCAATTCAACTTTATTGTTGAGAGGTATCTACTTTAAAAAGGATGTCAAATATAATACAAAAGCTATACGAGTATATAAGGTTGAAAAAACATAAGCTGAAAAATTGAAAAAATAACTTTAGTTTCCTATGAAGTGATAGCTATTGTGATATTTTTCATCTAAAAATTTGTATACCTTTTTTGTATACACGAAAATTCTCTTCCTGAGTTTTGTCTGTTTTTTTTTTTTAATTTTTTTAAGGAAGACATGCCCTGGACAGGACTCACAGGACGAACGATACAAAAAATAAATATCTAAAGGGAATTTTAATTCAGTGGGATTAATTATTTCACTTAAGAATATTTTCATTTACACTAATTAAGATTAATAATAAAAGTTACAAAAAAAAAAGGACTAAAACGTTTGCTCTCTGAAGGTATCTCTTATTCTGTTTTCCCACACTCTTTAGAGTCGGTGTCTGCATAAGCTTCTAGAGGTAGGTAGGTAAGGATCTGGAGGCATTTAAAATTTTGTTTGTAACAATTTTTTTTTTTATGATGACGATGATGATGATGGGAACAAATTAGAAGAGAGTTTTAAGACACACAAACAAAAAAAAAATTTTCAATTAGACACTTCATTAATTTTTTAATGAAGATAAAAAAGTGAGTCCTTGGGAAAATTTTGTTGTAAAAACTTAAAAAACGTCTGTTTGCGTTTTGTTTTTTTTTTTTTTTTGTTTTTTTTAAAGAATAAAAAATGTGTTGTAGGGAGGGCGTCTCCGTAAATTTATTTTTTTTTTTCATTCTTGTGACAAAGTTATATTAATTTATCAAACTGTGAGAAACATTTTTGTGTAGCTATATTTTGTGGTAATCGGTGATAATACTGATAAAGTGGTTTAAAAACAATAAAAGAAAGATGAAGGCAAATGCGATGAGCTTAAACAAATTACTTCATTTAGAAATAACTGAAGGTTTTAAAGTAAATTAGCATGTTCCTCGTGTTCAAAGAATTAAGCCATTAAAATTATTTTTATTCATTTTCTTGAAGTCCGAATGTCAGGTTTGTTTCTTTTAAGATTGTTGAAAATATTTTTTGGTAAAATTTACAAGTAAACATTTTCCTTAAATTAAAAATGTAAAGGAATTTTTAAATAAAAAAAAAAAGAGGCTGGGATGCGCCCAACAATGATAACTTCCCATCTCGTCTGCCAATTTCTCTTGCTTAAAAGGTTTGTAGGTTTTTCGTATTTTGTTAAAAAAGTTGTCAATTCAATTATTCTAACAAATTAACTAACAATTACCAACAATATTATGCATATGATGAAATAGTTTGATTCCAAAACCAATTTTTAATAATTTTAGTAGCATTTGCGTACTATTTTTTGTAGATTTCAATTTTCTATGAAAAAACTAACTGTTGGATTTTTATAAAAAAAATTACTGAATATCGAAAACAATATTTTCAGTGAGATAAAATTAGTTTGAAGCCAATATCTTTAATTTTTGAAAAGATATTTGAGTCGAAGATCAATTTTTACCAACTTTTAGTAATGTTTTTTTAGGTTTTTATTTTTTGAAAAAAAATTGTCTGTTCGATTTTTTTTTAAATTTTACCGAATTTTTCAAAGAATATTTCTTATAAGAAAAAAATAGTCTGAAGCCATAATCTCAAATATTTGAAAAAATATTTAAGTCAAAAATCAATTTTTACTAACTTTTAGTAATTTTTTTTTAGGTTTTTATTTTTTGTAAAAAAAACTGTCAATTCGATTTTTCTCAAAATCAAACCGAATTTTGAAAATGATATTTCTTATAAGAAAAAATTAGCTTGAAGCCTTAATCTCAAGTTTTTGAAAAGATATTTGAGTCGAAATTGAATTTTTACCAACTTTGAGTAATGTTTTTTTTAGGTTTTTATTTTTTATAAAAAAAAATGTCAATTAGATTTTTCTCAAAATTTTATCAGATTTTAAAAACATTATTTTTCGTTGCAAAAAATTGTTTTGGAAATGAAATAATATTTTAGTCGTAAAATTTTTGAGGTGAACAAATTTTTTTTTTAGTTTTTTTGATTTATAAAAAAAACGTTAATTTAATTTTTTTCCAAAAATATGCTTGATTTGTATCAGGTCACAATATATAATATAAAATTTAACTCAAGTCTCTAGCGTCGTTGGTTCATGAGATATTCAGGGTTAACCAAAATGTTCACCTTTTGTTTAAACTGCTATGGTAAAAAAACCACGACCGCAATTTTCTTGACAGCTTTTTCTGCCTTATTATCTGTACAACAAAATTTATTTGGAGTCGATATCTCTTCTGGTTCTTGAGCTATGGACGACCAAAAAAAACGTCGCGAACATACATACGTACACACGCACGCACAGACATCTTTCTAAAAATCTTTTATTTCGACTCTTGGGACTTTGAAACGTCGAAAAATGTCAAAATTTTCAATTTGACAAATTACAATAACTTCCTATGGGAAGTTTATAACTATGCTATCATAGGGAACGGGTCCTACTATAAAGACATTAACTCTTTGACAGTTGATAGCGGCCATAGTCTTGAAGATTTACATTTGTCATTTATTCAGTTAGTTTTATAAAATTGCTATTGACAAATAACACGTAAAAGTGAACTTGTATTTTTAAAATGTGTCCTTTTGTTTTTTTTTTAAATGTGTCATTTTCAAAATGCAATCAAAAGTATGTTCATTTCATCTAGATGAAATTATTTCGTAGCCCATCAATCTATTAACTTAATATAATAAAAAGTTTTGCAAGAAGAGAAGTTAGACAGCTGTTACTTTTGGATATCTCATATTTTGACATTTGACAAGTAAAAACTACGCCCTTACTAAAAATGGCTTAGCCAAGGTACTGAAATTGACGTACCAAGCAGTTTCCAATTTAAAAAGAAAAGTTTCCTGACAATGATAATTTTCGAAGAGATGGTAATAATTGGAGCTTTGATACCACGTGAAAGATAAAGTTTATGCCAATGCTCTTTAGTCGATTCAAGACCTTAAAGATGAAATTCGTAAAGTTACCGGGGGCATACAGCCGATTATACATTCAACATTTTAAGAGAAGAATTTTGTAAGACGCTTATATCGTTTTCACTACTTCCTAAATTTTCTTTGCAATACAATAAACATCAACTGATTGCTCTACAAAATACTCTCTTTTTCTTACATATCAAAACGAAACCCATTATTGGAAAACCCTATACAATTTCACATATACAAACATACAATATTACAAATTCTTTGGAATATTTAACAAATCATAGCAAATTAGAATTGACTAAAATTTCAAATAAATAAAACTTGAGTAATTTAAAATTTTCGATTTCTCTCTCACGACACCAGAGATATCCTTTACTTTTACTTTGAGGTATAACTTTAAATTTACCATATAGACCACTAACTACTATTCATTTAAATGAGTTAGTTACTGTACTTCTATAAGGATATATTATTCCAACCAAAAGTTTAACAAAACTATTCTATTTCATATTCACAAAATCTGTCTCAATTTCAAACTTAACTAACAATGTACAACACTAACGTCCTCGTCGTCGGTCGTAACACAGTACATAGAACTACCTTCAACCGCAATACCTATACTATACAATCTACATAATAATTCAAAGTTTGTTGCCTTTAAAATAACTTTTCTATGTACCTATAGTAGATTATAGCCTTAGAAAATAAGTACCTACATAGGAAGTTCTTCTATAGGAGTATAAAGTTTCCTTTTCAGTTGCAGTTCAGTTTCAGTCGAATATTGTTACTTTGTAATTGTATGTGTGTATTTGACTTATAAACCAATACCTATAAGAAGAGAATTTTCTTTTGTGCAAAATATAGTTTGTTACCAATATACCTAAACCTAAGAAGTCTCTTTTCTAACTTTATACCTCTGCTGGTTTAGATGTCTGATAACTTCAATTTCAAAAACTCTACAATATCTATACATAAAAATAAGTGCATGTTTTATACACTACACACATACATCTATATAAATGCCTTTTATGAAAGGTTTTGTAAATTTTAACAATAGATACAGAAGTTAGGATTTTGTTAAGGAAAGAATGAATGTAACATTTGAAATCACCTGCATATTATACGCATTTAGATTCTACGAATCACTAACTAAACTTTTACAGGAAGGAAATAGAAGTTATTCAAGTTACAATGAATGAGTTTGACTTTTATTTTATTTTTTTTTTCAAATATTAGTATAAGAAATAACTAGGATGGTTTTGAGTGAGCTTAAGGGAAATGTAAATTTGGTAAATTCTAAGAAATTGTTGAATGATGGGCATTAAATTGTGTTGAGGTAAAATGTTTGTTCAACCTTTAAAAGAGAGTCTGTATATAAGTTGCATGAATATAATTAAATACTCTGAATCGTATGAACTTAGTCTTGTAGTTCAAGACTTGGAGCAGAGGTTTCTGAGCATTTGAGATAAAAAATTGTTTTCTACTTTTTAATTAAATCATGAGGAAAATCTTAATTTCATTATATTTACATAACAAAATATAAAACTTCCGAAAAATTTCAAAAAATTTCTTTCTAGATATTTATTTATGTAACCTTACAAGTTGCAGTGAAGGATTTAAGAACGAATGTGTTGAAAAATTTTGGCATATGCATACTTGAAATCATTAATAGCAGTAATTTTGTCAGCTAACCGGAAAGACTACAAATGAAAACTACTACGAATCTTAAAAACATTAAAAAGAAAGCTTCTATTTTTATTAGGTTAAAGTCAACTTAATTTTTGAAAACTTATTTTCGGGTTTAAAAAAACATTGAGCACCAAAAATTGTATGTTAATTATGAACTAAGTTAAATTTTGGAGAATTTTTTTTAACGTAACATTGAAAGTGATTTAATCTGTCCGATTTAGAGGATTGAAAAATTTCAAAAAATTTCAAAAATTAAAGGTCTTTTGAAGTTTAGCAACGGATTTTAAATAGGTGTCATAAGCTTGAAACCCCTTATTTCTGTGACTGTATGACAAAATCATGCAGAGATATCGTCAACATACATACATACATATACAAATCAAATCGATCAATCCATTTAATGAGGTTTTCCATGGGTACATTCAGATTTCCTTCATAATTTTTTTGTTTGTTTATCATTATATTAGTGTAACTTCGTGTACATGCTGACAAGTGTGGTAGAGCTGTCAAATTCCCAGCTAAACATTTGTTAAGAATTGTATTGGTAGAAAGAAAAATAAATCTCCCAAAAAATCCAGATCTGCAGATTTAATCTTAAATCAAAAATAATTCAATTTATTTTGCCCCATGGAATGCAAAAACAGGAGAAATTTGTGTTTTGACAGATCTAGATCAAAAATAAATTTATTTCATTTACCCATGGAAAACCCAAAAGTTTCAGGTGTATGCAGCGCCAGTGGAGAGTGTATTTCGTTTTACACATAGTAACATCAAGAAAGGCTTTCAAAACAATTCAGTAATTGTTTTTTTTTCACCATAGCAGTTAAACAAAAATTATGGACCAAATATCTTACGAACTAATGCTATTTGTTATGTAACGTTAATGGCTGAATCACAAACACGCTTCAGCTTTGGCATCGCCTGACGTTTACAAGTTCAGCCATAGGAATTCAATGCATGCTATCACAATGGAGCTTCGAACTTACGTTTCGTTTGACAATCGTAAGGAAAAGAACGTAATGTAACGTAATGTGACTCCAAACGGAAGCTCTAGTTCAATTATCTGAACATTTGCTTTGTCTGACAGCTCAACAGCTGTAAAATAATGTGAACAAACAAAATATTTGCTCTTTGGAGGGATGAAATAATAGAAATGTTATTCAAAGCAACCTCGAAGCAGGCCCACCGTAACGCAGACAAAGCCGAAGCTGAAGCGTGTTTGTGATTCAGCCATAAAGTGCCGACGGGAAAACAAACATCATTACACCTTTAGTTGGTCTGTTGTGATACCAGATAGATTTTAAGATCTATGTTCATATGTGCCTTACTCGTTGAATCAGTATGAGCTAGAAACTAAGCGTTATATACAAAAGATGTCAGAATTTCTAAGATCACTAGGATCATTGTAGTAAAAGTCTAAAAGGTGTAGTGTTCGTTTTTGTGATAGGGTAGGACACGAACATAGAGACACTGTCTCCTTTTCTTCTTCATCCATGCAGCTTCTTCCAGAACCGTTTGCAGAAGTTTCAAGTCGAAAAGCATGCCTACCGATTAAGCAGTGCCCTGTAAGGACTTTTATAGCGGAGTTGATGTGCAATCTTAGAACAGAAATGAGTTTCTTAGAGCGTTTAGCATCAAGTATTGGCCAAATTAATTTAGTTGACCGCAAGTGATTGTATTAGTTGTATTAGACCATAATATGTAGTTTGCTTTCTTTATGGTTACATGATTTAGCGTAAGCTTACAATTAATTAGGGTTATACCGAACCGATGTTTGATTTGTTAACCAACAAAGTGAAAGTTGTTCTATTTTTGTAGGTTCGTCAGCTTTGCAGTTTACTAGAATGTCTGGAATAAGGTGAATGTTGAACTGCTCGCTCCGTCATCTCTAAAAGAGATGATCGAGAGTTTTGGGCTGCTAGTGAGTTTAAGTGAGACAGAGTTCAATGATTTTATGGCAGCTTAATAAATACATATATTAGGAGGCGCAGCAGTCCGTTGAGAACTAGGGCCTAGTGACTTACAACTCTCAACCATTCCTGGATGCTAGTAATGTTGTCAGGAATGAAGGGGAACTATAATTTTAAGCCGAATTCGAACGGCTAATTTGAAGAAGCACTTTTCATGATAGGAATTACTCTTGGAGAATTTGTTAATTCCTCGCAAGAGGCAGTACCCGTGAAAAAAAACTTCTTAACAATACAATACAAATTCTTCACCTTAAATATTTTACGAACAAAGTATGGAAAATATTTGTATGCAAGGTAGAATAACGTTTTTTAAATGTGACTAATTTTTGGAACTATCTATTTATCATTCTTTCTTACCTACAAAAAATTGGTAAATATTATCTTGAACACACAAAACGGCATTGTTGTCGGAATCATTTCGTTCTATACAAAATATTATTATTTTGATTTTCAACCTAAATATTTTATAAATTTATAAAGATATTGACTTGAAACTTATTTCATCTTATAACGTCGTTTAAACTTTGTAAAATCTAAAAAAAAACAATAGACATTTCGTTTCACAAAAATCAGTTTTTTAAACAACAATTGCAAAACCAAATTCGAAGTTATCAGTGTGGGTCACATTTTAAGGCCTTTTTTTATTTTTAAACCAATGAATTTTTATAAACTCTGAAAGTTTAAAATTCTTCAACCAGGGATCTTAATTAAATGCACAAACGTGAAGACTGACAGATATAGTTTTTCACAATTCTACACCAGCCAAGCTGCAGATAAAAACCTCAACAATTTTCTTTTGGACAAATGCTGAAAATTGTTTGCAAGATTTTTTCCAACTGAATTAAATATTGAAATATATTAAAAAGTAAATATTGCTTTGTTTCTCTAAGAATATAAATTTATACAAATCTGTCAGCCAGGAGATATTATTTTTGATTTATCTTCAGATTCATGTTTTTTCTTTTAATTTCAGTTGAATTACTATACCCATTTCGAATATCTTTTGGCACCTTTTAACCCTGGTTAGCCAAATCATTGTAAGTATTTTTAAAAGTATTTTTATTTTTTAATATAAAACTTTCAGCCAAAAATTTTGGGGTATAGGTATTTCGTGTGTTAAAAAGACGAGTTTGAAAATTAATTTTTGGCAACCAATATTATCAAAAAATAAACCATTCATTTCGTGTGCGCGTTAAAACGCTGAAACCCTTTAAAAAAAAAATAGAAGAAGAATTTTCTGCACATATGTGGTCCAAAAGTTTGGCACAAAAACTTCTTCACGACACATTGTCGTTGATTTGGCTTTAAACTCTGATAATAATATCGTCTACATACATTTATATGAAAAAGTTTGTACGAGTACCTAATATGAATAACAATTTATTTTTATCTGTTTGTTTTTTTTTTTTTGATACCGTTGCCATCACTACCGTCACCGTATTTGAGGGTGTCTGCAATAGCAATTTGTCCCGTTATCTATCTAACTTTATAGGTATATATGGTATGTAATATGTACCGTACATATAGTTACATAGATTTAGTATTTTTTGATTTTTATCTTTATTTTTATCTTTATCATTTTCTTTTCGTTATATTGTCATCGTTGTCATCACACATGGATATGCTATGCACATTAAGCAATTCTTATTCTGTTTTTTTTTTTTTGTTTTTCTTTCTTTCTATTATTCCTTCCAACAACAAAAACCTAAGCTTGATGATCCTTGCCAAAAAAAAAAACACTTGAAATAGTGAATGGAATTGCTATGTATGTGCTTGTGCATGTGCTGCCGAGTGAATATGTTGACATAGAAACGGTGAAATAAGTCGTTTTTTGAACTTTTATCGCACGTTCAAATAGTAAAATAGAATTCGCTAACGAATAAAGGTAGATAAAAGGTACTTAGAGTCCTTAATACCTGCGAATAAAAATTCGCGCGAATGAACAAGAAAAGAAGAAATACAAAAAAAAAAGAAAAACAGTGAGTTTATGTTCAGCGGATTATAATATTAAGGACTCACTGACAACCAAAATAAGTAGGTTAAATGAACTTAAATGAGTCGAGAGCATCAATTAAGGTTTTATAATTTTTTTTTTTAAATGCACATTACACTCTTATGTATGTACTTTTTTGTATTTTTAGATACTCGAGAATCTTAATAAGAATGATATTTTTTCAACAAAATTGATTTTTGATTGAACTTGAAGATGAGAATGTTTTAACTCAAAGAACAAGTTCGAAACGGAAACCCTTATAAGTTGATTTGGCAAACAATTATTCTGATCCGGTACTTTTTAATTCCATTGCCTTAAGTGAAATAAGAATGAGAAAATCAGAATGATAGTAAATTGTGATAAATTGAAGAAAAAGAAAACCAATTCAACAAAAGAAACTCATAATTTCATGGTTAAGTTGATAATAATTATTAATCACAATGTTAATGAGGTGTATGAATTGAAAGTTTAAAAATGAAAGGAAATAAGTTCCAATAATAATCAAATAAAAGTTCTTGTTAAGTTTGTCGATTGGTGGATTGAGGAAATAGGGTGTAATTAGTTAGCAATTATATAGCATTTTAATGATTGAAATAAATTAGTGATTTTTGTTTGTTGTTAGGAAAAAAACTTCTTCAAACAACTAATTTTAATTTTTCTCCACAATTGAAAAAATTCACAGAATAATAATGTTTGTGTTTTTTTATCTTTTTAACTACGATGCCAGTAAATTCATTTTAAATCGATTTAAACAAATTATTTCACGGATTTATGAAATAAAGTTTTAAATGGTTCACTTGGGCGTATACGCACTATTTGTAATTTTAATTATATGGAGAATTGTTCTTCATTTTTGTTTGCGTACCGTTCATATAAGAAGATAAAGTAAACAATATATTTTTGGGGCAATGCAATTATTGAAAAACAATATTTTCTCACTTCTAGATATTTTATGTATCTCATTGCAGGAGGGAGAAAGTCAAAAATGAATTAATTATTTTTTTACGAATTTTTGTTTTTCTCTTTATGTTGGCTCAAAAAATAAAACAGTTTTTTTTTTTTGTAATTATTTTGAAATTTTTTGTTCATAGAACTTAATTTTTCAAGACTTTATTTGTTGTGAAACTGCAAAGTAAAAACATAAAGATTTGAAAAAAAGACACTTCTATATTTACAGGATGAGTTTAGAATTATCCAAAACAAAAATCATTAGAAATAGTCGAATACGAATTTGGATTTTTATTTAAGAACATATTTTATTAAAATAGTTTATGATTTTTTTCTATATTGAGAACAAGAAAAATTAAAAATTAAATACAACGTTAAAAAATAAAATGAAAATTTGGTTAAAATAAATAAATTTGATGGCGCAACAGTCCGTTTAGAACTAGGGCCAAGTGACTTACAACTATCAATCATTCCTGTGTGCGAGAACTGTTGTTAGGGATGGAGGGGATTTACAGTTTTAAGCCGAATCCAAACGGCTAATTTGAGAAAGCACTTTTCATGACAAGAATTACTCTTGGACAATTTGTCATTTCCTCGCAAGAGGCAGTACTAGTGAAAAAAAAGCTTTAGAGGACATAGGAAGGGATCGAACCCAAGACCTCTAGCATGACAGTCCAATGCACTAACCATCATGCCACGGGCCTGAAAATTGTAAGCATTTATTTTTATTTATTTCTTAAGAAATTCTATGTCAAAACATAATTTTTATTTACCATATTTAAAATATTTTTTGAAGAAAACCTTAAAAACGTAGTTTTTTCTTCAAAAAACAGTTGTGTTTAAAAAAAAAAAATAATATTTATTTCTGTTACTCCACTTCAAACGGTTTGTCTATAAATGCCATTATTTTATTCCTTTTGAAATATTACAATAAAGAAGCTATTTAATATTACAATAATTTTATTTCTCAGACATTTTTATGATACAATACCAGAAAAAGGTATCATAAAAGACACATAGGTACTATTTAAATTTACATGATTGTTGTATTTACATTTTTCTACCATAATAGAATTTTTTCAATGTTCCTAATGGTACTTATCCAACAGTATATTGCCATAATATCATGTTTCATGGAAGAAAAATCTATACAAATAGCCAATATTTTGTTGTAAAATAAAAGCACAGTTTTGTAAATCGAGGAAAAGTAAAGATAAAACACATTTTCTTTCAATTGTATTTTAGGAAGAAATGATTTTTGTATATTTAAGGGAAACATTTCTTTAAACTGATTTTGTTTGGGATTGACAAAAAATTCGAAAACCTTAAAAAGAAGTACAATAACCAAAATATTGAAAGTATTGAGACTTTCAAGAAAAAAAAATAAATTCCGGGAAATGTGTGGGAAATGTGTCTCTTGTAGTGACAAAAGTATTCTTAATGATGCTTGAAAGTTCCTAACGTTATGTTTTGCTATCATAAACAGCAAATTTTTAAGAACATTTTATTATCCTTGTATTTTTTCTTTGTTGAGGGATGTACATATGTGTATTTCCAGAGAATTCAACGGGAGCAGACAAATTTCGGAGAGAAACATATAATACCCCAACATTTTCCTTGAATATTTTTAAAGAATCATGCAATTCAAAATACTTATTTTGTTGGTTTGTTAGTGGAAATAAGTTCAATGAGAACAAGAAAAGAGTTACCAATAATAAACATTGAAAGTTTTTATGAAAAAATCATCAACTACACATGTGTAAATCATAAAACTTGAACTAAAGTGCAAGGCTTTGATTCTTTTTACCAGATATTTAAAGAAAATTAATTAAATTGAGTTTTTGAAAAGAACTTTGCTTTGGGCTTAAATTAATGTCAAGAAAAGTACATTATGATTTCGATTAATAAACATCAACCAACAAATTTAACTAATCTTAATCTATTTAAAATTTAGACCAATTTGTCAAAATCTTAACCTTTTGAATAAACTTTCCATAAAGTAATATACCGTTTTCCAACACATTACATATTTTCCAACCCAAATATATTTACAACCCTGAATGACATGTTAATTCGTTTACATGCCAAACTATCTCCTTATCAACGATTCATATCATTTACCACGTTAGGTTTCTTAGGTTTAATGCGGTTAGGACCTTTTCCCTTTTCTAAACCAATAACGTAATAATGAAGAAAACGAACTTTTATTTACTGTTTTCAATTTGTCTAGCTTCCTTAATACCTACTCGTAATCTTCAAGCAAATCATGCATACATTTTTGTTTGGTAAGAGTCAAAAGTATGTATGGAATGAATGTAAAGTTTGGCCCATGCCCATAGTCAATAAACACATAAACCGATTTTCGAAAAGAGCCAATAACCCCATCGAAAATCCATTTAGGTACATCCTGGACCTGAAAAACAAACTTTGTTGGTTTTCGTTTTTTATTTTTAAGCTACTCAATTTATATTTATGTATCAAACAAGGACCCTTCAACCCAAGCAATTTATTTTAAAATAATATAAATCTAAGTGAAAATCTATTTTACCCAAGTCTGTATGAACAAAAATGTATGGGTGTGCTTATGGAGCTTCTATATTAAAAGGATACAGAGAAATAAAGAATAAAACATTCAAGAAAATATCTTCTATGCTGTGCAAAGTTTTCTAGTGATGTGATATCCTTAAAATGAATTCGAGTATTTTTGCCTGCCAAGGAAAGAGACGAACGAAAAAAAAAAATAACCCCAAAGACAAATTGTGTGTAATTTCTAAGGATTTATTAGTGGCACGTAGAGCCAGAAAACGAGATGATAATGTTGTAACCTGTCGTTCTTTTTCTAATTTCCAAAATTTTTACAGCCACATTCGCATATCATTATTACCACCACCATTGACTGGATAATTCCGCGTTAAAGCACAGGTTTTTTAAAATACCTATATAAAGTTATTTCCTTTTGAGAATGAGGGGCTTAAGGTATCCTTTTTCGCAGCAATCAAATTACACTTTGTTAGCTATTTAGCTTATGGTGTTGTATTGTGTTAGGATATTTTATTGACTTTTCTTGATGGTAATTACAAATTAATTCCCATTGATCACCAAATAATTTTACTCTCAATCACACACACACACACTAAATCACTGCATTACAAATGACACGACCGACAAAAGGACGATGTCGGTGGTGACGGCGACACAACGTAACGGTTGTTGTTCACTTTTGTATAAATCCTCGGGCCGCCATCATGATTCCAAGGCAACGGAAATACATTATTCATGCGGAGCGGATTGTTACGCGCGCGAGAATGAATTATACCCCATCATGTAATCCGCAAAACGGAAATAACGACAGCCAACATCTGCTGTGGGAAAATAATATATAATATCCTGAGGGGCCTTTTAAAAAGGAGCTTAAGATATACTTGACACTTTCTTTATTTTATTCCTTATTTTCTTTTCGGTTGGGTGGATTTTATTTTTTTTTAAAATAACAACACCAATAAAACAAAATAACCCACGCACAAGAAGTTAAGAGGAGGCAAAGGAATAAGCCGATTAATTTAAGTATCTTTGGTTTTGGCTTTGACTTGCGATCGCATAGTCAATTTCCTTTTTTTTTGTTAATAAATCCTTATTTTTTATTTTTGGATAAGGACGAAAAGTTAATTGGTTAATGGCATTGATTTCGAATCCTTAATTATTTCGCGCTTTCTTTAATATTTAAAATCCGCACAACATCGAAGAGAGTTGGTGTAGTACAAGAATGTGGTATCCCAAAAATACAGTCGATTAGAGAAAAGTAAATCCTTATCACGCGCGTTCGCGATGACTTATCGGCACTTACTGATAGCGTATCCTTGAAATACTTTTTGGGGGAAGAAGATGCTGTTATTTTGGAACACAATAAGATTTGTGCAGACTTGGAGAAATAAGCAAAATTGAGAAAGAGAAAGAGAGAGAGTGAGAATGAGTAAGAGCATAAGAGAAATGTCCTGCGCAAAATATTTCATGCATTTGTATAGTATTTGTGGGTCGTTTATATTTTTTAAGAGGAATGTGGAATCTGTAGAAGGGATATACAAAACTGCTGCAAATCAACATCCTTTTTAACATCAACGCATATCCTCCCTCCCTGGATCCCCTTACACCCACCCACCCTCACTCACTCACTCATTCCTAAATCCATCAATAAAGTACACAACACTTAGACAAATTTTGAAGAGGAAGAGAAAACATATTTTCATGAGTGTCTCTTAATGGATTTTTCTCTTCCTTTAACAGCAAAACTCTTTGGTGATGTTTTTATATCTGAAATCCTTATGAATGATGATAAAATTTTTTAGATGCAACAAAAATTTACGATGCCTAAAAAAAAAAAACAAAGAAATAGCTTTATTCGTAAACATTTTCTTTTGATTTGTCCTTTTGTTTTTTTTTGTTGGTTTCGACCATAAAAACTATACCTACATCAGTAAAAGGATTTTTATAGTGAACAAGTGTTTTTTGTACTCCTGCTGCTGCTGCTGCTGTTATTATTATATTGTAATTTCAACTCAAAAAATCATGTCTATTTTTATATAGTTTGAGAAAAGAAGATTAAAGATTATATGAGAAAGTATATTTTTATATTATATACCATCCGATGATCTGATGGGATCCTGAAAAAGGATAAACCAACAAAATTAAACCTGTAGGAGCTGAGGAGTGACTACAGTGAAGTTGAGGGTATTTGTTTTTTTTTGTTTTTTTTTTCTGAATTAAGTGAATAGATTTATTCTCTTTAAAGTGAGTTTTGAATACATAATAGAATTTATATTACCTATGTGTAGGTGTAGGAATAAGAGGATGAGTTTTGGGATTAGACGCGATTTAAAATTAACAATATACTCCCTCTTTTGAAAAATAGCACCAGAAGTGATTAAATCTTATGAGATTTTGTTATAAAATAAAGCGATTAAGATTTTAATGTATGTGTGCGTACCTAATAAATGAATAAGACTTATGGCATGGGGGGGGTAAATAAGGTGTGTTTTAAAAGAAAAATAATTATTTTAACATCTTTATTGGCTTTAAAACGTGTATGCTTTTTAATAGATCTCAAACCAACAGATGGGGATGTATAGACACTATGGCATGGACAACTCCTTTTATTGAGAATGCAAAATTAACACAAATAAAGTCCTGACAGATAGCAATATAGTGTAAATGAAAATGGAGCACTACATAAATATTGTTGCAAATTATTTTAAAAAAAAAGAAACAACATAAAAGGATACAAATCTGCTCGACTTTTGAAATCTAAAATTGATAGCTGTTAAAATTTTAGGGTGAGGAAATGGACATATTCTATATTTACTCGACTGTTATTGGAGTCATTTTTGAGACAATTGTAGTTCAAAAGATCGTCCAAGAATTTTGGCAATTATAACAAATATTTTCATAAGATAGCTTACAGTTAAAACTTTTTAAAATTTTTGAATTTTTCTTCGGTTTTTACCAATTTTAAGAATTTGTTTCACTTATATTCAGAACCACAAAATATTGTTTGAAAATTTGAAAATATTGTTTTCTCGACATTTGCTTTTGGCTGTAGAAATACTCATATTTTTCAAAAACCAGCAAGCAGGTAGAGCCCTAAACTGACTGAAGTAAATTAACTCGACATTTTTTTTTTTTTTAATAAAACCTGAAACTCATGAAAGTCATGAAAATTAATTCTAACTGACTTGTAGTCAGTTTAAGAATTGACTTAAAGGCAAAGTCTGGTTGACTCTATAAATTCTTTACAGTCACTAAAAAGTCACTTTTTAAATGCATTTCGATTTTGAAAGTCAGTAAGTTATTTTGATGAAGTATTTAGAATTTTTAAAATCAGTAAGTCCTTAGAAAATTCAAGACAGCAATTTATTTAATTTTAATAAAGAATTAGGTTAGGTTAGGTTAGGTTAGGTTAAAGTGGCTGCGGAATAAGAATCCACACACTTAGGCCAAAAGAAAAGGCCCGTTGTGATACCACATGAATCTAGAGAATTACTTCTTACTAGTCGAACCATTTTGAGATTTTTATAAAGCGAAGAAGATATTTAATATTCTTTTTAGCTAGTTCACTCGGATTATCAAAAGAGTAGTCTCCCAGATGAAGTTTGTGTCTTAGTGAAAGAGCAGGGCAAGAGCAGAGAAGGTGAGAGATTGTTTCCTCTTCTTCCTCGTCCATACAGCTCCTGCAGAAGTCATTTGAGGCTATAAGACAGTGTCCCGTAAGGACACCTATTAGGGAGCTAATATGAAGTCTGCTTTGAGATAACAAGTCTTTAGAGCGCTTTAGGTCCAGTGAAGGCCATATGAGTTTTGTGGCTGCGCATGTTGGTAAATTGTGCCACCTAGAGTTTGCTATCGCAAAAGCTGTTTCTTTTAGCATAAGTTTACATGTAGCTATCGGTATACCTATCTTCTCCCTTTCAGGAGAAATAGGTATGACGGTTCCATTTTTAGCAAGTTCATCGGCTCTACAATTTCCTGTGATGTCTCTATGGTCAGACACCCAACAAAGGTGAATGTTAAATTGCTCCGCTATCTCCATAAGAGACGATCGACAATCGAGGGCCGTTTGAGATTTGGTTGAGACACCGTAAAAAGATTTAATAACAGCCTGATTGTCAGAGAAGATGCGGATATCAGAAGTTGATATCAAGTTTTCTCTTAGCCAGGAGAGAATCTCTTTGATCGCTAAAATTTCCGCTTGGAAGACGCTACAATGATTAGGGACGCGGAATGAGATGCTTAGATTAAGCTTTTCTGAGTACACACCACTACCAACTCCCTCATTTGTCTTGGATCCATCTGTATGAAAATGAATGCTTTTGTCATCCAGGAGTCTTTTGTCTTCCCATTTATAAAGAATTACTTTGTTTAAATTTTAAATTATTAATATAAACAATTAGAAATTTAAAAACAAAGTTACAACATTTTCTCATCCTAAAACTGAAATATTTTATTATAATCCCTGTTTTCACTCGCTTCTGAAATAGTATTGGTAATAAATGTAGATATCATTTAGTTCTCAGTATTTCATTCATCTCATGAACATTTAAAAATCCTCCAGAAAAATGTATTAATTAAGAATTCCTAAGAAACTTAAATCAGATGTTGATCTAGAGGACCATTTATTTAATTAGAAAAAAGGAAACAGAAAATCTTTTAACAAAATAAAAACAAAAATCGAAACTAATTTTTAAAATACGTTTTTAAGATTACGGTGCACAAAGGAAAACTAACACCATCTGAAGTATGATCTTAACTCTCACTTACATTCTGTTATGATTTTCGAAATAAACAGCTTTTTAATTCGAGGTAAGTTAAAAGAAGCACTTTTATATAAAAGTACTATAAATTTGCTTCAATGAAATAAAAATTAGTACAGTATTTCAATATGAATGTTTTGAGTACTTTTTTCTTTGATTTAATTAAGCCATGTAAATTTTTATCTTTCTAAGAAAAACTGAAAAATGTTTGTAATATTATATTTTTTCTATGAATTTTTATGAAAGCAAAAAGAATGTGATATCATTTTAAAAGAATATGAATCTTTTCTTCTTAGAATGTTTTGATTAAAAAACATTACATTTTTATTCGCACCTACCCTTAATAATTAATCAGGTCGCCTAATGAGTACACCTACTCAAAAACCTAACACTATGCAAAACAAACAAAACAAATTTAACTTTTAAGGTCTTGATGGTCTTCTTAAAAACCGATAAGACTAAATAATATAATGTATTGTCTCAGCATCTTGACTTTTTTCTGTGTTCAAAATTTAGGTAGGCTTGTATTTAAAGTTCCATATAAGTCAAATTGATGGATTACTATTTTGGTTTTTGTTTTAGTTAAGTTAAACAAACAATCAAACAAACAACAAGAAACAAAAATTATTCAAATTCTAACAAGGGTCGTTTCAAAAGAATCTGTGGTCAACCCGATAAGACAACCGAAAATCACATACACACACACACACAATAAAATAAAACAACAACCATCAGTAGAAGAACAAGAAGAAGAAAACAACATAAACAAAAAATTGTCATATAAAATTATTCATAAAATGTTGAGAAAGATTACAACACTATGGTATTCTAATCAATCATCCTTGAATCATCTTGTTTTATACCCTCATCAAGGAAGTTTTTGTTATTTTTGTTTCTATTATTTTTTTTTTTAACGGAACGCATACCTAATATCCTTTTGATATGATGTTAAAAATGGAATTGGGGTATATAAGGAAATGGAAGCAGGTTCTTGACACCATTGTGACAGAGCACATTAATTAGATAAGAATGTATATTTATATAAAACAAATTGGGGAATAAGGGATTTCATATAAGAAAGAGAGAATGGGAGAAAGAGGAAATTTTCTTAATTCCTTATAGACCTTATACTTATTATTATTATCTAATGTAAACAGGGTTTTATTTAATATAATTGAATTAATTAATTTCACGAATTTTTCAGTTAAACAAAAAAAAAAACATTTTTTAAGTTTTGAATTCTCACGGGAAGGGAATTTCAAATGTTTGTTTATGTCATAAATTATTTAATTTTTCAAATTCTTGAAAAATTATAAAGAAACAAAAAACATTACTAGAAAGAAGGCGTGCGTATGTTTACTGCATTTTGAGAAGGAACCTTTTTAATTTTTGTATTACCCTAGAGGGTATATTTTTCTCATCTAAGAATTAAATTTTTTTTTCAAATTCTTGAAATTAATTTTCAAGACCTTAAAAAAACAGTTCATCAATTTTGATTAATATTGCAAAAAACTGCGTTTTGGATTTTTGATGAAAAAAAAACACTTGTGCTTAGCGAAACATGCAGCTAACGATACTTAATCAAAAATGACTTATTTCGTTCCTCTATAGATCTTCTTAATTGCTTAAAATTTGTTCCAAACTGATTGCTTTGAAACCCAAATAGTGTTTTTTGAAAAGAACTTCCAAACCAAAATAAAGCACCTGTTGTACGAAATTTTGTGCAAAAAGTTTTATCATCGATATCAAAAGCTAAGAATTCTGCAAACAAAAAATATATAAATAAGGTGGCGCAAATAATAACTTCTAACCATTCCTATGTACAAGTACTTTTAAGGATGGAGGGGACCTACAGTTTTATGCCGAATCCAAAAGGCTAATTTGAGAAAGGACTTATCATAACAAGAATTACTCTTTGAGGATTTGTCAATTCTTTGCAAGAGGCAGTACCCGTGAAAAAACTTTAGGTGGCACAGGATTGAAGTCAAGGCCTCTAGCATGACAGTTCTACCACTAACTAAACTAGCTGCACAAAAAGTTACGTAATATTATCTTATAAGGTCTAATGGACTTAGAAAATAAATGCATTTGAGTGTCCCCTACGTGGTTCTGACCTAAGGAAGCCTGAATTAGGCAACGATTTTGGGTGAATAACCACCTGTTCTTATGAGGTGGATTGTGAAATGGTGCCATCATTGGACTATTCTTCTTCGAAAGGCTAAACAAAAATGTTTCGGCCAATGGCAGGCGTCCGAATGCCATTTTAAACGAGTTCTCTTAACTGAAATTAAGGACTTGAATTTGTACGACCTGAGTTGTGCACAATGCCACTCATACCATGCCAGAGTCGATCTTTTGCGCACCAAATTTCCAGATCATGTTACAAGTCGTCTTGGAGATATTAATTGGCTGCCATATAGAACAGCGATTTGACACCTTTGGAATTTTGGTATGAGGAACCGTGAAAGATCAATGTTATGCCAACAATATGGAAACTATTCAAGCATTTAAGGACACTATGATCCAAGTATTCCATAAATTACAGCCCGAAACCATTTACAAGGTCTTGGAGACTTGGAAAGTTGGACTTTTGGACAGCTGTATGCTCAGTCTGGTTTTTCATTTCATAAGGAATAGAATAACGTTTTACAAACCTCACAAATTTATTACAAAAATAATGGTTCGGATCGCGCAATGCAACAAAACAATCAACTTGTTGAGCTTTTGGTGAGCTCAATATCAAGAGTCGTGGGTCTGTTAAGTTAAGTCCAAGATTGTGCGATTTAAAACAACTAGATGATTTTTTTGGATTATGTAAAGTAATTTGTCTACACATAAAAGCCCGAGGCTATTGACGCCTTGGAAGAGAATATCCGACGCGATATTGTTGCATAATGGTCGAAAATTGACCCTCTCCGACCTTAAACCATATTTAAAAGATCTGAATTCTTGGCCATAACATTAAATTATTTTGTTTCATTTCGTCTTAAAAATGGCAAGCCTAAGACCAAAACCATTTATTAAATTTTCAAAAATGAGTGGTTTATTTTTTAATCTTCACATTTTTTCATTTATTTTTTTAAAAATGAAACTTTATTTAAAGAATCAAAAAAATATTTAGAAAAATTAGTATTTAAAATAATTAAAACAAAGAATAATTGTTTTGTTCTTTTTTATTATTAAATTTAGTTTATTTTTTCTTGACAAATATTCAACTGTAATATTATTTTTTGTTATTAAAAAAGTCAATTGTTTAATAAATTTTCTCTATAACAATGCAACTGAGTTAAAAGAAACCAAAATATGGAAAATAATGATTTTGGAATTTTTATTATGGTTTATTTTTCAACAATGCAACTGTATTTAATAAAATAGTCCTTTACATTACAGTGGTTGGCCACAATTTGACCAAGTATTTCATTTTATTATAATTAAATGAAGGCGATGCACAATATTTAATGCATGAATCGAATAAATGTAAAATGTAGATTTTTATAAAAATCTGGCCAATAATTCAAAAAACAAAAAAAACGTCAAGCTTCTATATTTCTAAACCCTTTGAATGGTCCGTGAAAGCAAAATGAACGAATACAAAATGTCATCAATAAAATTGATCAAAAACATGAAGTCGTGTAAATGACATAGAACTTTCACACAAACAAATATATATCTAACTTTATAGATGTATTGCAATGGTTGAAATTTGAAATTGCGACTGAAAAATGTCAAAGCAGGTCAACGAAAAAATAAAATTGTACCCAGTCAGTGATATGCTACCAGAGATTTGTAAATTTCTTTTCGTCGACGTCGCCGTCATTTTCCAGAACCAGAACCGAGAAAAAATTTCATCTGTTGTCCATGTTTGTGTAGAAGTGTTTGTGTATCAAATGCTCTATAGCCATGTACTATACATATGTATATCCAAATTATACACATCCAACTACCATACTCGTTTTCATTTTAACTTGCAATTGATTTCGTTAGGAATATATCACCATCTATCTATTGGGCTTGTATATATCTTTGTGAGTTATACATGACAGCCATCCAGTCTCGCGCACATCATCATGTCAGCTCACAGAAAAGGACCTAAACTTTATCCATTTCCAATGGCATATACGTGATCTTTGCTACTATATTTATAACTCTATCTGTATTATGTATGTATACCATAGTCAGAGTCCAGGATAATAGATGCAAGGATCAATGAATAAAATTTAATGGAAGCCTCTTTGTGGCCATCGTGATGGTGAGAATTTTATATATCTCTATATTTCTATACGTATGTATGTATGTAGTATACAAAGCTTTTCCTATAAATCCATTTTGTAGTAGGTAAAGTGTAGTAGCTATATTTTGAACATTTGTACAACAACAATATCAATGATATGGTTGGTATGTATATAGGATGAAAATCATCACGATGGGATATAGAAAACTAAACCCTAACGGTTTACGGTGGCGGCAACTACAACCAACACGAAAAGGAGAATGCTGCTGCTGGGCTTACAAAGGACAACCAATTTGAGTTGAAAGCCTTGATAATTATTGTATTATAAATTCTCATTACCATTCGTGTTAAGTAAATTTTGGTGTCTTCTTCGTCCTTCATCTGTGTGCCTGTGCGAGCTCCCTTTTGAGAGAGTCTCCTAATCACTATACCACTCAACCCTATCTTATAATTTGATTTATAATCACAGCCAGAAAATAGAGTAAATCACAAAAGAAGCTTTATTTCAGTAAGTAAGTAGGTACCTTTAAGAGGTACATAATTTGTATCTTAAATGTTTAAAGCCTTCAAGCTCAATCAATATTTCGTTCAGCATCAACTTCAACATCTTTTGAGTGAACCATAGCAGAGATGGAAGACGTTGATTTTGTTTTTTTTTTTTTCTTTAAATTAACTCAAAGGACCTTTGCTTTGAGTTTTTACGAGGAAGGAAATAAGAAAGGGTGAGATTATTAAAAACACCAACAACAAACTCTCAGACTTCAAGTTCATTGCGAAAATTGTGGATTTTTGTTTGTTTGAATTTTTAATCAAAGGTGAGTTTTAATGAGATTTTCCAAAGAGAAGCAATGCACAAAGAAAATACGAGTATATGTATAAAGACGATTTTAGTGTAGGGAAGGTACGAGTACCTGCCATGTGCTTATTTTTAACTTACTTATTTTTTCGCGTAGACAGACTTAAAATAAATATTTCTCTTCAAACTGGAGACACATGTTGTTTTAGTTTCAATATATCAGAGTTGGATTTTCATTACAAAATTTTGCATTTTTTTTCGTTTTTTGAAAAGTAATTTGTTAAAGGTGTGTTCGTTGTATGTATTATGTTCTGTTCATATATCCTCAGTGGCACATCAGGGAGCTCACATATTATTATTTGGACATCAAGCCAGAAGGTTACTTAATGGCACACCACACCAACAAAAAAAAAAGAAAACAAGGTGCTTCTTTCTTAACAACAACACAAAATTGTAAAAAAAAAACTCTGGCACGTGTGCGATTTTATATTTAATGAAGTTTTGAAAAGAATCCAGAAAATTACATACACCAGGAGAGACATTATTTATGTATGAAAATTAAAGGAATTTTTATATATGTAAGTACATAATATGTACGTATCCCTTCTTAAAGTAGAAGTATAAATATTCAGTAAAATTGAAAAGGAAAAAAGGAAGAACAAAAACTTTTTTTTTAAATCGTAAGGTATTTACGGAAAATTTAATTCGTAAAGTAGGTACCTTGAATTTTCATTGTGTTTTCTTTCAATGTTCATTCTTTTAGGGTAAAATGGTGACGTTATGGTATTTTTCATTAATTGACTTTTTCTCTTACCAACTTTTTACTTTCTTCTTCTTTCTACAAACATGAAGAAAACAACGTAAGCAAAATAAAAAAGTTTCACGTTGGGCGCCATTCAAATTTTACATTACATTTTTACTGACTTGATAAATGATTTTTTCTTATATACTTTGAATATTTTTTTAGAGTTGAGTTTTCTTACCAAAATTAATACCATGTAAAAGTTGTATGTACATTAGAAATTATTTTTATTTGCTTACCTGAAAGAAAAGAAAAAAAGAGAAAAATTAGTATAAAATCCAAGTAAGTAATTTGAGAAATATTTTATTTGTTAACTCTGTAAGCCGTAATAAAATTGTTGAATGTGATTATTTTAATAGAAGTTTCATATTGAAAATTTGTTATTTTTATAAATAAATTGTAAAAATACATGTTTTTTTCGGTTTAATTTTAATTTTCTAAAGGGACGACGCAGTAAAATGTCTTTGTGTCATTTTTATGTCGAATATATTCTACAGTAAAATAATGTGTTTAAAAATTATGAAAAAAAGTTAAAGATTTTTTATTTCAAATTGTTACAGTTGTGGCAAATTATAGTAATTTTAAGTTTTCAACAGAAAATGAAGTGTGAACAAAAGGTTTTAGCTGCTGAATAACGAAAGTGAAAAACCCCTTTAAAAGAATGAGACTCAAGATAAAGTGTAACTTTATGAATATTGCGAATCTAACATTGGCAGTAAATTAATCTGAGGGAAGTTGATATAGGAAAAGGATTTTGTGTGAAAAATGCATTTTCTACATTCAATTTCGAAGGACATCCGATGACCCACATAAATATAGAACGTGTACCTATGTATATAGTCTATATTATATTCTTCCGTTCTTTCCGGCTCCAGTCGAATAAACGAGGTTGAAGAAAACAACGAGAACTAAAAAAAAACACTCCCTCGAAAAATGCTTGTAAACGTAAATTTTAAAAGTGCATTATCTGCAAAGATGAAGGGGTTCAAGTTTCAAGTATAAGAAAGAGAAAAAAACAGATAAATCAACGAAAAGGAAACAGATGCAAATAACTAACCTACATATATAAAAAATAAAATTCTATCTAAGTAAATCAAAAGGATATCTTTTCAAAATCTCCTTCTCTTTTAAAATCAAACCCAGAATCAAAATCAAATTAACTTCATTCAAACAGGTAACAAAAAAAAAAAGCTATGAAGAATGAGGTTAAGGATGAAGAGTGTCTTTATGTCTAACTTTGCCAAAAAGGAGATAGATAACACACACAAACAAATATAACCCTGTTGGTCGTATCTTATCGAATCTCAAAACCAAACCATCAACCTGACAAATACCAGATGTTAATTGTTAACCAGACGGAACTCTTTAAATTATATTCAAACGAAGATTGAACAACCACAAGCGACAAATTCGAATGTTTTATAAAAGAGAAAAATAAAAAAAAGAAGTCAAGTGAAGTATGAAAAGGAAGTAAAACAAAATTGAAAAGAACAAGAAGAATACGAAAGAAAGAAAAAGCGGAAAAAAAACTAGATACGTAGGTAGTTGCAGTAGATGTCGGAATTCCTGGTTGTGGCATAATTCCTTCTTTTCAACATTAACAACATGGATTCTGATTTGAGTTTTAAGGAACATGGTTGCCATAGAGTAATTATTTTTTTTTTAATTGTAAAAAATACATTTTTCTTTAATAAAAAAACATTGTTTTAAATTTTGCTTCTTAGTTTGTCTGCTTTATATTAAATTTATTAACTTCAGATAGAAATATTGTATTTGGTTTGAGTTTTTGAATTAAATATTACGGCTTTTTTAGACATTAAAATTAATTAAACATATTGTAAACATTTAATTAATTTTTAAGAAAAATTCTACCTACAGTTTTTTTTTACAAAAAATAAAAACCCTACCAAATATATTACTCAATTGGTTTATCTTCTTAAATAAACAAAAATTATTATTATTATTTACATAGTTTTTTTTAAAGAAAAATTTAATTTAAAAATATAGGACCATATTCATAAGTTCTGATTTTGTCTTTGCTAAACTAAACTCTAGTTTATGTTATTCATAGACAATTTAAACCCATTTACAAACAATAGTCTGGGGTCTAAAAATAATCACTACAGAACCTATGTTTAAACTGCTTTTAACTCTATAAAATGTAAAAAATAAACAAACTAGTTGAGAAAATTCCATTGCAATGTTATTTGAAAATATTAAAACAAAAATTAAAATGTCAATATACTTAAGCAGATCAAGATTTTGATATTTTTCTGGACGTTTGGAATGCAACCAACCCAAGAGAAAGGGACATTTTGTATGAAAGCTATTGATTTAATAAAAAAAGACTTTTAAGTAATATTATTGACTTTATAAATATTGAAGATCTAAATTCTATGAAGGTTTTTCCAATTTCTATGTGTTTCCAAGTCTTAACAGCGCCTTCCACTAAAGTAACATAGGCAGTGTGATGTTAAGTAAATATTTTGTTACAACAGGCGACTTGCACTTCAACTCAGCACAATAATTTCAAGGATTTCAATGACTTTGGCTCTCCAGCTAATGCATTTTGTTTTTGAAATTTTGCTAGAATTGTAGTAGAATTTACATTAAACCTATTTATAACTAAACAGAGTTGCCAAATTCTTTATGAATAGAAGCTGTGACTAACCGAGATGTTGAATTTAGACTACAGTTCAAATAAACTTGGGTTTAAAATAGGACTACAAATATGCCCCATCATGTTTAAGCCCATATTTCATATTTCATTTTGTATTTATTTTCCTATCAAGTTATTGTAAGGTTCTGATTTGTCGAATTTAAAATGTTGACATTTTTTAAACTTTTAAAGGTCCGTAAAATCGAAATCAAGAATCAAAGAGAGAGAAGATGTCTGTGGGTGCGTGAGTGTATACATACATCCGTCGAAATAACTTTTTTCGTCGGCCATATCTTGAGAACTGAAAGAAATATCGACTTAAGATAAATTCAGTTTTACAGATAATAACATCAAAAGATTCAGAAAGAACTTTAAAAAAAATTGATTGAGTGAATTTTTTATTATAGGAGTTTTAAGACAAAAGTACAAAATTTAGTTGACCCCAAATATCTTTCCAACCAATAACGGTAGCGTCTTCAAATAAATTTTATATTTTACATTCTAACGTGACACTAAATTATTGAAAATATGAACAGAAAGCAGGCGTTAGATCTTTTCGCCAAAAACCATAACGCCCGTATTAAAAATGTCAAAGCGCCCAAATCAATTTTATTTACATTTTGTTGTTGTAGGAAATATTACCGAACTTTTGGGTGTCAAAATCTTTTTGGGTTTTATGAAATTACAAATAAAAAGAAGCGTTCAGTGTTATTGCCCAATAAAATAAAGCCAAAATATTAAAAATGCCATGTCACTCAAAAATGGCTCTATCGATAAAAAAACTTTTTCAGAGAAAAATGCCACAAAGCCCAAAATTAATGTCATATTGCTATCATAACGAATATATTACCAATTAACATATCACTCAAAAAATGACAGGTGTTTTAACATTTGGTCATTCTAATAAAATTGTTGATCATTTTGGGCTCTACGACATTTTGAGTTTTAAGTTTTATCGGCCAAACGCAAAAGCGAAGAAATTGCCAGATCGCCCAAAAACTCGGAATGTCAAGAAAGCCCTTCAAATAAGTTTGGTTTTATTTCACTTTCAAAAAGCCAAATAAGGCAAATTTTCAAACTAAAATAAAAGTTTGCTTCTATACAGTGTGACCCTGATAGTAGTCACTACAGTATTTGGAGTAGGTCCGATGTTGTGAGTATGCAGTATGCAAAGTTCCTCTAAATCCAGATTCTATAAATGCAAGGAAACTTTGAATACTACAAATTTTGCAACAACCCAAAATTATAAAGCTAGCCCAAGAAAACGGTGATGCAGGGGGGAAGCGATCTCTGATACATTACTCACTGTTTATACACGTCTCCGAGCCCAACCACACAAAATCTTTTGGGCGTTATGACATTTCTAAATTTGAACGTAACGACATTGAAAGTTGGTTTGGGTGTTAAGACATTTTATTTGGGCTTTTTGACGTTTGGGATATTTTTTACGTTTGTTAACGTTTCTTTTTTTTGACTTAATGTTATTTATAAATATCACAAATCCCAACCACTATATAAAAAAGCCCAAATTAAAAGTTAAAAATTCCTTTGTGCAAAATGGCAATTAACAATATGGGCGCCCTTTTATTTAAAAATTATTTGGGCGTTACGACACTTACTTTGGGATTTTTGGCGATTTATTTTTTTTACTTTTTGGGCTTTCTGACCCATTTTGGGCTTTACCAGATTTTAGGATTTGGGCGTTATAGTTTTGGACGAAAAGACTTAACGCCGGTTATAACTCCAAAATAAATATATGAATCGAAAAATAACGTTTTTAAAATCTGAAAATGTTTTGGAAAACTGGAAGTGGCATTATTTTACATTATAATTATTATTAAAAAGCTGAAAGAATAGTACTAGAAGTTGGTAAAAAATGATTTTCGACTCGTATACCTTGGCAATAAGTAATAACATTTTGACTAATTTTATCTTATACATTTGGTAAATTTTTTATAAAAAATCCATTGGTATTTCTTTTTTGTTAAACCATTTTCTGCACAAAATTATTGAAAACTGATATTCGACTTGAATATAAATGAATTGACTTCAAAACTATTTTTTTTATTTTTTATTTAAGTAATAAAAGTTTTAAAAAATTCTACTTACTATTACTACATATTGGAAAAAATAAATTTCGACAAATAACAACAATATGGAAAATATTGCTGTTAACTTTAAGTGAATTTTTTAGAAAAATCGTTCTTCGGCTCAAGAATCATAAGTACAATGAGAGATATTGACTTCCAATTGTTTGTATCTTACATACAATGTTGTTATTCCTTTAAGGACTTTTAAAGCATCGACAGACAAGCACGTTTGGAAAGTTATCATAACAGCCACTTGTTTTGTTTTATTTTAAATCATCAAGATCAAGATGTTCTTAAATGCAACTAAGTAGAAATTATAGCAAGCATTTCAATTAGAAAATTGAATAAAATATTGCTCAAAATGTAAACTAAATTCTTGACAAATTGGTTACTTAAGATATGCTTGAAAATAGAAATGTAGATATATTTTCCTCCATATTAAAAATGCAATGGCAACACTATGAACTCAATACTGCATGTTTTCTAACTAACCTCATACAGTGTTAAATCTATGTTCACATTCTCATACAATTTGATAAAATTCATCCTAGACTTGTTTTGATTATTTTTCGTCCTTTTTTTTTAGATTTTCTCATTCAAATTCAACCGAATGCAACATCACAATAACATAAAGAAAGTTAAGACAAATTGCCTTCGAGGAATGAAGAGAAGAAGCAGAAAAAAAAAAAAAAACATTGATGAAACATAGAGAGAAACAACAACAGGAAGAAGTGGATACAAATCAGTCGTCATAGTGTTTATATAATATGTAGTTGTATGTCTATGTGTTTCTAAAGTTATCCCGGTGAGCATACATTTTCCTGTCTGTACTTCAATTTGTTTTCCTTTTGACCTATTTCTTGGGATTGTTTTTATTTTTTTGCATTTACCAATTTTTTTTTGTTTGTTAGTAGTAGTATTTGTGTTTTCATTGTATATTGCCACAAATATTATCGTGTGGATGATTTAATTCAAACGCTAGGGAATATATGACGGATGAATGGTGACAAATTGCAAATGAAATTGATTTACGATTGAGTTTGTTTTTGTTGTGTATTTAAGATACATTTATAGATACTTTTTTTTTAACGATAAATTAAAATATAACAAACAAACAGCAACAATATACAAATTAAAAAAAAAAAAACATTTCATTTTAATTAATTTCTAATCACTGAAACAAATATTTGCAGAGAGAAAATGACTTAAGAAAGATAATAAAGAAGAAAGTCCTTTTTAATGATCTTTCATGAGCGGCCAGACATGCATTACAATTTTGATGATAACAGTGTCTGCAAAAATACGAAACAAAAGGAGGAAGCAATGTTTACAAGAAGAAAACAATCGCTTGCAGTTATTTAGAGGATATTCCAGTAGGGACCTCCGAACTTTGAGAGTTGATAGCGGTTACAAATCTATCAAATTAGCAGAAGACACATATGGACACCAACAGAAAGTCAAGCAATTCGAAGATATGGTCATTGGTCTTCTCACGTGGACGAAATGAATATGCTATTAAGATCGTGAAATTTGAACCACTGAAATATTTTTCTTATGGGTTTTTTGGAGTCGCAGGGCCAGGTTAGGTTAGATTAGGTAAAAGTGGCTATCCGGAATGGAGGAGGGAACACTTAGGCCAGTTTATTGGCCCATTGTGTTATCACATGAATCTCAAGGTTTTCTTCCGAGCTCAATGAAACCAGTTTAAGTCTCTTACTGATTATTTCAAAATGATTGAGATTTTTTAGATCGTTATAGGAGAATTCTCCTAGGTAGGTTTTGCGTTTTTGAGCTAGAGCAGTGCAGAACTGTTTACTCCTCTTCCTGACCAATACAGCTTCTGTAAGTCATTTGAGAATACGCCTAGCCGCGTGGCTTGCTTTCCTATTAGACAGTGCCCGGTTATGCCACCTTTTATCGAGCTTATATAGAATCTGCTTAGAGATAGCAAGCACCTTGAGTGCTTTAAATCTACTATAGGCCAGATGTCAAAGTCACAGGTTAAATTCCATTTGATAAAGATGCAAGTCATTTCGTATTTCCAAACAAAATTGTAGTTTTATTAACTTCCCATAGGAAGTTATTGTAATGGGTCCGATTTGTCAAATTGAAAATTTTGACATTTCTCGACGTTTCAAGGTCAATAGAGTCGAAATAAAAATTTTTTAGAAAGATGCGTGCGTGCGTGTGTACGTAAGTTCGTACGTCTGTAGGTCCTAACGTTCGCGACGTTTTTTTCGTCGTCCATAGCTCAAGAACCAGAAGAGATATCGACTTCAAATAAATTTTGTTATAAAGATAATAAGACAGAAAGATGCAGACAGGGCTCTCAAGAAAATTGCATGGGTGGTTTTTTTACCATAGTAGTTTAAAATAAAATTGAAAATGTTGGTTAACCCTAAATATCTCATGAACCATTGACGCTAGAGACTTGAATTAAATTTTATATTATATATAACGTGATAAAAAATAAGTATATTTTTGGAAAAAAATCCAATACACGGTTTTTTTTATAAATCAATAAAACTGAAAAAAACAATTTGGCACCTCGAAAATTTTACGACTAAAATATGATTTCATCTCCAAAACAATTTTGTGCATCGAAGAATAATGTTTTTGACATCTGATAAAATTTTGAGAAAAATCTAATTGACAGTTTTTTTTATAAAAAATAAAATCCTAAAAAAAAACATTACTCATAGTTGGTAAAAATTGAATTTCGACTCTAATATCTTTTCAAAAACTTGAGATTAAGGCTTCAAACTTTTTTTTATCTTATAAAAACAATCGTTTTTAACATTCTGAAAAATGTTGCGAAAAATCGAATGGACAGTTTTAAAAAAAAAAAATAAAAACCTAAAAAAATTTAACAAAAGTTGGTAAAAATTGATTTTCGACTCAAATATCTTTTCAAAACTTTGAGATATTGGCTTTAAACTACTTTTATCTTTAAAAAAAAGTTGTTGTCAACATTCAGTAAAGTTTTGAGAAAAATCGAATTGACAGTTTTTTTTACAAAAAATAAAAACTTAAAAGAAAATTTCACAAAAGTTGGTAAAAATTTATTTTCGACCCAAATATCTTTTCAAAACTTTGAGGTATTGGCTGTAAACTACTTTTATCTTTTAAAAATATTGTTGTCAACATTCGGAAACATTTTGAGAAAAATCGAATTGACAGTTTTCTTACAAAAAATAAAAACCTAAACAAAAAAATTAATAAAAGTTGGTAAAAATTGATTTTCGACTCAAATATCTTTTCAAAACTTCGAGATATTGGCTTTAAACTACTTTTATCTAAAAAAAAAATTGGTGTTAACATTCAGTAAAATTTTGAGAAAAATTTAATTGACAGGTTTTTTACAAAAAATAAAAACCTAAAAAAAAACAATACTAAAACTTGGTAAAAATTAACTTACGACTCAAATATCTTTTCAAAAATTAAAAATATTGTCTTAAAACTCTTTTTATTTCACAGAAAATATTGTTTTCGATATTCAGTAGTTTTTTTTTATAAAAATCGAACAGTCGGTTTTTTCGGATCTACAAAAAAATAGTACGCAAATTTGGTAAAAATTGATGTTTAAAAATTTTTAAAAATAATTCAACTGACAACTTTTTTAAACCCAACACGAAAACCTACAAAACTTTAAAGCAAGACAAATCGAAAGACGGGATGGGAAGTTATCAGTGTGGGCCGCATTAAAGCCTCTTTTTTCTATATAATTATTATTGAAAAATTAATAAAAAAAGGTTTATTTTCAAAAAAAAAATGTAAGTACTTAATTTTTTAATTCGATCATTTAAAGACAATATCCCGACAGCAAAATTAAAACCCCATCTATCTACTGTGTCCAATAAATATATTTTCGAAACGAAAGATGTTAAATTTTGTTTTAAAATATCTCTGCCCATCTTTTATCTATACAGAAATTCTGTGAATTGATTACAATACCTTTTTTTTTTTGTTGAAATAAAATTGAATTCAATCTTATCTAAATGATAATCCTTTGAATTTCAATCCATCACTAAATCAGATACATATGTTATAAGGTGTATATATGCATGTATAAGTATATATAACATACTCATTTTCAGGAGGTCACAAAGGTTAATGTTAAACATTATTATTTGGCCCTATTTATTTGGAACACTTTATGCCAAGTTTTTAGTATATAGAGGTAGGTAAGGAGTAGGTAAAATTAATCTACTAAAAATGCTCTATAATAACTCACTTTCTGTATTTCTTTTTCTTTATTCGTCGTCCTCTAGGTAAGTTCAAACATACAAATCACAACACATTTTTTAAACCCGACCCACGATGTATAGTGTACCCTTGAACCTTTTAAAAAGAGTTTATAATACGTTCAAAGGTTGCTCTTGTATGTAGAGTAGATATCCTTTTAACAATTCACTCTGATATACATATGTAATGTATGTAGGTATATGTATCTGTTAGCTGGAAAACCCCTTTTATTTTTGGCAACGAATGAACGGATATAAGTGCGACACATCATTTTACTCCTTTTGGCCCTAAGAATGAGACAATTTTACAATGTTGTTGTTTGTGTTTCTTCTTTTTTGATTTTATTTTCTTTATTCCACCTACTTTATAAAATTATTTCAATTTTTTACAAAGAAAAAAAAAACACCCTAAAAAACCCACCCACCCCATTGGTATTCGGAAAATTAATCCTACGTCGATAAATCAAACGCACATACAGTGGTGTCACAAAAATACTTTCCTTTTACAAATATTTTTCCATTATTATTTTTGTTCTCATTTTTATTTTCGAAAAATCATGCTTTGCATCATTTTTCTTGTTCTTTTTTTTATTCTTCTATATTTCTCTTTGAATTTATTTATTCTGTGGGAGTTTTCATGCCCGGATTGTTGGGGAAAATGTAAAATTGAAGTGAAAAGTTATTGAAGTGAACTTGGTGTGAAATTAACCTGAAATATGAAGTTAGTTTAATTTTACAGGTTTACCATATTTTTCATTTGTAACTTTGAAGTGAAAGGACTTAATAAGTTACTTTATAATTTCAGTTAAAATAAAAGCTTAAATACTCGGAAAATGCCAATAGGAAACCATTGAATTTGAAAATTCGTAAGAATTTATTTTTCTAAAGCTCAAGCGTTAGCAGGGAATCCACTCCTGCATTTATACGAAAATATATCCTTATGGTTAAACAACTCGTATATAGATTTTTATTAAAACAGAAAATGTTTCGTCCTTTTCTTCGATTGTTGCAGCAAAACCAAATAAATGCAATTCAAACCATCAGGGTTTTGCCAGTTTTAATTTTAACTATGAATTCTAACAGAATTTGTGCTCGCTAGGGAAATTTCGAAGTGAGGAAGAGAGAGGACAAGAAACAAAACCATTATTCTTGGTAGCATAACTCTGCGTGCGATCCAAGGATGTACCGAAAAATAATAATACACGATAGAAAAATAAAAAGAAACTCCAAGGACGATCTTATAAGCGATAGTATATTGTAGGTTTAAGAATGAAGGTGGTGGGGTGGGGGTCCTGTGGTGCAAAAAGTTGGTGATGGTTATGGTGGTGTTGGCTTTTGTGTTCGATTTGCTTAGCCTTATAGAGCTGTCAGGAACCATTAAAATTGTTCATTTTTCATCGATGGAAAGTTCAATTCATTGTTGGTATAGATGGTAGAAAATATGAAGAAGGAGTGAGTCGCGTTGGTTTTTGGTTTAGGGGGTCAGGGGCGTATTATTCATTCTTTCTTGTTCCTGTGTGTGTGTGGGGGAATTTAAGATATAAAAATCTTTGGGGATAACTATTGTGAATTGGAAACGTGATTCATGTTTTTTTTTCTCCTTTCCTGAGAATTTTTAACATTTTTTTTTCTTCTTGTGTTGGTTGGATTATGCTGTGTTAACCCGAATTAAAAGATATTTTTATGGACGCTTCTTCGTCGACGGTTTTTATGTCCTATCATTTTTCATTGAATTAATTTTTTTTTCATAAGAAAGTTAACTGACAGTCGTTAATTTTCCATGAAGGATATAATTGAAATTGAATGAATGAATATTTCTTTTTTGAGATGAGATTTTTTTTTTAAATCTTTGGAGACGACAAAAATTTGGACTGACTTTTATTTCATATTTTTAAAGGGAACTTAATATTTCTGTGAGTTTCTGGATGTTATACTTCTAGGACTTCTGCATATAAGTGTCTTGAACTTTTTTAGTTTTCTTTTCATTTGATTGATATAAGACAGTGGTAATTATGGAATATTTCTAAAATAGCTGAATATTGTCATAAGAAATTGTCTATGGAAATAGACGATAAATTATTTTGCCAACTAAATAAATAATACTTATGGAAGTAAATTATAGAATTCGTCACGATGAGAAAAGATGTTGCCAGAAACATTTCAACAATCTGATTTTAACAAAGAATATGTGAGTTCAAATGCAATAAAACCATTTTATTCTTTAACTGCTGTTTTGTAAGAAATCTTCATAACAAAATTCAACTTAATAAGCTTTAAACAGCTTTCAAAAGAACAATTTCCAAATATCAAAGTGTCTATTGTACCTACTAAAATTTTAAATTTTGTGGTTTTGATTCAAAAACTGTACTATATTAGTTCAAATTCAGCTAAAATCTTTCTTTAGCCTAAAATTTTTTATTGTGTAACTAATTGACTTAAAATGGGTCACTACAACACAAAATTTAGTAGTTTAGTAGTTTTTCGAAAAAGAATGTTTGTTTTTCAAATCTTTTTAATCAATTATGTCCTAAAAAAGAAACATTTTCAAAACATGTGAAAACAAAAATCCTGGACTTAAATTCAAATAAGAAAAAGAGGCTGGGATGCGGCCCACACTGATAACTCGCCATCTTGTCTGTCGATTTTTCTTGATTAAAAGTTTGTAGGTTTTCATGTTTTGTTAAAAAGGAGTCAGTTAAATTAGTAAAAAAAAAATTTAAAATATTTTGCATATGATGAAATAGTAGTTCGATTTCGAAATCTATTTTTGTAAACGAGTTTTTTAGTCGAAAACTAATTTTTGTCAATTTTAGTAGCATTTCTTAAAAAATTGTATTTCTTATACAAACAAATAAAAATTGGATGAATAAAATGAATTTGAAGTCAATATCTTCTAATTGTTCACGAGATATCAAGAACCGAACATCAATTTTTACCAAATTTGCGTACTATTTTTTGTAGATTTTATTTTTTTTATGAAAAAACGGACTGTTGGATTTTTATAAAAACTTTACTTAATGTTCAAAACAATATTTTCTGTGAGATAAAATAAGTTTAAAGCCAATAGTTTTGATTTTTGAAAACATATTTGAGTCCAAAGTCAATTTTTACTAGTTTAAGTATTGTTTTTTTTCAGGTTTTTATTTTTTGTAAAAAAAAGTCGATTCGATTTATCTCAAAATTTTATCGAATGTTGAAAATAATATTTTATATAAAATAAAATTAATTTGAAGCGTATATCTCAAATTTTTGAAAAGATTTTTGAGTCGAAAATCATTTTTACCAACTTTTACTATTTTTTTTTTTAAGTTTTTATTTTTTGTAAGAAAGCTGTAAATTCGATTTTTCACAAAATTTTGCTGAATGTTGACAACAATATTTTTTTAAAGATAAAATTAGTTAAAAGCCAATATCTCAAACTTTTGAAAAGATATTTAAGTCTAAAATCAATGTTTATCAACTTTTAGTAATCCTTTTTTTAGGTTTTTAATTTTTGTAAAAAAAAACTGTCAATCATGTTTTCCTCAAAATTTTACCGAATGTTGACAATAATTCTTTATAAAATAAAATTAATTTGAAGCCTACATCTCATATTTTTGAAAAGATATTTGAGTCGAAAATCATTTTTTACCAACTTTCGTTAATTTTTTTGTAGGTTTTTAATTTTTGTAAGAAAAACTGTCAATTCGATTTTTATCCAGATGTTAAAAATGTTATTTTTCGTTGCATAAAGTTATTTTCGAGATAAAATAATTTTTTGTTCGTAAAGTTTTCGAGGTGACAAATATTTTTTTTTCAGATTTTTTGATTTATAAAAAAAAACATTATTTGGAATTTTTCCTAAAAATAAATTTATTTAGTATCGCGTTACAATATATAATATAAAATTCAATTCAAGTCTCTCGCGTTATTGGTTCGTGAGATATTTAGGGTTAACCAAAATTGTCACTTTTTTTTTTAAATTGCTATGGTAAAAAAACTATCTACTAAATTTTTTTGAGAGTCCTTTCTGCATCTTTCTGCATTATTATCTGTATAACAAAAGTTATTTGAAGTCAATATCTCTGCAGGTTTTTGAGCTATGGACGACGAAAAAAACGTTACGAACGTAGGAACGTACGTTCACACACACGCACAGACAACTCTCTAAAAATCTTTTATTTCGACTCTAGGGACCTTGAAACCTAGAGAAACGTCAAAATTTTCAATTCGACAAATCGGACCGATTACAATAACTTCCTATGGTAAGTTAAAAAAAGAAACATAGTCTAATCAGAATCACTAACTGTGCCATCTTAAGCCATCTAAAAATAAAAATAAAAACCTTAAGTCACGTTCCATAGAAACAAATGTGATGTGACAGTTCTCATCAAAATAGTAGAAAGTTTTATCACTTGAACAAATCAAATAAAACAAAAAAAAGTACGTACACAGAAGAGAAAGCAAATAATTTTTCATTCCTTCAAAGAACAAATACAAGTATACATATATTTATCTACAATGGAAAAAAAAAATAAATCCTTTGGTCTATAATTTTGTAGAGAAAAGTCTTAAAATGCTGCTTCAGCTATTATAGAGTCTTTGTTTAATGTTTGGTAAAACCTTTCCTATTCCTTTTCTTCTTCTTCTAATTCTATACTTCAGCTTAACTCCCACTTGACCTATCTAATATTATTTGACTGCGGAACAAAAAAAAAACAAGGACCTTGTGTATGGAACACCTGGAGGACTATTTCATTCATTTTCATGCACAATCGAACAACGACACGTACAAATCGTATTTATACCTCCCCCTTCCCTCCTATTTTCCTTCTGTATGCTATAAGCGATCATTGTTTTCTTATACCTATGTCCTTTATCCGTTTCCCAATATAGTAGTTGTGTTGATATTCTCTCAAGGATAATACCAAAAACGAGAGTCAAGAGGCTTCTTGTGTCCCATATCACTCACTCCCCTAGATTCTCACTATATATGACTTCGTTAAATTATAAAGGCCATACCCAACAAAAATATCCTTGATGTCACCTTTCTTTTTGATATTATTTACTTTTGGCCGGTGTCCATGATTTTTATCATCCAGTACCGCCTTAGGGGTGTTCATAAAACGGGAAGGAGAGATTCAGCAAAAACAGGAGAGACACACACACAAGAAATCATTTGATTTCATAAAATGGGTTGCAAGGATGTTATAGGCATATAAGTTATGTATGTATGTAGATAAAATCAATAGAAATTATTTATATTTTTTATGATTATTATTTTTATTTTTTCTTTTTAGGGCTCAGGTTTATTTACTGATGGCGTAGCGTAAAGCAAACAGCTCAACGCAATTGAGAGACAGAATTTATATCTCACATTCAAAGAAAATGGCTTATAAACGTATAGGTACTTACGTACCATCTACTTTTACACCACACAGCTTGGACAGCTTGAGAGTAAAAAAAAACACATCAGAAAAACAAGTCTTATCCCCAAGATGATCGAAAAGAGTGTTGTTTCAATGTGAATATAAAAAGTCAAAATATATCTAAAGCTAAAGCCTTCCCATATAGACTGTCATTAACAGGACAGAAGCTTGTTTTTCTATTTTATATATACATACATACATATATGTATACGACGATGACAAAAACATTATAATAAAAAAAAAACAACAAAAACAACAAAACGATTATTTGTATATTGCGAAAGTCATCCTAAAAGTTTATTCATTTTCATCAGAGACGAAAGAGATTTTCCTTAATGTTGAACTAATATCCTTTGGTGATTTGGGTTTTTGTACATACATAGATATGTATATACAGATGTGTTTTTCTTTTTATTTAAATGCCAATATATATTAAAGGCATTGAACACACATACATACATAGATATAAGTATATTGACAAATTGATGGATTTTGTATTTATTTAACATATTAGATTGTCTGCAAAATTTGTTTGTTTCTCTATAAATGAAAAACACTTTGCCTTCCAATGAAAAAACATAATAATACTCGTAAAACAAAAACACGCACACAAAAGAGGATTAAGGACAAAAACCTTAATTCAGTTTGATGTGTGTTCCAAGAGTCTAAGTTGATACTTATGTGATATTTTTTTAAATAATAGAAAGGTATATAAGTAAAAGTCTAAGGTATTATGTACAATACGATCTAAGGAGGAGATTTTGAAGAAGTTTAAGAAAATTTTCATTAGATTTATGAATACTTTTAATGTGTATAGTATTTATTATAATATCTAGGAAATGAAAAAGAATTTCAAAGTACTGTTTTCCCTTACATCTTTAAAAGTGGTCTTGTGAGACAGTATTTTTTTTATTTTAAATATGTTTGCGGTATCAAGTTCCTATAAAAATATGGGTTTTTTGAAATTACAAAAAAGAAATTTAAAAAAAAACGTTTGAAATCAAGATAGAATTTAAAAACAACGCAACCGTTAAATATAAATGAATATGAGCACCTATAAGAGAACTAAACCTTAAAGGGTTTTAACACGACCATTAAAAAAAATTCATCCCGCAATTCAGTTCTTTGTGGACCTCTCTATCTATGACCTAAACGGTTAAAGTGATTTTCCTCAAACTAAAGAAATTAGAATTTTTTGAACAGCTATAACTTTTAAAAATCTCACCTTTTAACATTTGAAAAGTATATTACGCCATTTCTAAAAGTAACGAAGTATGTACAACAATGCATTGACATTTTTAAAACTCACTACAAACGTTGTCAAATTTTTACAGTCACATTTCGCAAAATTGAAGCACTTTTGGGTTATCGTGAAGCATGTTTTCGGCCAAAAAAAAGTAAAGTTAATTAAAATTTTGAGTTGTTGGGACAACATACTGATGAGAAAAACTAAAACCGTATAATTTGATGAAGAAGATCTGAGAATATTGTTACTATAACCCGCAGTGTTGACAAAAACCAGGTTTGTCAATTGACTCTCAATATGGAATTTAAAAACGACTTTAGACCGTTTTGCATACAAAATTTAAAAATTACATTGGTCAGAAAAATATATATTTTTATTTGCGACACACCTTATGGCAAATATTGCATTCGTAAAAAATGTCAAGCACGAGATTTCAAACAAACATGACATTACGGTGGTAGAGAAGTCGAAAAAAGTTTGTCCCCCGTTTTTGTCTGTAGGTTTGTGTGTTTTGGCCCCTACAATCTAAACCATTTGGTCTATTGAGTTCAAATTTGGAAGTAAAATTTTAAGGTGATTTGCATAAGGCGTTTTTTTTTTTAAATTTTTTTATACTAAAAATAAAATACATTTTTTGGTCAAAAATTAAAAATTCGAATGTTCTTAAATACGAACATACATAGATTTGTATTAACTTTTCTCTATAGGACCGTAATTTTGTTTTTAAGTTTCCTTCAGAAGAAATTAACCGATTTCCATCATTTTTTGTGCACAAGCTGTTGTGTTAAATTTTAGTCTTTGGATTTTTAAGAAAATGTTACATTTTTTAACCAAATTCTATTTCTCAAAAACGGGTCAATATTTTTTAACAAAAAATCAATGTTAAGCGTACATAAATAAGCTCTGAAATACTTATTAAAAAATTGTATACATATGTACTAAATTAATTAAAAAAAAAAAAAAACTCTTCAGTAGTGCACTTTTTTTGTCGCCACTAAATCAAACAATACTTTTTCAAATGTATTTTTAATTTTGAATTAGAATCTCAATTTAAAATGTCTCTATTACATCACGTTTTTAAAATATTCTTTTCTGAAAATTGGCTGGCGTGAAACGCAGGTTTAAGTATTTCATCAAGTTTCATTAATATTCTCATGAGTTATAAGATTACATCCTCTTTTGACTCTACCTGAAGTTTTGAAAAACCTTAAATTAACTTTAAAACAAAGTTTTCATAATCGTCAAGGAATTACATTATGTTTTTGATAACTTTGTATTAAAGTTAATTATTATATATATACATAAGTGCCCAAACTCAGAAATACTCATTTTCAACATTATTTTTCAGATTTTTTTTTCAATGAATTCAAAAAAGTTTGAGGCTGGGATGCGACCCACACTTCTGTCGATTTGTCTTGTTTAAAAGTTTGTCTATATGTATCAATTTTACAAAATTTGCAGATTTTATTTGTTTGTGAAAAAAATTTGATTTTTATAAAAAAATTACTGAATATCGAAAACAATATCTTCTGGGAAATAAAATAAATTTGAAGCCAATATTTTTAATTTTTGCAAAGCTTTTTGAGTCGAAAGTAAATTTTTACCAAGTTTTAGTATTGTTTTTTTTTAGGTTTTCTTATTTTTTGTAAAAAAAACTACCAATTCGAATGTTAAAAACAATATTTCTTACAAGATAAAATAAGTTTGAAGCCTAAATCTCAAGTATTTGAAAAGATATTTGAGTCGAAATTCAATTTTTAACAACGTTTATTAATTTTTTTTTCAGGTTTTTATTTTTTGTAAAAAAAACTGTCAATTCGATTTTTCTCAACATTTTCCAGAATGTTGAAAACAATATATCTTACAAGATAAAATAAGTTTGAAGCCTTAATCTCAAGTATTTGAAAAGATATTTTAGGTTTTTATTTTTTGTAAAAAAACTGTCAATTAGATTTTTTTAAAAATTTTATCAGATGTCAAAAACATTATTCTTCGTTGCACAAAATTGTTTTGGAAATGAAATCATATTTTGGTCGTAAAATTTTCGAGGTGACAAATTTTTTTTTTTCAGTTTTTTTGATTTATAAAAAAAACGTTAATTGGATTTTTTTCCAAAAATATACTTGTTTTGTATTACGTTACAATATACAATATAAAATTTAGTTCAAGTCTCTAGCGTCATTTGTTCATGAGATATTTAGGGTTAACCAAAATGTTCACTTTTTTTTAAACTGCTATGGTAAAAAAAACACCCACGCATTTTTCCTGAGAGCCCTTTCTGCATCTTTCTGCTTTATTATCTGTATAACAAAATTTATTTGAAGTCGATATCTCTTCTGGTTCTTGAGCTATGGAAGACGAAAAAACGTTGCGAACGTACAGACGTACGGCCGTACGAACGTACGTACACACGCACACACAGACATCTTTCCAAAAATCTTTAATTTCGACTCTAGGGACCTTGAAACTTCGAGAAATGTCAATATTTGCAATTTGACAAATCCGACCCATTACAATAACTTCCTATGGGAAGTTAAAAAACATTTAAAAAGAAATGTCACCGCTTACTTTTAAGGTCTATGCATGCCACGTAAAGACTTTTAACTAATGAAGATTTTTTGAAAAATAAATCAGATACTGAAATTTTTCAAACGGAATATTGAAGAAAAGGAATTGTATTTGAAAAATTATTACAAGTTTTAATTAAACTAAAACTACTATACATAAACTTACATACTTTCAAAAAGCCTTATAGATAAGTTTGTTCCCCAAAAACATGACGTGGTAAATTAATTTTGAAGGATTCGAACTAAGGACACCAAAAAACTAAGGAAAACTATAAATTGATTGCCAGCTACATAACCTTTTTGACCAGTGTTATGTTATTTTTTCGGAATTTTCAAGTTATTTCCAATTTTTTAAACCAACAATTTAAAAATTAAAAAAGAGATTATGTAAAAATATTTACACCAAAATAACTAAAGCAATTACTAAAATCGTCAAAATCATATTTGCTTCAGTTGAATGATTAAAGCATCAAAAATCTAAATAAATTACAAGAACATAAGAAGCGCATTGCCCTTACTATACCACCTTTAATTTATGGTCGAAGTAAACCCACAGTGCCTGACATAGGAAATCATTTAATCAAATTCGAAATTATTGAAAACCACCCGTTCTAGTTAAACTTAAACAGAAATTTGTATCAAACTAACAATAAATATCAAAAGAACATTGAACATGAATTAAATTTTGAAAAGTCTTACAAGAACACTGTCAGAAGTTATGACGTAAAGGTATTTTTAGAAATACGGTTTCTGGGAAATAAAGCTAGATGCCGTTCCAATTTGCTAAGTTATTGAAATAATTGAAAAATAATTTATAAATTTACAAAGAAATGAAAGTCCGTCAAGCTACACAAAGATATCTAATAACGCATTATTAAGACATTCCTTAGAAGAACTTTCATGGTAAAAAATTACCCATAGCCTTCTAATGTAATGCTTTATCCTCACTAAATTTTCTTCGAAACACAATTATCATCATCATACCTTACCCTTAATATGCCTTTTTTCATCTTGAAATGAGAATTTTTATTTAAGTAAATGCTGCGTCAAAAATACGATGTTAAGAGAGGTCTTTAATTAAAAAGCAAGATGTATGTTTCGGTATATGTAGGTACCTTTAATATACCATAATTTCATTATGAAGAAAAGAACTTTTAAGTTTGTGTGTTTTTTAAGTTAGGTACCTGCTTCCCTTTCAACTTTTTTTTCAATTAAACAAAATTACCTTTCCTCTTTTTTCACAAAAAAAAAAAAAATTAGATTAAACCATTTAACAGTTGGAAGATTGAATTTCCTTTGTTGTGTGTCCTTTAGGCCTGACAACTTAATTTTATTTTTTTTTTTTACATTTCCGCAGTAAATTCATTAGCAAGTGATTAAACCGTCATACTTTCGAAACCATCACTAAAAAAGAAGGTATTTATGTATTTTGTGTGTGTGTGTTAACGTGAAGGTCCCATTGTGACCCTTAAGACAGGATATTAAAATATTTTGGTAAAAGTTTGGTGGCAAATGTTGACTTCAAAAAAAAAAAAAAAAAAAAGCCAAAGCCAATTGTAAATTAAATCAAGTGGCCCCGTTTTGTTGGCTTCTTTATTATTTAAAATATGGTCGTACTAAAGGCGCTATTGTAAAACTTTCCAATCGAAATATTTTTTAATAAGTACACGGTGGCGGCGTGTTGAGTATAGGACGGGGAAGGGGCGGTGGCACTGGCAGAGCTACCTAACGATTTTGTTCTTAAACATTGCAGAAAACAAAGAAGTGTTGTTGGTCTACCTAATTTAAAGTTTCTTATTATTATTATTATTAGTATTTTCACCAACACTTAAGCGCCAAAAAAGAAAACCTCACACAGAAACAAATGGCTTTAATAATAAGTTACATAATACTCGCTAGTAGGAACAACAAGGACTCAAGGTAACATGGTGCGGTTTAGTGGCGGTTTGGGTGCGAGGATTATATTGGCTCAATTAATGACAACATCATTGCTGTTGTTTTTGTTGTTGGTTTTTTCCTTGTTCTTGGTTTGTTTGCTAAAATTCTTGTGGTTTTTTGAAAATGATGTGAACTTAAAGAGATTTTTCGACAAGAATTTGTGCTGTTTTTTGTGTGTATAATTTGTAGGTATGTATGTACCGAAGTATTGGATGATGGTTTTGAGAAAAGTTTTTGAAATATCGAAGTCAATTGGGGGTCGGTTTTTTTGTTTTATTAACAAAATTATCTAATGGCTGGGGTAATTGAGTTTCTGTCTTGAAGCGATTAGATTTTTGAAGACAAACGACGACGACGACGAGGAGTGTTCTCGTTCGGCTGTCAAGTTGTGTCGCCTCTCAGTTGGTGGTAGCGCCTTCTATAATGGAATCTGCAGGTTTCATCTGCTAGATGAGAATAATTGTGTTAACAAATTAAATAAAACGAAATATTTAACCATTGAAAGTTATTATAGAGAAATGATAAGAAATGTTCACCTTTAATGGAAATTTCTTGAAAATGATTAATAAGTCTCTATCTCTGAAGAAAATTTAAAGCACTTTTATCTTAAGTAGTGTTTTAGACGAATTTAGTGTTCTTCTTTAATTGTGGATTTTCTTGGAAATATTATTAACAAAATTGTGGTATGAAAATAATGGTTTTCTAAAATTCCTTAATAAGCTCTATTTAATGAACGCAATAAGCTTCAGGTTGATTTCAAAATAATAAAGAAGAAAACACTAAAGATAGGAATTATTTGAAAAAAGGAGAAGCGATAAGACATTTATTTTTAGTTAAAGAGAATTTAATTAGGTTTATCATCTAGAGTTCGGAAATTTTTCAAAAGAAGCAGAAGAATTGGTTCCTTTCTTTCTTTCTTCTTTAAAAAAAATTATTTTGCCACTGAATACTGTTTCCAGTTCGACACAATGTCAGTATCATTGATTGAAGCAGAAGAATTGGTTCCTTTCTTTCTTTCTTCTTTAAAAAAAATTATTTTGCCACTGAATACTGTTTCCAGTTCGACACAATGTCAGTATCATTAATTCGCTGAAAGAAATGTGTCATTTTTTGCTTGAACAACGTTTCTAAATATTGATAATAGTGGATTTTTTGAAAAGAACTTTTGATCGAAATGAAGTATCCACGATACCTGCTATACGCAAGTTTGTTCTAAAAGCTCGTCCAACTCGTATGCTTGTGGACAATACTCATGATCCCGTTCGCCTGCTATAGGTGAGATATAGTAACTCTCAAAATTTACGAACATCAACTTTCCTTTAATTTTAACAGTTCAAGTTTTCACACATCAGCAATTGAATGCTCAGGACGATTCATTTACAGAAGCTTGAATTGGACAGTGAATTATTGTCTTACGAGGCGCAGTTTCATCTCGGCGACTTGATCTCCTCAGACTTTTTTGTGTAGGGAACCGTGAAAGACCAATCTTATACTAAAAATCCGGAAAAGATTAAAGCACTGAAGGCCAATGCCACCCAAACAATTATGGGAACTAAACTCAAAACCATGAAGAAGGTTTCGAAAAATTGAAATGGCAGATTACGAGGCTTTTGATTTTACTAACAAAACAGAATAGCTACAAGGAAAAATGTATTTAGCTCACTTTTATGTGAAAATTTTTAAAATCTTAAAACATATTTCAACTTTTCAAGTAAAACTGAAAATTCTTAGGTTTATCATTAGAAGGTGTTTTTAAAAAATTGTTTGTTAAGTAATAATTCTTGGAAAATGAATTATTTTTAAATAACTAAAAGTCCTATTTTTATGAAGGAAATTTAATTCAACAATTTTTAAAAACATTCTCTCTTTGTAATATCGAAAGGGCTCCCTTTTATACCATCAATTCTAGAGAAGAACATACCTAATATAGGAGAGTATGCTGCCTGCTTGGTTGAATGAATGAACGAATACCACGACTATATGCTATGCACTAACCACCCGCTGCCTATACATACATACATATATAAGTTACAAGCGTTTTAAGCATATAAATATTCTTATATATATATATGTATGTATAGTTATATGGAGGTTCTAGAATTTTAACACATGTTTCAATGTGCTTTGCCTAATTTATCTGTGGTCTATTTCCAAGTGCGGATATAATGTTGGTAAGGGTTGAAAAATAGTTTTGGGGGTGGAGTAGGTATAGTATATGTAATGTATGATACTATGATAGTAGGTGCAGTATAGGTGGTTTAAGAGTACTCGTAGGTATAAAGTGTGCTTCATTGTATGTCAAAATGTATCAAACTGAGCGAAAGAGTTAGAAGCACTACTTACCCAGAAAGTAGTGTTATTTGAACTGAAAACTATACACTTCTATATATGTATATAAATAGGACCATATAATAAGTATATGTATATATGTATACATGGTGCATTAACCACTCTCGGTTATAGTGTGTACAAAATTGAAATATATCGCATTTTAGGATTGGAATATAGGAGAGGGTTGTGCGATGCGATGCGATTTTGGGTGCATTTTGAATAATTACATAGTTTTATACATATACCTATAGCAAAACATTACACAAATTCCCTTTTGGAAGCTTGTGAAATGAATTAGGGAACAGTTCAAAATAGGCAACGGGGTGCCTATAGTATTACAACCTATCTCAAGCCACCAGAGCCCAGTATAGTAGCTATACATATAACCCATAACCAACAGCGACGACGAACAGAAGAGCGGCTTGCATCCCTATGCATCCTTTTCCCTTAACTCCATACTCCAACTTCAACTTCTACTGTTTGAGGGGTGCTTTGTGTAAAGTGTATCTATAGAAATGAATGAACCACATGAGAATAATTTAATTTGAAATAGTGTTACGGTCACTTTCACATTTGAATATTTTAATTACTCGTATAGGAAAGGATATTCTATAAACATAGATTCATACCATAGATATATATAAATAGTACCTACTCTACGTGTTGTCGTCGTCGTCGTCGCTGTCGTCATTTATGTTTTTTAGGTTTTACATATTATATTTTAAGTATAATACAATCCATAGAATATAATATGGAAGAGGGTTTTTGATGTGTGTGACACGGGGTGAGGACAAAAGAGAGTTGCAACATGTAAACGAGGATACGACCAACCAACGACGACGATGTCGACGAGTTTATATGTTGAGTTGAAAATAGGTTTCATTTTGACAAGAAAAAAGGACATACATATATATACATATATGCACAGGACATATTTTCAAAAATATTCTGCAATTTGAATTTAACATGAAACCATATACAATTCATACTATAGTTTCTATAGTTTTGAAAATATGTATAAAGTTGCAATAGATAAATAATTGTAGGTCAAGTCTTTTGATTATTTCTTAGTTATAAATGCATTTCAATCTTTAAAAATGCATAAAATGTGTAATTTTATCTCTGACACACACAGAACTTAGATTTTGAATTTAATATATTGTTTATTAAGAAATATTTGTAAAAAAATAAAACTTAAATATTTCTTAACAACATTTGTGTTATTCCACAAATGTTTTTTGTTGAATTTTCAAGGCACAATTTAAAGGGTGGTTTGTTTCATCTTGTCGACTTCCAAAAGAAATAAAACGAATGAAAATTTAAGGTTATGGCCAAGAATTATTTTAGGGATTAGGGTTGCCATTATTTGTTATTGATGTTCATCAAGTTCCCACTACGGCTGTAGACCACGATAAGTCCAATTTTAGACCACTTTTGTCAACAATTGTGGCCATATGTTAGCAATAACGGGCCGAAATATTATATTCCTAGAGCTCTATCGTCTTGGCATTATCTGTTACACAAGCGACTTCATATAACTCCATCTTATTAATTTATGTTTTAATTGTTGTAATTTATTCTATTTTTATATGTTTTTTATTTAATCTTATACTACCTACTTTCTTTTCTTTTACTTTCTTTAATTTTCTTTCTTTTTTTTTGGATTAATTTTATTTTTCTAATTTTATTTTATTTTATTTTATATTATTTTATTTTATGTTTTACTGTTTTTGTTTTATTTTATTTAGTTTTCTTTTATTTTATTTTATTTTATTTTATTTTATTTTATTTTATTTTAAATTATTTTATTTTATTTTATTTCATTTTATTTGGCGGAGCAAAATCGCATCGTCACCTCCAAGTGGTGCCCGCTGGATAACCGTAAGGTGAACTAACGACGAGCGTTGGATCTATTGAATCCAAGAGCTGAGACACCTGAGCTACCTTCTCAGGAATTAGGAGCAAAAGATAAGATAATAGCTCTGAAGAACCAGCTCTCCAAGAAACCTAAATAGAAGAGGTAACTGAGCTATTTATGGGACTAAACAAAAGTTACAAAAACAAAAACAAATATGGCAATGAGTAAAACAAATAGATATAATACCCCAGGTGGCAATCCAGATAAACTGGTAAATCCACTCTCTTCGGAGATCGGTCCTACGGATTCTGGGGAGGACCAATTATTGCTTATAGGAAATAGACGGAGTTCAAAAACACTAAGAACTCCACCAAAAATATCACCAAGGGTTATGCCATCAAAAACCCCAACGCAAAAATCAAATGACATAGAAGTCATTAACGAAAAAGGAACCATCTATGAAAAGATCGAAACAAAAGATCAGCAGTGTTCCACAAAAAACAACGAGATCCACCAAGTTGAATCCGAAAATTATTTCGATAAATGGCAAATAGAAATCTTAGCCAGAAAACAACTTGAAGCCCTTGTTGAAAGTCTTCAGCAACAAGTGAAGAGACTCGAAGAAAAAGTCAGCTTGCTCGACAAAAAGTCCGTGAAAGACAACATATCAAGACAAAAGTCACCAGTAGTGAAAAGCCCACAAAAAACTGCTAATGAGTTTCATACTGATGAGGAAGAGCTCCTCCTTGAAACTGAAGGAAACCGAAATAAACGTAAGTCAAAGAAACGTAAAGCAGAGAGTAGCCCAGAGGCTGTTATAAAATGTCAGCAAACAGGTTCAAAATCAGATACTGCTACAATAATGAGAGCATCCAATAAAGAAATAAGAGATTTACCCCAAAATAAGTCTCACGTTAAAGGTATCAGGCAAACTGCCCCACCTCCAATTATGATCTCCGGATTGGCAATGTTTGGCGAGCTAAAGAGCATAGTAGAAAAATGCACGAATAAGGCATGTAAATATACATCATACAATAAAGACAATTGGAAAGTCATTGTTGAAGACACCGATGCGTATAGATCTGTCACTGAAGAATTGAACAAAAAGAAAATTCAGTGGCACTCGTACGAAAATAAAGCTACAAGATCGATAAAAGTAGTAGCAAGAGGCCTTCACTCTTCATGTGTTGCCAAAGAAATTGTCGAAGACCTTATACAAAAAGGCTTTCAAGCTCTCGATGCCAATAATCTTATTAAAAATGAGATAGTAAAAGACTCCACTGGGGTATCAACGACAAAAAAGAGATCTCTACCTTTATTTATGCTCACGTTTGAAAATAAAGAAAGTCTCGATAAGATTTACAGTATTAAATCAATTATGGGCATAGTTGTCAAAATTGAACCACTGCGAAAGTCGAAAACTGTTCCACAATGTAAGCGCTGTCAAGCCTTTGGGCATACACAAAAATACTGCAATCGCGAGTTCGCTTGTGTTAAATGCGAAGGCAGACATGCAACTAAAAACTGTCCCATGGGCAGAGAAAAGAAAGCGAAATGTGTTAACTGTCAAGGCAATCATCCTGCAAGTTACAGAGGATGTCCAGTAGCAAAAAAGTTCCAAGACACAAAAAGAAAAAACAAAACTGGGAACAAGCTTAGAAACTCAACCAACACAAAACCAGTAGTTGAAAACAAAAAAGTAACGGTCGATAACATTACTAAAAATCAACCGGGAAAAGCAATTGCACTAAGCAAAAGTGATGAAAATAAATCCTATTCCCAGATTATAAAAAATGTGCGGAAGAATGAGGAAACTTCTATAAAAGAAATGCTGGAACTCATCCTGAAAAGGATTGACCAACAAGATTTAAACATAAAACAGCTAAGCGAAGAAGTCGCTCTTAAAAAACAATGATGGACAGAACACTCAAAATCGCAACATGGAATGCAAACGGTCTTTTGCAGCATGTATCAGAACTAAACATCTTTTTAGACATAGAGCATATAGACATTTGTTTGGTGTCCGAAACCCACCTCGCTTTTGAACAAAGTCTTGATAATAAATTACCCAACTATACATGTTATCACGCTCCGCACCCAGCTGACAAAGCTAGGGGAGGATCAGCAATACTTATAAAAAAGTGCTTAACACACTATGAAGAACCAAAGTTTACTAATGAAAACATGCAAGTAACAACAATTAGTATTGGTATAAAAAAGAAAGAATTTAAAATAGCAGCTATATACTGCCCTCCGAGGCGCTCTCCAACTGAAGAAGACTATGCAGAACTCCTACATTTGTTAGGACATAACTTCCTTGTTGGTGGCGACTTCAATGCTAAACACACCCAATGGGGATCTAGGCTCATAACAACAAAAGGTAAACGGCTATACCAAGCAGGCCGAAAATACAACTGCGAATTTTATTCTTCTGGTTCGCCAACATATTGGCCATCTGATACTAACAAAATACCAGACCTTATAGACTTTTTCGTAGTTAAAGGTATTAAACGAAATCATATAAGTGTCGAAGGTAATTACGATTTATCATCAGATCATACTCCAGTAATTTTATCACTGAGCGAAACAGAAATAATAGAAAAAAGTAATCTCAAGCTCGTGAATAACAGAACAAACTGGAACGAATTCAGAGACAAACTTGAAAATTTTATAAACCTAAGATCCCCTATGCAAACAATTGAACAAATTGATCATGAAGTAGAACAATTTATTGCTGATGTGCAGCAGGCTGCAGAAGAAAGTACTCCAACTATTTCGAATGCGAGAGAAAAAGAAATAAAATATCCTATCGAAATAAAGGAGTTGATATTGGAAAAAAGAAGAGCTAGAAGAAAATGGCAATCCACGAGATTCCCAGATGATAAGGTAGTTTTTAACCGTCTTAACAACGAATTAAAAAAAAGAATCCGTGAGTTTAAAAATGATTCACTAAGTAGATTCCTGAAAAGTCTGACGACGGATGCTTCTACAGAATACTCCTTATGGAAAGCAGCTAAGCGCCTAAAAAGACCTCAGACACAAAACCCGCCGATAAAATCTCAAGATGGTAAATGGATCGGAAACCCGAAACAAAAGGCTGATCTCTTCGCTGAACATCTCGCGAATGTTTTCAAGCCATTCCCAGCAAGCACAGCTACAGATCCCTTACAGTTTGTTGACAGAAACGACGAATGTGAAATACCTTTTGTCACGCTCAAAGAAGTAAGAAGCATGTGTCAACATAAGTTGTCAAACAAAAAATCACCAGGGTACGATCTTATAACTGCTCAGGTTCTGAAAGAAATGCCTCTTATAGCCTTCAAGAAACTCCAATTTATAATAAACGCATGCCTTAAACTAAGATATGTGCCACATCATTGGAAAATTGCAGAAGTCATTGTTATACCTAAACAAGGTAAGCCACCAACAGAAGTTACATCTTACAGACCAATATCGCTTATACCAATCATGGCAAAAGTTTTTGAAAAACTGCTACTGAAAAGGCTTAGCAAAATAATTGAAGAAAGAAGACTAATTCCGAGCCATCAGTTTGGATTTAGAAATAAACATTCCACGATAGACCAAGTGCATCGAATTACGGATGTTGTGGAAAAGGCACTTGAAGAAAAACAAGTATGCTCGTCTGTATTCTTAGATGTTGCTCAAGCTTTTGACAAGGTTTGGCACTTGGGACTTGAGTACAAACTGCATAGGGACCTCCCCAGGCAGTACTACGAAATACTGAAATCCTACGTTACGAACCGACTCTTTAGAGTACGGTACGACCAAAATTACTCGGAACTTAAGAAAATTGAAGCCGGTGTACCACAAGGAAGTGTCCTAGGACCAACCCTGTATCTGTTATATACAAGGGATATTCCAGTGGACACCAACGCTATCATGGCCACCTTTGCTGATGATACTGCAATATTGGTGCCAGATAAATCCGTTACGAAGGCTACACAAAAATTGCAAAATGCAGTAGATAAAGTTAGTGATTGGACGCACAAATGGCGTATCAAATTAAACGAAACAAAATCGACGCATATAAACTTTACAAACAAAAACATAAACAATGTTCCAATATTTATAAACAGTACAGAAGTACCTTACTCCAATACCGCCAAATACCTTGGAATGAATTTGGATGCAAAGCTTAAATGGAAAGAACACATCAAAAAGAAAAGAGATGAACTAAACTTGAAGTACAGAAAAATGTACTGGTTAATAGGAAAGAACTCTGACCTATCTATCCAGAACAAACTAATGTTATATAAGCAAGTATTGAAACCCGTTTGGACATATGGCATCCAACTATGGGGCTGTACAAAGAAAACAAATGCTGAACCCATCCAAAAATTCCAAAGCAAGGTCCTTCGTGGAATAATAAATGCCCCTTGGTATATAAGAAATAGCGATCTACATCGTGACCTTCAAATTGAAATGGTTACAGAAGTGGTTAAGAAACACGCTGTATCACACAATCAGCGACTGCAAAGTCATACTAACTCCGAAATGGAGACCGTATTAAATGTACGAGACAATGTTCGGAGATTAAGAAGAACCAAGCCTCATGAGCTGATGGTCTAAAAGCTACGGGAAAGTGTTATAACCTTAAACTTCCCCCAATGCGATTTAAAAATTTAAGAAATAAAAATCATTTGTCGATCTTTCATAGATTGGTCCTGATTCACCGGTGGTTTTAGTGCGGTAAGAGTCCCACACTACTCGGTACCGATTCTTACCGAGTGTCTTTTGAAGATTTCCATCGGATAAAAAAAAAAAAAAAAAAAAAAAAAAAAAAAAATTTTATTTTTAAATTCTCATAAGAATTTATTGTAATCGGTCCGATTTCTCGAATTGAAAATTTCACATTTCTCGACGTTCAAAGTACGTACGTTCGCGATGTTTTTTTTGTCGTCCATAGCTCAAGAACGAGTAGAGATATCGACTTCAAATACATTTTGTTATACAGATAATAATGCAGAAAGATGCAGAAAGTACTCTCAAAAAAATTGAGTGGGTGATTTATTTAAAAAAAAAAGGTGAACATTTTGGTTTAGTCAAAATATCTCACGAACCAATATAACTATATAAACCGAAAAAAAACTGAAAACCATAATTTGGTCACCTCGAATATTTCACGAACAAAAAATGATTTTATCTCCAAAATTTTGTGCAACGAATGACGTTTTTGTTATCTGGTATAATTTTGAGAAAAATAAAATTGACAGTTTTTTTACAAAAAATAAAAACCTAAGTAAAAACATTACTAAAAGTTAGTAAAAATTGATTTTCGACTCAAATATCTTTTCAAAAATTTATTATTATGGCTTCTAAATACGAGTAATTTTGTCTCATAAGAAATATTGTTTTCAACATTCAGTAAAATATTGAGAAAAATCAAATTGACAATTTTTGAACAAAAAATAAAAACCTAAAAAAATATTCTTAAAAGTTCGAAAAAATTGACCTTCGACTCAAATATCTTTTCAAAAACTTAAGATTATAGCTTCAATCTAATTTTGTCTTATACAAAATATTATTGACAACATTCGGTATAATTTTGAGAAAAATCAAATTGACAGTTTATTTTTATAAAAAATAAAAACCTAAAAAAAACATTACTAAAAGTTAATAAAAATTGTTTTTCGACTGAAATATCTTATCAAATCTTTGAGATATTGGCTTTAAACTAATTTTGTCTTATAAGAAACATGGTTTTCAAAATTCGTTTAAGTTTTGAATAAAAAAAAAAGGAATTGACAGTTTTCTTAAAAAAAAAATAAAAACCTAAAAAGAACAATACTAAAACTTGATAAAAATTTACTTTCGACTCAAATATCTTTTCAAAAATTAAAAATATTGTCTTCAAACTAATTTTATCTCACAGAAAATATTGTTTTCGACATTCGGTACAATTTTTTATAAAAATCTAAGTTTTTTTTTTCATTAAAAAAATTAAATCTAAAAAAAAATAGTACGGAAATTTGGTAAAAATTGATATTCGGTTCTCGATAACTCGTGATTAATAGAAGGTATTACTTCAAATTCATTTCAATTATCCAATTTGTATTTGAAATGCAACTAAAATTGGTAAAAATTGGTTTTCGACTAAAAATATCGTTAGCAAAAATAGATTTTGAAAAATTAAACTATTTAATTGCATGGAAAATATTTTACGTAATTTTAAAATTTTTAAAAATAATTCAACTAACAACTTTTTTAACAAAACTCGAAAACCTACAAACTTTCAAGCAAGATAGATAGACGGGATGGGAAGTTATCAGTGTGGGTCGCATTCCAGCCTCTTTTATTTTTTTTAATCTGTTGTAATTTGTTCTATTTTTGTGTGTTTTTATTTAATTTTATATTATTTAATTTTAGTTTATTTTTTATTATTTTATGTTATTTTATTTTACTTTATTTAAAAATGCTTCATTTTCTTTCTATTTATTTTAAAATATATTACACAATATGTATTAAATTATAATATTTTAATTTACTTTATTATTGATTTTATTTTAAAATATAAGGAATATTATATATTTAATAATTTTGTTTTAAATATTATTAACTGTTTTTGAGTTTACTTCATTTTGTTGGTTTAAAGTTATTTTAATTTATTTATTTTACTTTATTTACTTTTTGTATTTTATTTTTTTCTTTTAATTTATTTTACTGTAATTTATTTAAGTAAAATAAAAATAAATAGGATCGTTTTAGTAAATTCATTAATTCTTTAATTTTAAGAATTTATTTACTATTTTTTAAATGTTTATATAAAATTCTTGAATTGTTAATAGAACCTCTTTTACAATCTATTTTTTTCATGAAATGTAACTATTTTGTGTGTGCCTTTTGTTTTGTGTTCAGAGAGTTAAAAAATCATTGTTAAAAAAAAACATCAATTTTATTCAATTGTGAATTTGCATTTTAAAAATTGATAAAATTGTTTTGAAATTTAAAAAAAAGAAAAATAGAACAAAATTATGGAAGTTAAGAAATGTAGAATCATCAAAGAACATTTTTTTAAATGAATTATTTCTTTTAAAAAAGTCACTTCTTCTGTAAATTTATTGCTCTTAGAGAAGTTCTAAGCAGGCTTTCTTGATAAAAATCCTTGCAACTTTGTTTTGACATACAAATTTATTTCCTCTTTTTTTAACAAAAAAAGAAACAAAAAACAAAAAAAACATAAAATTGACTTTTAAGGGGAGAAAAGTTGCCCTATGCAAATAAGAAACTTTTTTCAGACAACTTAGAGAGAATGAGATCTACTTATCTATAAGTTACGTGTGTCTTTGAAGATAACTACAACTTGACAAATTCAATATTCAAACTGTCTAATAGATTTTCTTATCTTTTATTTTTGTTTGTCAATTGATTTTCTATTAAACATTACAAAAATAATCCTCTGAAGGCTCTTTACTTTGGTTTTTTTTGTTTGTAAGAAAGACGCATCGCAGGATAAAATTTCAAACTTGCACAACTTGTGTGTCAGATTTTGAAACTTATATAGGTACACGAGAATAAGTACAATATAAAACACTTTAAAACTTTAGATTGCATGTTCAGTGCATTGTATATAATTTTGTACAACATGCCTCTTTGAACAAAAAGAAAAACCACAAAGAAAATCTCATATAATAACGAGAAAATTCCTTCTTCAAAATTACGTTTTCCATTATTATCTATATGTTATGACCCTCATATAAATTTAAAAAGGGTAACTGCATGTCCTTGAGAGAGAGATATGTTATGTATATAAACATTTTCTGTTCTTGGGTAAAACATCTAAGAGATACCAACTATAGATTTAACCCAATTGCTTTACACCATTTATATAGAAACGTAGAAACACACAACAGCTTGAATGCATAAAGGACATAGGTACGAGTACAACAAAAAGCAACAAATACGAGTATAAGATAACATATCCTTTCGTATCCTATCCTATGATATCCACATGACCGCCTATATTCGTTTAAGCCAAAAAGTCATACCATCATCATCAGTTCCTTATAGTGCAATATTGTTAAAGGCCGAAATGCCCTAACCATCAGCTAGCAATTAGATATATTATCCAAAATTGTGTTAGATGAGGCGGATAAGAAGGCACAAATACAAGTATGCAAGTATGTACATATGTATGTATAACACAACACACAGAATGATTTTGATGTCTTTTGCAGCGGTTGCCAGGCATCAGGCATCAGGATAAAGGATATGATCCTTTAGGTTCAGGAAATTGTACTGATGCTGTGCTTTGGTGTTTTCAGGACATTATGTTAACTGCAAAAGTAATTCAAACAGACTTTCCAGAGTAAAATGAGAATCCTTTGCATCACCGAGGAGCAAGAGTTTATATAGTATAAAGGAGTACCAATATAGCGAGGCATTGTCTTCTTTATACACATTGTGATGTGATGACGAGAAGACTATACAACACAACTATATGTGTGGTGTGTGTCGACACAGGACAAGGACATCAAAGGACCAAATGTGGAATTCTATTGTCAAATATTAGCATATTATGATGGGGTTAATGTCATATCTCGGTTATGGTAGGTTGTTTTATAAATGCCTCGTGTCTTTTCTACTTCCGCCCGTGCGTCTTCGCTGCCCTCTTTACCGCTGTCACCAATCTGTAAACCAAATATCCTCTGATTTGGATTTCAAATCTGGCTATGGTTGTGCTTTTTCTAATGTGGTGGTGATGGTGCTGGTGGATTTGGATATTGTTTGTCATTTTGGCGAAAATTCTTTGAATCTTGTAAACACAATTTTGGCTGATTTCATTCTGATTCTTCTCATCTGTTATTCAACTTAGACAATAAATGCCCCAGGCTTATGTGTCGTCCTTAACGTGTACCTCTTCTTCGATTGTCACAATTTTACAAATAATCCAACTGAGAGAGGAACACAATTTCTTGCTTATATTTTTGTGTTTGGATGTTATTGGAGTTGTTGTTAGTGTTAGTGTTGGTGTTGTGCTGGTACCATCAACGTCATCAGGCATCCTTAAATCCTAGACAACAACTTCCTTCGTGTGTATCTCGTTATCCCTTTCCGTTTTTCCAAAAACACACAAAAAAAAGAAAATGGAATTTTTCTGATTTTGTTTTTGTTGTCTGCATTTATGTCCCAACAGTTTTCCCATTGTTTGTCATATACGACAAGGAAGGTATATGAGTGTGTGGATTTTGTAGACTTGATGTTTTATTCAAATCCTTTCAGAGGATTTAAGCAATCTGTGAACAAGCCTCGTTCTTTCTCTCTCTCTCTGTCTGTGCGAATTCGAATTGCATTTTATGGAGTTTTATTTATGTAGGTATATGTATGAATCTCCTGATGCATATACATAGGTAACTCATATCCTTTTGTGCTTGTATCATCGTCGTCGTTCTGATCGTTGTCATGATATGTGCATCATGTGGAGGTCGTAATTCATTTTCAATGGATGCTTTGTTTTGGGGACTGGATAAAAATCGAACCATTGCAAAAATCTTCGATTAATACCAACAAAAAAAAAGAAAAATAATTTAAAACTCGTGTAGAATTCATGTCAAGGATAGAAAAAGTTTTTTTTTGTGTGTGTGTGTGTTTTTGAGTAATTGCTCTCGCGCCATACACGCATTTTCTAAACTTTTGCTACAAATACACATTACACATACATTTTTCTCAGGCGTTTTCATAAAGATGTGATATATTATATGAAAAATAAAAATAGAAAAATCGAAAAGATTTTTTTTTCGAAAGTGGGGTTATAAATCTTTGGAAGTTGAAAACTAATGCATCATTATAATTTCTCTTTTCTAAGTTTTATTTAAGTATTATTTAACCAACGATAACAGTAGACTAAGTTTGAAATTCGTAAAAAAATTAAGATCTTTTATTTTTAAACGGTCGGATGTGTCGAATTGAAAATTCTGACATTTTATCTGCGTTTCAATTTCTCTAGAATCCTAGGATCATCTCTTATATTTTACTAACCTCGTATGATGTAACCTTCAAAATAATATTATGCTACGAAGAATGACGTTTTTGCCATCTGGTAAAATTTTGAGAAAAGTCAAGTTAAAGGTTTTTTTTACAAAAATAAAATTCTAAAATAAAAACACTACTAAAAGTTGCAAACAATTTTCGACTGGAATATTTTTTCAAACATTAAAGATTTTGTTTGTTAACTAATTTTGTCTTAAACAAAAAATTATTTTTAAGACTCTTAGAAAGTTCTTTTATATAAAAAATAAAAATCTACAAAACAAAAATACGAAAAATTGGTAAAAACTGATGTTCGGTTTGAATATTCTGAGAATAGATGAAGGATTTCAAAATTTGTTCATTCTAGGCAAAATTTTGTTGTTAACGTAAGATAATTTTTTTAGAAAAATCAAATCGGTATTTGAAATACAAACTTTTCAAAAATGCTAAAAATGTCGGGAACAAAAACAGATATTGAAATGAAACTTATTTTATCATAAGGAAAATATATGTAGCTGAAAACTTTTAGTTAATGTTTTAGAAAAATTAAATATACAACTTTTTTTAACCAAACAAGAAAACTTTAAAAAAATTGATAAAAATGATTTTCGCCTCAAGTATTTTGAGATCAAGGCAATATATTAACTTCAAATTTTCTTATCTCACACAAAAAATTTTGTTCTTAATATTTTGTTAAAGTTTCAGGAAAACCGACAGACAGGTCAAGGGGGGAAGTTATCAATGTGGGTCGCATCCCAGGATCTTTTCAATATTTTTTTTTTTAACGATTTTATTGATTCAATCTTGTTTTGTACATGAGGTAATTTTTTTCATTTGTGTTGGACTCTGTTTTAAAGATGTTTCAAACTGTCAATTGAAAGTTTGACAAATCCAATATCCCTTGGTATAAAATTAAGAAGAGAAATAAACTTCCATGACTGCAAAAACAGAATAAACACGTGTTTCGTAATGCTTCAGTAAAAATCCAAAAATAATTTGAAAAACTTATACAATTCATCTTGACCACAAGGAATATATTCTTTAAGCTTTTAATCCTCTTTTAGTTGTACGTGTCGTATATTGATAGTATTGAAAACTTAACCTGAAATTATTTTGTATAATACTCATTGCAACTAAATTCTTAATACTAAATGACATAAAACGACTCGTTGCACTCTGAAGTATTTTTCAGTATTCTTCGTATACACACACTAATGTCTACTTCTTTACACTTAGTAAAATATACAAAACACAAAAGTGCATTTCTTCATTATAATTCAACCAGAAACTCTCTTTCTCTTCTATACTTTTATATATATGTACATACATATGTATATCCTTAACCAACACCTTTTGGTACTTTAGAAATTGTTCTGTACTTGAAACTTCAAAGAAGTCCTTTTATGTATAGAATGTGAGAGAGAAACAAATTTAGCTCTGAATGTTTTAGGTAAGTCTCTTTATGCTCCAATTCCTGAATGGTTTTCCCTCTGATTCTAAAGGAAAACTACAACTATACAGAAAAATAAAAATTAAGAAGAGATATGTATTACAAAATGTCTTCAACTACGTTTCGGAGGTTCGAGATTTTTTTTAACTCTTACCCAAAATTCTGTATCCTGCATCCTTTCTATAATATTTTTACCAAAAACAGAATAAAACAACAATTTCTCAAAAAAAAAAAAATAAATAAAACCAAACATGAACCAAAACATTACAACACGAAAACGATGGTATTATTATTTTTCCTGTTCCGTTATTTTTGTTTTTCAAATACAAAATATTCGAGTATAGAAGAAACCCATTGGTGTTTTCCTGTATAAATCCTTTTTCGATGAAAGTCTTTTCGTTCGGGGAACTTTGTGTGGAACGAACGAACTGAAATTGCATATTAAAATGAAAATCAGGTAAGATTAGCTCTTTTATTTGCAGTACGATGATGATGGCGACGACGAGGACGACGACAACGAAGACTACAACAGCAATTACATTATGCAATACAAACGTGAGGAGATTATAAGTGGTTATAGATATATAGAAGTAGAAGTAGAAACCATTGAAGGAGAAAGGACACACTTCACAAACCACCATAATGTAGGTATAGAGTTTGGTTTTATATTTTCGAAAACAAAAATGCAGCTTTATAAAAAGGGATAAGGTTTTCCCTCTCAAAAAAAATAAAATAACTAAACAACCATAATAATGCTTCGCGACAGCTATTCCCCCAAGTTTGGAAAAAATATAAAGAAAAATAATATATTTTACCAGTAAGGATTTTTCATCGATATTCTATTATGGTTTAAAAATTCATTAGATATTGATATTCAAAGATAAATCTCGACGATTTTTGAAATAAGGTAAGGTACATACAAATTTACAGAAATCTGACACCAGCATATTATTAAGCTTTTGAAAAATAAGTTTTACAGTAAAACTAAATTTAAAATTATAGATTTTTCAAAAATTTGATACTTTGAATGATAATAATTTTATTGACATTTAAATAATCAAACTTTTAAAAAACTCTTAACTGAAAAACATTTTAAAACTAGATTTTCCGTAAAACTCGATTTAAAAAAAAATTAATATGGGCGTGGTTTATGTTTCATATTATCATTGATTTACAATTTTTTTCTTATAAAACCTTTATCAAAATGTCTTATTGGAAGTAATTGTAATTGGTCCGATTTTTCGAACCAACAATTTTGACATTTCTAAAAGCTTAAACGCTCTTAGAATATTAATCAATGGTTTATGGAGAGATGTCTCTGAGAACATACGATTTTTCTGAATATCTTCGTTTACCGAATTTATTTTAAGAACGGATAGAGATATCGACTTTAAATACATTTAAGACTTTAAGAAAATATCTCACGAACCAACAACGCTATTGACTTTACGTACATTTTATTTTACATAGATTAAATTTTTGTTGGTATTTTCATTTTTTTGCATTTGACGTTCATGTACAATTAGCTTAACTAAGGGAATGGATAATTTTTTAATCAAGGATTTTTTCTATCAAAACTTAATTGTAATAAGAAATTTAATAGATAGGTAGCTAAACTTTTATTGAAATACAAATGCAACAAACTATTTTTACTACTCTCTAGAAGATTTCATTAAACAAATAAAACTACCTACACAAAGTGTATCAATAATGACAAAATAAAAATAAAATATTGCATGTAATGTTTATAATATTATTTTTGGTTTGTTTGTATACACACATACATTCTCGTATATTATATAGTAAAATAATAATTTCCATTTTTGCTTATCTCGTAAAAAATGAAACCAGAGGGAGCCACACTTCAAAAGAAGAAGTGGTTCAATTTTCTGTTGAATATTCGAATATTGCGCGCTGGCACTTATCTTTAATCCTTATGGTATATCTGCACAGCAGACTTTCTCCTTGAAGAACGTAATAAATGAAAGCGCTATAGCTGCTTTGGAATAGTATAGGGGTATAAGTCCATATGTATATGTATGGATAATATAGGTACTAAGTATTCTAGATGTAGGTACTATGTGAGTTGCATTTGCACAGTGATTTTTATATGAGCGGTTGTCCTTGTTGGTCAGTAGTTGTCGACAACCATTGGAGACTACATCAGAGACAGAGAGAGAGAGAGAGAGATGTGGTATTGGTATGGTGGTTTCTATAGGGTAAAGTGCATCATTGGGATATGGAAAAATGGTATGAGTTGCGATTATGCTAGAGGTATTTCTGGCACGAACTTTTTTAAGTTGAGGGTGCATGGAGATATGGAGACACTTGAACCTTTTTATTTGTTCCGGAAGCAGTAGCAGTAGCAGTACAACACATATCCTATACAATACATATTTGTATGTATGTATATAAATATTGTATCTCTCGTTATTGTAGGGTATTGCGTTTTGGTTTTCTTTTTTGTTTCTTCTTTTCTTTTTTATTTGTTGGTTTGGTATAATACTTTAGTGGGTGATGGTTAGTTTGAGTTGGGTTATGTCCTTTTCCTCTCTAAGAGGACCAACTTTAAATCCTTGAATAAATGCAAGTGAGTTTATGGTTGTACACTTTTCTATATACATTTCTATATGTATGTATATAGAAGAAGAAAAATCGCCGGGCAATGGTCAGAAGATTAATAAAAAATTCATGAACGTTTGCTCTCAATTTTTCAAAGCGCGCGTTGGCGAGCGGCGGCGTTTGGTACTCGTGTTGGTAAATATATACATGTATATATATATTTACATTATAGATATACAAATGTTGTGGTTTTGTGTACCTTTCTATCCATGCTTACATTTATAGATAGCGGAATTGGAAATTCTTCTGAGTGCAGTAGAAAAGTATATTTTTTATCATGTCTTGTATTTTGTTACCCAATCCTATAAATATACAATATACTCTACCTTCGCGATAAAATATACAATCTTCTTTTAGTTTTGCATTGCAATAGGTTTATTTATGTGTATTTTTTTTTATTTATATAATTTTATTAGATGGAGGGAGAAAATGCATTTTGACCACGAACTTTTGAGCTGCTTTTATTATGTAGGTGCAATGTTTCTTTTGCCACTTGATTATTCATTAGTTGTGTGAAGTAAGTTTTTTTTCTGGTTTTATGAAAGTCTTACTCTTATTCGAAAAATGCCTTATCTTAATCATAACTAGGTCAACACTGAAACAACTAAATTAAAAAAAAAATGTTTTTATCCTTCGAAGGTATTAGCTTTTTTTATTTCGTTTGTTTTTGTTTATATTATTTTTAAAAATATTAAGATAAGGTTAAAAGTTTTGAAATGAAATATTGTTTCTTTTATTTAAAATTATTTTAACGGACTATGCTCTACTGAAATAGCCAGTTGCATACCTCCTCTTAAACAATTCAACCGTAATACCCGCGCTTCTAGGAATGCCCATCAGTTTACCCTTGAGCCCAACTTCGGCCGTACTATGAAGTACAGAGATTCATTTTTAGCCGTACTACGCGAATGTGGAACGTCTTACCACGCTCTACCTTTCCCTATCATTGCAATGTTCAGGAATTCAAAATTAATGTACACCGCCACGACACCTCCTATCGAACCCTTCCCTCTTTTCCTAATGCTCACAATGGGTCTTTGGGATAATAAAGGTATAAAAAAAACCCTTTTAGTGTTTGCCATTTTTTATAAAAAATAAAAAAAAAATTAAAAAAAAATTTTTAACCACGTTAAACAAAATCGGTAGTGATAAGATTTTGGATATATTTTAGAAGGTCAGTGCATGATTCAGCTTTATAAACAACCAAAAAAAAAAAAACAAGCAATAAATCTTGGATATGTAGTACTTATAGCGTGAATAGTAAGTGGATAGGTCTTGATTCTTGGGTTCAATTTCTACCTTTGCCAATTAAAGTTTTTTTCATGGGTACTGACTCTAAGAGTTATTTTAGCCATGAATAGTACTTTCTCAAATAAGCACTTTGGACTAGGCATACAACTGTAGGTCCACTCCGTCCCTGAAATTTTTGACTAGGACGTGGTTCTGTAGCGTCACCTAATTTATTTGTATTTAAATCTTAGACAAATAACTTAGCGAAAAAAAAAATAATTTGAAACTCTTTGTAAGCGAGTTTTCTCAAGGCTAAGAAACCACTAACCATTTTTTTGTAGGCGCAGAAACATAGGGACCAGGGACATAACGCCCGATTTTTTTTTGAGGGGCTTATGTCTCACTTCGGTGGGACATAAAACCGAAATTGAATTTGGCCCTTAAGTCCCACCCAAGTAAGATCGAAGGCCCAAACAAAAATGTTGGGGCTAATGTCCCACTTAATAAAAATCACCAAATGACAAAACTTGGAGCACTTCAATGCCACAAGACTTTGTTTTGTGGAGTTTAAATCCTGAGATCCCACGAAGCGGGCTACCCACAGGTGCTTTTATTCAAAAACGCGGAGCAACAGAGTTGCGTGAGCGGGTGTGACCCCGAAAAAGGGAGTTAAAATCCTGAGAACCCGCGAATAATGTTGAAAACAAATTTTTTTGTTTTTCCTCATTTTTGTATTATCACCGTATCAAAAAATTATTGTTCATTGTATTGATATACAAAAACTTTATATTCTTTTTTGGCTCTGCAAAAATTTTGGGACAATGTCCAATTTTTAACAAACAAATTATGTCCCACTCGGGTGGGACATAAGCCCCAAAAAAAAATGTGGGTTTTATGTCCCTGGGCCTTATGTCTCTGCACCATTGAATTGCTCCAAGTTTTGTCATTTGGTGATTCTTATTAAGTGGGACATTAGCCCCAAAATTTGTATTTGGGGCTTCGGTCTTACTTGGGTGGGACTTAGGGCCCAAATTAGATTTCGGTTTTATGTCCCACCGAAGTGAGATATAAGCCCCAAAAAAAAAAAGTTTGGCGTTATGTCCTTGGGCCTTATGTCTCTGCGCCTTTTTTGTATGTATGCGTTTATTTTGAAACTTTTACATGATTTTTTTAATTTGAAAGTTTCAACACTTACTATGTATAAGTTTGTTGGGGTTTTGAGAATAAGTTAAATTTATAAGAAATGCAATCACATTTTCTTTTAAATTTTGAGTTTTTTTGTATGAATAATTGATGTATTTCAACACATGGAAAAATGAATAAAAGAAGGTAAATTAAAAACAAGACATACACATACACTGAATTTAAAAAATATTTTAAAATCATCAAAAGTTATTTAATTTTTGACATAATTTCTTCGACCTTAATATTTCAACTGACATGAATCTGATCAAAAACACGTCATCTCAAATTGCATGTATCTATGGATATCTTATATTTTCGAACATCATAAACTGTTCGATGAAAGTTAATCTTAAATAATTTGTATTAGAAGTATTACACAAGAATTTCAAAAATTCTATCCAACTTTCTATCTAATTAAATATAAGGAAATAAATAGCCCAATTTTGCTTTCAACACACACACACACGAATACGTATACTTAAAGACTCACCCAACATAGACTATTTGAGGCACGTTCTGTAGTTCATTAAAGCTACATTCACAGAGGTAATGAAACTTTCACAACATAAAATTAAACTCGTATATATGTATGTATATATTTTTTTGCTTTTGCTTTGCTTTCTTGTCTCAAGTAAAACATTTTAATATTTTTCGACTACAAAATTCCTGAAAATAATATATGACTGCCTTGTACTATAGTAGATATACATTTTACATAGTATATTAAAATTGTCCTTTTCAAACTTCACTGCTCTCAAACTAACTAAATTTTTGTCTTCTTGTCCTCTGGCGTCGTCCAGCTTTTTACAGAAGGACAACGATGACAACGACAACGACAACGACGATTATGAATGTCGTCGTCGCGTTGTTACAACCAACCATCTACCTATACCATTTCCTGTACCTTAAATTTTAATTTTCAGTTTCATAAAGATTTAATTACTAAAATTGTTCAAGATTATCACAAAGTATTTTTCTCGCAGGGCAGTTTCATTCCTGTGCACACTTCGAAACTATAGCTTTTTAGTCTACAATTAAATTTTTCAAAAAATATAAACCTCTCTCTCCCTCTCACACTCCCATCTCTGGGAAATTCAGGAAAATGAAAGGAATGTGAATATGAAACATATTTTATTTTTGTAAACTGAAAAAAAAAAAATATGTATGTGTATGTGTGTAGGTTCGTTTAAAATCTATTGAATGCAGCTGCTGTATTCTTGTACGAGTATAACATTAATTATTGTAAACGTGTGTTCAGGTGCTTCTATTGGGAGTATTGAGTAACAAGCGATGAACGATGTCCTTATATTTCTATTGAAATGATAGATGAACATGAACTGAACGAACATATTGATTTCCTTATGGAAATAGAAATTTACACAAAATTCAGTACAGTATTCGAGAAAAAACTTTTATCGTTGTGTTCCCATTTTAGGTTAGTTGGTATGGAATTTGAAGCATGAAGTATACATAACACAAATCCTGGATCACGCAAGGTATAGAGAAAAACAGGGCCAGATAAAATAGAAACTATACCTACAAATGGGGGCCCTTCATCTGATTTGAGTTAAATAAGGTACTTATGTTTATGCAGTTAGAAGTTTTACAGCGAAATTTTATCGTAAATACAAATTGTTCGTCCTTCAAACAGCATGTTATTATAATTGTACACTGGGCGTATACGTACTTTTTTCAGTTTTATGAAATTTCTAACCAATTTGTTTGCCGTTAGTTTAAGGTGAATTTTCACTAAAAGTAATCATGTAAAGTCGGAATTCAAGAAATCACAAACAATATTTTCGACACCAGCTGACGTAAGTAAAAACGATATCTGACAAAGATTCTATACAAATAATAATTATTTGTATAGAATCTTTGTCAGATATCGTGAATATGAATTATTCACCTAAATTAGAAAATTGTTTTTAGCTTTAATAGAATAATAACATAAAATCAAGCTAATTTTTCCTGTTACGATAAAATTCTGTAAACCTCAGGTTATTTATATATTCAGGTTACCAACGGAAACAAACTATTGTTTTTATCTTAAACGGCCTTTCATTTATTAATCCAGCTCTGTAAAAGAGTACAAACATTTTGTAAATTGAAACAATTTTATTGAATATGGATTAAAATTGATTGCCATAGCTTAGTGCTTCTAAAAATTTGCATCTTTCAGAGCGAACACCATATTGGGCTCGTTATCATTTATGTTTATATTGTATTTAGGTAGGTATAAACTTTTTTAAGACAACAACAATTTAATTAAATGTTTTGGGTTTAAAGTTTTCTTGCTTAAAGATACCAAAATTTTGATTTAAAAAATATGTTTATACGTTATCAATGCATTTTTAAATTTTTTAAGTATTGTTTAGTGGTTAAATTTTCTTTGATCTATTGAATAATAAACTTTTTAAACCTTTTGATTTGATAGTAATAGTTAGAAAATGTAATGTAACAATGGAAAACAATGTTTTAATATTTTAAAAATTGGTTCTGATCGATTTTCTTTAAAATTAACATTTTAAAAAGAGACGAAAAAATTTTTCGAAGTTTAGGTCTAATGTAAATAAATAAAGTTAAAAATTAGTGACTTCAAATTCTTAAACAATTTTTAAGTTCAAAAGTCAAGGGGATATAAAAACTATGCCCTTATTTTAAATATATGCTTGAACAACGCAATCAAGATATTAAGATTCACTTCAAAAATGGCAAATATTGTTCTCATTTCTAGAAATGAAGAAATTCCAAAATGCTTATCAATTTAATTTAATTAAATAACCCTTAAGGTATAATTTGCTAAGTTATCGAGGATATACGCCACAAATGTGTGAATTGGTTTCTGAAATTCTGTTGCTCCATTTTCTCTATCCGAAGTTGAAGCAGCTATACAAAATTCTAAAGATGGCAAAGCTCCTCTGGAAGACACAATGTCTTTTGAATTTCATAAACATCTTACCCCCAAATTTCTACAACTCCTTAGTGTCGAATCCAACAACATTTTTGAGACTGCCAACGCTTCCGTGAGTTTTCGATCAGCAATCATCTTTCCCTTGCATAAAAAAGGCAATCCTGAAGATCCAACAAATTACAGAGGCATTTCATTTTTAAACAGTGTGACAAAGCTTTTTAGTTCAGGATTGTATACTAGATTATGCAATTGGATTGATAGCAAGGACATTTTGACTGAGTTTCAAGCAGGGTACAGAAAAAATCATTCAACACTCGATCAAATATTTTCTTAAGTAAATTTAGGCGAAATCTACAAGAAGGATGGCAAAAAGCTGTATGCGTTTTTCGTCGAATTTCGGGCAGCATTCGACTCTATTAATAGGGTAGCAACTCTCTTCTACAAGCTCAACAATTATGGAATCTCTTCAAAAATATTAGCAGGCATCAGAGCAATGTGGCACGAGTGGTGATGGAAAACAACTTTACGATGAGTTTCGGGCCTCAATGGGAGTTAAGCAAGGATGCGTTTTAAGCGCTCTACTTTTCAGTCTATACATAAACGATATAAAATACTCAGTGAGAGGCGGTAAAGTGCTTAGTGGAAAATCTATTCCTGGTCTCATGTATGCTGCCGATATAGTCTTCTTGGCCGAATCTATAGACGGAATGTAGCTGATGATAAATATAGACTTCAGTGCTATTGTAAAATCTGAAACCTAATTTATCAAAGTCCAAAATAATGATATTTAGAAGCGGTGGAGACAGGCACTCTAGAATGGAAAAATTGCCTTTTCAAGAAGAAATCGTAGAAATAGTTAAGGAGTACAAGTATCTGATCGTATTAATTACCTCGAACCTGAATCTCGATAGACAACTTCGATCAAAAGTAGCGGAAGCTAAGCGTGCACTGTGTAACGTGTGGAGAAGCTGTTTTTTGAGAAATGATGTTTCATATATTGCTAAATACAAATTGTTTCGAGCAACTGGAACTGCAATTCTTTTTTACGGAGCGCAAGTGTGGGGATACATTGTTGCGGTAAAATTTACCACAACAAGTTTCACTAGCCTATCTTATATCCTTTTTCCTTTGTTAACCTTCCTTTCGTCGTTGCGGCTCCAAAATATTTTAAGAGTTCAGTAGAATCCTGCTTTCCATCAGTCAGTGTCCTGCTCTTATTGTATTTTGGAAAAGCAAACAAAATAGGTCTTTCATTGGTAATGCGGAGTTGTGTGACAGAGGGTCCACATTTTAAGTTACTTTTAAAATTTGTGACGGGCGGTCACAAAATGCATAATTGTGTGACGGATGAGTCACAAAGACGGCTTTATTGAGGGTGCGACAGGTGGTCCACACAATTAGAATAACATGAAGAGTCGAGTTTACCCATGTTCAACGGACAGTGTGCATCGTTTCTCTAATTTGCACACCACCCTAAAATTAGTATGGCTTAATGCCCAGCCTAAAGTGTCGGAATACTAAGTAAGGTCACCTTGCGATGTGTTTTCCCTTCCCTTAAAATTGTCTGCACGGAAGTCTAAGGGTTTAGAGTCTAAATTTAAAACTATCGGACCCTGCCTCTCAATCTTGGTTGAGAAATTCCAAGATTCCTAAGAACAAGAACGCTTTCCTCAAGTTATTAAACTGGGCCGGTTTGGGGCTGGGGATTTTACTCGCGAACACTCAAAAATTTTTCGTTTACTTTTTAGACCAATTGGATTTGACGGATAAGAACTGAACTCGTCCATTAAGCCAAGGTTGGTGTTCAAATCACCAATGTGAAAGAGACCACAAAGTTTGGCTGGTTATTGGAATCGGCATGCACCCCAGCGAAAAAGCCGGGTGTCGCAGTTAGACCGAAAGAGAAAACCAGATCATAACAAAAGGTCAGAGTAGGATGGCATGTTTGTCGTGGCCTTTTGGATGAGGGAAGTTCGCCATGAATTTGGCACTTTTTAAAAAAGCTAAGAAGAGTGAGGTTGGAAAAAAGTAAAATTGGTGAAGAATTTTTGAAAAAAAAAAAGAAGAAAAAAAAAATCGTGTTAGTTTTGTGTGAGGATAACTAAATTAAAAATTGGAAAGGAAAAAAAAATATAAAATCTGTGAGGAAGGCGTTATTGAGAAGTGAGGAAAAGGAAGAGGCAGGATCCATTTTGCAAACAAAAGCTAAGTATTTTTTTGTTCTTTCGATTGAGTTTTTTTTGTGCTTTCGTATTTTCTGATAATTTGTGGTTGGCTATAAAGAGCCAAAATTTAACCTGTTAGACTTTCGGTCGTTTCTTTTGTCTCCCAAAATTGCGGGACCCGCGTCCGTAGAATTCTTTGTTCTTCGGGAACTTTCCCAAGGTGACCTTTCTTTGTGTCCTTTGTGCACAACAATTGTTCTATTTCTTACTTGTTCTTTATTTCACTTTTAAATTGTACAATAATTTGGTTGGAAAAAATTCTGGGTTTTCTGCCTATATTTATAAAGGTTTCCCAGATACAAAATAAAATATCTTAACCTTTTCTTAGTGAAAAATTAATTTTGAATTTTATTTCAATTGGGAAGTAAGTTTCCGCTTTTTCTTATTATTTTTTTCTTGATTGGTGATGGTAAGTACCATAATACTTCCTGGCGCTACTGGTTGCTACGCCCCTGAGTAGTAACTTTTATTAATTTTATAATTAATTTCGATTTTATTAATCGAGTTCGATTAATAAAATCTACATTTTACCAAACCCACCCCCAAACTGAGCTACTGGGTGACAGCACTGTTTTTGCTGTCGGTGGTAAAATTAACAAACCAACCCTTTTTAGAATTTGACATTTTAACTTGTTGTTTACAATAAATAGATATCTGCTCGTGCGCGCCGCCGGCTACCTACCCATTATTATTTCAAATTAAATCGTTTCGTTTTCGTATTTTGTTTGTTTGATTTTGCGGATTGTTGTTCCGCCAATATATCATCATAAAATAGAATAATAATTTATTTCGGGTTTGTTAATTTTGTCGTTCGATGCAGTGGAAAAGTTCCTCCGTTTTATCATCAAAAGTACCTTAAGGCTGCCGGGTACGACACCCAACTATATGCTGCACCTAGAAACATTAACAGGTCCCCTTTTCTTGGATACTCTCAAATTTTATATGTGTCCAGAATTGTGGAAATGGGAGAAAACAGGATTCCGAGGCTTGTGCTAAGTCATATTATTAATTCTAGAGGAGCATGCGTAGGTGAGTGGTATAAAATAGCGAACGGTTGCTCAACAACTTTTTCAATATCAATTGAACCTTTTTTATTTTAATTCGAAATTTGATGATTTGTTCATGAAAATCGGAAACAGGATGTAAAAACTGGTCGTGAAAAGAAAAGGTCACTGAAACTGAAAAGGAAATGATGTTGCAACCATTGCTGTGGCGGGTATTTTCTTCTTATTTAAGATCCATTTGCAGTTATTATTGCTTTTCAATATTAAAACCAATAATTGGAATGAACTTTAAGAAGTTCTGGGTTAAATTACTTTTTACTTAAATACGAAGCAAAGCAAATTGAACTATTGATTTATTTTCAAAAAACAATATTTTTGTATTAAATATTGTTAGTTTTAGTAACTTTTCCATATGAGACATTTTATAAAACATGAACCACTTAAAATAATTTGTGTCTTGTATTTTTTATTAAATAACGATGTTGAAAATTTACATTTTATAAAAAAATGTATTTGGTCACATTTACTGAATACTTTTATATCATCTAATATATTATTTTAAATGTTTAAATTTTCACCCACTTTATAGAATCTTCTAAAACTAAAAGATCAAGTTCGTGTTATCAAGTTACTAAAGAAGAACGACCGTAACTAACAAAAGAGTGTATTGTGTAAACTTTTCCAAAGTTCAGTTGTATATTGAATTTCCCTGCAAAAATAAACAACCCAGATAAATTTTACTATCCTCGCCCTTCAAGCAAACAATATAACAATGTGCAATGTGCAAAAGAAAAACGTAACATTTGAAAAATGCATTTGACACTTTTCTCACTAAAAATGTCCATGCTGACATTTTTAGCTTTTGCATTATGTTTAGTTTGTTTTTCATGGATTTTTGTTAGTATCCACAACAACTTTAAGTTACATTTAGTCATGTCATTTGACAAAAATAACTCATGTCAAATTGTTCAATATGTTTCCATGACTTTTGGTATCAATTTCGGGACATATGTACAACATATGGCAGGAAAGGGCACAAACTTAAAAGTAAAAACAAAATGGGCTATACTGCTAAGGACGTTACTTTGAGTTGATTATTATTTTATTATATACAATGACAAATTGGTATCCGAAATATTTTCTACGTTTCGAAATTGGGACAAAAACAAAATAAAATAAAGGTACACGAAATTTTTGACTTTTGAGAAGGATTTTTTAAATTGAATATGAGTATGAATTGATAAGAGTATTCAAAGTAAAAACAATGAATGAGCAATTAATTAATGGGGTGTACTAATGCACTGCAACTTTGATATCTATTGTGCCTCTCTAATGGAATGGATGAAGATACTAATTCTACAGTATATCCTTTAAATTGGTTCCTATGAATACCTGTGTAGTGTGTAGTATTTGGGGTCTTTTACGGGAGGATATCTACTTATCTTCTATTAAGTTATATCCCAAATATCTGTGTCTCTGTTTTAGTTCAGATTTTCATCAACTACTCACTTCTTGATGGAACTTAACTCTGTTTTAAATTTTATTTTAAGGTTACGTGTTTTGATTATACCATCTCTTGGAATGTCTATAAGGTTTTCGACAGAGGACTTGCAAATTGAGGCTTATTTCTCTTTAACCTATATGATTTTCATTTTTCCCATTCGTTCCTTGGTACAACTGAATACAGTTATTGTAAGAAAACAAAATTTTTAGTTTCTTAAAAGTTTTGGTAAAAATTCTTCTTGGTATAAGTGGCTAGTAGTCCAAGAATAAAAATACATTAAAAGGACAATATTTTTCACAAGCTACCGGAACAGAAATCGTTCTCTAGGTACTCGGTTGAAAAAAAAAAGGTTTTTAAAATGTCAACCGATTAACCTAAAGGCACCGCATTTCCGGAATATAAAATTTAAGTGGTCTATTTTTGCATTTAAAAAAATCCTTTTTTTTTGTATCTCTGGTATATTGGATGCCATAATATATGTAAGCACTTGTTTCCATAAAATAAACAAAAGTTCCAACCTACTGAAAAAAAGATAAATTTTCATTTCTCCATTCACAGAAAATTTCTTGATTTTCATTTTCATTTCCATTTTCGTTTTTTTTTTTTTTCTTTTTGCACTCAATGACGCAGGTTGGTAATGAAAGGCAATCCATGACAACCGCACTTGTATTTCACTTTGGTAAAACGATATGTAGGCATTTTGAAGCTACAAACATATAATGTAATATTGTAAAATATGGGTATGTTCTATAAATACGGTGTGTGTTACTTTTGTGCCTATTGTAGATGGTATGGTATTCGGAAATATCCGTAGCATCGTCATCATCATCATCATCATCGTCCTTACAAGAGAGACAGAGGGAGCATATAAAATAAATTTTCTACAAATCACTCCTGGATATACGTTTGTAGTGTATAGGGATACGTAGGCTCGTATTGTATATACATGTCCGAAGGAATAATGGATTGTCATCGGATATAATATGATGTTGATCCAAAAGGAAAACACAAAAGTTGGAAGCCAGAAAATCTGTCGTCACTTTGAAATGAAATTTATGGTATACTATTCTCAATTTATTCTTTCACTATACCTCCCAGCCTACATTACTATAGAACAGATATGATAGTCTTCAGTATACCCAACATACAAATGTATGTTATGTAGGTAATATTAAAATATATAGCAATGGTGTAATGAATATATTGGTTAGTCCTTTTGTAGGTTTTTTGGTATGACTTTTTCTCTATGATGATAGTGGTGTTGGGTCCTTTTGTTTGGCCAGTTTGGGTTGGGTATGATGCTGATGATGTGTTACCTCAAAAGTCTTGTTTCTGCAATTAAGTAGGTCATAACCGCATGATACAATTCAAATAGTTAACAATTATAAAAACATACCATATACACAAACCAAATAAAAATATATGTATGTATTTGTATGTGGCAAAGAAAATTAAGATAAATGTATTAAGTGAGTCCTTTTCTCGAGGAAATGATCTATGGTATACGTATCGTACATAAAATGATGCTTCTTCTTTATGATAACAAGAAAATTTTCTCTTTTGAAGTTGATGTTGATGATAAGGAATAAAATTGATTACCAGGAAGAACTGTCTATATACCCACCTATTCTGTGTAACTGTGTTTATATTACATAATTCCGTATGTAGTATATTAATCAATTTTATTTATATAAGAAATTTTATATTTAGTTTCTTTAAAGAAATGAAATATTTATGGAATTTAATTCTGTAATAAGTTTTATTTTAATAAATAAATGCATTTTGAAGAATTTTTGAGTGCATTTGATTTTGTATTTTAATGAACTAAAAATTATTCAGAAATACTTTGAGCTTTTGATGTAAATATAAATAAAATAAATACCCGATCTTTTATTAAATAGGGAAATATTAAAGTGGAGATATCGGTGCGAATTGGTCATAAAGTTTTAAAATGATAGGGAAAACAGAGTTGGGTAAAGCATTCAACATTCTTAATGTTCGGTTAAAAAAAGAATCTTTATACTTGACAGTTCTTCCGAAATTGATATCAAGTTCAAATTGATGAGCATTCCTAGAAGTGCGATTATTTCGGCCGAATTGTTTGACTAATTAGAAACAACATTGTTTGCAAAAATATCGGTAGAACAACAGATGGAAAAGCTTACGCAGTGGCCTTGCCAGCGGCATTGAAGAACACCTCTTCAGAACAAAAGGGGGACACTATCCGCGTCAGCGTATTTGTGTATATCAAGGTCTTTCAGTACTCTTGGAGTAGAGGAGGACTCATGACACTCTCTGGTAGCTTCGAATTAACAGCAAGCATGTGCTGAAAGCAAATCAGCTTTATTAATCAAGCTTACATAGGGAGTTCCATTACAAACGAACGTTAGAATGTATGATGACGTAACGTTACTTACATATGTTTTTTACTAATGACCAGAAATTTTTACTATCTTTGAAATATTGTAGTATTTTTTCCCGTAATTTCTGGTCATGCAAAAATTTGGTTCGTCAAATATAACCATTACAGGTATTTCTGCGTAGCTTGTTTGTACTTCTTCCGGTTTTCCTTAGTAGAGTTGGCTTTATAACAACTGAAACTAATAAACTCTTAACAGCTCGAATCAAACCATGAAGAAGAGCTAGGCGACCGAGAAACACGTGGCATATCTGAAACATATCTCCGGAAACTGCACACGATGGCGCGTAGGTGTAGTAGAGGCCCCATGCCCCTTAAGGGGTTCCCAACGGACTTAACAGGACTGATGACCTAAGTATGTAAGTAAGGAAGGTCTATGTTTGTTTCAACGCCTTAAGTGAAGTTATCGACGAGATACAGCCGCAAATATGTAAATATATCCTGGGTAATTCCATCAAAAGTTTATTAAGCTGTAGTTATTTTGGGTGATATCATTTTGTTTTGTTTTTTGTTTTTGAAATAAAACTCTACTAGTATATCTTAAGAAACTTAAGAAATATCAAACGAAATCTCTTATCTGATTTGACAATATAATCTATTCGATCCCAAAAACAAATTCTTTTCGTCCGTCCTATTTCTTCTAAAAATAGCTACGAACATTTTCAAAAACTTCATATTTTTTGTATTGGAATTGGAATTTCCATAAAACTTTATCATTTCCCTTTCCATAACTCATAACTTATTATAATAATAAAACAAGTGTACAAAAATCATAATATTGTATGTTCAACATTGTTCGGTCATTTCAATATCTTATTGTAGTAGCTACAATTTTTGTTTTTGGGAAAGTATATTATTTATATCAGACAACAATGTTGATTTATATGTCTAAATTTGTTTCAACGAAAATAGTATTGGAGTATATTGCAAAATTTATTCAGAAACACCACGTTTTTAATAAAATTTCTTCGCCCCCCCTCGATTTTTCGTTTTGTTTGTTTCTATATTATAGTCAACTATGAATTGATTTGTTGCTTTGCTATTTTTATTTCTTCCATTCTTATACAAGTTTGTAGTATACAACAAAATGGAAATAATACCTATAAAAATCTAACTCGTGACTTTATTTTATTGATATCTAACACAGGGTGTCTTTCCGTATCTATCTATCTATATATCAACCTACCTACTAAATGTATGTGGTTTTATTCTTTATTCATTCAAAGAAAAAAAACAATCTTAAGACAATGTTTAGATGGCGTAAAAAGACATAAAATCTCTCAAAAGTAGTAAAATTCTTCAACCATATAATCCATTTTTTTGTTTTTGAGGGAAAGGGAGGGGGGTATGTGTGTATTTTAAGTCCTTGCTTTTAGGATAATTTATTCCACCAATTGGAACGAAGAAAACATTTTGGTTACTTTTTTTTCTTAGTGAATAATTCATAAACTTCTGTTGGGTTATTTAATATTTGTTTTTTTTTTTGTTGTTGTTGTTTTTTAGTTGAAATATTTTTATTTATATAGAAATGTTTTTTTTTTTATATTTTATTTTATTTTTCACAAAGTGATCCTGCTATTTAACTTTTTTTATTTGTTAGCAAACATGTGTCAGTTTTTGTTGTATACTTTTTTTGCTAAAATGGTGGAAAAATTTTACAATGTTTTTCATGTGGAAAACTTTAAAGAGCGATGAATTTCATTTCAGTGCTAATTTGAAGGCTTTGATAGACATTTTTTAGAATTATTGTTATAAGGATAGGCTTAAATTTTCATTAAATTTTTATTATTTTTAAAAACCAGTGGCAAAAATAAAGATTTTGTAAGGATTTTTTTTTGTCAATATATTGCACGTAATTTCCGCTTATGTTTCTCATTTTATCCCCTGTTTATTTTGCTGTTTCATGCTTGAACTATTAATCATCTTTGTTGATTTCAATTTTTTAAACATTAAAATAAAATAAATGACAATCTCTTGATATTCGTTAAATAATAAATATATGAATAATTTTTCACCACGTATACAGTCATTTTTAAAATACATATGACTCAGCTACATAGGAATACAATACAATGATAAAAAGAAAAATCGGATTTTTGAAATTATTATAATAATTTATCCAACACATAAAAATGTTCTTTTATTCTTCTAAAAGCTTCTACGTGAATCATTTAAAAAAAATATATATGATTCTTCTCTTTTTATGACAATTCATATTGTATGTTAAATCTGTGTAAAGAAAATAATAGAACATTATAAATGTCGAATGTTAATGTTAATGTTTTTTTTTGTTTTTTTTTTAAGGACTACAAATCTTTTTGGATCATTAAAACTTTTGATGAACATTTTCATATTACACAAACGATTAATAATATATGTACATATGTACGTATGTATAGCTACTCTATACACAAAAAAGGTAAATTACATTTATGTTTATGTTTACATAACATAACCTCTATCTCAACCGTTACATAAGGTTATAACTTCTATGATATTTTGTGACGAGAAATTTAGCTTTTTTTTTTGGTTCTAGAGCTCCTCGTGCATATGTCATGAAATTATATCACGTTCACGTATCCTACCATAGATGACATTTATAGCTAACATTTTGATAGGGTGACCATTTGTTTCGTTAACTTCTTCAATATTTCATGAAAAAAAGCAGAGAAGTTTTGAATTTAATACCATTAAATTCAGGTCGAAACTTTTGAAAATTGTACACTTTACAATTTACGAAGGAAGTTAAATATTGCCAAGAAAAATTAAACTAAAGGATTTTCCACTAATAGGTTTCATTTTGGTAATTCTGTTATTTGAACCGTTGTAGCTTTTGAAGACGTCATCTTTCATTATTTGACAAGTAAAAACTTACGCCATTTAAGTTTTTAATGATGCCGTGAATAATATTTTGGACCGACACTAGTCAGACTTCTGTATAATTTGAACTATTTAGACAATTAAGTAATATTAACGATAACACATTCCAAAAATGACATAATTCATAAAACTTTGCATAAAGACATTGGTTTTAAGGCTTAAGACAAGAGATCAAGCTGATAAAATAACCAGCAACGTCGTTATAAGGAAAAGTTTCCGGACCGTGTTATTTTTAGTTTCGACACACATAAATAAACTGTATGGCTCCAGAATTGAACCGTTTTTAAGTTATCTCAAGAACTAATGCACCGATTTAAATAAATTTTGTCAGCAATAATTTTAATATTGCCTTAAAAACATTTTAAACAGAGTCTTTGGATAGGTTTTGTTATTTTCATTAATGTTTTTTTGGAATTCATTGCAAAAGCAGATAAGTTGAAAATTAATTCCAAGTAATATTCAGGTTTACAATTTATTTGCGAAAAAAGGTTTATATTAAAAAAAAAAAAAAAAATTACAAAAAAAATTAAAGGATTTTCCAATAAGAGGTTTCATTTCGTTAAGCCCTTAATTTAAACAGTTGTGGGTTTTGAAAATGTCATCTTTTAACATTTGACAAAAAACAGTTTGTTCGAATTCATTACAAAAAACTTCGCAGAAATAAAGCCTTTTGGAGTCGTCGTGAAGCATCCAAAACTATTCAGGTTTACAATTTATTTTCGAAAAAGATTTTCCAATAAGAGGTTTTATTTGGTTAAGCCCTTAATTTTAACAGTTGTGGCTTTTGAAGATGTCATCTTTTAACATTTGACATATAAAAATTTGTTTGAATTCATCACAAAAAACTTTGCAGGACTAAAGCACTTTGGGGTCGTCATGAAGCATCTTTTGAGTCGGTGCGTAGTAATAGTCAGACTACTGGATGTAATGTTGATGACTGATAATTACCGTATTTTTCATAAAAACTTAGATCTCAAGGGAATTAAAGTTTTATTAATACAAGGACTCAAGCTAGTCGATCACTTCCTGATCGTTCAATACCCTTTTCAAAGAGGTGATAAAAATTGGCTACCGAAATATTGTGATTTAATGCCTTGACATTTCTTTTTGTAAGGACATGTTAATGCCAATGTTCAAAAGTCGATAATGAATGACTTCTTTCAAAAGTCGAAGTTCAAAAGTCGATAAAGAATGAATTCTTGAAGTTATCAACGACCAGCAATTTTGAATTCACAAAAAGGATATACTCGTTGTTTTTTTTTTTTAAATGTCAAAATGGAACCTCAAATTGAAAATTGTAATACTCGTGAAATGATGGTTAGTGCGTGAGACTGTCATGACAGAGGTCTTGGGTTCAAAACCTGACTGTGCCATCTAAAGTTTTTTTTTTTCACGGGTACTGCCTCTTACGAGGAATTGACAAATCCTCCAAGAGTAATTCTTGTCATGAAAAGTGCTCTTTCAAATTAGCCGTTTGGATTCGGCTTAAAACTGTAGGTTTCCTTCCTGATGATAATATTACTTGCACACAGGAATGGTTGAGAGTTGTAAGTCTGTAAGGCTGTTGAGCCACGCCACCTAATTTATTTATTAATTGAAAATTTAAAGGTTATAAATTTACCTTTTTGAATTCTTTTTAGAGCTTAATCTAAATTTATTTTGGACTTTTTGCTGAATTTTTAAAAATTCTATTACAAAATTACAGTTTTTATTAATGTTTGTGCACAAAATCATTCAATTTTGTGAAAAAAAAAAGAATAATGATGGTCACCCTGTCTTTCTTAGTTTCAGCGTCTCTTTTGAAAAAATCTTTTGATACATAAAATTATATACAAAAAATTCACGTTCATTAAAATTCTACAGAATTTCAACGATTCGCTTACATTCACCCCTTCCTACATTTTTGGTCATATTCGTTCGTCTTTTAGTTTATTTGTTGTTGTTTTTGTTGGAGGTTTTGGAGGCACAGTCGCGTCGTCGTCGTTGTCGTCGTCGTCCTCACAACATTTTTCAATTTTCTCCATTGCACTTCAAGACCTACTCTACTAACTCTATTCTACATTCAAGTCTAGCTCAATTTATGATACAAGAGGACTGTCTAAAGTAGGTATATGCATCTATATACTATGTATTTTTTTTTAATAATCCCCTACTTTAGGTGTATCCGTTAACTCGCTAGAGGTTATGAACTCTATGCGATGTAGGTTATTAAACATAAATATATGTATGCAGATTCTACAAACAAAATCTACACACCACCAGTAGCTATGTCCTTTTTTTAACTTTGTTTCTTTATTGAAGGCTACAATGCAAAGTGTTATATCTCTATAGGTGTTTTTTTTTTTATCTAAGTATAGGTACATATAAAGATTATGTAGAGAAAAAGGATACAATCAGAGCGAGAGGATGCTTTTTTGTGTGGAACCATGTTGTGGATAGGGTTGTGGTTTTTCATGAATTTTTAATAGTTCACATTTAAATTTGTCCATGTAATCTAATTGGAATATTTAAATATTTCATAGGTCCTCGTACCTAAATCTAAGTTAGTAGGTATATTGATATTGATACCAATGTTTTTCACAACGAAATTCTCACGCTTACATAGTCGAATGTTCAATTGATGGGTGTGAGAAATGGTATTGATGTACATCAATGGTATTGATACATATAGAAATAAAATATGAATGAACATCAAACTTACTCTTTCCCTATCAAAAATAAAATCGAGTTAGCATTTTTAATACTCTTTCCACGTTATTTTGAAAGCCACGCCATCCACCGGCCGCTGGAGCTGTTCTATTAAAATTCATCAATTTATTTCATCGCAATTAGAGATGGACTCAGAGGCGAGTTTTCTAAAATTTAATGAATTTAGTAGTATTTGTGGTATTTGGTGCGAAAATGATTAGAAAATTGAATTTTCATCTCTTCTACGTAATTTTTGTTAACTACTTTCATTTAGAAATATATGTAAGTTTAAAGTTTCAAAAATTTGGTATAATACTAATTTATTCTTTTGGTTGTTGGCGTTTTTCTTAGCATATCGAGTACCTAGGGATTCTCGAATTGTGCTATGAGTCCATATATGACCTCTTTCCGTTCCGTTTGGAAATGTTTTCCTCATTTTCCATGCAACTACTTACTACCTAATGCAAATGAGTTATAAGTATAAATGTTTGATGGAAAATTTTGATATGGCTAGCGAAATGCAATCATTTAATTCTCTAAACCGCAACACAACATGTTTTCTAAGGAATCTTTGTTAATAAATGTTTCCATAAAACAAAAACACAAATATTTTTAGAAGTTTTTGTTTCATAGTTATTTTAAGTACACAATACACACACAGCAACTTTTGTGGTTGTTGCCATAACTCTTTCGTCTCATTTCGAAATTATTTTGAATAAAATTCATAAGGGTTTGTGTATCTGTGTATTTAATTATCCATACTAATATTATAAAGAGGAAAGATTTATGTTTTTGTATGTAACGAATAAACTCAAAAAGTACTCGACCGATTTTAATAATTCTTTTTTCATTAGAAAGCTATATTATATGTACCTATTTATGTCTACCCGTGCGAAGCCGGGACGGGCCGCTAGTTTTAAATAATCGTCTAGAGGTTTCTGATTAAAAACACTTGATTATGTAAGTAATTAATTTTTAGATATAAGTACTTTGGGTGTTTATAGATGAAAGTACTTAGGTACTCTTTAGATAAAACGAATAAAGTTATACCATGTTTAAAGTGGAATGATTTAGATATATGAATATATATCTAAATCACCATATTATATATGTTTATATGGGATTTTTGTTTCTATGTTACTATTTTACGAAAACTTTGAACTTAGAACCTTCATACAAGTAGGTGAGGCAGGTATGGTAAACATATAGATATTATAAATGTGTTACTTAAGGATTGAAGCAGTGTAATGTTTATTCATTTACATATAGACACAATATGTTTTCATTATCATAAATCAATTTTTTTAGTTTTTTAAACACTTACGTGGGAAAAGCATTTGAAAATGTATTCAAAGGACCTTGACACTTGACGTTATAGTGATGAAAAATTACAAATAAATTGCGTTACCATTCAGCAACAAACTCAAGGATTTCAAAGATCTAATTTGAAAGTTAAATGATATTAGTATAATTTATTAGCAAAAATAAAAAATGCCAAACCTTGAAACCTTGAAAGTACACATTTCATAATTATTTTTCAAGTGGCTTTAGCGGCATTTTGATTTCCAATATTTTATAATAACCGAAATTGTGAAATATTAACATTTTTAAAAATTGTTATTTTCGAATTTTAATTTATTTACTTCATTTTAAATTTATATAAGATTTGAAATCGATTTATTTTATTGGTCATATTATTTTATTCTTCTAAAACTTATAATTTTGTACAAATTGGTGGTAAATTTAATTAAAACTACCTATCAAGTTTTTGACATATTTGTTTTTATAAAACAATAATTTTTATTTAAAACTTTCTTACAATTTTTAGTTGTCAATTAAGCAGTTTCAAAAATAATTTATTTGCTTTTTGAAACATTTTTAACGTATTTTATTATGTCTTCGGATTATATGAAGAATTCTAAAAGACTGTCTGCATTAAAATCGAAATGACAGTAGTTTTTTTACAAAAAATAAAAACATTACTAAAAGTTGGTAAAAATTGATTTTCGACACAAATATCTTTTCAAAAAATTGAGATTATGGCTTCAAACAAATTTTGTCTTGTAAGAAATATTGTTTTCAACATTCGTCAACATTTGAGAAAAATAAAATTGACAGTTTTTTTACAACAAATAAAAACCTAAAAAAAACATTATTAAAAGTTCGTAAAAATTGATTTTCGACTCAAATATCTTTTCAAAAATTTGAGATTATGGCTTCAAACTAATTTTGTCTTATAAGAAATATTATTTTCAACATTCGTCAAAATTTTGAGAAAAATAGAACTGACAGTTTTTTAACAAAAAATAAAAACCTAAAAAAACATTACTAAAACTTCGTAAAACTGATTTTCGACTAAAATATCTTTTCAAAAATTTGAGATTATGGCTTCAAACTAATTTTGTCGTGTAAAAAATATTGTTTTTAACATTCGTCAAAATTTTGAGAAAAATAGAATGGACAGTTTTTTTACAAAAAATAAAAACCTAAAAAAACATTACTAAAACTTCGTAAAAGTTGATTTTGGACTCAAATATCTTTTCAAAAATTTGAAATATTGGCTTGAAATTAATTTTATTTTATATAAAATATAATTTTAAACATTCGGTAAAATTTTGGAAAAAAAAACGAATTGGCAGTTTTTTTACAAATAAAATAAAAACCTAAAAAAAAACATTACTAAAAGTTGGTAAATTTGGCTTCAAATTAATTTTATTTTATAAAAAATATTGTTTTCAACATTCGGTAAAATTTTGAAAAAAATTCAATTGACAGTTTTTTAACAAAAAATGAAAACCTAAAAAAAAAACATTACTAAAAGTTGGTAAAAATTGATTTTGGACTCCAATATCTTTTCAAAAAATTGAGATTATGGCTTCAAACAGATTTTGTCTTTTAAGAAATATTAACATTCGTCAAAATTTTGAGAAAAATAGAATTGACAGTTTTTTTTTTTACAAAAAATAAAAACCTAAAAAAAAACATTACTGAAAGTTGGTAAAAATTGGTTTTCGACTTAAATATCTTTTCAAAAATTTGGGATTATGCCTTTTAAACTAACTTTGTCTTGTAAGAAATAGTGTTTTCGACATTCAGTATTTTTTTTAATAAGAACCCAACAGTCGTTTTTTTCATAAAAAAATATAATTTACAAAAAAAAGTACGAAAAATTTGGTAAAAATTAATGTTCGGTTTTGGATATCTCGTGAACGATAGAAGATATTGGCTACAAATTTATTTCATTCATCCAATTTGTATTTTTTTATATAAGAAATAAAAATGTTCAATAAATGCTACTAAAATTGGTAAAAATTGGTTTTTGACTATAAATCTCGTTAACAAAAATAGATTTTGAAATCAGACTATTTCATTATATGCAAAATATTGTTGGTAATTTTTAAATTTTGAAGAATAATTTAACTGAAAACTTTTTTGACAAAACACGAAAACCTACAAACTTTTAAGCAACACAAATTGGCAGACGGGATGGGAAGTTATAAATGTGGGTCGTATCCCAGACTATTTTTAAAATAATGTATTCAAAAAATCGAACTAACTCTGTTTAACAAGTTTTCTATAAAATATGAATACATATATGTAATAATGTTTGTAGGAAAATGTGGTATTTCATAAAATTGTCGATTGTTCATTTTTTTTTAAATTTGTTTATTTCAGTAAGTTTATAAATCAATATCTTTTCCTTCACAAACATATTGCCAAAAACCCAATAAGATAATCACAATTTTTTCTATAGAAGGAAATAAGTGGTAATAAATAAAAAAATCTTTTTGTAAGCTCAGTAGCCGTATTAACAATTTTCGAACAAAATATACATAGAAACAAACTGATAGATAAAAGAACACAGTGACCCTCTTATAATCTGGGAAATTCCGAGTCTATCAAAAATTTAAAGTCCTCTACATTCCATTTTTCAAACCAAAGAAACTGTGTTATTTCGAAGGATCTGAAGCATCACGAGCAGTCTTATGTTTTTTTTTATAATCATGGTCGATGCAATCTACCTCTCGAAGTATTAAAACCGCCTTCTTCCTGGAAAACCACTTACTCAAAAATATAATTAATATTAAATATATTATGAGGTCTCTCTAATCTCTAATCCTTTTTCGACACAAAAAAAAAAAACTGTACTACAATACAAAAAACATAATTTCTCTTCTTTTAAGGAAGTAGAATGTAAAATATAACAAAAAATAACCTTTTTCATTAATTTTGTTTTATTATTATTAAATTTTTTTTTAATATAAAATAAAAAAAATTAAAGTTTTTAGTATTTATTTTGTCTGTCAGTTTGTCTGGGATCGTCTAAAATCCTCTTACACATTATTCTTTCCTTCAAATCCAATTTAATAACAATTTCTTAAAAACAACTGTCATCCTTGAACAATCAAAAAAGTGTCATGACCGTCGACTCTTTCTATTTTATATATTATAGTCTCGTATATTTTACAAAAGTCTTACGAGTTCAAAGTTTCATTAAGGTTGAAAGAGAAATCCTTGGTCGTCATTTTCGTTTTCGTCTTCGTCTTTTTCTTCGTCGCGTCGTCTGTTAGTTCGTCGTCCTTATTCCTGGACTGTCACTTTTATAACTAGTGAATTATGTTTATGTGCTATAAGCGAGCTAGTGAGCTTTTCTTGGCCTTTTTACTCTTTAGGGGGAAGGGATTGAAGAAGAAAAAGGAAGAAGAAAAAATTCAACCCAAAGAAAAATCTGTTTAAATATTTAATCGTTGAAAAGTGATTAATTTTTTTTTGTATTCTCCTTTCCCCACATCCTTTGAGTTGAACATTTTCTGTTTTATTGTTTTGCTTTTTATTTTTAACTCGTTATTTCTTCATCACTCTTTTGTGTGTGTAATATGTTTTACAGAAGACCGAACGAGAGACCGACCTTCGTTTGTTTGTTCTATAAGTCCTTATTTCTTGAAAAGAAAAATGAACGTGAAGTGAGTAAGTCCGGAAACATTTGTATTGCTCCCGCGATGAGAAGCGAAACAAAGTACTAATACACTAGACCCCAACTAGCACTCTCGTCCATCCGCCGCCAACCATTTCGCCCGCCATTGCAACTACCACTACCACTACCGCCGCCGCCGCTGCCGCCATAAGGACATCCTGCTGATTCCTTAGGTCATTTTTTTTCTTCATCTCATGATGTAGAATATATCTATGTTGATGGATGCAGTTTACTTGCAGTTTGTTGGTTTTCTTCTTTATTTTATTTCTGTTGGTCCGTTCAGTTGCTTTTGCTTTTGCAAGGATCTTTTTTGTTGTTGCACTCTATGCATTACATTTTAGACACTCCTTTGCAGTTGACTCGACACTTTGCTATAAATGCGGATGGTATTTGCTCTTTTTGTGCGAGATGTTAAAAAGTCATTTGACCATTTTATGTCCTTACGGACAGATATTAAATACATATACATATAAATGAAGCAATATAATGTACTTGGACATGCCATGAAAGAGAGTGCAATTTTAAAAGAAACTTGTCACGCAGTGTATACTCGTCCTGGTGTATTTGCAATACTGCAAGAAAAAAAATGTAGGACACAATTTACAACTATATACAACAGTGTTGGTATAAGGTTTTCGAGGTATCTAAGGGAGAGTGTGTCTTACAATGTTTTATTTTATATAAACCGGAAAGACACAAATCAACAGAGCCTCGACTGCAATTTTACCAGCTTAGCACTGACAAAACCTAAAAAGCAAAAAGGATTCCTTCCGGGATAGAGAGTAGATGAGAAAAAGATAGATTTTTATTTATATTTGACTTTATTTAACACGAAAATTATGTTTCCTAAAGCCGGGATTTGTTGTTCTTTTTTTTTAAGAAATCTAATGGAGACGAAGAAGTTTCATAAAAATTATCTATCACCATTTTTTTAGAGTTGCATTTTCTTTCTAGAATGCTTTTAAATATAAATACACTTTGATAGTTAATTATACTTTCAGTAGGTTGTGACTACAGATTAAAGATTTCTTAGGCCAATTTTTAAAAAGTCAAGTTTTTTAAAAATTTCATAACAGGTTTTTAAGAATAGCCTAAAATGGGTTCTAACAAATGTCCACTAAATTAAAGTGAAACAGCCAACTGGCAAAAATGATTAATTTCCAAGACTCCTAAAATTAATTGAAAACTTTAATCAAAGAAAAATGTGTCTTTTTTTTTTCTTCATTTTTCATGAAGGAGGCATTGAAAACTTAAAAGTTCGTATAATTAAGGAGACTTTGATTCCATATTTAAGCTTAAAAAATGTTAAAATTCTTTAAAGAAAGTCTACCATCTCCAAGCCTATGTACCATGAAGAAAAAGCAAAACAAAATGAGAAAAAGAATATGTAGAAGCTAAGTCAAAGCAAGGACGATGCCAATTGTACTTCTTGGAAGCTTCCCGCACAACTGTATGTTCTATGTCTATGTCTATAAGGATAACTAAGTAGGTTAAAGTCAACTTTGTAGATGGTCAATTAAGTTTTGGAGTATAGGGGGTTACCATGCCAAAGAACGCAGCCCATCTAGTCAGCTTTAAGAAATGGACAACTTCAAAGACTTAATGATATTATATCTAATGGGATTTTGGTTCAGATATATATTATATATGTTTGTATATGTATGTAATTGAATATAGTTGTGTTTTCGTTTGTTTGTCTTTATAAAAATACTGCAGTCAAAAGACGACTTGACGACAACGACGACGACGTCGAAGACTATGTGAAGTTTGTTGATATTTTAATACATACTTTAGTTTTTCTTATATTTTTTTTTCTGTTCAAATAATGGATATGATTTATTGCAAGGATACATTAAGAAATTTCCTTTTTTTCTCTTTTTATTAAATAAGGTTGGAGGCGGTGGGAAATGAAATGAAATAAATTGGATTTTAAGGTTGATTTAACATCATTTTCTTGCTTATTCTCACTTGAAAATTAGTTGGCTTTAGTTTTTAAGGAAATTGGTAATTCACTTCACTTGAGTATGATTAAAAATTGAAAAACAAATTGACAAGATGTCCTTATTTTTAAAGATTTCTGACTGAAGGATCTTAAATCAATATAATAAATCTCGATCGAAAAATTTATATTTCGACATGAATAAATATTTTTCAACTTTCGAATAAATTTAATATGAAAATTGACGAAAATTTGGTCATTTCGAAAAAGAGAAAACATTGTTCTAAGTAACTAAAAATAATCCATCCTAATTTCTAGTTTCTAAGAAATAATATATTTTTTAAAAATTGCAATCAAATAAAAAAGTACGTATACGCCCAAGTGTACCAACATGTTTTTGATATTGTAATTGTTTGGTGTGGCATTACATAATTTCAAAATGAATAACACTGAATAATATTTAAATTTAATTGCTACTTGAATCTCAGAAATTGAATAAAGTTACTGAACAAATTTGTCAAAAATTTGCAAATTAAAGGTTTTCCAATAACAAGTTTCAATTTTATATTAAAAGTGGGAGTATTTTTCAGAATTTTCAATTGATTTTTATTTCGTTTTAAATAAGAAGGAAAAACGGAAAACTGAGCACCATTGTGTTTTCATGGAATTTCACAGGAATAATTTTGACATTTGTTGATGTAGGTCCACGTGTCATAATATTTGTCTAGACATATGTATCTCAACTCTCGGTTTTACAATTCCATGAAAAATTTAATGATATTGTATAACCAAATATTTCCTTGAATTTGAAGAAAATGTCTCCAATTTCCAAGGCCACATTGAAAAAGAAACAACCTTGTATCTTTTTTGTTTCTTATCTCTTTTATCTAGGTTTTGTGTATGAATCTCTACAGTATACCCAATTTTACTCCTTAAAATTTCACTACGTGCAGTACCTACATACATACCTACTTGTCCGTCCAATTTGCTACTTCACATAGAAGGGGTTTTTAATGAACACCAGTTAAAAAAAAAAAATTACTCAAGACTGTGTTAAACTGACAATAATCAATTCACCTAAGCAAAGCTTTCACATTCACATTTACTCTCAATCTTAACCCCATACCACATCTTCATAGACACACAAACGGTGAGAAAGAAGATAGAGGTTAGGTATGTAGATAGATTAAGGTATCCTTTATTTTTTTTTTTTTTGATAAAGAAAAATCCTGTTGAACATCAAATGCAAAATTTTCTACCCTTCTGCCTTTGGCAAATGGCAAATTGGCAACCATCATAGATGAGAAAGCTTAGAGATTGAAAAAAAAAAAATCAAAAAATAGAAAAACAAAATCATCCTTTACGGAGTATAAGCGCATATCCTTGCCTCTTCCACATCACATTATCGCGCACGTATATCTCTCTGGCTTGGTTAGAGGTATCTATACTATATAAACATACTTTTGCATACGTTGAGCTTACGTAGGTTAGGTACCTACGTCTACATACATATATCTCTAGACAAGACACATACCTTCTACCATCTAAAGGATTTGTATCTCTAAAATATTATATGTAGGTACGTACGAGTATGTATGTATAAGGATGTAGTAGGTAGGTACCTGATGTGCTTGCTAGAAGCTCTGCACTGTGCGCATCAAGTAGCTAAGGTACTCATCTTGATTCTGATGTGAAAAATGTCTATTACAAAGGAGGATAATCGAATCAAATGTCAGCACAGTGCATTTGCATGAAGGAGTCGTTATTACTCTGTGAATGGTTTTCGAGTTTGAATAGGTTTTTGCTCCTTTGACTATATGACTATGTCTATATATGACGACGACTCGTAGACAACGACAAGGCAGAGATGACTTGTAGGTAGGTACGTGTACATATAAGAGAAGTGAGTGAAGGGTGTGTACTGAACAATATGCGTTGGTACCCATAAGGATTTGAATTTGGACTTGGAATTACTAATTTCCAGTTCAAATGATTTTAACGTTGTTTAACCTAATAGCATAGGTATTAGGACGACGAACGACGAACGATGACGCGACTATGGCTGTGTGTGTATAAGAATAATTTTTGTTTTGTTTCTTTTATCAGAATTGTGACATGTCATATAGCATTAGCATAGGTTAGGTACATAACCTTTAGTGACGAAAGATACCATACTCAAGGTATAAATCCATAGACACCCTATACCTACCTGGGAAGGGTAGATACCGACATAAAATCAAAGTTGATTGTGTCTGTTAAAGGTGAGGATTATTGTGTCGAATGGTGGAAAAAAAAAATTGATCGATAAGAAAAATCTATTAAATTTGATTTTTATTTGCTCAATCAAGAAGAAGAAGAGGGAGAGAATATAGATAGATACTTTTTGGTGTGTCTGCAATGTGTGCATGAATAAACGCGGTTGCTTAAGAGTTTACTTAAGAAGATAGTCAAAGCAATGACTTTCAAAAATCCATAAAATCGACATAAAAATCAGGTAAAGGGATAGAAAGTATATATAGATATAGATACAAATCAAAGCATACAAAGATTCTGCACAAATAGTTGTAAAGCATTTTTTAAAGTCTGAAGATATGTAGGAATAAAGCACTTCTAGAAAAGTTTTTATTTAATAGAATGGGAAATAAAGAATTTTAAATGAAAATTGTTTAACTTTAAGGAACAACGGAACTGTGGTAGAATTGAAAAACAAACAAAACAGTGATTTTTAATACTTACGCAAATAATTGCAAGGCTGGATCGAACTTATTTACTTGTATGAATTGTTTATTTAATATTACCTAAATTTAAGTTTTTTAAAATTTTAAGGACACGATTGTAAGTCAGGAAATTTAGGGGCTAAGGTTCAATAAATTAATTTATAAAGTTTTATAATAAGAATCGACAAAACGGTTAAAAAGGGAAGAGTTTTTAAATTCCCCAAATATCTAGACAGATTTAAAGTGGGTCAGATTTAGGAAGTATGTAAATCATACTAGAGTTTTGATTTTGATAAAATAAAGGTTTTCTAATAGGGGTGGGTTTATTTTAACAACTAGTTGTGGCCATATTGTTTCTTTTACTTTGTCTAAAAATATTTTTTTTTAACGACCACTAAAGACAAACTATCACTGCAAGTTTCAGCGTCAAGCAACACGTGCAAATGATAAAACTTAATGATAAAAATAGATGTTCTCTAATAGAACACACTCCCGAAAAATCATTTTTTGAGAGGGGGCCCATTTTTAAATGAATGGGTAAGTAAATACGCAAAATTGCTGGACTTGGGACGACGGCGCACCAATGCATCCAAATACTGTTTTGTGTGGATTTTGGGGTGAAGGCGTCATCGGTGCTTTAAATAAATTAAATTACGTGGCGCAACAGTCCGTAGAGAACTAGGGCCTAGTGACTTATAACTCTCAACCATTCTTGTGTGCGAGTAATTGCAGGGATGGAGGGGACCTACAGTTTATATGCCGAAACCGAACGGCTAATTTGAAAAAGCACTTTTTCATGACAAGAATTACTCTTGGAGAATTTGTCAATTCCTCGCAAGAGGCAGTACCCGTGAAAAAAAACTTTAGGTGGCACAGGCAGGGATTGAACCAAGACCTCTCGCATGACAGTCCAACACACTAACCATCATGCCACGGGTACTACATCATCGGTGCTTACTCCTTCAAAAATGATACTGGCCAGAACATCACCGTCAAAGGCGGCGATCGCTATATATGGACACCAAATACATATAGTTTCAACAGGATGGTGCTACGTGCAACACAGCTCAAGACATAATCGATATTCTGCTTGATCGGTTTAATGAAATGGTTATCTCGAGCCGAGGCGACGTAAATTGGCTACCAGGACCGTGTGATCTGCCTCTTTAGACTTTTTCTTGTGGAGCTTTCTTAAGTCGTAGGTCTATGCAAATATGCCACAAAACATTGCGGTAATCGATGAGAATATAATCTATGTAATTGGTCTAATTCAGCCCTTTCGAAAACTTGAACTTTTGAATGCGTTCCACCCGACCAAGCCATGGCGGCCATGTTATATTTTACACATTAACGGGCTCTCAAATAAAGATAAAACTTTTTTGATATCTCTTATCTAACTTGTTTTATTAAATTTTGTACCTGCTTTTAATGCTAGGGTCATTTGAAATTTTACGACTAATGAAGTCAGAATAAAAATGATAGTAAGATTTGAAGAAAAGTTAAAGCCTTCTTACAAAGTAAGGATGATTTTATTTGATTTTTTCGACAAATCATTGACAAAAATGTAAACTTAATGGAATTTGGAATATTTGATAAAAAGGTGTTAAACTTCTACGAGAGAAAGCACCTTCACATCAATTTTGCTTCAAATGCTTAATAGATTTTATAAATATGTCATTCAAAAATCTTTCCTTTAGTTTTTGAAAAAAAAAACTAATATGAAGAAAATATGTGTTAAAAAAAATCTAGACAACAAAAACAAAAACACAAAGATTTAAATTATAACCCATAAAGAGAAATATGTAGGTCATTTACAAAAATTAAACTTGATTTTTCAAAAAACTAAAGAATTGAAATCATCATTTAAATTGTTACTTTCGATAATGATATCAATCTCGATGATTTATCTTTTTTTTTGAAGTATTTGAATTTTACTAAAAATCAAAACTGTTTGAGAGAATCACTTTAAATAAAACCTGGGTTCTTGAATCAAATCTTTTTAGATAGCTAACTACTCTTCATTTCAAATTCCAGTAGATCCGAAATTTCCACAGTCTTTTCTTTCAGTGATTTTTTTTAAATGTTTCTAATTTAAGAAAGCAAAAGAAATCCACTTGAGAAATTTTATAACAAAACACTCAAATATATATCGCAAAACTTTAAAAACTTTTATCTTTAATTAAAAAGTTGTAGAAAAATTTCAATTGCCATTTTGAAAATAGAATACATTTTCTACATGTACCAGTTACATATCTGTAAGCAATGCTGTATTTCGTACAAGTGAAAATAATAAAAATAATGGAAAGAAAATAGCAATATTTATTTATTCTTCATTTATCTATAAAAGCATATGTTAGAGAAGAGACACAAGAAAACAAAAAAAAAATCAAAGAATATCAGAGAGAAGAAAAAAATAAATGTTTGTGAAAAATGCACAATCAGGTCTCTGGATGGCAATAAAAGCCAAACTCCTTTTAGTTTCCATCTGCAACTCTTTTACGATCATAAATTAGTTTCCTGCGAAAAGTTTTCTAGGTTCATACATAGACATACATACATAGATATAAAGGTGAGTAAGTAAGGCGCAACATATAAACGAGAATATAAAAATTATTTCAATAAACGAGTATATAGCAACAAACATAATACATTTTATAGTTTCTTGACTGCCTGTTCTGAAAATAAAGAGTTTTATATGCTTGCCAAAAATTTGAACCAAAAATGCCAGTCTTGTGCATTCTGAAAAATAGGGTGAAATGTATTTACGGTGAAAATAAAGAGAGAAGAATTTTAAAATTGTGTCTCAAAGGATTTTCACGGTTTCCATTTTTTTTTTAAATGACACCAAGGAGACTTATGGAAAAATTTAACTTAAAGGTTTATAAGAAAGAGATTCTTTTAAGTAAACATGTTTTTTTTTTCAATTTTTAAATGAATTGTTTACTTTAAATGCAAAATTTCTAATTCTCATCAATATTGAAAAATGCCCATTTTAAATTCAATTTACGGAAACAATAATAAGGCCCTAGTCATTAAATGAAGATTTGATATTTTTCCAATTTCCATTTCCAAATTCCCAACAATTGAAGAAATTCTCCTTCCTTTTAGAATGTCAGAAATATGAACAAAAAAAAAACTACAGTCAACTGAATTATGCGACCATGAGACACACAGGATCTAGAAGTTAGTCCTTATTTTTGTTGGTTCCATTGCATACACCGTCTTTACTTGATGTGCAAACTGTGTCAAAAATGCAAAATTTATGATCAAGTTTACTACTTTTCCTTTAAAAATCTTTATGCGACGAATGAAACAAAGCAACAAAAAAATAAGCAATTCAAAAAGTCCTTATGTTATTATCATCCAGGTGATGCCATATCCTCCCTTCTTTCCCAACCTCTATACCTCTTCTTCAACCCTATACAAATCGTTTAAGAATAAAAAGTTGTTTACAGGTATAAAATTCATGTGTGTGTTTTGCTACACAGCCACTAGTAGCAAGTATCATCTGGATCCTGTTGTATAGTGTTGTAGGACTGTAACAGTACATTATAAAGTGTGTTTTATTTTAGTTACGTACATTTATATCCTTTTTCTTCTTTTCTTTCTCAAAAATCTTTTAACAATTGTTTTGGCGTGTTATTTTTCTTGTATTTTATTTCGAAAATGTAGAATATCTATAAAAGGGAGAATACATGTTTGTAGGAAGGACCAAGGTTAACAAATTGAGCTAAAGTCATTTGAGAAATCTTTGAAAATACATATGCAAAATATTAAATACAAAAACAAAAACAAAGACTAAACAATTTTTTTTTTTGGAAGGGAAGACGATTTCCGTTAGGTGAATGTTGTTTTGGTATATGTTACGTATACATTTACATATATACAATATTTTCCTTGGAAAAATGCAATTTAACGGAAGTAAGAAAGGATGTTGGATAAATCATAAAAAGAGACATTTTATTTTATTTTAACTATTTTGTTTTTAAGATTATGGGTACCTACATAACATATACAAACAGATGAAGGAAATAAAAACAGAAATTTAAGGAGTAATATGGGTTTACGCTAACATACCTATGTAAATGTAATAACGTAACTTTTATGGAGCAATTTATGGAATAATTTATTTAAGTTTTGTCATTTTCAATGTCAACTTTAATTGTATTTTTTGTTACATGAAATTTCACACTTAAATTATGAAAACACTGTTATTGTTATGATTTTTAAGTAAATAAAATATTATTTTTTATTAATTTTATGACTCATAATGTAGGTTTGTTAGGAACAGCAATTTAGCTAAATAACTGGAACGAAAGTACTTTTTGTCATGAGTAAATAAAAAAAATATGTACATTAAAATAAAGTAACGTTAAAAAAATACACTAATTTGTTTGGCAGTTTAATTATAATAGAGGTTCTCTCAATTAGAGGCTTCATTTTGAACAACCAATTATTAAGGCAGTTATTACTTTTGAAACTGTCATAATTTTGTCATTTGACAAGTAAAATATACGATATTACTTTAAGTTATACCGATATAAGGTTCAACAAAGCATTGAAATTTTTGAAATTCATTAAAAAAATGGAGAATCTAGTGGACAAATTTGAGGTCTTGGGAAAGAATTAAAAGTTACTAAAAAAAAAAACTGATAATACTCCTTTTGTATCCCGTAGTGTTGACAAAGACGTAGGTTCGTCAATTTTTCTTTAATCTTTGGAAATAGAAATTACACATTGTTTTACATAAATCTTAGGTCTTGAAGTGGTCGTAAACCATCAATGGTTTGTTTTCGGTAACTATAGGTCTTTGAAATGTATCAAGATTTTTATTGAAAATGAGTCTTCATTGATATGGAACAGGACCTTACTTAATAAGAATAAGAATAATTGTCATATTTTGTTAAAAAATCTCTTCGTTCTCGTTGTTTCACTGTGTTGGTTTTGGTGGTGTGATTGGACTCTACTTATTCAAAAATAAGGTGGGTGCACATGGTATGATTAAGTAATTTTAAGCAAAAGTTGCTACGTTCCACACAATGACCATCGTAAATTTGCAAGACAAGCTTCTTGATCTTGTTATTTCTCAAAAAGGTAATCACAATTGGTAACGAGATCTTGTGATTTAACACATTAAGACTTTTCTTTTTGGTACCAAGTGAATAATAAGTCCTATGCAAATTAAAGGATTGGTCAATGAAAAATTCATAAAAAGGATATGGTGATGCAACCATAGCACTGATTTTACTTTAGAAATACTTTTTTTTAACTTCCTATAGGAAGTTATTGTAACTGGTCTGATTTGTCGAATTGAAAATTTTGACATTTCGGGACGTTTCAAGGACTCTAGAGTCGAAATAAAAGTTTCTTAGAGAGATGTCTGTGCGTGCGTGTGTACGTAACTTCGTACGCCCGTACGTCTGTACGTCAGTACGTTCGCGACGTTTTTTTCGTCGTCCATAGCTCAAGAACCAGTAGAGATATAGACTCCAAATACATTTTGTTATAAAGATAATAATGCAGAAAGATGCAGAAAGGACTTTCAAAAAAATTGAGAGGGAGGTTTTTTTACCATAGCAATTTAAAAAAAGGTAAACATTTTGGTTAACCCAAAATATCTCACGAACCAATATTGCTAGAAACTTAAATTAAATTTTAAGTTATATATTGTAACGTGATACCACACAAATATATTTATGGAAAAAATTAAAATAACGTTTTTTTTTTATAAATCAAAAACACTGAACAAAAATATTCGTCACCTCGAAAACTTTACGAACAAAAAATGATTTTATCTCCAAGCAATTTTGTGCAACGAAAAATGAGGTTTTTAACATCTGGTAAAATTTTCAGAAAATCGAATGGACAGTTTCTATAAAAAATAAGAACCTAAAAAAAAACATTACTAAGAGTTGGTAAAAATTGATTTTCGACTCAAATTTCTTTTCAAAAATTTGTGATTATGGCTTCAAACTAATTTTGTCTTATAAGAAATATTGTCAACATTCAGTAAAATTTTGAGAAAAATCGAATTGACAGTTTTTGAACAAAAAATAAAAACCTACAAAAAAATTAATAAAACTTGATAAAGAATTTAATTTCGACTCAAATATCTTTTTAAAGACTAAAAATATTGGCTTCAAGCTATTTGTGTCTCACAGAAAATATTGTTTTCGACATTTAGTAATTTTTTTTTTAAATCCAAAAGTCAGTTTTTTTCATAAAAAGTTAAAATATACAAAAAATAGCACGCAAAATTGGTAAAAATTGGAGATTGAAGATATTGACTTCAAATTCATTTTATTCATCCAATTTGTATTTGTTTATATAAGAAATACAAATTTTTAAGAAATGCTACTAAAATTGGTAAAAATTGGTTTTCGACTAAAAATCTCGTTAACTAAAATAGATTTTGAAATCAAACTATTTCATCATATGCAAAATATTGTTGGTAATTTTAAATTTTTTTAAGAATAATTCTACTGACAACTTTTTTAAGAAAACACGAAAACCTACAAACCTTTAAAATAAAAACAAATTGACAAACGGGATGGGAAATTATCAGTGTGCGTCGAATCCCAGTCTCTTTTATTATATCCAAATGATCTTATTTATTGGAAATCCCTATATATTATTTGAAATTAGTTCATTAAAATAAAAGCTTAAATAAACTTGGGGCACTAAATGTTAACTCAAAAGAATTTTTATCATTTCGAAAAATCTCATAGAATTTGTTTTGATTAAATTAAAAAAAAATGTAGTGCATTTTTGACAAATTTTACGAAGAATAAGATTGAAATTAAAAAAAAAATTGATAACGACTTACAGGTTACTTATAGAAGTCTTCTATATGTGATATTTAATATTGTTCTTACCTGAAATAAAAAGAAAAAAATTGTTGTTAAAAATTAGTCATACATTTATTTATTTAGATTTTGATTTTGATTTAAAATGTTTATAAATATTATAAATCACCATGGGTTTTGGCTTGTTCAATATTTAACTTTTTACCATTCCTTCTTCTTTTGTTACAGTATTTGAATTTTCTTTCTTAGCAAACATAAATATAAGAAAAATATCGTATTGCAAATTTGACATATCTAAAGATCAACTTTGACATATCTAAAGATCAATTTTAGGCATTCAATTTAATAATTATTTTTCGCATATAAAAATCCTTCCAAATCAAATGGTTTCAAAATTTCAAAAATGCAATTTAAGTTCCAAATGTCCTCCTCCACCAAAAAAAAAGAATTTCATAAAATTCCTGTCAAGTCTCGAAAATGCCTAAGTAAATCAACGTACAGTTTACGTTTACCTAAATTCGCTTTCCATTCAAACTGTCCAATTGTCGTCATCTTTCTCTCTTTGAAATGCTGTCTGTCTAACTCATCGTTTTGTCGTGTCGTCCACTTGAAAAAATGTCAGTTAAACTATGAAAGAAGTAAAATTCAACCACAAAATATTCAGCGAATATGATTTCTTCGTTCAAATTTAAAGTAAATTTCCTCTTCTCCTAATCTCAAAAAGGATCATATATATCGCAAACACACGAATGAAAACGAAGGATATAAATACTTTTTGCATTGTTGACAATTTTGCACTTCCGATCGTATTTCAGGACGATGTTTTTTTTGTGTGTGTGTGTGTGTTGTCCTAAAGGAAAACATATATAGCTACCAATTGGTATACAAATTCGGTCAAAAGAAAATACAAACAAAAAAATATCCTGACAAGTTAAAGTTCTGATGGATTTCGGAAAGGAGGTATAAAGATTTTTTTTTTGTGTGATGTTATTACTTCGGGTAGTCGTCCTTCTATGACAAAATGAATCTGCACATTTTCAAAGTGTCAAGAGTGAATTTTGTGAGTGCACACAGAACACTATTTGTGGGCTTCAGGAGGTATGCTATATACGTATATATACTGAACTGAACGTATAAGGAAGCGGAAATATAGCTCCTAAGGAATGACTCCATCACAAACACGAATACACACAAACACACTCAAATAAACAGCCACTCTAACATTGTGTCAGAGAATGAGTTATATTACATGCAATGCAAGTGAAGAAAATACACTATCTGATGATGCGATGCTCTGCTCTGCTGGGAAGGACATAAAACGAAGAATGAAATATAGAATCCTTCCATTATATCCAAAGTGCTGAAGGAGTGAAAGCAATGCAATTGAAAAATTGCGTCTTGTGGGCTCTTTTTCTAGGATCTATCTACGAGTAAGTACTCTATACTTTACAAAAAAAAAAACTAGGACTGTAACTGATACATATATGTATGCATGCAAAAGAATACCATTTTTCTTGAAATTTATTGAGTCCTTGTAGAAATGGTCAGTATCAAACAAGGACAATAATTTACAAGCCTATTGTTCTTTTATGGCATCGTATATTTAAGTATGAGTATATGTAATAGTAGTAGTTTAGTTGGTTTCGAATTTTCAATATGTACTACTCCATTAAAACAATGTTAGAATTTAGCATAGCTTCTTATTTTTGATTGGTTTATATGCCTTGAGGCCTTTTTCTATTTATAAACACACACATATTATGTTTGGTTACAAAATTTAAATTGCATTTGTGGGAGGGGATGAAGAATTATAATACTTTCCCATAACATTTGTAAGCACTGTTATAAGGTTATTCCAGACTTGTTCTTCTAAATCGTCCACAATGTTACTGTCTTTATATACTTAAGTTTTAGAGAAAATTAAACTTGGTGACAGTGTGGTTAATGGTATTTTTCTACTTCTTCTAAGTAACCATTTTTAGTTTTCATGACAAAATAAAAGTTTTACCATTCATAGTCTTTTTTTACATATTTACAAAAATAATTTGGAGTCTGTCAAAATCAGGAAAATAAACTTTATTCAAAAGAACTGTCATGGTTAAATTTAAACTTTGAACCATAACTCTGTGCATATTTTGTACTCCTGTGACCTGTGCTGTGAACCCTCTTTTTTATTTTTAAATTCGTATTTTTATGAATTTTTATATCTCTGAACAACATTCCAATGTTCAACTTGCTTACTTTTTTTCAAATTAAATATCTTTTTTCACATCATCATCATCATCATCATTACAAAGAGGTCCATCAAAGTCCTGCAATGCTGTGTATATCAATGTAAACATTATGGACACAACAAAGACACACACATATACCTATATATTTTAAATATCCTATCCAATATCAAATCCCTGTTCCAAAAGAAAAAAAAAACTGTCAAAAAACAGAGATAAGTGATTTTGAAGGACCAAATACGAGTATCTGCAAAAAAAAAAACTTTTATCCTTGCCGTCAATACCATCTTCATCACCTTTCTATCTATGCTCTCTCATATATTATACACCTATACCCTCATCAAATATTTAAAATCTTCATAAACCTCAAAACAGAGATATCTTCAAAAGCACAAAACAAAAAATTCACACCTAAATAATACAGAGGTAAAAAATATCTGAACCTCTGTTTCAACATCTAAGCAACAACAACAACAAAATTTGGATGAAAAATTCTTTACATCCAATAAATTCTTCAACATTTTTCTCTAGGGGCAAAAAAAAGAAAAATTAAAATACAAAAAGGAAACAAAACAAAAAACTTTATAATTATCCTTGGGGACGGACATTTTTCAATTTTTCTACTTCTCCCTCATTTTGTGTTGACAAAGTTTATTGTTTTTCATGGGAGTTTGTTTCAAAATAAATAATATAACAAAAAAACTCAAAAATCTGTAAGGTGGTATATGTAGATTTTATATGAGATGGCGAGTCTGTAGTAAATACTTTTTTTTTTGTTTTTTGGTTGAAAGAATAATGAACAGAAGTCCTGTGGTTGGTTAGTGTGTGTGTGTGTGTGTGTGGTTGCCAACTCTCTATGTTTTTAAATATGCTCCGATTTGTCTGTTGAGTTGGTGAACCGTATCAAAAAAAAAGAAAATAATATGAATTGTTTTAATGAATTCAAAACTTTTACCTCTTTGTCAAGACCCATAAGTCATGAAAACAAGGTGTCAAAGAACGAAAACATTTTATACGTAAAGAAGGTGGTGGTAGAGAACTTCATAGGAGCAAAGGGAGAAATTTTGTTGTTTCTTAAATTAATCAGTTCAAACAAATTTTATGATTTAGTTTAATAAAGTACAGTTCAAAATTTGCAATAACAAAAACCGTATACCACTGAAGTTCTTCATTAAAGTTTATTAAAAATTTTAAATAATTTGAAGCTTTTAAGTATACATAGCTCCCAACCGCTTTGACTTAAGAACTTTCAGATACAATTGTTTCACGGAAATGGGTCCATTGTTTTGAAGCTCCTTTCTTTACTCGCTTCACTAATTTTTGTCTTTTCCGAAAAATTGGATGAATTTGTGTCCTTTGTCTACTGGTCAAATGATTAACCAACAACCTTACGTCTAAGAATCGCAAGATCTACCAAAAACGTCACCGGATATCAAGAATTTCATCGTAATTGGAAACTTTTAAGAACATCGAAAAACTGTAAATCTGTTCGTAACGCAAAACAGTATGACATTTTCCACTACGAACGGTAATCAGTAATAGCTTTTTTCCGGATTTGTAAAAATTTCCGATAACGATGGATTTGATAACAGGGCTGAATAAAAGGTAGTAGATTTCACAGTGATCACAAAAACCCGGCCTTTCAAATACCAAAACTTGGCAAATTGACCTTGGCCTACAAGCGTACAAAACTTTCTTTATCACTCATACTGTGGCTAGATCGTAGAATCACTCATCAGTTATCATCGGATGAGCGGAAGTCTCTGAATGATCGGAAAAATTGATTTTGCAGAAATAATTGATCTTATACAGTAATGCAACGCTGAAACAAATGTAAAGCTGCATTATTGTGGAGAAATTGCAATTGGTATTTGAAAAGCTTGGACAGATTTGAGCTTTACTTCTACCAATCGAAAGTATGTGCCTTCCGACCATTCAAGTCACATTAAATGCAACAAAATGAATGGTGGTGTACCATAGGGCTCTCTCTTGTCTCCGTCACTTTTTATTATTTTATTAATTATCTCCTTTCTGAAACATCTAATCTACTTTCCTTCTCGAGTATAAATCAAGCTTTATTCATTAACATTGGAAAATGAAGACTTAAGCTCTATTTTCAAGTGATATTTAAAAAATATATTTTCAAAAACTTAGAAGATTGTTTCAAAGATGACAAAAGTTTTGCGGGTTACAAAATATTTTGACAAAATATACAGAGAATTGCTAGCATCTTTTCGGTTTAATTTTTTTATGAGGTATTACAAATATTTTAGCGATACTTGAACTTAAGAGTCACGAGTATAATATAAAATATTTCAAAAATTAATGTTTAGTAAAATAATAACTAAACATATTTTAGTCTCCCAGCTTTAAGTAATTTCATAAAGATACCAACATTATTTTTCCCAGAACAGCAATTTTAAATGCACTGCAAAAGAAACACATGTACAATCTCAGTTCTTGTCTATGGTTAATAAATTCTATAACATAACCTATAGAAAATACCTGAATTTATGTCATCGTTTAAAGCAACAACAACAACTAAAGGAACATGGATAGGTATACAACCAAGGTAAAAATATTTCACTTTTCCTATCGGAAAAACATCAGCAGAAGACTTTCAAAGCATTTTATTATAAAATATCTTCTATTTTCTTTTTTCTATCTTGAAAATATATATTATCATTATTATTATTATTTAGTTGAAAAAGAAGGTTGCAATTTTAACAACAGTATATGTCTCAAGGTATTGAAAACTTTCATCGAAGTTTGATGAGGAAGAAAATTTAATGAACACTGAGAATTTATTCCACACGAAGACGATGAAAATGGTGCGGTGGCACGCCCGCCAGGGACAGAAACGGTGATGACGAGAAAAACGCAAAGATGTTGTTCGAAGAAGAAACACTGTAAGGTTGTATACCATAATACCGAGCAACTCTTCTTCTATATTGATGAAGGCAAACAAAGGTGCAAGGACGACGACGACGTATCTTAGAAACGCTGTTCAGCATTGCCACCCTTTCCCTTCATTTTTCACGAAGTTCTTTTTTTTTTGTTGTGTTACACAAAATACCAATGGGAAGCACTTAAAAATACCTGATGGCACCTCATTCAAGGAACAAAACGCCATCCTCTATGTCTATAGAGGCACATTCTATTAATGTACCTTTATACCTATAGCTGTTCTATATTGTACACAGGAGATACTTTTAGAGTTTGGGTAAAACAGGTATTAGCGAACCTACTACATAGGTGTATGATAAAGTTTTTATTTTTTTGTATATTTAAGACGATTAAGGCTTTCTAACGTTGCGGTTTTATTTATTTAGTATAAAACTTTAATTAACTGTTACCGCAAGGTAAAGTTACTTTATTCTAAAGTTCTTTTGCTAACAGTTTTTCCATAGAGCAGGTACTTTACATCTACCTATGTACATAGAGCTTCTATATACTGTTTGAAAAGTATAGAAGTACCTATATAGTATAGTATTAAATGTGTTTCTTCTAAGTATAAGTATATTGGATAAATTCTATGGAAAATGATGATTTACTGATAAAGTTTTTAGGTTTTACCTGCATTGACAGTTAAGTTGTTTTTGTTGTAGGTACCTTAAGAGAAAATTTAACTTTGTAAAGGAAGGCACAAGGTGCTATACCTACTATATATATATATTGTGTATCTAAAGGTATTATGTGTTAGTTAAATTAATTCATTTGTATAACTTTGCAATACTGTTTGTTTTATAGAACGCTGTCAGCTTTAGTCAGAATTCAATGAAGCAAGTTGTTTTTGAAGTTGTTTGTAATACAAGAAGATGCGTGTGGCTTAAATTGTTATAACTTTGAATAAGAATTTGACGTAAATTTATCAAAAAAGAGGAAAAAAAAACTCATTACAAGAATTTATGTTTATAGATGAATTGTTAACTTTACTTTAATTATTTTGTTTGAATACCAATATTATGTTTGGGAAGAAGAAACAGATCAAAGACCCAGATTTAAGTTAGTCTATTTGAGTTAATTTTGAGTTTTCACATATAAATAGTTTTCCAATAAGAGGATTCATTTAAAACAGACCGCTATGCTATTACTTTGTAGGCTGCTATCTTTTGACATTTGACAATTTAAAACTACGATATTACTTAAAATTAGACAATTAACGCTTCAACAACGCATTGAAATTATACAAAATTGACTGTCAATGTTCGAAGAGCTAAAGCACTTTTTCGTCGTCGTGAACCACTTTTTAGCTTATCATCCGGCAAAGTGAAGTGGTAAAAATATTCGATCAGTTGAAAGAAGTCACTGACTTTACGAAGGATTGGGGCGCTGTGAGGGTGCGCCGCTTAAAAGCACTGTAGCTCGTAGTGTTGAAAAAAAAAATATTTTTCAAATTCTCTTCGATCTTTGGATTGAGGAATTCCACAAACGACCGTATTTCGCATAAAGGTGAATTAAAAATATTGGTTGATTTTTACCAAATTCAACTTCAAGATATAAACAAATCAATCGTGATTTTGGAAGAAAAGTTTCTAGAACAGGTGATTACAATTGGCCACCAAAATCTTGTGATTTAACGCCTCTAAATTTTTTTCTCTTGGGTTCTACGTAAAAGATGAGGCCCGTAAACAATTCCAGATATAAAAGATGGAGAGGCCCATAAACAATTCCAGATCTAAAAGATGGAATTCTTATAAATTTACGCAAGAGCGGTTGGGTCATGGTGCTAGCATTTGCATGATTTTGTTTTCCATTCCAATAATTCAACTTGTTTTTTAAAATAAAATTGTATATATTGATATCTCTTGAAAAATACTCGTTTTGTTGTAATATTAAAACGAAACTTTGTATTGGAAAACCCAGTATTATAATCGTCAACAACCTGATAGGTCCATATAAGTGTGGCTGCAGACCATAAAAGTCCACCATTGACCAAATATTCACATAAAAGTAGACCTTGAAAAAAAAAAAAACAGGAACTTCAAATCGATATACGCACCATCTTACCATCTTTATCGATTTTAAAGCCGCATATGACAGCATATATAGGGAAGAGCTCTACAGAGCAATGTCTAGTTTTGGCATCCCTGTCAAACAAACGGTTTGTGCATAATGACAATAGAGAATGCACGCTGCTCTATCAAGGTCAGAAAAAATCTCACTGATGCATTTTATGTCAAAAAAAAGGTTTTAAACAAAGCGATGAACTGTCATACGACTTCTTCAACATAGTTCTGGAAAGAATTTTGCAAAATCTCAATCGTTAGCACTAGAGGCACTGTCTTCCAAAAGTCCATCCAATTACTCGGAGACGTTTATAATATGGAGAAAATTAGAAGATTTAAGCATCATGTTAGTGGTGCGTTTTTAAGCATTGCGACAGAAGTTTGGATTTGGTTGTCAATGACGACAAGACCAAGTAAATGCTGTTATCAAAAGACGACATTGAACGACAACGTCATGGACAAAACGTCACTGTGGACGCTATAACCTTGTCTATCTAGGCACCGCTATAAATTCAGACAACGACACTAGCGCTCAAACCCAGAATAGCTCTTCCAAATCGATGCTTCTTTGGACTTAGAAGGCAATTGAGCATCTAAAGTCACCATCTATAAGACACTCATCATCCCGGTTCTCATTTATGGAGATGAGGCCTGGACCCTGTCAAAGAAAGATGAGAACGTCTTTGGGTTTGGATGCTTCGAAAAAAAAAAAAATGTTCGCGTGATTTTAGGTACCATTTTCATAAATCGAGAGCGAAAGAGAAGATGCAACGACGAAATGACAAACTGTTATACAGCGACACTGGCGTGGGTCATGCGAATGCACATCAACGCTCCATCCCGGAAGGTGTTCGAATCCAATCCCAAGGGACGGTGCAGAAGAGAGAGACTGTGATTAAGGTAACGCACACCGCAGGTGGGAGAGGACCTCAATCAACTTGTTGAGGCCCTGGTCCGCCTTGGACTTTAGCCCAAACCTTCAAAGGAAATGTCATTTTATGAGTATTTACATAAAGTTCACTGTGGCGTATACTTATTATATTTGTATTATATGTTTTAACATGTCGTAATATTTAAATTTAAGATAAGAAGTGTTTGTTAGTTTGTTTAAGATATCTATATGTAAGGATGTCCTTCATTCAAATGCCCGCAAATGGTAAATTTGATTTATTTTAATCCCTCAACTTTTCCTCTATACAGTTTTGAAGATTTATTAAAAAAAATTGAGATAAGAAGATATCCTTCCGCAGTGCTTAAAAAAAATGATCTAACTAATTCAAGGAAAAGCTATTAAAACTATTTCTGATGTAAACAATCAAGCTATTACAATATATTGGATATTGCTTTTTTTATATATCTTACGAATTATCTTAACACAACTAATTTTCTTTTCGATTTTTTCCAAGAAGATTATCGGTAAAAATCAGCAATTTCTGGTAACTTCTTCCTACATTATAATATCGATTTGCCTTGAAACCTTTAAGCAAAAAACTTCTTTTGTCTTAACATTTCTTTTTACTCTTCGAAAAAAAAAAAAAAACTTCTTATCTATAATATTAACTACTTATATTAAATAACTTAAGAAACTTTAATCTTAATCACTTTTCTTATTTGTATAGAAAAAGCCGGTCATCTAGAAAGGCAGGCAGGAAAAATATTTAGGATAACCTCAAAACACAATAATACGATAGAAGAACAACACAACAAAAACAGCATCAACTAATATAATAGGGGTTGTTAAAACAATACTAAAACGTGCTGAGGATATTAATCATGATAGCCTACTACCACCAGATGTTTCATATTATAAACCTAACCAAAACCTATATACACAACAAATACCTACATAACCGACCTACTATAATAATCTGTTGATTTTGAAAGTCTTTTCGCCCTCTGGTTTTGTATTCTCAAAACTAGTAAAAAGGCTCATTATCGATTTTTCTATATACATATATATGTATAGGGAAGAATTTTATTGTAAGGATATATAACTAATTTATTTAATCAAGACGTTTCCGAAAATTAAAACTGATTTTCCTTTCATTAAATCAAATATATGTATTTCAAAGAGATTCGACATCTTCAAAAATCGATTCAAGCAAAAGCATTTTTCTATTCTTACAAAAATAAATTGATTTACTTTGAAAAAAATATTTTAATTTCACCCTTACACACGCATTTGCATATATTATTTTGACTTCCTGATCCTAGAACACATACTAAGATACATATTTTCAAAGCACATCCATTTACATCTCTTGTGAGTCCCCTTTTCTTTACGACCATTTAATGGGAACAAATATTCTAAATTGAACATTTTTACGCACCAGGATCCAAATCAACAGTAAAACAGCAGCAGCAGCAGAAGCAACAAAGGCTTTATCTCAATATCTCCGTCTTACCAAACAACTGAGACAAAATGACAAAATACTTTAACGCCTTTTCTATTAAAGTTCTAAAAGGATTTTTTGTAACTTTGTGTTATTTTTTTGTTTTGTTGTTGTTCCGGGTAGGAATGAAAAAAGGGATAAGCTTAAAATATAAACAAGACATATGTGTGTAAGGTTTAGCACACTTAGCGGGAGATAGAACATTACCCAACGCTAACGCTAACGCCAACACCAACGCCAGCAATGACACTCTTGCAGCTGTGAGTCATTGTGTAACGAATCTGCCTGCCAAAGCTGATTTCATTGACTGTCAATATAAAGAAGGCACTTTTAAGGGGTTGGGACAGGACACATGTATATATGAGTATCAGGAGGCATTTTCTGCCATCTTCGTCGTCGTCATCGTCGTCTTTATGTGGGTGAAGCTTCATCTCATATTAAAGTGAATACATTTTTCTTTATCGGCTTTAAGGTTTTTAAAATCCTTCTGGATAATTTGAGAAATCCTGTTTCATATTATTTTGTGAGTGAATATCTTTGAGAGGACACAAAGTGTTTTTTGATATATTATACGCCTGTCGTCATACTGCTGCTTCATGCATACCCATACATACAGTACAGAGATAGAATAACGAGTGTATTCCTAGGCAAAGAAAAAGGAATCCTTCTTGCACAGAAGGATAATAACATAATATTGTTATAACGTTGATGTTGTATATGAACATTGAACAGTGTATAAAATTGACCATAAAATGGAAAGTTGTCCTGAGTTATGACACTTGGCGGCAGTGGCAAAAGAAAAGAGTGTATAGAGCGTGGGAAGAAAGAAAGAAAAAATTTCCAACGAACATTAAAAGAAGTAAAATTCTTAATGGTGCGTTTATGGTTCACCTATGGCATACCATCATACATGTATATGCTATGCGATTTTATTGGTATCAATTTGTTGAGCGGCAAAATTCTCAGGACCTCCTTTTGCAAATGGTACGTTATGATATTTTTTCTTTTTATTTGTGGCGACATTTCATAATATCAACTCTGTACATCTACCATACATACAAAAATATTTGTCTGTGTTGGTATAGTATTTGATCTAGCTGGTAGAGGTGTAGTAGGTGAAGAAGGTACACAATCATGTATGTCCTTTCCAAGGATTTATTTATTTATTTTTAAGTACCAAAAAGAATGTTTTAACGAGTGAGGAATTTATTGTATATATGCGAATGAAAAGACTATAAATAATAATGGCGCCATCATAAAGTAGTTGTTGGTGTTGTCCAATGCAGGCAAAAAAATTATATCCTTGCGGGGTTATATAATATATTATTATATAGATATAGCAACAAAATCATCGTCATATTATATTATATACATAAAATTATATTGGCAAAGATTTAACGGCAACAAATGAAGAGTCACATGAGAAAAATAATAAATAAAAAAAAAAGTGAAAAACAATTAAGTGGTTGTTCGTGTATCGTGTTGATATATTAAATCAAAGCCTATAATGAAGCCAATAAAGTTAAAAAGTTAAATACGTCTTTAACCATAACCCAAAACCATCATTGAGTGACATTTTGGTAATATAATATTTTAAATTAGGTTTCTCATAAAAGTATTAACGTATTTTTATGATATAATGAAAAATAATAAAAATCGATTATATCAAAGGAAATATAAAAACAAATTGAAAAAATACACTGCGGGTGGTGGTCATTTCTTGACATTAAAAATATTGGACATTTTTATTCGCTTGCAAAATGTTATTTAATAGATTTTTGTTTTGAAAAATAATTGTTTTTTTTAGGAATTAAATTTGAATTTAAGGGCTACTGTAATGCGCAGCTTATTTCTTAAGCATTATCTTCTTTTTTACAGAAGCAAACCATTTTAATCAGGAACTTTAAATAACAACATCTTAAAGTGAGAATAAAAACATACATCTGCATAAATTTTATCTAATAGACTTAAGCAGTTTCTGAGATACACTACTTCAAAAATAGGAAGAACTGTAACTGACTTAATAATTGACTGTGTGAATTATTATCAAGATAGTGAATCACTTCCCATTTATCGCAGACTCTTTAAATTTCACACATTAAGTAGGTGAACAGAAATGAAAAGTCAAACAACCGAGATTTTTAAATTAGAGGGCGTGGTATCGACCCACTTTCATATGATCTATTATCATTATATTTGGATCTAATAGCGTGATAAAATTTTGATGTAAAGAGTTTTCCAATTGAGGTTAAATTTTGAATAGTCTGCTGGTTTATCTGTTATTATTTGTTGTACTTGTGGCATGATGGTTAGTGCGTTGGGCTGTCGTGCCAGAGGTCTTGGGTTCAATCCCTGCCTATGCCATCTTAAGTTTTCTTCACGGGTACTGCGTCTTGCGAAAAATTGACAAATACTCCAAGAGTGATTCTTGTCATATAAAAAGTGCTTTCTCAAATTAGCCCTTCGGATTCGGCTTAAGACTGTAGGTCCCATCCATTCCCCACCAGAAATGGTGAGAGTTGTAAGTCACTAGGCCCTGGTTCTCAACGGACAGTTACGCCAACCAATTTATTTACTAGACCATTTCTTAAAATGGAAGGATACACTTCAACAAGGTATTAAAGATTCACAAAAAATGGTAAAAGTATTGCAGTCATATTTCAAAACAAGAACACTATTGGGTGATCTTAAAAAACCTTATTGGTTTGAATTTTCATCAAAATATCATCTTTAATGATGAAACCCATTCTCAACTCGTATAGCTTACGTTAATAAGCAAAATTATCGCATCTGTGGCTAGAAATGTCCAAGAATGATTTCTCAAAAGCTTTTTCAGCTTCGACTTGTCACTATTTGGTGCGGTTTTTAAGGTTGGCAGTTGGTGGTGGTGTTATTGGAACTTTACTTATTTGAAAATGAAGCTGGTGGAACTGTTACATTAAGTGGATTGGGTTGGAGAGCTGTGACTTCTTATTTTTTTGACAGAAGTTCCAAGCAACAAGCAACGGATAAATGTCAATTTTACAAGAAGAGATTCCTCACTGAAAGAAGTTATAATAATCGGCTAAGATCTTGTGATTTACAGCACAGAGATCCGTTTTTTAGCCGGACTACACGAATGTGGAATGCCGTACCACGCTCTATCTTTCCCAGTCATTGAAATATCCAAGAATATAAAACACCTCTTTTCAAACCCCTCTTTTTTTTCCTAATGCTCACACTGTGTCCCCGGCATATTAAAGGTATTAAAAACACTGAGTATTCCACTAAAACTATCAAGGGAATTTTTATTCGATATCGCAAGGCTAAATTTTATGATCGTTAAAAGATATCAAATAAAGGGTCACAAACCAAAGAAACGATTATTAATTGGCTAAAAATTAAGAAAAAATAACTTAGTAGGGCATTAAAGTTTCAGGACATAAATTCCATACGAAACCTTTTTCACTTAAAACCAATTAAACGTACACATACAAAGTATGGGAATAAACTTCGGATTTTTTGATAACCCTATTACCGGGGTAAATTTTAAGTGATAGAGTTATGTCAAGGATGTAAATAAGCTGATTGCGATTAGAAGTAAATATTATGCATACATAAATACAAAACTTTTTGATTTTACAACATGACAATTTATAAATAAAATAACATAATAAGTTCTACCAAGCTTTCAGTTTTTAATGATTACAATAAATTAGGTGGCAACAGCCCGTTAAAACTAGGGTCTAGTGACTTACAATTTTCAACCAGACCTGTGCTAGTACTGTTATCAGGGATGGAGGGGACCTACAGTTTTAAGCCAAATCCGAACGGCCAATTTGAGAAATCACTTTTCATGACAAGAATTATTCTTGGAGGATTTGTAAATTCCTCGCAAGAGACAGTACCCGTGAAAAATAACTTTAGATGTCACAGGCAGGGATCGAACCCAAGACCTCTGACATGACAGTCCAACGCACTAACCATCATGCCACGGGTACCACTTTTTAATGATTATAAAATTATTATAATATTTAAGTTTAAAATAGATTGACAATGCTTCTGTGTAATTGAAAATGAATATTCAGTAAATCATCATTATATGTTTTGAATAGAGTTATTTAAAGCGATAGGTTAACGAAAATATTTAAACTATTGTTTTGACTTCTAAACTAAAATTAACCTAAACTGTAAGAAATATAGAAATTCATGTAGGGCATTTTCTCCTATCCTTAAATTTAAATTAAACTATTTTTTCTAAAAACTTTTTGTAAAAATATTAAATTCTTATCTACATATATATAAAATAAATTGTCAAACACTTCAAAAATATGTTCTCTTTCTTTTTTAAATTAATTTTAACTTGACTTTTGTCCTTGTAAAATTGTATTCATTTAAAAATGTATCAACCATTTACTGAAAAGAGAATTTTTTTTTATTTTTCATTAAACAAAAAAAAAAAAACAAAACATCCTTATTATATTACACTTGTATAAGCTAAAGAGCAAAGTTTTTATGTGATGTTAAATGTTAAAATTTAAGTAATCCCTTGTGTGTTAAGTAGGTAGTAGTAGTATGTATAGTATGGCTTTTATACTCATGTTAGTGTGTATAAATTATTTGTTGATATTTTTCTTTAAGTGTCTTCCCCTAAGTCTTAAGTGTCATACAAACAGTTAAAAGCCACTAATCCTACATACTTATGAATAACAATGCAATAGTGTCCCTGAGGGTATAAACATAATGGTAGTGGAAAAAAGCTTCTTTTTATCCCTTTGGTATTGGTATATGTACTGAAGTGGTTCTTTTTCTCTTTCTTTCTAAATTGTTTTCATTCTTTTTTTTTTCCGCATTTATAAACATACATACATATGTATATATGTATGTATTAATGTAGAAAGAATAAAGTCTCCAAAGGATTTTCTCTTATTTTTCTGAAGATTTGTATCCTTTGGTTAGGATAGGTATGATTTTGGTTCTTCCATTTTTTTAAGTATTCAAGTCAATATTCTTTATATATTTCCTGGGTAACTTTAAGTGTCAGCATCAGTTACAATAATATATAAAAATATATCAGAGTGGTTGGTATTTATGAAAACGTTTATTCTCTTTGTTGTGTTTGTTTTTGTTGTCCTTAAAGCTGAATTTCTATAAAAATGTGTGTTTTAAGTCGCATATCTATATTAAATATACATTTTTATATACATTTGATGGTGTATTCGTTTCGTATATATTTAGCCTTGATTCTATATTTAAAAGCCTGACAATCTAAATCCAGTGATATATTTATAAACAAGTGTGAACAAAATAAGTTAAGTCCCTACATTCATTCATTCATAGATAAAACAAAAAAATTGTGTTTGAATTGTTGTTGTTATGTGTGACCAAAAAGTGTCTAACCATAATCCTTAGAGGTTTCACAGAACAATATGTGTGATAAAGTTTTACTTCGAAATATATATATTCAGTGTTTTGCCGCTAATCCTTAAAGACCATTACAAAGTTTGTAAGTATTGCTTGAATAGATTTGTCAATAAAAGCTTAAAATGAGTACTAAAGGTTCGAGGTAGGTATTTAAGTTTTTCCCTATAGATTTGTTTAGATTGATTAATGTCTCACTTTTTGTATATATTACAACTTCTCTATACATTTTTTAAATAATTTTTTAACAAACAGTAACCAAATTTTCCTTTAAGCCATGTAGCTACATATGAGTCAACCACTGTAAATACATACATACATAAGTACCTATACTGATTTGGAATATATAAATAACTTATGAGTATTTCAAAGTCAAATGAATTACTTTATATTTCCTCTCGAGTTATGTAGTTATTATAATATTGTTATGAATCTATACAAATACATTTACCTTGATCTTATTATTGAGTATTTTTTGCTGGTTCTTGTGCCATTTTATTCTCATTATTATTCACCACAATATTACTTAAAATTTTAAATGCATTATACAATCTGAAGTCTTTTGGTTATTTCATATACATCATACTCTACACTAATTTAACAGTGATATAAATATATAATAATACAAAATGTATGATGTTTACTTGTTTGTGGAAGCTAAAGAGCAAGTCAAGAGTACTCCTGCATTTTTTTTGTTTTTTTTTCTATCTTTAAGTACGTAGCTATAGTGTAGTAGCTAGAAACGAGAGCTTGTACTCATGAATAATTGAGATTTACCAAGGTTAGTGTTATTAATAAGATAAGAGAGCTCTATCTATATAATTCGCGGAAAAACCGCATATATTATTACATACATAGATATAAGCAAAAGCGCACACGTCCTGTGTAATGAAGTTTGAGATTTAAAAAAAGAGAGAAAATAAGCACTTTACAACACGCAACTTGTTCTATATTTTTTCATTTTTTTGTTTTTTTATTCAATTATAATGATATGCATGTGCATTACTTTCAATGTCCTTGAATTTCTGTGTGGCGTTTGAAAAATTATAGGAGAGTTTGGACACAAATGTACCTTTTTTTTCAACTTCACAGGACTTTCATTCAAAATAATTTTTAAAATCTTTACCATAGTTCAGATAATATGAAAAGCTTTTTTATGGATTGAGTTTCGTTGAGTTTGAAATCAAAAAGCTTTTATGTCAAAGCTCATTTTGGTTCTAGGAAATTATTCATAAAAAGCTTTAAGGACTAATCACAATATTAAAATTGATTATATATTGTGAATAAAAATGTACAACACTTTTTTCAAAATAAAGCTTTTTGAATCAAAATATGTAAATGCCAAATTATAAAAATGTAATTTAAAAGCTTTTCTTCAGACCATTTACAATTTTTGAAAAACTAGATTTCTAAAACACAAACCATCGGTTTCTTTTCACATGCAATGAAAAGTGAAAATAAATTAAATTATAAAGAAAGTCTTTTTTATTCTTGGTTCATATGAAAAAGCTTTATATTTAAATACTTTCGTCACGTTACGTTTGGTTCGTAGAGTTACTAGTTAATTTAGTTACGATAACGTTTAACGTGACCTTTTGAACATACGGAAAACGTTAACTTCAGTGTTGTATCTTTTGTTTTAAAACGATTCAAAACGAAGTCCTTGTTTTAAGCTTCAATCTGAGCTTTCAACAAAAGCTTTAAAAGCTTGAATTACAAGGACAAAAAAAATAACTTTTTATGTTTAACAAACAAAAATTGAAAATGAAATCCTTTATAAGCTTTAACACTCAAGAATTGAATCAATTTTTTAGAACAAAAAGCTATTAATTCTTTCCATTTTTCGAAGTTTATAAATATACCTACTGGAAGAAGCTTTTTCAGGAAAAATACATATGTATACCAATAATTTACAAGCAAAGTATTAGAAAAAGTACTAGTGAGATAAACTTTATTCAAAAAGCTCTTGACGAATTTTTGGACATTTACTGGTAAATATTTAAGTACTAAGAGATTCGTAAATGATAGGTTTTTAGGTTATTTTTTTAAAATATAAATACCTTTACTTGGTTTTTGATTTTAACCACACAAAAATTACAATTATACATGAATCTACTTTATAAGTTCAATGTTTTCCCATAGTAAGTTTTCATCGTGGGTCGTATTCTTGCCTTTTTTTATGTTAAAAGTAGTTTTATTTATAAAATCACGACTTTAACCTAAAAATGGATAGGGATGCGCTTGCCTTCATATTAAAAAATGAGAAACTATACCAGTTTCGAGTATTTTATAAAAATGTGGTTTTATGTCATTTTGGTTCTAGTTGTATTAATTTTATTTAAAAAAATATGAAAGCCTCATTCTAAAAAAGGAAAGTCTCAATCTGATATCAATTGAAAAAAAGAAAATAGTGGATCATCTTTTTTAAAATAGAAATACGTCAAACTTTTTCTTATACTTATACAATTCCAATTAAGTTAGTGAACCAATTCGTTAAGACTATGCTGGTTGTTATCAATCTCATGGTATTAATGTTAATAAAACAAACACAAATTTGTATAGCGAATTTTTATACTAAGTTTTCTTATAATGGGTGATTTTTTTGAGGTTAGGATTTTCAGGCATTAGTATTTGACAGATCACGCGGGATTTCAGACATGGTGTCAAAGAGAAAGATGCTCAGTATGCTTCGACATTTCATCATGAATAGACTTACTAACGAGCAACGCTTGCAAATCATTGAATTTTATTACCAAAATCAGTGTTCGGTTCGAATTTTGAATTTTGTTCAGCGATGAGGCTCATTTCTGGTTGAATGGCTACGTAAATAAGCAAAATTGCCGCATTTGGAGTGAAGAGCAACCAGAAGCCGTTCAAGAACTGCCCATGCATCCCGAAAAATGCACTGTTTGGTGTGGTTTGTACGCTGGTGGAATCATTGGACCGTATTTTTTCAAAGATGCTGTTGGACGCAACGTTACGGTGAATGGCGATCGCTATCGTTCAATGCTAACAAACTTTTTGTTGCCAAAAATGGAAGAACTGAACTTGGTTGACATGTAGTTTCAACAAGATGGCGCTACATGCCACACAGCTCGCGATTCTATGGCCATTTTGAGGGAAAACTTCGGAGAACAATTCATCTCAAGGAATGGACCGGTAAGATGGCCACCAAGATTTGCGATGCGATTTGACGCCTTTAGACTATTTTTTGTGGGGCTACGTCAAGTCTAAAGTCTACACAAATAAGCCAGCAACTATTCCAGCTTTGGAAGACAACATTTCCGAAGAAATTCGGGCTATTCCGGCCGAAATGCTCGAAAAAGTTACCCAAAATTGGACTTTCCGAATGGACCACCTAAGACGCAGCCGCGGTCAACATTTAAATGAAATTATCTTCAAAAAGTAAATGTCATGGACCAATCTAACGTTTCAAATAAAGAATCGATGAGTTTGCAAATTTTATGCGTTTTTTTTTTTTTTAAAGTTCTCAAGCTGTTAAAAAATCACCCGTTATAAACACACATATGCAATCTCAATCTTTCTCAACTTGAATCCGGACCTTTTTATCCCTTAACCTTTTTTTTAAATCCTTTTGATTTGGTTCTACATCGAACACCCAAAATACGTAATTAACTTTTGCTTTTAAAAGTGAAAATAAAAATAAAGTCTTCTCTGAATTTTTTCTTCAAAAATACCCCCAAACAGTAATTTCCTTTGAAGTGTGAACTACTAAGTCTTTTCCCTTAACTATTCAACACTTATAAAAAAAAAAAAAAAAGAACTTAGCTTAAAAAAACATAGTACCCAACACCATCCCATCATCATCATATTAACAACACATCCTGTGTAGCATGCTATAGTAGTAATACAAATTTGATGGGAATGATGTGTTAATTACATTCCATATAAAACTAACAAGTGTTTATTTTTTTTTCATCATGCAGCAATAGAAGCAGCAACAAGAGTATAAAGTACCTTCCTACCTATGCATGAATATCTGTGGTAGGTACTTCCTAACTATTTTTTCCCTTTAAATATATATACAACAACAAACAAATATCTACATTCCCTATATATTTTTTCAACCAACCTTGTGGCAGCTAAAAACCCTTAGCATACTCAAAAGTATACAAAAATTCCATTCCATCCAACCAACGAACCAAAAGGAAAAAATGCACACACACAAAAAAAAAATGACGAAAAACAAAAAGAAAAACCTTCATGACATGATAAGGTAAATATAGATACACATAAAAGAGCTCACAGAAAATGAGGGTCATTCCCCTAGTGTTTTTGTATGTTGGGATATAAAGGAGTTCAAGTACACTGAAAGAAACACACCATACATTAATAGCCATCGGCTTTTAAATCAACCATTAATTTGTGTGTTTTTCTAAGAACCGTTTAAGTGCAAGCCTAGGAAGTTTATTAAATGCCTAGTATAATATAAAAATGTGCTTTAAACATCCTTAAAGCTCGGTTTTCCTGGAACTGGTCTCACATTTGATATTCACATTTTTGTTCAGAAAATTAATAGATGGGATAATGTAATGATTACTTTTCGTAATAAATTTCACTTTCAATTCAATTACAAGTATAATTAGTAATTGACCTTTTTCACATTTGCAGTTAAAAAATGAACCTTTAATTACTTGTAATTGCAATTAAAAAAATTTACATTATAATTACATATGATTGTTTTTAAGAAAATGCACCTATTAATTACATGTAATTTAAAATTGTAATGGATTGTTCCAATTACTGGAGGAAGCACTTTTGAAGTACAGTAACGGGAATGGTTTTTTTTAATTTTTTTATTAATTCAAAGTAATACACATTTCAGGAAATTGTTTTATAAAACAATAATTGTAAAACGTAATTGTCGAAAATAGTACATTAAATTAAAATTTAAAAAAAAATTGTGTAATGATTACAGGAAAAAGTAATCATTACTGCTTTTCTGATTATGGCTTTTGTTTTCAATTACATTTTTGTAATTTAATTGCATTTTAAAGTAAATTTTCCTAACTCTTGGTTGAAGCACAATGCCCTTTTTATGAACTTTTCCATGATCAACCCGCACATTTGCAACTATATGTAATAGATAACTTAAAGAATTCCACTTTTATAGACCTTGTTTTTTACACGGAACCAACAAAAAAGGTCCAAAAATGTTAAATCACAACATCTCTGTGGCAAACAGTAAATAATTGAGGATGAAGAGGGTTTTCAACTGGCATTCTTGTATTCCCAAAATTATACTATTTTTCTTATATGAAAGTGGCCTCTGAAGTGCAGTGAAAATGGGCCTTGTCACTAAAGGTAATTTTCCGATTAAAAACTGGATCGTTCTGATGCGTTTCTAGGACCCCCAACCAGCGAAGGAACGATAAGCTAAGTTGTTGGGTTATTGTGTTACCTGAGCTTTAAAAGCTTAAAGACCCAATACTCTATGCGAAATACGGTGTAATGTCAATACATGTCATGTTTTGGTAAATTAAACGCATTTTTTAAGTGTGTACGGTTCCACTTTAAGTATTGGCGTAGTTTTTACTTGTGAAATATCAAAAGTGGATGACAGATTCAAAAGCGACAGCTTCCGAAATCTACTAAGAATGAAACCTTATTATTCTTTCTTAAACCATTTTCAGAAAAACACAGAAGTTTTCTCAGTGCACTTATATCCGACATGAAATGCATTACTTGTTCATACATTTTAATTTCCACTCAACAAAAAAAAAAGGAAAAACTTTTCAAGTAGCTTTCCCATGGGTTATTTTTTCCAAAATGAATTATTAGACCACAACATTGCTTGACAAAATGAAATATATGTAAAGAATACAGAAAAACTGACAAATTCTCGGAAAGAACTTAAAATCCCTTGTTGCATGAATAATAAGTTAGGGCTTTAGTAAAGAGCCTTCCACTTTCGCGAAAGTATAGAAGATTGATGACAGAAGTTTTATTTTTTGTTTCTATACTTTTACTTTGCTTTAACTGATTCTTCCTAAATCAATAGAAAAAGAACAGAAAGGTGCCGTTGATCGGATTCGAATTGATTTCGTATTATTTTGTTCTAATAAAAATAAAAATATGTGACGTATAAATGTACAAGACGACGACAAGGCCATCATCATCATCTGCGGATTGAAAAAAAAAAGGAATTGAAATAAAATTCGTCCTTAATCTGTTTTGTTAGTTTGAAGATAGGTTTTTGTTATTATTGTTTTTGTCATGGAATATTCAAAGGCTGTTATTGTATGGATCTTATGTCCTGATGGAAATAAGATTATAACAAACCCCAACAGCTATAGGTGCCTCATCGTCATCAGTATAATAATTGACAACAAAACAAGGACGAGAATAAATACAAGAACAAGAACAAGGACAAGGACTTCTAGGGAATTCACAAAACGTAAACTTATGAATGATGATGATAGCATCTCAAAGGAGAGGTTTGGCTGCTTCCGAGCCAAATAAACTTGTAGTCAAGTTTTTTCGTTTTGCTTTGTTTTTGTTAAAAGCTTTTTTTTTTGCAAGAGATTTCTCAATAAGTTGGAATAAAAAAGTGATGGCTACTCCCAGCTGGGGAGGCATTTTTACAGAATAATTTGCGTTCTTGTTTTGACATTGTTATTGTTTTATTTCTCTTCTTTCTTTGTTTTTGTCTTTTGCATTTTCAAAAAAAAAAAAAAATTAAAGAATGAAAAAAAATTATAAACTTTTCGTTTTGTATGTTAATTGAATTAAAGCTAGTTTGGTTTTCTATATCTACAAATATAGGTATTTTTGTTTTTATTTTGCACCACTTCAATTTTATAATTAAGAAAAAACCCACTAAAAGAAAAGGACCAAAGTTGTATAATTGAGTCAATTACTGGATAAATTTTAATGCCAACTCACATAAACATTATTTTTGTTCTGTTGTTGTTGTTGTTGGTTTTTGTTCAAGAAGTAGGGTATAGGAAGGTAGCTTGGTAGTAGTAGTTTTCTACACTACGTTAAGACCTTAGTTATATACATACATAGCTACACAAATCAGAAGACTTTACTTATATAATTTTTTTTTATTTTTAACCAATATTTTAAATTAACAAAACTTTATGCAAAGTGGGTACTTAAAACGGATTTAGAGGTAAATGTGGGTTTCTGGAGGAAATTAAGTGCTAGAAGCCATTTAAATTGGTTGTTTTGCATGTTGTTGGTTTTTTTTGTTTTTATTTTTGCATCATGGCCAGAAAAGCAAAACAAAAGCCAGCAAATTTTGAGGTCAATTTGAGTTAAGTTAAATTATTTTAGGTTTTTATTTTTTTTTATTTTTCAAGAGAAAAGAGAACAATGTTTGTTTTTGTGTTATTTATAAAATTTAAGGTAATTGCATTTACAAATGAGAAATTCAAATATTTTTTATAGACTTTGAATAAAAATGTTAACAGAAATTGAAACTTGGAAGACATAAATTTTATGAAAACAGATAATTTTCTATAGTATCAAAAGATTTTACTGACTAAAACGGTTTCTTAGGAATTGATAAGAAGCTTTGTAAGGAGTCAATTGCATTTGAAATTTCGAAAACTTATTCGACTGAAAATGCAAGAGAAACAATACATTCTATTACAAAATATGAGGCTTCTAAGTTTAATTTACTTAATCAATGCTTTAGATAACCTTTTATCTACACTAATATTATAAAGAGGAAAGATTTGTATTTTTGTATGTAACAAATAAACTCAAAAAGTACTGGACCGATTTTAATAATTCTTTTTTCATTAGAAAGCTACATTATCACTGAGTAACATAGGCTATATTTAGTACTAGATTACTAATAGAAATTTTTAGAAATTCCTATTAAAACCAACCGAAGGTGTAAAAGAATTAGCCACAAAATGTCTTTCATCGCATAAGCTGCGAAGAGTATTAATGATAGGACAAAAAAATGTTTTCTAATTTAGTGATTCATGGTCGTTTAAATTAGCATGCTTATAACTTAAATATCTGTACATATTTATGTCTACCCGTAAGAAACCGGGACGGGCCGCTAGTGTCTAATAATGAAATATAAAATTCTTCACTTATTTTAGAGGTTCTATGATTGAGAAAATTGAAATTGTAATAAGAAAACTAGAAACAAGAATGTACAACTTTGAACTCAAACAAATTAATTTTGTTTAAAAAAATTGTATTTTGAATAAGTACATTTTTTTTAATGAAAGTAATTTTGTATTCAAAATAATTTTACTAATAATTAATGCAATATAAAATTAATTTTTAAAACTCTCTCTGTGAAAGAGATTAAAAAAGCAGATTTATCAATAACTTTAAATTAAAAAATAGAATTATTTTAAATGTGTCAATAGATGTACACGAAAGAATTCAAAAAAATATAATAATATAACACTAGGTCGACGAAATTACAACTATTTTTCTGTATCATAAACAAAAGTATTCCAGTATTCAAATCCTTACATAACATTTTTCTATCACATCATATTTTTAAAAATGCAACCAAAAATGGGTCAAGCTCTAAGTTAAATTTTAGTATCTTACGTAAATTTGACAATTCTCATTAGTTATGAGACGTCAATTGGTTTTTTGTGAAGTTTTGAGAAATCTTGAATTTAATGGTTTTATAATTTTGAAAAATAAGTTTTGGAATTAATTTTAAGTGTATATTTTGAATACGAACTTAAGTTGAATTTAATTTTAAATATTTTCCCGAATTTTAAAAATATCCTTTTTAAACATTAAAGCCGTTTTAAATGTTGGAGCCCTTTTAAATAAAAGAATCGTTCAAAAACAAAAATTACTTTCAAAACCGTTTTAATTTTTTTCTGTTAACAACCGTTTTAGCATATATAGATCAGCGTTTCTTTAAAATACGTATACATATGTATGTGAGACAGCATATCAAACAACTTCTCAAGATGTTTTGAAAATGTTATGAAATACTTTAAATATTTAAACCGGGATCAAGAGTTGTATTGAACAAAAAAACTACTCCATGAATTTGAAAAGCTTCAAAAACGCTTCATATTTTGTTTTTATCGAAATTTGAAAAGTAATATCTCGAAAACATAAAACAAAGTGTAATTTGGAATTAAATTATTGCTGGCAAACCTCATCGGAAAAGTGCAATTCAATTGCGAGGAGCAAAACCTTATCGCCAAATGTAATTTTGAAAATAATTTTAATTCCAAAAATTCAATAAGTCACCAAAACTGGAAAAAATAAGGCGTTTAAAAACGTTGTTTCTGGTTTTTATCATTAGTATAAAATAATGAGGTTACATTTTACAAATCTGAGGAGAGTACTAGAGTAGAAATATTTAATAAATAAGATGTATATCTTGCTTTACAAAATAAATAGGGGAATACCTTTGAATAGTTGAGCTTAAAAGTTTCAAATATCTTCCCAAAAATAAAATGATTTAAATTCTTAACCTTTAAATAAAAAAAATAATATTTATATCTACCAAATTACCCCCTCTCCCCTTAAAATTAAAAACAAATTAAAAACATCGTAAATAAGCAGGCAAAATGATTTTTTTGAAAAATTGAAATAAGCACTATACAAAAGTGAAATAAAGCCAATTCTTTTCTCATAATTTGAAAAATTAATCCATGTAATTTTATTAAATTTATAAAAAAAAAACTTCTGTTGAAAAATTTCAAATAAAATCAGTGAGATTGGTAACAAGGACAATTGTTTTGAAAGACAGACAATTTTACTTTCTATCCAAAAAGTTTGAGCAGTTTTATTAAGTTCTTTAATTTAAAAAAAAATCTATTTCTAAGAACCTAGAACCAAACATCTAAAAAAGTATCTTCTGTTGCTTAGGTTGAGATTGACTATAAGTCAATAAATACTCAGAAAATACATCTAAAAGTTTTCGATAACAACTCCGAACTATATTTACAAGTTTTTAATAATAATTTAAAATTTGTTTAAAACTGTGAATTAGATTTGTAAATGATTTCAAAAACTTGTTCTAGAACATTTTTGAAAATAAGTATTTTTTGCCAAATTCTAAGGAAACAACATTTAATCCTATTTCATGAAATTGTACTCTAAATTATGAAAATTTTTACTAAACTTTGTAGTACCCGTGGTGTGATGGTAAGTGCGTTGGACTGTTATGCCAGAGGTCTTGGGTTTGATCCCTGCCTGTGCCATTTAAAGTCTTTTTCTACTGCCTCTTGCGAGGAATTGACAAATTCTCCAAGAGTAATTCTTGCCATGAAAAGTGCGTTCTCAAATTAGCCGTTCGGATTCGGCTAAAAACTGTAGGTCTCCTCCATTCCTGACAACATTACCTGCACACAGGAATGCTTGAGAGTTGTAAGTTACTAGGCCCTAGTTCTCAACGGGCTGTTGCGACACCAATTTTATTTATTTTATTTGTATTAAATTTTAATGAATAGTTTTTAAATATGTTATACAATGTTTATCCAAGAAAATATAAATAATTATCAAACTTACCAATCAGAATGAATTTCCAAACATGCATCTGAATATCCAGTTTTGATTCCATTCAAAATGGATTCCTTTATAACGTCTCTATATCACATAATTTCACAAACAATTATCACCTTAAACATCTTTCAGTTTACCTAAATATTTTTTTTGTTGTTTCTTTTTTTTTTATTATTATTGTTGTATTTTTGTATTATATAGTTCAAGGTTTTTTAAACGTGCTTTGGTTTATATAAATTTTTTTTTATTTCTCACAAAACCTTGATGGGAATTTTTTCTCTTTCACCTTTCACCTTTTAACTTTTTTATTTTTCAACCTCGATTTTTTCATTAAAGTTTTCTTTTTTTATGAAAATAAAAACAAAGAAAAACATCCATATAAATAACAATGAATATGTATGTAGGTAGAAAAACATGATTGCCCTCATATGCACTAAATACCAAAATACCTATCTACGTATATAAAAAAATCCTTTTTGCATACCATAGATATATAGTACATATTTTTAATTTACAATTTTCACATATTAAGTTCCAGTTAAAAAACAAAGCAAAATTCTCTCAGGGTTAATTTGTGGTATTTTGATAGAAAAACGTTAACATCATAAAACTGTTTTCAATACAACAACAACAAAAAAAACATTGAAATTAAATAAAGGCAGATACAAAAATCTACTATCGACCGAGATACGATCAAAATACCAAAGCATACAAAAATTCCATTTGCTTATTTAAAAAACAACCCAACCCCACTCCCTTTCTTTCCATAGAAACCCAATTTAGTTCACCGATGCATGTGATAAAAAAAGTGAAGTCAAAACAAACAAATTAAAAAAAAACTTAAATGAACCATCCCTCGAGACATACATACATCCGTTTTGACAGGAAAGTCAATATTCATATAGTAGAAATACGCACAGTTTGTGCGGTTTAGTCCTTCAGCACATTATTATCGTGACACAATCAGGAATTCGATGCAAGAGAAGAATAAAGAAGAAGAAGAAGAAGAATTGATTATCCTGAAAATCACAGCCATGACGCGAATTCTATTGGAAAATTGTGTTGAAATTCCATCACTATTTACATGTATGTGAGAGTTCAGGAGGATCATCAAGAACACAACGACGACTCCATCCATCGCGTCACCAATATTGCAACAAGCATTGTCAAATGAATTCGCAAATCAAACCTGAGAGTATTTTCTAGTTTCAAAACACTAGAAACTCGTATACTCCAAAAACTAGAACACAAGAAGAAGAAGACAAAGTACTGTAGAATTTCCATCAGCATCAATTTTGCATGCTGCTGACACGAGAACCAGGACCAGGACGAGAACGAGAACGAGACGATAGAACTGCTTTATTTACTAAAAAGGAACATGGCTCCTTTTACTTTATTTTTTCACTTTTTTGTTGCGGTTGACTTTTTGGTATTTTTTTGTTAAATTTTTTTTATATCTTGTGATTTATAGTGAATACCAATTTGAAAAGTCAAGACAATACTTTAGTGCAGGGTTCGGGGTTGAAAAGGAAAAGATATATGATATACAAAACTACATAATACATACACTCTTATATTTGAAAGTCTCTGTGCAAGGCAGCATAACTTTATATAGTTCTTGTGCTGTTAGTTGTGCGGTTAATTTTGATAGAGAGAGTGAGAGAGGGGAGGGGTGAGGGGTGATTTTAAGGTTTGATATGATGTGAAATTTTCCACACTACCAGCGAAAATTGGCTTCCACTATATAGTTCATTGGTTTTTGGAACATTGTGTAGTGTGTGTGCTTAGAATATGAAATTTTGTCAAGGATTTTTAAACAAAAAACCAACCAACCCAAAAAGCAAGCAAAAACTGTCATATTGTTTGAACAGGGTGTAACATTAAGGTACACAATTTTAAATATTATAGGTATATGCAGTATGCACACAATATTTTGTTTGTTTGTTTTTCTTGTATTGGAGTCGTATAGTTTCAAGGACATTTATTAGGACTTTCATTTAAAGCAATTTCAAGTATTGAATATTAATAGTGGCCTTCATGTCAACAAAAAAACTGTTATTTAAAGTAGTAACATTTTGAAACTATAAAATGTAAGTAATATACATACACAATATAAAGCTTTAAACTATCATCATTTTCTGTCTTTTTATTATTTAAATTTAATTGACACATATTAAATTCTTCACTAATGCTTTAGAACCAATTTTTCTATTGTAATTCTTCTGGAAGAAAATATGTGTAAAAAGTAAAAAATATAAACATATGTATTTTTAGAACAGAACAGAAGATGGATCAACGTAATAAAGAATATTTGTTAACTTCCCATAGGAAGTAATTGCAATCGGTCCGATTTGTCGAATTGAAAATTTTGACATTTCTCGACGTTAAAAGGCCCCTAGAGTCGAAATAAAAGATTTTTTCCAAATTGGTTTTGGTAGCAAAATTTTGGTCCTGGAGGTTCAAAAAATTTAATTTTTGTTGAAAACATCTCATTTCGGGGCATTTATTCTTTAATTTAGGAATACTACAATTTTTACCAAAACCTTGACCAGAGGGAAGGCTATAATACACTTATTATAATCCTTCATTCTCAAAATTATCAATTACGTTTTGCACAAATGGATTTGGTTTTCGTCATTTAACATCTAGAAACATATCAGAAAAGTATTAATTTTGTGCTTCCACAGAGAAACAACTAGGAAACAATGGGTTAAAATACTGTAATATCGAAAGTATAGTGTAAAATAAATTATGTAATTTGGGAAGCAGTCGCTTTTAAATATGTCATTTTTTGAAAATTGACTGATAGAAACCAATAGAAATAGAAAAAATAGGGGACAAATTTGAGCCGTTGAGACAAAATACTGATGTAAAGAATATAAAGCCTTGTGCGCCGCTCAAGACCAATTGAGAATATTGCTGCTGTAGTCCGTAGTGTTTATGAAAATTCTGTTTTTTTGATTTCTAGTCAGTTTTGGAATTAAAAAAAAAAACAACATTATACTTTTTTGTTTGTATAAAGACTTATGTATGTAGTTCTTAAGGCTTGTAAAGTTCTGTTAACAAAATAATTTAAGACTGTCGATCACCACGATGATCGTGTTTTCGCTGTCTGGGTCCTTTAATTGCATCAACATCGTCGCAAAAGCAGGCCCATTTCCATCTCAAAATCCAAGAATAATTGTTGTATAGGGTTTTTTAATTGGCACGGGTAGATTTTGGCGCCCCCCGTGGCGGCCATTTTGTTTTGGTGAAATCTTTCAAATCCTTTGTTTATTATTCAGTTATTTATGCCAAATCATAATGGAAAGTTACACTTTATTATCAAAATGAGTGTTCGTTAAAGCAAACGTTGCGCACATTGCGCCCATTTTACGGTAGACGTGGTGCCCCTTCACAGTTGACTCTTCAACATTTGTTGGTCAAATCTGAGACGACCGGTTCAGTAAACAATCAACCAACACCGGTACGTTCAAGGAACGCAAAAGCAAGATCGGCCGAGAACATCGCCGAGGTCCGCGAAAGTGTACAGCAGAACCCGAGGTAGTCTATTTATTCCTCGCCGTGCACAAGAACTCGGCCTTTCGCAGACTTCAACTTGGCGAATTTTACGTCGGGCCTTGGACCTACACCCGTACAACATCCAACTGACCAGGAGCTAAAAGTTCATGACCATAGATAACGCCGTTTGTTTGCTGATTGGGCTTTGAATTGTTTGAAAGAGGACCCCAATTTTGGCCGAACAATCATCTATAGTGACGAGGCGCATTTTTGGGTGAATGGGTTAACAAGCAAACTTGCCATATATGGGACGACACGAACCCATGCGAGGTTCACCAGGTGATAATGCATTATCATGCATCCGTTTCGTGTGGATTTTGGGCCGGCAACGTAATTGCTCCGTAGTACTTTGAAAACGATGTTAGTGAGGCGGTCACCGACAACATTGAGAGCTACATAACAATGATAACTAATTTTGTATGGCCCAAATTGAACCATATGGAACTAGAAGATATGTGGTTCCAGCAGGACGGCGCGCTATGTGCCACACAGCAAACTCCACGATTGACATTTTCATCATCTATACGCCCTTATTGAAGAACCCTATATTTTGTTTGTCTCTAAAAATGTTTGCAGGTTGAAACATATCTTCGATTTAACAACAAGTTTATGGCAAAAATTAACTAAAGAAATATTTTTGAAAATATGTACACATTTCTTTTCAACATAACAAATGTTTTTGAGTCTAATTTTGATAGAAAAGTTGACTTTTATACCTATAACCTTACCTTCGTTTATTGATTCTGATACTGATTGATTATGAGGAAAAAAACTTTGAAAAAGGGAGAGGCTCTAGAAATATGTATCTCTTGGTAAAATACAATTTCAGTATAAATATAATTTCAAAGGTTCTGGAATTTATTGGAATAAAACTAATTCTGGGATTTCTAACGTTTCTCTATCATAAAGTTTGGTACTAGTTTGAGGAGAATTTGGTAATTTTTCTTTGAAATTGAACCTCAACGTAATTAAATACATAAAGACACATATATAAACTTTGATTGAATCTCATAAATGAACTGCAATCTAATGGGCTTTCAAAAATGCTCTTAACAAAAAATATATGCACACATTTCTTAGAAATTAACTCAAATGGAAAAACTTCATACTTTTTGGAAATTCTTCGTAGAACAAAATATGTCTTCAAAAGTGCATTGGTACTAAATTTATCAATTCACTAGAAATTTACTAGAATTTTATTTTATAAGGAATTTTCTTTGCTGAATTATAAATTTGCAATTTTTGTGAAAAAATGGTTTTTTCCTAATCCAACTTCAACTAGAAAATGAATATCATATTCAAATTTGTAATTTTATGTTTCTTAAATGTTTGATAAGAAAAGAATATTGTATTTGTAAAGAACTTTGAGCTGTTCAGCATAATTCTATTGATTTTCTCTATTTCTAATACTCCCAATTTTTTAGTGTGAGTATGTAGGTAAATATAGTACAAAATTTCAAATTTCCAGAAGAAAATGATTAACATTACTAATTTCTGTAAAATGATTTTTTTCAAATTACTTTGAATCACCCTATAGTTATCCTAATAGTTTGACAAATAAAAAAATAAAAAGTACCAAAAAAAGAAGAAAAATCGAGGAAGTCGAAGTAGGTACTATTAAAGCGTTGAAGTGGCTACAACCTTTACCCGCATTCTCTTCTATATGACATTCTACTCTTTAGTTTTTGCATATTTAAGGTCAAAACAGACATTGTTCGATGTTGAGATTGCGTTACAAGGACATTTGGAGATGACTACCACCATCGACTACGACAACGAACTACTACCACCATCGACTACGACAACAACAAACGACAACGACGACAACGACGACGTACTACTAAACCGCTAAAGTTGCAGGAATTCCTTTTTTTAATCTTTTACTTTATTTTATTTTTGTTGCGCTCCCTTCAAGAGAGGGTCGATTTTTTAATTAGTGGAAGTGGAAGGTTTCTGATAGTTCGTTTTATTTTTTTCTTCCCTCACCGTTCGTTGGATATTATCGAACCATTAATTCGAAAATTGCAAGAGTGTGGTGCAAAAGTAGAAGAAGCAGCAGAAGCAGGAGCAAAAAAATCAACGTTGTTTAAAGTTCTCTAAGGATATTTTATGTCAGGTCGATGTTATGGAATGTGAGTTTTCTCATTAAATTGTCGTAAAAGGGATTTTTAACTTAGATTTTTCTTATTTTTTTTTTTTGAAAATGTTTTTAATTTTTATTTTTCATCAACGCGATGCGATGAGTTTAAAAAGTAGGTGAAAGCAATTTTCTATATATGAAATCTAAATTACTTTTAATTGAGTATAATTAAGGCAAAAGCGAGATGTTTTTAATCTAATTGATTTCAAAAAGTGTTAAGTAGCTTTAAAGCACAATGATTAATTATGTGTTTTTGTCTTATTTGTTTTTCTTCTTATTTTTATTTGTAATTCATTGAGAACAACTGTGGTTAGGGAGGGTTTAAAATTTAAATCAACAAAAAGAATCAGTTTTTTTTTTGTTTTAAGATTTATTATTCAGAATTTAAACTTTTTTAAACACGAACACTCTACACTTCCACAGAGTGAAAATGCCAAAGAAACAATATGAAAAACAACAACCCTTAAAGGTAGGTTCCTACCTACTTCATTAATTCTAGACTTTTTTGTGATTTAAAAAAAGAAAATCCACCCTAGCTAGCATACGGTACGACACGCTTCGAGCTATATTTCCAGCACCGCTCTTTATACTGATAGGAAAAGTAAAGTAACGTGTATATCTTAATTCAAGCTGATAAGAATGGAAAAAAATGTTCTACGATTAATAAAATTGCTGTCAGGAAGCCGTGTGCTGTCTTTTGATGTGTAATTTGGGGGCGCAAACCGTCATGTTGTTTATGTTGTTGTTGTTTCTGGTTGACAAAAATCTTTTGTGATAAAGTTGTTGTATTTTTTTTTTTTTCTTATTTATTGTTTAATTTTCTGAGGCAATGACAGGAAAATAATGACGTTATGCTTTTAAGCTTTTAAGGCATGTTTCAAAAATAAGACAAAAATGTTGCTTTCATTTTTATTTAACCTTGAAAACAAACAAGTCGTGGAAAGAAGGGAAAAATTAATTTCCAGGTTGTTTAACACTTTTTTTTTAAATTGAAAGGATTTTTAATTTAAATTATTTTATCGAAAAAAAAAGTTTATTTCCAATAAGAGGTTTGATTTTGAAAAGTCCGCGGTTTTGGGAACTGTAACTTTTGCAGCTGTCATCTTTTGACAGTAAAAACTTTGTCATTACTAATATTTGAACGATATTTAAAAAACTAGTAGTACTCGTGGCATGATGGTTAGTGCGTTGAACTGTCATGCCAGAGGTCTTGGGTTCAATCCCTGCCTGCGCCATCAAAAGTTTTCTTCACGGGTACTGCCTCTTGCGAGGAATTGACAAATCCTCCAAGAGTAATTCTTGTCATGAAAAGTGCTTTCTCAAATTATCCGATTCGGCTAAAAACTGTAGGTCCCCTCTATCCCTGACAACATTACTCGCACACAGGAATGGTTGAGAGTTGTAAGTCACTAGGCCCTAGTTCTCCACGGACTGTTGCGACACCCAATTTATTTATTTTTTATTTATTTAAAAAACCACTGAAACTGTTTAAATTCGCTGCAAAAATGGTGTTACGTAACACAAAAGCAACGAAATCATCACAATTTTGCTGAAAAAGTTTCTTAGTTCTCGATGAGAACTAAGAACCGAGAACCGAATTCTTGCGATTTAACCTTTGAATTTTTTTTGTTTGGGGCCATATGAAAGATAAGTTCTATGCCAATGCTTCTAAATTGATTCAATACCTCAAATGTTGCATTTATTAAGTTGTCAAGGACATACAGCCACAAATGTGCAAATAGACCATGCAAATGGTTATGAAAATTATGTAACGCTGCAACTCTAGCTATTGTGACCATTTGGTTGAATACTCCTTTTTGTTTCGTTAAACCAATCAAATTTAAATCTCTCATTGAAAAATGAAAATCTATTAAATTTATCATCAAATCATCGACTTTTGTTCTTGATTCATACGATTGACCACAAATCCACAGCAAAAAACTTTGTAAATCAATTTGTTGTACCTATTTATACCTATACTCGTACAACATTTCAATTAACTTTCAATCAATAAAATATTTAAGAGAATCCGGTCATATAACGTTTAAAGTAAGAAGTCCCTTTTTCAAGTCAATACTACTTGAATATTTATGATAAATGATGACCGTAAAGAAGTAGTCATATAATATTTAATTGACAGTATAAGATAATGAAAGTTCTCTATAGACACACAAAACACATGTTTTATAAAATATTAAATGAAATAAATTTTGTAACTTTACATTCATCAAAATTCAATTTGAATCTATTCAAAATCTAGCTACTCTTCTTGCTTTTGACTTTGAGATTTCTTGTTTGTTTGTCAATTTGTACCTTTGTGCTTTTGAGATCCTTTATAAATTGAATTGGAATAAATTGTATACAGTCTAAGATAAGCTTGAGCCTTTCAGAAGGACATACATACATCTATGGTGATTGTTTGAAAATCCCAGCTTAATTAAACGATTACAGAACTCTCTCTCTATACGAGTATGTTTTGGATCCTTTTTCTGAGGAAAAGTAATAAATTACATTCTAAATTCTAAACTCTATATTTTTGTATTTATTTTTCTTTTCCTATTAAATAAAAAGAAGACGGACTAAAAGTTCCTCACTGTATGTATATCATCATATTATAAAGGACAAACAAATAGCCAGACATTTATATGAATGTCCTGGTAAAATTTATACGGGACATAAATGCATATGTGTGTGTCTTTGATGCTAATGAAACTGAACATATATTCGACCGGCAGGAGGTCCAAACTCGACATATATACAGTACACACAGTTATACACACATAATTGAGGACATGTGCGTTATTTTATATGCACAAGGACGTGTACGAACAAATGACATGTACATATTTGTACTACCGCTCTCTCTGTGACAACAGCAAATATATACACTCACTGAAAAAACATTACATATTTTACATACATACATACAAATAGAACATACATATGTATGTATATTGTGTGTATAGACATATTTATCACTACATGAAGATCTGTTTGAGGTGCCACATTTGCTGCAGAAGTAGATTACTGATGCTGGTTATGGTGACGGTGACTGTGACGATATAGAGAGAAGCAGGTACATTTTTGTTGACAGATTTTCGGGGATGTTAAGAGAGAGGAGGGGTAACATTTAGTCGCTGACAATGGGAAATTTTTAACTTCGACACGTTCGTAAAAGTACCTACATATGACTCTATCTACACATATATATATAGAAGCTTCAAATGGATATATTTTTAAGCATATACGCAAGAAATTCAAAAATTCGATTACGTATACGCCACAGTGACCATCTGGCACTTAAAATGCCAACAAAATGTGTGTATGAATGAAAGAAAGTATTTTCATATTCATAAAATATGCACATATACATACACTACACACGTATAAATATATGAACAAAATGAAGAGAAAACAAAAAATTACGCGACATCCAGGACGAACTGTGTAGGTTTTTGCAAAGTACGTAAATTTTCATTGAAAAAAATAAAAGTGTCAACCTTCTGGCACATTCAGAAAAGGGGCCATAATTGTGCGAAATATGGTAGAAAAATATGTGTGCTTGTGTGAAAAAAAATAAATGAATACCAGGGAAACAGAGTGTGTAAAACATTTTAGTCAGATTCTGTGTGCTGGCATATGACTTTTGACTTATTTTGTTTTGTTTTTCAAGTAGAAAAATACACAGACACCTACTCACAAAAATTATGTCTCATAAAAATGTTCATGATGCAAAGCATTTAGTAGGTCCCTACATATGTAGGTGTATAAGGATGTTGTTATTTTGTTTCAATGAGTTTATGAGTGTGCATTGAATTAAAAATAATGTAACAAAAGTAACAGTTAATGGTTTTAAGCAGGTATATTATAACTCATTGGTACAATAATCCTTGGTAAAGTGAAAACTTGAAAAATACGAGTCTGCCTTTTAAAAGAGTTAAATTTAGTTTTGGAAAAAAAACTTGCATAAAATCTCATGATTAAAAAGTATGATTTTTATCAAATTAAATTTACAAGCTTAATACAAGCCTTTTAGAAGCAATTCACTAATAAATAAGTTGGAAAAATAGACACACAGTAATGTTTTTTTCTTGTGAATTGTTTTGCCCTCACATATTTTTTTTAGATCTTGTGTTATTCTGAAACAGTATCAAAATTGATTTGAATTTAATTCTGAAATGCAAAATAAATCAAATGCCTTAGTCTCATGAATGATTTAAAGAAGTTATAACATCAGTTAATTGAGTAACTCCAGGGGATAATTTCTTTCAAAAATATGTATCTTCTTTTTTATTTAGATATTCAGTTTAAAAATGTGTAAGAGATTTTAAGAAATCACTAACTTCCATTTACAGCCTTTAAACCAGCTTTTTAGAAGCAATTAATACAATAAATTGAAAATTTTGCCACACACAATTTTTTTGTTTTTGTGATTTTGTGAGTTTTTGTGGTTTTGAAATTGTATGATAATTTATTTGTATTAAATTAAATACAGTAATCTAATGAACAACTTAAAGGAAGTAATAACTTCAGTTAATTGAGTAACCCCACCAACAATTATGTTTATTGCGAAATAGATATTATGTATATTTTGGCAATTGCTTCTAAACAAATTTTGTTGTCCTTTTTCTCAAAGTCTTTCTAAAATGTTTTTGACAAACAAAAAACTGACAGAAGCAAAAGTGTTTAGTTTGTTTCTTGATTAGTTTTTTTAGGTAATGTATTAAACGTTATTAACTTCAGCTTACAAGCTTTATAGAAGATTCATAAAACTATATGTACTTCATTAAATTGAAAAACTGCACTTAAATGCAAAATTCATTTTTGAATGAAAAATGATTACAATTTTTGAAGTGTTGCAGTTTTTGGAAAGTTTAAAGAAAAAATGTATATTCCTCAAATCTTTCAATTTTTTAAAAAGTTTTCTGTAAGAATTAAGCCCGAAAAACTAAAAGTTCCTATATGCAAATAAAAGCAACTACAATAAAAGTCAAATTAAAAACTTGATTTTGAATGTTTTGAAATTTGCAATGCTTTTTATACAATAATAGGTTAGAGACCACCAACTATGGTATTGCATGAGGACATAACCCTGTAAAAGGCTTATTAAAAAGCATTTATCAAACCAATTAAAAAACTCGCTTATAAGTTGTTGGAAATTTTGCTGTCATTTTATAGATACGAAAGAAGGCGAAGAATTACAAACCTTGGTATAAGAACTTTCTTATAGGCAAAACAATTATAGAAGACTTATAGAAGCAACTACAAATTAAACACTACATTTTGAATTTTTAGAAATTTTGCGCTGATTTTTGGTAAGGACGACCCAATAACTTCCGTATTGAAACTGGGTTATAGAATCCATTTAAAAGATTAATAGAAGATTTTATTTAAATACATTTAAATCATAATTATGAAGTATTGTAAGTTTTGAAAATTCAGTAACAAAGGAAATTTAAAAGATTTTGTAAGTCCTCTCAAAAGGTGTTGTTTAAAAATTAGTTCAGAGTTAAGTTCGATCCAAAGTTATTTAAATAGAATTAAGTGTATACAAAATTCACATAAGCAATACACATTTAGGAAGTAACAACTTAAACATAGAAGTTCTTTACAGGTCTAATAGAAGCAGTTATCTACTTCATTAAATTGAAAATATATTGTGTCAACTTTATTCATTTATTTTATTGGAAATTCTTAGAATTTTAGGGTTACGAAATATAATACTCAATTTTCCTTTATGTTATCGTCTAAGAATCCTAAGCATTAATTTCAGAAAATTTAAAGAATTACAGAATTAAGGGAATCACATTTTGTACTGTTTTTATCTCATATTCGATGCTTGTATCGAGAAACACCAACTTTCCTTCAAGTACCCCTAAGGACATGTTACAATTAAAACACTTTGACATCGATAAGATAAGCTCAATTTCGGAAGCTGTATATATTTTGTGTACTTTTTGTAAGAGTTTACTCGAACTCTCGTTGTGCGTCGTCGTCTATCGTCTTTGCCACATCACTCTCATAAAACAAAATAAGACAAAGCAATCATTTGTCCATATCCCCATTCCCCATATCAAAATCATCTATTTATCAAATTTGACATGACACCAGTAATAAATTATCCAAAATCTTATAAACCAAAAAAAATTTAATAGTTTAGCATGATTTGCTTTATTTTCATTTTGTTTCTCTCCTATTTTTTTTTAGTCAATCCAAAAATCCTTGAAATCAATGACCTTGGATATAAAGTTTAATTTCAAGAAAATCCGTCATGCTTACAATAGGTTCTATACTATAGAGCAACTATGACAGTAATTTCGCGCTCAATTGAATTTAGTTTAAAAAATATAGCAGCATGCCTTTAATATATTTCCTTATTTCTTTAGATTCCTTTAAATCACTTGACCTTAAAACAATTTGTTTCTCTTTTGAACCAAAGCAACATAACAACAACAACAAAAAATGGACTCCCATGGTTAAGGCTAAACTTAAGGCAAAAGCTAAGGCTAAGGCCAACCATTCAACTCAAACTGTAAATGTAATCAATTTGGAATAGTATACTCCGACTACTCATATCATAGTCAGCACGGCTAAGGGAATTTTTGGAAAATCGTAAAAATAAACCCAATGATCCGGAAAAGGATATTTTCGTATTTTTTTTTTTTTGTTTATACTTGATGTTGTTGTAGAAGAAGTCTAGTAAGGTTTAGTGTATTATGTTAGCTGTATTTTATGCGTATATGTTATAGATAGTTTTCGTTGTTGTTGTTATTTTGTTTCCATTATTAATACGGAAAGATACTTCTTGAATATACGCTCCATTAGTCTGGTTATCTGTAGCACCACTTGGAGATATTCCTTCATGTGAATGCGGAAAAAGGAGTATCTATTTACAACAAAGAAATCCCATTAAATAGTTAAATACACGACATACACCACACCACCCTTCAAAAAATAAAAATAAAACCCAAAACCTGAATTTATATATTTTTGCAGCCATCTCACCACCACATTGCCTCTAGCCTGAGAGTGAAACATAATTTTTTTTTAAGAAGATATTCCATAATGTATACGATTTGAAGGCTTAAAATACACTTCTTGGTATCGATGTTTTGAAAAATTGATGGGTTTTTATGTTTGGATATTAATCCAACGATAAAAAATCAATATCTTTATGTGGTTGAAGATAAGAAAAGTCTTATGTCAGGAATTTTAAATTTAGATCATAAAAATAATAACAAATATAAGATCCTTACAGGACCTCTAAGAGTGTATACATTATTGGTTTTAAGATATTGTTGAAAAAAAAACTCATAATATTCTTAAGGGTTGAAATAATTATTTTCAGAATTTAACTGATGTGAAGTTACATCGTTCAGGACATTTATTTAATGGTTATGAACATTTAAAAACAGGTTTAGTGTAGGAGGTTTTTGAAGGATAATATCTTAAATGAGTGTTATTTTTCTTTGTTCGATTTTCATTACCTACATTGAGGCACAGTTAGTACGACTATTACCTTCAACTGATGAGTCAACAAAATCATAGAATTGGTGCCTTATTGACCGTATTTCGGGATTTCGAAAAGAAGGTGCGTTGAGGCTACTATTTGGGCCTAATCGGTCTGAAAAATGCTCAATTTCTCGGTTCATAATTCGTTATAATTTCGCCCTAAAAGTTTAAGGTAAAGTCACCAATATCTTACCGCAGCGAAAATATTTTCGTAACATTACTCTACGTGAATTCTGCTTATTCGAAAATTATAAGACCGTTTTGTGGACACAATTTTGAATCTATAAAAGTATTTAGATTCTGAAACGAAAAAGGAATCTCAGGTGTGCTTTAAAAGTTGAGGACTTTGCAATATGTTTTGAAAATGAAGAAAAAGCATAGCATAAATGTATTGCTCCTGGAAGAAGGAGGGGGGAGGGATTACTGCTTTGAGATAGATGAAATTGATTAAGAAGAATAAATAAAGTTGATTTCATTATTTGTAGACAAATTCTTAATATTTCTTGTTTTTATCGAGAAGTTTTACATTTTTCCAAAAAGTATTCTCAAGAACTCTACTGCCGGAACATGTTCCTAAAATTGGTTCTTTGCTCCGAAGTGTTATACATTTTCCACATTTAGATTGTACATAAGTCTTAGCATTCTATTTTATAGGTTCAAAGAGACTTTTCAGATGATTGTTAAGGACGAAATTGACAGATAAAAATTCCAGACAACAAAACCACTAAAGTCTTTATTCGGATTCTTCTTAAAACAAACTTGAGACTAATTGGCCAAAGATCAAGTGTATATTCAATTATGAAAAATTCTTGATGTGTATACCTAATTATACTTCATCCCATCATCATCACAGACTCAAAGGGATCTATTTTTTTCATTATTACATAATAGAAGACAAAGACTATAAATTGCAATAACAAAAACGTGTCTGTGGAAAAGTCCTTATCATGATGCACATTAATGGTGACATTATTAGGTATCTACAAATAGCTTTATAAAAGTAGAGTCATGTGGTTAATGTATGTAAGTCCTTTTAGTATAGATGAATGTATCAAAAAGAAAATACAACAACAAAACTGGTAGCGACATAAAATTTATAAAAATAAAGTTATGAAGTCCAGAAGTTCTGCTACATCACAGAAATTGATGACCATTTTATTAAAAATCAACTTTGACATAAAAACCTTAATTTAGATCGCTTGTAGATCAGAAGCAAATATAATGCATCATCCTTGAAACAATAAGTATTGTTAGTGAAAAAAAAATTAAATCATAAAAGATACAAAGATACATAATGCACAATCACACAATTTGATTCAAAAATAATTTTTGTATTTTATTTAGTTATATAAAATCCAATAACAATGAATATTAATTTTCCTGGAATATATTTTTTTCATAAACTCTCCTACACCTATGTAACTACATAATTCCTTTATTCCTTTAAAAAAAAGGACTCAGCCAAAACCTTTTTTTTTCTGACTTTTTTTTTTGCATCTATACAAAGGCCAATTGTTGCAGGGAAAAACATAAAAATATAAAACTTATGTTTAACTAACATTCATGTCATCTGCATGAAAAGCCCTAGCACTCTATAGAAATTGGATTAAAAAAATATGAATTCCACAATCGGAAATATGTCAAGCCAATTTACTATAGCTTTATAAAAATGATGCACACAAAAATGGACAAACATCATGGATCCTCCTAACAGAGAACGAGAGAGAAAGAGATAGAGAAAGTGAGCTTAAGCTAAAAAAGTTTGACAAAAAATAAACCCTATCCAACTGACAACATCCGTCGACAAAATGCAAATAAATTGAATTTCAGCTATTACCAACAACGTTTAGGTATGGAGGTAGGTATCCTTCGTAAAAACAATATATACATAGCAGTAAAATCAATCCTCTGGCCTTAACCCTATACCCGTCCACATTTTGTTATATATATATATGTATGTATGTATATCAGTGTGGCCAGGAGGTATTTTGATAAAACAAAAAAATATACAAAAATTGCTTTGTAGTTTTTTTCCATGCGCAATTTGTTTTATTACTACAAACACAGAAAAAAGGAACAAAATATGTTGAAATAAAGTTCGATAGATAAAAAGATAGCTAGATACAAAAATAAAAATACGAATATTAAAAAAAAAAAAAAACTAAGAAGTAAGTTTGAGTATGGGTTGGGTATAAATATACAATATTTTGTTTTTAATATAAAAAAAATATTGACAGGAAGACTTTCCTACGAATCAATTTAAATTTATTGTAAAATTCACAAAATTCCATCTACTCTCAGCTTAGTATTAAAAGAAAGGATCTCAGTGCTTTCCTTTTTTTATTTTCATCAAGTAAAAAGGATGAACAAAATTCCAATCCAATGATGTTATGCTGCAATCGAAGTTATCTCATTTTCTTTGCTGTCAGAAGAAGTGTACGATTACGAATTTTTAAGCAAAAAAGAAAATAATGAAAAAAAAGACAAATAATTTGACTTAAGGAATGAAAACAATGGAACATTCTAACGAGAAAAACACTATTGATGTCCAATATGAAATCTTCAGCAAATACATACATAGGTAGATAAATGACAAATTACAGAAAAAAACACAAAGGGGGGTTTTCATCTTTGTTTGGGACTTGAATGAGTATCATTTTCACCTAAGTAATATGAAGTAAGTGTTTTTATAAATCAATTTAATTTGAAATCTTTCGTCCTTAAATAATAAGTCCACTTTTTTTCGATATTCACTTTTTGATGCAGATGTTATCTTTAGACGTAGACACATCTTCTAAGTCGAAAAAAAAAACAAAAAAATTATTTTGGTTGTCGAAGTTACAGGGGTGAAATAATTCATAAGTTTGAAGAACAGTATAAGTCCAGGACTTATTCTGTTCTCAAAACTTATGGAACTTCGTGTACATTTTTGAGTTGTAGATTTCTTCAAGATTTTCTCGGAATCATTTCTTGTAAGGGAAAACTAATTATTTTTTTAATTCAGCTTTGACAGGTCACTAGGAAAACGTTTTTGGAATTTCCCAAGTTCTGTTAAGGAAATGTAAGATTTTCGCTCTTTTAAGTCGAAGTTGCGTTATTTATACCTGTCCCTATTAAAAGGGTTAAAAAACAATAAAACCCTTCTATTGGATACCTATTTTTTTTTGTTTTTAGAGAAATGTTTATTTTTACCAAAAAGTAAATATTTGGCAAACAGGGAGTCATAAAGATATTGGGGTCATTAGGAAAACCCACGAACTTTATGAAAGAAAATAAAAAAAGGTTAGTTTTTTTCAAACTGTGCGAAAAACTTGTGCTATAAATGTGACGTTATTTTTTCATCAATAAACTATTTTGAGTCTTACAGTTTTTGAAAAACAGTAATTTTTGCTTTTTAAATAAAGATTTTAAAGGTATGTAAGTGTAACATTTCTGGCAGTGACAACAGCTGCTAAAAAGGTATCAATGATGGCGATACCACGAGTTGATATCACCTTTTACATTGATAGCCAAGCGGCAATAAAAGCGATTACTGCAACTGAGGTAAAATCAAAGCTTGTTTCATGCTGCCGCGAAGAGCTTAAGGTTCTTGGCGCACAGCACAACATTAGACTCTGCTGGGTCCCAGGCCACATCGATATACTAGGCAACGAGAAAGCCGATGAATTAGCAAGATTTGGGTCAATGCTTGACGTAAGCCAAGCTCAGCTAGTTAGCATACCTACCTGTTATTTAAAACAGGAAATCTAAAAAAGAATAACTCTCCCATCAAAGGAAGAAACTGCTTGGCAACTTTTTCGTCGGGGATTTAAAAGAACTCTCTAGTACGCCAGGTACTAACATTCTGAACTTCGTCAAAGCCTCTAAATGGCTTGACTAACTGAACACATAGGTTTTTCTTATTAGCTTGAGTAGCAATACTCACGGGTATCACAATGGATCTGTATTGATCTAAGTGTGACGGATAAGACATCAAGTGTCAGCCCCTCAACCTAACCTAACCTAAGAGTAACATTTAAGCGGTGACGTGGATTTTTTTCTAACAACATTTTCTTTTAGGAAAAAAAATTTGAATTTCCCCCTCAAACTACTTAAATATTTTGTTAGCATTTAAAGCTTTATTTTAAATAAATTATGTATTTATTTCATTAAAATTTGAGTTTTATTTGAAATTTCAAACCGTATAAGTTGCAAGAACGGAATAAGTCCAACATTTTCAAACCATTATACCTAGCTACCAGAATCAACTACAAACAAAATTTTTATCTTATTCCACTCAAATCCACGTAATCTTCATTTTAGCTATGGGTCTTGCATCTCAAAAAAGTAAAATATAGACGCTATTCAGTTTTTTGCGTTTTCCCAACACTTTTGAAAAATGGTCTTATTCCGTTCTCACAACTGACGATTCAATTGAAAACAAAAGTTTTATAAACTTTAATTCTAGGTCAACAAGACAAACTTTTGACATTTTGGATTTAAGAAACATTAAAATATCAATGTCTATCTTCAAACAATATTTTTAAACCACCTGCTGTCACATTTCAATAGTAAGCTGCTGTCATTTGATAGATGTATATGTATATCAAAGGTTAGGTAAAAACCTAGTTTTTAGATAAATCTTTGTCAAATTCTTTAAGTTTATGCGTTTTCACTTCTGCTATATTGTAAAAAAGTTTTGGGTACGTTAACTTGAATTTTAAAAACTGATAACAGACCAAGATCATGCGGAATGTGCATATAAAACACCCCATTTGAGACTATACGTAACATTTAAAAAATAACCAAAGGCGTCTAGAGGGAAGCTAAAAGAAGGATAGGAAGGAAGGAGCACATATGACTCCTTCATTCCTATGGATTTTAAAGCATACAATTTAATTGTTTTTGAACTCTTTTGAGTGCCCCAATATCGTTCTTAAATCTGAAATCTAAAGTAGCTTGAATTAGATAACGATTTTGAGCTAAAAAACATCTTGCAAACGAATAGAAGTTTCATCTCGGCGGGTATGTTAACAAATAAAAATATCTGCATCTGAAACTCGGAAATCGGAAATCGGGCACGTTTGTGTTGAGAAGTCAATATCTCCACAGAGAGTAAAAAAAAATTGATAGGGGTTGTGAAGAGGTGGCATCATTGAACCTTTTTCTTCAAAAATAAGGCTTAGAACAACGTTTCAGACAAAGTTGGGTGTTACAGAGTCATTCTTAGCGAATTCATTTTACTGAAATTAAATACACTGATTTGGAGAAATACTAGTAGACTGGTAGCAAATGTCGTAAAGATAAATCCCAAATTGATTTTTATTTCCAAATATCCAAATTTGGCCGCCTCAATTCGTCATTTAATTTGGGGAACTACGAAGGATTCAAACATTTTAAGCCCAGAAAACTCAAGGCGAGATACCACTTGAAACCTTCAACAAAGCCTTGTAAATTTGGAGTGTTAGAAAGTTGTACTGCAGAGCCAGACGAGACAGGCACTCGAATGGCATTATGTTCCAAAATAATGGAAATGTTTGATGTCCGATTTTAAAAAGAAACTCGTATTTTCAAAAATTAATTCAAAAGCACCTCCTTATTTCTAGTTTTAAATGAGTTTGTATTTTTTTCATGGGTACTGCCTCTTGTGAGAAATTGACAAATTTTCCAAGAGTAATTCTTGTCATGAAAAGCGCTATCTCATTATAACCGATCAGGTTCGATATTATGACTGTATGCCCAATCCATCCCTAAATGACTCACACACAAGATTGGTTGAAATTTGTAAGTCACTATGACCTAGTTCTCTACAGACTGTTGAGCCACCCAATTTATTTTATTTATTTATTGACTTTTTAAACTTATAAATTGTAATGGCTAAGATCTTTTAAACTCCCAAATTTGATGTTTTAGACTCTTCTACCAAATTACGAGTATTATAATGTTCAACAACACGTTTAAAGGAAACAATTTGCAACATGTAGTTTCACCACGATAGACATGGACGGTCGAAATTTGAAATTCCGCACATACTCTTACAGTTCTTAATCATATCTCAAGAAGGTTATGTAATCTGGCCATCATCGGTATTTAAAAAAATATGATTTAAAATCACAAAAAAAATATAAACCAGCATGTGTTCATATATGCGTTTCGCCCCGATGTAATGGTTGGGCTCATCAGAAGATGACCATTACACCTTGTCTTGACGCATATTTTTCCGAATAAATCGGGATTCCATATTCGCAGTTGCTCTATGTATGTAGCTCGGATTATATGGAATCCCGATTTATTCGGGAAAATATGCGTCAAGACAAGGTGTAATGGTCATCTTCTGATGAGCCCAACCATTATATCGGGGCAAAACGCATATATGAACAAATGCTGGTTTATATTTGGTTGTGATTTTAAATCATATTTGTTTAAATAAATAGTGTTCAGGAAAAAACAATTCGACTGTAAACAATCAAATATTTCATCATCGGTATCGTGGAATCTGTCTTTACTCGGTTTATTTAGTGATTTCAAAGTGTTATAAACGATTGAAAACGAGGAGATTGCTCTTCTAAGAAAAACATACCTATATCAAATGCCTTCTCATGAAATTTCCTTACATTTCAAAATGTTAATTTTAAAATCAAAAAAAGATTTAAAATAATCCTATTTTCCGTATAATTGATTTTTGTTACAGATATTTTATAAAAAATGAAAAATGAATTTAACTGTCACTGACACTCACTTTGCAAAAGAAGTAACTTTTTTTCTTATTAAGCCTTCAACTGCAAGAAATGTTCTGAATAAAGTACCTATACAATAATTTCGACTTGATATAATAATTAACATGACACGTTTTCGACCCTATAATATACGTTTTTAATACTCAATTTCAACAAAGTCTGTATAACAGATAAAACAGCTATCTGATAGCTTCCCTATGGCAACACCTTCACTTTAATAAAAACAAAAAATGTTTTGCCATCATTTTCATGCTCCAACAAAACAATCAAAATGTTTTCGCACGTTTTATCCAAAGCCATTATCTTATATCTTCCTATTATATGGTATTATATAGGACACCAAAATGAAATACCTGCCTACTCAATGTCACATAATAAAGACACAATTCAACACACACCGCACAAACAAAAAGGAGGAAGAAAATACCCTTATTCTTTCACTAAATAACAACCACGTCATGGTCACACTTAAAGGATATACGAGTACCTATAACTTTACCAGGGTGACGCAGTTAGACAAACGCATTTAATGTTTATAAACCCAAACCAACCCTAACTAAACAGAGACAGACATCAGGATTTACCAATACCAACCCCCCCCCACCCTTCATCAAATGACAAACAAAAAAACAAAACTATCTACCTAAAATAAAACAACTAAATTCAGAAATCGAAATCAAATGGTTTGTGTCCCTCCTTCCACCTTAACTGCTTCGTATACTATATATTCATTCTATATAGAATCGTGATCCTGGTGAAATTATGTGGACTGAGATTGGAATAAAAGTCCTTTTCCATACATAGATACTATATATCTGCCAACTGCCATTATCGACACATCGAAGTTGAAAAAGAGGAGCGAAACACAAAAACCATTCAACCAGGATGAAATTCAAATTGCAAGGTGTCCTTTTGCCAATGTGAGTGAGTAGGGTCCTGGAACTGCCATTTTTGCTGATTCGGCGGAGCATGACATTAGGTTAAGAAGACCAACCAAAAACAAAACAAAACAAAACAAAAAAGAAAAGAAAAAAAAACACTACATAGCAGCAACAGTCAGGAATGATTTTCTATTTCTTTTTGTTTTTGTTTTTCGATACCTTGTTCTGGTTCCCTAACATTCAACTCTCTATCATAGTAGTAAAATCCCTGCCTTACAAGGACTATTAATGTTGTACACTTTATATACGATATTTTTCTATTCTTTCTATTTCTATTTTTTCTTTCTTTTGTTGTTTTAGCTGTTTCTAGATCTGCCTATCACACAGAAATTGAGTGTCATGGCGATTTACATATTGTTGTTTTTTTGTCAGGTATTTTGGTTAAATTTTATTCACAGATATATTTAGTATACCACACAAAATCACTTGGAATTATATGTCCTTGTTTTTTCTTTTTTGTTCCTATATTTGACATTACATTTGCATGTCCTATTTAGAATAATTGTTGAGGTTGTGTCATCATACCTGTAAAGAGAATAAAAAGTAAAATGTTTGCATTAGATTTTGGCATTCGATTGTAGAAGAAGGTTGATTTTGATTATATTATACAAAAATTTAAGGGTTAAAAGAGTTTTTTAATTTGTACTTTCAAAAAGAAAGGGTAAAAAGCTAAAAATATACCTACCTACGTACCGTAAATATGTATATTAAGGATAGAAAAAAAAAAAAAAACAGATAAAACAGCTATAAGGTTGGTGACCGGAAACAGAAGCAAAACAAGCACTAACACTCGTTCGTGTAATATAATGGATTATTGCTAATGAGAATGTCCATTAGGATATGATGCTTAGTCGTCGGAAAAATGAATTGAGTTGACCCAAATAATAAGCTATGAATTATTATATGTTCTGTTTATATACATACATATGTACAGTATGCATAAAGAGAATGTACAATATGAATTTTAATATTTTATGCTGATGAATGTTGATAGAATTACTTAAAAAAAATTGTATGTTTGCTTAATCAATGCAATAAAATTACAACAAAAAAAAAAACATGTGAATTTAAAAATGTTGAATAATTTTAATTAGATACCTATTTAGCTATAATTAAGTTATAGGCTAAATTTAGGGTGGAAAATTTATGATAACACAATTTTCTAGGAATCTAAATTATTTACATCAAACATTTTTGAAAAACATTCTAAATACCGATGTCTATGAATTTATAATACGGCAAATATTTGTGGCATGAAGTAAATTCATTGAAAAATCCTACTGAAGATTTAATTAAATCTAAAACTATTCAATAATTAAAGATTCTTTCTAAAAATTTCAAAAACATTTTGTTTTTTTATTGTTGCTCGATTTTAACATAGATGAACAAATAAAAGCTTGGAATTTAAAAAAAATATGAAAACTCAATAAATTGAAATACATAAATGGATTTCAAGCGTTGAAAATAATTTTTCCCGCTTAGTTACTTTTATAGTTTTATTGAGTTCAAAACTATAATACTGTTCACAATTTTCTTTGTAAGTTTATCTTTAGTCTTTATATGGTTTGGCCGATGCATGGCCGATGGCCGTCTACCCGACTGACATTTACAATTTTTAACTTCCCATAGGAAGTTATTGTAATGGGTCCGATTTGTCAAATTGAAAAAAAAAACGTTTCAAGGTCCCTAGAGTCGAAATAAAAGATTTTTAGAAAGATGTCTGTGCGTGCGTGTGAACATTTGTTGCGAGGCAAGAGGATGGGTATAGGATAGTGTGGACGGGCATAAGGTACGTATGTCCTACAATGGATAAAGGAAAGGGATCGAAAAGGTAATGGATTGGAATGCCTAGCTCGGGAACGCAGCCTGCTGGCGAAGCACGGCTCAGCTCGCCGTAATAGGGGGGGATCTTGTCCCCGAAACTAGACCTCACCTCCCAACAAAACACTTATCAGTCCCTACGTTCGTATGTCCGTACGTCCGTACGTTCGCGACGTTTTTTCGTCGTTCATAGCTCAAGAACCAGAAGAGATATGAATATGAATTTTGTTATACAGATAATAAGGCAGAAAGATGCAAAAAGGGCTCTCAAGAAAATTGCGTGGGTGTTTTTTTTTACCATAGCAGTTTAAAAAAGGTGAACATTTTGGTTAACCCTAAATATCTCATGAACTAATGACGCTAGAGACTGAAATTAATTTCATATAATATATTGTAACGTGATACTAAACAAGTATATTTTTTACAAAAAATCCAATTAACGATATTTTTATAAATCAAAAAAACTGAAAAAAAAAATGTTTCACCTCGAAAATTTTACTAATAAAAATTAGTTTATCACTAAAACAATTTTGTGCAAAGAAGAATAACATTTTCAATATCTGGTAAAATTTTAAGAAAAATCGAATTGACAGTTTTTTTTTTAAATAAAAACCTACAAAAAATCATTACTCAAAGTTGGTAAAAATTGAATTTCGACTCAAATATCTTTTCAAAAATTCGATATTATGGCTTCCAACTAATTTTAGCTTATAAAAAATATTGTTTTCAACATTTGAAAAAATTTTAAGAAAAATCGAACTAACAGTTTTTTTTTACAAAAAATAAAAACCTAAACAAAAAAAATTAAAGTTGGTAAAAATTGATTTTCGACTCAAATATCTTCTCAAAACTTTTAGATATTTGCTTTAAACTACTTTTATCTTTTAACAAATATTGTTGTCAACATTCAGTAAAATTTTGAGAAAAATCGAATTGACAGTTTTTTTACAAAAAATAAAAACTTAAAAAAAAAATTAACAAAAGTTGGTACAAATTGATTGCCGACTCAAATATCTTTTCAAAAATTTGAGATTATAGCTTTCAACTAATTTTTACTTATAAAAAATATTGTTTTCAACATTTGAAAAAAAAAATTTAAGAAAAATCACATTGACAGATTAAAAAAAAAAAAATAAAAACCTAAAGAAAAAAATTAATAAAAGTTGGTAAAAATTGATTTTCGACTCAAATATCTTTTCAAAACTTTGAGATATTGGCTTTAAACTACTTTCATCTTTTAGCAAATATTGTTGTCAACATTCAGTGAAATTTTGAAAAAAATCGAATTGACAGTTTTTTTTACAAAAAATAAAAACTTAAAAAAAAAATTAACAAAAGTTGGTAAAAATTGATTTTCGACTCAAATATTTTTTCAAAAATTTTAACTCATTAGAAATATTTTTTTCAACATTTGGAAAAATTTTGAGAAAAATCTAATTGACAGTTTTTTTTACAAAAATTAAAAACCTAACAAAAAAACAATACTAAAACTTGGTAAATATTTACTATCGACTCAAATAGCTTTTCAAAAATTAAAAATATTGTCTTCAAACTCATTTTAATTCACAGAAAATATTGTTTTCGATATTCAGTAGTTTTTTTTTATAAAAATCCAACAGTCCGCTTTTTCATAAAAAAATAATATCTACAAAAAATAGTACGCAAATTTGGTAAAAATTGATGTTCGGTTCTTGATATCTCTCAAATTTATTTCATTCATCCAATTTGTAAAAATTTAAGAAAAATGCTACTAAAATTGGTTAAAAATTTGTTTTCGACTAAAAATCTTTTTAATAAAACTAGATTTTCAAACTAAACTATTTCTTTATACGAAAAATATTGTTGGTAATTTTAAAATTTTTAAGAATAATTCAACTAACAACTTTTTTTTACCCAACACGAAAACCTACAAACTTTTAAGCAAGACAAATCGACAGACGGGATGGGAAGTTATCAGTGTGGGTCGCATCCCAGCCTCTTTTTTACTTTGCATTTGAAAAGTAAAAGGTTGTTTATAAAAATGGATACGGGAGCAAATAAGAAAAACATAAGCCGAAATAATTCATATTTTATATGACATTATATTTTAGACTTCAAGTATGAGAGCGTAGGCAAGGCACGCGTGTTTTTTTGTATTTCTTCAGAATATTTTCTTAATAAAAATAAATATTCACATACAATTGCTACTTCTGACTCCTTTTAGCATAAAGTTAGTGCGCCTACTACACAAAATCAACAGCTTCCTGTATCTTACCTATAATGTACATATTATGTAGGTGGATACCTTCCTATATGGATTCAAAATTTGTTCACCTGTAAAAATCATGCTTATATTTCTCTCTTGATTTTCTTTTTATAAATATAAGAACAGAAAATTACGTACACACCTATGTATGTATAAGAGTATCATATATTTAACTACTATTATCTTTGATTGAAACCATAAAAGGGAGTTCATCTATAAATATTAAATGAACCCAAACACATTTTCAAAGCTTTAGGATTGTCGGCTTCTGATACGCACACCACACAGTTATATTGAAACCTATAACCTGCCTATATTTATCGCCTAAATAAAGATAAACATAAACCTTAAAAATAATGTTGTTTTAAAGGCTTACCCCTAGGCCTTCATTTTGTTTTCTATATTTAGGTCAAATCTTAAAATATCTTAAAAACCAATTTGAAAAACTCCTTAAAGATTAAAGATTTAAAGAATAAAATGCTATAGATTAAAAATTGCAAATTCGATAGCAATCTAAACTTTATTCTTGTTAACATTATCAATTCCCATATTTGAGTCCCAAGATTATAACATTATGGTTGAATGAAAAATTGATAAAAATAAAAAGTGACAAAATAAAATAACAATCAAAGTATTTAATCCATAACCAAAACCACCATCGACAACGCTCGCACTTGTTATGAATAAATTTGTAATAGCCTTGTTTCGATGGGATTTAAACGCATTGCACTTGAATCATATAAAATATATAAATCATCGACCTTTGCCGATTTCATATTTCGATTCCCATGTTGCATCACTTGAAAATAACCAAATTCAACTGCATTGCAAATTCATTTTTCAAATTTTATACATATTTTTTTGAACAAATGCATCATCAGAATGAATCATCATCATCATCAGACATGCATCCAAAAAAAAAACATTTATTTTAATGTTTTGGTATGAAAAAATACATAATTTTATTTGAAAATTAATTATAATTTGATATCATCAAAGTAATGGTATGAACTCATAAAATATAGTCCTTTTATATTTGTGTTCCATATATAATATGCAAAAGCTAAATACTACAATAAAAAAAAGGACTAATAGTTTACATCATTAGTTTGTGAAAAACATATCCGTTGAGGATATCCTATTTATACACAATATATAGACTTTATATAAATAGATAATTAATTCTTATCGAAAAACCGCATCACATATTGTTTGTTGATAAGCAAATAATATCATAATGAATATAATACGCCCAGTTGAATTAACAACGTAAAGCAATTATAATAATTATACTGCTTATAACAAATTAACAAAAATGATGAACAAAAAAAAAAACACATAAATATTATTTATTTATCTAAAAACATGAAAATGATAGGATGGAACATTTAAGATACATTTCGGATGAATGTAAATAACTAATGATAGAATAACAAACCACATTCATATACTTAGTGTGATTTTAGTTGTGTGAATTTCACAAGCTCATTTTTATGAAGTTATTGATAAGAAATATAAAAAATTAAGTATTTAATAGCGTAAAGCGAAGAAATTTAATATCTAATTACCTATGTAGGTATGTATTTTTATAAGTGAATAAAATATGAACAAAATAAATAGAAGCATTATTTTATCAGCTTTTTTTAAAATTAAATCTCATTAAGTTTGAAGTATGTACATATATCAATTAAATTGACACCAACTAATTTTTAAAAAAAGTTATCATTTCGTAATATATTTGATTTAAAGAATTATCAAAATTAAAACAATTTTTAAAAATAAAAACTGTTTTTATGAAACATTTTTGTAACATTAAAAAAGTTTTATTTTATTATTTTTTAAAGTCGATTTTACAGCATTAGCATAGACCGTATCTTTCTGGTGGCTCTAAAGAAAATATTCTTAATCTTATATTAAATAACAAGATCTCGGTAACCAGTTGTTATCACCTCTTTTTTATAGTGTGCACGTATTTAAGGGGACATGAATACCCTTGCATAATAATTAAACATAGTGCAAACAATTCGGAAGGTAGGGCAGGATCAGAAAAGAGATACCTGTGCACACTGTTATAATTAAGAAATATTGAGTCTGGTAAAGCATTCTACATTCATGTAGTGCGGCTAAAGAAAGAATCTCTATACTTAACAGTACGTCCGAAATTGGGCACAAAGATAAACTGATGAGCATTCTTAGACGCACGGGTATCATGGCTTAATTACTGACTATTTCATTAGAACGTTGTTTATGAAAATAGTGATATACATGAAACTTTCAAGAGATACAAATATTTCAGTTGAAAAATCGTCGCCTATAATTTTTAGAGCCATCTTCAAAATTCTCTCCAAAAGACTCAAGTGGGTTATTGGAACACTTGTTTCAACATGTGAATTGTACTCGAGTTTCAGACGAATATACACAGAACGTAAAAAGTCATCCTATTGACTATTTTGGTAGTCAAATTGACTATTTGGTAGTCAATTTTCAGCCGATAATCGCGATAGTCAATAGAACAATTTTCGGTTGTCAACTTTGGGATCCGATGTTTTTTTTTACAATTTGGTAGTAATTATGACAAGTTTGTTTGAAAGAAGTTGAAACTACGGTTGTTGTTTTGATTAATAGGGTAGTCAATACGACTACTGCCGTTGTCAATATGACAATTTGTTCTGAAAACCGAAATCTAATTTGACTACCGGGTAGTCAATATAACAATTCTCGATAGTAAAATTCGGTAGTCAATATGACAACCACTGTAGTCAATATGACAACTACGGTAGTCAATAGGACAATTGTGGTAGTCAATATGACAATTTTCGCTGTAAACCGTAATCTAGTTTGACTACCCAATAGTCAATATAACAATTCTCTCTAGTCAATTTTGGTAGTCAATATGACAATCAATGTAGTCAATATGATAACTGCGGTAGTCAATAGGACAGTTGCTGCAGTCAATATGACAATTTTTTCTGAAAACTGAAATCTAATTTGACTACCGGGTAGTCAATATAAAAATTGTCGATAGTCAATTTTGGTAGTCAATATGACAATCACGGTAGTCAATGTGACAACTACGGAAGTCAATAGGACTATTGCGGTAGTCAATATGACAATTTTGTCTGAAAACCGAAATCTAATTTCACTACCGGGTAGTCAATATAACAATCCTCGATAGTCAATTTTAGTAGTCAATATTGACTAACGAAATTGTTCTATTGACTACTTTTGTTGTCATATTGACTACCCAAAGTTGACAATCGAAAATTGTTCTATTGACTATCCAGTATAGTCAATTTTTTAAAATAAGGTTGTCATATTGACTATTTTGGTAGTCAATGCGACAATTTGGCCAAATCACAAGTTGACTATCGACGATTGTTAATATGACAACTTTTTTTTTTCTGTTTAGGCTTAAAAATTATAGCTTGATCAGAATATGTAGATAAACAAATTTATTGCATAGCAACACTTAGCAGCGTTTTTGGCAGCTTCAAATATGTGCTTACCGTACAAGAAATGGTTTGTGATGGACATTCCTAGAACTGAGAGCTGTTAAGTCGCCTCGATTCAAGTACCACTCATGGATAGTTGAATTGGAGAATGATTAGGCTTGAATTGAGTTTTCTAAGCAATAAATTCTACATGGCTTTGGTTCCCCATTGGACAATTCTGTCAAGATTTGAATGAGCTTATCATACGCTCCCGAGGGTATTCTAGCACTGAATGAAAAGGATGTGAACATAACAACGAACTTGAAAAGCTGAGGTTACTTTCATTAGTGAAACAATTTAATAAAGAAGGAAGAGTGTTGGACACAAAACGGCCACCTGTGGTACACCATTATTTATTTTGTGGATATCAGATTGAAACTGTTCGTAATTTCATCGAAATCGATAGCGAACCTGTTGCCAAACTCTATCAAACGCATTTCTTAATTTTCTTATGATGTTAAGATTTGTTTCGCTGTTTGGTGAGATAAATCATAAGATTACTAAAGAAATTTGATAAATATCAATGTCAGAGAACTTATCTCTGATACTGTTTTATTGGTTTTTTGTTCCACTTAAAACCATTTTTTAAAAGAGTTTTAACAATTTCAGTCCGATTTCGTTACATTTTTAGTAATGTCAAAAGATGACAATCTTGAAATGTAACAGCTATGGAAATAGTGAACTTTTCAATCTGAAACTTCTTATTGACCCTTTGCAAATGATGAAATAATTTATTTTGTAAAACGGACAATTTAAGTGAAATAGAATAATATGGATGACACTACTTTGCTTCTGTTGTCCAAGGTGTATTAAAAAAGAAAAACCATCAGATCATCTTAAGTAGACTTAAGACGTCTTACCTTTTTATTCAGAAAATTCCAAACTATTTGTAAAGCAAAAGAAGCAGAAATCAATGTTTTGGTAACTTTTTTTAATGGAAGCAACATTTCATTGTTTCACTCAAAGGATGTATGTTCAAATTTTTAGTCATTTTAAGACAATTTTAATTTTAATTAACTGCCTTATTTTTAGATGATTTTTGCAACCATATTTCCGTAATCATTCCACTAATTTAAATTTTTGTTAGCACAATTCCATTTGGTTATAATTTTTTTTATTTCAACATATCTGTATATTATTATTTCCTGCATTCCTTTCAAAAATTCACCTTACATTCCTTTTTGATGATAAACATTTTACAAATCTTTCAAAAACCACATTATTTGCTTTGATATAGAATAATTAATTATTTTTTTTTCTCTAAACCATAAACATTGCATTCAGGGGCATGACATCTTCTTTCATCAGTTGTTCGTAAAAGACATAGAATTATGTTTAAAAACACATTCATACATATAAATACATACATATATGTGGCATACATACAAAAATATACTAAACTATATTTTGTAGATTTCCTGTTCCCAATTTTATCAAAACTAGTACATCTTAACCCTCATCAACTTAAATGTGTACATATATAGTATTATGCTCTATGCTGCCATATACCCAACCCAACCCATCACACACATAACTGAAAATTCCTCAAGTAATAGCTTTCAACCTCAAAACGGGAAATAAGATGCTTCTTTGAGGAGTTTGTGGTTGTGGTTTTTTATGCTGATGCAAAGCAAGTTGACTGATGAAAGGTACTTTTGTAAAGGACATGCATATACTATACATGTGTTCGGATGTGTATACACTCCATTTCGCTCGTTTGAGGTTAAAAATAGTTTTTTTTTTTTAAAGTTATGATGGAAAATCATTTACAAAATTTCTCAGAAAAAAAGAGGAGAGTTTAAAGCACAGAAAAATAATTTAAAAAATGTCTAAGTTTTTAAGGGTTGCAAAAATACGACCGGCACGATTTATTTCCATAAAGGTGTTAAAAAAATAAGAATTTTAATTTACAAAATATGTGTAGGGTCGTATCCTTCTTCTACTAATGTATGGACCTAATCTTGAAATGGAGTGTATTTTTTTGAAATTGAATAAATATATCAATCTTACTTCTTGTAACAAAATAAGGACAACCATACAAAATCTACTGCAAATCATCACACAACAATTCATCCTGCATTCCACCCACATCATCATCATCATCATCAGGATCGCTAACTATATATTCGTACCATATTAAACCGTCTTGCCTGCTTCTCACCACATTTTTGGTTTAGAACATTCCTCTAGAGCTGCCTATAGTTCATATATATACCCTACATAGGTACGATATATAAACCATAATGCGACACTTGAACCGGAACCGGAACCACATATGTGGCATTCGAAGAAGCCCTATGTTAAGGTGATAGTGCTTTATTTTATTATGTACCTACCTATACTAGGTATAGGTATGTAGGTTTACGATTATACTTATACCCATACATAATACGAGCAGAGTTTGTATAGTGTAGGTATTTATATATATAACGACCTTGCTAGGATGTTTTTCATCTTTTATGAGGAAAGTTAAGTTAAGGAAAGGAATGAATGGGGCAACAACTCGAAGGTGACAAAGAGCAATAGAAAATTACTTCCATGAATTTCAAGGAGTTCTTGATAATACGTGCGTAAAACCGCACACACACACACACATACATACAAAAAAGACAGAAATAAGTTATGTGAATAAGGGAAAATGTCCTTTTACGAGCACCTCTATACAGGTTTGTTGTAAAATCGTAACTCAAGCTCTTGTAGGAGTATTATAAGAGTCTATACATTTCTTTCGATAAACTTCGTTCTATATGAGGGAAGAGGAGAGGTAGGAAAGGAAAAAAGCAGGAAGGTATATAAAGTAGATGTATAATAGTTGTAGTGAACATTATCAACTTCTAAAGCCGCAGTAAAAGTTTAAAATTAAATTCCATTTCCGGTATTTGATGTCAGAAAGGATACCTACCTAATTTTATTTATTTATTTTTTTTTATCCTTTTTTTTCCTTGCTCTCTTCGTTTTGCTTCGATCTTATTTTGTCCTTAAGCTTCTACTTAAAGTGAATTCTAGTCTTCAAGTTTTATTTTTCTCATTTTTTTTTTTTTGTATTGAAGTCAATATGTAGTGCACTTTTATTGGCTATGTGTATGTGTATACATAAAATGCACTCTTTGATAATGTTGATGTGTGCTTTTGAGGAAAAGGAAATGCGCCCAGGAAAAAAGAGTTAAGGATTTCTTGAATAGAAAACTGAGGGTTTTGTGTTGGAAATGAAATTGAATTCAACTTGAGTGTGTAATGTTTGTTGTCGCCCTTGGGTTATAGGATAAATATACACACACAAACATGTTTATGTATATAGACTTTGTAGTTCATTTTATGACACACATCACACAAAACTAGGCTATGATGTGCGGTTTGTTGATAATCATGTTGATGATGTTGAAAATGGCATAGAAAAAAAAAAAACAAAATCAGGCAAACAGTTGATAGATAGACAGACATTATTTCGAATAGAGGTTGATTGGCCAAAGGCATTGCAACAGCCTGAATTGCATGTCAACATGGTATTTTGAAGTTTTTAATCAGGCTCCTTGAACATTTTCTATGGAACTTTTTTTTTTTTTTTAAAGCAAAAACCTTTCGATTGATAAAATTTTAGATGACTAGGTCATACTTGCGCTTGCTTTAAGGTTTAGCTAGAAAAGAGTAGTCAAAATTTAAGGTATAAATTGGCACTCATACGAATTTTGTGTAAAAACATTGAAAAAGGAAAAAGTAGTAAAGATTAATTTGGTAGAACAAGTTTGATGCAGCATGTTTGATAGATTTTCGATATAGCATGCTGGTTGTTGGAATCCAAAATGTTCAATACAACAGTTATGTTGATAAAATATGTTTGATACAACAAGTTCGATGTATTATAATCAACTAAGCGTGTTTGATGTAACAAGTTTGATGCAACATCTTAAAAGCAACACTTTTGATGCCAAATATAATTTTTTTAGAAATTCAAAATATTCCAAATAAATAAATACGAATTTTAAATAAGTTCATGTCATTGAATACTCAAAATGTAAGGTATAAATTGGCACTCATACCAATTTTGTGTAAAAACAAAGAGAAAGTAGTAAAGATTTATTTGATAGAACATGTTTGATGTAGCGTGTTTAATACATTATTTTCGATATAGCATGCTGGTTGTTTAAATCCAACACGTTCAATGCAACAGCTATGTTGATAAAATGTGTTTGATACAACAAGTTCGATGCATTATAATCAACACAACGTATTTGATGTAACAAGTTTGATGCAACATCTTAACACTTTTGATGCTTAATGCATTTTTTTTAGAAATTCAAAATAATCCAAATAAATAAATACTAATTTTAAGTAAGTTCATTTGATTGAATTGGGGTAGGAAAGAAATATACTTATTTTGTTTTTAAAGTATTTTATGAAAGTGTGCTATTTCTGTGTGTTTTTTCCAAATCTTTAACAGTTTAAAGGGTATATTTTTTTGTTTTCAACATGCAAGTTTTATAACATCCCTATTTTATATAACATTTTCACTAAAAGAATAAGTTTCATGAAAATAATTTCAGTTATTTCTATAAGTTCTTTAATATATTTTTAAAAATTCCAATACTACCAAAATTAAACCTCATGCATGAGACAAGGACAAATTCTTAGAATCATACTTAATTTTTGGTCATCCCAGCCATCAAAAGATGATGAAAGTTTTAGGTATTTTTATGACAAAAGTCAATAATGATGGTGAGTGAAATTCGAACAGAAATATAAAAATTGTGTCATCTCCATAAAATTATCCAATTTATGAAGTTTATATAAATAACAATAAAAATAAGAGTATTATACTTTTTCAAAAGGTCAAACCTATATAAAATCCGCACGGCACATAATCCACTAAAATGCTGCGTCATATTGGTAGAACCTAAAAAAAAAAAAAACATAATGTTGCCAACACAGTAGATTAAAATACATTCACCAAATAATTGCCCATAAAATTTGATTATAATTTCGCCTCAAAAATTCCGTGACATGAATAAAAAAAAAAAAAAAATATTGAAAATAAAATCGAGATGGGTTTCAAAACAAAAAATCAATAAAATCACTTGATTTCACCTCCTTCTGTATTTTTTGAATGAACCATATTACATATTAAATAAATAGGAAGAACTTTTCAACATAAGGTATTATGCTAAATTCCAAGAATATTTTCAAATGAATATACAATGAAAAGTTAAAACGTCATCCAATTGATGATTGTCTAAAACAGATTAACTCCTTTGTTTATGAATTTATGATAGGAACAAGCATAAGGTACATTTCAAGGTATACCTGACTACTTGAATTTTGAACGTAAAATTCAGCAACCATACCTATCATATTTCATTTTCATTTTAAACTTCACAGCATGTGAAGGTTTAGCTTGTATTTTAACATCATCATTTCTGACTTAACATCTGCTATTGACTTACGTACCACATTTTCCATTTTGATAAATTCTAGAGAATACGAATTGAAAACTATCAATCATTAAGGAAATGAAATGAAAATCAAAGATTAGCGAGAATTTTGAAATTGTTTCCTTTTGTTATTTCATAAGTCTAGGTACCTTTTTTAGTTGTTTTTGATTTGTAGCTGATTCGAAGTTTAAACAAGCTTCAAACAAACAAAGATATGAAATGGTAATTTTCGAAGAATAAAGTAATCACTGATTGATAAAATTTCATGGAAATAAATACAACACGAATTCTAAATAAAGGTAGTTAGAAAACCTCAAACACAAAAATAAAACCGATTTGAAAGCTGATGCTTCTTCATTTTTTCTAAACCTTAACTGTCAGTTGTCAAATTTATTTGAGGGCTAGCAGCACTTTAAATACATTTAAATTTAAAAAGAGGTTTCAGAAATTATTCATAAAAAAAAGGCTGAAATACGACATAAACCAATAACTTCTCATTGATCCTGATGAAATACGACCTAAACCAATAGATTCTCATTGATCCTAATGCTCTTAAAAATTGTCAAATCATACTTTGTTTAATCAACTGTCATTTTAGGAACTTTATACGTTGATTTTTGTAGAGATTTCGATATTAAGATCAATTAGTGGAAAAGGATCAATAAAATTTTATTTTGAACAGCCCGGTATTTTATAGCAGCTATCACTTTTAAAGTTGTTATTTTTTGACAAGTAAAAATTACGCCATTATTAAAAATGGAACAATACACATGCTTAAACAACGCATTGGAAATTTTTAAAAGTCTTGCAGTCACACCTTACAAAACTAAAGTATTTTAAAGTCGTCAAAAAGGATTCTCTTGATCAGCAATTGTGAAACTGGTGCAAAAGTTTGAATTGTCGGGATAAGTTGGGGATGTGAGGAATCGAAACTTTATTAATTACTCAAGAAAAAATGCAGAATATTGCTGCTATAGGCGATAGTTTTGACAAAAGCCTAGGTTTGGCGATTCCTTGTAGATTTTTGGAGTTAGGCATTAATAAATGAATTTTTTATAAAGCTACGTCGTATCTCACTGATTTCGCCTTTAAAAATGCATCAAAATGATTCGGATTTAAAAAATTATCTTCAGGCCCATTTTTGACTCCTCATAGGAAGTTATTGAAAATGTGTCTTTAGAATCTAATTCAAAGCTTTTTTAAGAGATGACTGTGTGTGCGTGTGTATGTCCTTTCTTGCATCAATACGTTCGGAGTTTTTTCGTCCTCAATATCTCAAGAACCAATAGAGATATCGACTTCAAATGAATTTTGTTTAACAGATAATAACATGCCGTTCCAAAAATATTTAATAAGAAGTTTTTTTTTTATTACATACACCAAATATCTCTCAAACTAATCATGCTAGTGACTTCAATTAAATTTTTACAACCGTCATACAGGAACTGCAAATTATATATGACAAGTACTGCATTCGTAAAAAATGTTGAACTTGAGATTCTAATCAAACATGACATTAAGGCGGTATAGAAGTAGAAAAAAGTGAGTTACCCAATTCCGTCCGTGGGTCTGTCTGTCTGTTCTCGAGATACCGTTTTTGAAATATCGATTTTTTAGAAAATTGGGAGAAAATTTCATACGAATCTATCGGTTCGTTTCCAAACTTCCAAATTAGGGTTGTAAGCCGATTCGCATTAGGACTTTTTTTTCAATTTTTTAAAGACTGAATGAAATTAACAGTGGTCCCCATACAAAGTTGTTGGTTAAAAAATTCGAATTTTTTAAAAAGCAAACCGATTTATTTCTTTTTAATTTCTCTAAATTTTCATAATTAAATATAAAACGTATATAAAGAAGCTCTAAAAAATTCAAATTAAATTTATATTATAAAACGCATTGCTTTTAACATTTCATACAATTTTTAGAAAATTCTAATTGTGAGTATTTTATAAAATTATTCAAATTGTTATAGAAATTTTTTTAGAAGAATCCAATCAAATTTTGTTTTTAAAGAATCAAGAACCTTCAAAAATTGTTACTAGAAATTGGTTTTTGATTAAGAAGTCTCGGGAACAAAAATAGATATTGAAATCAAACTTATTATAATGATGTGCAATATATAATAATATAATTGACAAATTGTCTTCCAAAACCTATAGAAACAACTTAAAACTTACAAGAAATTGTTTTTAAATCAAGTATATTAAGAACATAGAAAAATATATTGACTCCAAACTTTTTCATCTTACACAAAATTTTGTGGTTTATATTTAATAAAACTTTTAGTAATACAAACGGGTAGGGGCATCTCAGCCTGATTTTTACTTCATAATCGTAATTCACTCCTTATTACACATTTTTGATTAAAAGAGCTTACCAGAATATGCCGATTCCTTCAATTCTCTTTGTCTCTTTACAAAAAAAAAAAACACCCTTTCTACAGAATTTCAAATGACATAAGACTTCTTGAACTTTCACACTGTCAAATTCGAGACTTTATATCACAATTTTTGTAAAATATTTTATGTAAATCTATACACATTCTTCTCATGAATTATTAACTTGTACTTTTACCAAAAATGTATATTTAAAGAACATGCATATACACATTTTACATCATAGTCATATCAAACATTTTCCATATTTTTATTCCAATTTTATTCAAACTTTCCAACAAATTTGTTTTTATTATTAAGAAAGAATATATTCGTTCCTTGTATACATTCGTTTAGTTAAACAATTTTAATGAAAACACTTTTCATCTAGGTATGCTAATTTGAAAACATATTTTCATAACTTACTCTGATGACGACGGATGATGGAAAAGAAACAAAAAAAAAAAGAAAGAAATAAAATGAGAAAATACAATAAATCACTCCCTGAGTCTGTACTCTGGTTCTGTTCCAGGAAAACAAACCTCAAACTATCAAAAAATATGATAACTTGACTTCCTTACTTAATTTAACGAATCTCGTTTTTATTTTTCGTCCTTTTTGATTTTGGTAAAAAAAAACTTTTTTTGGTACTCCTCGACTTGTATAGATAAGATGCGGATGCGGTGTCTATGTGAGAACACCAAAAATGAAAATGAAAATGATAAGAAAGAAAAAATAAAATCAAAAAAAAAAACACCCATTAATAAATCATCAAACAAATTACTCCCAGGCATTAGAGAGAGAGAGAGTAAAGAAGCCATGCAAATTTATATATCGCATAATGAATATTCATGGAGGAATGCTTTTTTGGCAACAGGACGATAAATCTGGAACCATATCAAATTCCGGTCAGAATAAACTGTAAATTAAAAAAGAAAATATAAGTAAAGAAAATTTTCATTTTTTACGTGTGTTTTAGATAGGGACAATCTTTTTTGGTGAACGGAAAAAAGGAGCAGTCAGCCACCGGGAGAAATGCTCATCAGGATCACCACCATCGTTCCTGTCGACCGTTCACGTTCACGTCGTCGTCGCCACCATTGCCACCACTGTTCGTTAGAAATTATTGTTAAGATTCATTTTCTTTCCATTTTATAATTGCACAAAAATACAAAAGTGACATTAAAAGTGAATCATAACGACAGACAGTCGCTTGGCCAGCAGGCAGGACATGCGCCACATTGAATCATTTGGTTAAATTTTAAGGAACACCCAAGCTTTTCCACCATCAATGTACGAGATGAAACGCGTGGCGGGCGTGTAAGGAAATCATTTCATTTTTTCATTTTATTTTTCTGTTCAAAATTAAATCATTGCATGGAATTGTGCCAAATTGATAAATGGACGTAGAAAATGGAACGCACACAACTACAACACTCTTCAAGCTAGTATATACTCATACTTTCTACAAAAAGGACTCAAACCCAAGAGTGCGGAATTAAGATTGGAGCCAATTAAACATCATCTTTGGAACATTATCAAGATATTGTGTAAAGGCTTTTATGTTGTGCAGGGCTGTGGATGTGGCTGTGTGGAGTCGATGTCGTGGCTCGTGTCTGTGTGATTTGCTTTTTCTGTTTGTGCGTGGTCGTTAACATTTCCTTATTTTCTTTTTTTTATTATTTCATAAAATATATGTTTATATTTTTAACTTTCCTCCTTCTTCTCTGTTAAATGGAGTAAATAGAAAAAGAAAGAGGGGGTGAGGAAGAGAGAGAGAGAGAAGGAAGATATTAAAAGAGTAAAAAGAAGAAGGATCCTTGAAAGAAAAATTAATTTGATTTGACAATTTAACGCTATAAACTTTGGCAAGAGAAATTATTTTTCATTTCAATTTGATTTTTGCAAAAGTGATAGAAATTAATGGATTGTACAAGAGAGTTCTTAAGTGCGATTACAATTGGTTTAATTTTGTATAAATATATATGTATCTATACACATAGCTAGAAAAACGGGAAGTCAAAGAAAGCATCGTCAGCGGAGTAAGGGGGTGGGGGGTGTGTTGAGGAATTGTATGGCAAGCAATTAACAAAAGAAAGGATAATAATATTATTTAAATTTAGTTTGGTGTGAAAATAAAGGAGCTTTATATACGATATAGAAAAGGAATCTGGGAATTTTATTTCTTTCTCTCTCACTCTTAAGGCAATATAATATTTTAAGATCTTGGAATTATAAAACCTAAATTTTGTTCAATGGCATGAATTGAGAGTCATTAAAATACAGTCTGTATTTTTCATTGAAAAAAAAAAAAAAAAAACAAACAAATGGAATAGATGGTTCATTTTTATGGCACGTTTTTGAAGTTAATAAAATAAGGATAACAAATGTTTTTGAGAGATGTTTTTTATTTGAAAGAAATGGGTTGAACAAAGAGTTACTAATTTTATACAAATGTTCCTTAAGACAAATTGTGTATCACTTTTGAATTCCAAATAATAGCTCAGTATAGGACTTGATTTGGTAACATTGATTTTTTAAGGTAGAAAACTTATTCAAAAATACGGAAGGTTTGACTCTGGCAGTTAAATTTTTGTAAACGTTATTAAATGTTAATAAGGTATTATTTGTTAAGTGTCTCGAAAATCACTCAAATATCAAATATTAAAACTTGATTTAATAATGAAATAGTGTTGAACTTCAAAATTTGTATGTTTTGGTACATTATGCAGCGAAAAAAATGTTAAAAAAGAGGTTGGGTGCGACCCACACTGATAACTTCCCATCCCGTCTGTCGATTTTTAAGCTTAAAAGTTTGTAGGTTTTCATGTTTTGTTAAAAAAGTTTTCAGTTGAATTATTCTTAAAAATTTTAAAAATACCAACAATATTTTGCATATAATGAAATAGTTTGATTTCAAAATCTTTTTTAGTTAACGAGATTTTTATTCGAAAACCAATTTTTACCAATATTAATAGAATTTCTTTAAAGTTTTCATTTAATATACATATAAACAAATACAAATTGGATGAATGAAATTAATTTTAAGTCAATATCTTCTATTGTTCAAGAGATATCGAGAATCGAACATCAATTTTTACCAAATGTGCGTACTTTTTTTTGTAGATTTTATTTTTTTTTATGAAAAAACGTACAGTTGGATTTTTATAAAAAATAGACTGAATGTCGAAAACAATATTTTCTGTGAGATAAAATAAAGTTGAAACCAATATTTTTAATTTAGGAAAAGATATTCGAGTCAAAAATCAATGTTTACCAACTTTTAGCAATGCTTATATTTTTCTCAAAATTTTATAGAATTTTGAAAACAACATTTCTTATAAAATAAAATTAATTTGTAGCCTATATCTCACATGTTTGAAAAGATATTTGAGTCGAAAGTAAACTTTTACAAAGTTTTAATATTGTTTTTTTAGGTTTTTATTTTTTGTAAAAAAATTTTCAATTCGATTTTTCTAAAAATTTTACCAATGTTAAAAACAATATTTCTTATAAGGTAAAATTAGTTTGAAGCCATAATCTGAATTTTTTGAAAAGATATTTGAGTCGAAAATCAATATTAAATAACTTTTATTAATTTTGTTAAAAAATACAAATTTTTTGTAAGAAAACTGGAAATTCGATTTTTCTCAAAACTTTACTGAATGTTGACAACAATATTTTTTAAAAGATAAAATTAGTTTAAAGCCAATATCTCAAAGTTTTGAAAAGATATTTAAGTCGAAAATTAATTTTTACCAACTTTCGGTAATTTTATTTAGGTTTTCAATTTTTATTAAAAAAACTGCCGATTCAATTTTTCTCAAAATCTTACTGAATGTTGACAACAATATTTTTTAAAGACAAAATTAGTTTAAAGCCAATATCTCAATGTTTTGAAAAGATATTTGAGTCGAAAATCAATTTTTACCAACTTTGAGTAATGTTTTTTTAGGTTTTTATTTTTATAAAAAAAAACTGTCAATTCGATTTTTCTCAAAATTTTTCTGAGTGTTGACAACAATATTTTTTTAAAAGATAAAATTAGTTTAAGGCCAATATCTCAAAGTTTTGAAAAGATATTTAAGTCGAAAATCAACTTTTAACAACTTTTAGTAATGTTTTTCTTTTAGGTTTTCATTTTTTTTGTAAAAAATCTGTCAATTCGATTTTTGCTCAAAATGTAACTGAATATTGACAACAATATTTTTTAAAAACGAAATTAGTTTAAAGCGAATTTTTCAAAGTTTTGAAAAGTTATTTGAGTCGAAAACCAATTTTTACAAACTTTTATAAATTTTTTTAGGCTGTTATTAAAAAAAAAAACTATTAATTTGATTTTTCTCAAAATTTTACCGAATGTTGAAAACAATATTTTTTATAAGATAAAATAGGTTGGAAGCCATAATCTCTAATTTTTTAAAAGATATTTGAGTCGAAATTCAATTTTAAACAACTCTGAGCAATGTTTTTTTTTAGGGTTTTATTTTTTATAAAAAAAATATCAATTCGATTTTTCTGAAAATTTTACCAGATGTTGAAAACGTTATTCTTCGTTGCACAAAATTGTTTCGGAGATGAAATCATATTATGTTCGTAAAATTTTCGAGGTGACAAGTATTTTTTTTTTCAGTTTTTTTGATTTATAAAAAACCGTTAATTAGAATTTTTTTCCAAAACATATACTTGTTTGGTATCACGTTACAATATATCGGGTGATTTTTTAAGAGCTTGAGAACTTTTTAAAAAAAAAAACGCATAAAATTTGCAAAATCTCATCGATTCTTTATTTGAAACGTTAGATTGGTCCATGACATTTACTTTTTGAAGATAATTTCATTTAAATGTTGACCGCGGCTGCGTCTTAGGTGGTCCATTCGGAAAGTCCAATTTTGGGTAACTTTTTCGAGCATTTCGGCCGGAATAGCCCGAATTTCTTCGAAAATGTTGTCTTCCAAAGCTGGAATAGTTGCTGGTTTATTTGTGTAGACTTTAGACTTGACGTAGCCCCACAAAAAATAGGCTAAAGGCGTCAAATCGCATCATCTTGGTGGCCAACTTACCGGTCCATTCCTTGAGATGAATTGTTCTCCGAAGTTTTCCCTCAAAATGGCCATAGAATCGCGAGCTGTGTGGCATGTAGCGCCATCTTGTTGAAACCACATGTCAACCAAGTTCAGTTCTTCCATTTTTGGCAACAAAAAGTTTGTTAGCATTGAACGATAGCGATCGCCATTCACCGTAACGTTGCGTCCAACAGCATCTTTGAAAAAATACGGTCCAATGATTCCACCAGCGTACAAACCACACCAAACAGTGCATTTTTCGGGATGCATGGGCAGTTCTTGAACGGCTTCTGGTTGCTCTTCACTCCAAATGCGGCAATTTTGCTTATTTACGTAGCCATTCAACCAGAAACGAGCCTCATCGCTGAACAAAATTTGTCGATAAAAAAGCGCGAAACACATTTCGAACCGAACACTGATTTTGGTAATAAAATTCAATGATTTGCAAGCGTTGCTCGTTAGTAAGTCTATTCATGATGAAATGCCAAAGCATACTGAGCATCTTTCTCTTTGACACCATGTCTGAAATCCCGCGTGATCTGTCAAATACTAATGCATGAAAATCCTAACCTCAAAAAAATCACCCATTATAATATAAAATTTGATTCAAGTCTCTAGCGTTATTACTTCGTGAGATATTTATTGTTAACCCAAATTTTTTACCTTTTTTTTAAACTGCTATGGTAAAAAAAACCACAAACGCAATTTTTCTGAGAGCCCTTTTTGCATTTTTCTGCCTTATTATCTGTATAACAAAATTTATTTGAAGCCGACATCTCCACTGGTTCTTGAGCTATGGACGACGAAAAAAACTTCCGGAACGTACGGACGTACGAACGTACGTACCCACGCACGCAAAGACATCTCTCTAAAAATCTTTTATTTCTACTCTAGGGACCTTAAAACGTCGAGAAATGTCAAAATTTTCAATTCGACAAATCGGACCCATTACAATAACTTCCTATGGGAAGTTAATATCCACTTTTTTAAAAAGGCATCACCAAAAAATGTCAATTCTTGTATAAATCAAGTACATCGAATTAGGATTGTGGTGGAAAAGGTACTTGAAGAAAAACAAGATGTTGCTCAAGCATTTGATGGTCACTTGAAGCTTCAGAACTGCTTTGCATTGTTACTTTCTGAGGTAGTAGGTACTAAAAAATACTGGAATCATATGCTACAAAACGACTCTTTAGAGTAAGGAACGGTCAAAATCGCTCGAAACTAAAGATATTAGAAGACGGTGTACCGCAACGAAGTGTCCTAGGACCAACCTTATATTTTTTCTATACAAGGGACATTCTAGTGGATATCAACACTATCAAGACCATCTTTGCTGATAATAATGGAATATTGTTGTCAGAAAGAATCTTTGGAAAGGCTACACAACAATTCCAAAATGAAGTTGATAAAGTAAGAGTTTCGACGCGAAAATGTCGTAAGCTTCACAAACAAAAACATTTGTCCCAAATTCTATAAAAACTAAAAAAGTACTTTACTTGAATACCTTGAAATGACTTTGGATGCAAAACCTAAATGGAAAAGGCACGCATCAAAAATAAAAGAGAAGGGCTAATTTTTTAGTATCTACAGAAGAATTTACTGATTAATAGGAAAGAAATCCGACCTATATTTCTAGAACAAACTAAACAAGTACTGAAACCCTTTTGGAATTATGGCATCCAACTATGGGGCTGTACAAAAATAAAAAAAATTCTGAACTTATTTAAAAATTCCGAATTAAAGTACTTCAAAACAAAATTTAAAATAATTCATTAAAAGTCAAACATTGGTATTATTTTTCCACTAAGAGGTTTCATTTTGAATAGTCTGCAACTTTTACATTAGATGCTGAAATTATAACATAACATTTGACAAGTAAAAACTCTTAAATTTATAAACACTTTTAAAAATCATTACAAAAATGTTGAACATTTTGCAATGATAGTTAAAAATTTGGTAGGAAAAGTTTCTTTTTTGAATTTAGTCTATAAAAGTTGCTAACCATACAATAAGCTTTTTGTTAGACTAAGATTAACTTTTTTCATTGAAAATAAATATTAAGGTAAAGAGATTTAAGGTGCCATATTTGAAGAAAAGTCAATTAAGATTCTTTAGTTCGAAGGCCGAGAAAACTGGTTGACACAATTGCAGGACATATTTTTTGACATCTTCATTAAATTGACTGTCAAAGGGCAATATTTTGTTATTAAATTTTAAAGAACTTTTGAACAACTTCTATTAAACGTTCTGAATTATCCGCTAAAAGAATATTTTAAAAATTCATGACTATGGTGGCTCAATGAACTTTTGCTCTCTTAATAGATACGAGTATGTACTTATACGAAAAACTATTCTCACGCTATTTGCATAAGTATTCGCGACCCGTATAGCCATTAGTCCTTTGAAATATCTGTTTTCACGTTATATACTCAACTCATACAGATAAGCAGAGAGGTGTTTTGAAATGTATTAACATATTTATAATGTTAAGACCCGTCATACTCAAAGGCATTAAAATCCTTTTGGTCTTGGTCTTATATAGTGGAATATCCAAATGACCGCATGGACCATACGACCATCCTGATGGTCATAGTCTAAAATACACATAATACCCGGCATATCGTTGTTTCCGTCATAGTTTAGTCATATACATATAGATATATAGCTAAACATTATTATGAAAACTTAGCAGGACATTAATTCCTGCATCTGGTGTAAGTATATACGTATATCCGTGAAACTATGGTTACGCGGCGGCGGCGGTGACTAAACTCTCTCTATGACTATGAACCAAGCAAAGCAGTAAAGTTTTCCACCATATAGTAAATCAAAGGACGAAATATCCTTCCTTGGTATTTTGATATAAACATAAATATACACTTTGTTACTAGCTTTCTCTCTCTCTCTCTCTCTTTCTGGGTGTTTATGAATCGCTAAACTGAAACTATGAAACTATTATAATGGAGGTACTAGTATATGTGTGTTTGTATTTACTTGTTTAATGCTCAACGATTATGTTGATGCCAATGACAGTATATGAGCTCAAAATTATGATAACAACGTCATAAACGACTATAGCGACGCCGGCCGCCATCAACATTGCCATCGCCATAGCTGCCACCGACAACAACGCGATGGACAAATATACGTTACAATACGTATAACTCAAGAAGGGGAAGGGATGAGGGGGTGTGGTGTTAAAGGATATGATAATAATGATGAATTTCGTATAAATGGTTATTATTATGTTTGGCTATGGCATTACAAACACTTGAGTGATTTTCAACTCACACCATCAATAAACTACGAATGTATATATGAATGTAGGTATAAACTTAACATCATATTTCTTGGTCCTTATTTATTTTATCATCGTAAATTAATCTCCATAATGTTTGGCATACACAACACAGTCACACACTTATTCATTTTACGGATTTGCTATTTGAAGCAATAAATAAACTGACTAAAGGATAGCAAACAGTGCTGTTTTAAAAAAAAAAAAACTATAATGATCCTTAAACAGAGTTTTAAGATGAAATTTAACAAATTTAATGTTTTTTTTAAATCAAACATTTAATTTTTCCGGAACTTCAGTCCTCTCAAGACCAATTATTCTGAGTTAATATATTTTAAACTTTAGAAAGTCTTTTGAGAGCCTGGAAGTACTGATCAAGTATTGCTCGAATACTTTCGGTCTTAAGCACTTTGTATTAAGGTTTTCTTATAAGAGGTTTCATTTTGAATATCCCTCAATTTGGGCACGAGTCACATTTGAAGCTGGTATTTTGTTGACATTTCACAAGTAAAATTACGCTATTGCCAAAACTTCAACAGTGCATTTAAGCTTTTAACATTCACTACAAAAAATGGTCGTGAAAGATAAGGTATGTGACAATTCCTCACCAGTAAAATTCAAAAGTTTATTGCAAAGCCTATATTATTGAAAATATGGGACTATGCACTACAAAAATGAAGTGATTTTTTTTTCAAATTTCGCAAAATTTTGTTCAATTAGATTTAATAAAAAAAAATATTTTTTTGACAAAATTTTGTCACCTCACTGTAGACATATGTAGTTAATTGTATCTGCACTGCATAATATGTGTACAAAACATATAAATTTATACACTGAAGAACTTTTCGGCATTAGCGTTGTATAATGCGTGTAATGTTTATGATGAACAAACACAAGGCGAATAATTAAATAAACATAAAAACTCTTTATGGGATGGATGCGATAATATTCACTATACCCTATACGCTACCCCCTATTATCCAAGCCTAAGTAAAGGTATAAATATTCATCTTTACAAATATGACAGATATTATATGTATGTATGTAATGTACATATTATAATAAAAAGGACCAAAACAACACATCCTCTACAAACTAATTCGCATTAAATATGAGAAAGGGTAATTCAGGCGAACCGATAACTCTAGAAAAACCCGTCGTAGTCGTCCTTGACGTCGCTCGTGTCGGTTCTAAAAAGTAACTGGTGCGTGGAATGACGTATTTGATGATGATTACGGGCTAACACAGTAAGACAAAAAAGGAAAGTGCGGGTGATGGTGTTGGTGGGGGTGGGTTTGAGGAACGGCATCGGCGACGGGTGGGCGGGGGGCGGGTGGCGGCGGACAGGAACGATGATGGCAGAAAATCACAAAACTTAGTCAGAAAAGTTAAGTCAAATGAAAACTCATAGATAAGAGTAAAAGATAATTTTCTGAAGAATTGCGCAAGTGAAATTCCCGTTTAGGAAATTACATCGAACAAGAATAAGAAGAAATTTCTATTCTGTGTTGTTGTAAGTAAAAGTAAAGTAAAGTAATAGCCACTGGCATTTTATGTAGATATATACACTATACACAGTTAGGTATGTAGCAAAAATGGTAGCGGTAGACACGGAATTTCCCGCAATAGCGAAATTCTGCCATCTGTATCTGATTTGGGATGGATATAATAATACGCTAAAGATTGAATAAGACCAAGGCATAAGCAGAATTCTTAATGATAAACCAAAAGAAATGGACTTAGGTTAAACGTTGTTATAGGAATTTTCTTCAGCTTCTTCTTCTTCTTCAAAAATAAAACATACAAAAAAAATTAAATTAAACATTTATATTAGGTTTAGATTAAGGTATATAAAACCAGAATGTGTTTAACTTGAATATATATGTATGTGTATATGTATTAAGATACCTTTATATGACCTGTGTTTGAGTTTACCTACCCTTGAGGTAATTGAAAAAGGGTTGAAAAGGAAAATTCATGATAGTTTATTATTCATTTAAGTTAAACTTGTGAGCCATGCCAAAATTGAAATAATGTTGATTTGAAATTCTTTAGATGATAGCTTAAGTTTTCGTGGAATGATGGCCAGAAGCTACAGTTACCAAAAACCTAAATTTAATGTTATTTGTTGATGCGGGTGAATAGTTGTTGAACACAACAAAAAAAAAAACTTTAGGTACAAGAAGGTACATATATACAAAAAAGGTTTTAAGTTAAATAAAATTAATACCTTATAATAGGAAATAATAAAAACATCAACAGCTAAAATGGGTTAGCATATTTTGAGTTTTTACATTGTTTTGTTGGATTTTTAAAACTAGACTAATTCAAAAACAAAAAATAGGGATGAAGAGGTTCTTGAACAAGGAAAGAATTTGAATTTGAATAAGATTTAAATTCTCAATTTTCGAAAACCCTTCAGCATAGATCCAACTGAATTTGAAGAATTTATAGTTGACTTGAATATTATCAATAAAGTGCGTCAGCAGATGCACATTTGGTTTGAATGTCTATAAATTTTCTACATTCGTGCAGTGCGGCTGAACAAAAGTAGAACGGTGAAGAATTCTTAGAAGTACGGCATTGATTTTCAACTGACGTCAGAATAAGCTACACTAAAAGTTAAAACGAAACGGAATCACGTTATTTCCATGACACTCAAAAAGTCAAGACAGCCACTAATTGATAGAATCCTGTCCTGATCGAACCACGCATATTTTAATTGTTCATATTATTGACTTGTTATGGGCATATGACTTCAGAAAACTCTTCCAATGAAGGACTAGTCTAAATACTAAAGCTAAGCTTCATTTTAAGTCTTTCATACAAATTAGGACTGAACAAGAAAAGGATGCCGAAGAGACTTTTGCTAGTCTCTTTTTGGTGGCGGTATCGGTCTCGTGATTTTTCTCTAGAATAGTTTAATTTGCAGTTCCGTCTAGCCCAGGTTTCAATTTAAAAATTAAGTTAAAGGTTATAAGTTTTAATACATGTATGTTTAGTTTTAATAATTCCTCCATAAAAAGGTTGAGTTGCTTTTTTAAGATACTTATATGTACATATGTATACCTCAAAAAAATTTGACAGTTTGTGACTCGAAATTTGACCAAAAAATTATTTTTTGACGTTTAAATCATTTCAATCTTTTTTCTCCCAAATGTTAAAGAGAATAGATGAGGCTTTTTTTATTAAAAGGTTAATTTTAAATAGTCCACTATGAGGAAAGCTATCACTTTTGAAGCTTTTATATTTTTACATTTTGACAACAAGTAAAACTTTTGTAGTCAAATCGAATCCAAAAATTCTCTTCTCAGAATTTTGAAAGAAATAATGACACATTTTTATTAGAAGTTTTGTTTTCCTTAAAAAAATTGTAAGTTTTTGAATTTTTAGTTACTGTGGCGTAATGGGTAGTGCGTAGGAGGTCTTGGGTTCAATCCCTGCCCACGTCATTTAAAGTTTTTTTTTTCACGGGTACGAGGAATTGACAAATCCTCTAAGAGTCATTCTTGTCATGTAAAATTGTAAAGTGCTTTTTCAAATTAGCTGTTCGAATTCAGCTTAAAACTGTAGGTCCCCTCCAGACCTGACAACATTACTCGCACACAGGAATGGTTGAGAGTTGTAAGTCACTAGGCACTAGTTCTCAAGGGACTGTTGCCCCACCTAATTTATTTACTAATATTATGGGAACTTTTGAGGTATGAGAAATGTCAATTTTGGTGTGATAAATGTCACTAATAATTAGAAACTTGTGAATCAGTAAACAAAAAGATCATAAAGGTTTTTGTTGCGGAATAAATTGTTCATCATAGTGGGTATTAATACAATTCCAATAATACCTAAATGCAAATAAGAATAATAAAGGCTTGAAAAACATTAAAATCTAATTAGTCTTTTAAGTAGACACCCCTGCAGTATAGAACCTATAATTTTATTTTAACTTCTACTCTAGGGATTTTATTTACATACCAAATAAAACTCGTACACTTATGTATATTTTTCGTCAATGTCAACGATTTTAAATAATTTCTACCCTTATATATATTATTCAACTCCGACAAAGGATATAAGGTTCTATTCTCATCTAACTCAAATTATTCCTATAGTAATAGTTAACAATAGAACATAAGCAGATGAGATGAATAAGAAGAAATATAAGTAGGTATATTCTTATTCATCCATATATACAGTTTCCAAAACTCATTTGATGTTTCTCTTTGTGAGATTTTATTAAGCTCTATATATAGTCGTACAAATGTGTTTGTATATATTTTTTGAAGTCATACATGCCACTCCAATTTATGTCCAAATATAGAAGTCTGACATCAACACAAGACATTCTTCTCTTCTTTGTTGATTAAACTTCAACTCTATACAACAAAAGTTCATCGAACCAAAGAAAAGCGTTTTTGCCGCTGACATATGTACCAAAAATAAGAAAACCAAAAATTCACTCACACATAGAATAGAAAGGAGCAAAATAATGACAAAAAAAAACTTTGAACAATAGACAGAAAACTATTTTGTGTATTTGGCGTTAAACATACAACACTCAAAAAGGAAGAAAGCAAAGAAATCACAGAAAATGTTCCTTAAAAGTTTTAACCTACTACTCTCCTTTTAACTCTATACAAACCTACATACACGGAGATACATACATATATACAAAAAAAATGTTTTTAATTTTTATTTGTATTTTTTGTTCGTCCTTATTTTACGAAGCAGACGATATTTATGTATCCGCATGAGGAATGAAAATGTCAATTACCATCATTCAGTGTAGGAGGTCCTTATAGAAGTTTCTTTATCTTGTGAGTATGTGTGTAGGTTTCCTTTTTTTAATTTCCTTGTTCTAGTGCTTTTTCTTTATAGAAGTGTTATTCCTTGAACATAGCATGAATTCGTATAACAAGAAAGTTGGGATTAAATTAGAAGAAACATGTAGGGTAACATTTCTTTGAAAGGTGTATCTAATCCTTAAAAACTGACTTATAACGTCATTTATGATGTAAGCAGACTTAAAGACACAAAATAATATGATCAAAATCTTGAAGGTTTTCATATTTAACGCCTATAAAATGAATTTTCTATCTACACTAATATTTTAAAGAGGAAAGATTTGGATTGTTGTATGTAACGAATAAACTCAAAAAGTACTGGACCGATTTTAATAATTCTTTTTTTTTATTAGAAAGCTACATTATCACTGAGTAACATAGGCTATATTTACTACTAGATTAATATAGAAATCTTAAGAAATTCCTATTAAAACCAACCTAAGCAAGGTGTAAGAAATTAGACATAAAATGTCTTTCATCGCATACGCTGCGAAGATTATTAATGATAGGACAAAAAAATGTTCGACAATATCTACAACTACACTAATGTTATAAAGAGGAAATATTTGTATTTTTGTAAACTAAAATAAACTAAAAAAGTACTGGACCGATTTTAATAATTCTTTTTTCATTAGAAAGTTACATTATCTGTACCTATTTATGTCTACCCGTGCAAAGCTGGGACGGGCCTCTAGTTTTAAATAATTTAAGAAAAAAGAAAATGATAAAAATATTTGTATTGGAAATGTTTCAAAAGGTTTTAAGGAATATCGTCCCTAGATTATGGAGTGTACCAATTGCATTTTTCTTAACATTAATTTGGTTTTCCTGCACTCCTTAAAAATATAGTTTAAAAAGTTAAAAACATTCATACAAAAAACTGTTACGAGCCAACCTATAACTGAGTCTTTGAACATTTAAAACATCATTGAAAATTCTTTAGGTCTGCAATTTAGAAAGAAAAACTCTCAGATGAAGCAATCTTCAGCTTCATGAACAACATTAAAAACATTGCAGCATGACGTGTTATTAAAAAAAACTAGAACAACTTGGTTTTCATTCTCAATTATTGAAATGGCTAGATCAATATTTAACAGATCATACGTAGTTTGTGAAATTGGATGTTAAAAATTAAAAAGAATTTATAGCTTTTTAGGGGTTCCACAAGGAAGCCATCTCGGGCCACTTTTGTTTGTTCTTTTTATAAACGACCTTCCCGACTGTGTAAAATTTTCTGAAAATTTTACTATTTGCTGACTATTTGAAAATTTACAAACGTATCAATTGTCCATGTCCACTTGATTGCAATCTTTTGCAAGATGGCCTCAATTGTATTTGACAACAACTGCTGTGGTTGTTCTAGTTTTAAGTACTTTATAGGTAGAATAGGTAGTTTAAGTTAGTTTTAAGTTTTATTTAAGGACCTAACTTTAAGTAGTTTTTAAGTAAAAATAAAAAAGGATATTGATATTAGTTTTTTTTTAAATTTTTCTAATAAATATAAAAATAAATAAAATTTAATTGAAGTAAAATAGATCTTAGGGCCGAAAGGCTAAGTTTTACTTAGAGTGTAAGTATGGGACCAGTAAGTTAGTTGTAAGTTATGGTTAATTAGGCTTGTTTTATGAATTTTTGTCTAGCTAGGTTTAAGATTGAAGTAATAAAAATTAATTTAAAAAAAAAAGAAAAAAGTGCGTTGGACTGTCATGCCAGAGGTCTTGGGTTCGATCCCTGCCTATGTTATCTGAACTTTTTTTCACAGGTACTGCCTCTTGCGAGGAATTGACAAATTCTCCAAGAGTAATTCTTGTCATGAAAAGTGCTTTCTCAAATCAGCCGTTCGGATTCGGCTTAAAAACTGTAGGACCCCTCCATCCCTGACAACAGTACTCGCACCCAGGAATGGTTGAGAGTTGTAAGTCACTAGACCCTAGTTCTCAACGGACTGTTGCGCCACACAATTTATTTTTGTTATGCGATGTAATTAACTTACAATGGAGTAGAGTAAAGTTTAAAAATTTCTTTGTAAATTTGTAAATTATTTTACTATTTATTTAAGTTTATATTTATGTAGGTATTTATTGATTTTTTGTATATAAACATAATAATTAAGTATTTTAGTCTAAAAGAAATTGTACTCTATAAATGGAATAAATAAATAAACTACAGACTATTGTATTATTTAAACTTTATTTTTTGTGTTCATACTTCTTAAAGTATAATGTTGTTTTAAAGGATTAAGATTCTAAGGACACCAAAGAGAAGTTGAATTGAAAAAAAAAAAAAAAATTGTATATGTATTTCAGTGTATGACAGAAAAACAGCAAATACATTTTCTTAAGTTTCTGTTAATCCAATTAAAGCTCTCAATCATCTTAAAACCTTCTTCTTTCAAAGTTCTAAATATAAACCATCTATATAAATTAATATTAAAAATCTCTCAAAGATTAAAACTTACTTTACCTTTTGCAAGCACTATAAACCATGTTAAATGCACATGATGAACATTAAGCTTTTAGCTAGAAATATAAAGTAACATTTTGTGCCAGATATAGCTTTGAAAATCTTTTGAAAATATTTTACCTTTTCAATTTTCAATTTATGTTGTACCTATAAACTTAATAATTTTATCTGCAATTTTCAAATTTTCCGCATCAACGCTATATTCATGGATAGTTTGTATATATCTACGTTTCATTTTTAATTGAATTCATGCGTGCATCTTTAGCGAGCTTTTTGACGCGTACACACAAACGCAAATATTCTTCACATTAAAGCCACTCTATTATGTTTCATTATATATAGCTTATAGTTTTGCGAATTTAAAAATCTACTTTTCAAAGTTTTAACCGTGCGTTGTCGTCGTTGTCAACGTGTCGACAAGTTCCATTTTATATGAATTCTTTTAGAAATTCCTTATTAATATTTTCACTTGAAAGTTCAATTAAGGCATTGAAACATTTAAACGCTGTAAAACTTTATCACGAAGAAAAAATCGTATCGCTTCTTTTTTAGCAGAATTTTTCACTTACGAAAAGTACTTGTATTACGCAACAAAAATTACTATCTCACTTTACGTAACGTATGGTTTAGTGATGGTGGTGATGGTGATTACTTTATGAAAAAGAAAAACGAAATATGAGAAGATTTTTTTTTTCCGATTTATGAGTGAAAGGAAATCATTTGCTGATCCTTTTAGCATAAGGGATGTGGAAATATCACATACATAATAAATGACAAACTCACAATTTTTCTGGCACGTTATATCCAACAGAGACTTAGGTTTGGCTTTGGGCTGGCATCAGGGCATCAAGGAATGAGTTGAGTTTTGTATCTTTTTCTTTAGGGAAAATGAATGAAAATCTCATTAGCAGTTCTGTAACAGGAGTATTACGTAATGAATGTGGTATGCAGAAATCTTGATGTTCAATGTCAATCAAGACATCAGAAAAATTGCCAGTTTGGGTAAATCCTTGTTTTCGATTTCTGAACATGTTTTGCGTGTCTACTTTTATTTTTTTTTTTGGTAGGTGGTATATTCGTACACAAGAAAATAAGAAAAATAATTTTCGAATCGATTTTCTTACTTGTGGTTTATTTTTCTGAATCATTTAGTAACTAAAGGTATGAAAAATAAGCTTTTTCTGTTTTTTGAAAAATGAATTAAGTCAGTCATGGAAAAAATTACACTTTCAAAACCTCAAAAACACTCCTTTATCTTTTGATTCTAATAAATTTTCAAGACTTTCATCATCATATGCTTCTTCTTTGTTGATAGTACTTATAAACAGGTATATATCTATCAACCTTGCTTTATAATGAAAAGTCCATGTGATTTATGGTAGGATATGAGTTGCAACTTACATACGCGTTAAGAAAAGTTATATTTTAGCTATCCTTTATAAACGCTAAACCTCCTCCCACATTTAGCTAATGCCATTCTATATCTATGTATATACAAAATTCAAAGGGTAAGAAATCACTTAGGTAGAGAATTTGAAATCACATACATATGTATGTCATTGACAGATGGTGTGCGTGTTAATGCAAACAATTTATCTTCCAGAAGACCAAGACCATGTTTTCTCATTTTCCTGTTTTTTTTTTTTGTTTGAGTTGGTTTTTCTTAAAAATTGATTTGTCATTTTACTTCATGTGTGTAAAATGAAGGATACTTTTGTGAATATGTGAATTTATTTATGTATGTATTCAGGATTGTGAGTTATACTAATGATTATAGATTATACAAGGACTAAACTTTTGAGGAGAGACAAATGTTTTGACGGGAATTTTAAGACCAAATTAACTTTTTGGTTTCTTCTAAAAAGTTTCAAGAGTAATCGAGGGGGCGAGTTTTTACACATACATACATGAAATTAAGTGTGGAATATGATATCATTCAAATGCCCTCCTCGGCTTCTTACGGTGGCACGGATCCAAGTGGTCCAATTTTCAATGACTCGTCTGCATAGATCCGGCTGAATTTGAGCGATGGCCTAATGTTATGTTCACATTTAGGGCATCAGTCGATTGTGGTTTATTTGCATAGACCTGCGACTTCAAGAAACCCCACAGGAAAAAGTCTATTGAAGTCAAATCGCATGACCTTGGTGGCCAATTGCGAGAGATAACCTTACCCTCAAATCGTTCATGCAAAATATCAATCGTGGCGTTTGCTGTATGGCACGTAGCGCCGTCCTGCTGGAACCACATGTTGTCTAGGTCCATATGGTTCTATTTGGGCCATAAGAAATTAGTTATCATCCTTATGTAGGGCTCGTTGTTGACTGTTGACGGTGACCGCCTCACTAATGTCTTTTTTTTTGAAAAAAATACGGACCAATTACCCCGCCGCCGCCGGCCCGAAATCCAAACCAAACGGTAACTTTTTGAGGATGCATTATCATCTGGAGAACCTCGCGTTGGTAAGTGTCGTCTCATTCAGCCATTCATCCAAAAATGCGCCTCGTCACTACAGATGATTTTTCGGCCACAATTGTGGTCCTCTTCCAAACGATTCGAAGCCCAGTCAGTAAACAAACGGAGTTGTCTATGGTCATGAACTTTGAACTCCTGGGTCAGTTGGATCTTGTACGGGTGTAGGCCCCCAAGTCCCGACGAAAAATTCGCCAAGTTGAAGTCTGCGAAAGACTAGACTGCCTCGGGTTCTGCTGATCACTTTCAAGGACCGCAGCGATGTTCTCGGCCGATCTTGCGTTCCTCGAACGTACGGGTGTTAGCTGTATGTTTACTGAACCGGTCGTCTTAAATATGGCCACAAAAAATTGAAGAGTCGACTGTGAAGGGCGCCCACGTGTACCGCAAAATTGAAGCAATGCAAGCAACGTTTGCGTTAACGAACACTCATTTTGAAAACAAAGTTTTATCATTTGAACGTGCTGTTCAATCATGTAACTTGCCATGATGATTTGGCATAAACAAATGAATAAAATCAAAAGATTTGACAGATGTCATCAAAACCAAATAACCGCCACGGGACAAAATAATCTTACCGCACCAATTGAAAAACCCTTTATTTACGGCTGTATGTCCATAACTTCACGTATCCCTAAGACCTTGAATCAATTGTGAAGCATTGGCATAGATCTTATCTTTCATGTCTTACCAAAGAAAAACATATTTGTTAGACAAAATTGAGATTGAAAAAAATAAAATGATTCATCCAAATCATTATTTTTGAATTATAGCCATGAAAAAAACATCACTGAAGATGATTTCGATGAAAATCTGGATCTTTTGGTAAAGTTTTTGGACATAATTAGCAAACATACGACTTTGGTAGCTATTGACCGGCTTAAGTTCTTGGTACGAAACTTCAAACACCATAATATTAAAGTAATGTCGTTTGTTGAATGCATAATTCAAAACATCGACAAAGTTTTCTCCAAAACTACTACTACAACAATATTCTCAAACGTTTGCACCACTTGCAATATTGACGGAGGAATACCGAGAAAGGGCTTCAGATTTTACTTAGCAACACTGCAAAATATTCTCCAGTTTTATAGTGAATTTAAACAAATTCAAGGAATTTTTTAAGTGTGTATTATTCGCTGATTTTCACAAAAGTCAAAACATGACATCTTTGAAAATTGCAACAGTGGCCTATTCAAAACCCCTTATTGGAAAACCCAATATATTGGTAATTTATAATTTTTATTTGTTTTTCTTTATTCAAGTCTATCGATTAAAATATCCTTGAAATCCTTCATTAATTGGTTAATATTGATTTCACAGCTTGATGATTGAGAGCTCTTTACTAATTGACTTTTTTAAATAAATGAGAAAATTTATATATAAATTACTATTGTAAATAATTTTACAAAAAAGTTATCTCGTTATTTACGTCACTTAATTTTCCAATAAACTCATACAAATATTTGTATTGTTTGTAATTATTTTCTTTGTTTTCTTTTGTTTTTGTATTTGATCACCAAAAAAAAAAACAATAAAAAAGTCTAAAGACAAATACTTGACACACACAAGTAAAAAAAAAAATATCTTTTTGTTCGTTTTATTTTTTAATGTGAACAGAATGACATACATTGTCACATAGTGTGTACTTTTTTAAATTCGTTTCATTGCTAAAACAGAAGAAGGACAACACACTTGAAATTAACGACGACGACGACAATGAGGAGCATCAGGATGAAAGGACAACGACGACGACGAACGACGAACGTCGACTACGACTACAACAACTCTGCGAACTACGACTATGCCGAATGGTATAGGTACCTATCCTAAGTGCACTTAAAGCTGTATGCTCCAGTTTACTCTCATTTGTATTTTTTGTGATTTTCTGAGAAGGTCCTTGGTTATAGCCATCATCATCATCATCCTCGGTCGCTAGTCGGTGTATGGTTGTCGTCGTCAGTGTTGGGTCGGTTTTGATGGCATGATGATGATGATGGTGTTTGCTTTGAGGTGTTTATCTTTGACTTAAGCTTTAAATGCATGAAGCCAGGTGAAAATTGAAAATAATACTTTTCAGTTTATATATACACTTACATATATGTATACACATTTATATTCACAAAGAAGGTACCTAATATAAAGGTGTAAGTAGATTTCCTCTATGCCATTGTCATTGTTAAAGAAACAACACGACGAGCGACCGAGCTACGCAATGATGATGATTTGAGAATTTTATTATATATACTTTTTTTATTTTGCGAACATTAAGATAAAGGTCTTTTGAATGACTTGAAGAAAAGTTTTGGGTTAAAGTTTAAACACAAGCATTAAACATTAAAATGAAAAGAGTAAAAAGGAAAAGTGTTACAACATTCCAATGGAACTACATGGAGTATACTTACCTTTTTTTTTGTTTGGTTGAATTTATGGAAATTTAGAGAAAATTAATTTTGATTAATGGATTTTGTTTTAAGAGAGTACAAATGTTCAATCTTAAAGGGGAAATTGATTTAAAAAAAACACACACACACCTGTCCACCAAAAGTATTATTGGAGGCATAAAAGAGTCCAAAATAAAGATTTTACTTCTTATCATTTTCAATCTGTGTCAATAGAATATAAGCCTATAAGGATAAACTAAACTCATCTTTAAGGTCTTTTTCAATAGCTTTAAAAATAATCTGTTCAGCAGATTGTGAATGAAAAGTGTGAATTCTTGCCATTTCTATCATTACTCGTAACAGTAATGAATTAGAGTTTTAAGTCACTAGGAACACTGGTTCTCTTATGAATTGTTAGATCACGAATTTTAATATAATTTTATTCAAGCCAATAGAAGCATTTTCGATTGGGTTTTGAATGTTTACTATTCATGTGCTCTAAAATCAATGACAAAATTGTCAATGCAAGGACATTTAAGTTAGAACGAAGACCACTTGCAAATAATAAATTCTTATTAACAAAATTCCGAGTTTGGGATCAATGAAGGATACAAAACAGCCCCAAAGGTTGTCCTATTCAAGAGGAGAGGAGTTTATCAGAAAAGTATCAATTTTGTGGTTACACAGTTTGATGCCTTTTAACTTTTATTATCATTGGTTTTGCTAGAATATGTATAAGTTTACGTAAGGTGGACAAACTAAAAAATTTAGTTTTTCGTTGAAATATATGACCAACTCATAAAAGCTTCAGTTCAAAAATGAAGGTCGTTGAATGTAATCCACAATATTTTTTTTTGTAAAGTAAGGACTAATGCAAATGGTATCTATAAAAAAAAATGTAGAGTCCTTGTTTTAAGCATAAATTATTCTTAAAAAGAACAGATAAGTGTTTGCACCCCATTTTAATTTTTACTGATGTAAATATCTTCCTCCATTTCTGGTAAGTTGCTCATAAACTTCTTATATCTAAAAATTCTTCAAAATATGCAAATTTGTTCCTTTGAATTATTTTTAGAATTTATGATGGCCTTGCAACATCAATATTGAGCTTTTATAGAAAAACGCATCTTTTGTATAAATTCTTTTTTCTCATTTTTCCATATATGTGTATGTGTATATACAAAAATAAGTAAATAAAATACTAAAATAAAAATTAAAAACTAAAATACATAAAATACTGAAATAAAACATTCAGGATTATTTATATATACTTAAGTAAGCTTAAAATGCTTCCTATACCACTCACTAACCTGCTTTAAATATGTCACAAGATTATAGAAAAAAAAAGCTATTTAAAAAAATGTTTAAAAAAAAACAGAAAAATTAACATAAACTTAAATAAAAACCAATGTTGACTTCTACTATATATACTCTCCATGTAAACTAAATTCTATGTATAAATATTTCTAAGCCGATCATAACCAAAGTGCACTTCACATGAAGAAAAAGTTAAAAATAAAATAAAAACATCTGTAAAACATTTTTCCAAGGATATGCAATAAACAAAACAAACATACCTATGTACATTGTACATACAAAAAGGAGTTTTACGTATATACATTTTTACATATATTTTTAACATAATATGCATATAGATATATACAGATGTGTGTAAACATATTCTTCCTCACTTTTTTTTTTTTCTTTTCATTCTAAACTGAAGCCTCAGGTTTTCTGCAAAATCTCTGCATAATCCTTTGCCAAAAAAAGAAAACAAGCCCAACACACACTAAAAAAATCAAAAAATGGCTTTTTATGGTAAACTCAGTTTTATCTCATGTTATTGCATCGGTTTTACATGCAAAAATTTCCATCGCATCCTTAAAACATACATATGTATAGATATGTGTGGAATCATCATAGAAAACACCGCTACACAAAAATGCATTCATGAAGAAGCATACGTGTCAGGATATGAAAGTAGGTAGGTAGATAGGGAGGATCTGGATATGGAGCAGAAAAAATCTACCAAACAAAGCTGACAGTCAAAAACTAAACACGAAACGAACCCCAAAAATAAAAAAAAAATAAGGACAAAAAATACTGCCAACCTTCATCATGTGTGAGAGTGTGTCTGTCTGTGTAGATATAGGTAGATTGTGAATTGTAAAACTTAGTGCCATTGTCATTTTGAATATAAATCTAGAATCATGTCACATTTTATTTTTTTTTTGTTGTTGCCTGAATTTATTTACCTACCTAGAAGAGAGGCGAGCTCGTGGCATACGCTCCTCTGGAAATTGAAAATAAACTTAAAAAAAAAACAAACTATTTTTAGTCCTTTGATTTTTGCGTATAAAATCAAGACCAATAAGAGGATGAAAATCAAATTCAGCATGAAGCTGCGTGTGTGCCATAAAATGGAGGATAATGCAGGATGCACCACACAAAAATAATTTTTTGGTTGGTACTCGTATGTTTGACTTCGAAAATAGTTACATTCAATTTTGGTATAATTTTATTTGACATATTAACAGGATTTTTATGTAGTTTACCATAAAGTGATTTGAACACACAAAAAGACTGCGAAAGAGAAGAGAGTTTGATTTTATCAAATTTTGTGGTACAGCAGATGTTAAATAGAACATATTTTTCAGAATATCAGACAGTTTTTGAAATCTTATGGCACATAATTGGATACGTCAAGTCAAAGTCGTTGCAAATATCTGATAGTGTGGTTTTGAAAATTGGGCTACGGTGAATAGAAAATAAATGGTTTTATTTTGAATTGTTCATTATTGGGGAAGTGCGTTCTTTTGAAGCTGTCATACTTTGAAATTTGAATTAGTGAAAACTTCACCATTTATAAGAAAAGAACGAAGCGACGCATTCAAAAAGATATATAATTCACATCAAAAAGGTACAAAGTTTGCATTCACAGTTCAGAAAACTGGCGCACTTGTGAGTAGTTGGGAAGCACAACCAAGCTTTTAAGGTGAAAAAACTGAAACTAGTGAAAGAATTTGATCTGTTAGTACAAGAATGACGTGAACCTCAACAATCGAAACCTGGTTCTTTGCTCAGGGACACTTCAGAATATTGCTGCTATAATCTGTAGTGTCGACGAACTTCCACGTTTGTGATTTCTCGACCAGCTGTGGAATTATGCATTCCACAAACAACTTTACACCGTGTTCTGTAAGAAGACTTAGTTCTTGAGAGTTCTCAGTCGGCCACTAACAATGTCACATTTTTCGCTTTTGCTCAGGGACACTTTAGAATATTGCTGCTATAATCCGTAGTGTCGATAAACATCCACGTTTGTTGATTTTTCGCCTATCTGTTGAATTATGCATTCCACAAACAACTTTACACCATTTTTTGTGAGAAGACTTATATAAGCTTTTTCAATTCAACCAACACAAGTTTTTGAGTCAGTGGGCAATGTCGCATTTTTCGCTTTTTCGGTCGTTGAAATGCATCATTAAAATGATCTGAATCTTCATCGAAAATTGAGGAACACTTTTGATTTATTAAGCACGTTAAAATCCTAACGTTACAGGTAATTATAAATATAAATACATAACTATAACAATAAAAATGAATGTATTATATATAAAAAAAAAAAAAAAACTAAATTAAATTTCTAATTTGCAAAATTAACGAAAAATCTAATTTTAAACTGTTTTGATTTAATATTTACGTTGACAGAGTCAATTAAGTTATAATGTTTATTAAAAATATTAATTAACTGATTAATCGGACTGTTAGACCCATAGTTCGATTTGCTAAAACTGGGACGTAATGGCAAACTAGTTCTTAACCCAACACGGGCCGCGTTAAAGTTCAAACGACCCAAAACTGAGAAGGAGGAAATAGATCCATTCATTAATCCAACGATGAAGCAAAGCTGTAAAAACTCTCTATGAGCAGAAAGGGATGGGATATTCAAGAGAATTAGGTTCTGAGGGTAGGAAGGCCATTCAATTAAATTTGACCGAGGAAGAAATCGAAGGTAAAACTTTATGAATTTCTTTTGGACACTTTCAATTCTATTTGTGTGAACATTGTAATAAGGGGCCCATATAACACAGCCATATTCTAATACAGATCTGGCAAACGAAAAAAATAGACATTTAATTACGAAGGGATCACGGAACTCACTTCCAAAACGTTTAATAAAACCGAGTGATCTATTAGCTTTTTTGATTATTGAATCGTAGTGATCAGTAAATGATAACTTTGAATCTAGAATTATACCCAGATCAGAAAAGCTGGATTGGACGTGTAAACTAGAGGAGTTTAACATATAATCAAAAACAATGAAATCATGCTTGCGTGTGAAACGCATTGTCTTGCATTTGTCAACATTTAAAAATAAACGATTGTTGTTGCACCATTCCCAAAAACATAGTAGGTCATTTTGAAGAAGATTACAATCATTCAATGAATTTTTTTTCCGAAATATTTTAACATCGTCAGCGTACATTAATGAAGAAGAGTTTTTTAAAAAAGATGGAAGGTCATTTATGAATAAGACAAATAATAGTGGTCCCAAATGACTACCTTGAGGTACACCGGAGTTAACTACAAACTTATTTGAGTGATTATGTCTGAAAATTACACTATAATGTCTATCACTGAGGTAAGAAGACAACCAATTGATAAAAGAATCATTTAGTCCAAATCTTGACAGTTTATTTAGAAGAATACTATGATTAAGCTTGTCAAATGCAGATTTTTTTCAAAAGCGTCAAAACAGAACGTTGTGAATTCTAATAAATTAGTGACAGTTGATTTCTTTTTAACAAACCCGTGCTGATTTTCACTAATGATAGAAGAACAATTAAAAGATAAGACATCACAAACTAACAATTCGAACAATTTAGGTATAACAGAGAGTTTGGCTATGGGGCGGTAGTTAGTAACTAAGTGACTAGGACCTTTTTTATGAATAGGTTTAAGAAAAGCATATTTCCATAGATCAGGAAATGTAGAGTACTTAATTGAGTGGTTAAAAAGAATAAATAGTGGGTAAGATAAATGATTTGCACATTTTTTTAACATGAATGACGGTCGAAGTCGGCATTAAGGAGATTGACGAAAAGCCTCTCCATCCTTTATTTTTGATTTTGGTGTTTGAACAACACTTTTTCGCTTTTTCGGTCCTTGAAATGCATCATCAAAATGATTTGAATTTTCATCGAAAATTGAGACCCACTTTTACCTTGAAGTCTGCATTTGAGAGATTGATGAAAAGCCTCTCAATCCCCAAGGTGTTTATTTTTGTTTTGGTTTTTGAACATAACTTTTTCGGAAATGAGACTGTTGCAACTGTTATGAGGAATGGATTTCGATCACTTATGATAAATGATTGTTAGTCTTATAGAATTGGAAAATGTTGATGTGGATAACAATTGTTTTTTTTTTTTAAACATTGAAACAATCGCAATATTGAAAAAAAGTTTCCTCGAAGACGTAATCGTAATTGTCTACCGAGATCAAGTTATTTGACCCCTTTAAGCTTTTATCTTTAGAGCTACGTGTAAGCTAAGGTTTATGCCAATGTTCCACAATGGATTTAATACCTTTGAGATGGGACTCGTGAAGTTATCGACATACAGCAGAAAATGTTCGCATTGGTCATTGAAAATTTCATGAAAAGGAAATGGTGATCCAACCGCAGCTGTGGTGGCTGATATAATTTACTTTAAGAAATACTCTCTTTTTTGAGTCACAATGAAAGCTCTTATTGGAACAGCTAAAATATTGAAAATTTTAGATTGCATTTCATTTAGCTGTTATGCGATGTCTTTATGGCCTCAAATATCTGTCTTTTAAGTCATTTCTCGAAATGTTGTTATATTTCAAATAGTTTAAAAAATTCACTCAACTGATACTACTCTAAAATATCACCAGAAAATATAAACCTGTAGAGAAACTACTGAATTCGGATTCAGTTGAACCGAAAAAAGGAAAAGTAAATTTTAGGGTCACATCAATAACATATACATATACATTCAATAACGATGAATATGGTAAAATAGCAATTGATATGCATATACATACATACATACATTACATATGCATACTCTCAGATTTATATTTGACTTTTCCATAGAAAGAGTATACTATTTACTTTAACCTTTTTCCACACCAATAGATAAAGATATACAAAAAGAGTATGTTAAGGATATATCAAAAGTAAAAATAAATATTCCTATGTGTGTTTTATGGGTAATATTGTAAGAATAGAGAGGGTTTTATATTAATGAAATTCAAATGAATATTGTTAGACCCAAAGGCATATCAGATTTTAGGGAAACAAATTATTTCACCGAGATTCTCTATAAAGTACATCTAATCATGTCCAACTAGAAGACAGTAGGAAGAAAAACCTTTATCACAAAAGTTGTTGACATAAATTTTCATATATACATACACAAATACACACAATATTATGTATGTATATATAACATATATACTTTATACCAATAGGATCCTGAGTTTTTGGATACACTTTACTTAATTGATTTTATCGTTATCAATAAAATGTTAATATACTTTAAGATTTCTTTAAAAGTTGAATTTGTATGAAAAGGTATTTGTTTGAAGGGAATTATAAACAGACTTTCTGTAGGCTGAAACTTTGATCCGAGATGATTTTTTTTCTAACAAATATTTATTTAGAGACTTAGATTAAATACTGGAAAAATAATTATATAAATTTTTTTTGAAAAGCTTAAATAAAAATCGTGCTTTTAATTTGAATTATTTAAATGAAAAGTAAGGGACTAAGATTACAACCTTGTGGAACACCATCGTAAAATCTATTTACAGAAACATCTACAGAAACAATGTAAGCAAGAAGTACTGTTTTAAATATTTTGTAATCGCAATTTAAGTAAATAGAATTCCAATAGTGACTTCTTAACTTGATAAGAGTTAATACCAATTATATTGTTCAAGGTAAATACGTTTATTCTGTCTTTATTTTTCCAAACTAACGTTGACTTATTTTGCATTAAACAATACGTGCAAGCTATAAAACTGATTTATAAAAATGGTTGTTCGCCATAATCGTCCTTCCAAGACTCTGGTTTACTAAACTACATTCTTAATTTAAGTAAACTTAATTGAAGATCATGATGCATGTCCATGAGAGCATGCAATAGAATTCGAGCTTGTAGAACTTTTTGATATGATCTGGGTTTGCACTCGTTCAAAACTGAATTCAGGTTAGGACAACTAACTTTTGTGGTTTGAACAGGAAGTTGCCACATTGTTCGGAAACTTTGAACAATTGGTTCGGTACTATGGTCAACTTCTGTGGAGGATATGTGTTCCCATTAAGCACCAAGATCGTATGGTTTGCTTGCGGTAGACTTTTATGTTAACCTTTTTGAAATCACGTATCAACTCGAAAGATACCCAAACTTGCAATGGCCTTAACAGACAATATTACTTATTCTATCGATTAAATTTTAAATAAATTGGACATTTTGGATGAACTATTCAGAAAAGCCATGGCAGACATTTTAAAAATGTTATACTTTATACAAAACAACATTTCGATGATTCTTTACACATATTTTTTTTTTTTTGATTAAAACAATGGAAACGCTTAATGAATCACCTTGTAATTTAAGTAAAAAGTCCGAAAGGTCATTTCTAAATCGCTTGAATTATTTCTAATTTGAGAAATGTATGTATAGTTCAATACCCCTCTCTTCCCTTCTCAGCTTTTAGTGCAAAAGAAATTAATTTCAGGTACTCTAAAATTAAGAAAACAAAATAACTTCTTTTAGTAACGTTTCTTGAAAGACATTCAATAACAATATAAAACTTTATTTTTGCAAAATAAAATCTTCACTTCAACTCTTATATTTTTTAAACCAACACTTATGAGTTATGAGTTTTGTTTCCTCTTTTCAACAATTAAAATTCTCTTACCCAACTAGAAGAAGTTATACTCGTATGTAAAATATTCTCAACTCAACCATAGCACTTATTTTGTATACGTTTAGAATGAAGATATGTAAAAATAGTTAGAAATAGAAGAAAATATCCTTACTTCTTCATACTTTTCTACTCAAAATAATAATAATAAAGGAAAATAGAAAATGGTTTTTGGTAAAATCATCATCATCATCATCAGCTACCATTTTATGTAGGTACCTATTAGAAGTTTAGGTAGAGGTACCAAAAATGCAATTTTATTCTTTTTTTTGTTTTGTTGTTTTTGTTCTAAAAAGCCAATTTGAATAAATATTCTTATACAAGCTATATTTCGATTTACATATACAACAAACTCAAAAACAACTGTTTCTCAATTCTCTGTCTTCTATACATAGCTTCATATCTACATTTGTACGTACATTTTTACTTTACCATACCCTTATGTACATCAAAATACTATTTCGAAAGTATTTGCATTTTACACTCAGACTCTCGTTGCAACATCCTTGTCGTTGTTGCATCAACAAAACTTCTATATCTCAGAGTAATTTCTACATGAACAGAAAACTTTTATTCCACTTCAAAAATAAAACAAAACAAACAGAAACAGAAACAAAAACAAAAACAACAAAAAAAAGTTGAACAAAAATACGAATAACTAAATATTTCAAAAACACATTTTCAAAAACTCTTTCAAAAATACACACAGACACACACGAGACAGGATAGGAAAAAGAAAGCCATTTTGAATGGTTAAATGCATGTTAGTCGTTTAGAAGTAAATTTCATGATTCGTTTTTCTCTTGATTTTTGTTTTATTTTTATTTTTATATTTGTGTTTTGTTCTTTTTTCCAGAAAGGCAATTTCACAACCCATGGAGCTCAACAATACCCATAAAACTCACACATCATGCAGCTCTAGATAGGGTGGTAGGTGGGTAAAAGATATCTGGCTCTGTGTTCACTTTTTGGGTTGTCATATTAAATGAGAAATTGCCACACACATTTACTCCCTGGACCATCAGTCTAAATCAGAAATTGCAACCCATTTTTCCGCCTTCAATACCTAATACTGCATTAAACTCAAATATGCAACCCACTCCCTCACATCTTTCGGTTTCCCAAAAGACAGAAAACTAGAGAAAAGCACATTCCCGAAATTCCCTACGAAAATTCGTAGCCGTACACATTTCATCCTTCTGTATATTAACCCGGTGCTGCTGCTTCCTCTGTTGCTGCTGTTGCTGCTGCTGCTTTGGAAACCGTATACCATAGCATCGGCCAAGTTGTGAGTGTGTGTAAATATATTTAATATTTATTTTGTTTACATCTTTTGCAGTTAGTCAGGGATTTTCTCACAAAACCATTCACATATATCCAATATAGGGATCGCCTTCGTCTTAAGGTTCTAATCCTTAAGTGCTGATTACCCCCCCTCAGTCAAAACGGTTGAGTCGCCAGTCCAAGTCGCATAGCTCTTACTCAACCGACACACCCATATTTTGGGGTAAACCAAAAAAAAAAACCACACATAACATATATAAATTGTGTGTAGTGGTAAAAGGAGCTTATACTTATTCAAAAAGGAAGGAGTAAGAGAAGAGAATTATTCAAAGCTAAGCTGGTTCTTTTTGGCTAACGTTCTAGTGGCTTGTATGTAAGTAAACATTCGTCCAAAATGACGACAGCGACAGCACAAAATATAATCTAAAATAAGAATGATAAATAAAAAAAGAAAACAAAACAAAAAATAATAAAAACAAACTACGTACATAGGTATACATATATACGACACAAACAAACAAAAAATTATCCTTGAAGATTAGAAGAAAATACACGGACTCTACTACGACAACGACAAAGACGACGATGAGGAGGAGGATGATGCCAAAGACGAAAAAGAAGGAGGAAAAGAAAGTAAAGTTGGTGTTAAGGAAAATCCTATTTTGAAAATCCTGCATGTTTGCGCATTGAGGAATAAACATCTGTGACAAATTATGTTTAACTTGCGATGCAATTTTGTGGAATATTAAATAAATTTTCTTCCTTCCTTTGAATATATATACATATATGTATACAAAATACATATTCATATAAGATGCTGATCAGGACCAGATTAGCACAAGAAAAGGTCATTCAGGCTCTGATGCATAATATAGGATATTAATAGGATATCAAGGTTTTTCTAACCTGTTTTTTTAGTTTTAGTTTTGGTATTAGCTTTTTTTAGAAAATGACTCGTTAAAGTTTTGCTCCATCTTTAGGTTTTTTATATTTATGAACTTAGTTTAAGCTTTCATACAAAATTATAAATACAAGTTAGTATTTGGAAAGTAAAAGGTTTAAAATAGTACTAACTGTTTTTTGTTTGCTTTGAAAATCATGTTGACAAACACTAGACCCTTATTTTAGTATAAGTTTGGTTAAAAATTGGGAACTTTATGTTAAGGCGATAAGAGTTAATAATTAAGCTTTGACCTAAAATAAATATTAAATACTAACAGCTCAATGTCTATTGAAAAATAGTACCTATTGCACTGGTTAATACACATAATACTTTTTCAAAGGAATTTGTTGTCCTGAATTGGAATATAATCTCATAAATTTTCTATTAAATCAAATTTTTAAAATACACATACATAGACTAGTGTAAAACGCAACGTAATTTTGAAAGAATTTTGTATGATTTTTTCCTTCAAATTTGAATCTTATGTTATAGATACAGTTAAAAGCATTTAAGTATCTCATTTAGTTTATTTATAATTCTTCATTAGACTCTATCTGAAGTTTTGAAAAACTTTGAATGTATGTCATTACTTTACGTTTTTGAATAATTCGTTTTAGAGTTTACTTTCAGTGCTGATGCCGAATCCGAAATCCGATTTGAGCTTAAGGTAAAATAGCCGTTTTTACCACTGTTTTTTTTTGACAGTATATTCCGAAACCTTGATGACATGACCTTAGGAATACGAATTCATAATAAGAATACAAATTTCATACCGTTTTACATTATGTTATGTTAAGAACCGTTTTAGCATACATTTTGCAGCATTTTTTAAGTTTATGTAGTAAAGGGGAGACTTATAACTAATGAAAAATTATTTGAAAAATTAAATAAGAAATTAAAAATTTTGTAAACGGAATATCAAAATAAGGCATTGTAGTTTTAAAAAAACCATCACGAACTTCATTGAAAGATAAAATATTTTATGAGTTAACATATTCTCAAAAATAGTAATATGTATAAGTTTTTTTTCCGAGCGTAAAAGGTTTATTTCAAAAACATAACGTTATAGATTGATTTTGAAGTCGGAATCGAGCTACCTAGTTTCGGACTGCCAAATTTAAGTAAATAACAATAATTATATTAAATTAAAATGAAATAACAATAAAAAGGAATCAATTCTTCGTAGAAAATGTTTTCGGTAAAAGATTTTTATTTAACGACCAAAATCATAACATTTTTTAAACACTCAGATTTTAGAAAAATACATTTTGTCAGAACTAGGAATCCAGCATAATCAAACCCCTTTAAATGAAAAGATATAATTATTAAGTCTATTTTCCATTCATGAGACATTTTTAGTAAAGAAGATTTTACAAACTGGGGTTTTCATCTAAGCGACTCCAATGAAGTTTAAAATTTTTTGAAAATTTTGTTTGTAAGAAAATTGAGTTGTTTTTCTTGATAATTTGTTCTACAAAATTATAAAAGCAATACAAAAATTGTTGGCATAATCATTTCATAAAAAAAAATTATTAAAAAATCATCTGATTTCAAAAATTAAGAGAATGGGATGCGACCCACACTGATAATTTCCCACCCCGTCTCGCTATTTGTCTTGCTTAAAAGATTGTAGGTTTTCGTGTATTGTTAAAAAAGTTGTCAGTTGAATTATTCTAAAAAAAATTTAAATTATCAACAATATTTTTCATATGATTGAATAGTTTGATTTCAAAATCAATTTTTTTAACGAGATTTTTAGTCAAACACCAATTTTTACCAATTTTAGTAGTTTTAGCGTGCTATTTTTTGTGGATTTTATTTTTGTATGAAAAAACCGACTGTTGGATTTTTTAAAAAAATTGAGTGATTGTTGAAAAATATAATTTATAAGTTTAAATTTAATTGAAGCCAATATTTCCAATTTTCGAAAAGATATTTGAGTCGAAAATCAATTTTTACCAATTTTTAGTAATTGTTTTTTTTTAGGTTTTTAATTTTTTGTACAAAAACTGTCAATTCGATTTTTTTCAAAATTTTACTAAATGTTGACAACAATATTTTTTTAAAAGATTAAAGTAGTTTAAAGCCAATATCTCAAAGTTTTGAAAAGATATTTGAGTCGAAAATCAAGTTTTACCAACTTTTATTAATCTTTTTTTTAGGTTTTTATTTTTGGTAAAAAAACTGTCAATTCGATTTTTTTCAACATTTTTCAGAATGTTGAAAACAATATTTCTTATAAGATAAAATGAGTTTGAAGCCATAATCTCAAGTTTTTGAAAAGATATTTGAGTCCAAATATAATTTTTACCAACTTTGAGTAACTTTAACTCAAACTTTAAGGTTTTTATTTTTTATAAAAAAACTGTCAATTAAATTTTTCTCCAAATTTTATCAGATGTCAAAAACATTATTCTTCGTTGCACAAAATTGTTTTGAAGATGAAATCATATTTTAGTCGTACAATTTTTGAGGTGATAAATATTTGTTCAGTTTTTTTGATTTATAAAAGAAACCGTTAATTGGATTTTTTTTCCAAAAATATAATTGTTTTGTATCACGTTACAATATGTAATACAAAATTTTATTAAAGTCGCTAGCGTTATTGGTTCGTGAGATATTTTGGGCTAAGCAAAATTTTTATCAGAGAATATTTAGGTCAATGAAAAAATCAATTATTTATATTGTCACGACGTTTCGTTCATGTCTATGAACATAATCAGGTGTGACAATTAATCTCTATGTGCATTAATAAATTGGTTACAATTTGATAAAATTGAAAAAACTATGAAAATTTACGCTTGTTACCTACATGAATATTGCACTAAAGAATACATTTGATTCACATCAATTTTTACAAAAATTAAAAAATTAGACCTAACTACACAAAGTTCAACTGACAAGTAACAGGCATAGAAAAATTAGTGTCAAGAGATCATATTATTAGAAGTTTTTATTCTCGTACTCTGTCTTTCTAACAAGTGTTTGGACTGAGGGCTTATCTCTTCCATGTCAGTTTTTCGGTTCATGGTGTTGTTGGCGTTTTCACTTTGGAAAAAACGTCACTTCCACCAACAACCAAAATTTTCATCTTTAAATTGCTTTGGTAAAAAAAACACGCACTAAAATTTTTTGAGAGTCCTTTCTGCATTATAATCCGTATAACAAAATTTATTTGAAGTCAATATCTCTAGGTTCTTGAGCTATGAACAACGAAAAAAACTGCCCAAACGTATTTCGAATTATGTATTTTAAATCACATCGAAAATATTAATTTTCCAAAAATGGTCTATTTGGTTTAAGGTATGATTAAGCTAAAAAAAAAGATTTTTAAACGTCTTTCTGAAAATGGTCAAAAAGCAAAACAAAATTTTATTTTCTAAAATATGTAAAAAAAAAATGTGTATGTAATGTAGTGTAAATATCAATATAAATTTTCAAGAAAATCATTTTTAAAATTTGCTTATATATTTCAAGGCAATTTTTGTAAGTTTTAAAGATAAAATTTGTATAATTCTTCAACATGGACTAATTAATTAAATTTACTCCAACGATTTTTCCACCTCCTCGAAAGTATTCCATGAAAAAATCTTCAGTTTTATATTTTCCCAGGAATCGAAAAATTCTCGTTTAGTAACGAATTTTCAAGTAAAAACATTATCTACAAAAGTACAACTTGAATTTTGAAAACCCTTTCGTAGGCTTAACATAATAGCATGATAAAGGCAATTCACAGCCGCAAACATTCAGCAGAAGTATAAATCTTAAATAAATCAAGTGAATATACATATCTTAAGAAAAGGAGCTTCTCTTTTTTTTTTTGTATACGAGTATATGTGGCCCCCAAGTTAATAGACCAATTTGGCTTATGGATAATCCGGCTCTGATGTCTGTTTTCATTTTATGTGTCTTTTGTGTGTCTTATTTTTTTTTTGTAGATCTTAAAAGTTATGTAAATCCTCCAACAAATATACATATATCTATAGGAACCAATGTACATAGACTGCACATCCAGCCAAATGGAGTAAGTATATATTCTTTTATGGCTTATGTGTATGATTATGTGTATTGTATTGTATGTGTATCTTTCCTTCCTTCGAAACGAAAATATTTATTTTGGAGGACGCCAAGGTGTTTATAACACATATATTAATTTTTAAATGCAACTTTTTCTTTTAAGGAATAAATCTAAACCATTTGCTTTATTATTATTTTAATGAAATATAATGTCAATACATTTTAGGGACTTAATGTCCCGCACTATCAAAACACTTCAATTATTTTATTCCCCCCTGCCCCATTTATTGAGTTAAGAAGAAATATTTGAGAAATGTAATATTTAAAGAACTCTAGAATTTGAATATCTGGTGTTCGTTTTATAGTAAGAAAATGACATTCAGAGTCTCTCCATTTTGAATAAGGACAAAGAAAGAAAATTCATTGTCATAAAATCCTTATAGAAAAACGCTTACTACCTATAATGCAACTTTTAAAACATTAAAGTCCTTAAAATATAGACTTTTATTATTTCACAATGTCTAGATTTTCTTCTTTCTTTTTTTCTTGTTAACTTCGAAGTTAAAACTGACTGCCTTAGCATAAAATATAAGATTATTTAAAACCAAAGAAAATGATAAAATTCTTCAAGAAAACAAAAATAATGTATAAAAAGAGAAAACACTTAAGCCCTTACGGAAAAGAGATGAATTGCAATCTTAGAGGGTATTAATAAAGGACTCGTTGGCTTAAGCATATTCTTGTATTATATTCCTTTGATTTTCATTCTTTCATTATTATAATTAACGATGGTGATGGTAAGTCAGTATATATATATATGTTTGAATATTCTCTTCTTAAGAAAACTCAACAATGAATGTCAAAATCAGGATAAATTTTAAACTCTCTCTCTCTCTTATAACACAACGCAAAAGAGATTTATTTTTGATTAATTATTATTATTTATTTTTGAAGGATATTTTAAAATATAATAGTTTTCAATATAACTACATTCACACATACAAACATATTATGTATGTATTATATTTTTGTTATGAATTTATTTTCAACAAATTTTGAAGAAGTGGTTTTGTTTTTGAAAACTAATTTTGAAAATTGTATATTTTATAGAATTTTCATTAATTTTATGTTTAGGTAGCATAAGAAAATTATTTCTTCCACCGCTGACGCCGGCCGCCGCCGTTAAACCATTTTGTTATAGAAGAAAGATACTTTATCAACAAGTGTGATGGTAGTGGTTCAAGAGCTGTCACATTCAGACAAACACAATCATTAATCTTTTGCAAAGAACGTGTAGGTATGGCATTTTAGTATAATAATATGAACGGTAAAGGGTTTAAGGAATTTTTTTTTTTTTTTATAAAAGTTTAATAAATTAATTTACAACAATACAAAACTCTTTTGCAGCTGGTACTTGTTTAAACAAAAGTTTAATTTTGGTTTTTATTTATTTTCATTTGATAATATTAAAGGTTAGAAATGTTGGGTATTAAATTTTAAGAACATAATTTTTGATTGTTTTCTATGTTTTGATATTGAAAAGCGAAATTTCGTGAAATTGTAGGATTTTCCAATAAGAGGTTTAATTTTGAAAGATGTCATTTCAAAGATGTCATTCTTTTACTTCCAACACGTAAAATCTACGCCATTAGCAAATTGTTTATGGTTGTTAATTGTTATTAAACTAGAGCACTTTCGAGTGGTATCGTCTTCTCAGCTGACAATAATGAAACTGGAGGAAAAGTTTGAGCTGTTAGGCCAAATTCGTGATGGGTAGAATTAAAGCAGTGTAACATCTAAACATTTTGCTGCTGTAGCCCATAGTGTCAATGAAAACCCTCTTTTTTCGACTGCTCGTTGATCTCTCCAATGACGCATTCAAAAAACGATACTACAGGTTTGAGGGTGTTTCAAGTTAATTTTACACAAAAACACAAGCAGTTATAAGACCAGCATTGTCTTCTCTGTTTAGGTCCTTGAAATGATGCAGATAAGTCACAAATATGCCAACGCTCAAATTCAGCCAGAAAAAAATTTACATTTCAAATGCGCGCCACCAAGCCACAGCAGGGATTTGAACGATGTTATATTTAATAACAAATTTCATCTACAAAATTTGTTTAATATCTCACAGACACTCAGTCTTTTAAATAGATTAAAAAATTGGAAAGCTCTCAGTAAAAGACCCTCTGTGTAAAATTTGACGTCATTCATAAGTCAATTGCGTGCACGTTTTCCAGCTCAAAATTTCTCAAGTTTAAAGTTCAAAGTCTTTTGCAACTCCCAATTTGAAGATCCCATCAAAATGAAGAAGTTCAAAAATCCTGTCAACAGTTTGATAAAAGAAACATTTACTTATTCACTCCCCAGGGGGTTATATTTATTTTGAAACGACCCCACATCAACATATTTCCCCCTAAATTGTCAAAGCAGCTTTCAGATCCTTATCATATAAAATGTAGTTGCTATAAATAGGCACATTCATCAAAAAATATATCCAATATCCATATTTAATCATTATATCAATTTAGTGATAGGTCCAAAATACCTTACACTACACGTGTATACAAACGAGAAAAATCACTCACACATCAGTATTTTAATGAATGTTCACAGTTGCGTGATAAATTCCAATTGGAAAGGATTTTCCCAAGCGTCAAATGAAAAAAAAAAGAAAGAAAATAAGACGCATGAAGAAAAATAGCTACAAAATAATGATCTCCTACAACTACATATATGTGAGTAGGAATAACATCAATTTAGGCAGGTACCTTATCTAAATGAAAAACGAGTTCTATTCAAAATGTAAATGGAAAAGTTTACTCCTTTTCTTTGGTGTCTGTGTGTTTGTGTGTCTGGGATGTCGTTAGTTCAGCCTCAAAAGACATTTTTCTTTTTATTTTTTCAGAGACTCAGAGAATGAAAGTAGTATGTAATTTGACTGGTGGCATAATAAGGCACTTTTTTTTTAGATTGTGCGTGTGAATTGGGTGTATTTAACTCTGCTTCTATTTCTATGGAGAAAAGTTTGAGGAAGCATGTGTGTGAGTGTTAAGGTAGAACCAGCTATATGGGAGCCTACAATCCAATAAAAATGTTTTAGATTTCTTTCTTTTTAGTTGAACATATATTTTTACTTTTCCATTAAAAATAATTTACTTTCTTTTCAAGAGATTTCAAGAAATATAACAGTTTTTGTTTCAAGGATAATAATGAAGATATCTATACAGAAAACGAGGTTCCTATAGTCTACCTACAATAAATTTTCATATGTCACTTTGGTCTGGGAAACATGTTCCAATGGCGGATACGCTGTACGCGTATGTAGAATCGAATTGACAAAAAAATAAAAGAAATCTCAAGGAAATTCAGAAAAAAGGATCATGGAAAAAAAAGAATAGGTATGTTCCAAGATATATAAAATAAAATTCCGCATGATTGATTGCCTAACTAAATTGCTTCAATAGTCCTGTACTCGCACATACCATTCATATATATTCCAATCCTTACCTACAAAAATAAGAGAGGCTTGGTTGTTTTTTCTTTTTGTATTTTTGGAGAAAAAAAGGATGATATTTTAGTATGCAGCAGATGTTACAGTGACTCCTTGAATTACTGAGATGAATTCAAAGCCCTCTGGGTGAGCTTGTTCGTAATAAGTCGTTGTCGTTGTCATCTATGCTTTAATACATATGTATGCATGTATACGTTTTTTAACTTTTCCATAATGTAGCAAGTATGTAGGTAGTATGTTAGCTTCCTTATACCATCTTAATCATGAATTTATTTTTTTATTCATTTCATTTTTCTTATAACAACGAATGTATCATCTCATCCTTGAACCAGGTCATGAAAACAGAATTTATTGATGGTGGGAGAGATAACTTCCGGTGCACTAATAAAAAGGCAAACTGAAAAGGTTTTTTTTTTTGGGTTTTTTTTGGAACAATTCACATGAAGGTAGGTGTAGGCAGGTAGGTACTACCTAAAAGAGGAAGTCTATATAATTTTTATTTTGGTAAAAAAAAAAGAAGCTTTTGTACCATTGAACTGATGCCTTTGGCAAGATTCATTATACTCCTCATATAAGAATGTTTCCGTGTAATTCTTATATGAGTACGAGTATGATGCTTAAAAGCTGGTAAATATAGAATAGGTACTCAACTTATATTATGTATACCGCAATAGGAATATAATAGGTTTGGTAAAGGTGATTTAACCACGTGATTTTTATATATGTATATCCTTTTTCTGATGATGGGAGTTGGGTTCAACATTTCTTAAGAAAATCTCATAAATCTTGAATTTTGAAAAGGTTTAAAAAACATAAATATGGATATTTGATTTATATTTTTCGATAAAGGTTGTATTTTTGTAACTTTTTTATAATGCATAATGTATTGTATATTAACGGAAAGTTATGAAAAGTGTGTAAGGAAATCGATTTTGAGATTTTGATCAAATGTATGTTAGTACCTGCATTATACAATGTTATGCAAAGTAAGGAAGGAGGCTTTCTATCATTGTCAATCGAAGTTTTTGTTGTCTTATGGTTAGCTTGAGCCATATGAAGACACTTTTCAAAGCTTAGTTGTTAATTTTTTTTTAAAATTTCTTAAAATTATTCCAGTATATCCTTGCTTTGTAACCATTTTTATCAATTCAGGAATAATAAAAATAAATAAGTATTGACATTTCTTGTAGTATTCATTTTTATTATATGAACTTTATATTTTATTTCTTGATAGTAATTACAAGTTATTTTGCTTGCATTTTATAAATAAACAGAATTCAAATTAAAAAAAGTAACATTTTTAATGAGCAAGACTAGGACTGGCAACAAGACGAGACTAATCTCGCTCCTTTCTCTGTCTGGTCTTGTGGAACAGTGACAAAACGATACTACTTTTAAAGCTTCTGAAACCGATAAGAGACTGTATGTTTTATACCGAAATTTTTAGAGAGCCTCGTCGGTCTTTTTGGGTTAATATATTCTCCTTCTAGATGGAAGAAAAATGCAAAAATGTTTTCTGTTAATCCTTCTTCGATTCGTAAAATGCAACTTAAGGACACTAATACAAATGTGCACAAGCTTTAGAATCGATTAGATCTTTTTAAACTAAAACGTTTTATTTTTGCATTGGATTACCAATTTGTATCGTTTTTCAGTGATAGATTTTAGTAAAGAACGGCTACGATTTCGATGTTTAAATTCTAAATATTTTAATTGTAGAAATAAACATGCATACATAGGTGAGACGACAAGAGGCTATCGATAAAATAACTTTTTTTTTTTATAATAAGCGCACACTCAAAGGGATAATACTACCGTTATTATGTAGACACAGTGCGTGACCACTAGGAAAGGGAGAGAGGGGTTGAAAGGAGGTGTCGGTGCACATAAGTTTTGAATTCCTGAATATTGCAATAGCTGGGAAAGACAGAGTCTGGCAAGGCATTCCACATTCGCATAGTACGGCTAAAGAACGAATCTCTGTACTTGACAGTACGACCGAAGTTCTCGAGGGTATATTGATGAGCATTCCTAGAAGCGCGAGTATTACGCTTGAACTGTTTAAGGGGAGGAATGCAACTGGCTATTTCTCTAGAACATAAACCATTAAAATAACGGTAAAAGAGGGTGAGACAAGAAACATTTCAACGATGTTCAAGCGACGTAAATGATCTTATGATGGTAATATCACCAATCAATCTAAATGCTCTACGTTCAATACTGTCCAAGAGGCTTAAGTAAGTTGCAGGAGCACCAGCCCAGATATGGGAGTTATACTCAAGCTTTGGACGTATAAGTCTTGTAGATAACAGCCAGATCAGAGGGGGAGAAAAACTTCTTGCATCGCCTTAGAAAACCCAAACATTTTGCGGCATTTTTGGCGACATCGCGTATGTGCTCGTTCCACAAAAGGTGGTTGGTGATACACATACCGAGAATATCGAGATGTTCAGTCTCCTCGATGCAAGTGCCATCTATGGATAATGGCAAGGGGGGTATATCTCGCTTTAACGATACAAGACAGCATTGGGTTTTCGAAGCATTAAATTCCACGCGGTTTCTTATTCCATTGTTGTTATTGTACAATGCTGTTTAGGTCGGAATTTAATGAGCTTACCATATTTTGTCGTTGCAGTTCAACATCCGAAGAAGAGAGATGTGAATCTGAAAACGAATATGAGAAGCTAAGAGTACTATCGTCAGCGAAACAATGTATTGGATAAGAAGTTGCAGACAGGAGATTATTAATAAAAACGAGAAAGAGTGTTGGAGATAGAACAGAGCCCTGGGGCACACCAGCGTTTATTTTGTAGTTTTCAGACTTGAATCCATTCAATACAACTTGTATTGAACGATTCGAAAGGTAATTACTAATTCAATGAAGGAGGGATTCATGAAAACTGACGAGAAATAAGCGAGACCGAGACCAAGACGAGACTTAGTTACACGAAACTGAGATCAATTCCAAGAAAAGATTGAAATTTTTCGATTTTGATGACTACGAGACAAAACTAGCAAAAATCTCGTCAGGTCTTGTCTGTCTAGTGGACAGGCCTTATCAAGACTAAACATTAAAAATGTTTAAACTTAAAATAAAGAACAATTTATAGAAATTATTTTCATTTTTTCAAACATACAATTATTTAAAAATTATTTTTCTTAATATTTCCCAAGATATAATTGCATGGTTTGGTTTTAAAAAAGAAACACACAAAAACGGAAGGGAAATTAAAAGAAATTAACTGATTTTTGTTCGTAAAAATTTATTTTGCAGTTTTTAAGATTAAAAATTCAAAACTATTATGTTTGGTCATAAAAAACAAATTCCCAACAAAAGAATCTAAGAAATTGATAAGTTTTCATTGCACTTTAAAATGATATTTTTCAAAAGCAAAATGAAATTAATATTTGGGAATTTTTTCTGTTGAGATTTTCGAGACGTTAAAACAACTAAGGATATTTTTGGTAAGACATTTCAAAATTCAAAGAAACTTTAGTAACAAATTCTTGAAATCTATTTTCTTGACAGTTTTTGTTTTCCACTTAGATTTTTTTTTTAAAATGACCACAATTCAAGAACTCCAGTCTAATAAAGACATAACTAAAAACATGCTCTCTGAAGGATTTGATCGAAATCATGCTGGTTTACGAGATATCGAGCCTCAAACCCGAACCCGTAAATCGTGTTTAATTGGAACTTTTATCTTTAAACGCGTTTTCCCTAAAGTAGTGTTTTTCAAAATTGTTGGCACGATTTTGACGAAACTATAGAAGATATTCTTAATCTGTAAAACGTTACTTATTCACAAAACATCTCACTAGGTCTAGACACAAAGAAGCCTATAGCACGGCAATAAACATAATGCTACAATTTATCTTCTCTGAAGACTTGTAGCAACCATATAATTCGCAGTTGCTTTATGTAGCTCGGATTATATGGTATCTCGATTAATTCGAGAAATATGCGTCAGGACAAGGTGTGATGGTCATCTTCTGATGAACCCAACCATCACACCGGGGCGAAACGCATAAATGAAGACTCTTGCTGGTTTACATTTATTTTTCATGATTTTCATGATTAAAACCATTTTTATTAAAAAAATCTAGACACAAGCTTTTTTTAAAAAACAAATATGTTTCGATTAATACAGTCTTTTTTAGATTGAAAAACATGGTCAAAACGATGCCATTTTGTGAAATTTTCAAAAAAAACTTCTGTCTAGACCTAATAAACGTTCTAAAAATTAAGTTAAAACAATTTTTTTTTGTTTCAAGGTTCTGAAGCTGAGATATCGTGCCAGCCGTTCTACTCCATCGCACCGGCAGTAGTGCATTCAACGACGACGCGTGAAGGCCACATTTTATTAAAAAAAGCATCCTTTTTTTCATTAAAGTTCAAAAATTGACTAATCAAAAAATAAAAACTTTGTTCAAATATCATGTGTAGTTGCTTTGCAGTCCATCCTTAAATAATAGGCCTGAAATTTGAGCGCGAAGGTATAGACCCCCTTAAAATAATTTATTTTCCGTGTTAAAATTTGAGCTGACAAATAAATTAAGCAGACTTTTGTAAATTACTATAATAATCTTTCTATTAATACTTGAGATTCGGCCACATGGATTAAAATTTTCTATGTTCTGTATATCTTTCTTGTTACATATGAACTGTACTCTGTACCTGATTTCTGTAAAAGTTAACGATGTACCCAAACATTGCACTTAAAAAACAAAATGTTCTCGTTTGTATGTCTTATGACTTCAGAATCAAATTTAAAAATAATTATCTACTTTTCCAAAAATCATCATCAAAGTGTTTTTCATAAACAAGTTAACCCAAATTATGGAATGTTTTATATTAAATTGAAAAAAATTAAATAAACGCTTATAACTAAGTGCTACCCTTTCTCAACTCATTCAATAAACCCGAAACACAAAATTCACTCACAAAATTAACTTTTTCCATGTATTTTCCTAATAATTATTACTTCCGGTTCATAATAATCTTTCCAAAAGCTCATACAGCTTAGATGGGTTTCATTCCTACTCACTTACACGTTCAAAAAAATTTCATTTCTGAAAAAGCAATCTGTAATTATCGAGGCAATACAAATATATCCGCAATCAAACCCCCCGATCTTTTAGCCAGTCTTCAACAATCCTCTCTATAAAATCATACCGCAGCATAATGTTTACCTTTTTCCACCATCACCATCTGCTATAGGTATATACCCGTAGAAGTCAAAGCAATAATCTAATCAAAGTAATGGTATGAAATTCAATTCAGAGTTGCTCTCGCAATTTCGTCAAAGAGTGTGTTCATTTAGGTTAATTAATTTTCACCTTTTACCTATACGTGAAAATTTCATTTCATGTAAAACCTTTCAACAAAATTTCACTTACACATACAGCACACTGAGTCTCCATAAAGCGAGAAGTTAATGAAATGAAACAATTTAATTGTTTATAAAATCAAGACAAAACAAAATAAAAAAAACAGAAATTAAAAATATAACGTGCCATAAATCTCGTTACAAATAAATAAATAAAGTTTTCTTTCACCACTCCAAAAAAAAAAAAGGTAGGGGTAGGTAGATGACAACCCTTACCTTGATGATTATAATTTCATTGTGAGAAACACAATTAGCATGAAATTCTTTTGAATATATGGAAACATGAGAGGACACAAAACACATATGTATATGTAGTGCGCTACATACATAACAAAAACACATTTTGAAACATGATGTTCAGTCAGTTAATTAAAATATCATCTTCAAGGACATGACACATTGTACCTTTACCTTGCAAAAAGAAAAACGTGAAAGAATAGAAATAACAACGAGGGAGAAATAAAACAAAAACAACAAACAAAAAGAAGAACACCAAAGTGAGAGGAAACAATCAAAAATTAATTTACCTTCACACGCATAAGGTGTTATACGAGTACGAGATAGAACAACGACACATACACTTCTTAAACAACCAACCTACCTACACATACACGCACGAGCTACATCTAATTGAAATATAGGTTTTTATTTTGAAATTGATTACGCCCCACCGCCGCCGCCGCCGCCACTGAAGCCGCACTTCCGCGCATCCCACGCCTCCTCCACCACCACCACGACATCCACTTAAGGTTAGGAAATTGCAAAGGATTTTTTTTGTTCTCTCTTTTCAAAACTTTATCGTCTTTTGTACCTTTATTTTCTACCTTCCTCTATACACAAATACACCCACCAACCCACCTACATGTACCTATACCTACTCCTACTACATAATAGGTCCTTGCCAAGGAGAGTGAAAGATATTTCATGAATTTAATTTATCAATTATTTCCTTACGTGATGCTTTCAACATGGGTACACATATAATATGCATGCAGTGGTTTTTAGAAAATTCCAAGAATTCTTTCAAAAAATATTTCTAGGGTTTCAAATGCCTTGAATATGGTAAAATTAACATTTTAATAGAAAGCATTTTATTTAATATTTTTGTCTGTCATTCTCTTTTTTACTTTGACTACATTTTGCATGGATTGGATATGTGTGTGTGTGTGTGTGAAGAAAATGGAGACAATAATTTAAAGCACTTGAAATTTTTGATTGCTTTTAGCTCGAATTACTTACATAAGTCAAAAAAGGTTTCAACTTGTGGCATGGGTCGTAGGATATTATGTATGTAGGTACCTAAATGAGGGTCAATTTTAAAAGCAAAGTTTTAATTTAAGTTTGATCATTTAAATTTATGTGTCTTTTTTCTAGATAAAGGTTTTGAAATTCTTGTTGTTTTTGGTTTTTTGTTAAAATTAAAGTGTAAATATAATTTTTAGTATAAGCAAGATGAAAATTATAAAATCTAATTTTAAATAGCTATTCCATATCAACGATAGAGTTAGGCAAAGTTTTGAAAGTATTGTTTTTTTCTTTCTGTTTTTATGATGGTTATTGTTATTGGGGATATTGTCCTGATGAAAAACGGATATTAGTTTGAGCCAAAATTAACACAATATTATAGTTTTATTACTTTTTTTAATGGAAATGTTGCTTGAAACTGTTTGAAAGATTAAAATATAATGGCTAGTTATGTGTTATGTTGTTTTTATCATCAAATTTTACTCAAGTTAAACACTTAAAGTCCAAGGTTAAAAGCCTATTGTAGGGTTTTCTAATTTGGGACTTAAGACTACTTTGAATTTTCATTGCCCAAAATGGCAAAGTCAAGACATTTGGATCATTATTGAAACTTGGACAAAATATTTTTAGAAATAATTAAAACTGTAACTATCATCAGGCAGTATCTTTGTATTTTTGTTTTTTCAGAGGCATGTGTTTTCAAAAATGACGTTTTAAGTTAATTCGAAAGTCTTTTGAATAAGACTCGTAGAAAGTAAGTGTGAATCCGCGTTGAAACTGGAACTTACTATTGGTGCCTTTAAAAACTAATATCTGATATTTTAAACAGTTTTCTACCAAGTTGTTCGTTTAGTAATACTTTTATTATTTTATTTTTGCATGTTTGGAAAAAAATATAAAAACGAGCCGAGCAATATTTTTTTATAAAATTTTAAAAGTTAGCCAGATTTGTATTTGTTATTAAAAGAAATTTCAATTGTTTATTTTTTAACACACACGAGATGAAAGAATATCAAGAAGTATTATTTTTCTCTCAAGATGTTTGTTAAAAAACTCTCAGTTAAATTTTTCAAAAATTTCTGCCAGAGTAGTAGGTTTTTGTAGTATTAAATTATTTTGAAGAAAATACGCATATGATTTTTTTTTTTTGTAGGAAACTGTTCATTGATTTTTTTTCAATTTGAATTAATTTGAAATTTCATTTATTCAATTACATTGATCAGGAAGGTTTTCTTCCTGGCAATAAAATAACGCTTTTTCAATGGGTTTTTGATGGCTTTATTTTTCATCATACTCAAAAATTCATGTAAAAAGTTAGGTTTTTGAGATATAACTTTTAAAAATTCGAAAAAACACGTATATAAGGATTTTTGAGCAGATTTTTTTGAATAAAATCCGTCAAAGTTTTCCGAATATATAACCAGTGACTGCAATATTCAGTTGGAATATTTATATTATTTCATATGAAATTCGAAAAATATTCATAAGTTGTTAGATTTCAACTGTTTTACAAAAATCTGAAAGAAAAGCTTAAACATTTATGCTGAAACGGTTTTCAACCGAAAAATGCAAAACGTTTTAAAAATAAATATTGTTCTTGTAACGAATCTGTTGCCTTCATAATTTCATTATATCAAGTTTTTTAAATATATTCAAAACATAAGCAAATAAAGAAATAAAGCAAATAGTTAAAATAATAGTTTTGATTCGAAATCAGTACTAAAAATTAACTCCAAGACATATTTTTAAAAATAAGTATAAAAGTATCAAACTCAAGGTTTTCTCAAAACTTCATATACGTATAGAATGAAATAAAAACTCATAACTAATGAGAATTTCCAGAAACTTGGTAAGACACTAAAATTGTAAAAATTGAACTTTTGAAAATCATCTCATACAATTTATTATTGAAAGTTATTTTAAGTTGAAACTTAGCATTAAAAACCTGATTTTTTTTAATTATTTTTAGCATTTTTTAAGGGGAATATTTCAAAAACCTGATGGGATAGAAAAAATATGTTAAGGCGATATTCGAATTAAGGGTATTTAAGTCATTAAAAAAAGTATTGTTTTGTTTGTGGGACAGAAAAAAAAGTGTTATTTTGTCGACCAGTGTTATATGTGGATATAGAGAGGGTTTTTCAATTGGCGTGGGTAGATTTTGGCAACCCGTAGCGGCCATTTTGTTTTGGTGACATCTGTCAAATCTTTTGTTTATTATTCAGTTGTTTATGCCAAATTATCATGGCAAGTTACACGATTGAACAGCACGTTCAAATGATAGAACTTTATAATCAAATTGAGTGTTCTTAACGTAAACATTGCGCACATTACCCCCATTTTACGGAAGACGTGGGGGCCCTTCACAGTCGACTCTTTAACGTGGCCAAATTTAAGACGACCGGTTCAATAAACAATCAGCCAACACTTGTACGTTCAAGGAACGCAAGATCGGCCGAGAAGGCCGTAGTCCGTTAAATTGTACAGCAGAACCCGAGGCAGTCTATTCCTCACAGTGCACAAGAACTCGGCCTTTTGCAGACTTCAACTTGGTGAATTTTGCATCAGGACTTGGCAATACACCCGTAAAAGATCCAACTGACCCAGAAGCTCAAAGTTCATGACCATCGACAACTTCGTTTGTCCGCTGACTGGGCTTCGAATCGTTTACAAGAGGAGCCCCATTTTGGCCAAAAACTCAGCTTTAGTGACGAGGCTCATTTTTGGATGAATGGATGTGTTAACAAGCAACATTGCCGTATATAGGACACCACCAACCCACGCGAGCTTCACCAGGTGATAATGTATCCAAAAAAGTTACCGTTTCGTGTAGATTTTGGGCCGGCAGAGTAATTGATCGGTCTTTTTTTGGAAACGACGTTAGTGAGGCTTTCACCGTCAACAGTGAGTGCTACATAATGATGATAACTAATTTTGTATGGCCCAAATTGAACCATATGGAACTAGACGACATGTGGTTCCAGCAGGACAGCGCTATGTGCCACACAGCAAATGCCACGATTTACATTTTGCATGAACGATTTGAGTGTGAGGTTATCTCTCGCAGGGCTGATGTGAATTGGCCACCAAGGTCATGACCCAGCTAGACTTTTTCCTGTGAGCTTTCTTGAAGTCACTGGTCTATGCAAATAAAACACAATCGACCGATGCCCTAAAGGTGAACATAACATCAGGCCATCGCTCAAATTCAGCCGGATCTATTCAGAAGAGTCATTGACCACTTGGATCCTTGCCACCGTAAGAAGCCGAGGCGGTCATTTTAGTGATGTCATATTTCACACTTAATGGCATACATGCGCCTTTCAAAGAAAAAAAATATTTTGTTAATACCTCACACACAGCTTGTTTTATTCCATTTCAACAAATACCCGCAATTATTGAAAAACCCTTTATAAGTTTAAGAAATACACCTACTGATACTCTCCGATTTTTCTTAAAAATATGAATTTATAGAGGACCCTGGAACGGCGAGAACTATTAAAATTTTCAATATGACGAATGAGACATATTACAATAACTTCCGATGGGAAAATAAACACTCCTAAAAAGATATCAAAAAAAAAGTCAGAAAGTAAAATTTAAATCAATCCAGAAAATAAAATAATATAAAAGTCTGGTCAGATTTCCTTAACTCATTTTAAATTTTTGACAAAAAGTATAAATTTCAATTTACTTTTTTATGTATGTAATTGAAAAAAAATAAACGTCGAAAATGGTATAGGAAAAAAATCAATAAAATAAAAACGTTTGCAAGAAAAATGTTGTCTCTGCTCTTTATAAAAAGATAAAAATCTAACTTTTAAAAAAATCTATTGTAGTTTACAGGAGCCTAATTTTAAAATATTCAAAATTCCATTTTAAAGAAAACTTCTTAAAATTTTCTAACTCTCCTGAATTTAAAACTCATAACAAATTTCAACAAAATTCCTTTCTTCCGAAAAATAAAATAAAAATTCTACGGTACATCTACCCTTAATGATCTTTTACAAGTCAAGTTTTTTTTTTGAAATCCACTTAGGTAATTCAAAGTGAATTCTTCCCCTCGTTTTATTCTTCCGCACTTTAATATTTTCCCATTCCAAAAATACAAAAAATTCAATTTCATACTTCAAAATTCAAGTGTTAGTATCCAATTAACTTGTTATCTTATAATTTTGAATTTGATAGGTTTGCTAAAAATTGATATATATATATGTATATAAATATAAATATCACATTACACCAAAGGAAACATAAAGCTATACAGCCCCTCAAAAAAACTCTAAAAAAATTATTTAAGTACACATAACTTAAGCCTAGAGAAGATGGTTTCGTTATTGAAAAACCATTACGGAAATAGCCATCTTCCTTATCGTATCATGTTGTTGTCGTTCATTTCTTTTTATTTACATAGTTTGTAAAAAAAAAAAAACATCATCGAATCTGATCTGAGCACTTAATTCCGCAACAGAATGGTGGTTTTTCATGGTATACTCGTAGATAAAGATTCATGCGGAAAGACGCAGAAGGCGCCAAACGTCGAATTTTTTTGTTTGAGCTTTTCCTCCAATTATTCACAGCTGTGGTGCGAAGGAGAATATGAACCAAGGGCCCCCCATACCCATCCTTCAATTTCCATCAAGCTTAAAAAATGATTTTTTAGGAAAAAAATATCCATTACTTTTCAACACCACCCTCACTCCCTTCCACCCACCCCCTCGTACACTTTTCTCTTAACACTAACTTTTTCCTAACACTATTCCGCTGTCATCCTTATAGCAGGACACAAAAAATAAAGAAAAAACAAACATCAACAAATAGAAATATGTAGAACAATTTTTGGACTTTACAGCACAAGGATCTGTGTCCTTACATATACTTATGTATATGTAGGTATAGAGATAGAAAGTTGGTGTGCTTTGCAAATAAAACTGTTATTCCCACAAATAAAAAAGATATAAATTCCATTTATGGCTGAATTTTCATAACAACCACTATATCAACACTATAACTTCGATTGGATTTTTCTATGTTATTTTGTTGTTGTTGCGTTGGTTGGTTTTTGTTTGTTCAAAAGTAAATATCCTTGGGTATCATAAAATATTATGACCTTTTGTATAGTTGTCGCTATCGCCTATCGCCTTTCGTTGTCGTTGTGTTTGTTGTTGGTCCCGTTTTTACTTACAACATATTTGTATGTATAGGAAAACTTTTATTTATATAGCAAGTACAATTGTATATTATTTATGTTTTTTTTTTTATTCATTTTGAATTTTTCACACACAATTGAAGTTGAAATGACAATTGAGATTTTTTTTCTTTCTTGAATAAAACGCATATATATACATATACATAAACATGCATAGAGGATACATATAAATAAAAAAAATGGTATAAGAAATATATTTAATGGCTATACCCAGCTATCCTTTAACAGAATATAATAAAATAGAAATCTGAATCCTTTAGTTTTGTTTCGTTTCGTTTCTTTTCTTTTCAATGTGCCTCTGCCTATTTTATGATGTTTTGGGGCTATATATGATTGTTGGAGACAAAATGGAAGAAAAATTTGTTGGAGCACAAAAATGTATATATTTTGTGTAGTCAAAACACAGGATGGGCAAAAATATATATGTACATCGAAGACAGAACTGGATCCCTAAAGCTACAACAACACCAACAACTTAACAAAAAAGACGCCCCCCCAACAATGACATAGAAATAAATATCGCTATAACTGTATGTATGTAATTTTGACCTCGAATTTCATAAAGATAGTTTGGCCTGTTGCTTAAGGCATCATAGTATCATTTCTTTTTTTTTTTTCTTTGGCCATATTCATCTAAACACATTTTCACCATAACTTCCTGTTATTCCACTTTTTATTCAAAAGAATTATAAAATAAAAAGAAAAGAATAGAGAACAGAATGCAAATGGTCATAAAATCTTAACAGGCTCACCATTTTCATTGTGTTTGTATGCATTTAATGGCATTTGTACATAGTATATATTTTCAGATACTCTTTTTTAACATTGACTTCCTGGACTTAAGGCATGCAGTATCGGGTTTGTAAAAGATTTTGGATCAAATAAGTAGCTCCAAAAAGGTATGTCATTTGTGGCTTTTAAATTCAGGCAGTTGATAGCGGCCATATTGTTGTGTCAAATTGGCTGTCATTTATTCAGTCTTTTTTTGACACATCATAAACTCTTATGTCAAAATGGTTTTTCTGGTAGAGCAACGTTATACTAGCTTTGGCCAGAATGATTAATTTAAAACAAAGTTTTAGAGCGGATTTTGGGCCAATTGTGCCATCAAACTAACAGTGTTAACGGCGAGCTGGTTACAATGCTTACTCCAAACTAAAGTGTGTTTTTTAGACTTGTGATTTTCAATCTGGCAATAATTTTTTTAGAGTTGGTATTTTTGACAGGTGTCACTTGATTTATGCTCAATTTGGTTTTATATTTTAAAATTAATAGACTTAAACAAAAGTTACAAAATCAGTAAATCAATTTGTTGAAGGAACAACGTTGTGCAATTTAACACTGCTGGACTATTTTTTGTGAAGAGAAGACCGAGACTTGACATCTTGGAAGAGAATAGTCAGCCCGTAATTCCTTACATAAAACTTGAGACCTAGGGCCTAATGACTTACAACATTCAACCTATAGTTTTGAGCTTAATTTGTACGGCTAATTCAAGAAAGCAATTTTCATGACAAAAATTATTCTTGGAGAATTTGTCAATTCTTCGGAAGAGGCAGTACCCGTAAAAAAATCTTTAGATGGCACAGACAGGGATTCAACCCGAGACCTCTGGCATGACAGTCCAACGCAATAACCATCATGCCAAGGGTACTACAAGTTTTTTACATACTTCGTCGAAAATTAGACATCTCGGCTTTAAATTATTCGAAACAGCCGTAGAAGTTTTCTGAAATCATAAACATGATGGAAAATCCTTATCTTTTTTAATAAGCTGAATTTTTGGCCATAGCATTTGATTATAAGAGTTTTATTTTTCTTTCAGAACCGCAACTTTAAGAAAACACCCTTTTTAAACTCTATACGAGCTATTCGAAGGTATCAGCATCTCACCCTTATGTTTTGTCAAATGGTCAACATTGTAGAAATGCCTGAAACCACAGGTTTCTGAAAAAGCCACGAAGCTTTCACAGCCATCGTTATCCAAACTATTTGACAAATTCTGCAAGAGTCATGGAATATAGGATATATTTCGAATGAGCAACAAAGAGAATTCATGGTAGATATTTGAACAATGTTATAAAGAGTTTTCCAATAAGAAGGTTTATTTTGAATACCTCGCAATTTGATCTGTCATTTCTGAAGTTATCATCTTTTGATATTCGGTAAAAATTAAAAAACTATTCCATTTTTTTTAAAATAGAACGATACACACTTGAAGAAGGAATTCAAATTCTTAAAATTCTTTACAAAATTGGAGAACATTTTTCAGTTTGCAGTTTTTCAGACAAATTTTCTGACTGTGTTGTTTCTCGATGAGAAGACCACAATTGTCTACACAATTTGTGATTTAAAGCTTTCAGACGCTCTTCTTTAGTCCTATCTGCTTCATGCTCGATTAAAGATCTTTTAGATGGAATTCATGAAGTTATCGAGGACACATTACCACAAATGTGCGAATTTTTCATTAAAAATTTAATTTTGTATTTTCAATATTAAAATGAAATATTTTGTTGGAAAATCCTGTAGAATTTATCTCTTGGGAAAAATTTGTAAAGTTTTTATAAAAATAACAATTAGTTTCTTTGGCAAGTTAAGTTTTCGGCTTGTTTGAAAGTTTTTAACGATCAGATCGAGGAAAAGTGGAATCATATTCCTAACTTTTCTTACAAGTTAGTAATGATAAATTATATCAGGGCCTTGTTTTCTTATATTAATATTCTTTCCATTGAATTTTATTTACTTAACTTTTTTATTATTCATCAGCAATTTTATGAAACATGAGTTAAGCTTTATTATTTCAAACTTTTCATCTTTATTTCATTCTTAAACTTTTGCAACAATTTGGTATATGGAACTTAAACTGCAGGAAAAGTGAAACAGGATAAGGATATACATATACCTATACTATTCAAGTTCCAGATAAAACACACACTCTACGTATACCATCACCACTCACTATGGGTACCTTTATTTGTTTAATTATTTTTATTGCACTCCATATAGAACCCACTGTGCTCCTGTGTTTTTTGGCTTTAAATATGTGTGTGTATGTTTGTGAATATTGTTTTTATGAATGGACACAGGATTTCCGACAAACCATATTCTACAAACCATACGACTATGCAATATGCATTTATGCATATGAGGGTTTTGTGTGTTGTCGTCGTCGTTATCTTTGACACAGCAATGTTTCTATTATCACATTCAATGTTATTGCTTCACAATGAATAGGTAGATGTAGCTTTTGTTGTTGTTGTTTTTGTTAGAAACTTGCCTTCTAGGATAAAGGATGTACAATAGCGTCGAGGATAGGAGAATCAGTATATAATAGAAATAATGAATAAACAACAAACCTATATGGATAGATATATTCGATCTTCTCTCCAAGGTGTTTTCCTATGGCACTCTATGGACAAGGACTCAATATTCTATTATCCGGAAACTAAAGTATAGTGTATGTGGGATTTTTGCTTTGGCAACAATAATAGCTGTAACATAAAAGCTTAAAAACGAAGTAAAAGTGCATTATGCACATATGCAATGCATGCATATATCGTTTTGTGATAGCCCAATGGTGTTTCCTGATGGGCTTTGCTTCCTACACAGACTTTGCTTCTGATTGTCTAGGCTATATTGGACAATAACATTCCGGAACAAAACATATACATGAGCAATAATAACAACACAACTATAAGTATTAGGTACATATTATATAGGTTGACAATTCATATCGTAGTCGAGGTCAACTTTGAGTATGCACAGGAATTGAAATGAAACGTATATCCACGAAATGGTACAAATACGGATGAGGGTTGGCACATACTTATTATCGGAATGCTAGATAGTATCGAATCCTTCGTATAGCTAGGAAAAGTCTTTATAGGATATGAAGGTAACTACGCTAGGACAACATCCAGGTAAACGTAGTTACAGATATTGTTTGCATATCCTTTATTACTTGTTTGCCACCTCTTTTCTATCTAACCTCCGGTCTTACCACCAATATATCTTTACTCAACATTGTCGTATAGTTGTGTATACGAAAATTCAGGAAAAAAGTGTAATAAGTCTTTCTGCTTCCAAGGCAGGGGGAGGCAGGACAACAACACTTTTGCAAAGAAATAATAAACGCAAACCATTTGATGCTTGAGGGTAACATCATCAGATGAAAGAAGAAGTCCAATGGAAACATTGTGTCTACTTTTCGAAGCCTGATGATTTCAATTGACCTGTATTGCTTTTATGCTGTACATAGATATATATTTTGTATAGGTCCTAAATGTCCTCTTGTCGTCATCGTCATTGTTTTTGTTGTTTAAGGCAACTGCAACGGCTGCGATGACAACGACAACGACAACGATAACAATGGATATAGTGCATATTGATGGTTAACAATAAGAAAAATAGGTCAAGGGATTTAGAAATGCACACTAATTAATGCAATTTTGTATTCAAAGAGAGAATGTTTAATTGATGTTCTATTTGATTAGACTTAATTGTTATATCAATATAATTAGAAAGATTAATGTTATATACAGGACTTAACGTTTAATGTGTGTGAAATTGTTATTATTGATTGTGTTTTGAATAAGTCTGCACGGCTTTATAGATTTAATTTTTTTTGACATATGTATTCCATTAGCGATCAATTTTAGATAAGAACAAAAGGCTCATCAAATCAGGGTTATGCTGTCTAAGATTAAAATCGGAGCGTGTGCATTGTGCTTTAATATGAGGAATTATATTTTAACAAGGGAAAAGACAATAATGGAGATTTTATCAAATTGTCTCATTAACATTAATAATCCATAGAGTTATTAAAATGCAAAAGTTACAAAACAAACGAAATTTGTTAAAACTTTGTATAAACACAAAAAAGTACGTATACGCCCCAGTGTACCATTTTTAATTTTGTTCTTACTGAGAATCGAAACACATAAATGATTGCTATGATATGTAAGTAATAGTTCAGAAACAAAATATAATTAAGAAAAGCACGTATACGCCCAGTGTACCACTTTTTATTTTGTGTGACAATACTTAAGCCACAAGACAAAAGCAGTGCAACAGTTGTCAAACATCTATAAAAGAAAAAAAAGTACCACCCTAAGGGACACAGTGCATTCCTAAAAGTGGTGTTACAATGCGCTAACCACATGTCAAATGCAAAGGAAAGATTTTGTTAAACAAATCTGAAAAATAAAAAAAAGTACGTATACGCCCCAGTCTAAAATTTTGTTTTTGACAGAAAATCTAAGTACATGAATGGGTTGACATCCAAAAATTAAGCTAAATATAGAACGAATCACAAATACCGAAGCGTATGAAAAACGACCAACTGGACACTTAAAGGACGCAGGACAATCATCCATTACTATGTACATTATTAGATGCACTATCTTAGTTAGGAACATAGACATAGGCTCATCCAAGTGACCTTTAACAGCTGGCAATGCATTTCCTAACACATAACTCTTAATTAAGCTATGAAATTAATTTAATTTTTGTAGAAGTTGAATGTAGAGTGCATTGGCGTACTTTACCTCAATTTGGTGAGCCATTAATTATTTCAAATATTTGAGGTGTGTACATTTTTAGAGGGTGTTTGAGCGAAATTCCTTTTCAAAAAATTTATTAATAGCATTGTATTTTACATACCTTTCTTTCATACATATATTGAAATCAAATTATACAACAAAAAAAAAAAAAGAAAACTATGCCTGCCCAAAGTGTTTTAATTGAAATGTTCTGTAAGCTTTTTCCGAATATGAATGTATGCATGATCGAATTTTCAATTAACGCATATTTCACTTTGTACCACATTTAAACTTGTACAATTTGCACAATTTGCAACAAATGCATCAAAAACACGCACACAAAACAGACAAAAAAAAGACCATACAAACAAAACAAACACACTAAAAAATGCGCTATTCGAAAACCATCAATGAAAACAACAAGAAGAACAACCGGATAGAAACACAAAAAATCCACAAATTTTCTAAATGATTAAACACAAACCTCCTCCCAATTTAAAGTTTAGAGAATTCAAATTCAAATTCAAAAAGTGGCTGAATGATTGTGGTACTACTTCATACTCATACTCATACTTCTATAGTGCCAATCCCAGAGTTCCAATTTCAGTTCTAGTTCCCGCACTCAAATTTTTCAGCCCTTAGATGATGCGATGCGTTTTCATCCCTCGCCAAGGCCGTTTCTAATAAACTCTTCCATCACCAACATTCATGACCACTGCACTGCCACGCCGCGCCGCCGTGCCGCCACCCATCGTGCCCAGTCCATGGGTTCGAATAGCTCAAACTCAAGCTCCCGCAACCATGAATGGGCTCTCTGTGCGATTTTCGCGTAATAGTTAGCATTTCAATGCAATTATTCTGCTAAAATGGTTTCCCATGTTATGCCACACACGGATTCCGTATGTGTGTTTGATAACTTCCCTTTGCAAAAGCCCCCCATTTTTGTATAAGAGTTAAAAAGGTCTATATAGGTAGGTGCCTACTATACCTTTATGTAGATCTAACGCGCAACTACAAATACAGGACTGCAGTATATGTTTTATTGGCCTGCAAGGGTAACAACACCCAGTACCACTCTATGCACCACGAGTAGGTATGTTCTATTGCATTAGATACCAAGGTGAACACACTTAGTGCATCATCCAACTGTAAACAGTTTCTGTGGCTGGTTGAACCGGAACTTTATGCAATGTTATATGGAAGCTACCTTAGCGCAATAGTTGCTGGGATTCTGGGAGGATGTTGGGATGTTATGGGATGCTGCGATGCTAATGCTGATGCTGACGTTTATAGAATGGTTTGGTTGGTTTAAAGGGGAGGTGAGAGAGGAAGAAGTGCAAGCGAGCAATGGTGGGTGCATTGTTTTTTTGCTGTTATTGCACGATGCTTGCTTGCTTTCATTTTGCCGTCAGTCGTACGTCAACAAGGTTTCGTCCAGGATTACTAGCTAATTGTTCTGATGTTTCTAATGTGCGAGGCTATATGCGTGGGTAAGTAAAGGTACCTATAACTTCATACATACCTATAAAAATATATGCGTTGACAAATACCATTATGTAATTAAATTAACGCATTTCATTATTCATCATGTTCGAATGCATGAGGTTGCCTTTACATATATGTATACATATGCATATGCATTATGTTATAAAATACGGACGAAAATTCTATGAGTTATATTATTGCCAACTGAGATGGAATAAAGACATATGTTTTTGTATGAACTTATATAATGTTAAGTCTTTCTAAAGTTTAGTTTCGAAATTATATTTTTAATGAGTAAAAAACAGATCATATTTAAAAACAATCTTAAGATTCAATAAAAGTGATGTTAAAGATAAGAGACTTCTCTTCATTGCACTACAACGAAACAGACAAGTCTATAGAACATTGAGAAAGAAGTTGTTAGTTTACAATACCACTCTTACGTTGCCATTAATGTAAGCAGTCTACAATAGAAAAAATGTCCTTAATTGCAGCATATCGAAAACAGCTGATATTATTGAAGTATAATGAGGAGAAAAGATCGGAATTTGGTATAAATTCATAGCTTTACGTTAATTAAGGTCTAATAAAGTAAATTATTTTGAGCTATGTGAATTACAGTCTTAGACATTATACACCACCAAATTACAGTTTAAAATAAAAGCATAACACATTTTTGAGGGAATATAAACGATTTGTAAAATTAGTGTTCAAAAAAAAGGCAATTAAAAATTAAAGTTTTGAAAAAGTCCTTAGTAGATTACGCGATTACTTTAAGACAGGCAAATTTACAGAATTACAGTTAAACTCATCAGGCATCTGTTTATAACGTCCTAATCACTTAAAATATCGCTTCCATATAACCTTTATTTTCAAATAACAGAATTCTCTATATTACAGTAAAATATACGAAATTTATTTTTTTTGATTACAGTATAATTATACAGAAATGTGTATAACAATCTGAGATAGTAGGTACACTAAATAAAAGTTTTTGAGACTAGACGTCATTGAAATACAGTATCAAGTGATTAAAAAAATATCACCAAACTGATTTCTAATTGATTCTTTAAAGTGTTTAGCCTAATTTTTGGAATAGAAGACTTTTGAATCAAACATTTTCTTTTACAGAATTTCGAATATTTAAGAAAATTTAAATCTAATTAATAATACTTTAAGTTAAAAGACAAGACGTTTATAATTTAAAGAACAGTACATGGTAGTAGTAGTGAAAAAATCGATATTTCATTCCTAAATGTTGAGATGTGAGGGGGTCGTCTACCTTCGCGGTTTGAAAAAATCGATTTTTTTGCATATTTCTAATGCAGACATAACTAAAAACATGCTCTGTGAAAGATTTGATCGAAAGCATGCTGGTTTACGAGATATCGAGCCTCAAACTCGGCCCGCTGTGCCTATTTACGTCGCTCAGAGGCATGTGTCGCGGCCGGCTATTATTCCGAATTATGAGAGGAATCGGTCTATATATTGGTGTTTTGTTATTGTGTACGCGTGTGTGATCTTGAACGCCAAAATGATTAGGAAGGAGAACTGTACCGTCTTGGCATAGCTGATTGTATTGTAAGTTCTTCCAATCGTGTTTAATTGTAATATTTATCTTTAAACACGTTTTCACAAAAGTAGTGTTTTTCAAAACTGATGGCACAATTTTTACGAAACTATAATATATAGAAGATATCCGAAATCTGAAAAGCGTTACTTATTCACAAAACATCTCGCTAGGTCTAGACACAAGCTTTTTTCAAAAACAATTGTTTTCGATTTTTTAGTGTTTTTTTGATTGAAAAATATGGTCAACAATTTTTTTCAAATCGCTGCCATTTTGTGAAATTTTGAAATATTCAAAAAAGCTTAACGTTTTAAAAATTAAGTTAATTTTTTTTTTTTTGTTTTAAGGTTCGAAGATATGTTGCCAGCCATTCTACTCCGTCGCACCGGCAGTAGTGCATTCAACGACGCGTCAATGGCAAATTTTATTTAAAAAAATCTCTCTTTTCTTATTTTTCATTAAAGTTCAAGGATTGTCTAATCAAATAAAAAAAATTTGTTCAAATATCATGTGTAGTTTTTTTTAAGTCCATCCTTGAATAATTGGCCCGAAATGTCAGCGCGAAGGTAGACGAACCCCTTAAGTTATGTTCGGAAATAGCAGAAATTACTGCATAGGTACCCCATGTTTTCCAATAAGGACTAGACAACATTCCCAATCGCAGAACATATGTTACTTTAAATAGTACATCGGTTTTTATTCTTGAGTCGGCTTGATATTGTATAAGTGTCAACCAAGATCCTTACGCAAAATCATAATGTGGTTTTAGTGAAGCCCAATTCTTGAGAATTGCATGCTTTTAATGTTTTTTTAACAGTAATATTTTCGACACTTTAACCAACTTTCATTGTTCCATTAACACGGCAACATCACACAACGAATATATAAACTTTACAATGAACTTATCCACTATGACGAGAATTACTACCAAAAGTTATAGGTCACGCTCTGAAACTTGCATTTACCGACTTCAAATTTCGGAACACACAATTTTTAAAATTTGAAGGCAATACTCTTTCGTGTATTTTAACATAATGAAAATTTTGAGTTTACTGAATAAATCGGCAATGATAGTGCGATGATTAGTGAAAGGGTGAGTTCACAAATTAAATTCAAAGTTGTCAAGTCACTAAAGGAAAACCCGATAACTGTCTGGAGATCTACCTTATACCTGCATTTTCGAAAGAATAACAAAATTTACCATTACGTTCAACTCAAAGCAAAATGAACAACGTTTGGTCCCCAAAACCAATATGCCACAATTACAGTGTGAGAAATTTTAATTAATTAAAAAAAAAGATTAGTCAGAAGACGTCATTAGACTTAGGCACCAGTTATAGCTATCATTGGTTTTCATCATTGAAAACTAACTAAATAATTTTGTTGGCAGGTCGTTTATAGCTTTCATTAAAAATGTCTGTTATTGAAAAAAATTTCCTGATTGAAAGCCAATGAAATATTTTTACTGAACGAAATCTGTCATTGGAATTGTGTGAAATTGGAACACAAATCAGTGGAACTATTCGTTCCACTTTTGAACATAAAAGTATCAGCTGTTCAGGAAAATGAATTTCCGTCCGGAAAATAGAAAAATACATTTTTCGAGAAAAATAAATGCGCAATTACACTTTTTTCCTCAAAAAAAAATTCTTTGTGTAATTTCCGATCGATCAGTATATAATTTTCATTTCTAATCAAAGGGAAACACCGTCAAATATCGATTCAAAAATTTTTCCGGATCGATTTCAATGATAGCTATAACTAGCGTTTTAAACTAGGGTTTTACATCTTCTTTTAAAATCCGAGCTTAGGAGAATCACTTCATAAAAAGACACAGAATTCCATTAAATTATAAATCGTTACACATTTAAATTTGAGAAGTCAACTGTCACTTAGTCAGGTCATTATTTGATCTTTAACTTCTTTTCAATCTTTCGAATGTTAAGAGTCATTTGAACTTCTTTTGTGTTTACCTCTTTTGTATCCTGTAAAAAGTGTATATTTATTATGATTACACATTAAAAGAAAAAGAAAATTTTGAAAACAAGGAAACAACCTATCTGGCAATACTTTTGCTTAAATTTCAAGCAGAACGCAATTTTCAACTATTATTCTATAATTTGTGTGACAGGGTTTCATCGTTTAACATAGAGGTAACGTACCTATCCCTATATAGGTACCTACAGGAAGGATACATCGTTTTATCCGTAATTAGACTAAAGGTCTAGTCTTTTTTTTTGAGTAAAATACAAACAAAAAAGAACACAATTACTATTAAACGTGTATGCTATAAAGATAGGTAAGCACGTGGTTTTGAACTTGGTCATAGATATATGTATAAGTTTAATCGACAATTGCAAAAAAAAGTTAAACGAGGTTTAATGAAACCGGTACTCATGCCACAAAATCTAAACCCAAAATTCAACCACTATGTAGAGAACCATCAAATATATATATTCAAACACATATTTATACATCTATACAGGATTTAATAATAGAAGAACGACATAACAACCAAACTCCTTTTCAACTGGACATACACAATCTATTGAGGTAATGCGTATATAAAACATGGTTAGCCATATTAGCCCATATAAGTAGTGGTGGTTGGTTGTGATGGTGATGGACAGGAAAATTCCTAAAGTACAAAAACCGTTTTAGCCATTGCCAGTGTTTTAAGGGTTTTTTGGTGAAACATAACACACAGTCACTCTACACGAGTTTATAGACAACAAAAAAGAAGAAAATATAAATAAAATTATATAGCTACCTAGAAAAATATATGAATGTGAAGGTATGGCTAGCTATAGTATATCTATGTTGTACCTACTTTAGTAAAAGGATAATATTTAATATATTGTTATTACAATTTTATGAGGTTGTTTAGTGGTTGGAGTTTTCATGTGCATCATTGACTATTTTATTTGTGTTATCCACTCTATATAAGCTTGAATTTATTACAATATGGACTTGGTGAAATTGGTATAGGAAAGGACAACAATATGGCAAACACCAACAACTTTCGCCAAACAACGACGTGACCTATCACCATTTTGGTGTTGGTAAATTATTTTTTGATTTGATGTTGTCGATGAAACTTGATATTGGTTAGAAGAGGAATTTAATAGAAAATTTCTCTCTATGACCATAGAGGTATGTTGGTATGTGACAAAATGGCTATAGGTAGGTTAAGTTTGGTTTTAGAAAATTTATTTGACTTACTTTCACATATAGTTTAATTTTCTAGTTTGATATAGATTTTCATGATGCTTACCTGAAATGAGAAGAAAAGGAAACAATTAGAACATGAATGGAAATAGAACAAAATAAAATTGATTTTTATCTACTACAATAAAATTAATAACTTAATACTAACAATTTTGAATATATGCTTTTAAAAATTAAGCTTCTATAAAAAATTGTACTAGAATTTTTAATTGTAGATTTTAACTAGTAGAGTCATACGGTATCAATTTAAACTTTATTAAAAGCTTACATTTTTAATTTGATCTTAACTTATAACATAAAAATTCATAAGTGATTTTCAATGTTGTGACTTGCAGTTAGCTTAAGAGGTCAGTTGCCTTAGATTCAAACTGGTGTAGACTCTTTGGACTTTTGAAGTCATGTTAAGGTGAATACATATTAAATTTAAGTTGGTTTTAAATAAATAATTTTGTCTTTCAGTAAGGAACTTGGTATCGAGTGTTTCAAGGAGCAAAAACAACAGGTAGGTAGATATCGTTAACGGTTGAAGGATTTAAGTTCTTTCTTTTCATTCAGGGGGTGTGTACTTAAAAAAAAAAAACAGCTTTTAACTCTCAATTTTTCAATTACCTTAAAATGAATGAATTATTACTACGTCCTGTTTGTTTGCTGTAAGTATAAGTTGCATGATTGTTTGTTTGTTTGTTTGTATGCTTTTTTAACATCCGAGAAAAGAGCCTAAAGTAAATTGCAAGTAGGATTCAATTTTTTTGGTTGCTGTTGCTGTTCCTGTTTTTTTTTTGTTATTTTCGTTAAGTCTCTTTTTTAACTGAAACGATACATTTCATTAAGTCTCGTATTCTTTGGGTTATAAATAACCCAAACAGACAAATGCATCATGTGGAACCATCACCATGATGGAGAAAATACATATCCATCACAAGTGGATCTGTTCCTTTTTATCCTGCTTCTGTTCCGATATGGGTGAATGTATATGTATACATATGTACATTTGTATATGGTCAATAATAGCCAAAAGGGTAAGACCCAACCCCAATGTATGTATGTTTGTGTTGTATATGGTGCAAAAGAGATCAAAAGAGGCATAACATTGAGTTTATTTGATGGGATAAATGTTGTTTTTTTTTCATCCCATGACAGAAGTAGTCATATATCTTGTGTCAGAGTAAAGTCAGTAAAGTTCATATACCTTTCATTTATATCAAACAAAAACAAAAACAACAAAAAGTACTTGCAAAAGTTAAATACTCTGTTTAAAAATAAATTTGTCTTGTAGGTGGTCTATATAAAAAAAATAAGTTGGTAGTTCGGTCATCAGAGTAAAAGTTTATATCCAATATGAAGTATACGCACTTAAAGCAAAATTTAACCTACATGCAAGAGTTCTTAAGGGCACATGTAAAGTTTACTATATGCATCTTGACCGGCTAACATAGATACTGACCAAAATATGTCAGATACTTGCATTATATTGGATTCAGATAACTACACTATACACAGATTGATCTAAAAAAGTTAAACTTTTTTGTTCATATTTTTCATTTATGAAATATTAAATATCAGGAACAAAGTTTACAATATAAACTTATTTATTTATCATACTTTTAGTTTTCTGGAAGTTTGAAGTTTTACAAAAAGAGTTTACATCATACAATAGAAAATATTCAGTGCTTAAGGAAATATTAAATTATTCAGGCAATCGTTTTGACTTTTTAAAAGCTTTAAAAGTGGAAACTTGTTTTTAATACTGCTGATGTTAAATGTTTAAAGCTGTAAGCAATACAATAAGCACAATTTTAAACTACATTTTTTTTACTACTATTCTTATTATGAAAACACAGAGTGATCATTAGAAAAGGCAGAGAGGGTTTGAAAGAAAATGTCGGTGCACATTGGTTGTAGAATTTCTAAATATTGCATTGACTGGGAAAGAAATTCTACATTCACGTAGTACGACTGAAAAACGAATCTCTGTACTTGACAGCACGACACAAGTAAGGCTCGAAAGTATACTGATGAGCATTTTTAGAAGCGTGAGTATTATGATTGAACTGTTTCAGTATAGAAATGCAGCTGGATATTTTTCATAAACTGTTAAAATAACGTTAAAAAGGGTTGAGACGAGAAACTTTACGAAGATATTCAAGCCACGTAAATGAATCTTTGATGATATTATTAACAATGCTCTACGTTCAATACTGTCCAAGAGGCTTAAGTAAATTGCAGGAGCACCAGCCCAGAGATGGGAGTTATACTCAAGCTTTGGACATATATAAGTCTTCTAGACAACACCCAGATCAGAGGGGGAGGAAAACTTATTGCATTGCCTTAGGAAACCCAAACATCTTGTGGTATTTTTAGCAACATCGCGTATTTGGTAGTTCCACAAAAGGTAGTTGGTGATACTGAACCGAGAATATCGAGATGTTCAGTCTTATTGATGCAAGTGTCATCCATGGATAGTGGAAAGGGGGTATACATCACTTTATTGATACAAGACACCATTGGATGTATGTATATATGTACATATGTACAGTACATTATCCAATTCTGTTAAGGTCAGAATTTAATGATCTTATCATACCATATTTGTTTGATTCAGTGTTCCGTATTCATTCAACAAAATTAGAAGATGATATTTAAGTGATATTAAAAATATAAATAACAAATATTTTAATTTTTGGACAATGTTTCAAAAATAATTAAAATTTGTCAATGTCATAAATTGTTTTTTTTTGTTTAATATTTCGAAAATTTAAATAATTCTATGGGTTTCAAACATTTTCAACATAATTTGGGCTTTAGAATAATCAGTAAAAAATGTCAGGACGGAATAAAAATACAAAAATTCTTAAAGTTTTGGAAAGAAAAAACTGATATATAACTACTTTCTGATTTTACAAAATTCAAGACTATTCTTCTATATTTTACTTAATTTTGTCTGACAATGAAGGGATCAAAGTATGCAATTATTTTTACTATTTTTGCACATATAAAGGTAAGAATATTGAAATAAGAGATTTAGATGCGAATAAAAATGTTTTTCTATTTTTCAAAATCTTGGAATTGATTATTTTCTAAATAAAAACTTTGGATTCTTAACATCATTTCCTTGAAGGAAAGTGATTTTTTTATTAAAAATAATCAAGTTACAAAAACAGCTTCTTAAAAATAAAATTCAAAATTTAATAGTAAAAATGTGAACTGCTTTCGTGTCAAAAAAAAACTAGAGTTAAATGCTTTACAAAATACAATTAATAGCTATTTAAAATTTGTTTCTAAAAACCAATTGATTAAATTTTAGTATGAGAACAAGATTGTGCAATCCAATGTGGTATTTCATTAATTTCCCATAGGAAGTAATTATTTTAATCGGTCAGATTTTTGAAATTGAAAATCTTGATATTTCTCAAATTTTCAAGGTTCCTTAAATATTAATAAATTTTCTTGTTTTTGAGTTTGTTACTTTTATAAATCAAGAAAAGTGAACAAAAATATTTGTCTTTTCCAATTTAATAATAAAAAAAAAGAGGCTGGGATGCGACCCACACTGATAACTTCCCATCCCGTCTATCGATTTGTCTTGCTTAAAAGTTTGTCTATATGTATCAATTTTTACCAAATTTGCTTACTATTTTTTGTAGATTTTATTTTTGTATGAAAAAAACGGACTATTGGATTTTTAACGAAAACAATATTTTCTGTGAAATAAAATAAGTTTGAAGCCAATATTTGTTATTTTTGAAAAGCTACTTGAGTCGAAAGTAAATTTTTACGAAGTTTATTGTTTTTTTTTATGTTTTTATTTTTTATAAAAAAAAAAACTGTCAATTAGATTTTTCTCAAAATTTAACTGAATGTTGAAAACAATATTTATTAAAAGATAAAATTAGTTGAAAGCCAATGTTTCAAAGTTTTGAAAAGTTATTTGAGTCGAAAATCAATTTTTACCAACTTTTATTAATTTTTTTTTAAGTTTTTATTTTTTGTAAAAAAATCTGTCAATTCGATTTTTCTCAAAATTTTACCAAATGTTGAAAACAATATTTCTTATAAGATAAAATTAGTTGGAAGCCATAATCTCAAATTTTTGAAAAGATATTTGAGTCGAAAATCAATTTTTACCAACTTTTGTTAAATTTTTTTTAGGTTTTTATTTTTTTGTAAAAAACTGTCAATTCGATTATTCTCAACGTATTACTGAATGTTGACAACAATATTTTTTAGAAGATAAAATTAGTTGATAGCCATAATCTCAAATTTTTGAAAAGATATTTGAGTCGAAATTAAATTTTTACCAACTTTTATTAATTTTTTCCTAGGTTTTTATTTTTTGTAAAAAAAACCTTCATTTCGATTTTTCTCAACATTTTTCAGAATGTTGAAAACAATATTTCTTATAAGTGAAAATTAGTTGCAACCCATAATCTCAAATTCTTGAAAAAAAACCTTCATTTCGATTTTTCTCAACATTCTTCAGAATATTGAAAACAATATTTCTTATAAGATAAAATAAGTTTGAAAGCTTAATCTCAAGTTTTTGAAAAGATATTTGAGTCGAAAATCAATTTTTACCAGTTAGTATGACTAATGTTTTTCTTAGGATTTTATTTTTTTATAAAAAACCTGTCAATTAGATTTTTCTCAAAATTGTATCAGATGTTAGAAACGTCATTCTTCGTTGCACAAAATTTTTTTGGAGATGAAATCATATTTAAGTCGTAGAATTTTCGAGGTGACAATTTTTTTTTCAGTTTTTTTGATTTATAAAAAAACCGTTAATTGGATTTTTTTCTAAAAATATAATTGTTTTGTATTACGTTACAATATATAATATCAAATTTAATTCAAGTCTCTAGCGTCATTGGTTCATGAGATACTTAGGTTTAACCAAAATGTTCACCTTTTTTTAAACTGGTATGGTAAAAGAAAACACCCACTCAATTTTGTTGAGAGCCCTTTTTGCCTTATTATCTGTACACACTCACGCACAGACATCTTTCTAAAAATCTTTTATTTCGACTCTGGGACCTTGAAACGTCGAGAAATGTCAAAATTTTCAATTTGACAAATCGTACCTATTACTTCCTATGGGAAGTTGAGAAAATAATAATATTTTGAGAAAAATTGAGTTCTTAAGATTAGGTAGAATTTTTAAAAACATCCAATGAACACCTCACCAAAAATATACTACGAAAAATTAAAAAATAGTTGTTCACTTTAATATTTTAAGAACAAGGGGGATGCCTTTTAACTCATATCAACTTGTATGACAAAAATGTTGTTAACATTTTGTTTAATTTAAAAAAAAATGTAATTGATAATTTAATAAAAATTTAAACCAACCAACCAAAATTGGTTTAAAGTTATTAGATTAAGCTCTAATTCGTATTAACAGCATTGTTCAAAAATTCACATTTCGATTTGAGATATAATAAAAAAAATTGTTTTAAAGAGCTTCAATTCTTATTTATCATCCAATTCCAATTTATCATCCAATTCCAATTTCATCAATTATTATTCAAGGACGAATCCAAATCCTTTTCCAAAACCAAACAAAACAAACTCATTTGACGAAACTGCAGGTAAAAATATAAGATTAGTTACAAATTCTTTCCAAAAATTCGACGATATTACGGGTCAATTGGTCAAAAAATTTGGCTTCACCTACTTTAAGATTACTGTTGGTTACATCACATAATATCCTTGCCAAGCTTTATTTAAAAACATAAGTCATCATGTTCATTACCTAATTAATTTTTTTCTATAAACTATTTTCAAAATTTAAACTAGAGCGAATAGCGATGACAAAATCTTCCTCTTTTAAAGTTCAATATAGCGATATTTCTAATTATCACTTTATTTACATTTTCAAAAACGTAGCATTATGTATTTTTAATTAAAAAGAAAAACAAACAAACAATAAACCATTAAAATGGATTTTGATTTAATTAATTGCAATTAATTTCCACCCTTAATTCCATATTTACACAATTTTTTACAAATTCAAAGAATGTATATCAATTTCCTTTATTTTTCTGAATAAAAATAACCTACTTCAACTATCTATAACTATATCAATATAAAACTATAAATATTTTCTCTTTGAAGATTTTAAACCCTATTAAAATATTGATGAATATTCAAATCAAATCTATCTTTTGACAACAAAGCGATTATCTATGGTTTCAGTTTTTTTGTTTAAGCATAAAAATAAGTGTGGTAAATCCTTTGATTAAAATTCTATTTCTATCATATAAAATACTTATGTATAATCGTCAACTTTATATAATATTTTACCATTGTCATGTCGTCTTTAAATCTCATGATGATAAAAATAAGTTATTAGAAATTGATTACCTACGATGAAACGACACTAAAAAAAGGAGAAATTTATCCTCGTCCTTTAGAACTCTAACTCCATACTTTTCTAAGCTCTCTTGATGATGAATATCGTCGTGGCAATAAATTAAGTATCCTTTTGGATTTTATTAGAACTCAGAGATTTAGCTATGTATAAGCCATATAATCATCAAGAAAACCTTCCTAGCGTTGAGAGTATAATAGAAATAAAAAATTTGTCGCATTGATTTAAAACACATTAAATGTCGTTGTCGTCGTATCCCACTCCCATTCGAGGAGGTATATTATATGGACGATAAAATTCGACAAAATTTATCCATCAGATGGGATTAACTTGCGGTAGACCATTCAAAAGCCATAAACATTAATTTTGAAATAAAATATAAAAAAATCGATGACCATGCGGACATGATGGCCAGGACGATAGATAGATTTCCACCCCTCGTTTTTAGTCTAGGCCGTCTGTCACGTCCTCATAAATCGGATCGGAAGTCAGGATATACCATACAAATCTATATATCTATATTTTTTCGCTCGCTCCAATCAAAATGACATTTCAAATTGGCAACAAATTTCAAATCTACATATATTATGTCCTATAAAGCACCCACCCATCCACATTCACAGTAAAAGTTAGCGTTAGCCAAATCCACTTTTTGGCGGCTGTCTGGACGATGGATGTCAACATTTATTGCTGCGAGAAAACGCTTTGCAATTACGAGTTAACACAGCAAAATGAGACACTAAACCACATAAACAACAAAATTCAACAACAAAAAAAGACGATATTTCGTTGAAGTTGTTATTGGTATTGGTGTTGTTGCTGTTGGGTTGGCTTGGCTTGGAACTGGAGTGAATCAGCAATTCTGCAGTTTATGGACTTCATCTGTGAACTCCATTTTTTTCGTCCTGAAAGAGTCCTTATTTAGGGGTTATACTTGTATATATGAGTATGAGTGGCCCACTTACAATTTGTTTCGACCACTCTAGACTCTAACATCAGTTAGATCCTGATTCTATTGCACACAGACTTGAAATCCAGAGGAACTAGAACCATTATTTCTCTTTTACTATGGTTAAGTGCATACTTATTCGTTTTGCGACAGAGAGTCTTTGCTTTTCTCGGGCAGATTTGGCCCATATTCCATTGCAGTTTCTTTTATTATTTCATTCTTGTTTTTTGTGTGTGTGTGTATGTATTTGTGTTTATCACAGTCGCTTGAATCCTTTGAATTGAACGTTTAGCGTGGGTCCTAAAAGGAAGAGCTTTTGAATTCGAGAATATTATTCGAATGGCTCTTAACCCCATTCTAGGTTCTTACTCTTTTCTTTTTTTTCTGTGTGTTGTTAAATTTAAAAAAGAACAAGAAGGCCAAGCCCTCATCATCTTTTGGATTTATCCTCAACCTATAAAATATAAACACACACAAAGAGTCTAACGTATATAACACCCTCTCAGCCAGGTTCTTGAGAGAGAGAGAAAAAAAATGCTTATAAAAAGTACAAAAGTCAACCACAACTTCACTTCGAATGGCGTCACAGGAGCAGAAAAGGAGTTTAGAGCATTTATGCACTTTTTTTCCATTTTTAAACATTTTTTCCAAAACTGAATGCTTTGAAGATTTTTCTCTTATAGCAAGAGCAAGAGTAAAGTTTGTTGGGTTGCTCTATATGTCTGTTGCAATAAAAAGATACACATCATTGAGGAAGGATTTTTTTTTCTTTTATACCCAGGACATCAATTTTAAGTATTTGCCCCTTGAGTATGTATATACATATGTATGTAGGAATAAAAGATGACTGGAGGGTAAGACCAGCAAAGAAGTTTTATAGCGTAGAAAAACTATTTAACATAGCATTCAGATTTTATAACTTTTTGAAATGTTTATTTTTTTTTTAACTAGTGTATATCAAAAGTGTAGTTTTTCTTTTTAAGTCTGATGAGTTAGTAGGGTTTTAGTTTTGGGGAAATTGGCAGCAATTACAATAAAGATAAGGTATGTACTTTATATATACTCTAGTCATATTTTTAATGTAGGTCATTTCAAATGGAATAAGTTGCAAAAAATAAGAAGAAATAAAAACGAGAGGAAGTGACAGTAAAGAGTGATGGGGGACTGTATTTTTATATGATTAAATAGAAGAGTACTAAATTATTTTATTGTAAAAATCTGGTGAGTTATTTGAGTAATTTTCTTTTTATTACAGTAAAGTGAAGTTAAGTTACCGTGATCTGAAATAAATCTGTTTATTTTCTTTTCTGCTTAGATACATAACTATAATTTTTAAATATCTTAAGGACACACATGTGGTTAGATGGACAGGCTTATATAAAAATACAGTAGGAAAGTCCGAAAGATTGCGCTATCATAATCAGTTTCATTTCCCGTTGACAAGCTAAATAATAAGCGAATGAGCTTGCACGAAGTATTGGTCTTAAAGTTTTGAGTATCAAAATTGAAGGCAAACAATAGCTGGGAAAAGCATATCGCATTCTTGATGTGCGGGTTTACCTTAACATAATTTAGTTAATTATTAATGCTTGAAAAAATGTACTACTGACTTTTATTTGTAAACTTTTTAAATAAACTTTAAGCTAGTGGAAATGCCAAATTGAAAATTTTGACATCCCTAGGGTTTCTAGACAGTTATTCGTATGCCCAGTCCAGTCGAGGATAGGTTTTGAGATACCATTTTTGAATAACGATTACTAATCGTATTAATTAAGTTTTTCATTTCAATTACAAGTAATGAAAATTTGACCTTTTTTCTATAAAAATAAATTAAACAAACGAAAAATTTAAATTTTAATTAACTATTATTTCAATTAAAAAATTATACATTTGAAACTTGTAATTGTAATATAAAAAAAATGAATATGGTTTATATGTAACTAGCTGACCCGGCCACGCGTTGCTGTGGCTAATATTTTTTGTCTAATTACATTGTTGTAAAATATTTAAGGGGAACGATAGGAGAACATTAGACATGGGCATTACCAAGCTTTTTTACATAGATAGATGTCATTTGTGAAAAAAAATGGCGACCTTCATGACTGATTTTCTACTACCCTTAAAATGAAATTATTACTTACGAAACGTTAAAGCTGGTACAAAAATGTACTGGTTTGATCAAAATGTTCTTACATTTAAAAAAAATTAATACAAAAGTATTAAATTTAAAATGTATTAGGTATTAGTTTTATTCAAGTTTGTAACAAATGGGTATATTAAAAAGTTTCCAGTAAATAATATCTGGCAGTTAAACTTATAAATGAGGTAGGATAGGGCGGATGGCTTAAAACCTTTTAACAATAATATTTATTATTTAAAATTATAAATACCTTTTTCAACACTTCGCCATAATAACGCATATGTTTTAAAAATGCTTTAATCGCATCAGCAAAAGTTGAACAAGGTATAACTGGTAAGGCGGAAATCACCAGGAAAAAGTAAGAAAGCACCAACAAAAAGTTTATCAATGCCGTTTAGATCTTGCATAGTTCTGGTGGATGCATAATGGATATATGCTATTAAATTGAAACTTATATCCAAAACGAAATTTTTTCGGGATGCAATGATGACTCATGGAGTACGTGTGGATTTCTGCCTGACCAAAACCACATATTTTGTTTATTGACAAAGCCATTCAGCCACTAGTGAGCTTCATCGCTGAAAATGATTTTTCGATGAAATTCTGAATCATTTTAAAGTTGTTACTCAGCCCAATTCACGAACATACGACGCTTCTGGTGGTCAAGTGGCTTCAGTTGTTGCGTCAATTTAATCTTGTAAGGATGTACATAGGTCAAGATCTTTTGCAAAATTCGCCACAACGACACAGCAGAGATGCCCAACGCTTGAGAACAACGTGTGAGAGACACATTTGGGCTTTCTGCAATTGAAGCCTTAGCGGCAGCAATATTCTCTACGGGCACTTCTTTGTCTCATTGGCAAGAGAACATTTTGTACTTTGCCCGTGGATTCAATTTTTTAAACTAGACGCTCAGTTTTTGATCTGCTAGGACGATTATAATGACCAAAAATTGGACGTAGCGCTCTTAACATTGAGGCCACTGACTCCGAATTTCAGAAGTAAATTTTGATAATTTCGACTCATTGTTGGCTCTAATATCTTTCCATCATGAAATGAGAAACCTTACTGAAGAGAAATATCAAAAGAGCGGCAATAAATATTGCGTCGTTTGCTGTCCCTGTTGCTCTACTTTTGTAGCGTCTCTGTATAAAACGTTTGGAAGTTTGACATAGCGCCATCTATTGAATACTTATTCAATCCAGTCAACAGATTTTTTTTTTCATGCAAAGAGCTATCAAGTAAAAATTCTGAACTAATTTGAATAAGAAATTCTCCAATATTGAAGAACAAGCAAAACAAAGTATGAATAAGCATTAAGTTAAGAAATAATTGAAATAAGCTCCGTCATGTACAATTTTTTGATGGCATAAAAGGAATAAAAGGGGTCTTAATACTTCGAAATAAGAAAAGTCTTAAATGCCATTGAAAACAAAAAAATTTAACCCCGACATGCCTGCCCTTACGCATTTCAAAAGTCTTTTCTCATGAAAGTCATATATATCCTACGTTTTCGGAAAATAAATTCTTTAATTGAAGTATTTCACATAAATTATTGTGTTGTTGTTTTTTTTTTGTGATTTTAAAGACACTCAATTTAAAACAAACATACATACGTCAGAGTCAGCCTCACTTGTTCAAAAAGAGAGGCTTATGTAGTTTTAAATTCTTTTTTGTATTTCGAGCCATTTCCAGAAGAATTGATCCTTCACTCTGGTGGCCTTTAATATATATAATTTTTTTGTATGAATATTTTTTTTTTTAATTTTTCTCTCTTTCGAAAGAACAAACGTCTCACCCTCATATTATTATAGGAAATTAAATGTTTTCCATTATTTCTGTTAACTGAACTATTTATTAAGTCTACCATTAAATTGTTTTTGTTATATTTGTGTTTATTTCTCTATATATGTATATTTTTATGCCACCTCATTCTTCTATATGCGTAAAAATACTTCTTTATAGAATAAGATTTATTTGTTTTTATTTTAAGTCATTGAAATTATTATAATCATTTTGTGTGTCCATGAACCTTGGATTCATCCATTTTGTCCTTAAATATCAACATGTTTAATGTAGATCTGTCAAGGCCTTGTTTAGGTGTTTCTTATCCTTTCACGAGTATTTAATTACCAACTTACGCACAATGCGGATGTAATCATATACCAACAACAACAACTTCTATGTCCTTCTGTATAGGATCCTGAATCCGAAGAGTGTTATGGAGCTTATAGTGACATAAGAAGTGTTCCAACGCAATGTATGTCGCGTCACCGTCTCAATGGCAGCTGCCTGAGTGCGCGGGGGGATATTATATTCCTATTGCTTTTCTCTTAAGCTCATTCACAGCTCAAAAGGATATACCATCAATGACCAACCACCCACATCCAGATCGAGATCCAAATCTACGTCTACATCCTCATCCACCCACTCACATAAACTACTAATTAACTATGATTTATATTTACTAATGGACATGAATCCTCTGTCTCTCTGTCACAAGTTTGTGGGCTTTGTTTTTCCGGACATTGTGTAAATCCTTTCCGGGTGGGACTTTTTTTGTTGTTGTTGGTTTTCTGTACATTATATGGACTTCTGCGGAAATCAGGCTCAGTGTTTTTCTCAGGCGTTGTCCTTCTTCAACTTGGGCTTTATTTATGTACATTGTACACAAATGAAATTATGTGATGTCGTTATATGCGTAACGCTTGTGTATAAGTGTATATAATTTTCCAAGTGTGCCGCCATCCACCCCTGCCGAGTTCTGGCTGGCTGTTGCCGCCGCCAAATAACTTAAATGTTTTATTCAAAAGGCACTTTTTTCTTCCTTGTTTTTTTTTTGTTTGTCGTCTGTATATTTATGTCCTGACAACGAAGACGACGACGACGATTTCAACTCCGACGACAAAGACGAAAACGACACCAACGACCGATGGACGTTTATTAACTTTAGATGTTGTTTACGCGTAACTTAAGTTATTTGTTATACTGAATTTTATTGCCAAGTAAATATTCTATAATATGTATAGTTATAAATACATACATACATACAAACAAACAAACGAATCAAATGTTATGTTTATAAGGATAAAAACTTTTTGCTTTTAACTTACTCCGATATGAACATAAACATTCATACATACATACATAAATATATTTAAAGGAATTATATTACTTACATTATTATATAGTAGTATAGTGTGTTTGTTTTTAGTAATTAGAAGCTTAGTGCTAGTATAAGATTTGATGAGAAATAATTTATAAGTGGTATATTCATATACATACATATATAAACCATCAAAATGCTGACTTAGTCATCCGGAATAAATAGAAATAATTGAAGGATTATATAGGGATAATTGATGTAATTTTGTTGTTTTGTATGAGAATATACATAGCTGGGTAGGTATATAATGTGGCTGTAGTAATACTCTTAAGTTTAAGGAAGATTCAAGAACAAAGGGCTCTTTAACTGTTGATGGAAAATTAGACTACAATATTAAATTTGTTACTCGTCTACACTAATATTATAAAGAGGAAAGATTTGTATTTGTGTATGTATAACGAATAAACTCAAAAAGTTCTGGGCCGATTTTAATAATTCTTTCTTCATTAGAGAGCTACATTATCTGTACATATTTATGTCTACCCGTGCGAAGCCGGGACGGGCCGCTATTAGCTTATAACAACAAACTGGCAAACATACAGACTTAATTTACTTATTTTTTTTTTTGATTATTAAAACACAGAACTAATAAGAGGTTTTCCAATAAGAAGTTTTATTTTAAAGAGTGCGCTATTTGGTCAGACGTCACTTTAAAAGCTTTTAAATGTTGACATTTAACAAAAATAAAAGAAGATTTTTACTAAAAATGCTACAACTTTGCTTTTACAACGCATTCAAATTTCAAACAAATTACTACAAAACTACAGTTCGCGAAACTACACCAATTTTTGGTCATCGTGAGGCACATTCTATGTCGTTAAAAAAGTTGTGGAAAAATTTGAGTTATTGGGACAAGTTAGCGATGTGAAGAGTTTAAGGCAAGAATAACTAAAAATATTGTTGGTTTAGCCCACAATATTGATGAAAACCCTAGTGGTCGATTTTTGTTTAATCTTAAGAATGAGGCATTTCACGAACTTAGGTCAAAGGCTTTAAAAGACCAGTTTACCAAAGAAATCAAAATGGCAATTATCATAAAACTAATTTACATCGAAAAATAATCTACTAATGAGGTCAAGTTTTACCTCAAAAGCTATCGTTTTAGGACTTAAAAAATTCAAGAGCTATGGTTAAAAAGAATATTCATTCTCAACGCGTCACTCTTTGACAATGTTTTAGCCAGGATTGCGGTGTGATTGGAAAATGAGGTTTTTACGGTGAAAAAAATTGAGCTACAAAGGTATTATGTTTATAATCAAAAAAAAAAACTATCGATGTAGACAACGCTTATTTTGAAAATGGCAGTAAAAGCATAACCTAACCCATTTCTCGAAGAGATGATAACAATTCATCACTGAAATCTAGTGACTAAACACCTGGGGCTACGTGAAAGATAAAGCCTATTAAAATGTTCCCCATTGGAAGTCATAGAAGACGTACTGCGGAAAATACAGAAACTGGTCATGATTTTACAATTTTCAAATTATCCATTGATTTATCTAAAAATATAGTAATTGTTTAAAAATCAAAATGAAACATCTTATTGGAAAACTCTATATTAAGACAGTATTTGACGCTCTCTAGTTGACGGTATACAATTAACTAGATAAACAAAACTTCTGTATTTCTTTGGTCAAAATGTTGGATTTATTGACTATATAAAAAAACTATGTTTTTTAATTCCTTTTATCCAATTAAATAAACAATTTGGAAAATTTACTTAAAATACGAACAACAAAATATTCCACATACGCCACTGTGTACTTTTAATGAAAATAGGCTTCAACATTGCTTTAATTATTTATTTTTTTTTTAAATTAAATGTAAAATTATTTGTGGGTATTATATTTATATTAGTTTATACAATTTTAACAAAAAAAATGTGGCAATTGATTCATCAGGATACATTTTGTAAACTATTTCTATTTCTATTTATGTTAGAATTTTTTTTACTGAAAAAGCATTTGTAAAGTTCCTGTGCTAAGACTCATCCAGAAGCCTGCTTATTTTTAATTTTTTGGAAGATATTTTATAGGTGTTAAATTATGTTATATATTTGTAATAAGATATCACATTATTTTCTGCTTAACTGAACTTTTGGAAACGATTTTAATACGCTTCACAAATGTACTTGTTAATTTACTGGAACTCTTAAATACTTGTATTAAATAGATGCAGAGTTCCAATATCTACATTTTGACGCTTTCCAAAAACCTCAACCGCAATAATTATACATAATTACACTCTCTCAACACTGTGTTTAACATGATTTCGAAATTTGAGTACATCAATTTTATACCAATTCTAGTATTTATTCTTTTTATTAATTCATTTCCTATATCTGAATTTAAATGTTATAAAACTACGTACGGTAATTATACAATTTCGTACATAAATAAATTCATAATTAGGTATAGTCAATATAACGTAAGGACCTATGAAAATGTTACCTATACATATACGATAATTTTATATTTTAATTGCTAATGTTCAGATTCACGCGCATAACATAAACAAACTTTATATTCATGCACAATTTTAATGTATTTAAGGATAGAATTTGTATGTTGTGTCTTTAAATAGTATAAGAGGTTTTGTTGCAATGGAGTTTGTTAATTATTGACAATATTGTTTCAAATGATACGAAAACAATTATATCAACATTTTTGTATAGGTAAATATATTTATTGTTCTAGTTCTTTATTACCTATCCTTATTATTAAAACAAAATTAAATGATGTTCTTTTGAACCATAACATTTATATTCGTAAATTGATGTTTCCTTTAAAGGAAAGTTAAAGTCGCCATTAGTTAGTTCGTAAAATTTCATCCAATTTTGTATTAAATTCTCAAATTTCTAATTTTAATTGACAACATTTAGTCTAATGCAGTGTATAGTTTGACACTTAGAATTATTTGGCTTTTACAATTTATGATAAATCGAACTTTCAAAAAGCATTGCACTTTGTTTAAATATTCGCAACTTGATTTCTCAGACTGTTTACTAAACGCAAATATTTGTGGTGTTCTCATTATAATGAAATCCAATAATCATGTTCTGTACATATATAATATGGTTCACGTTCTCACCTGACACTTTTCCACATCAACGCCTGACTGACTGACAGACGCGCACCATCATGACCAAAATAAAAGAAGAATTTGTGTGTCGAAAATTATATAAAATATTTTTGTGTTATACCTCTAAACACGAGGCAGGTCTACTGTTGTATGTGTTGTGTACTTATATAATAAACTTTAATCACCTTTTCCCCAACCATACATTATTATATTAATATATTTCCAAAATTACATTATCAATGTGCTGTGTGTTTGTGTGATGTTATGTGCCAGGACATCATTGAATTGTGTTCGCAAAATTTACACTTAACTAAACATTTTTTATATGGAGACGACCAAAACTGATCATCTAAATATTCTTTTCACGTTTTCACATCAGGTTAGGTAAAATGAGGACTTGCTGCCATAAAATTCCCTCAAACTTGCAACCGAACAAAAGGACCATCGAAATTCCTTATAACATCATGCCATCATGTTAGGTTATACATAGAGTGTTTTTTTGACAAGAAGAGGAAAGTGGAGATGATGATGGTGGAGGGAAGTGAAGTGAAGTGAATTTGTGCGTTTGAAGTGTGAACATTGACGCCATATATCGACCTTTTTGAAAGTACCATCAACGTACACTTTTTGACTGATGATTACTTTTTGGCACGCGAAATCGTAATTTTCTTTTTGGTTTTAAAATCCAGGACTTTAACTATATAAATGTACATCAGTAAAAGTTTCAGTGTTTTTTTTTTTTAAGATCCTTCTTTTCTTTCAATCAAAAAGCTTAAGGATATATGGTTACATTGTGTGGATTCAGGGACACATTTGATTTGATGGAGGGCCTCATGCCTTATAGTTAAAAGGTCATTCTACGATGTTTTTCAATAACGGATTTCATTTTGATAAAAAAAAAAAGAGTTTTTCTACTACACCATATTTTCTTCATGTTCGTAACGCATTTGCAGCTGTATGTACTCGATAACTTCTCAAATTCAATTTTAAAGATTTTGGAGCGATTATGGAGCATTTGCATAGAACGTCTAACTCCAACAGAAAAAGTTAAGGAAATTAAATCCTCTTTGGTCAATTATGATCACTTTTTGACAAACAACACGGCAAAGTTTTCTTTCAAAACTGCAATTTTTTGTTACTTTTTTGGCACGACGCTCCATTTATGCGATTAATTTTAATTTCCCATAGGAAGTTATTGTAATCGGTACGATTTGTCGAATTGTAAATTTTGACATTTCTCGACATTTCAAGGTCAGTAGAGTCGAAATAAAGGATTTTTAGAGAGATGTCTGCGCATGCGTGTGTACGTATGTACGTTCGCGACATTTTTTTCGTCGTCCATAGCTCAAGAACCAGTAGAGATATCGACTTTAAATAAATTTTGTTATACAGATAATAATGCAGAAAGATGCAGAAAGAACTCTCAAAAAAATTGAGTAGGTGCTTTTTTACCATAGCAATTTAAAAAAAAGGTGAAAATTTTGGTTAACCCTAAATATCTCACGAACCAATAGCGCTAGAAATTTGTAATACATTTTATATTATATACTATAATGCGATATGAAACAAATATATTTTTTAAAAAAATTCCAACCAGTTAACTGTTTTTTTTAATAAATCAAAAAAAACTGAAAAAAATTTGTCACCACGAAAATTTTACGAACACAGATTGGTTTCATCTCCAAAATCAACGAAAAATAACGTTTTATTTGGTAAAATTTTGAGAAAAATCGAATTGACAGTTTTTTTATAAAAAATGAAAATCTAAAAAAAGCATTACTCAAAGTTCTTAAAAATTGATTTTCGTCTCAAATATCTTTTCAAAAAATTGAGAATATGACTTTCAACTAATTTTATATTATAAGAAATAGTGTTTTCAACATTCGAACAAATTTTGAGAAAAATCAAATAGACAGTTTTTTTACAAAAAATAAAAACCTAAAAAAAAAACATTACTTAAAAATAGTAATAATTAATTTTCGACACAAATATCTTTTCAACACTTTGAGATATTGGCTTTAAACTACTTTTATCTTTAAAAAAATATTGTTGTCAATGTTAAGTAAAATTGTGAAAAAAATTGATTCGACAGTTTTTTAACAAAAAATTAAAAACCGAAAAAAAAATGTAACAAAAGTTGGTAAAAATTCATTTTCGACTCAAATATCTTTTCAAAAATTTGAAATAATGGCTTTAACTCATTTTGACTTATAAGAAATATTGTTTTCAACATTAGGAAAAACTTTGAGAAAAATCGAATGGACAGTTTTTTTACAAAAAATAAAAACCTAAACAAAAATTTATAAAAGGTGGTAAACATTGATTTTCGACTTAAATATCTTTTCGAAAATGTTAGATTATGGCTTCAAACTTATTTTATCTTATAAGAAATATTGTTTTCAACATTCTGAAAAATATTGAGAAAAATCGAATTGACAGTTTTTTTTTCACAAAAAATAAAAACCAAAAAAAAAACAATACTTCGTAAGAATTTACTTCCGACTCAAGTAGCTTTTCAAAAATAATACAGCACAGCAAATATTGTTTTCGATATTCAGTAATTTTTTTTATAAAAATCCAATAGTCCGTTTTTTCATAAAAAAAATAGTACGCAAATTTGGTAAAAATTGATACATATATACAAACTTTTAAGCAAGACAAATCAACATACGGGATGGGAAGTTATCAGTGTGGGTCGCATCTAAGCCTCTCTTTTCAATTGTAGTAATGGCATAGTTCTCACTTCTCAATCATCAAAATATGAAAGCTTCAAAGATGACAACTGTCCAAATATCGAACTATTTAAAGTTAAACCTTTTCTTAAAATCCCAATACCAATCTTTTTTTCCTGTATTCAATCATCAATCTAGTATTTAACGTACTTTTACCCTAAAGGCCCAAATTTTACTCCCTCGCAAATCCAACCATGGTTGCATTTTGTTGTGAAGGATCCTTCTCTGCGTGTGTCGTATGTGGTGTGGGTGTGTTACGGTGCTTCTGCTTTTTAATGGTGATTGAAAGGAAATCAATCAATCAGAAAATCAGTTGCACACAAATACACTTGAATAGATTTACATATATACACAACCCACTCACACATACTATATATATATATATGTACGGTACGTACATAATTTACGTTACGTACACATAGATAAAAGAGGAAGAGATGAACAGAGAAACAATGAGTCTTCGGTGTTCAGTGTTCGGTGCATCACCATCACCATAATCATTGTCGTCATCATCATCATCATCATCATCATCGTGGATCGTTGATTGGACTCTGCCATGTCGAAATCCCTACGCTGAATTAAAGGATAATCAATTCTGTGCTCATTCTCTAGGATTCATTTGGCGCATTTGGCGTACATAATCTGACATCTGCTTGTCTCTACTCCGCACTTTGCTGGCTGTGTGAATCCCTTCCCTTTTTTCTATTCAAGGATTTATTCAACTGTACTTTGGTATTATATTTTTTTTTTATTAAATTCCTATTTTTTTGATTTTGCTCTGTTCCTCATTTTGATTTGCACATCTCTGTTATTTTCTCATTTTCAATCCCAGCATTATATTGATAGAAGATACAACCGACATGATTTTATAGTCCCCACGGGATATCCCATCACCCCAAACCCCAACACCTCCTCCATTCGCTATGGGTTTTTCCTCCATCATAGATCGAGATCTGAGGAACGGTGTGTAGTTTACCACGCGCGGGAAATACAGTTCCGGAGGCGCGGGAGGATTGTTCATGTCTATGTACTTCCTGCTTAACAGCATGAATTTTGCTGCTCTGCGTAATGAATGACAGAAAATTTGATTTAACTTTGATCAATGTTGTGAAGATTTTTCATCTGTTGGTGTCGCGTTATAAAAGATAAAAAGATGTAGGTTGGAAATTTTATATATATGTATATATGTATGTAAGCATATTTGTAGAAGTGAGAATAGATGAGATGAATAGAATACCTACAAAATGTCTAAATACTGTGAGAAATTGAATTCCTTTCTAAGGTCCTGGATGGTATTATGTATGAAACGAAAGAGAACAAGCGGTCGTTCATCGGTATTGGTGCGGGGATAAAATTTGGCGCCATTCTTAGCACGTCTAATGGCAAATAACAAAATTAATGAGTCTTGTCACTTTCATTAAGTTTTTTTTTTTTTTTTTTTTTTTTGAGGCATAATTGAAGAAGTTTTTTTAGTTGTCCTTTTTGTATCTTCAAGGATAAGCTGCGAAACATAAGCGAAGCATATCTGTGTATGTATGTTTTTTTAATTCACTTTACATCTACATTAATTTATATACATATATAAAGGTTTACAATCAGCTAAATCTTTTGATATTATTTTTTTGTTTTTGAGTTCTGTTTTTAATCAAACACCAGTTGTTGTGCATGAAAATACCACAAGCTATTAATTAATATGTTTTAATTGCTTATGGTGATTGACATGTGCATTATGTGGATTGGCGGTTAGGTATACCAGAGCACCAGGTGCAACATAATACTTATAGTATAGAATGTGGTTGAAATGTAATTAAATAAATGTTACTTATGCATTACATACATACATACAATATAGGTACATAATATGTAAGTACGAACGTATAAGTATGATTTCAAATTATATAAGTTAAGGACTCTCTTTCCTTTCTTATTTCCTTCCTTTCTTCCTTCCTTATTACATTGATCTTTTGTTTGAATTCTAATTAAATCAGTTAAATAGTTCACGTACCAGCATTTAACTTATATGTACATATTTATATACGAGTAACATAACTTAATTAAGAAATTTATCAAATTTTGAGATACTTAAGTTGGCTTTTGGAGTAATACCTACTTATGACTGTAAATGAACATGTAAGAGTATACCTACATACATCAATTAAACTATGAAGTAGGTTTAACTACGTAGTTGTTCAAGATTGTGGGTACAATTTACAAGTTGGATTATGGAGTAATACCTGACTGTTCTGAGAAAATAGAAAAGCTTCTTAGCGTTATATAGTATTTTTTTTTTCGTTTTATTGTACATAAACTGAATACCAAAAGCCTTTTTGTTATAAAGTTAGATTTGAACTTAAATAGGATTATTGTTTGCCAAATTTTTCAAAATTCCGTTACATGATATACAAAAATTTATATATTTTTAAACCACTTAAAATAGTACAATAGATTTTGTTAAAATTTAAATTATATACAAAAACTTATATACTTATAAAGCACTTTTAAAATAGTACAACAGATTTTGTTAAAATTTAAATGCTACCCAGCATAGGGCTAAGTGAATTAAGACCTAATTTCAAAAATTGGCCTTATTGCACTTTACAAAATTGAAACAAGGCCAATATCCAACAGTTGATTATATTGCACTTTGACAAAATGAAATAAGGCTAAATACATAACTTTGAGAAATAAGACCACCTTACTTTAATGGTGAAGCTGGCTGCCCCCTTCAACCCTATATTGTTGGGGCACACAATATGATTTGGTTTGGGTGCGAGGTTGAGTGTATGCATAGTTTATTTGCATTTATGGTATGAAATGAAGTATTTTACTTTGTTTAGGTGTAATAGGACCACTGTTATTTTAATGCACTAATACACTAATACAAAAGTGAAATCAGGCCAATTCTCGAAATTTGGTCAATTCTCGAAACTTAGCTTAATTTTACGGCATCAATTTAAACATACTATTTTAGTTATCATTTTTCAAAATCAAAGTCTGACAAAATCAATCCAAAGAAATTTCAATTACTTTTGAAGATTTTTACAAAACAATACATTTTTCAAAAGTACAAAATATGTTCTTTTCTAAAGTGTAAGAAATTCTTAATTTGATCAGGAGGTAAAAAAAATTTAAAATCTTTGATTCGTGAAAACTGTTTTTTTTTTTTTTGTTGACAACTTAAGTTTTTCGAAAGAGGTCATTTGCCAATCGGTGAAAAATTGAAAATTATTTGGTAAAAATATTTTTGTTACGTCTTTAAAAATTTGTTTTATATTAAAGCCAACAAAAAACATGTCACCTTAATTTTTTAGAAAATTTGCTAGTTTTATATGACTTCTGAGTTTTTGATATTTCAAACGTATAGTTTATTTCCCCTGATTTAGAAATTTTTAGTTTTTTTATTAAACTCTTGATGTCATTACAAATGGCAATAAGCTTATAGTATTGTCCCATAGGTTAAAATGACTGTAGTTTGAGTCTGGCTCTAAAATCATTTTATTATACGTCAGGGTTTTTATATTCTTTTTCTTCTCAAATTTGAAACATTCATAAAGACTTTTTGAAATTATGATGATTTTCTACTTCTATATTAAATATCTTTAATATTGAGCATTATTAATAAAGTTTTTAAAAAATCTTCTTTAGTTGTTGGTCTTAATATAAGTTCTACATAAACCTTAAAGAAAACGCTTACTCTTAAACATTTTCAGATCAAAAGATCAGAACAGTTAAAATTGTGTATTTTTGAAATGCATACATTTATTGAAAAGATAAACAAATTAATTTAAAAACGTATATTTTTTCAGATTCGAAATCAGCAATTCTAAAACCTACTTTTAGAAACCACATTTACATACGATTTAAGGTTTTTTTTTCAATTTCATATGGTTTTTGAAATAAAGTGTCAAAAGTTATTTCGTACTAAATGAGAATTTTTGGAAAATAACTGAGGCACTAAAATTATTTAAACCTTATTAAGAAGACAATGATTTTTTATTTGCAAAGTCAGTTAAAATTTAATTGTTTAGGACTTTGCTATGTTGTACCTTTATCCTTAAAAGCAATTTTTTAAAATTTTCTGTTTTCAACATTTTTAAAGAAGTATATAATTTGAAAACACATATAAATTTTGGAAAACTTAATAATTTAATCAATTAGTATGGTTAATTCTGTTAAACAAAAGACTATACAAAAAATATTTTTCTCTTTTATAACTATGTACCTTTTAACAATATCAAAAAGAATCAGTTTCTTTCCTGAATACGCCTCCAAAAAATTTAAAAATAAATTATTTCTTGACATTTAAAAACAAAAAAAAATATTTTATTATTTAAATATTATTGTACAAGAATATAAAAGTGTAATTTAAAAACTTCAATATAATTTTAATATTTTAAATGTAGCTTCTGAATTGCTTATGGTTTTCTGTAAAAGGTGTGTGCAACTCCAACAACCACTCAAAGCTTTTATTTTTCTTAATAATTGTATAATTAATTTATTAATAAAGATTTTACCACAATAATGTATTCAAGTTGCCCAAAGGTCATATTATATGTAATTAAAAACAAAGTAAATATGTACCATTGTAATGCTTATTGCAAACACTTTAAAAATTCTTAAGCACAATATAATAAAATATTATTATTTTTTTTTACGTAGGTGGTACATGATCTCCATTATCAATATATCGTAAAAATACTATTAATCAAATATTATTGAAAAACACAACCCTACTCTGATTTCGAACTATTGTGGCGTTAAAAACATTAATAACAAAGTAATACATTAACAAAAAACTCAATTCATATTTTGTGTACATGTGTAAAATATTTTCATCTACATTAATCCATCATACAATTAAAAAACATTGAGAAAAACCAAAAAAGAAAAACAAAATAAATAAATATAATTATTAAAATTGAGAATATGTGTATGGCTTATAAACCGATATATTATATGTATGCATATACCGCATAAAATTTACATGAGTTTTTTCTTTATTGTTTTTGTATTGCAATTTAATCAAGGTACACCGAAAAAATGACTTAAGTATAATGAAACTTAACACTCATACTGTGTATGTTTATTGTTTATACACCTCTACTTCAAAGAAACCTCATTTAAGTTCATACATAGTATTACGTATTTCACAAAGCATTTTACAGTCAATATTTTAAAGGGTGTTTTTATAATTTTGAAGCAAGGGATCATTTTTTTTCTAACTTACAAGGTTTTATTGAAAAGCCAAAAATGTTTTTGCTTTTGAATTAAAATTATAAATTATGTAAAATTGTAAATTGTACTATGTACTTTGTCTTACAGCTTCAAGGATCCACTTTGCTAAAAGTTGATAACAATTTAACAAACATTATAAATAACGTGGAGGAAATATTTATAATTTTCAAAAATTATTCACTACTAACAATCTGTGAAGAATTTATAGTTTATTATATTTTATTATATTATATTTGATTTCAATATAAGAATTTTTAATATATTTTTTCGAGTCCACTTTGCTAAGTTTATTAGCAAACAGAAATAGAAAACAATATATTTCCACTGACTCTTTACCTCTGAGACGTTTGAGATTATGAACAAATTTGAGATAAAGATTTTACCAAATGCTTGAACATTTTGTTAAAGGTTTTAAAACCATTGAAGTGTTTTTAGTGAAATTTAGCGGTCTCCAATGATTTTATGAGACTTTTTAAACAATGTTTAGAACGGGTTGGGGTCAAAATCCCGAAAATCAAAATCCCGAAAGCCCAAAATCCCGAAAACCCAAAATCCCGAAAATCCAAAATCCCGAAAACCCAAAATCCCGAAAACCCAAAATCCCGAAAACCCACAATCCCGAAAACCCAAAATACCACGTCAGGCAACTCCTGTACAATCGGGACGTCATGGCACAAGACGGAGCAGAGCTCCTTCGGTTCAGTAGGGCTGCGTCCGAACGGGACCGAACTGATAGGGTGAAGCAGGAGAACCAGTTTTGGTGGCTTCAATCGGCACTCTTGATAGTTGGTAGTCGGGATGGGTTTTTAAGCCTTGGCCGGCTTACATACTTGTTTTATAGTTTAAGGGTTTAGTTTTAAGTGGAATAAGCATGGTGGCACAAAAAAAAATAATTTAAAAAAAAAAATAATTAAAAAGAAAATAAAAAAAAAATAAATACAAAATAAAAAAAAAATAAAAAATAAAAATAATAAAAAAAAACATAGAATAAGGAAAAAAAGGAAAATTAAAATGAAAAATGAAAAACAAAAAATGTTAGATAGTTAGATTTGCTGATGTGGTTGTTTTAGTTTTAAGTAGTTTATAGGTAGAATAGGTACTTTAAGTGAGTTTTAAGTTTTATTCAAGGACCTAATTTTAAGTAGTTTTTAAGTAAAAATCAAAAAGGATATTGATATTAGTTTTTTTCAAATTTTCTAATAAATACAAAAATAAATAAAATTTAATTGAAGTAAAATAGATCTTAGGGCCGAAAGGCACTAGTATTAATTGTTATAGTTTAACTTAGAGTGTCCGTATGGGACTAGTGAGTTAGTTGTAAGTTATGGTTAATTAGGCTAGATTTATGAATTTTTGTCTAGCTTTAAGATAGGTTTATGATTGAAGTAATAAAAATGAATTAAAAAAAAAAAATCTGAACTATAATTTGAGAAAGAACTTTTCATGACAAGAATAACTCTTCGAGAATTTGTCAATTTTATGTAAGAGGCAGCACCCGTGAAATAAATTAAGGTAGCACATGCAGGGATTGAACTCAAGACCTCTGTCATGACACTCTATCCCTATAACCATCTCTCTACGGGAACTTCGATAAGATCACAGTATTTTCTGAAATGTTTATTGTAATTTTGTATTATTCAATAAATCATGATCCTACCAATTTCTTGAAATATTATGAATTTTGTTTTTGCTTATATTATTTCGAAACCAAAAATAAATAAATAAATCAATTACATTTTTATTGAGATAAATTATATAATCCAGGCAATTCTCTTTCAAAACACTCTGTTCATTTTCGAGTTAAAATTAAAAGGAAATGTTTTCTTTTTTTAATTTTTATTTTCTTCTATAAGTATCATTGTATTGGATATATGTAGTATATGGCATTGTATAATTGCTCTAGAGCAATCGTATTATTTTCAGGTGGAGCTTACGGTAGATAGTACCATATATTATATAGAGGTACCTACTTCATTGTTACCTTTCTCTTCTCTCTGAATGCCTTTGCTCTGCTTTATAATTTCCCATTTTTGTAATTAATGTCCATGTTCGATTTATTGCGCCAAGGTTATATATGTATGTACATTTTACACAATCCGTAGCAAGCTACATATATCCACAGATGTGTATAGAAAGGTATTGAAGTCTCAAATGAACAAAGGATTTCACACAAATAATATTGAAAGGACCCACTCTTCTACGTATGTATGTATATCGATATAGGATTCATTTTTATATCACTTTTATGGAAGCTGCTTAAAATCCAAATGAATGAATCGAATAAAATCATATACCTACCGAACCAAGAGAACAGTTTATACTCTTATACATATACACATACCTATACGTATTTTTAATGTTTGTACACAATTGTGTATAGGTAAATATGTATGTTAAAATATTGTAACAACAAAATGAAGAAATTTGTGCGTTTAATGTACCATTGACGTTAATTATTGCATAAATATACATATTGATACAGGTAAACGGTAAATAAAATACCTATCTACATATATATATGTATGTAAATTATACTTACTGGTATATGTAAGTATAATGAATACAAACCAAAAGTAGATGGTGTTATAAAGTTGAAGTGGTTTTATTTATCATGGTATGAGAATATAGGTTTTCAGGTATTTTTATGAATAATTTTTTTTTTATTTTTTAACAGAAATATTTTCTACTCGAAAAGAGATATTGAAAAATAAAATTATTAACACAATAATCAAAAAGTATTTTGAAACCACTATATCTGCCTCTAGGATTCTGAAAATACCTTCTTTTGACCAAACAAAGAATTAATTAAAACATAATGTGTATTTGAAGTGATTCAATGATTGAAACAAACAATTTTTGAAATATTTAAATTACTTGTAATATTTACTCAAAGAATTATTATTATTTATCTGCACAATAAAAATCATATTTAAAGGATGGATTTACATTTTGCAGAAGACTTGGATCCATTTCCCTTTTTTGGAAGTAAATCACTAAAATAAAACAAATTCGAGAAATGGGATGTTGAAGGAATTTGAAATATTTCTATTTATTAACACAAAGCTTTTAATTTTGTTTGCATTAATTTTGTAAAACTTTTCCAATACAAATGGGAATCATAGGTATTTCAATAATTTCCTGAAAGCCTTTTATACAAAGAAAACGAAAATATTTGAATACTTTTCAATGAATGTGTAAATTTTAGAATAATAAAGTCGCCATAATTTAAAAAATGAGTAGATTTTCATATTTATCAAAACAAAAATATAAAAATGAAGCCAAAAAATAAATAAAATATACCTACAAACATTAAAATATACCTACAAACATTAAACAACTTTTCGAAATTATTTTTCTTTAGACAGTAAAAGATTAAATTCATCAAAGTCTATTATTTCATAAGAAAATATAAATTCTTCAAATAAATGAAAACGTAAATAGAACTTGTAGAAGACATTAAATACATTGAAACATGTTGATAATAAAAATAAATAAAAAGTGCGTATACGCCCAGTGTGCTGCTGATATTATTTTGTCCCCTGGAACAATAAAACTAGCCTGTAGCTGGAATATTTGAACCTAAAATTATGGTTTTTGGTGCAAAATGGTAACTTGCAACGAAAATGAAGAATCTGTCATCAATAACTTGACTTCAGTATGTCATATATTGAATTTTCCAAGAAGAGGTTTCATTTAAAAAAAAATGTATCTGTGTGTGCAACTGTCATCTTATGACATTTGGCAAGTAAAAATTAATAAGAATGGATCGAAGCACTCGTTAGCGAAGAATTTAAATTACATATTAAAATTCATTACACAAATATTTATCCGTGCCACAGAAGCAACGAAACAATCGTTATGTTGCCATGCCATGTAAAAGATAAGGTTAATACCAGTGTTTCACTGTCAAATCAAGGTACATAAGATTACATTCGTAGATTTATCGAGGAGGACATTTAGCCATGAGAATTACCGTTGAAAAGGATATGTTGCTGAAACCGTAGCTGTAGTGGCCATTTGGATGATATTGTTGTTGTCTCATTACAGTAATGATTTCTCTTAAAAATGCTCTTTTTTAATAGCAAAATGGAACCTCTTATTGAAAAACTCTTTATTCGACGTCGATATCTCTTAAAATCAACAAATTGGAGCTTTTAAAATAATTAAAATAGGAAGTTAGAAATGTAGCCACAAATGAAGATCTCCTTTTCATGTGTAATTTGTTTTAAAAATGTAAATTTTATTAATATCAAAATGAAACTTCTTATTGGAAAACTCTACATTTGATGTCAATAGCTCTTCAATTCAACAAATCAGAGCCTTTATAATTAATTATATGGGAATTTTAAAATGAAGCCACAAATTAAGCTCTCTTTTTTATGTTTCATTTTTTCAAAAATGTTCATTTATTTTATATCAAAATGAAACCTGTTGTTGGAAAACTCTTTATTCGATCTCCATATTATGTTCAATTCAAATCAGACCTTCAAAAGTTAATTAAAAAATTTAATCGAAAGATAAAAACATATCCATAAATCAAGATCTCCTTCTTATTTTTTCTTTTTTCACCAAAAAAAAAATTGTGATTATTAACTTTTTGAATAAGTTGTATCAATAAAACACTTTTAAAAGTTTTTCATTAATCAAAATCTAACAAATACAAACTTTTAAAATTATTAGTGTCCAATCAAACGTTAAGTAATGTTTAAGTCGAAAGTTTAAGAAAAACTTTTATATATTTTTTGATGTACATATATAGAATTCTGTCATCTATCATTGTTACACTCATAAATCTTAACGGAAAATCCCAGACCGAAAGAATGTTCATTTTCCGGTTCATCAATTTACCAATTTAAGACAACAAGGCCCATATAATTCTATAATACATATCTGTATTATTATATATTGTATGTTATTTTTTTGAAAAAAAATAGAACAATAAAGAAATAGAATAAAAAAAAATAAATAAATCAACTTTTACTGCAGCCATATTGTTTTTGATTTCCCTTCCACGTTTTTCTCATTTCTCGGTTTAAGAAATTTTGACAAACAATTCGGTTTAATATCTATTTTTGTTTTTCTGTCCTTGTTTTTATTTCTTCTAAGACATTCGATTGTTTTTTTGTTTATATCAAAATGATGTCCTTTTGTTTTGTGTCCTTTTGGTCATAATTTTCTTTGTGTTGAGAATATTAATAATAAAAGAACTCATTTTCATAATTGAAAAAGACAATAATTAAATTTTGTGTGCTATGTGTGTAACTGAGTGTGTGTGTATTTGTTCATTTATGACAAATCTTAAGAAACTGAAAAAAAAAGAAAAAAAAAACAACAAGTTAAGAATCATTAAATCCAGAAACCAGCCAACCGAAAATCATCCAACGCAGTCTAGAGATGTGGGTTATACATATATACTTTTGTATCTTTTTCTGGGTATGTTATTGTTTTTAAGGTGGGACAAAATAATATTAATAAAAGCAGAAAATTTAATTTTATTTTTGTTTTTCTATTTGGGTAGTTAAATTTCCAGACGTTTTATTACATAAACACACATTTCTCTCGTATAAAAGGAGATTCTCTCGTCCTTCTGAATTTTAGACAATTTTATTTCTGATATTTTTTTTTTTTTTTTTTGATACAATTTCTTTTGTTAGATTCCAAAAAATAAAAAGAAATCTTGATGCAGAAGTTTCATTGTTACTTGATGCTTGGGGTAACATAATCTCATTTGTCGTGCTGGTAATCTGGCAAATCTTTTTTGTCCCCATCTCAAAAGCTTTTTGTGTACCTCTTGTAAAAGGGTGAGTAGCTTAAATCAGACAGAAAGTAGGTATCAAATGAACTGTGGCACAATTTGACTTTTTTGGTAACTTCAAATTGTATTTAAATGGTGGTCACTTAAAGTGTTCTATTAAATTGTTATTTAAGTACTTTGTGTGGTAAACAAAAATTGAGTAGCAAAGAGCTATTAAAAAGTTATAAATAACAATTTTTTTTTCTTATTTTAACATATGTTTAGGAAATGTGGAAGAATTAAGTTTTAAATGTGTTAAACTTCCTTTAACATTTCCAAAGTTATGTTAGATGAAATGAAATTTTAATCAGTTTAAATTAACAAAGCATACTTAAACTTCAACAATGTCTTTTAGCAAATTTAACATGACAGCTTGTCAAATTAATTCCTTACATGAGTTTTCTTTGTTATGCTAATAAGAGGACTTACATATTACGAGTTACATTTTTGGCAGTCGTTCTGTCAAAATGAACCACTATATCCTTTCTTTTTATCTCTTTAAAAAAAAAAGGACACAATAAAAAGGTCCCGAAAAAAAAGGCAACACAGTGCAATTAATGCGATCTAAAGTGGGAATTAGAGCATCTGCATTACACTCTGTGCCATTCATTACAGAACATTTATTTTTTTTTTGTCTCTACTTTTCCATTTGGTCCTTTATTATTATCCTTATGCTGTGTCGTTTTCGTTTTTCTTGTCTTTTTTTTTTTACTCACTTCACTTGGGGTGTAATCTCTTCTGTAGTAGGTGTCAAATGTGAATGTATCCTTATCCTTAAACACATATACCTACTCTAGTTTCAGTAAAAAAATTTCGTATTGCATTAAGCTGTGTATAAGGATAAAGCCGTTTTTTTTCAAAGGATTCAACATTAATATTATGTTTTTGAATATATCGTTCCTATCTAACTATACACCTTTTTATACACCTTTATACACCTTTATAACTATACACCTTTTAACTACTAAAAAAAATGGAGCATAAAATGGCCATATGTTTCTAGTGCCTATTTTGTGTTGTGTCCTTTTGATGTCATGAAGGTGAATACTACACATACACACACATACTCGCATAAAGACCTCACGTTGTTAAATCTGAATGGAATTAACTTATTGTTGCTGTATATTTTTCGCCTGTGCTGTATACACGTACCTATCCTTTTAAGTATATGAGCATAGCAATCCTTATAGTCAGTATAGAAATACTCTGGGGGCGCTTTTTCTAGTAGGTTGGTAGGTAGTTATAGAGAAGTTTGGGCCATCTCTGGTTGTCAAATGAACAAACTATACTGAGCTGTCAAGGGGTTCCTTCATGGCACCAGAGCACAGAAGCCGAGCTAGTGTGCCTGTGCTTTTTTGCAATTGTGGTGTTTTGTCGAGCTGTGTGTAGATAAACTTTTGCCGAACACGTATATAACAGCACTTTGCAAAAATTAAACAAACAAACAAAAACTTCACATTTAACCACACAGTGATCGTTTTGAATGCATATAGCTTATACAAAGTATATGGAGCCAACGATGATGGTGGTACATATTCTATGGCTATGTTTCTCTCAGTTTTCCCAAAAGTCCTTTTTCCCGATGAAATGGCTCGCATACGTTAGATACGCGCGTAGAAAATGCCATTAGCCCTGCAGGATAGTTTAGCTGTGCCAATGACTGTTATTGTATACTCTATAGTGGGTACAGTAGTGCAAGCAAATACTGCATTCATAAAAATGGCATTAAGAGAGTTTGTCCGTTTTTATTACCTATCCACCAATATGTATATAGAATAAAACACCATATACTAGGATTCAGAGTAGGTACCTGACTATAGAATTTAAATTTTAAGGAGAATTTTTATGTTTGGGAAAATAAAGCCTCTAAGTAGAGTTTTAAAAGATTTTCAAATTTTGTATATTTTCAGAGCAAATAAAGTTGTGAATATACATGACAATAATGAAATATTTATTTTCTAAATAAATAAAAATAATAATCAACATTTCAAACATTCAAGTAGAAATTATGCCCGAATTGAAAAATAGTAACAAATTGTAAAATAAATTGCTGTTTTTATTTTCATACCTTTATAATGAATTAATTTGTGTGATTTACATTCCGACATTCCGTTCAAATCTATTTGAAAAGTGTTATAACTGTCACAATTTACAAGGTTACAGAAATTTTAAAATAGACGTTTTATTAAAAAAAAAACAATTGTGAAAGAAGTTCTAAGATAATAGTCTTTTTTTGAATTTTAAAGGTTGTGTCATAAACAACACAAATTTTAGCTTGTTTATGTATGGATATAAACCAAATTTTTAATAATTTGAATTCACTTTAGGAATATTTAATGTCATGAAATGTACGTTATCTTGAACCCATTTGACACATCCGTAACAATTTTAAATTACAGGTTTTGAAAGTCTTATTTTACAATGGGAATTAATAGAAATACTAAAGTACCCGCGGTGTGATGGTTAGTGCATTGTACTGTCATGCCAGAGGTCTTGGGTTCAAACCCTGCCTGTGGCCATCTAAAGTGGTTTTTACGGGTACTGCCTCTTGCGAGGAATCTTGTCATGTGAAAAGCGCTTTCTCAAATAAGTCCGGATTCGGTTTAAAACTGAAGGTGCCCTCCATCTCTGAGAACATTACTCGCACCCATGAATGGTTGAGGGTTGTGTAAGTCCTACAAGGTCCTCAGTACACCACGGACTGTTGCGTCACCTCATTTATTTATTTTTAAAGAAATCTGTACATAAAATGATTATCAAGGAAAAGTTGTAACATTTGTTCATAATAGTCGTAACATGTTACATGTAATGACTACTTATTCAAATTTTAAAGTTTGTGTCACAAACTACACAATAATTTTAATTTCCTTAAATATTGATGTGTATATAGAAATGAGTTTCATTCATCTGTGCACAAAAGGGATACTAAGCGTCATTATTATATTAATGTGTCATATCCGTAACCTTTTAAAAAATTAAAAGTGTTGAATTTTTTAAAAAAATTACTGCAAATGAACGTACAAAATTGTATAACTATAAATGAATAGATGTGAAATGTAAGTCTTATATCAGTGTCAGTTTAAAGAACATGTCACACCTTCATATAAAGGGAACAAATTTCAGAAATAAAAAATTCACACAAATACAAAATATTTCGTAACATACTCAAAGTTTCTTATGCTACTTGATACAAAAAAGTGTTTGTTTTTTACTTAATAAATACAAAATGTTTCGTAACATACTCAAAGTTTCTTATGTTACTTGATACAAAAAAAGTGTTTGTTTTTTACTTTTTTTGTAGTCTGGTTTTTGGCGAAGAAGTGTAGGGTCATCCTTTAAACTGAAAATTAACCTTCCTCAGCATTATTGACAAAATCCCACATCAACGCAATTTATTTCTTCTAAATTACTGTGTCTAATAAATATATGTCACATACGTAACAAATGGATTCAAAACATACAAATAAGTCTGAATCTAGAGTTTCATTTCCTTTTACTAATTCAAAAACAGATATACATAGCAAAAGGATGTACAAGTAGTTTATAGGTACAAATTGTGAAAATCATCCTCATCCATCCAGCAATCATTACCTACACACTTTGCATACAACCATTTCATTAGATGCATCCTTAACTATATTGATAATCTGTTAGGGCATTTCGTTTTGTATCGTATACATACATATATGTATGTAGGGAACTCTTTGAATAAAATCAATCAATGTTTTCCCTATAGCATGTCCTTTCAATACCTATACCTTACTTACTCCTTTCAATATATTAGGTACCTACCATCAACTAACTTCAATCTAGCCTATGCATATAGAAGATATAGAAAGATACGAACTTGTAAATTCAGCATCAAATGATTGTTCTTGTCAGGAATTTTCTGCACACACATCAACTCTAATTTATATCTCTTTTATACCATACCCCCCCACCCCTCCCCTCTCATAGGTATAGCTTTGAAGTAGAAGTAGCGTATTTATAGGTTTATGTGAATTCACACAGCCAAAATGTAGTTAAAGTGTAGAAAGATAGATATCTCAATCTAGATATACCATCTTCCTAAACTAAACTGATACAAGTACCTTCAATGATATCCTAGACGAATAAAATCTATAGGTGCTAGCAACATCACTTATTCTGTGAAATTGTATCTGAAAGTTTTCAATTTAAAAATGCTTGTTTACATGCAAAGTGCTCGTACGTGTTTTCCATGCTAGCTGCTTATGCTTATAAGTAGGTATCTATCTACATCTGCATCTACATCAGTCTCTACATACACTACATACGTCCTCAACATGTCTCTTTTTGGTCCTTGTCTCAATACCTACTCGTATGTACGTATATCTGCATGTTCGCCGTATCTAGAAGACCACGAACGAAGAGTCTCCAAAATCTATTCGGCCATAAACCTGTCGCCAAGCGAATTGCATTTGTCGCCCTGTACTACAACTATACTGCGACACTTTGTCAGAACCATCGACCGAATTGTGTGGTGTGGTTGGTATATAGGGACGGGAACAGGACGACACGACACACGACGAAACTTAGCACGGGCGGGCGGTCGACGGATGAGACGCTATACGCTACCTCTTCTTCATGTACGTCCTGAAACCAACCACAGCCAACAGGACACCCGACAACACATACAGGACCAACGACCGACCATCCTCTGTCCCATTTCGTCCATCTAACCGACAGGCACAAGGACCACTTAAAGTGTCTGTTCTGCACTCGCGTTTGATGCACATGTGGAAAGCTGGATATACGAAGTGGGAGGATTATCCTCGGCGAATGTCGGCAAAACAAAACAAATTGCTATTCATTTTGAATGGCAGAGAGGGGAGGTCTATAGTTATAGTAGAGTCGGAGCAGGAACTAAAGCTGAAGCCGTAAAAAGCGAGCTTTAGCTTCTTTCGTATTCCATTCTCGATTTCCCGGTTTGGTCCTAGTCCTGGTTCTGGGATTATTTCGTTTTTTGCTTTTTTTTTTTTTATTTTCAGTTGTCTGTTTTTTTTCTCTAGATATGAATTGGTGTAACTGTAAAGGCTCGCCACTAGCACCACACAGCAATCCACAAGACAAATGAAATCCCTTAAAAACCATACATATACACAATGGCTACGCTGATGGCAGGTGGCTGGCAAGGCAGGGGGAGAGTGGGAGGTAGTATTGTAGCTTGGATAAACGATGTTGTGCATCAGGGAGAAGCTGAAGAGAAGACCCAACTTTTGCGTGACAAGCTAGATCATATATGCGGATAGAGAAGCATCGTATAACTTATTCGCATTCTTGATGAATTTCGCCAGTATTGCTGTTGTTGTTGTTGTTTTTTTGTATTCATAGAATATTTAAAGGCTTCTCTATTCGCATACATGAGGACGAACTGAGGATAAAGAATGATAAAGACAAATCGTATTGCTAAAATAGGTCACCATATAGGCTGATTCATCAAAGCCATCAATCTCGAGAATCAGGGAAGGTACACACACACACACACACACCCACCCATGCCCCACAAACAGATGTGAAGATTAGAGATTTTGAATTTCGAGATGATAATTAATGTCTCTGCATATTGACATCTGCTGCAAACAAAAAATTGATAGATTTCCCTGGATTTTATGTCATATGACGTGTGTAGGTTGATATGACCAAATTGTCAAGGCACCAAATGTCCATAATTATCTTCTATTTTTTTCTTCTTCTCATCATGATGGTAAAATTCCTACAATCAACTGAAATAAACGTAGCTTCAAACTAATGATGGTTTTAAGTCAAAACCAAGCTCTAAACTGCAATGCATGGGGTTCTATTGCTGTCATACTCAATTGATATGCTGACACATTATGAAGAATTCTGCTTGCTCTGGACTGGGCTGGACTTTGCTTGGCTTAGCTTGCCTCTATATATGGTATGTGCTATGGTGTGAGGTTTTGCTGTGTTGATAGTGACATAGGTTGCTTGTATCCCCACGTCCGTCGTCGTTGACATCTCGGATTTTCCAAAACTCTATTGCGAACTCAAAAATGTTGACAAACTTGTCTAAAAGCGTATAAAGTGTCTCTTTTTTAGGTTTACGAATAATTCCTCCATATTGCCGAGGATGTCCTTGTGACACTATCTTGACCCTATGTCTTTTTTAACAGATTTGTCGTAGGTAGAGGTTTGGTGACGGGTAGTATACGACATACCCCTTCCGTATATCAAACTAATGACAAAGAACATTGAGTGTGTATTGTATAAATTCATAGGTATATGTTGGAGGTTCGCGAATTTCCTAGCCTGACGCGTTTCAACTTTATACCGTCATCGCACAGAGTTGACAGGAATAGTAATTTATCGTTTTGTCCTGCCTGTTTTGATGGTAAAGTTTTGTGCTGCTGCTAGTGCTCTCTGGTGCCAAAGTAACAATGACATCTGTGTGTAGAGGTATGCGGTATACATATAGAGTACAATATGGCCATTGGACGTGTCAAATGATTCAGTTCAATGGAATTACATAACACAATTGGCACGGTGTTATTTCTATACCGACGACGACGTCCTCTCTACGTTTACATCGTCGGTCGACACGCACTGGTATAATAAAAATTAACACCAAAAGTACCAAAGGACCATGCAAGGACAATAAAAACAACAACAAAATCAGCAGCAACAACAACGAATAACGAGAGAAAAATTGGAATACGTGCTTACCGAACCGAACGGTGAAATTTTCCAAGTTATTTCCTCTTTTTTTTTTTTTTTTTGCTAGGCGAACAAAGTAGGCGTAATGAGGGTAATAGCGTTTTGGCCTTTTATAATGGTTTTTCTTCTTTTTTTTTTTAACAGGGTTCAATCTTTATACGGGTAGGTAGGTACGCTATGGTGGGGAGTGTTATGGGGAACATGTTACAATGACACGTTTATGAAAAATTATGAAATTATGATTGGAAGAGAAACAAGGAAGTGTGAGAGATGAGAGGTAGTGTGGTTCTATAAAGTATAGAGGTGATGGAGGACGACTATGACGATTATATGCGGTGCGTTTGAATTATATACATTTAGCCAGTGGTTATATTATTATATAAGGGTGGATATAGATTGGATAATAATGGCCTTGCGGACATATAAGATTGATGTATTTTTTTGTTTGTTGCTGAGAGAAAAAAAAAGGAAAATTTGATTGACACACACAAGATGAGCTTAATCATTATTTTATCAGCTTCAATTGTGTTTTAATTTGAAAACCTCAGCATTAAATTTGTGTGATGGTAAGGAACGGGGGGTTTGAGTTTGGTGTGGATTGTGGACGTGCGTTTAAGGATTTAAGATAGAATATTAATATATTATATTTGTAGGTATAATGCTATTAGATGGGGTTGATGGGAGGTTAATGTTTTGGGTATAATTCAAGAGCCCTAGAGGGCGTTATAGCTTTGGTTTTCGTTTCATTTATTATTGAAGGAAATTAATCATGCAAGAATTTAAAGGTGTATACCTGCCTATATTTCTTTGAACGTGACATAAACGATAATAAAAATAACAATAACATAAATAACAGTTATTTTCACATAATTTGTTTAAGTTGGGAAACAAAAAAAACAGCTCTAATAGCTCCTTTGACTTTTAAATATTTTATTTTGTTGTGTTTTAAGAAAACGTTGTTTTGTTCTTTTATTAACGTGAATTTGTTTTTATTTTTTTTTTCAATTTAATTTAGTGCTATTGTTGAGATTTTGAAAATATACATTTAACTTAATAAAGAAAATGAATTGTGCATCAAATCATTTGTAATTATTAAAAAAAAACATGTATTTTTTTGTTGACACACAAAACTAAAAGTATATGAAAAAATTACGTATACGCCTAAGTGTATCACTTTTAAAAATCATTTAAAAAAAATAATTTTCTATTTCTTGAAATATTTGTGGCGTGGTGTTTAAAGCGTAGAAATTTCGTGCCAGAAGTCTGAGTTTAATTTATGCTTATGTCACCTAAAAATGCTTGTTTTCACCTCTTTTTTGGCCTCTCAGAAGAATTAACGAATTCTTTAAGATTTTTGAAATGGCATAAAGTCCTTGCATTCAGATCCGTTAACCAAAAATTACACTAATGATCTTAAAATTCGTCTCTCCTTAATTACCAATATTAATTAGGTATTCATAAAAGTTCGTTTTTGAAGAACGTCACCATAATGCAAATATTAATTTTACTAATTTTTAATTTTAACCCACTTGAGTCTCCTGGACAGAATTCAAAAGAGAGCTCTAAAAATGATAGGTGACCGTTGTCTAACTGAAACTTTTGCATCTCTTGAGCACCGTCGCAAGGTTTCATTTCTCTCATTATTTTATCGCTACTTCCATAAGCAATGCTCTAATGAAATAGCCAGTTGCATTCCTCCCCTCAAACAATTCAACCGTTATACTCGTTTCTTTAGGAATGCCCATCAGTTTACCCTTGAGCCCAATTTCGGACGTACTTTAAAGTACAGAGATTCTTTTTTTAGCCGCACTACACGAATGTGGAATGCTTTACCAGACTCAATATTTCCCACTCATTACAATGTGCAGGCATTCAAAACCAATGTGCATCGGTATCTCCTTTCAAATCCTATCCTCCCTTCCTAATTACTCGCACTGTGTATAATCATTATAAGGGTATTCATATCCCCTTGAGTGCGCGTACAATATAAAAAAAAAAAAAACTAAATGGTCTCCCTACCGAAACTGAAATGGAAACCGACAAACGAGATGAAATATCAAGCAAAGCTTGATATCGCACTGCTGAGTCAAAGATATTGTGATCGATCCAAGCTGGATAAAATAATCAAGGAGTCGTTTCCAACTTTAGCTGCCAACAGCAAAGCCCGGGAGAACTTCATAGATCCATGGTTTGATTTTGATGTAGACTGTAGAAAGGCACGAAAATTATGGTTTAGCTGGCTTAGAGCATACAGATATTCGAATGATGGCTACTTCAAAAATCAATATTTGTTGGCTAATAGATCTTTCAAGGCAATATGTAAGCTAAAGAAGGCAGCATTCTTCGAAGCTGAATCCAAGAGATTAGCGACTTGTAAGAGCGGAAAGCTGGCAAAACAGCTGAACGGAAAAAAGTTTTCAATCCATTTAAGTATAGGTAGGTTCTGATCAGCTGGCAGATCACTTTCAGAGTTTGTTGAATCTAACAGAAGAGAAACTTACTTTTCAATTCGCTACTCCGGGTTTTAAAAATGAAACTCTTGATGCTGCAATAAGACACCAAGAAGTGATTTCAGCAGTAATGGAACTTAAAGATGGAAAACATGCGGACCGAATGGCATACCAGCAGAATTTTATAAGTATGGCACAGCAGAGCTAATCAACCGACTGACAACTATATATAACAATGTCATGGAAACAGGAATAACACCATTAGAATTCAAGGTGTCTATCATTTTCCCGATTCATAAGAAAGGTAGCTTGGCCGAGGTGTAGAGGAATATCCTTTCTAAATGCTTCATATAAAACATTCACGCTGGTTTTGCAAAAGCGTTTTAATAAATGGATAGAAGACAACAAGCTCTTAAAGGAGTTTCAAGCAGGCTTTAGGACAGGTTATTCGACGGTTGACCACAGTTTTACCCTCAAAAGTATCGCAGAAACATTCCTGAATAAGGACAAGAAGCTATATATGTTTTTCGTTGATTTTATATCTGCATTTGATATGATCGATAGACATGCGCTTATCTACAAACTGAATAGTAACGAAATGTCATGGAAGTTCGGAAGAGTTATTCATAATCTATATGCAGATACAATTGCTAAGGTATGGAATGAAGAAGAGTTATTGAGAGAGTTTAAAACACAATCGGGAGTCAGACAAGGCTGTACATTGAGTCCGAGTCTGTTCGCCTTGTTTATTGAAGATCTTACAGACATCTTACCAGGTGGTATAGACTTTGCCAGACAAATAATAAAAGCATTGCTGCTTGCGGACGATATTGTTTTTTTGGCAGCATCGCCTGAATCATTGCAGTTAATGATAAACCGCCTGTATCAATATTGTCAGCCTTGGAGTTTGATGGTGAATCTTAATAAGTCCAAAATTTTGATTTTTAAACGAGGAGGAGGCCGCAATTCAGTGAATGAAAAATGGTTCTATAAGGGAGAGGTCATTGAAGTTGTCACGGAATTCAAATACCTTGGAGTTCACTTAACGAAAAATTTGAGCATGGAAATTCATCTAAGAGAGAAACTAGTTAAGGCTAAAGGTGCAATTAGTGCAACTTGGAAAAGATGTTTTTCTAACAAAAGTATAGCACATAGCAGCAGCAAGTTTAAGATATTTGAAGCGGTATCTGAGTCTGTCAAGTTTTACGTGGGACAATCTTGGGGAACAAAACAATACGAAACAGTTGAGAAACTTCTCCGATACTTTATTAAGCGAATTTTCAGACTGCCATCAAATACACCCAACTATGTTATTATGTTGGAATCAGGATTATTACATATGTTCATACGAACTCTAAAAATGCAAGTTGATTACATCTTGAGAGTTATGAAGATGAGCAATAATAGGCTTCCGAAGATAGCAGCGCTTCAATTAATACGAACCAAAACAAGTTGTTGTGATGATTGGATAAATTTGGCAAGAGAATGTGGAATGAAACTTAACCTTATTTGTGTAATAATCAGGATGATTTAAAAGCTTCTTTATACCAGCTCATTTCCGCAGTGGACATAAAACAACTAGAAAAATACTTGAATGACGCCACAAGATCTATATACAGGCAGCTCTACTGTCAACTAAATCACAACTTGGAAGAGAGAAATTATTTTAGGGACGGTAATAGCATTGTCGAAATTTCAATGATGGTTAAATTGAGAGATGAAGTTATGCAGCTGAATTTTATACCTTATAGAGATGACTTACCATAATTATATGCTCATTGTGTAATTTAAAGGAAAGGGAGGATGTTTTAAACTTTGTTGGAAGATGTCCAGTTCTTAAAGAAATAAGAAGGAATGCTTTTGGTAGCGAAATACTGACGCAAAATCAATTGCTTAACAATATGGAAGTTAAAAAATTATATCAATTCTGCAGGCTAGCTCTTCTCTACAGAATAAGAATTATGTATAAAAAATTTTAAATATATTATTGAGCTATGTTATCTTTTTTATGATTTGTCAACTAGGCAAACGGCAGTAAAGCCATGCTTTTTGTTTTTGTTTGTAAACTTTATAAAAAAATTGTTATCAACGTAATCAAAATAAAAACCAATCTAATCTAATCTAATCTAAAAATCTAATCTAAATGGTCTTGGACATTTGGAAAGTGTTCACAATAAAAGTTAAAAGTTCTCAATGAAAAATTCTTTACATATTTATTTTTAGATTGGTCTTTTCTAATTTCCTTAAACTTTAACATGAAATACAACCTTTAAGATGATAATAAACACCTACATAAAGAAAAAAAATATGTCCTTTAAAATGAAGACATCATAATCTTCTACAACAATAACCCCCAAAATAACTTTCATATTCTTCTAAATATTTTAATATTTTGTTGTTTTTACAGTGTGTGTGCAGTTTTGTGAATGCACATCATAACATTGCAAGGATAAATCTGCTCTATCTTGTGTGACCAACATTTTAAAGTTTTTCTTTTATATTTATTTATGATATTCTGGTCTACAATATTGTATATGGTATAAATATAGACTTTAAACGTCTTTATACTGTCCTTCAATAATATTGCCTCAAAATATTTTATTTATTATGATGTGACATGAATGATGTTATATAGATTATTTCTTTTTGTATTTTGTTTAGATTTGACCTTGAAAACCATTTAAAATTGTTTTGAAACTTTAAATTGAATTCGAAATGTCCTTGGGAATTTTTCCTTTTCTATATTTTGTCCGAAGCTTTTATTTATTTATTTAAACCCTATTGGACAGATGCATGGTGCACAAATACCATTTTATTTATGAATAAATTACGTTGGAAAGTGGTTTAAGTTGTTGCTTTTCTTCAGAAAGTACAACATTTTTCAAGAAAGGAATATTTATGCTATAAGGACGAAATAAAATAAGGTTTGGTCACAGACTTCATAACGCAAAATTATTAAATCCCAATTTTCGAAATTATTTTCTTCTTTCAGTTCGTAGAATTTTTTAAAAACAAATTAAACGATAATGTAAGAGTTCGAAAGATCTGGTATTTTTTAACGTAATCAAATCACCTATTCCCTTCAAAGAGAAGACCATTTAGAAATAAAATGTCAAAATACCTAAGAGAGAATTTAGAAAGTTTTAAAATTAAAAATTGAAGACAAAAGCCTTATTGTTTCCTTAAGGGAATCCTATCGTTCGTGTGTCTCTTCTTTCGTCGCCGCCGCCTTTCGTCGATTTCCCAAAAGACATCAAAAAAGTTATAAACTTTTTAGAAATTGATCAATTTTTGGTCATGGTAAATCCATTATTGAGGTTAGAAAAGAAGAAATTAAGTTAAAAATAAATTAAAGAAAAATATTTCTTCAATTTTTTTTTTTTTTTTTTTTTTTCTTTAACCGAAAAATAAAGAACAAAATAAGTTCTATATCAGACTTACAAGGAGCTAGCTATTTAGTATTCCTTTCACAATGTAATCCCTTTCTTGTTTGCTTTACTTTTTGTACACATATGTTCTGTTTTCTCTTCCCTTATTCACTGCCATACTTGTAAGCTATGAAACTATTTCGCAATAGGATACAAAAAAGTGTAGGTATGTATGTATGTGTGTATATGGGTACTTTACTTTGTGAAAATATTTGGTTAACCGAAATTCGATTTGCACCTCCTTTCTAATGAAATCTATGTGGACATAGTAAAAGAAAAGCCGATATCCGAAATAGGTTTTTGCATTGTAAACACATTGAATGCCTAATTCTCATCCTCAAAATGTCCTTTGTACACACACAGAACATACCTACATACATGAACATATTTATAAAGAAAGGGTTGCAAAGAGAGGTTATATACGAGTTTCGACTTTGGAGTACCTAGTTAGTACAAAGATATTTTTTTTTTTCAGCAAAGCAAATCGAAAAAAGAAGAAGAGAAGACAAAAATACATGAACAGGACATTTCTTCGTATGTATTGTTACTTATCAGTGGGTTGGTAAAAGATTCAAATTGAACAATGAATTTAAAGAAATTCGAACATGATTAAAAATCCATTAGGTATACCGTGTACATATGTGCATATAAAAAGTTGTTTTCTATTCTATATGTACATAAATCTACATCAGGGAAACCACTTTTTTTTTGAGGGAACAAAAGTCCTAACTAGCATCTACCTATCTTGATTCGTCCTTTTTAATTTCTTTGTTTTTTTTTTTTTTTGTTTTTCCTGCTGAAATATAGAGGAAGTAAGTTCTAATTAAAAATGTGCATCACTGATGGAAGAATAGCTATACAAACCAAAGGGAAGGTATTTTCTTTTTGTTGGCATTCAATATCATTATGCATCCATTTAAGATGAAGATAATAATAAATTGTTTGTCATCATCCTCATGTAGCGCATAAGAATCAACTGTAATAATTACTTCGAATTTTTCTTCTTTTTTTTTGTAAGTAGCTGTGTAATGTAAATATGTATACAAATACAAACACAGATGTACAGATATACTTCTGGTTGTTAATTTTTGTCTGTTTTTCCTAATTAATTTTCCAAGAATTTTGTGTGAATTTTTGGCAGTAAAATGTGTGCGCATGTTTTCAAAAATAATAGTGTATATGTACTAATGCAGTTTTGTTTTCATACATACTTATACTCATATATAATTACTTCTACTTATTACTTAAGTAAAATAAAGGAAGAATCCTACTATCTACACTTTGTCAACAACAAAGACTATAGTGTATGTACAACATATACACGTTCACAGTGCATTAAAAGAAAAACATATTAATATACTTAGTAGGGCATTATATTAGGGGATTTTATGCATTGAGGGTTATTTGTATAAAAAGGAAGTATGTAGTGTGCATTCAGGATTTCTAGAAACATCATCATGGATGCCTGTGGAATGCATGTAATGAAATCTCTTGTTTTTATACATTTTCACTTAGACACAAATTAAACTAAAAATAAAGAAGCTTGACGACAGTGATGATGAAGTAGGGACTTTTTGTTCACTTTTTGTATATAATATACAAAATAGTAAAACATGATTTAATTTAAAATGAAAATTAAATCTTTAAAAATAATGTACACAAAGGATAGCTACGGGAGAAAGCTCTGTACATAGCTCAGTCCAACATCCCTACTACATTCTCTTCTGCAGATAAAGATATTCTCACGCAATCAGGTTCTGGTGTTAATGACGCAGAAAGTGTACCTGACAAAAAAAAAGAAAAAGTCTAAGAAAAGAAGCCGAGAACACTCTATGTTTGCTAGAAATTACGACCCCCCCCCCCCCTCAAAACGAACTAATGTCAACATCACCCCAATACTTACGGATCCAACCGAAACCCCTCATATAACTCCAATTCTTGACTCAAATTCAGCTTGCAATACCAACTCCGTTACTGGAACAGTAATAAACAATCCCATCCCAATTAAAGCTTTCTTGAGACCAAACAATATTTTTATATCTCGTCTGGACTCAGTTACAACAACGCCAGAAGATATAACTTCTCACTAAATATCTACCAAGAGCATACCTTGTAGCTCATCCATTAGGTGTACTAAGATCAGTCAACCAAATAGCTTTGTTTCTTCTTTTAAATCAGTACCGAATCTCACTTTTTTCGACTCTATTTGCAATACAAATACAGGCCCGCAGAGACTTTAGTCAAAGAATTTACACAAACTCAAAAACGAGGTGTTTTTTTGAAAACCAAGTGAATAAACTTAACAGGCTTGCCTTCTTCTACCAAAACGTAAGGGGACTTCGTAGTAAGACTGCTGATATTTTTCTTAACTCCCAATAATTTTCACACGACGACGTAGTCGTTTTGACAGAAACATGGCTTAATTCAAGCTTTTCCAACACTGAACTTCTCAGTCAAGAGTTCGAAGTTTACAGCAACGATCGTCATGTTGGTAATTCAAAGTATTTAGGTTGAGGTGTTCTCATAGCGGTATTATATTTCTCTACTTCTGTATCTTTTCAATTTGAACTATCAATAAAACTGGTCTGTGTAAGTATAATGGTACAGACTAAGACCGTTTTCATTTTAACGTTTAAATTCCTCCAAGAAGTTTAGAGTCTGTTTGTAACGAACTCTCCTTGGCACTAGACTTTCTTATCAGTTTGGCCTGCTCAGACACCAATATTTTACTTCTAGATGATTTTAATTTACCACACATTAATTGGATTCCATCCGAAGACGAATCCTGCCTTGAAGCCTCTCCTTCTTCTTCACAATTGGAACTATCTTTTCTCGATAAAATCTTTCTTACTGACTTACAGCAAACAAGCTGTATTAAAAAGTCAAAAAATCGAATTCTCGATTTAGTATTTTCTTCTGACGCTTTTAGTACTCTTGTTCTAGAATCTATATCAGCAATTACTAATATTAATGAATATCACTCACCCCCCCTCCCCCTTGGACATTTTTCTTGACTTAAGTAACCACCTTACTGAACACAGCAATTCCATGCCTTTGATTGCTTATATAATTTTGACTTCAGAAGAGCTTATTTCCAGTTGTTGTCCGAAGATTTAACCATTTCTGGAATTGCTGATACATTAGCATTTTCTAATATTGACGAAGCAGTTTCAAATTTGTATATGATCCTTAATAATTGTCTAGAAAAAAAATCTATCTTTAAAGAAATCAAAAAAAAACAAACTTTAGCCACCCTTGGTACACGAAAGAATTGCGTTTGCTGCGTAGCAAAAGAAAAAAGGCATGGACTCTGTCTCCCATTAACTTCTCTTTTAATTTTGAACTCTTTAACGAATTAAAGTCTCTTTCTAATTTTGTATATGTTAGTTATGTCACTGATATGGGCACCTCTTTAAAAGAGAATAATACAAAATTTTGGAAACTTGTAAACTTAAAGAAACAACCAGATTTCCAGTTCACTTACAAAAACCTTTCATTAGATAAAACTGTTGATATCTGTAACGCGTTCGCAATAAATTTCGGTGAGTCATTTTTTTAATAGCCCTGAAGAAGTTTATGAAGTATATTTTCATACTCTTCACTCCTTTTCGCAAACTTGCTGTAGTCCCATCACTTTACTACAGAGTACGGTCCTTGGTCTTTTATGCGTGTTGAATGATGACTGATCAGACGGTCCCGAGGGTACTCCACCGATAGTATTAAAAAAGTGTAGTAATTCTTTAGTTGAACCCCTTACGTTCTTATTCAAACTTTCTCTAAAAACAGGCAAATTTCCCAGTATATGGAAGAAGTCATTTCTAACACCAATTTTCAAGAAAGTTAACAAGGCGGATATAACCAACTATAGGCCTATATTTAGAAATTGTCATTCAGAACATTTTGTTGTTCAGTCTGGTGTTCCCCAGGGAAGCCATCTTGGTCCCTTTCTGTTTTGATCCTGTCTATTAACAACGTATCGTCATGTCTACTCTCAAGTGAAGTTCTCATTTTTAGCTGATGACATGAAGTTATGAAGAATAATAAAGTCCACCCATGATCGTATTCTTTTACAAGCCGACATTGATAGTTTCACATTTTGGTGTGGAAAAAATAGCCTTGCCCTCAACCCATTAAAATGCCAGACGATAACTTTTACTAAAAAACGAATCGGTGGTGTATTTTATTATTGTATATCACAGCAAAAACTCTGAAGCGTTTTCACATTTAAAGATTTCCGATTTCATTTCTGTTTCAACTTAGAATTTACACATCAGATTAATTTTTTATATTTTTTATTTAAATGTAGAAATTATTTCTTCATTTAAAGCAATACAAGAAGTCCATTAGAAAATATCGGAAAAACATTGCTAAAATTCTAACTCAAAAGGATTTCCTTGGTTAATCACAAATTAAATTATTTTGTCCCTATAGTTTTATCATGACTGCTACACACATCTAATGCTCTCATTTATGGTATTAGGATATGCATTGAAATTGTAAAAATTCACTACAAAAATAGAGTCACAAGAAAATTTTCCTGACCGTGTTATTCCTAAAAGGAGTGAAAAGAATGATTAAAATTAGCCTCCTAGGTCATCAGATTTAACACTTTCAGATTGTTAGCCTTGGGGTCATTTGAAACATCAGGTCTATGTTAATGCTTCCGAATCATCTGAAATTCATGAAGTTTTTGAGAACACTCATCCGCAAATGTATCATGGAAAAATTCATGACAACCGCTAACCGTAGCCGTGGCGGTTATTCGGCTGGTATTGTTTTTCTTTATTAATAACATATTTTCTTTTTTACAATGAAATAAATATAAATTGTTTTCTCTTAAAAATGTTATTTTTTTTTTTGAAAGTCAGAAAGAAATTTCTTATTTTAAAGACCGAAATAATTTACATTACCAAATTTCCTACGGGAATCAATTTCATTCTACTTAAATTATTAAAAATCTCAATGTAACAATAAACTATAAATTTCAATTTCTTTAACCACACAACAACTTTCAAAAGCTCTTTTACATACTCTCACATTACTAAAGGTTTATCAATTCAGATCATTATTCTTTATAATTTAAAACAGATTAAAAATTTAATAATTAAAATAAAAATTAATAACATATATGAAACTATATATCTATACTCACATAAGCTATGTTAATTATTAAAAAAATACTCTTCTTTCCTTTTTTTTGGGAAAAATGGTTGATATCAAATTAAATCAATCGACCTTAATCAGTTGGCTAATTAGTAGATTCAATGAGCACAAAAAGAGAAAATTATTTTAATAGGTTCACAATTTAAAAATATTTTATTTTTTTAAATATTTTTTTTTGTCCACTCATTTCGTTTAAGCTTTAAATTTAAAATAAATTATTTAACGAGTTAAATTATATGTACTTTAAACAATTTGATAACGTAGTATTCGTAAATAAATTGTTTTTTTGTTGTTGCTGTTTTCCAACCAAACCGCTCAAAAACTTGTGAACTCCATTAATTTCAAATTAATTTGCATGATGTGCATTGTTTAATTCAGTACTATCAAATATGTATATAAGTGTGTGTGTGTCTGTTGTGCATGGGTATATTATTATGCGATAGGTCCTGTTCCTGTCTGCACTAGGAGGAGTAGATATTTTTGCAGTGTTTGATTATTTTTATTTTGTTTGTCATCATCCGCTCCTTGTTGATACTTTAAATGAAGCATTTAACAATATTGACATAAAACAATATAGTGTTTTGCACACTTATGCTGATGATGTTTACGTACGTACTTGATGCCTAGCCTATAATATATAGTTATAGAGAATAGTCAGTGATCAGGAAAAAAATTAAAAAAAGGATCTCTAACCGACCAAACCATCATCGCAAAGTGTAAATAAAAAATTCAGCATGAACGTTATGTAGGTAGAATTTTTAATTAAATTTCAATTAATGCAGTAATTGACATGTCCATTGAAATCTTATATAATATTCAATTCATATAGTTATAGAAAACCATATAAAAGCCATTGACATAATTTTCAGGGGCATATGACAGGACAAAAATGAAGACAATATGTACAATTTAAGGGTGTGAAAAAGTAATTGGGTGACATTTGGCTAAATTTGCTTTGATATATACAAATAAATGTAAAAATCATGAACACAAATTATGTATTTCAATTGATATAATTAATAAAATATTATTCGTATTATTGATTTTTATTTTCTTTTCGTGCGTTTTGAAGTTTAAACACGGGTTGGGGTCGAAATACTGTATGGATCAAAATACTGTATTTAAAATACTGTATCTCAAAATACTGACAATGTAAAAAAGTGCGCACTTTACAGAATTTTGAAAACAGAATACTTTTTTTAAGAAAACATCATAATAAATTTTCTTTAGCATAATGTTCTAACATACAATAACATATGTAGGTATATCCACAGAATCTTTCATTTTCAACAATTGAACATTTTTTTTTATTTTGAGGCACATCTATAAACAAACATTTTCTTGATTGTTTATCATCTAAATAACAAGAAAATACTTGCGTAAATTCATTTTGAAACATCGTTAATATCCGTCACGTAATATCCGGTACGTTAGATCAATGAAAAGCATTCAATGAAAAACCCTAATTTTATTGTAAATTTTGATTTTGTACTGTCGTACAAACTTTAAAATTTCAAAATTTAGATCAACAGCTTTTTTTACTATTGATTATTCGTAAAATTATCATTCACAATCATTTATTTAGCTATAAGATCTTATTGATAGGTGTGCCGCTAAAAAAATCACATATTTTATACCAATCACGTTTTCAATTTTAAACTTTAAAATGGCATTATTTATTTTTAAATAGAGGCATATGATCCAATTAAATTTTAATTGATTTATTGATTGAAAGAGAATAATTTAAGTCTATAAAATACTACCAGAATCAATCGTTGAGAAAGTTATATAGAGAAAAAGATCAGATTTCAATGTTTGTAAGAACGCAGGTACTCTAATTAATTGATTTGTTCAATTTTTTATATGGTAGCACACCTTTCTTTCGAGGTTTTTCTATCAGTGTTTATTATAATTAATTATATATTAATGATGATAAGTTGTTTCAAAGGTCGTTGAAATGTTTTTTGTTTATAAAACTTCATAAATTTGCATCTGGTACGCTTGAAATTTGCAATATTTAAGCCTATTTTTTATTAATTTTGTTTAAAAAAATGTATCCAATCAAGTCACAAGAAGGTTACATAATTGAAATAAGTCATAATACGAAAATCTATCCACTTAGAAAGTGCCAATTTCATTTCTAAGGCTTAATATACTGTGGTAACATGACAGTTAAAAATACTGTGGATATGCCTGTATACGTTGGAAAAGTAATTCTAATAAAAAATACATAATACTTTTTCTGGCCCATTTCTTTAACTAAGTATTTATTAGAATTTTGAACAAAAAAATTCAATAATTTTTTAAAAATCCAAACAATACAAAATTGCACTTTTGATAATCAAATATTGTTAAGGCAGTATAAGATCTTATTCAAAAAAAAACTTATTGAAGTTCATAAGTTGCTGAGAAAATTAAAAAACAAAATAACGGTTCTATGAGCAGTACCTTTCCTGAGCAATACAAAAATATGTATTTCTTATTAAAAGAAACCAAGTTAAAAAATAAAATTTTAGAGAAAATTTAAAAAAAATCTATCGGTTTGTTTTTGAGAAAATTCGAATTTTCGTTTTTTGACCAAAAAAATTGTATGGAGGCCACTGTTAGTTTTGCTCTTAAAAAAAAAATTAAAAAAACGCCTAACGCGAATCTGCTCAAAACCTTAACTTCGAAGTTTGAACTCAATTAACCCAATGGTTTAGGTTGTAGGAGCGTGGACAGATAGACAAAACAGACCGGACGCAATCGCGGGACCCACTTTTTTCGACTTCTCTACCATCGTAATATCATGTTTTAATAAAATCTCGAGTTCGAAATTTTGCACGAATGCAAAACTTGCCATATAGTTCCTATATGTCGCAAGTAAAAATGAAGATAAAACTCTTCATTAATTTATTTTACTATAATTTTATATTTAAAAATTGAACAAACATTACAGTAAATCCACATACACTATGCTTCTCATTAACAGCAAACTAAATTGTTAGCGTATATAAAAACGTAGGTACATACATTTATATTTGCTTTTCCTTTAAAATTCTACAACTTTCAAAAATATATATTTGTTCGTTCCAGATGATGATATGTACAGAATAAATATACGTATAGTATAGAAAAACCTGATGCTGCACATTAAATATCATTTTTAAAACTCAGACAGATGGAAGATAATTTTCATTGCGCTTGGCCATCATGGATGGGTTTTTGCACTTGGCTGGATATATATGTATCCTTTTAGCAAGCAGGAACAAAAATCTACTTAATTTTGTATTTTCATTGAAAACTCTATCAACTCTCAATGTCCACCCACTATACAACCGAACACCCATCGCCGAAATCACCATGACAACCGCATATACCACTCAACTGAGGCACAAAACTATCTATCTTTGCATTTAATTGAGAGACAAAAGTTAAACAAAGTATAGTTACGAGCACGACGACGACGACGTCGAGTAGGTCCTATATACCGATATAGGACGAGAGTGCTGCCGTCTGTTGCCTGATGATGTTACCTCCCACTACTACAACGGACTGGTCGGCAAAAGCACGATCTTCAATAAAATGGTTCAGGAATGAATCTTGAAATGGAATAAAATTCAAGAAATATCCTTTCGCCCCTTATCCTATCATATACCTATACGTAAACAAGGAGATGCATACATAGGTATACCCAACCCACCTATAAGAGGAATTGAATGAAAAACTTGAATTTCCTTCGTGTTATGCTCCTTGAATTTAAGATGAGTAGTTTACGGCCGTCCAACATGGCACAAGCCAAGAACCAAGAACCCAGAAGGAAATAATAGACAAGAGATGGAGATGGTGATTCTAAAGCTATGGCAGCAGATTCGTGAACATTGAACAACCTTCAATGCAAAAAGCAAAGGAGTATAGTGTAGTCCTGCCGAAATACTCGTAGAGTATAAGAATAAGAAGACTTTTGTATTTCCCTTGGCAATATGGAAACAAAAACCAGAACTTGAAGAAGTAGTAGCAGAAAGAAGCAGCATCCAACTAGCAACTGGAAGAAACAGCAGCAGCAGCGGTGAGATAGTTTCATTAATATTATTTTAACGTTTATGGGCAAATTATTTCATTGTTATTCCTTCCTCCCCCAAAATCCCACCACACATACCCTGTCGCTTGTCTTATATCCTTCCCCAGAGGCAAAATACAAACAACAATTTCGTACAAAAATTATTCTTTTTCTTTAAAAAAAAAAAAACACACACAAAAATGAAAAGAAAAAGAAGAAGATTGCAAGAATTGTTCTTGAATAATTATTAGACTTATGGTTGAAGAAATGCGCAATCCTTCTTGCAATAGACTTCTTTATTTTATGTATGATAAAACAACTATGTTTTTTTGTTGTTGGTTTTTATACCTCTGTAGGTAAGGTAGTGTCTTTAAGAGTGTTTTTAATAGAGAAGCAAGTCTTAGATAGATACCTTTGTTATAGAAATAGAAACCATCATCAAGAATGAAAGGATATTATATTTAATATCCCTCAAGCTCTATCCCTATACTGATTTTGAATCTTTTATTAAATGACTTCTGCAGAATAAGAATCAGGAAAAGTAGAATAAAAACAAAAATTCAATTTTTGTGGAAATAATGTGCTGCGATGGTTAGGTAATTATTATTGTTTAATTGTCAAGTTATTTCAAAAAAGGATTCCACGTATAATACATTTTTCGGATGGTAAAATATTTAGAAAACTTAAATAAATAGACAATGAATAATAAATTATAACGTTAGATAAAGCTAATTTCTTCGAAATCCCCATCACGAGTTCCCATCATGAGTTGGTTTAAGAAATAAAGAGAAAAATAAATAATGGATATAAATACAGAAACTACATAAAAGTTATTATTATAATGCTTCAGGGAATTTGGTGTAGCAACATTTTCTGAGATAGTAGCTTTTATTTCTTCCTAAATCTCTAGAGAAATTTGTTGACTAGAGAAATTCCAGGAAAAGTAAAAAAAAACAAGGAAACAAGGAAACAATGGTGCAAAATTTTGAACAACTTATAGTTAAGGGCTTAGCATTGCACCAATTAGCAGGTTCTTATATTTAAGGTAGTGAATCTGAACAAATATTAATAGTAATTATTTCGGATTGACCAATTCCTGTGAAAATAAATAAGCAATTTTATTTTATGATAACAATTATTTACATACGGACGTTGTCGGCAAAGTTTTCTTTATGGCAATAAAATTGCACTTTTCTAACGAGTTTTGATAACTGATTTCAAATTAATGTATGACATCAGGTTTTTGAGATATTACTTTTTAAGATTCGAAAAAATAACGTATGTGAAAAACGTATGAGTTAGCTTTTTTTGAATAAATCCGTGATGGTTTTCCAATTTGTTAATCCTTTACTTCAATATTAAGTTTAAATATTAATAATATTTCATTTGATATTCCAACAATCTTCATAAGTTGTTAGATTTCACCTTTCTTACAAAAATCTGAAAAAAAACGATAAGGCATTTATGCTAAAACAGTTTGTGTTGAACAACAAGGCAAAACGGATTGAAAGTAAGTTTCTATTGTCAAAACATATTCTATGATATCAAGTTTTTGAAATATATTGAAAAATATAAAAATAATGTTTAAATCGGGTATTTTTAAAGTTTACATTTGAAATCAGCACTAAAAATTAAGCCCAAAACGTATTTTTCAAAAACTATGAAAGCATCAAATTCAATTTTTTTTTCAAAACTTCAATTAAGGATTTTTTGAAATTAATTTTACGCTTCTAATAGAATTGCTGTTTTGAGTTGAATAACTTTTTACTACTTTTTAATTTATCATTTTCTAGAAATTATTTACAAAAAGCTTACAAAAAAATTATTTATCGATTTTTAAGTTGATTGTCTTTGTTCTTCTATCGAAGTCAAATTTTATAAAAATATTTTATAAAATGTGTGACCATGTTTTTTCAGTTTTTTTTATTTATACAATTTTAAAGCGTTTTTAGATTCATACATGAATATGGAATGATCACATACTCCATATTGCCAAAAATGCTGCTAGGTGCTTAGGATTTCTCCCACGCGACGCGACGGTGCAAGAAATTTTTCACCCCTTCTGATCTGGCTGTAATTTCCAAAGCCTTCATTCGTCCAAATCTTGAATATTACTCGCATATTTGGGCAGGTGCCACTAAAACAAGTTTAAATATTTTGGACAGGATCCAAAAAAGAGCTTTGAAAATGATAGGCGATAGAACTATAACCGAAACAATTACGTCATTTGAACACCGCGCAATGTTTCATGCCTTTCATTGTTCTACCGATATTTTTATAAACAGTGTTCTGTCGAATTAGCCAGTTGCGTCCCCCCCCCCTCAAACAATTCAGCCGTTATACTCGTACTTCTAGGAATGAACATCAGTTTAACCTTGAGCTCAATTTCGGACATACTGTCAAGTATAGAGATTATTTTTTTAACCACACATCGAGAATGTAGAATGCTTTACCCAGCTCTGTTTTTCCCTATCATTTTGATATTCAAAACTTTAAGACCAATGTGGATCGGTACCTCCTCTTTAATCCTTCCCTATTTTCCTAAAGCTCGCACTGTGTTTAAACTTTAAAAATTGTAAGGGTATTAAAAACCCTTTAAGTGCCCGTTTATTATACAAAACAAAAATACCAATTTAGTAAAGGATGTTTTTTAGAGGTATACAACTTTGGACTGGAATGCAACAAAGATAAAATTGTCATGAAATTTACTTTATTAAAAAGATAATCTTCTGTCATTCAAATTTAAATATGATTTTTAGAATATGAGCGCCACAGCGGGCTCGGGCGTTCTCTAATCAAGAGGTCCAACTTTGTCCATAATTTGTGGCCGGATATGGGCATTAACGCGGAAAATGTTATCCACAAAAGGGTCGACAGTTAAAAGCTTATCGGCGGCAAAGACTATTGTGACTTCAAATAACCCTACAGACAATAGTTAAGCTGCGTGCTTTAAATCCCAGAATCTCTGGGTCAATTTTTATATGTAGGGTTGTCTTTTTGAAACCACAGCTGGTTATTCAATTGATGAACGAAAAAGTCCGTAATCATGGTTCTTTTTCGGTCACTATTCACGGTAACGTTCTTGCCAACACCTTTTGCAAACAAATATGGACAATTATTCCACCAACACCTTAAGCAAACCAAGTTGTCGGTTTATGTTGATCTGATGGTGTCTCAACATACACTTGAGGATTATCATCATTTCAAAATAAATTTGAATTTGTAGTGTTGATCAGGCGTCATGTCAGTCTATTCATGCTTAAATGCCAAAAAAAAAAAAATGGTCGACACTTAAAATAATGTTGCCATCTTACAGTTCTATACGTCTTATAAAAACAACCATTATAAAGCCTTGAAGTGAAAAAAAAAAAAACAAAAAAATCAGCGTTGGGAAAATGTTTTTCTTTAAAAACTTAAACAAACCAGGACTAAGAAGCCTGCTTTGTGGAACATTTGTTTTATACAGAAAAACCCAAAACATAACTTTAAAATTTAAAGAAATCTCTTCTAAACATTTTTAAATTCTAAAATAATTTTGAAAAAAAATACCGATTCTTAAGCTTAATTCAGAATTTTAAACTTTAAGAAATCGTGGGAATCATGTAAATCAGACAGTTTCAAAATTATGGAAGAGAATTATGTTAATGAGATTTAATCTATATTCGACACCATTTCACATCTATCCCAGATTTCTCTTTAAAATAGAACACAATTATTGAACAAAATTCTAATTATAATTAATTATGACATAAGCTTTTATTTTATTAAGTTTGTTTAAATCTGACAAGAAAACTTAAATTAATCAGAAATTTCTTGAATCTCCTCAAAAATCCCCAATAGACAAAATCTGGAATCCTATAATATATAGTTTATAATACGAAATCAACATATGCAAACACTTAACTAATTAACTTTATTTTCACTTAGGCAAAACTTTTCATTCAACTAACCCATAACCGAATCCTCTAACCATCAAACCACCCTTCAAAACTATTTTTAAATAAAATTTAATTTCCCATTAACTTAACTATGTGAGATAATGTCAGGGTTGAATGAGAATAAAAGAGAAGACAAATTTTTAAAGTTTATTTTAATAATTTAAACAAAAATAATAATCTACGTAGTATTTTACAACCCTCAAGGCAAAGTTCCTCCACATATATGTACTGTACATGTACAAGTAGTATAGGTATACCATATCAAGAGTGAATAAACATAAATTTGTGTATGTTATAATGCTTTATAAATTTATGCAACAAGTCCGATACGTTGCATGCAACTTCAAAGAGAAAAAACAGAAAGAAAATACGAAAGAGAAAACATTCAACAACGAATTTATTAATTTTGTTTTTCTTGGAAAAAATGAGAAGAAGAAACATCCTTTGCTTTTTAACGAGTATCAAAATAAAGAAATTGAGCGCATAAAAATACTACTCGTTGTTTATTCTTAATATGAATTCCAACTAACGATGACATACCGCAAATATCTACATATGTATGTGTGTACTATACACATATGTACATTGTACATACGTTCGGTAGTAAAGACAAAGAATGTATAGTTAGTATCCGCCTGCGGTTAACTCAACTCGAATGGTAACGACTTACGAATTATGGTTGAAAAGTGAAAAAGAAACATAAGCAAATTAACAAAGCTGAAGGATATTTTTGAATATGAATGTGCTGTGGCGGATATTTCGATGGTTTCGTTTCGAAGAAAGGAAGTAAACATTTCAAAAACGTACGTTAAAATATTTGTTTTTCCGTTTTTTTTTTTCTTATAAAACAACATTCCATTTCATATGAAGTACTCTTATGTGAAAGTAAGATAAATGGATGCATATAAAATGAGATTTAAAAATAAAAAATTGAAGACAAAAATATTCCTTAAAATCGTCCTTTTATGAGAAGTTCTTTATCAAAAATAACTTAATTTAAGAAGTTTATTTATGCTTTAAGATATAAAACACTTAAAACCAATCTTCCATTAATAACGAGATATTCTTATCATGCTGCGCCATTCAGTCATTAATCTAGGTATCTATAGAAGCTATATAGCTACATCCATACATTTGTTTAAAAGGCTTTTTATAGGAATTAGGTAATATTGATATAGGATATAGGACTTTATACTAACAGAAATACAAGTAAAGGATACTTATACACATCGTTTAAAGTCAAAAAATTGATTAGTTTTAAACTTTTTGACTTTCAACAGAAGTCCAAAGAGCTTTTTTGGAATTAGTTTGAATTTATAAGCCAATCTATTTCCTGAAAAGGTTTAAAGCAACATCTCAGTCCGTCATCATTTTAACATCAGCACCAACACCAACATTGAGAAGAAAAAGGATCAGGATTCTCTTTTAAAATGTGTTTTTGTTTACTCAAAGGTTTCTGATGTTTTGATACTCCTGTAGTCCTGTTGTGCACTTCGCACACACTCGTTTTCATCATAATTTAGTTTCAAGAGTTATCTTCGAAACCAGTCGCATGAAATTATTTTTTGGGGTTCGAGTTCGGGTTCATGTTAACTGTTCACTGTTCACTGTTCTAGGTTCTGGTCCAACAAAGTTAAAAAAAAAAATTCGAAAAAGGACCATCTCTCTTTTATGACATGGACGTTATCACATTTGAATGATTTATTTTATTTTATATAAATAAATGTTGGGCAGGAGAAGGTTGCTTGATGATGGTTGTTGGTTTGTTGGCTGATGTTTGGTTCAACAAGGACACTATATCACCATCAAGTTGAAAAATAAACTGATATACCTATATACGAAATGCTGTTTGTGTAGGTTTTGTCCTATATCAAAATTGTGTTTACTTTGCCGGTGTTCAGGGGATGGAATTTCAATTCTTATTTTTCGTTTTTAGTTCATGTTCTCATTTTTATTTAACATTTTGTTTATATACATACATATATCAGTTTTATAGATAGTCCTTTTGTATAGTTTCATATAATGTAGTTACTTTTCTAATTAGTTTCTATGAAATTGGTATTTCATGTTTCATTGACTGTTTTTCTATTAAAGCTCAATGAGAATAATTTGTATTACTTATTGCTCTCAGAAATCTACTTTCATTTCTATCGAAATGGAAATACATATCCAGGGAAGATGGTTTTTATGTTTGTGGAGTACTATTATATGATGAAGGAGGTATATTGCTCGTTATCAGATATGTATCTGCTAGAAAAAAGGAATTGAAGTTCTGGTTATAACTGCCTACATAATTCCCAATCTCGAGACCATTCATAACATAGAATATAATATACAAAGCTACATAATAAACAAAAATCATTATTGTATAAGTAAGTATTTTCGAGAAATCGAAACTTTTCTGATGGCAAGGTTTTTGAAAGAGATTTTTAATTACTTATTTGTTAAACTTGAAAAAGTTTATAATTCTTTGAAAATATTGTATATTGGGAATTCTTAAAATTAACAGTAATTATATTTTTGATATGATTTTTGAGGAAATGTATGGACACGTGCAATTTTCTAGTTTTTGATGGAAAAAAATATGGAAATTCTTGTTATTTTGTATTCTTTGTTAAAGAAGAAACAAATTTTGTTTAAAAATGAGAAAGACGACATATTTTAAAAAAGTAAAAGATTGTATAGGGTCCGCCATCTAAAGTTTTTTTTTTGAACTAGTGCTTATTTCGTGAATGGTAACACTTAGCTCATGTCTGATTTTAAAGATAATTAGTTTTATCTTTCCGCTAAACGAATATGGTTGTGTATACGCTTGAACAACGCTGGGAACAACGCTTAGAGAAGATACCGATTTTGCTAAAAAAATGAAGCTCATTTTGATTTTGGCGGGTATGTAAACAAGCAACATTGTCGAATTTGGGGCACAGAAACCCGCACGCATACATTGAAAAGCCGATACACCCAAAACGAGTCACTGTTTGGTGCGGATTTTGGCCCAGAGGCATAATTGGGCCAATTTTCTTCGAAAATGAGCTAGGAGTAGCCGTTATAGTTAATGGCAATCGTTATTGGGCCATGTTGAACGAATTTTTGTTCACAAAAATTGAAGAGGAGGATATTAGCAACATTTGGTTTCAACAGGACGGCGGCGCTGCGCTACGTGCCACATAGCCGAAGCTACACTCGATGTTTTTATAGCATTTTCAAAAAAAAAAGTTATTTGGCGGAACCTTTATATATGGCCAGGATGCTAAGTTAAGATTGGCAAAAATTGAAGAATTTAAAAAAAAACATTTGTATACAACATAAAATAAGGAGAATTTTGAATTTATGGAAACAGATTTTGAAAACTAAATAGTGATTTTTTTAAAAATAAATAATGTAGTACCGGTAGTGTGATGAGTAGTGCGTAGGATTGTCAAGCTAGCGGTATTGGGTTCTATCCCTGCTTGTGTCACGAAAAGTTTTTTTCCAAGGGTATTGAGTAATTCTTGTCATGAAAACTGGTTTCTTAAATTATTAGCCGTTCGGGTTTCCCACACAATGTAAGCTCACAGAAATGGTTGAGAGTTGTAAGTCAATTGGCCCTTATACTCAATGAACTTTTTCACTAACCAATTTTGTTTGTGTATTCAACAAAATTAATTTTTAGAATTTTAAATTCTAAGAATTGAAAATTATCTGTTTAAAAAATGTATTTTACAATTGACAACTTCCAATTGTGAAAGCATCCCAAAGTCAATCTCCGAATTGTCATTTTAAAAAAATTCAATAAATGCAACATTTTGAACAGGGTTAAGTTCACATATTTATAACGCATAAAGTCGATTAAAATCGTGGATAAAATTCGCAAGTTTCAAAGCCACTTTCAAAGAAAAGTCGCCAATTGTGAATAAACATAGTATTCTTCTGTGAAATGACACCGTGATACATACATTACATACATATATTGAATGATTTAAATCGAATAGGCTTTTATGTCTAAGTTATAAGTCGGAAACTAAGAGCTCATTTCGAATGAGAAATAATTGAATGAATTAATTTAATGGAATATTGATACCGACATTTTTACCTTGTTCTATTGTGTCTTCATAAGCTAACTGGATGAGTTTGATTATTTTGAGGAATTTATTTATTAAAATTAACTTTTGAACTTTACAAACAAAATAGTTTAATAAATAGAAGTACAATTTTCGGGATAGATTTTAAAGATTTGGGATTTAAAAAACGAGACTGGAAGTTCCACCTACACTGATAATGATAACTTTCCATTCCTGTCCATCTGCTGATATTTATAAAAGTTTTGAAAGTTTCAAAAACAACATTTAGAGTATGATAAAAAATATCGATGTTAATATATTTCTTTGGTCTGAAGGTACTTGAGTCGAAAACCATTTCGAATTTGTTTTTGTAGGTTTTAGTTTTTTCTTAAAATAAGTAAATTAGATTTTTTTTTACAAAAAGAGTTCAAATGTTAACAACAATATTGTGTATAAGAAACAAAAGTTCAATACCTGTTTTTTTCCCGAGGTAGGTATTTTATGGGAAAACTAATTTTTACTAACTTTCAGTAACAATTTTTAAGGTTTTAGTTCTTTACAAACAAATTTCGATTGGATTTTTTTTAAGGAATTCATGTTCAGGCCAATCACGAATTCCATTGTAATCGGAAACTTTTACGGATTCCAAATACCGTATCACGAAATCTGTTCTACTACGAACGTATTTGGCAATAATTTTTTCGGGATTTTCAAAAGTTTTCGATTACGATGGAAATTTTGATAAGTTGAGTTTTATAAACCTGCATTTATTTTTAAGATATATGAGTCAAAAACTATCCATTACCAATTTTGTGTAACATTTTTATTTTTATAAAAAAAAACAGTCAATTGGATTTTTTATAAAAAAAAACTGTCAATTGGATTTTTTAAAAAATTAACAAAGTGTCAGAACAATGGATTTTACAAGTTTAAATTACTTCGAAACCAATTTCTTTAATTTTTACCAATCTATCGAGTCCAACCAACTTTTATTACTATTTGCTTAAGTTTTAATATTTTTGTAAGAAAACTGTGACTGCGATTTTTCTAAAAATTGTATCAAATTTCAAAAACGTTGTTAGTTGATGAATAATATTGCTTAGGAAAAAATATAATTTCTGTTCGTAAAGTATTCAAGGTGACTTAAATTTCTTTAAGAATTGTTTTGCAATTTTTACTAATTTGGTATCACGTTACGCTTAAGTAATATTGTATAGTTTTGAGAAATTATCAAATGGAAAAATCGGAGCGATTACAATAAGTTAAAACAAAATTGTTCTTGTCCCTATAAAATAATGTAAGGTCTATCTTTAAGTACTAACAATTTAACTCATCCAAAATTTTCCACAATAATTTTAAATTTAGTAATAAAGTAAAATCGACTTCTCTTATAGACATTCAAGTTTAAATTAATTAATTATTGCACGGTTTAAATTCTAAAATAAGTTAATACTATAAACGTTTTAAAAGGGTACCATTTTACCTGCAGGTTCTTTTTTTATTTCATAAAAAAAAAAAAACATTTTTTAACTGAATAATTCTTTGCACGAGGTCATTTAAGCTCCAAAATATGTGTTATTTTAAGCTTTTCAATATTTCTTCAAGGATTTTTTGTTACCTCTTTTCATCAAATTTCTATAAACATTTGAGTAAGACCATGCAACCCAATTATTTTCCTTATATGCCAACATAAATCCAAGAATCTCCTTAAATTACAAATATGTTATTTGGGATGAGGCTTGGATCCTCTTACTGATGATGGGTTGGTGACCCAAAACAGATTTGTGATACATTTTTGGATCTAAGCCAAAATATTTGTTTTGCATATATATGTACATCAGTTTATTTGTGTTTGTTTGTTGTTTTTTTTTTTCATCTTTTTTTGACAAAATATTTACATTTGATGTTTCTATTTAGAATTTTATTGTTATATGTAGAGACCTATGTTGACTTTTAAATTAAACCTTTTTCGGAATAAATAATCTCCAATATAGGGTCAGAAAGTAGAGATAAATTGTCGTGTGTCGAATCCTTAATTGTTTTGGTCTTTCTCAATATATACCCAATATACATTTCTATGGTTACATATTATATCCTACCTTCAACATACAATATATTATATTTTTTGTTTGTATGTTTTATTATTTTTATTTTTGTTTGTATTCCTAACATCAAAGTTAAATTAGTTTTGGAATTTCAATGAAGTAAAACTTCGTATATGTGTGTGTGTGTGGTTTTTTTTTCAAAGCGAATGTGCCAATTTGCCAATTTTGTTTGTAAGGTACTTTGTATGCATTCACACATACATATAACATTCATAATATGTTTGTGTGTATATATTTAGAATATTCCAGTTAACTAGCTGAGAGAAATTCAATTTGATAGTCAAAAATTGTTTTATATGTAGGTTAGAAAAAAAAAAACTATATAAATAAAAACCAACTTTCACTATGAAAAGTTTAGTTCTACTATATGCGGGTAAAGGGGTAACCAAACCAACCAAACCAACCAACCAACCAACGAACCAACCTACCGACCTATCTATTCTCAATAGGTTTCATTATACAGCGTTTGCTCAAAGTTAAATGATTGCTTCCTATTTTCAATCCCTGTTGTATAGAGAGCAGTAGGTGGAATTCTATATGAACTTTTTACAGTTTTTTTTTTATTCACCTACACATGTACATAGGATTTGCTGCTTTTTAATTTAGGTAGAGACAAGAAATTAACGAATAGACAACAGAAAAAGAGCCATATTAAAAAAGTTTGACCTACTGTGTGTCAAATGGTTGTTCTGAAAATGACAGGACATAGATAGAGCTACTATATTCCTGGAATATACCTAAATATGCATACATAGTATTGAATAATTAAAGGAAATGATTTTTAACAACTTATTTTTTTAAATAGAAAAATGGTAATTTTTTTTTTACTGACATATTTAGAAATAGATCATAAAGGATGAAAAAAGTAGGACTAAAAGATTGAAGATAATATGTGTGATTTTTTTTAAGAGGATTTTGTATAAGTTTTTTTTTTAATAAATGTCAATTACTTCATTTGTCAAGGCTTCAACATATTTGAAATCTGTAATTTATAAATATTCAGATATAGAACACATACAAAAATTTAAAGAATTTCAATATTCAATAAAATGACGGAATCAATTCTTAGAAGTTAAAAAGTTATCAGTGAAAAACGAAATGTTTGATGTACATAAAGTAGATTTAATAACTTACCGAATACAAAAGTCGATATACCAGAAGGTTGAACACTTTGTCCATTATTTTTTGATTTCTATGTTAATCAAATTATTTTGATTTATTTGTTGCTGATAAAGCCTATATTGATTATTGGCGTTTTATTTGACAGCTGATAGTTTAGGATGCAAACAACGACATTTTGAAGGATGATGATGGTCCTTAATGTTGAATAAAAAATGTTAAAAAAGGGTAATTCTTTTTATAAAAACAGAGAATCGTATTATTTTTGATTCTTTTGGTACATTTATGAATTTTTAACTCAAAGAAATCGTTTTCTTTTCATCACCTAAAAGAAAATTTCTTCAACTACAAATCTTTTCAAATATGTACACTTCCCTTATAGCACGAAATCAAAAGTACAGAAATTTAGTGAGTTTTGATGTAAGAAGTTCTGACCAAATTGAAAAAAACCACTGGAAAACTGCTGCACGTACATAATTTTGTGCAAAAATATCGTGAGCCTTGGATATTAGTCAAGTCCAATTATTTCAGCAATTTAAGCTTCAAGGCCTTGTATAACAGAATGATTTCGAGTGAAAAATAATGGCGTTACAGATCAATGTTAACAACATTTTTTTTTACTCTAATTAAAGATATGGAATAAAACAATTAATGAATGTTTTTGAACAACAACAACAACTTAAATGTGCTACCACTCATTGTTTTTGGCTGGAGATATAGCTATTTCGTGCTTTGCCACTTTTGCACTCATCAGTCTCCTTTTTTGTGGTGCTGAGCTTTAATCCAATTTTATTTGGAAAACTTTATGCACAACATAGGATTCGAACCCACGCATATCAGATTTGCTCAGTCTTAGAAGTCGTGTGCACTACGCACTCCAATACTTTTGACCACTGACGGCACAGGTCGAGATGTGCTAATTGTTTATCAAATGCATTTGAAGCATCAACATTTTTATAAGCTCCTTTAAGTATGCTGTTTTGTTCCGCCTCCATTTTTCTCCATACCTTATTTGATAGACTTACAATTCGTAGTACGTACTCCAGCCAAAAACAATGAGTGGTAGCACCTTTAAGTTGTTGTTGTTGTTCAAAAACATTCAATGAAATTAAAAAAGGAATGGTCAAGTCTAACAAGCTGACATTCTAGTACGAATAGTACAATAAAAATAATAACAATAATAAGCAATTAATCATTGAAGCAGAATAAAGACCCATGCTACACATCACATTCCATAATTATTTCATGTAAGGCAAAAAGGACTTAAGTCGGTGACTGGTCACACGGACTTAGTGAACTTAAGACGTTAATATGATTTTTTATTGACTTACTGTCATAAGACTTAATTAATACGACATCTTCTAGCAGTTGTTCTAGATTTAAGTTCTTGTATTAAACGAAAGATACAAAAAAAGGCTGTAACACCAAATCAAAAACTTAAATGTAATTTTTTGACGTAACGCCAAAGAATTGATCTTTTGTGCACAATATTACCAAATCATGATAATATCATTAGGCCTTTTTTGGGCTGAGATTTAGATTTATTTTATGTCGGAAACTATGAATAACTGATGTTATGTCAACAATTCACCAATATCGTCCAATGAACAAGGTTAATGTTATAGTTTAAAAAAGATTTCTTTGACTGATGTTTTAAAGTTGACACTAGGCATAGAAGAAATATTACTTTAAACCTATTTAAATAAGTATAATATTTTAAAATAAACGTCAATTGAGCCCCTGTTATCTCATAGCTAGACATTAAATATCACACTTATTTTTGCCTCATGTTCAATTGTCAAAAATTACCTAAAAATGTTTAGAACTTTTAATTCGCATAATTACTCACTCAATCTTGTCGATATTCAAAATGTAGGAGGCTTACCTGTAAATAAAAAGAAGGTTTATATTGTTAGTTTAATATTGTTATAAGTAATTTACAATATTCGAGTTTTTTAATTCTTATTTTTTAATAAACGTTAAAATTTAAATTATTCAAAAATCAACTTTTCAAATTTGAATGAAATCCACTCAGTGCTTCCAGAGTCATTAAATATCGAAAAACTGTTTGAAGTAAAATTCAGAAGTTAGACAATCTTAGTATTTTAACAATTTTTTCCTATTTTTCTCTTAAATTTAAGTAAAACTTTAAAATACTTTAAAATTTGTCATCTTTTCCTTCCTTTTTGCATAACTTTTGGGTAATATTTTTTGTGCTTCTTTTTTCTATATCAAGGCGTAGAAAAAAAAAAAAAAAAAACTTTAGCACATACAAAGTTATTACATCTAATTTACCTAAGTCTTATCCCACATTAAGGAATGAAAATTCACACATCCCTGGGTTAGAATATAATCAGAGGGTAAACCAATTCAAAAATCTCATCTGAATAATATATCCATCTAGTCCCTTAAGCAGACACCACACTAAATTGCTATAAGTGCTAATAAGAACAACCCGAAGGCGCAATTTAGTATTATTTTATGCTCACCTCGGAGAAAGATACTTATCCAACCAAAATAAATAAATAGGTAGCTAGGTATAAGGAGGGATATAGGTAGGTTAAGTTTAGGTATAAGAAGATATAGGTAGGTAGGATAGGTACCTCTACCTTACCTTATCAATGAGATAATATCCTGTCCATCCTTAAATTAGGTATAAAGAAATATAAATTCACCCAATCGTTGTGTTGGGTTTTACTGTCTATATAGTTATGTTCATAGGTAAGGTCTATAGGTATGGTATTGTTGTTGAAACGACGACGACGACGACCAAACGACCCAATGATGATGGCGATGACGATGACGATGATAGCGATGATGGTGAGGACAACAACAATAACAACAACATGGATTTCTCTACTCAACTGTGCTCGAAAATTCAGTATTATAATAAGCTTCAGGCCACTCTCTTATATAGATATAAGGACAATAATGATTTCCATTTCCATCATAGAACGAGAACGATCAAGGATGAAGGATGCCTTTTGTATATAAATATATTCGCCGATGGTCATCCCCATAACACTTATCAAAGCCAAAAACCTATAGCTTCCTTCTTCGTTATTGTTATAGAATCGAGGTAAATGCAATTTTGACAAATTTATGCAAATTAACTTTGATGGATTCGTTGGTCTTTATTTTGTATTTTTATTCAAGTCAACTTGCCATCATCTCTATTCAAATATATCTCAAGTCAAGTCAAGAGTGTTAGATGTACAAGTATACGATTATATACTTATAGAGTCAAGTAAAAAGTGAAGATAAACGTAATTTGCATATATCTTTTGTCATCCTTAATGTGAAGGTACCATCATCATTTTGGATGAAAGACCAAATACACACAAACACACAAAACACACAGATACAAAATTCAACTCATCAATCAAGGATAATGGTCTTTTATCCATGTGATAATTTGTTCAACAATTCTCTAAAAACTCAATGACCATCAGAGAAAAGACAAATATAGACAGAAGAGAGAGAGAGAGCGAGCGGAAGAGGTCTACAGAGTGTTAAATTGTTTAAAGGTTAATCCTGCGGAAGCTATAAAGATAGATGCAGAAATATAATATTAGCTAGGCAGCTTTATATTTATGTATATGTATTATAGAATAAGAAATAAAGATGGATCATGAAACGTGACATTTGGCATTTTAACTAATTTAAATTGAACGTTTTAGATTTAGGATATTAAGTTGATAAATTTTGTTAATAAATTTCAGTTCAAGCAGGTGTCAGATTTTGAAGAATTTTTTTTAATTTTGAATAAATCAATTCAAAATTGTGAGGTCAGAATATTGATTTGGTTTAGAAAATTGTGAGAAAGAAGACATAAGAAACGTCCTATAGTGAAATACTCAATTTTGAATAATGTTAAAATTTAATCAAAGAGAAGTATTCAAACCTTAAATTTAATTTAAAGTAAGCATTTAAATTTTCTCTCAGTGTATAATATTTCATATTGTTTTGTGCAATGTAGTATTTAGATGATTTTTTAAGCTGTTGTAATTACTTGTACATAATTATGTGCTGAAATTATTTTTCCAAGGAATTCTCTGCCCATGCCATACAATTAAAATATTAAAAAGAGACTGGGATGCGACCCACACTGATAACTTCCCATCCCGTCTGTAGATTTGTCTTGCTTAAAAGTTTGTCTATATGTATCAATTTTTACCAAATGTGCGTACTATTTTTTGTAGATTTTATTTTTTTATGAAAAACGGACTGTTGGATTTTTATAAAAAATTACTGAATACCGAAAACAATATTTTCTGTGAAATAAAATAAGTTTGAAGCCATTATCTCAAATTTTTGAAAAGCTATTCGAGTCGAAAGTAAATTTTTACCAAGTTTTAGTACTGTTTTTTTTTTAATTTTTATTTTTTGTAAACAAAAACTATCAATTCGATTTTCTCAAAATTGTATAGAAAGTTGAAAACAATATTATCTTATAAGTTTAAGTTAGTAAGAAGCCATTATCTCAAATTTTTGAAAAGATATCTGAGTCGAAAATCAATTTTTACCAACTTTTGTTAATTTTCTTTTAGGTTTTTAATTTTTTGTACAAAAAATATCAATTCGATTTGTTTAAAATTTAACTGAATATTGACAACAATATTTTTTGAAAGATTAAAGTAGTTTAAAGCCAATATCTCAAAGTTTTGAAAATATATTTGAGTCTTAAATCAATTTTTACCACCTTTTATAAATTTTTTGTTTAGGTTTTTATTTTTTGTAAAAAAACTGTCCATTTCATTTTTCTCAAAATTTTTCCTAATGTTGGAAACAATATTTCTTATAAGTCGAAGTTAAAAATAAATTTTTGAAAAGATATTTAAGTCGAAAATCAATTTTTAATAACTTTTATTAGTTTTTTTTTAGGTTTTTATTTTTTGTAAAAAAACTGTCAATTAGATTTTTCTCAACATTTTTCAGAATGTTGAAAACAATATTTCTTATAAGATAAAATAAGTTTAAAGCCTTAATCTCAAGTTTTTGAAAAGATATTTGAGTCGAAATTCAATTTTTACCAACTTTGAGTAATGTTTTTTTTAGGTTTTTATTTTTTATAAAAAAAACTGTCAATAACTGTCAAAATCAGATATCAAAAACATTATTCTTCGTTGCATACAATTGTTTTTGGGATGAAATCATATTTTAGTCGTAAAATTTTCGAGGTGACAAATTTTGTTTTCAGTTTTTTTGATTTATAAAAAAAACGTTAATTGGATTTTTTCCAAAAATATACTTGTTTTGTATCACATTACAATATATAATATAAAATTTAATTCAAGTCTCTAGCATCATTGGTTCATGAGATATTCAGGCTTAACCAAAATGTTTTTTTTAAACTGCTATGGTAAAAAAAAACCACCCACGCAATTTTCTTGAGAGCCCTTTCTGCAACTTTCTGCCTTATTATCTGTATAACAAAATTTATTTGAAGTCGATGTCTTTTCTGGTTCTTGAGCTATGGACGACGAAAAAACGTCGCGAACGTACGGACGTCCGGAAGTTCTACGGACTTAAACCTATGAGTGGCATTTTTTATAATCAAACGTTAAATAGTCAAATTTATCATCTTCCGCATCCTTCTAAATAAGTTGCAAACCTCTTAAACTCTGCACTAACGAAAAATTATTTTATAAAAAAGCTTTACAATTTTAAGGAGTTACTCATAGTCATACAATTCCTTGAGTGGTCTTAGAAATTATTTACATCATTCTATCTCCGCTGAAATACACTTTAAATTAAAAAAAAAAAGTAAGTATACGCCCAAGTGTATCACCAAGAATCTTTTTAAAGTATGGCTAACCGACATTTTCTTACTTTATTTAGCATTGGTTTGTTTGCTCCGGCCATTTCCTGAAACTAGACATCTGATTTCGAAATTTTAAGAAACTTCCCAGAGGTAAATTCCATGATATTCGATGATATCAGAATTGAACACTCTGTTTCATGCATTTGTAGAAAAAAGTTATTAAAAGCGTGAAATAAAGAAACTTTATACAAAGGGTGATCAAAGTATAACGAAGTATGTTAATTGTTATCAAACTTTAACGTCAAGTTTTTTGGACAACTGTATTTGATATTTCTTTGTTTCAGCCCTACACAAATTCAACTAAAAAAATTCAGAAGTAATTAAGACTTTTGAAAAGCTTTATGATAATGGCTAGAAATCGAAGATGTGAATGTGAACGATATGTGCCTCCAACAGAAAAACGTCACTTGCCTTACCAAACCGACGAAAAAAATATTTGTGGTGACATCAACCGTTCTTCTTCTTCTTCTTTCTTTAGGAATATTAAACAGTGAAAAATGTACCTATTTCAATAAGAAAAGGCTTTAAAAATGAGTTCAATCAGCAAATGAACAACATTAAAAAATATGAACCATCGGATAGAGGCATATACCACCGAAGTCGTGTTAAGCCGATAATTTGGTTTTTATTTCATTCATAATTTTCATATAGAATTTTCTATTACAATAATAAAATAAAATTATTCTCGGAAACTTGTTTATCTATTCACATTGTTCTTTATAGTTTTACAAAACTTATGAATTTCAAAAATCCAGGATTATAATAAATAATAACTGTTAATAAAAATGAAAAGGTGTTTTGCTCAAACAAAAAAAAAGTAATTAAATAAATTGAAAAAAAAATACATTAACCAAGCACCAAATCCTTTTGAACTTTTTCAATAAAATACAAAAAAACAACCAACAAACAAGAAACACGAAAGAATATCCAATTTATATTGCAATAGTTTACCTACAGTAATCCCTTTTACAAAATACATATTTCTTACTCAAAAACAAAAATCTTTATATTTACTCGTATATCTACATCTTTGTATTCTCCTTCTTCGTCCTGCCTAACTTGTATAATAGTGCCAAGAGTTCACCCCCATAGATCAACACAAAAATAGTAGTACATTTACAGGATACCAGAAAAAAGCTTGTTATTTTCTTCGTATTTCAATCTCTCAATAACTTTCAATAACTTTTATGATTTACCATTCTCTAGCACTTCGTGGTTTGTTTCGAGATTATTTTGTCATCGAAAAACTTTTCCCCAAAGACATGGCATGGTCCACCGTACTGAAAACCTCTCCTTATAATATTTTCTTGTACGGTACCTTTATATAGATTCTCAAACAAAAAGTGCACCATACTTCGAAAAGGGTGGTTTACACTGCATCTTAGAAAAATGTCTGCAAATACTATTCCCTCTCTCACTTTGGGTCTCTTTTTATTGCATTGGTATATTGAAGGATTTGGGTGGGGAAAAAAACAGTCACATCCTTATAGATTGTGTTTTCTGTTTATTCTATTTATTTCTTATTTTTTTTGTATTTAGTCACACTTGTAGCGACACAACAATTCAATGTTAAAAAGGTACTCTCGGTCTTGGTTCAACCTGACAGAAAAAGACAGGTCCTTTTGAAGGAAACAAGACATATTTAAAAAAATACAAGAACTTTCACAAAAAATTAAAAAAAGCAACGACAAAGTTACACAAATTGAAGGATATGTCAGAACAGTGCTATCAGAGCAGACTTTTTCGTGTGTGTGTTTTCTTATTTGTTTTCAGGAAAAAGTTCCTATTTTAGAAGGAACTCTTTTCACATGTTAGTGCCTAAGCCTGATGGTGTCTAAAACGATATGACCGGTGAGTAACAGAAAGTTAGTGTTTGTTCATTATGGAAGCTGTCAACCACATTGATTTTGTTTTTTTGTTTTTTGAATTTGCATTCTTTTTTTTTTGTTTTGATTTTTGTTTGTTTGCTTGTTTGTGAAGAACCAAGTAAAAACTGTGTTAACAAAGGATATTGAAAAAGTCATTAGCAAAAACACTTCAAACACAAAAAATACCTGTGTGATGAGAGTTTTGGAATTTATGGCAAATTAATTACATTAACGCAGCGTTTATCTTCATTATCTTTGGGGTGGAGATCAAAAATTGAAGGGTAAAAAAAAAACAAGAAAAAAGCGCTCATAGGTATAATTTTCTGCGTGTCGAAAGTCAGACACTGATTACGTTTTAACACACACAAAAAAAAAACAAAAAAAGAAGCAAAATATTATAGTCCTTTCGTTAACATGTATGGCATATTATTATGGTATAGGATCTAATAAAACCCAGGCAAGTGTAATAAATTTTCTAAACGACTTATTAAGAGTCCTGGTGTGAGTCCTTAAGGGCAGATTTTTTTTCTTGTAGATGGTTTTTCTTCAGCTTTTTTTTTTTGAGTTGAGTATTATTCGGCAGAATTTTAGAGGCTTAACGAAATGGAAACACACAAATTCTTGTGTAGTATATGTTCTTATAATCAAGAAGGACGGAAGCAATGATGGTGAAAGAGATAACAAAAACACCCGCCCCCATATTCGAGACCTAACACTCTATCTTGTCGTTGCTGTGAAAAATGTGTTTTCTTGTTGCCAGAGAGTGCGTTATTTTTTTCTTTTGATATATCCATACACACACATTCATAAATAAATATCCTTCTCTGTTTGTGTGTGGAGATATAGGATGTAAAAAAGTTCGCCATCTTTTATAGAAGAACCCATCATTTAAGTTGACTCAGTAGTTTTCGAAGTAAGTGAGCCAGGATACAGAGCATGGAAATCATTTTTGTTTTCTTTTGGTTTTTGCTTATTTTTTTTGGTTATAGAACATGTGAGCTAAAAAAGGATTTAACACAGTCATTAGCAGTCACTTAGGCCATGGAAAACAGACACACATACACAAATTCATATTACAGCCAAAAATATCTATCCTCTTGAGATATTTATGTATGTGCGGTAGTAGATACATAATGTAATAACCTTTGATATAAAAAAGTTCACAAGCTCGATGAGCAGATAAAATGTGTTATAAGTTGAGCTTAATCACTTATGATATACCACCACCCACCACAAGCTTCTGATGGCAATGGCGACGATGATGGTACTATCAAACAGAGTGGGCTATATAACTCTTGACACCTCTTTTGATGTATACAGTAAAATAGTAGTAGTTCTATGTCGATTAGATAAAATAAACGAAAAGGTCTGCACGTGCAGTTAGATCAATTGTATATGTATAGTGAAGTTGAGTGGGAATAAGTTGAATAATTGATTAATTCCGCATCAATGGATTTTATAGCACTCGATTAAGTTTGAGGCAATACTGTTTTGTTTAGAAGGGTTTGGAGCTTATGCGAGTATTTTTGATGACTGGAAATTGAAAAAGTTGATTGGAATTGATATAGCTCTATATATCATCTAACTTTTAAAAAATTAAAAAAAATTGTTTAATATTTGTTTTAGTGTTTTTTTTTTTTATAGAGAGAAAATGGCTTTATTTATATTTGAAGAATATTAAAAAATCATTTTTCAAATAATGAAAAATACACTCAAATAACTTTTAAACGAATACAAATAATTTTATGTGTCACACTTCTTGTAAATTTTAACTATTCAAAAACTGCCCCATCTTCCAAAAAATGGTTGTATTGAAATTTAAGAAACATTTATACAACATTTTAATAGTAAAAGACAAAAATATCAACTCAGTTTGCCTAAGAAGTATTCCTTGAAGTTCACATAAAATTGAAGTTTTTCAAATGACTGATTTTTGTTCTTTTGTCAAAAAAGCCTACTATAGTTAATATAATGTCAACAAAAAGCTTATACTAACATTAAAGAAACATTTTTTGTTTTTTTCTTTTTTGAAAATCACTCCTATTTGAATCTGATAACCTTAAGATCACGATAATTTTGGATTATATTAACAGTATAAGAGCTGTCGAACAAAAGCTAAGTTTTTCCCATAAATTCTTATGATTAAAAGATGTAAATACCCTATGGGACTAACATGAGTTTTTAGGATAGAGAAGGACTATTTTTGTTCGAAAAGTTATTTTTTTTATCGTTTATAGAATCTAAACTTCTTAATCGAAAATTTTTCAGTTCTTTTTAGATGGGGGAATATTGATTGTAGCTATGAAAAAAATTTAATATTGTTCCTTTAAGAAAATATAATCAAGTACCTACCTACAATGTTTTTCAGGTTTATTGAAATCCTTATTCAGGGAATGTTTTATGTTCAAAAAATTAATATCAGAGCAAATTAAATATCAAAACACATCAAATCTTCATTAATAATTATTCCAAAGTTGATATTCTTATACTTTTTTTAAAATATCATAAGAGTATTAAAATTTGTAAATTTTGTTAAAGAAGATATTTATTTTACTTTAAAAACGTTACTATACAAATTTGTATCAAATTTTATATATTTTTTATATTTTCAGGTTTTTGAATGAAATATTTTGCTATACGACAAATTTTTGTTTAAAAAGCAACATTATGTAATAACGTACTAAGCCATCGAAAATTGAAGTTTAGACTGTTTGTTGCACACACTTTCGAGACCTTAAAAAGAGTTTTTTTAAATTTTTTTAAGTAAATTTACCACAAGTTAAAAATTTTGAAAAATTGTGTTCAAAACATGCAAGTTAAAATCAATTTTCATCAGTTTTGAGTAGTACTAAACATGAATTGGAAAATTTTTAAAAGTCAAAATAGTGTTTCTTTTATCACTTTTTGTTCCCAAAATACTCAGTACTTAACTTTTGTTTGGCATTTATAAAAAGAAAACTGTCAAATCAATGTTTTCATACCAGACAAGTAAAATAAAATGAAAAGTGTATTATTCAATCAAAACCTCAAACTTTTTAAGCTTTAAGATAAGAAATAAAATTGTTTGAATTTTTTGGTGAAATGCTGATAATATTAAGTTTAAATAAATTTTGTTTTACAATTATTAAAAAATTATCAAAATTAAATGTTTTGACTTTCAGAACATTCAAATGATTCTTTTTACTATTGCAATTAAAAAAAAAATGAGCTGACGAACAAAGACTGATATTACCTCTAGAAAAACGCATATACTATGAAAAAAACCGTTTCTATGATATAAAATATTAGTAAAATCCAATAACCTGTCTTTAATAAAATATAAAAATCTTCGAAAAATACTATCCACAAAAAATAGAGTCTTGACCCGACCTGAGAAATGAGAAAAAATAAATAAAATTATGTGGCGCAACAGTCCGTTGAGAACTAGGGCCTAGTGACTTACAACTCTCAACCATTCCTGTGTGCGAGTAATGTTGTCAGGAATGGAGGAGACCTACAGTTTTAAGCCGACTCCGAAGGGCAAATTTGAGAAAGCACTTTTCATGACAGGAATTACTCTTGGAGAATTTGTCAATTCCTCGCAAAAGGCAGTACCCGTGAAAAATTTAGATGGCACAGGCAGAAATCGAACCCAAAACCTCTCTCATGACAGTCCAACGCACTAACCTTCACGCCACTTTTAATTCCTCCTTGCATTGGAGATTAAAATCAGTTAGAAAATTATATTAATTTATTAATTTCATCTTAACATCATTTGATCTTTTTCAATAATTTTCAATTTAATAATAATTAAATCAGATTATAAATGACGAAATTAATTTAGAGAAGCCTTCAAAATGTATTATAAAATTAAGATGTCATTATTAACTATACAAATAATATAACTATCAAGTTCACTTTAATTCCTAATTGATTTCTGAATTTAAATCCATAGAAATTTAAAAATTAAACCGCTTAATGAAACATGCGTCAAAATATTAATTTATTAAAAAAAAAAATAAACAAAAACAAATCAAAATTAAGAGCATAAGATAATTCTCGCTTATTTCCGCAATGTAGGTTTCATAAATAAATTCATAATTTATGATAAAATATTGTTTATGTTTATACAATTAAATCAGGTCGTCAGTTTAGCAAGCATGGGATTACCTATAGCTGACAAAAATAAACCTTCTAGATAAATACTATACATCTACATACATATGTACCTATGTATACATACATATGTACGAAATGTGTGTTCAAGTAACATGAACTTTGCATAATTTAATTATAAAACCAGAAAAACCACACTGAAATATCATAATTCCAATCACTTACATTTTGACAACAGGAGCTGTAATCCTTGATTTGCGCATATGTATATACTATATCTACGTTACGTATCCTACCTACGACTGTAGTTTATGTAACTATGGAGGCACCTTTCTATAGGCGGAAACATTTCGTTGACATTTTATTTTTATAAATATATATATAAATGTAGAGAGAGAGATATGAATTAATCCTCAGGTGGTGATGGTGTGTGCAGTGCAGGGCACTGACAGAAGGTAGCTATATGCCATCCAGGTATATGGCAGGAATGCTACAATCAAGGAAAACAAATAACAATTCAATACGTTTATAGTTGTAGATGAATTTGATATGTTCTATTATTCATAACTGTTGTGGTTCAACTGTGTGCTAAATGCCTTTTGCATTATTCCAAAAAAAAAAAAAAACAATTTGACTGAAAATTTATACCTACCTACAAACCTGTCAAAACTTTTACTTATAATTTCAACAACACTGATGGAGATAACTTTAAAATAAATTGATTTTTAAATTTAAACAGAAAAATTAATAATTATTTTTTATCAATTAATTTTAACAACTATTGTAATCATCGATTTAAATTTTGCACGTATAGATACTTACATAATACATTATGTACTATTTAAAAAGTATGACATACAAATTCGGATCTAGGACCCTTGCCATAACTATTATAAGGACACTACCGATTACTTAAATGGATTGAAAGATTTGCTTGAATTTTGGTACAAGCACAGGCACACCACTATTTTTGGAATCCAATTATAGGAAAGTGGAGAAAATTCATTGGAAAACTGTGCTTAGATTTCGATGGCATTTTTTCAAACAATCATTTTTTCAATGTTTCATTTTCTAGTGTTTAATTAAACTGACTTCAATAGAATAAACAAAGAAATGAAAAAAAAAATACTTAAAAAGAGGCTGAGATGTGAACCTTACTGATAACTTCCCTTTGTAGCCCTTAGAAAATAGCACTTGATAACAATGGTCAGCAAGGTTTTGTTACTGAGTACCTATATAAGATTTAAAAATATACCTGTAAAATAAATTTGTCTTCAAAGATATAAATGCCATTTGATTTGTCAAAAAAACCTCCATTGTCCTATTTTTTGAAAATCGTTAGACCGGTTATATTTAAATTAATTTTTTTATATACATATACAAATTTTTCATTTTTTTTTTAAATGTTTTTGTTATGCAGTTGTTAAGTGATTGTAAATATACGTTTTAGATTTGAATTTCGTAAAAAAATGTGGACTCTTTTTCGAGATCGGATTTTGAAAAAAAAAATCGGATTTTGAAAAAAAAATCAATATTTTTTTTCAAAAATCCAAAAAAATGTGTATACACTTTTGATCATCAAATTGAAATCGGTTCATTAGTTTCTGAGAGTTATAAAAACAAAATTTAGGTTCTATGAGCGGTACCCAATAAAAAAAATATATTTTTTAACTAAAAAAAGCCAAGTTAAGAAAAAAAAATTAGAGAAAATTTAATACTAATCAAAAAATTAAGACAGTATTGATATGGGGTAAATTTTTTTTTGGGTGCAAAAGCAAATAGTGCGCTTATGGCGGAGGGAAATTTTTTGTCGAGAATAGAAATTTAGTTTGGACGAATCATCATCATTTATATATTATTTCGTTAGCAAGTCTCCCTTTTTCGGCTCTCATACGGAACTTATTTTAACAAATAACGCCTAACGCGAATCTGCTCAAAACCTTAACTTCCAAGTTTGAATTCAATCGACCCAATGGTTTAGGCTGTAGGAGCGTGGACAGATACACAGGACAGACCGGATGAAATCGCGGGACAAACTTTTTTTGACTTCTCTACCATCGTGATATCATGTTTGATTAAAATCTTGAGTTCGAAATTTTTTACGAATGAAAAACTTGCCATATTTTTTCTAAATGTCGCAAGTAAAAATACATTATACATATAATACTTTTTGAGGCTAAATTATTTACAGTAATTAATAAAAATTTCAAAAAGTCTTCATAAGTTGTTAAATTTCATCCTTCTTACGAAAATCTAAAAGAATGCAATCAATGGCTAGAACGGGTTTCAAAAGAAAAATCCAAAACGGATTAAAAGTCTTAGCAATTCTATCATGTCATGTTTTTTTGAAATATATTAAAATATATAAAAATACTGTTAAAAACCGGTATTTGAAAAACCTAAGCAAATAGTTAAAATAAAAGCTAGTATTCAGAAAGACATTAACTGCAAACGTATTTTTCAAAGCTATGAATGCATTTCATTTCAACGTTTGCTCAAAACTTCATATAGAATCGAATAAACACTCATAACTAATGAGAATTTCTAGAAACTGAGTAAGATTCTAAATTTGTTCAAACATCATCTACGAGTAGAAGACAAAGATTAGTTCTTTGCAAAATCATCATACAACTTATTGTTAAGAGATATGTTGAGGATTGTAAACTCAGAAATAAAAGACCCATTTTTGGTTGTCTTCAGCATTTTTAAAGAAAAACCTTAGGTTATAGAAAAATCTTAAAACGAGATTCGGACATTTTAATTCCTTAAAAAAATTTTGTTTTGTAAAAAAAAAAACTGTCGATATTTCTGTTTTATTTTATTAAATGTTATGAACACAATCAAATCAGACCGAAGTAAATATTTTCATTGGTTCACAAGATTTTCGAGTAAAAAATAAGAACAATTTTTAGTACATAATTTTTTAGTATTTTATTTTTCGAAAAATTGTAAAATGAATATTTTTTTCAAAATATGTCCAGTTTTTAGGATTGTTGTTTTTTTTAGACGTGTGGTTTTCAAGAAAAAATAGAACGCATATAATTTAATGTTATGGCCTAGAATTTTGTTTTAAATAAAAATGATTTTGGACAAGTGGCCGCCGCTCCGCGTCTTTTTTTGTATTGGGTGGCGCAACAGTCCGTTTAGATGGAATAGGCAGGGATCGAATCCAAGACCTCTGGCATGACAGTCCAACGCACTAACCATCATGCCACGGGTACCACGTCTGGCTTAAATAAATTTAAGCCGAGAGGCCGAAGTTTCAATTACTATTTACAGAAATTGAGGCCGTATGTTAGAAATAACTAATATTCTAATATTCTCTTCCCAGATGTCAATTGTCTTGGGCTTTTGCTCTGTTAAGACAAGTGACTTCACATAACATTACAAAAAATTGTCCGGCGGTGTTACATCGCACGATTTTGGAGGCAACGCCACATGCCAATGACGCTAATAATGTGCTCACCTAAAGTTTACTTCTGAAATATGATTGCTTCAATGCATCGTGCGAACCGAACTAGTATTTTTGTGAATCAAGTGACAGCTGTCAAAAAAAAACAGCTCCGAAAAAATATTGCCAGATCGGCATTGTGATTGGCACATGTCTAAAAAAAATACTTATTATTTAAAACACAAAAATTTCGATATTTATATTTTTTTGTTTTCAAAATATTTAAAAAATATTTAGAAGTATATTTTTAAATATTTTGTTTGTTCTAAAAACTGCCATTTTTTATATTTATTTTTTTGATAGCATACATTTTTTCTTAAGATAATATGAGTTTTCTTTTAGTATTCTGTTTTAGTTTTTGTTTTATGATTTTTCAAAGCAGTAAAACGTGAACAATAAAATATATTTATTTTATCCAATTTCTGGAAATTCCCAACACTTTACTCTTTAATTTAATTTTGAACATTGTTTCAAGTATAGATAATTTATTTTTCATTCGTACATCAAGAATGTGTAATGCTTTACTCAACTTTTTGTTTTTGCATCCCATTTTGATATTTAAAAATGAGACCAATGTGTTTCGGTATTTCTTCTTTATACCATTCCTAATGTTCATAAAGCTCCCACTGTATTAAAACATGTTAGGGGTTATTACTTTGTTCGTTAAAGTTATACACAAAATTCTTTATTGAATAAAAAATTGTATTGTTAAAAAATAAAGTTGTTAAATAAATCACACTAAGCTTATACAATTTGTTTTAAATTTTTGTATAAATTAAAAACTGTAAACAGAAAGTTGAAGATGTATGTATTTGTTCTATAGTCTAGACAGTTTAAAACTCATAAAGCATCCTCTGTTATCTTTCAAGCTCAATTCCAAAGTAAACAAACAAATTTTATATATTCTTCAAAATTATAACCATCACTTAAAAAATATCTGCACCTGACATTAAGTGTTGTGGGATAAAATATCAAAAAGAGAAACATTTGTAATTGCAATATAAACCCAAAAACCTTTCTTTGTCATCTCAACTGTATTCGAGGGGAGTAACAAATCTTAATACAATTAAAACCTTATGAGTTAAGCAGGGCACCATCTGGAAGCAGAATATTGCACAATACACATCACAACCTAAACATGGTAACATGTTTTCAAAATTAAGAAAAAAAAAATAATAATAATAATACCGCTTGTATTTTCCAACAAGCAAAGAACTCATCAATGATTATTACCCAACCTCTCTAGATTTGTGCTCTCGTACTCGTACCATATCTTCTTCATAATCTTCATCGTCAAGGAAGGAGGACCAAACAGGGCATTACCACCATACCACCACAACCACCATTGAACGACGAGCGACGACCGGTGAGGCAAACTCTCTCAAACATCATCATCATAAACATAGAATTATTCGATAAAATAATACTACCTTATACCTAGAAGCAAGGTACCACTGGTACTGATGCCATCATGATGTTCCTTATAAATGCGAATGATGGCGGGCTATACGATTATGTGGAATGGGTAAAAGGATATGGATGATGTGCTTCGAACCGAAAGTAATGTACACACATGTGCCAGTACATAACGCTAAATCCTTGTTAAGGTACTCGCTCTATCAGTTTCTCTCTCACAGATTTTCTGCTAAAACGCATAAATAACAAAGAGCCACGCACCGTACATATTCAGCGCTAGCCTAGCCAGGTTTGAGTTGAGTACCCAAGCGCCGACGAGCAAGAGTATAAGGACAAGCATCGGGCCATGTGCCTCTATAGCAGAAGGATATTCCCTTTTCGGAATATTGCTTCAGGTTTATTTTTTTTTTGTATTTTTTGGGGTATAAGATTTTCATGTGAAGCTAAAGCATACTTCGTACACACGAGTATCATACTCTTTTGTAAAGCCATATTCCCATTCCCACCGTCGTCGTCGGTCGGTAGTCCTCGTCGAGCGACGAAGTCTTCGTCCTTCGTCTCGTGGCACGATGAGCATTATAAATATAAATGCAAGGACATTTTCGGTGTTGGCGAGAACACAACCATTCAATGAGCTACAGATTGGAGCAAGCAGAGGTAAGGTAAAGTAGTTAAGTTGTATGTATGTATGTATGTATACCAATAGGTAGGAAGCAAGTATAGCAGAAGAAGTTGTTGTTGTTGTAGGTAGGTAGCTAGTAAGTTGGTTGGTTTAGTCCGGATGTCTTTGCGAATTAGGAAGATGTTCCGGGAGCTATTTTGTTTTTTAGCTATAAACATAAGTATGTACACATAGCTATACTAAGAGGAAGGTATTTCTTCTTCACACCTATTTTACTCTCACGTTTCGCTTACGAGCAGGAACGTACCGTACATACCTAGCTATATAACAAGGTTACCTCGTATAAAGGGTGGCACTGGCACCATCAGGCAATTTTAGGGTTTAGGTTAAAGAAATGAGAAGGTAGGTATTTGTTTTTAATGTTATTTATTGTTTTGACAAGGATGCCAGCTTTTTACACAAAGAACACGTTATTTTGACATTGCTATATAAGAAATTTACCAATGTTGAGTGTTTTTGTTTATTTGTTTATGTTTGTATTCTTTTTTTTTGTTTAAGAATTGTCACAGATTACAATCGAGAAGAAGAAGGAAGAAGAAGTATTCATGTCTTAAGAAAAAAACAAAGTAAAATATCTTGTGTTTTACTCTTCGTCCTTCTATAACAACTTTTCAAGGAGTCATACTTAATGGGGATTTGTCTCAATATAACGCCGCACACAAGTGATTCAGTGAAATAATAGCAATTTAATAAATTCCCTATCGTCTTCGTCGTAGAGTCGTTATTGTCGATGTCATTGTTTTTGTTGTTGTTGTTGCTCTTGTTGTCGTCGTTGTCTCAAAAAGGTATTTGATATTTTATTTTTATGGTCTAAAGAGCACGAATTTTATTGTATAGGGGTCTTGTATCTATATAGTGGATAAGGTTGAGGTATACAGGTGGGTTTTTAGATATTTTCATCATCATTCATTTGTATAATAAAGTGTGCGTTGTATTATTTAAGTTTTAAATGACAAAGTTTTTGTGTTAATTCATTTAAATTATAGAGAAATAGGCAAGTAAGGTATATTTTGAAGACCCTATTTTGTTGTTCTTTTTTGAATAATTGCTATATTAATCTGTTTATACAACCTAATACCTCTTTAGGTACGAGTATATATACATAGATTCAACACTTAATTTAGACATGTAATTCTAAGCCTATAGAGTACCTATACATAGATATCATAGCAACTATAGGTATAGATAATTATGGTAATTTAGTTAAGAAAATTTGATTTATATTTTAAAGATCAAAAAGGGTTTAAACTTTAAATCAGAATGAAATATTTTTAATGGGGTTCAAGAAGAGAATAAGAGTATTCTATGAAGTAGGGAGTTTCTTTTTTGGTGACGAAACAGGCTTTGAAAAGGTATTTTGCATAGATTTCTAATAAATAGAGAATTTAAGATGAAATGACGTAGGTCGATGAAACACTCACCCATTATTTGCTTACTAAAAATAAAAGCTTAGAAGGGGGCATAGTATTTCGAATGAAGAAGCGTTTAAGACTATGCAAAGCCATGGTGACACAATTCTAATAAGCGTGGGGTTTTTAATTCATAATGTGAAGAATCATTCCTCGTGAGATTTTTTCTTTTGGCTTTAGAGAAGAAAAGGAGTTCAAAAATAATTTTTAAAGTGAAAAAGAACACAACAATAATGGTTGATAAATGAAAATAGATTGAGAGCGATAACGCAAACCTATGTATTTTTTCTTTTTTATAATTAGCGAACACTAAAAGGGGTTTGTATACCTTTGATATGATAAAGACACAGTGTGAGCATTGGGAAAAGAGGAAAGGGTTGGATAGGAGGTGTCGGTGTGCATTGAATTTGAATTCCTGAACATTGCAATGATAGGGAAGTATAGAGCCGAGACATTCTATATTCGCTTAGTACGACTGAAAAATAAATATCTGTACTTCATAGTACGGCCGAAGTTGGGCTCATAGGTAATGTGATGGGCATTCCTAGAAGCGCGGGTATTACGGGAGAAATGCAACTGGCTATTTCACTAGAGCATAGTCCGTTAAAATAACGGTAAAAAATGTCGGCAATCATTTTAAAAGCTCTTCTTTGAATACTATCCAAGAAACTTAAATAAGTTACTGCAGCACCAGCCCAGAGATGAGAGTTATATTCAAGTTTCGGACGTATGTAGGTTTTGTAGATTGTAGCCAGATCAGACGAGGAGAAAAATTTCTTGCATCGTCTCAAAAAAACCTAGACATCTTGCGGCTTGAGAAGCATTACTTCTTGATTTAAAAAATAGTTGAGTTTGTCACTAATTCTGACAATTATCCGATTAAATTCATTTATTGGTTCAAATTGTAATAGAACTCAATTTTAACACGATCAATAAATGGGAGGAAGAAAAGGGAGGGACGTGGGTAGGGACGGACTATAAAATTCACTAATGGTTCAAAATCAAAGAATTCTTTAACGACACGATCAATCAATAGGGGAAGGGATGGGTAATATGGAGAAAGAGACGGCCGCTTCTGGACGCTATAGAGTTTTCAAATAAGAGCTTTTTATGTTGATATTAAAAAAGACGAGTTTTGGATTGAGATATTAATTAATGTTTAAAAAAGGACTTCTTCTTGACAATATAGATTTTTCCAACAAGAGGTTTCATTTTGATTTTTAAAAATAAATCAGTTTTCTTAAAGAAAAATCAAATCAATGGATTTTTATTTCATTTTAAAAAGAAAGAGATGAAAGAATGGAAAACGATATCAGTTCAATTTCCGCCAAGTTTACATTCGAAGTAGGTACCACATTTGTTTCATAGAATTTTCGACAGCCAATTTTCATGTATGTGGCTGAATGTCCTCGATAACTTCACGAATTCTATCTTTAAGGTCTTAAAGTAAAGCATCGGGGTAGGATCACTCTGAGATCAGAAGATCTTGGTTTCCAATTGTTAACACCTCTTCAAGGAACAGCACTGTCGGAAAACTGTTCTAAAAACAACTTTCGTAGTTAATAATATTTCGGATTTGAGTTTTCGTATGTGGATTGGACCAAAAGACAATATTTTTCATAAGTCCACAAACAAAGGTCTTAAGTATCTTTCAAATTCTTCAATAATACAAAAAAGCTAAATAAGCAGTCTCTAATCCTAAAATCAAAAATATTAAATTCACTTTTCTTTAAAACAAAGCTTAGGACTTTGAAGCTTTTACAATACCAAATTGAAAACACAACTTTTTATCTTATAAAATAAAAAAATTACTCTAATCTGTCAAATTCCTATAAACAAAAACATCATGAAAATTTAAATAAATGTTTGTCTCCACTTTCAGAAAATCCTATAAATTCAAAAACACAAAAAAGTAAGCCAATTTCTTTCAGCAACATTAAACTTAAGCGTCATAGTTGCTGAAAAAAAAGGAAACATAAAAAAGAAACACCCTTCTCTCTTTCATTCATGATGATAAAATTGTAATACAAGAGTAAGTAGGTACAGGTACAGCATACAGGTAGGTATCTAAGGACTAACCAATTAGTTACACTCCGTGCTCCTTAAGGACATTAACATACCCTAAACCAAAAAATAAAATAAAATAAAAAGAAAAAGAAAACACAAGCAAACTACCTGATAATGATATCAAATATTTTTTCATCATCTTCTTCTTCTTCCTTTACTTAGCGTAATTCTTCTTCTATTTTATATATTTAACGGTGCCGACCGGGGCACTCTACGCCATCGTTGTGCTGTAAGGTTCTATTTTACTGCTAAAATATTTGTACCTGCCTCAAAGATATGGCGGTACCTACATTTTTATATTTGAAAAAAAAGAAGCTAGAAAGTAAGAAAAATATTCGAAAAAAAAGGAAAAAGAAAAACAGGAAAATAAACGGAACGCAACGATATTCCGAAAAATAAATGAGTTATGACCAGATACCCTGTAAAAGTAAACTATAGCTACCAAGCTTGGCTATCTACATTTATATAAGAGTACACAGTGAAATACTTTCAATTTTTTCTACTTAAAATATTTATTCCATTTTTTGAGCTCTTCTCCTTTTTATTTAATAAAAAAATAACACAAATTGTGTCACCATTTGGTGCAACTAGATGAATTTAATTCACAAATGAGATACGCTTACTAAAAAAGGATGTTTTTATTCAACGGAGTAGGGTAGGTATAGGTACCTATACAATGTTAGAAGATAGGCTAAGGAAGGTTTTATGGAGATAAATTGGCAAAGTCTCTATATAGAGTAGGTACCGCTAGACCTAAAGAGATAGAGCTGCTACAGGAACCTATTTTGGTGAGAAATAAATTGGCTCTACAGGAGATGGAACTTTTTTTTTTATTTCTTGTTTTGTTCGTCTTGGGGTACTGGTACTGGTCGGTGTTGGTATTTTAAGGAAATTGTGCTTATTCACAAAAAGGAACTAATTAGAAGAGTAGAATTTTTTGTATGAGTTAAAGTTAGAGTGTGAGTGTGGTAAAGTGAGAGCACAAGAAGAATATCGTTTTAGTGTGAATATAAATTAAAATTAAAAGTATACTTGTTTTATTTTTTGATGTAGCTTAATTACATTGAATTTGAATGAAGATGGAAAGAGATTTTAAAAGAGATCATCAAGAAAATAAAAAAAAAATAAGAGAAAAAAGAAAAATGTTTTTGAATCCAGGTTGTAAGGTTTTTATATTTAAGGACTTAAAAGTTAAAAACACCTTCAAAGAGCTTGGTTTTAATATAAACTGAACAAATTATTCTGAAATAATAATGAAATTGCTTTCATTAAGACATTAGGTAAATCAGAAATTTTAATGAATAATAAATTATATGTATTTTGTGTTTTTTAAAAGTTATTAAACACAGATTTATATTTTGGATTGAATATTATGAAACATCTTATTACAAGCAGGCTGTTTTTTATGTTTTATTTGAGATTTATTTTCTTGGAACATAATTTATTGGGCTTATGGATGAAGGAATTTTTTGAGTTTGAATCAAAATTAAGAAACTGGGATACAATTTGCACTGATTACATTTCATTGGTTAACTAAAAAACATATTTTTCAAAGTAATTCAATTTAAAATTTAAGCAACTACAAAAAGTTTTCAAATACAAAATTTGTTTAAGATGTTTTCTTAAGATATTTTCGAGACATTACAAAAGTTTGGTAGTTTTCTTAGCAACATTTTATTTTATAAGAAAACACTGTCAAATATTTTTCTTAATTGTATTTTATCAAAAGTTATCAACAATATTTTATATGAAATGAAATTAGTTTTAAGTCAATATCTTTTTTTGTTCTCAAGAAATTCAACGTTTAAATTGTAGGAGAAGTTTTTTTTCTGATTTAGAAAATTATACAAAAATGTCAATTGGATTTCTATAAAAATATTACCAAATATTAGAAACTTAATTTTTCACAGTTTTCAAATTCTACTAGTTAACAAGGTTTTGTATCATTTTGACATTATCAAATTTGACTTCAAAAACAATAAACCTTATGAGGTCTTTGAGATAGAGCCTTTTAAAATTTGAAAATCACTATAGGCTACGCCATCTAACTTTTTTTCAACTATTGCTTATTTCGTGAATGGTAACACTTAGCTCATATCTGATTTGACAGATAATTATTTTTATTCTTCGCTTAACTTATATGGTTGTGTATATGCTTGAATAACGCTGGGAACAACACTTAAAGAAGATGCCAATTTTGACAAAAAAAATCATAATTTCAGATGAAGCGCTAAATGCCACACAGCCGAAACTACACTGGATGTTTTTATAGCATTGCAAAAAAAAAAGTTATTAGGCGGACCCTTTATTTTGCTTTTATAAAATATGTAGATTTATGAAGTAGATTATATTCAATCAAATTTGTGATGATTTTCCAAATCTATGTTTGCTATCTTCAATATTCCGTTTTTAAATGTTCAGTATTTTATTTTACTTTCAAAAAATCTTCAATCATTGTTTGGCTTCACCTTGCCTGCATAGACTTTGAAAGAACTCTGAAGCATTTATGATAGAATAGTTCTTAACAGCAAAAAGAAAAACGGTATCTAGTCTTAAGGTTATAACATAAGTTTTTGGAATATACTTACTGGAAACAAAATAAAAACAATATTGAAAATAGCTATCTGTGCTTAAAATCGGATTGCGGATTCGAATTCAGAACTAAAAAATATTTACTTTAAAACGAATTATTCATAACCACAACGGAACGGAAGGTTTTTACAAATGTCAAATAGAGTCAAATGAATGCCTATAAGTAATTTAATAACTAATGACAAAATACGAAAACAAAGCGAGATACTAAACTGATTTAAAATTTTTCTCTAAACTTTAATTTTGAACATAGTACAGTTGATTTGATTCTAGCCTTAAAAACAGCGTGTTATGTATTTTTTTGCATATGCAGAATGGTGTATTTAAAAAAACGTGATCTAATAGAAAAATCATGAAGTAAAATTCTCATTCAGGACAACAAATACCTTTAAAAAATTATTGTGTAAATTACAATACCTAGAAAACAATTCAGTTTTGTTGACTATTGTTATTATGAAGGTACATTTCAATTTGAAGAATAGAATTTTATTCAGGGCAAAAGCTTAATCCGTTCACGAGATATTTGAGACTCACAAACATTATCACTTTTTTTTTATAAAACATGTCAAAGGATTTGAGTTTCTCATAATTGTGATTTCTAGAGAAAAATAATATTTTATAAATAGACCTTTAGCTTTTAGAATCAAAAAACATATTTACGAGTTCTTTGAACAAGTTTAGCAACAAAGCCATTTCAAACTTTTAAGTTCACTTTTTTACATATTTGAAGTTGTGACGAAGAATAAGGACAGCTAATTTTAAAAGAAACATTAAAAACGCTTTTTATAAACTGTTGCAATAGCTGTTTAATGTGCTTTTGTTTATTTTTGTGAATATACATACAATTAAACATATATGTATGTACATATATACTTATAAAAGCAAATAAACAAATTGTTGAATTAAAAATTGTATATCCAAAAAGCTCAATTATTTAAATATTGATGGTCAATGTATCCCAATAATATAATATAATTGGAAAATCTTCAGAAAAGTGAAAATTATAAGACTTTTGTCAATAATAACTGAGTTTAAAAATAAAAACCATTTATAATAAATTTATTTGATTTTATTTTTAATTTATTTATTTCATGTATGTATGTATTTATACATACTGCATTAAACAAATTTATCCGCAACAACTGAAATTATACCATAAGTATTTTTTCATTCATCGTCCTTTAAAAAAACAATATTAAAGAAATATTCAATCTGTTTTTGAAAAAATTACATTCTCAGAAAAATGGTATTTACAGGTATTCAAAATTACATGAAGCCATTAAACTGAAAACTAATTGAAAATTAAATCAATATTTCAATTTCAATCATATTGATGTCAAACCAAACTGACATCAGAATTTTAATCTTAATTGTATTTTTAAACTAAAATTTAGTTTTTCTGAAATACGCTTTGAAAAAAAATCCGAAAACACGAACGATTTTTTTCTTTTGAATTTTGGAAATTTGAATGACACTTAAAAGTTTTCCGTTGATTATTCATAACATATTCATATTGGTATCAGATAAATTAAATCCTGAAAAATGTATTGCATTACATTGTTTTTCGGTCGAATTATTTTTTAAAAGAGGTTTATGATAGTGGAAGAATTTTCGAAATGGGAAATACTGAAGAATTCCTTTGATAATCTCGATTAAACTCAATGACCAAAAAAAACACCAATATCTTTGATTTTTAATTAATATTTGATCCAAATGTTCAAATTCGATGTCAGTGAACTCTTGTCCCATTTTGTTTGGAGCTATATTAAAATCGAAGCTTTAAATACAAAAAAAACCATACATATGCATTACATTTCGTACACAAAACTTATCCAATTAGTTTGAAAATCTCTCTAACAAATAAAATGCATTATAAGCATCAAGAGTGACTTCAAATAAGTGTCATTATTGAACTTAATCCATCAACAATTTTACCCTAGGCAATCGTAAATAACTCTTATGCTATTATGTTGAGTTTTGTCTCCTCTTGAGTTCAATTTTATATACAAACATAGATAATATAAAACAAGGATCACAGCACACAGATGTGTCGCTTTTTCGTATAAGACTTCATTAAAATAATCACATTTACCACATATATACATATCTATATCTACGCCATAGAAAGCCCAACTCTAATTTATCACAAAATCTTCTTCTTCTCAAGAAATGGTTTTCTTCACTTTTGCGTTGTTATAGATGTTAGCCTTAAAATCCCTAGACATCGTTTTAGCATGTGATGGAATAATACATAAAAGTTACACCATTTTATTATACAACTCACAAGAAGACAAGAGAAGATAAAATGAAGAACAAAAATAAAAAAAAAAGAGAAGAATACAACAATCATCAGGATCAGGACGACGATGATGGTTTTGGTTTAAGGAAGGTTATGGTGTGGTGGTGGTGGTGGTGATGGTGATGGTGATGGTGATGGTTTTCATCCAATTGAAAACAACAAGGACGACAACATGACAGTCTATTCTTTTATAAGCCTAGACAATAAAAATGTGTCATGATAATCAATATTCCATCAATCGTTCAACTTGAGACAAAGTGTACATTCATTTTAATATATGTGGCATTGTTATAGAAACACACACACACAATACACATAATATACTACATAGGTATAGTACATATATTTTTATTTTTCTTGACATTCAATTCAGGTACGAAACTGATTGAAGACTCCTTATTTGTTATTCATGTGAAACGTATACACAATGATTTTGTTGCGATGTTATTTTTTCGTTCTTTTTGATTCTCATGGAAAAGAGTTCTTCACCCTGGGATTTTGTAGGGGGTTTTGTCTCAGTATATTTCAAAATCAATCGAAGAAACAAGGGTATGCAAAGTATACAATTCGTGCACGTGGATGGATATGGTTTTATTTTGCTGACATAACAAATTTAGACAGTATAGATCTGAATATGTGACGACATGATTCCATCATCACCGAACAAATTTCAATATCTATACGGTAAGTTCTAGTATATCACAACATATAAAGATTTAAGACAAATTGAATTCAAATAATAATATAAAAAAATACAAAGTTAACACATATTCAAGAGGTAAGGATAACAATCTAAATATATAGATTTCGCTGATGCAGGCAAGTCAGGAACATGGAGAGGTATAGATTACTACTACTTGTTATTCACAATAACGAAAAAAGTCAAAGATTACGAAAATAGAGATTTATAAAATTGAATTGAAAATACAAAAAATATACAATGTGTCAGTCAGAAAGGATATAAAAATTCGACATTAATTTACGTTCGGAATCATGGTCTTGAACTCAAGGAATGAAATGTTAGTGGGCGCAACATGATTGCTCTAACTGCAGGGGTTTTGCTTCTAATTGAGGTTTGATATTATTCAATATTCACTGTGAATGCACCAAACTGTCAGTTTGTATTGCAACTATAAAAATGATTTTTGATTTGACATTAAGATGTTAATTAAATGTTAAGTGTCTTCCAGATGAGACTTTTGAACTTTGACAGTTGATAGCAAAGAAATTACGAAAATTCTATGTATCTGTCAATTTTTGGAACTAGAAATTAAACAATTGATACGATATTTTGCATAAAAACATATGTATTAAGGGTCCTCAAGTTTAACAGAAGAACTCAAGCCAGTCGATCATGATTCATCGGAAAACCATCCATCCACTTATCCACTTCAGAACCTCGTTGATAATCAGAATTTTCTGTGACGTATCATGAGGCTTTATTCAAAAACAAGACTTACACAATTGTTACGGTAAGTGTGTTGCTCTATTAAGCTTGGTTTTATGAATTTGTATAGGTGGAAATAGATGATATTAATGTGAACGAAGTTAATTTTCAACAAGACGGACCATCGCAACGTATGTCACACGCAACGAAACAATAGCCATTTTGCAGGACACACTTCCTGACCGTGTTATTTCTTGAAGCGGTTTTAACAATTTTCCGTAGAGACATAAGACTTATTTTTAAGATTTTTTTTTTAGGAAATGTAAAGGATATCAGCCAATTTCAGACCTTAAAAATAGAAATCCTAAGGTTATGGATTCGGAAATACAGCCGCAAATGTAAGATTTGGCCACTTTAAGAAAAGGATATGGTACTACAACCGTAGCCTTGACAACTGATGTCCAAAGCATTATATTCCTCGTTTCTCAAAATAAAACCTCTGATTGGAAAATTCTCAATATCAACAGCTTTCCAAGTTCCTTATGTCCAAATATGTGGGTATGTGGGAAACCATAAGGTTCATATTTGTATATTGATTTACTCAAAATATTATTTTAAAAATATACAATTAATTATTTATTAATACATCTTCATCAAAATTCTTCATAGGTGTTTAAAAGCCTTCAATTCAAGTCGTAATTTTTCCTCCCATCAAAAAAGACTTATCTGACTGACAGACAGACCTTTTAGGCATATGAATGACTTTTAATTTTCTTCTCTTGCCAAAAATAATAATAATTGCTATATGCTCCATTTAAAGTTAAAACTTATACAAATGAAACACAATTTATTAATTGCCATTATTTCTTTTCTTTTTGCGTATAATTCCTCTGCAACTGACATTTTTGTGTTTTTTTATATTTTTTGTCAATACATGATGTTGAGCCTTATACTTTTGATAATTACAATTACCCGTACCTTTTTGTTAAATTGACTTCAGTCGTTATTTCTCTTTATTTCATTTCCGAGGAAATTCACTTCATTGAATGGAAAAATGCCACTGCATCATCAAAAGGACGAGAAATTATAAAGTATGCATTCATACAACATGAATGCACAAACACATACGAATAAAATTTCAATCAGAACAATGAAATCACAAGAATATTTTGTTTCCAATTTTCTGGATTATAAATAATTATAATTTTCAGGTGACATAGTTTAGGATGTAGGATGTACGATATGTACACAAATACAAAGTCCTTTTAAGAGTTATTGTTACATTATTTGTAACTTTCTTATTACAAGAGATCAATATTGAGCCTCTCTATTAGACCGATAGAATTCTATGGAAGTATTTCCTTTAATTTTGTTTCTCAAAGCACAAGCAGACATAAGTAGAATTCCTTGTAAGTAATTCCACAAAATATGCGTAAAGTCTAACCCATAGATAATTATTGAACTTTAAGTTATTCCAGAATCTTGAGAATTATATCCTTAATATCAGCATGTAGAATGTCTTTAGTCCTTCTGAGTTATTCTTACACACAGATGTACATATACATATTTGTGCATAATTTCAATTCGATTTTCCATTAATAAAATATTGACATCAGTTTCTCAAATGATATCCTTGTCGATTACCATGGAAAAGCAGTATAGTAGTTGTCCTTGCAAAGTTACTGGATATATGTAGGAGAGTATGTGTGGAAGTATGTCGGGACATTTCAACCCATTTTCTGGATATTGTGTAAATCTGTTGTCGAACTATTTTCGATGATTATACACTTTCCTATTTATAGGAAGTTATATCCTTTTTTTGTGTTTCTATATTAGGGATCAAAATCGAACTTTTTATTCGAAAACAGGACATTTGTTGGTATATCCGTGGTCCGCACAAATAAAGCTTCTTTCTGTTATTGCATATAAAATATGTTATTGGCCAAATACTGCGATATTTTGTTGATGGTCTCAAACTCAAACCACCATCATCATAACCGTATTGGTCAAAAGCATTGATTTTATAATTCTTAGCATGTTCTGATGCAGAACCCTTTTCACGTATGTACTGTGCATATGCACACACACTTTGTACACATCATGAGTAAACATCGGACGTGTGTGTACTCATTCCGGACTATAAAATATCGAAAGTTTAACAAATTTTTAAATTGACATAAACAATGTTGGCAGACGGAAATACCGGGATATTATTGAAGCTAACAGGATGATGACACAACGGAGACAGAGTGATTTTCACACACACATAGACACATATAGCTATATCCTTTGTTCATATGATGATATTCAGGTATATATGAATTGAGGTAGGGTTTACCGGTTTACCTACAATTGGCAGCATATCTAGGTTCCAATGGGAATCTCACGTGTTAGACGTTTTTGTCATCATGAGTAGGTATACATATATACAGAAACGAGTATAGGTATGTCCCAGGTATTAGTTCTGGACGATGCATCGAAACAGCTTTAGCCAATATCCTGTCCAGCATTTAGAAATACATAAATGTACACACAACAGACAACAGACAACAAAAAAAAAAGGAACGTATGTGTGTACATATACATAAATGTCTATTGGTTCATCGTTGTCGTGTTTTCAAAATACTACGAGTTAGGAATTGGTAAATTGAATAAATGTATATATTTTCAATATCTGTACAGAGTACATGTGGATGCCACACGTTTTAAGAATTTCGAGATTGGAATTTTTAAGAGAAAACTTAATTTAATTTGACACAGCATATAACAATAGTTATACAGGACAAACTTAGGGATTTAAGCAATTATTATCTATTACTTCATTTATAGGTACCTAAATATAAATACATACATATATAACTTAATGTGAGAGTATGTGTATTGAAAACATTTCTATATGAGTTTCTTATCTTGAATTTTAATGCAATATAGGTATGGGAAAAATTATGGGTAAGATCACGTTTTCGGCTCAAATAAAATACACATGTACTTGATTCTATATCGATGTGCTACGATAGTCAAATTAGGGGATATTAAAGGTGTTTAAATTGAAAGCTTTAAATAAGCAAGACTACATTTTTTTTTAATTCGGTATGTTTATTCAATGATGGGAAATTTCGTGACAAAAACCAATTAATACTTTCACACTAAAAAATATTGTATTTCTCAGAAATGTGTCTACGAAAATAAATATATTCTGGGAACTTTGTTTTATCTTAAATGTATTTCTCAGAGTTTCAGATTTGTCTGTTTTTCTGAAGTCAATCTGAAGCGTATTTAAACTTAGAAACAGTTCATGAACAAATATCAAAAATAACATTTTAATAGAAGAATGTTTTAATAATTGGAATACAAAATAATAAAAAGACAAGTATACGCCCCAGTGGCTTCATATATTTTTTAACCATTTCCAAGAACCAATGTCTTTGTTCTGTTTTTCACAAACTCAAAAATTATGAAATTTTGTGTTTTGGAATTGGAATTTCAGGTAAGGAAAAAATCGGGCGGACTATTGCAAATTTCTTGTCAAATTTTAATTATTTATATTAAATTGATTTAATTAACACTGGTCGAAAAAAAAAACAAATTTTCGCGTTCTGTCACTAAAACCAAGAAAAACTTTACTAAGGGATTTGGTTGTCCAAAATTCGAATCTCACTTTATATTATTTCAATTACATCAAGTTTTTAAAATATGTAACTCTTAAATTGTTAAAAGTCACTCCAAAACATAGTTTTTAACAATAAATTATTGCATGATGATTTCGAGAAACACAAGTCTTAATTTTTTTTTGAAGCAGCAACCGAAAGTTTTAATTATAGTTAGGAGATGACTTATGACTTATCAAGTTTTGAGAATTCTTAATTCTTGTTCTTTCATGGTTTTGAATTAAAAAAACGTTTGGGTGATTTGTTTTGAGTCTGAACTTTAATTTTAGCTATTCGCTTAAATTAAAAAAAATACACGTTTTCAACGTAATTTTTATTTTTTGACACTTATTTAAGAAATTTGATATAATAGTCTTGTTTAGAGGACCGATTCTTTGTTAAAACAAAGACTTACTTCAACACAGATTTTCCCATAGGAAGTTATTGTAATGGGTCCGATTTGTCAAATTGAAAATTTTGACATTTGTCGATGTTTCAAGGTCCCTAGAGTCGAAATAAAAGATTTTTGTGCGTGCGTGTGTACGTACGTTCGTACGTCCGTACGTCTGTACGTTCGCGACGTTTTTTCGTCCTCCATAGCTCAAGAACCAGAAGAGATATCGACTTCAAATAAATTTTGTTATACAGATAATAATGCAGAAAGATGCAGAAAGGGCTCTCAAGAAAATTGAGTGGGTGGTTTTTTTACCATAGCAGTTTAAAAAAAGATGAACATTTTGGTTAAACCTAAATATCTCATGAACAAATGACGCTAGAGACTTGAATTATATTTTATATTATATATTGTAACGTGATACAAAACAATTATATTTTTGGAAAAAATCCAATTAACGGTTTTTTTTATAAATCAAAAAAAATGAAAAAAAAATTTGTCACCTCGAAAATTTTACGACTAAAACATGATTTCATCTCCAAAACAATTTTGTGCAACGAAGAATAATGTTTTTGACATCTGATAAAATTTTGAGAAAAATCTAATTGACAGTTTTTTTACAAAAATTAAAATCCTAAAAAAAGCATTACTCATAGTTGGTAAAAATTTCGACTCAAATATCTTTTCAAAAACATGAGATTTAGGCTTCAAACTTTTTTTTATCGTTTTTAAAAACTTGGAGATAATAACTTTAAACTACTTCAATCTTTCAAAAAATATTGTTGTCAACATTCAGTAAAATTTTGAAAAAAATCGAATTGACAGCTTTTGTACAAAAAATTAAAAATTTAAACAAAAATTTAACAAAAGTTGGTACAAATTGATTTTCGACTCAAGTTTATTTTCAAAAATTTTAGATAATGGCTTCGAACTAATTTTTACTTATAAGAAATATTGTTTTCAGCATTCGATAAAATGTTGAAAACAGTCCGTTTTTTCATAAAAAAATAAAATCTACTAAAAATAGTACGCAAATTTGGTAAAAATTGATACTTATAGACAAACTTTTAAGCAAGACAAATCGACAGACGGGATGGGAAGTTATTAGTGTGGGTCGCATCCCAGCCTCTTTTTTAATTTGGAGGAAAGCCACGTAAGCATATATAACTAAGCGAAGGTTGATGTAGGAAAAGTGACGACTAACAATTAAGGCGGATTTTTAGAAAAATCAGGGAAATACTGAATATTTTTAAACTTAATTTGGAAGGAAAGGAATTTTATTTAAAAGAAAATAGTTAATGAATTTACATAGCTTCAAAAAGCTTACATAAGTGTTTTATTTATTTATACAAAATTGACATTTCAAAAACGTATATCGTAGAGTCATTTTAAAGATAGACTCGAACTTAGTCCAACAAAATCCTTTGGAAAAGTATAATTCGATTTTCAGTTACAAAACCTTACAACCAGTGTTATTTGTGTGCATGATTTGAAAATTGAAATCATGACTCGGAGCTAACAATTTTCGATAGAAACAACCAATATTTCTCTTATATCGTAAATATTATGTTTCTTTTTAATAATATTAAAGTTTGAATTGTTATTATTGCAATAAATATTTTTTAAGAGAAATAAATGCTTTTACTAATCGAAAACGATATCAGCCCAATTATTACCAAGTCTACGTTTCAGCAATTTATTTATATTTCATGAAACTTTTTCGTGACCAGTTGTAACATTTTCGTCATCAATAACACGAATTCTATCTCAATGAATTTGAATGGATCGTGAAGCATTGGAACTAAATAAAAAAAAATGTAGAATTGCTAAATATCAAGACATCGATAGCCAATTGTTATTACCTCCATTATTTAAGCATGAGTCTTATTACTTCTAATATTTGATTTTTACTTCGAATGTCAAAAGATGACAGATTTAGAGTTCAGCTACTCAAATAACCGCTTATTATTAACCCTATATAAAATATTGAAACACTGTGTGCCAATTTTTTGCAACAATGTTTAAATTTTTTTCGAAATTTCATTGATCACGATAACTTCAAATTTAGCCTACGTAGAATTGAAATTTTAAAATTAAAGCATGATCAACCAAAAAATAACCACAACTTCTATTATTTTTTCTTTCTTTTCTTGAATGTGTGTTTAGTTTTTAAATGAACTCATTATTTTAAGCTTTTCCAGAAAACCTTAAAAAAAAAACGAATTTCTTAAAATCTTTTCAAAAACATTTGTTAAAAAAAAAAATGATTTTAAGGACCAAGAATATTTTTGAACTCATTTAACGAAAACAGTTTTTGATTATTTTTGAAGAGTTTATTTTTGAGCTATGTCCTGGACCTTAAAAATATTGTAGGTAATTCCGAATGTCTAAACATTACGGAAGGTAAAAATATTGTAAACACTTAGTTTTAATTATTTTTTGTCTGTTTTAAAAATATTTGACCATACAAATTATGTAGCTACATAAAGGAAAGTAAGTATAGGGTACTGTTATATTTATCAATTTAGATTCATTAAAAATTATGACCCATAAATCCTCCACCCAAAAACAAAATACAAAATAACACGAAAAACAAACCCTAACCCTCCTTCGTATCCTCTTTTTGAATAAATATATATATAAAAATAAGCAACCAGTATTTCTTAATCCTGACTCCTGTGTTATACTTTTAAATCATGTTAAAAGTATATATGTACGTGGCCCCATAAACACACCGAACAAGATTTATCCATTTTCATTTTTGAATTCAGTTTTTCTAAATTTCATCCTCCCTCGACCAAAAATACCAAAAATCTAAATAAAAAGGAAAAACACGAATTTTAAAACTGACTATAGGTAAAAGCAAGTTAGAAGCAGGTGTGGGTTAGATGAGATGATGTATAGATGGACATAAAGGAAATATTTTTGTAGTTTACAACCACACCAAAAAAAAATAATAAAACGGGTTAGGTTAGAAAAATATATATGTATGTATGTTTGTTGAGGTTCAAAAAGGCATATCTACATAAATCCTTCTCAGCCTTTATTTTTGTTGGTAGGGGGTACTACGATGTAGATAGGAATAAAATTTATATCAGAGGAAAATAGTTGATTCAACACGTTCAATTTTAATGGTTCAGGGTTGAAATCTAAATAGTTTTTTTTTTGTTCTGATATCCTTTTTATATGAATTAATTTGTTTATCCAAATCCAATTAATATAAAATATTTTATTTTCAACACACATTTTAGTTGGAAAAATATTTTTGATTAAATTATAAAATTATACTTAAAGTAGACACACACTTTTTAGATTGTATGATGAGGCAGCAGTGTTATAAACGCGTATCCTTCCTTTCCTATCCTTTTTTGTGTAAAAGTTGAATCTGATCAAAAATTCACTAAATAAATAAAATTACACAAACTTTATTCCCGAAAAATAACAAAATTTGATACAAAGAAAATATATTTATATTTTTAGCTCTCTAGAACTCAATATATGATTTTAATTGATTTGATTTTGATACCAATCATGGGAAAACTATTTCAGAGCACACGTGCAATCATGTGAACAAATTAATTTTAATTTTAATTTTCATAAAACATATTTTCCGACTCACTACTATATAATTGATATTTTAACAATTGATGAATTTCACAATCACTAAAAATATTTTTTTTTAATTGATTTATAAATCACTTTGCTAATTAAATTATCCTTTAGCAGGACCCTATTTCAATTTTCCATTTATTTCTTTTTTTTTTTTCTTAATTGGAAGGGTGAATAAAATTCCCACGCTTCGCGAAAATATACGATATACGAAACTGACCAGAACGCTACCGAAAGAAATGTCAAGGATTCGTCATCGACGACGACGGTCGTTTGTTCGTTCGTCGTTCGTTAAGTTGATGCGAGCGCCTTAAGCATCAGACGGTTACTGGGGATGCTGAGCTATTGAATTTCCCAAAACACATTGAAGGATATTTTTTTGTTTCGTCGAATAAAATAAAACAAAAATACATATATATTGCTCCATGCGCCCCAACTTTACAAAATAGCATCCACCATCGGCAAGCTGAAATTCTAGGATTCACATCATCATGGATACCTACAAGTTTTCTGACTTTATGCGGTGGTCTTATTTTTTTTATTTTTCTGATTTCCAACTTCAAATTCAATTGTTGGCTTGTGATGTTCGATTTTTGGCGCCAGGATCAAAAAAATTACCCTTATCCACAATTCATTGGGGTGGCGTGAAGGAGTGAGTGGGTGGGTGGTTGTGGTGGTAGTGCTGGAAAATTGAGGCGGGAAATTTGCCGCCGCATGTTTTCTCTTCCAGTATGATGGAAAATAAATGTGGAAGAAAATAAATTGTGGATCTTGTAGAGATTTCCCCATCTTCACATCATATTGCCCCATCATTTGAGGGGAAACCAACAAAAAGTCCTTTTTCCAATGGAAATTCTGGAAATATGAACATGCGTACAGAAATTTATTTCCCATCGTTTTATATGGTGATTTGGGATTATTATTCCTTTTTTGGAGAGATTTTCCATCTGATTTTGTGTGTTTGGTATGTGTGTGCGGGTGTTTGTGCCCATAATCATAAGGATAATAAGCACATGTCGAGATAAAAACACAAAGTATTTTCCATATTTTTCAATAAGGACAACAGTTTTGGATGGTATTTAAGCTACGAGAACATTGGAATATCAAAAAGTGGTCCTTTGGAAAGTTGTTTTTGGGGTTTTTCTCTTCTGTTTATAATTGTGTTGTTTGTTTCTCTCCTCGTGCTATCAAAGTTAAAACATAGAACTGAATTTATGTTAGGACAAGAACGAAAGAAACATAACTGAGTTATGTACATTTCATGAAAATCAACATCATAAAGGAAGAACAAATATGTTATAAAGGTCTCGACTACTACCGACCGAAGATTTTCACTTTTGAAAACTTTAACATTCAGGAAATGAGGAACAACCTCCGGTTTAATATGGAAGCACAGAAACCCCAAAGAGTAGGTAGGTAGGTACCTAACTAACTTTTATGTTAACCAAGAAAAATAACCACAGAAAGATAAAGAGTTTAAGGCGTTTTTTTTTTTTCTTTTGGTTTTTGCTTATGGCGATGAGAATGAAGTAGGGTCAGGTTTTAAGCTTTTTGATGAGTGAGAGGCGTTATCACTCTTGGTAGAGGTTGTTCAATTTTTGATTAAAGTTCAATGGGTGGTGCGTTTAGTTATACTTATATTTTTTTTTTTGTTAGTAGGTAGAGCAAGGGTTTGACCTATTTTTAATAAATGAATAATATTTTTCGTAAGAAAATGATAAAATAGGGTTCGGGAAAAATTAATGACCTCAAGAAAAAATAATAAAATAGACTGCGGAGCGGACAAACTATGGTCTTTTCATGATTTGAAGCTATATCTAAGTAAAAAAATGGGAAAAGGTAGTTTTTAATGTTCTGTAGTTGGGAACTAAATAATAGACTAAAGGAAAGGCCCATAAGGTAGATGTTTGTGTGGGTCTATATTTAGCGTACAAATTAATTAGAGCAATGAGTAAAGGCCAGAACCGATTAAGATTCAGACTATTTTATTTTGAGCAAAAAAACAACATTTGTATTGCATTGTGATGATTCTAAAAAATGTTTGTTCAATATTTTTTTAGTTGATTAACTATTGAAAATTCTCATTTAGTTTAGATTTATGAATAATATTAATATAATATTAATTTTTATAGTGATTAAAGCAGTGTCAAACTGATTTAATAATACAAACGTTTTTTCTTGTACTGCAATTAAAAATAACGCAACTTCTCTTGATAACCGATAAAAAAAAATAAACTAACTTAAAAACGCTTGTTAACATTTATATATTCCAAATTTTTCTGTTATTGGAAGATCCAACTTACTCAAATTTTATTAATTTGCTTGAATAAACGGACTCAAATGTTTGAAAAAAAAAAGGAAATAAAACGAAACTTCTGTACAAATTTCTAAGTTATTTCTTTAAGACGAGTATTCAACTCAAACTTGGTCAATTTAACGACCAATTTCTTCACGAAGTTTAAATCTCTAAAACTCGGTTTTTCAAAAAATTACAACTCAATTGAGTTTGAACTCATTTTGCCATCAAGTTTTAAGGCGCTAGAACTCGAACTTGGATTTAAAATTGAGTAAGAACTTCGATTTATTAGACACTCGAATTGGGGGTTAAGAATATTAGAACTTGGGTAAGTAATATTTTTACTTCTCTAAAAGAGAGAGTAAAATAAAATATTGTATGTTAAAACTGCATAGTTAAAATTATCATGGTATGTTATCCCATGGGCATTATGTCGTGAAATAAACGGTGCCGTAAAATAGAACCAATTTTAATAAATTGGCCTTACTGCACTTTACAGCAGTTAAATAAGGGCAATTTTCAGCAGTTGGTCATATTGCACTTTGATAAAGTTATATAAGTCCAAACTATTTTGCAAAATAAGGGTGAAGTATGTAAGAGATGGCAAGGGTGTAGAAGGACCCTTTACGTATCCAAGAAGACAAACTGCCGATATGGGCTTTATTTCATAATGTCAGATTCATAGATAAAAACATATGCAATGTGAGGAATATTTGAAGAACACAATTTTCAGGGCAATGTTTTCAGAGACCTTACATTTTTAACTATTATTAAAATTGTGGAATCTAACTGTAAGGCAGATGAACTCGCCAGGAACGGTACAGTACAGCCCATCCTACCATGTTTGGCACGTACTGGCATACCAATTGCTACTTGTAAACTGTTGCTAATACAAGACGCTGTGAGGAGGGCAGGCACCAGGTGGAACAACATCACCACGTGTCAAGTCAAGTCACAAAAAACATCTGGCCAACACTGGATTTAAAACGTTCAAGGTGCTTGCTCTCTCTAAGCAGATCGCATATAAGTTCGATAATAGGTGTCATAACCGGACACTGTCTAATAGGAAAGCACGCCACGGGATTAGGCGTATTCTCAAATGACTTTTGCAGAAGCTGTTTGGACGAGGAAGAGGAAGAAACAGTTCTTCATCTTCTCTGCACATGCCCTGATCTGGCTCGAAAACGCAAGAATTACCTAGGAAAATTCTTCTTTAACGATCTAAACGATCTAAATCATAATCAGCCTTTCACGTTTCGTAAGGGACTCAGACTGGTTCCATTGAGCTTTGGAGGAAGCCTCAAGATTCATGTGGTATCACAATGGGCCATTATTTGATATTTTTGATATTTATTTATTTGTATGTCAGATGTACATCAAGTTAAAATTATAAATAGTACAGGATATAAAACATTGATTTAAGATACAATTAACAAAAGAATTAAAAACTGGCCTAAGTGTGTCCGTTTCCATCTTGGACAGCCACTTTAACCTAACCTACCTAACCTTACGGCATAAAACCGTAATTATGCCTTAGAGTAGCAATATTATCATATTAAAAAGAAATGTCATTAATTTCTCAAATAAATTGTGTTTTATTAAAAATTCTTTTGGACAAATACAAAAATATATTTTTATTGAAAGAAGCCAAATTAAGAAACAAAATTTAACGACAATTTAAAAAAAAATCAATTGGTTTGGTTTTTAGAAAATCCGAGTTTTCAAATGTTGACCAAACAATTTGGCTCAAAACCTTAATTTCCAAATTTGAAGTTAATCGACCCAATGCTTTGGGCTGTAGGGACGTGGAAAATAGACAGACCGACGAAATCAGGGACCTACTTTTTTCGACTTTTTTACCATCGTAATGTCATGCTTGATTAAAATCTCGAGTTTGAAATGCAAAACTTGCTTCTGATTTTTGGATATTTATTCAAGCATCAAAAGAAAATAATGTGCAATAAAATCAATTTAAATAAAAATATTATAAAACACTAATAAACCAAAGTCCAGATAAGAGTTCAAAAATTTCCGAAAATGTGGTATTTTTTCATGTATTGTTCAAATTTTGGCAAAACAAAGTTTTTGTTTCGTACGGATCATTTAAACTTTTAAAAAGAAATTAAACATTTTTGGAAAATTATTTTTCATATATAAAATTATTGAAATTTTTTAAAAAAGCGTCCCAAAATGCAATCCGGGATAGAAAAATGTGCATTTAAAACAAAAACTCCTTATAAAAGAGATAACCCAAAAATAAATTCCAAATTGGTTCCCATAGACACACCGTCATAATTTTGACTACACACAACTTCCTTATTCTATCTCAATAATATTTCTTCCATATAAAACATTGCAACCAACAATAATAGCATTCGAATTATATTTTTATATAGATAGACGACTTCCCAAAAGGATACTTGCTTGAACGAGTAAACCTAACATAGATACTATAATGTTACATATTCATTGCCTATATATGAACGAACTTAGGTAGGTACATGTGTGATATGCTTTTGCTAGGTTCTTTATAAAATTCTCATGAGGCATGACCAATTGGATGATTCTTATTATACACTCCCAAATGGCATTTTGTCTTAACAAAACCAGCATTTATTTTAAGTCGAACTATGAAAGAAAAGAAAAGAGTTATTATCTAACTTTATACTATATACAATATGAACCACAAATACAATACACTTTACACACATATATAGAAAAAATTTCAAATTTATACGATTGGTAAAGGATATAGTAGTTGTATGTATAGATAAGAGTATATATGGTATTGCAACATACACCACCACCATCATCATCGTTTTATCCTTAAAGGAAGTTGCAACTGTGAAAAGATGTTCCTTATGTTTTCTTCAAAAAAGGAACTTCTTAATCCATTATCCGACCATAACTTTGAAAAAGGATGTAATAGTTTATTCCTAACCCTTCGACCCTCTTTAGTTGCAACTAACCGCATATTTCCGCTTCAAGGCCCGTATAAGTAAGGATATACTACGTATTCGTATAGAATTTTCCCAACAAGATAAGAAAACCAAAAATGGCACTGATGCGAGACATCGACAGAGAGAATTGTGTATGTTTTTCTTTTTTCTTTGGATAGTCGTAAGACAATTCTTGAGTCTCAAGGACCAAGAACCAAATAAAACAAAAACCCAAGAAACAGAAACAAAAAAAACTTTGATTCAAATATACAATAAATTTTCTTGGAATGCATGAACATTAAGCTCATTAATTTTATTTCATCGATGTTGTTGTTGTTGTTTTATTCTTTTCTATAGCTACATAGACTACAAATGGTGGTTAGGTCCTTTCTAATAGAAGACATTGGTGCTGGCAATTTTAGAGCTATTTTTGTCTATAGGTGTATAGGTTTGAGTGTATAAGAAATTCTATTGACCATAAGTATTGCAAAAGCCACTCACCAACTATAAGAAATGAATGTCTAAAATGCTTGTTTTGTTTTTGTTGTTGCTTTCTATGTTTATATATGTATGTGTGCAGCAAGGATATATAAAACATGAATATTTATATGGTAGGTAGATATAAGATTGTGAGAAGAAACCTGGTTAGTAGTCCTGTCGTTATGGGTTTGGGGTTAAGTCGTTTGTTTTGTTTTATTTCTTTTTATTTTTTTTTTGTTTTGTTGTTTTAATTTTATTTATAGTTGTTGTATTATTAGATTCACACAGGGAGAGAGAGAGATTGTGCGGTTTTTGTCTGTTTTCGATTTTTTTTTCGTTTTGTCTTCTCATTTAGGGGGAGTATCAGAACAATGTTGACAATGAATTATAAGAATTGTTTCTTATAAGGTCCTTAATCGGTTCTTAAATTGTCGAGGCAGTTTGGGTATTTAGGTAATGAATCTTTGTTTTTTTCTTTCTTTCTGTTTTTTTCTTGTGGTATTGTTTTGAAAATTAATGGTGAATATAATTGTGAGGTTAGGGATTTTCATTTTATTAGCTTAATTTTGTTTTTAACCTATATCCATTTAATTATGTTGCTTAGATTATATATGTATATTCTCTTCTGAAGGATTAGAAATGTTTGAGTGGTCTTTGGAAAAATATTTTGGATTCGTAAGAAATAATAGAGCTTGAGATTTTATGTAATTAGAATTGAGAGAGCTTAAGACAGGGTGTCCCAAAATTGACGTTAAATTTGAATTTTGTCTTAATTTATTAGTAAAGTATTGGCAGCCTTTAAGAAATAAAGTAAAGTAATTGGGATTTGATAAAAAAAACTTAAACTGCTTGACTCATAATTGATCTGAAGTCCTGAGTTTAACAGATAGCATTTTGTCCTTTAATTAAAGGCTGCCAATTTTTCAATATTTTTCAAATATTATTCAACATTGTAATTTCATATTTTCTCGGTTAGTTCTATATTTTTTAAGACGTACTGCTCCATCAAGATCGGGAAAGATTTCAGCTCAATCTTTTGATTTCTTTGGTGATATTGAAACTAAGTATTCAAATCGTTTCCAAATTTGTATGTACTTTATTATTTCCTACATAAAATAATCTAAAAAATAATGAAAAAAACAGCTCAGAGACTGCAGAAATTTGGCGCTAAAAATATAGATTGTAGAACTAAAGGTCGTCTATTTTGTTTTTATTTTAGTTAAAGAAAAGCTCTTTAACTATGTTTATTTTACGTTTGCAATTGTTCGTGCAATTTAAAGCACCCAGACTATTTTATGTCAACAAGCTTGCTTCAATTAAGGCTCTGGAATCCTACATTGAAGAATTTATTTGTGAGATGCTAGCCAAATTTTTGTAAAAATTGTGTCAAAATTGTACTAAGCAGATGGAATATTTGAGGAGCAGCCAAGTCCAACATTTGCATGAAATAATCATCAAACAATAATTTATATTGGCTTTAAATAAAGATTTATACATTTTGTTCAATTGTTTATGTTTTATTTGTAACCTTGTAGGGTGATTTTTGGGCCCAAGAACATAATCGGAGAGTAGAGGAAAAGACGAACTGTACATCCTGCACAAAGAAACTGACCTGGTTAAAAGAATAAAAGTCCAACGACTTAGATGGCTTGATCGTGTTGAGCGAATGCACATCAACTTTCTTGCCGGAAAGTCTTCTAATCTAATCCCGAGGGGCGGCGCAGTAGAGAATGACTGCGAATTATGCGGCACACGAAGGTGGGGGAGAACCTCAACTAATTTATTGTGTGAAACTGGAGACAGTTAGCTAGGGACCGAGCTGGATCCACATGCATGTTGGTTGCGGCCCATGTCCGTCCCGGACTCTAGAGAAACTATAAGTAAGTGATTAACTATTTTGGATTTCCGATAGCTCTTAAAATATCACTCGTTATGAGCTTTATCATGACGCCGCAAAGTTAATAGCTAGAGCACTTAAAAGTAATGGACTACAATGCTCAGTTTTGTAAAATCTATAAATTCAATACTATAATTAAAGTGGTTCTTTCAAATACAGAGGACATCAATTAATCACTTAAGTTAATTTTCAGCTTTGAAAGTATATTTTTTAAAGATTTCAACACAATTTTTGTATACGTATACATATACATGGTGTAAAATTCAAAGCTTATTAATATTCCAAGACACTTTTTATCCTTTCCAATTCATATACATATGTATATAGCCTTATGAAAGATTATATGAACATTGTATTGTTTTTTTCTTACATGAGGGCTTTCGGTATATTATTAGTCCTAAGCCGGAAATTGAATTGACAATTTTATTTTGATTATTAAAACCTCAAAAAAACTAAAAAAAAAAATCTAAGAAGTTGGAGCCATAGTACTTTAAGAAATTAATAGAACCACTCTTAGAGACGTTAAGAGATTAGTTGCTTATCCATTCGTACAAACTTACGAAGTCTGTTAGCTTTAATAATAATAAATATATATAATACAAAAATCTTGGACTTCATAAGCTACCTATCCTCTTTAAAAAACAACAATAACCCTCAAAAGTAAATACCAACTAATTTAGGTAGGTACCTTCAAACAGTTTTGTTGAAAAGGTTTTGAAAAGTGCTCATACTCATTACTTAATTCATACATTTACTTCATAATTCCGCACACTGTTGTTCACATTTTCCAAAATAAATATTAAATTTTAGCACCAAAAAAAAAAACCCAAAACAAAACAACAGTAAAAAAAAAGGAAAACAGGATAAAAAAAAAGTAAATATTAAATTGTTGTCTAGTCAAAAAATGAGGCATATACACAACAGACCATCGTATACTTTTCAAATCAGTTTTGTACTTAAAACAAGTTCTCTAACTACTCATCTTCTTTTTCTCTTACAACCGAGTCGAGTATATATGCCTCGATACGATATCTACTCTTAAACACAAATCAACCTAAATAAATACAATTTTTTTTCTGGTATTTAATGTTCTTCTCGAAAGCCGAAACAAGGCTGTAAAAGTTCTTCTTCCTTTTTACAACCAATAAGTTTTAATGGCAAAGACGTTGTTTCCGAGCAGACGATACAGAACGTATCCTTGCACCATAGAAGAACAAAAACGAACAAACGAAACAAAAAATAATAAAAGTCGTTCAAACAAAAATATCAAAATTCGCCTTTTTCAAAAGGAATCAGGAAAGAAATATAAAATTTTTATATTTTATTTAAGTATATACAGGTTTTTTTTTTTGTTCGTGTTATCCTGGGAACCGAATCCAAACAAAATGAGTGTAAAATTCCCTTTTCTGATGTTGATGTTGATGATGATGAAAGAAAAAAAGGAAAAGGGAAAGGATCACCAATTTTAACCCGTTCTGCGATTGCTAATAGAATATTAACACCATTATCTTCTTAAACTTTCTTGTGTTCACCCTTCTTCGAATTTCAAGCCCTTTTAACTTCATTGAAAATTCAAACAGGCAGTGGCAGATTCAAAGGCGGAGGGAGCACCACCACCAGTACAGCACAGTTTGACAGCCATTTAAAGGAAGTGAGGCTTTTTTGAGATATACAAGGAACGAAAAGATACAAATTAAAAAAATCACTTGGAAGTTATGTTCTTGTTGCCATAACTCGTCGACCAAACACGAAGGATCCAACGAACGAAACGTTGGAAAAATAAAAAAACCCGGAAAGAGGACCAAACACATTATCAACAACAAACTCGCTAAACAGTCGCACAGTCATTTTAGAATCCAAAGGATGTGAAAACGAACTTCATCAGACAGAGAGAGAGAATTCAGAAAAAAGGATGTTTAGATATATTTATTTGTTAAATGGTATTCCTTTTGTTTCATCCGCAACCGATAAGAGTTTACGGTTGAATTTCATTTCTTAATTTGCATTTTAATTTAAAAGTTTCAATTTATACATTTTTTTTTCTTGTCTGTGTTCAGTTCATGTACTGTATATATATTTTTTATTTTTATTTTGTTTTTGGTTTTTTATTTAGCGTGCGTTTCTTTTTGAAATAAACGACTTTTGTTTGGTTCTCGGACTCTCGATTTTGCTCTTGTATTGTGTTATATTGCCGGATAAACGATTTTAGTTGTTTTTATTTCTGTGCTTTTCATGAAGGCTATAGAAACGAACTCAGGTAAACTTTAGGAGTCAAAGACTCTATGTGCAGCAGTGAGTTAATTTACTTTATCTTTGATTAAAAGGGCAGTGCGGTAAATTTAGAAATTCTCATAGATTTTAATAGGTACCTGGCACATTGGGAATAACAATAAATCGCTTCAATCTCAGAAGAAGTTTAAGTACTTTTTTTTTTTTTAATTTAAGGCAAAATCAAGCTTATACTTTGAATGGGATCTATGAGTACTTGTATATCCAATGATAAATTTGATTTTAAGAGACACATACTTAATCGCTTAATGAAAGAACAAGCGTGGGAATTAAGCCTTAAAGCTGAAATTTCATTAAGATTTTGTCAAATTTGACAATTGATAGGGGGTGATGTAAAAAATCTTGAGTGCCAAAAACAAACGCATGCTTTGGGTTACTTTAAAGACTTTGCACAATTATTCAAATCGATGACATCGATAGTAATAAACACCGAAAATGAAAATAGAGGGTGCTCATTTGTTCGTATAGGAAAAGGAACTTATTTATTTATAATTGAAGTTATTTCAACAAAAAAAATTGTATCTCAAATTAGAAACGAAGTTTGAAGTAATTTCGTCTGTGTTAACCGAATTACCACCTCCATTAAAAATGTCCTATTAAATTAAAAAGATTTAACTCTTCATATCAAAAATGGTTAAAGTTAGCCAACTTTTTGTATCCAGAGTTTCATCCAAGTTGTGGTTGCAAATTAATTGGCTACTTGTTGCCTAAGATCCAACCCAACGAACTGGATAAGATCTATTGGAAATGCTTTTGCCAATAAAAGCGCACAAAATATTGGACCAAGTCTATACAAATTGTAGTAAAGCAGGGGCTTGTAACTTAAAATTCTCAACCATTCATACGTGAGAGGTAATGTTAGGATCAGACTTATAAAAAACTGTGATTAATTTTGAAGTGACTTAATATAGATGTTTAGAAATTACAGTTTTGGGTATTTAATGGTATTTGAAAACTTTTGTAGACTTTTGCATTTTTGTATCATTAAATACCATCAAAACAATTTTTGAAGAAAAATGGCCCAATTATGCCTCTGGACCAAAATCCACACTAAAAAGTGACTTGTTTTGGGTGTATCGCCTTTTCAATGTATGCGTGCGGGTTTTATGTGCCCCAAATGCGACAAATTTTGCTTGTTTACATACCCGCCAAAATCAAAATGAGCTTCATCTGAAAAGATGATTTTCTTGGCAAAATCGGCATCTTCTCTAAGCGTTGTTCCCAGTGTTGTTTAGCGGAAGGATAAAACTAATTACCTGTCAAATCAGACATGAGCTAAGTGTTACCATTCCAGAAATAAGCACTAGTTGAAAAAAAAGTTAGATGGTGGACCCTATATTACGTTATAGACAGAGAGCAGACGACAAAAAAGTCTAGTCATTTGCAAACTTTTTTCAGGGATATCAAAAGAAAGGTCTAGAGGTGTTTATCTACATATAAATGTAGTTTAAAAGGTGTAAAAATAAGATCCAAGTCAAGCTATTTACAAATTTGTATGCCTTGCATAAAGAAAGATCTTGGTTATCTTACAGCTAAAGTCAAACCCGCAAAAGATTTGGACTGTACCAAAGTTGTGACAAGCGTTCAAAGATGTAAAAATATCAAATCAAGTTATTTGAAAAACATTTAGATTACCTGTACTCGTTTTGAGGCCTTGTTAAGTGTCTAAATTAAAAAGGACAGAAGATTATTCATTGACAAACTTCTGACTACAAATTATTAAACTTTTGAATAAAATTGACAAATTTACTCAAACAAATTATTTTACTTAAGGTAATACCATTTATCCTTAAATGTGTTTGTCTATAGTTTTTGCTATTGAAACAAAATACTGACGGAAACTTAATGCAAGTATGAACTTTTTTACTGGGCTTTAAACTCAAACCTGAAAGCGGCTAAAAATTAATCTCACTTTTTGGGTGATGACCCAAAAAAAAGTCCCCAAGAATCCGGCGTGAGCTCTAGCGGCAGTTAAGAGAAACATGGAGTTTGTTTCAGTTACAAATGAAATCATTTCAATAGCGAGTGGCATCGTTGGAGATGATAAAGTAACTTGCTACAATGCCTATTCTCTAGGCATGCAGGCAATGAGCCATATAGTGGGCAAACGAGTTTCAGAAATAAAACTGTCGCAAACAAATCGAGCACTTCCTTTGTCTTTTATGTCAAATTCTGTAAAGATTCGAGGTGAAACTGTGCTAATGGATCTTTTGATGATATTCCAAAGAATAAGTATCAGTAAGCAGCCCGATGAAGAAAGATTATAAACTTAGTTCTTGTAGAAAATTATGTTGCCTTATTTTTGAAAACTAAACCTAATGGTACGAGAAACCGTTTCCAATATGAGCATGAAAAAAATACTTGTTTTCAATGTGGATGGAGTTATTTATAACCTGATACTATTTTTTCTTTCGGAAATTTAATAAGCTTTAATTTTGTAGAAGATTATTTTTTGATACGTCAAATAGTTTTCAAGATAAACCCGAAAAACCGAAAAAACCGTCTGTTTCTCTTCACTGCCGCTAGAGTTATTTTATAAACTATAAGAGATACGAAAAAATTTATTAAAGTTTTTTTTTTATAAAATTTAATGAGCTTTAATTTTGTGCAACAACATTTTTTGATAGGGTCAAAGGGGGTAATTGTGAACGATTTTGCATTTTTTTATTTTTTTTCACTTGTAATGTTTGTAACAGCTTAATTATGCAATGTCGAACATTTTTGTTTATGTTACTTAAGTTTGGATTGTATTATCTATCAAAGAGCACTCATTTTAAAGGCGTTTGTTTATTAGTTTTCATAAAATTTGATGTTTACATTTACCCCTCTAGTTTTTTAAGTAAACGAGAAAAATGGGGTAAATGAAAACGGTACCAGTCGTCCTACCATTGTGGAAAGGGGTAACCAAGTTCTCTGTCCTTATATATGTAGGTACCTTCTAGACCAAGGAGATCATCCTGAACGCAAGGGTAACCAGCACGAGATCTGAAATAAGGCACCTTGCTATAGTGTCCTCCACGTCTGACGAAAGTGCTGGTTTTCTGTCTCTAGATATAATGACAGTAGGATTTTTTCCTTAATCGATCCTCTGACGTGTATGATGGAGCTGTGGTTTTTGGTTGATATGTATGTGGCATTTTTTTGATATACAATATTGTTAGAGCAACACCAAAGCCATTGAAAATGAATGTTTACAATTAGCCAAAATTGTTCACTTTTACCCCATTTCGGTGTTTACATTTACCCATGATAGGAACATAATGGGGTAATTGTAAACAGCCAATAACTTTTAAATTTTGTTATACAGACAAATAAAAACATTTAGCATGCATTTATACTCATATTTCACTTTCTTAAAGATAAAATTTAACTTACTTCGATCGCCTTTGTTTGTTTTGCAACAATTTTAATTAACACTAAAAAACTTAAAAACGCAGAAAAACGAAAGACTTATGGCAACGAACAAAACATGAATAACCCTTTGACAGATAAGGCCTTCCACGCGTCAATATGATCTAAATATAATGTATTTTCAAATAATTGCATGGCATGCTTCAAATTATAAACGGTTTTGAGAAAATTAAGTGTGTTTACAATAACCCCTGTTTACAATTACCCCCCTTGACCCTACACCAAATAGTTTTCGAGATAAACGTGAAAAACTGATACAAACTCCATGTTTCTCTTAACTGCCGCTAGAGCTCACGTCGGATTATTGGGGACTTTTTTTTGGGTCATCAACAGACATTCCTTAGTAAGTGTGCCAAGTTTCAAAACTGTTGGATTTTTTTTGAGGTGAATGCAATTCATTGACAGGACTACTATGTTTCATATTATTTGCTTCTTTATGTTTGAGATTTTATTCCTAAGGGAATGTGACCTAGTAAATATTTAATCCAATGCAGATTTTTAAAGTATATTTTGCTTAACTGATATAAGGTGACGAACAATCTGGCAGAAACATTTTAAAGGTCGAAAAAAACAAAAAAAAAACATTCAAAACAAATATTTTATTCATTTAAAAACATAACGAGAAAATAAGAAAATCCAATTTTTAGTTGGTATAAATAATTCTTATAAATTTTCATTATTTAGAACCGTATCTGTTCTTTTGGAACATATTGATTTGTTTGGAACAATCTTAAAAGTGAAATACTTGTTTTTGCTTGCATTAAATAACTCTAAATTATTTAGCGTTTTTAAAGCTTTGAAGGTCTATCAATGCTGAATTTTTAAAGTACTTTTTCTAAAAACAAAACCCAAATATTTACAGCGTTCTTTGAACTAATTAAGTTATTCATATTTTTGTCTTTTATTATTTATCAGTGGAGTTTAAATGAAACTCAATTCAAATTGAAAAATATTTTTAAGAATTTCCATACAAAACACTAATTTCTCATAAAAAAAAAAACAATTTAAATGTATTTGGAAAAGCAGTTTTCTTATAAATATCAAATGACCTCTTTTTCTAAGAGTCAACTTATTTCAGCCCGTTCATGTAAAACCTTATAACCTAAAACAATTATTTTGTTATGTTTGATTCCTAAGAAACAGAATTATAGTTTATGACAAATATTTACATCTCATTCAGTCTTCTATTTTTTACATTTAAAGTAAACAAATTCTTTCAATAAGTATTTTTCTATCAGATTCGAAATCTTGTATCAAACGAAAACTCTTGTTTTTTTTTTCAAAATAAGAAATAAATAACATTCAAGTGTAATACTGAAAATGTAAAGTAGATACTGATAAAGTAATTTAATACTGTTCACTTGGGCGTATACGTAATCAAAAATCGTTCAACAACATTAAACAATTGATTTTATATAATTTTTTCATTATATGGGCAGCTAAATACTTCTTCATATTTTTGTATGAGCAACACATAAATGCATAAAATTTATCAAAGATGAACGGAGAGAAGATTAAAGAATTCAATAGACAAATAATTTTACAGAATTACACAGATTGCAACCTAAGTAAGGGAGAACCATTAAAAGGGTATTTATAGAAAACCTAATTATATAAATTTCTTCTTTAAGAAATTAAACAAATAATGAAAAATAATAATAGAAATAAATAAAAATATACTTCCTTAAAGTAAAACATTATCAGTCCTTATTCTCAAGAGATTTTGTGTCTTCATTTATGGGCAACACATTCAAATCATAATTAAAACCGAAAGTCTAAAATAAAATTTAATTCAAAATAATATTATTACTTCCCTTATAGATACCGCATATTACTTTCTATGTCTATGGGGACTTAAATTATTATTATTCGAATAGACTTTACCTACTTTCACTATACAACATCATTTCATTTAATAGAAAATGCTTTTAAAAAGCATTTATATTTCCTGTAAATCTCAATGCTAAACTCAACCCCCCCAAAAAGGACTTCTGCATGTGTTTCTAAGTGTATGTGTGTGTGTTTGTTTTTCAAAACTGTAAAATTAATTTGAAAATGTTTAAACTTTTTGTCTTTTCTTGTTGTTATTTTTTTAGCTTTTTGTTGACGTATAAAATCCTCTTTTATCGGCACCATACTGTTCAACTCGATTCAAGTCTAGATATGTATGTAAGTAGGTATATGTGCGCATAAATTACGAGCCAGTCACACTGCAAAGCCTTTTAAGAAGAAGTGAATTAGAAAATCTCTTAGGTAATTGGAGCATGAACGCCATATGGCATCTATTATGCAAGAGTAGTGCTTCTCTTCGGAAATCTCCTTTTCCCTGATCTCGTTTTCGTCTTTTTTCTGTGTGTTTTCTTTTACTTGTTGTTGCTTCTCATTCTCCTTTCGTCTTCTTATTTTATTTTTTCTTTTAATTTTTTTATAATGAAAAAGATGTTATTCCCATGACGATAACGTTATTCTCCAACATTCCCTAACATCCGCTTTAATCCTTTTATAAAGAGAAGGACTTTTATTTTTATACATGTATAATTCTTTTTGTATAAAGTGTTTACCACAATTAAAAGAAAAATCATTGCCTTAATCCTTTTCTCGTACACAAGACTATTTTTATAATATTTAAGAAATTATCCTAAGTGCCATTTGGGATTTGTTTTTCTCATTTTTCATTAAAGGATATGTAGATGAATTGAGAGCTTTCACAAGTTACACTCATTTTAAAGGTATAGAGTTGTCGCCACCATCGCCATCACCCGACCAGTTGTCTGTTGTCTAGACTATAATCAGAGAATAAGTTTTAACTCACTGGATCCTTTTTGTAAGAGCCCTTTTCTTTTTTTTAAATAAAGAAAACTTTTGAAAAAAGGATTTTAATTAGGAAACAAAATTCTTTCCTTTTTTTCTCAATTTTATGCCTTTTTCAATTAGCTTTCTATTAATATTTATTTAAATTTTTTTATCTGGATGAAGAACAATTTAAAGGTTGAAATATTTACAAACAAAACACAAAAATTGTGTGGGCATCAAGGTAATAACCGTATTGGGACGTTTTATAAACAGAACAATGACATTTTTATGTTTTGGGGGGGGATTTATGTCCTTGTGCGTGATGTGATGGGATGGTTTTTATTTTCGTGGAGAAAATATACTTTATTTTAATATTTAATTAGTTGTAAAAGCTCCTGTGAGAATATTAAGCGATAGCGAATAAACAAAATTTTAGTCAATGATTTATGATGTTTTAACTTTTGTAAATCATTTTTGACCTTAAAAATATCAGATTACCTTGAAATTTACGCGACAGAGATGATGCGAAAACGATTACTTTTTCAATTCTAAGGAAAATAATAAATTTATAAGAATTTCTTGGAATTTGTTTTTTTAAAGTTAAAGATTTATTGCTTGCCTTTTATACAGAATATCATGGATGTGTACCTGTACATGTACAAGGGTGGTACTTAGTTTGAGAAAAATGTTTAATAGAATTTTAGGAATCCATTGTGGGTTCTAAATAAGTAAGTTATATTACCTTAAAACCAACGGGTATTAATTGTGCCACAATTTTGTAAGTACATTTTTAAAAAAACTTGGAACTCGATAAACTTCAAAAACTTCGTTTTTTCAGATGTTTTAATATTTTATTCAGTCTTGGCGGTGAAAAAGAGCAAATCAGATTTTTCACAATTTTTTTGGAAATCAAAAAGTTGAATCTGAGTCATTTTAAAGCAAATTAAAAAAAAGAAACTAAAAACGTATTTTAAAGATTTCAGATGCTCAATGGAGGCAAAAAGGACATGACGAATTTTTAAGTAATGGGTTTTATTTAAAAATGAATTGAAAAAACATTAAATTAAAAATTAAGTCACGAAGATAGTTGACATCATTAAATTTAAGTTTGTGGATTTTCAAATCTTCTCTTCTAAGAATGTCTTTAAGGAAAAATGTCTCATATAAGAAACTTCCGTTACAAGAACGGGAAGAGCTAAATCGAGAATATTGTGTTTGGTATCATAATGAGCCTTTGGAAGTTTAAAAATGTTCAAATTGTACGGAACACCCTAAGTATACAAATACAGATACTAAAAACACAATTTTAATCGTGTATAACTTAAAAGGTGGGATTTTTTTTAAATTTTAAATGTAATCCGATTGAAAATGGTATCAGCAAGTAATCTGTTGTTTAAAAACCTAAAAGCTTAAGAAAAGTAATGGTTAATGAAATAAAAATAAAATAAATAAAATAAAAATAGAATGTTAGGTAAAATACGACGTGAATAATACTTTTTTCGAAGAAAAGGTCTTTTTCGTTCATATTTCATTTGAAGTGTTTAAATTGAAAAAGACAACAATCAAGAACTCAAAACGATAAATATATAAAATTTTAAGAATTCCAGATAAGAATTGGTATGGAAACAACAATTATGGGAAGGTATTTTACTTCCTTTACAACACACACTTGTATCTGTTTAATAGGCTGCCATTTTGGAAAAAATAGTATTAAAATCAACCAAAAACTTTTGGGTGTCAAATTCAGCTCTAAATCGGCTTCACTGGGGAAAATTAATACCATTTCGTTAGATGGGAAGGATCTGTCAGATGTTTTTTTTTTCTTTTAAACTTATTTATCGACAAATTAGAGATCGTTAACGTTGGACGAAATTTTCAAGAATTATAAGGGTAACATTTTTAACTGAGTTTTTCAGAAATATCCTAAGATTGATTGAATGACCTGAACTTGGCTATTGTTGCTATATGAATATTCCTAGACAGAATAGGGATCTGATCCACTTTTTCAGTTACTAAGTTCATTAGTTCCAATAAATTATCAGAAGTTATAAAGCCAGAAAACACTTAGCAGACCAATGAGTGCTATTGGTCTTTTTTATCAACTCGTATTCATCTTAAAAAAAAAAATCAGCCAAAAGAACATCAAAAACGTTAACCGGCAATTAACGTCTTATTTTATGGTAATAAGCAATTCAATTAGCAAAATTGTATCTTTTTTTCAGGAAGTTATTTGCTTAATTAAAATTGATTTAGAAAAGTACTTTAAAAACACAACATCAAGCAAAATTGAAACTTTCAAGTTGATTTATTAACGAAAAATTATTAGCCTTCCTTTTATTATCAGGATTTTTTGCAATAATAAAATTTCATTGCCTAAAATACTTGAGAATGAGTTCAAGTCCTTTTCAAGTTGTATGAAAAAAGATAATCCTTTAAACTAGGCTGTTCCCTTAGAATTTCCTTTATTGAAACACACATTTAATTCAAATCAAATGTTAGACGAAAAATGTCAAAAATGCTTTGAGACTCTGACGTGTATTTAAAACATTCTCATTGTTCAATAAAGGATGAAAAATAAAAAATTAAATATGAGTACACTGCACACTAGACTCATTATGTAACTGTTACATATACTTATGAATTGGTATGGTACATGTTAACGTCAAGATAAAATAGTGACGAGAGTTGATGAATGTCGAGAATTCGCGAGTATAAGTATTTATAAATATACTCTTTGTCAGTTTGCATATAAATAAATGATGCATAAATATTTATCATTGTTTTAACATTCAACACAAACAAAAACATTATTTCATATACCTACATATATAGAAAAGCTATAAATATGTGGGTAAATTGTGTTAATGTATGTAAGTGTATACAAAAGACGCATCACTATTCTCAACTATCAACGCCAAACACACAATTCACATCATCGCACAGAGTGTTCCTATTGTGTAAAGCATAACGTTTCGTATATTTGCATTGTTATATCGCCTTCAAGGAGTTTCTTGGAAGGTTTACATAATATCACAAAACACATACATACATATGTATGCACCACATTGTATGAAGGTACCAACTGATAAATTATTATTAATGCTTTTGACAGAAAATGCATCACACATTACTGATTCCTTGTTGTCCTATATAATAGTCGTCATTGTTGTTGTAGTTGTAGTTGTGGTTTGACGAGGTTCGGTAAGGTTCAGTTTGGGGGCATTAAGGTGGAGTTCACCAACAGCACACCACCATCACCATCATCATCATCATCAGCATCACTTAGAATGACTTTGCAAACATCAGTTTCTATTCACACCAATTGCCACACACTCATATGCACTCAACCAATCCTGCCAAAAGACTCTTTCCTCAATAAACTATACACACATATGGTGAAGTAACTGTATATAGATACTATAAGTGAAATTTAAAAGAGAGAAAAAAAAACTAAAGAACTGTAAGTAGAACAACAACAACAACAACGAAACTATTTGAAAAGGATATTCTGTTCAATGTCTGGCAAATTATCCATAGAAATCATCGCTTCCGTTCGCCTTTTTGCTTTTTTGTTTTTTTGCTTTTTTGCTTTTTTGCTTTTTTGCTTTTTTGCTTTTTTGCTTTTCGTGCATCACTTTTTCCTCTTTCAAGCACGACATCATGTGTCGTGTCAAACAGACTATGACGCAAAATGATGAACATCATTTCCCAAAACATATAAACACACTCACATATTTTTCTAGAAGCTTTGTCAGAATTTATAAAGTTTACTGCACCCAATGGACCAATGAAACAGTCCTTTTTTTTGCAATATACAATATTTTTATTTTTAGTTTTTTTTAAGTTTTGTTTGGAAGTAAATTGAGTTCAAGAACATTTTACTTCCTTGAGAGAAGTGTGTGGTGTATATGATGTTAAAGCATGACGAACTAGAAACAGAAGGCGAAAAAAAGACGAAGAAAAAGAAGACGTTTAAGAGCATAGAGGTGGTGAATTTTTTAAGTTTTCACCAACAACGATACTAAAGTAAGTTGTATGTTCCTAGATTGAAGGATGAAGATGGATGTATTAGATTCTTCTTCCTTCTTCTCACATGTTTGTATGTATTTTTATTTCTTTTTGGATTTGTGTGGGTCATGTATATGTATAGAGGTACTTTATATCTAGTTACTAATAGTTATATAGGGTACAAACTTGGGGGCAGAAATCAATGCAATTATAAACAACATACAAACAAACATGTGTGGAATGTAAAATATAATGTTAAATGCATACAACAGTATATGGAAAAGTTTTTAAACTCTACTTCCGGCATAGACGGAAACTTTTAAAATTTCTCATAAAGAATAAAAGGAAGCTGAAAGTTTTTTGAAATGATACAAAAATATAAAATTGGTATTCATGGTCGAATACCATATTCGTACTCGTATGTACATATATCTTCGGCTAGGGCATTTTTTTTTTTGCATTTTTATATGGTAGAAGATATTAGTTTAATAATTAATTAAAATCGCGTATGTAAAAGAAGTAAGAGAAAGAAGTTAATTATTGTTCACTTGAGGAATAGATATGATTTTCACTATTGTGCAACATCGAATACGTGACAGAATTACGTCACGAACTTAATTTTGCAGCTCGAGGTATTAATTAGATTATAAACATTGTAGTATTGATAAGGACCTTGTCAGCTAATAAATGTTGGAAAAATATTAATAAATCATAAAAGTACAGTTCTAGAACAGTTTTTCATTTTAATGGAAAAACAAGAACTATTTTAGGTTAGTTAACATTTTAAGGGGAATGTGGTGTCAAATACCTATAGCTTTACTTAATTGAAGACAAAAAAGGACAATGTACAGGGAAACTCAGAAACGTGAAGTTTTATCAACGAAACAAAACAGTAGGGACTTCCTCACTTTATGATTTGAAAGCGACTATATTGCTGGAACTTTTTGGTCCCGTTTGCATAGATGGAGAAAGGAAGATACAATGAGGAAAGTACAGCGACACTGACTTGGTAAAAAGAATAAAAGTCCAACGACTTAGATGACTGGATAATGTAGAGCGAATGGACATCAACCGGAAGGTCTTCGAATCCAATGCCGAGGTACGGAGCAGTGGTGGAAGAAAACCGTGACTCAGGTGGCACACGCAGGTTTGAGAGGACTTCAACCAAGGTGACATGCGAAACTGGACAAAGCTAGCTAGGGTCCGACCTAGCTGGAGACGCATGTTGGTTGAGACCCAAGTCCATCCCGGACTGTAGCGTTACATTAAGTTAGTAAGTATATTGCTGGAGCTTACTTTCGAATTGGTATTAGGTTCAATAGAACATGTTTATAATAATTTTAATAATTGGTCCGATTTTTTGAACTTAAAATGTTGAATTTTTTTGACGTCTCAAGGCCTTTAGATCAAAGGATTTTAGAAAAATGTCTTTGTGTTCAGGATACCTTTTTTCGTCAACCATTTTGAAGTCAAATACATTTTATTTTACAGACAATAACATCAAAAGATGGAGAAAGAACTATCAATATAATTTAATACGTGGTTTTCAACTATAGCAATTTAAAAAAAGCGAACAATTTGGTTGACAGCAAATAAATTTCGAAACAACGCTACCAACTTAAAATAGATTTAAATTTATACATTGTGACGATAGCAAATTTGAATAAATGCTTAAAAAAATTAAATAATTTTGGTCACCTCGAATATTTTGCGAACAAGAAATGATACAATCTCTTAAATAATTGCATTAGTTGAAAAGTAATGTTTTTGGTATAAAATCGAAGTGAGTTTTTTTTAACAACAAATTAAAACCTCTAAAAATATAGGAATAAAAGTTGATAAAAATGATTTTCGACTGGAACATCTCGAAAATAATTTTAAGTATTGACTTCAAAATCATTTCTTTCTATACAAAATATTGTTGTAAAAATGACATAATTTTCTAAAAAAAAATGCGCATTTGTGTATAAGAAATAAAAACCCTTAAAAAATTGTACTGAAAATAGGTTTTCGACTAAAATACCTCAGGGACAAAAACAGGTATATAAATTAGACACTTTTTTTATTCAAAATATTAAAATGTTGTTGTTCACTTAACGTTGATTTTTATAAAAATTCCATTGCCAACTTTTTTGTTTAAACCAAAACTTAGAAACACCTAAAAATTAAAAAAAAAAACTCGTTTTCGACGCAAGTATATTGAAAACAAAGAAAGATATCGACTTTTTTAATCTTACACAAAATGTTCTTATCAATAATTTGTTAGACTTTTAGAAATATTGACAGTACGACACGAATGGGAAGTTATCATGTGGGTGGCAACTCAGGCCTCTTGTTTTTATAAAAATTGGTTAAACTAAACGCACTTTCTCTCAAAAGACTGTTGTAGTTTCTTGCAGATGCTGAAAGCGTCATCGGAAGAACTCAGCTACATATTAATATGGTGGCAAAAATAGGTTTGGAGGTAAGAGAGGGTAAACCAGAGTACGTGCTTTCATCATAAAAAGACCTTTAACGCCAACTATGCTTCGGTAAAAACCTAAATATAGGCAATTGTACGTTACTTTGAGATAGTTAGTGACTTGTTTACTTGGTCTCTGTTATGAACACCAGTAATGAGATTTTATAAATAATAAATTTTTGCCATCCACTGTTGTTTCTTCAGGCTGATCAAGTGTCGCTATTAAAGACCCTTATCTCAAGCTTTACTCTGCAGAAATATCGATCACAAAAACAGTTGGGATATTTCAAGTAAAAAATTAGAGTGATCTGCAGTATTGCGCGCAGCCCGGAAAGTCTTCAAAACTGATTCCATAAAATACCGCAGTAGAGGAATGAAGCGGATTAGATGCAGCACTCAATTGCGAAAAGTAACCTCCCCCTAACTTCGAGTGCGGAACTGGATGGAGATGGAGAAGTTTGTTAACTCAGGACTTTATCGCAACCTTAAGTAAGTGAGTAACGGTTCTCTGTCCCGTTCCACTTCGGAAATTTTACATTCTATGGCCAGTTTTATCCCATGACATTTGTTGTACAAAATTCAACTGACCCAAGAAGTCAACGTAAACAACCATATAAATCGACACTGAACGAGCATTGAACTCTGAAGTAGTTTAAACAAAAAAATATCCTCGATTTTTCATATTTTCAGACGATTTAAAAATCTTGACAGATTAAAAATATCGGTTTGATTTTGTCCCTCTTTAAAAAAATTGTATTTGTACTTACGATATATAAAGTATATTAGTAAATTGTTTTACTCAACACGACAACATACCTGCAAAGAAAAAACAAATATCAAAATTACATTAGAATTGTTGGTTTATGAATGAAAACAAAAAAATAATAATAGAAATTTTCCACAGAAAACAACAAAAGGCAAAGATTAAAAGAAGTTCAAAAAACCCTTATAATTATTGTTTGCTTTTCAAAATGAATCCTTCATTTTTGTCCATTCTTTTTTTTTATAAAATAGAGTATACAAAAAATGAAAGAAAAGATTATTAAATTTTGTCAAGAAAAATCTCTAGAAAAAAGTTGATTTCCCAAAGGTAACAGTTTTAAGAAAAAAAGAAAGAAGTATAAAATTGTACTTTTATCTATACAATACATTGAATTACACAATACACACATTTTGCGATATGATACGGGTCCTTATGCACCTCCTTACCTATAGATTTAGATGTATATACATATGTATCAAAAACCATTCATTCCCGCGTAAATATAACGATAAGAGATCGGTGTATTTTCCATTCTTTTTGAAATTACATTTTCGTTTTTGTCATTCATTCATTGACGGCACGTAAAAATAAAATTAAAAAAGTTAAGAAAGAAGAAAATACGCAATTGAAACTGCTGAAAAATAAGTTTGAATAGCATAGGTACCGTATCTCTATACCCTCCAATATCCACCTTAGCCATTCCTGTATACAACTTTTTAACCGTATAACTCAAGAGAAGATATATTTTCTTTAGATAAAAATACCGTATACAAAAGGAAAATCATTACAAACCGTGTTATATTAGTCTTCTCTCAGATGTCCTTTCTTGTTGAATGTATTTTTTAACAAAAAACATCATTGCACACAGAGAAAATAAAGAGAGACAGAGGAGAGCAGGATATCTGTTTACCTATATTATAACAATATAAAAGTATTCACTTTTAAGGACATTATACGAAAAATTTTAAATTGATAAAATGTTCGTTTTTCTTTCAGATTTTCATTTTTGTTTGTCCTTTTTTATTTATTTATTTTTTATTTTTATTTTTCATCTTCGTTTTTGTTTTTGTTGTTGTCAGAAAAATGATTTTTCTTGTGGTTGCTTGTAGGAATACAGAGCGGGGATGGGAAAACAAACAAGAGGGGCTAATTCAACATGATAAGGAGATTCAATAGACGTCGTTGTTGTCGTCGTTCTTCGTTCAGGCAGTCAGGACCATTCAGTGTTTTTTTTTTGTTGCTCTCCTCGCGCTTTCGAATAAAGTGAAAAATGGGATTTGGCACCATAATTGTCAGCGCAATGGTAGATAGCCTTGAGCAATATAATGGCTGATTTCCGTTCCGTTTGGTTGGATGATAGCTATGCAAAGGTGTGATGGGTGTCAGACGATTTGGTCATTCTCTTTTTTTTGTTTTGTTAAATATAATTTTTTTCTTGATGGGTGATTTTTATTATTTCTTCTGGTTATTATTTTCTGATTTCAATCAACACCATAAAATTGGTATAATTATTTTTGGAATCATCTGGTATCTTTTGATTTGGAGGAAGGTTTTGAAAGAAACTAAAGATTTAATGTTTTGTATACCTTTTTTAATATTAAGTAGATTTGGAAAAACAGGAGATTCTTCAATCGAAAAAGTTTTATAAATTTAAAAAAGTGAATTATGCAATTTTTATGGACAGTGTCTATGTCATTTTGATGATGAACAAGATTTTCAAGAATTAAAATAAAATGGTTTTATAAATTTAAAAAAGTGAATTATGCAATTTTTATGGACAGTGTCTATGTCATTTTGATGATGAACAAGATTTTCAAGAATTAAAATAAAATGGAAAAAATAGGTGGAATTGATGGAAGGGTTGATTTTTATTAAGGTGGGTCAAAAATTTTAACACATTTTTTCAATATTTTTTTTTCGACTCGTATTTGGAAACGTCTGGGGTAGATGTGTGATTTTGAACTTCCCATAAGAAGTTATTTTAATCGGTCCGATTTATCGAATTGAAAATTTTGACATTTCTCTACGTTTCAAAGATTTTTAGAGAGATGTCTGTGCGTGCGTGTGTACCTACATACGTTCGTACGTCCGTACGTTCGCTAAGTTTTTTTGGTGTTCATAGCTTAAGAACCAGTAGAGATATCGACTTCAAATAAATGTTATTATAGAGATAAATATACAGAAAGTACTCTCAAAAAAATTGAGTGAGTGTTTTTTTTTACCATAGCAATTTCAAAAAAAAAAGGTGAACGTTTTGGTTAACCCAAAATATCTTGCGAACCAATAACGCTAGAGACTTGAATTAAATTTTAAATTATATATTATAACGTGATACCAAACTAGTATATTTTTGGGAGAAAATCCAAATAACGGTTTTTTTTATACATCAAAAAAACTGAAAAAAAAATTTGTATCACCCCGAATATTTAACGAACAAAAAATGATCTCCAAAATAATTTTGTGCAATAAAGAATAACGTTTTTGAAATTTGGTAAAATTTTGAGCGAACATCGAATTTACAGTTTTTTTATAAAAAAAAACCTAAAAAAAACATAACTAAAAGTTGGGAAAAATTGATTTTGACTCAAATATCTTCTCAAAAATTAAAAATATTTTTTTCGACATTCAATAATTTTTTTATAAAATCTTCAAACAATAGTACACAAATTTGGTAAAAATTGATGTTCGGTTCTCGATACCTCGTGAACCGAATATATTCGACTTTAAATTAATTTCATACTAAAACATAAAAACTTTTAATAAATGCTACTAAAATTGGAAAAAATTGGTTTTCGACTTAAAATCTCGTTAATAAAAATAAATTTTGAAATCAAACTATTTCATCATATGGAAATATTGTTGGTAATTTAAAACATTTTTAAAATAATTCAAATGACACCTTTTTTAACAAAACACAAAAACCTACAGAGACAAATCGACAGACGGGATGAGAAGTTATCAGTGTGGGTCGCATCCTATCCTCTTTTTTGATTGGAAATTACTTTTTTCGGAGTTTATCTTTTTGACAGCTGTCACTTAATTTACGATCAGTTTGGCTTGCCATTTTGTAATGAATAGACTTACTTCTAAACATCGCCTTCAAATCGTGCAAATTAATTACCAAAATAATGGTTCGGTTTTGTGTAACGAATCAAAACAATCAATTCATTGAATGATATTATGTCTTGGGCCTGTGACGCGATCTCGAAGATCATGCGATTTAACACCGCTGGGCAATTTTTTGTATGGATATGTAAAATCACTTATGTACGCAGATAAATTTGAGACAATTAAAGCCTTGGATTAGAATATTCGGACCTTAATTTTTGATATAGTGATGGTAAAAATAATAAAAACCTTGAATAACTATCCAAAATTTTAAACTATCACTTCTGTGGATTTAGGATCGAAATAAGAGTTTTTTGATCGTAGAAAAACAAAGACAAATTTGTTCAGATAAAATGCAAAAAAATCATGTCAGACGATCATGGAACTTTAAGTTTGGCCCCTCATACACGGAGAAGATAGTTAAGCATTCAGGTGGACGCACTATGAGTTTTTGCAACTTTTTTCTTTACCATCTGAGCCTAGGCCAATTTCTTGAATTAAATGAAAAACATGTGCTGTGGATTTTTAGCATCAAAATGATGTGTTTGCCGAAGAGAAATGTCAATTAATGAGGATTAACAAAAGATGGAATGGAAGGCTCATCAAAATTATTTGGTTTTAAAATAATGAAATATGTCTGGGACAAACTTAAAACAAACTGCAGGACCAAAGAAAAGGACATCCTAAGGTTAAAAATAAAACCAAGTTATAGTATTCCACACTTTTCAAGACATTTGTCTATATTGAAAGATACGATTATATCGAAAGATAATTATGCAACAATTTTAACTTTAAAAAACATTACAAATCTTAATATTCGTTTGCATTATTTTTTCCAGGAAAAATAAGTAGAAAATATTTCAGAGATTTTTTAATTTAATATATCATTTTCCTTAATTTTTAGTTTTTGCATATTTCTAATGTAGACATAACTTAAAACATGCTCTGTGAAGGATTTGATCGAAAGCATGCTGGTTTACGAGATATCGAGCCTCAAACCTGGCCTTGCCCTGCTTATTTAATTGAAACATTTATCGTTAAACGCGTAGTGTTTTTAAAACTGTTGGCAATATTTTGACGAAACTATAGAAAATATCCTAAATCTGTAAAGCGTTACTTATTCACAAAACATCTCGCTTGGTCTAGACACAAGCTTTTTTCTATTTTTTTACAGTCTTTTTTAGATTGAAAAACATGGTCAAAAAATGCAATTTTTTTTTCAAATCGCTGTCCTTTTGTGAAATTTTCAAATATTCAAAAAAGCTTGTGTCTAGACCTAATCAATGTTCTAAAAATTGTTGTTTCAATGTTCTGAAGCTGATATATCTTGCCAGCCGTTCTACTCTGTCGGACCGGCAGTAGTGCATTCAACGACGCGTCAGGGGCAAAATCTTTTTCAAAATATCATATTTTTTTTTTGTTTTTCATTAAAGTTTTAGAATTGACTAATCAAATAAAAAAAAATTTTGTTCAAATACCATGTGTAGTTTTTTTGCAATCCATCCTCGAATAATAGGCCCAAAATTTGAGTGCGAATGTAGACAACCCCCTTAAAGTATGAAATATTTTTTAAATTTGTTTAAAGACTTCCTTAAACGCTTTGAATTGCAATAGAATTTAAGATCATTTCTATTAGTTACCAAATGCTGCAAAAAGTGGTCGAAAATTGGGCATCTTGGGTAGACATTTTTCGACCTAGTCGCGGTGCCCACATGATGGCAAACCATTATCTTTATAAGGTCGCGTTTCCATTTGCAAGCCAACTCGCGGAAGTCTTGCAGAAGTTTCTTGCAGTCGCGTTTACATTGTCATGTGAATTCTCGCAATTTCTTCTGCAATAAATGTCTTGCAAGAAGCTCGCGCATCATACTGTCGCAATTAATTGCAGATGTATTTACACCAGGAGAGCAATTAATGTCGCAATAAATCTGGTTGTTTACTTAAAATTGTGAAGTCATGGCGAGAAAACGTCAACGATTAGCAGCTGCGATGATAATTTTATTATTAAAAAAGAGGCTGGGATGCGACCCACACTGATAAGTTCCCATCCCGTCTGTCGATTTGTCTTGCTTAAAAGTTTGTCTATATTGTATAAATTTTAAGCAAATTTGCGTACTATTTTTTGTAGATTTTTTTTTATGAAAAAACGGACTGTTGGATTTTTATAAAAAAAATACTGAATATTGAAAACAATATTTTCTGTGAAATATAATAAGTTTGAAGCCAATATTTGTAATTTTTGAAAAGCTATTTGAGTCGAAAGTAAATTTTTACCAAGCTTTAGCATTGTTTTTTTTCAGGTTTTTATTTTTTGTAAGAAAACTGTCAATTCGATTTTTCTCAAAATTTTTCGTAATGTTGAAAACAATATTTCTTATAAGTAAAAATTAGTAAGAAGCCATTATCTCAAATTTTTGAAAAGATATTTGAGTCGAAAATCAATTTTTACCAACTTTTGTTAAATTTTTTTTAGGTTTTTAATTTTTTGTACAAAAACTGTCAATTCAATTTTTTTCAAAATTTTACTGAATGTTGACAACAATATTTTTTTACACATAAAAGTAGTTTAAAGCCAATATCTCAAGGTTTTGAAAAGATATTTGAGTCGAAAATCAATTTTTACCAACTTTTATTAATTTTTTTTTAGGTTTTTATTTTTTGTAAAAAAACTGTCAATTCGATTTTTTTCAAAATTTTATCAGATGTCAAAAACATTATTCTTCGTTGCACAAAATTGTTTTGGAGATGAAATCATATTTAAGTCGTAAAATTTTCTATGTGACAAATTTTTTTTTTCAGTTTTGTTGATTTATAAAAAAAACCGTTAATTGTATTTTTTTCCAAAAATATAATTATTTTGTATCACGTTACAATATATAATATAAAATTTAATTCAAGTCTCTAGCGTCATTGGTTCATGAGATATTTAGGTTTAACCAAAATGTTTACCTTTTTTTTAAACTGCTATGGTAAAAAAAACCACCCACGCAATTTTTTTGAGAGTCCTTTCTGCATCTTTCTGCCTTATTATCTGTATAACAAAATTTATTTGAAGTCGATATCTCTTCTGGTTCTTGAGCTATGGACGACGAAAAAACGTCGCGAGCGTACGGACGTACGAACGTACGATCGTACGGACGGACGTAGGAACGTACGTACACACGCACGCACAGACATCTTTCTAAAAATCTTTTATTTCGACTCTAGGGACCTTGAAACGTCGATAAATGTCAAAATTTTCAATTTGACAAATCGGACCCATTACAATAACTTCCTATGGGAAGTTAAAAAGAAAAAAAGATCAACTTGGGTTCGAGATTGGATTTTGAAAAGACGGGAAGCTGGTGCCTTCTATAATTTATTAAATGAATTAAATATAGAAGATGCTCAGCAATACTTCAATTTCACTCGCATGACCGCAAGTTTTGATATGAAAGTGGGTCCTATTATAAAAAAACAAAACACTCGATTCCATGAGTCAATATCACCGAAGGAAATACTTGCGCGAGATATACGAAACTGTTTCAATAAGCTGCAAGAACTGTCGCTAGTCGATGCAAAAGTGTTTAAACTAGCAATTAATTGCACTTGCAAATACTCGCAAGAAGTTATGAAAGTACTGTCGCGATAGAAATTGCTTGGTAGTTTACACTAGCAATTCACTTTCGGACAGACTATCGGACATTTATTGCAGAAGTTTTCTTGCAAATGGAAACGCGGCCTAATAAAGATATAGTCTTATCAAAACATTGCATTATATGCATTTGACTTCTTTTTGAAAACCAAAACTCTAAAAAACACCCTTTGCATGCCGTTTTGGCGGAGTCAACTATGGCATCATCGAGGATGCGTTTCTGTTCTCTTGTATTAAACCGTAAAGCAAACATCAATAAATTTAAATTTAGCTCTTATTTTTTAAAATATATGCTAATGTTAAAGTCATTACATTACACTTCTCACAGTTAAGATAAAATTTACATTAAAATTTTAGGATTTTTTGGTGAATTGTTTAACATAAAGAACCCCATTTTTTTAAACAAACCCCTTTACAAATTCTCTAAAACTCTTTTTTAACATATTACTTCGAATACATGAAGTGATGTTTAAGTGCGGTTTTCACCACCCCTCCCCTGCCCTCTTATCAAAAAAAAAATACTAAACTCTCTTATATTATATTGTATATACAAAATTCCTCACTATTAGTTAGATAAATTGCAAAGTAAGTGAAATGACATTATCACTAATGACATTCAATCTATTCAATTCTTTTGCCAAATATTTCCTCTGAAATAAATTCAGTAAATTAAATTGAAAAAAAAAAATAAAAACCTAAAACAGAAAAATAACATGTTTTAGCTGAATAACTTGATAACAAAATGCCTCATATATAAACATGTATATAGAGTGCCGATATATTCCTTTTTTCCATTTCATCGAATGCTGTATGTGTGTAGTATAGGTACATAATATGACTTAAACAAGAGTAAACACAAGAGAGAGAGTCCTTTCTATGGATATATGTATGTACATATGAATGTACTTTCTTTTTGTGCTTTTTTTTATTGGGTTGATAAATTTCTTTTAATCCTGTGAAACTGCTGCACTTAATATTACGTTCGAATGAAGTACAAAGGTACCATTTAACTGACAAGCTTTTTCTGTTTTGCTATCAAATATAAAAACACACACATACATACATAGTGACCTCTTTGACATATCATTGAATCGAAACAAATTTTCTTTCGACAAAAAAAAACACAAACACACACACACACAGAAAAAAAAAATAAAGAAAAATACTTCGAAAAGTTGAACGAAAAACTAACTAAAGGATCATTCATTCAGAGAGTTGTGCATCCTGGAACATCATTTGTTGGGATTTTTTTGTTTTAATTTTTCTTTCCTTCTGGAAAAAGGAGCGCATAAAAACCATATCCTGCAAATGACTTCTCAAAACAAATGTCATTAGTTTACCGCGGTTAGTTGTTGGCATTTGAATGTATGAGTGTGTGTGTGTTTCTGTATTTTTTGCCAATAGAAAAAAAACATACAAATAAACAAAAACAAAAACATTTTCCATTTTTCTCTCTTGATCCTTTGAAATTAAAACCAAAAACTGGATAGGTATTCATAGCTTAATGGACCAAACACACACAGAAAAAAAAACTGTGGTAAGCTAAAGGGATCGAGAGGCCTCTCTGTCTCACTCTCTCGATGCATTACCCATTCCATGTTCTGTTTTATGAAAGCAACAAGCATCTGGGGAGATTTTTGGGGAGGGAGCTAGAGTGATTTGAGGAAAAAAATCTAGGTAAATAATCAAGCGCAAAAAATTGGGTTATGAATATATTTGTCCAAGGTACACTGAAAAGAAACCCTAAGTTTAGACCTTTTTATGTTTAACATTTTACCATTAATACTAATTTATGACATGGAATTGTTTTTTGTCATAATTCGGTAAAATTATTTGTGCAGTTATCCGCATAGTGCCTCAATTTTGAAAAAATAAGAAAATGTGGACACACAGCGACTTCAATTCAAACTAAAATTAAGCGCCAGGACATCTTTCCTGGAAAGCATACATCGTTTGCACAGAAAAATCCCGAAATTGAATAAAAACTTAATATGGGAGCGATGACAACACGGGCTATTCGAAATTTGCAATATACAAAGGGAGAAGTTGTTGAATGCGAGTAGCGAGATTCATGCCCTTTTTGTTTTTGAAAATAAATTTGTCCGACTTAATAACTGAACTAAATGTAAATGTAAATAGAATTTTAAGAAAAGCTAATTCACGTGTCGTTAAATTTATACTTTGAATTGTTATCATCAAACAAGGATATTATTATTATATTTTTTTCTTTTGAATTCGTATTTCATTTCAGTGTATAAATTAAGGATAAAAATGGGTAGACAACATCATATAACATATAGAGAGAGTTTGAAGAATTAATTCCACCCCAAGACTTTTGGAAATTTTAACTCATGATTCACTTGCAGGTTGTATGCTGCAGGTACATACATATCTACACATATATTTTATACATAGCTGGAGAGAGAAAATAATAGCAAACAAAGAAAAAATTGAATTTTTGGGAGGAAAAACTAAATGGAAGTTGATGAATGTTCTGGAAATTGTTTTTTTTTTTTATTTGTGTGTTGGTCCTTTAAGCCAAATGCAGTTTTTCTAAAGAGAAATTTTTCTCAGGTGAATTTAAATGTTTTGTTTTTTTGGAAATATACATATGTATATCTATTTTAAATTGATAAAGAATTGTATGGAGGAAATAAAGCAAAATAATTCTATATGAATATAAATATTTATACACTACACAACACATGTAAGAACTAATGGAAAGGCATTAAAACATAATACCAACAAATACATATTAAAGCTTAATGGAGTATAAATTGAAATATGCTTTTATGACAGAAGAGCAGATGTATTTTGGTATTGTTTAATATTTCGGTTAAATGGATTTAAATTGTACAGTTTCTTAAATAATTTTAAATGAATGTTTTCGTTGTGTTTTTGATTTAATGAAACAAACTTTTTTCAATAGAAATTCGAAAGAGGTTTTGAAAATAAGCCTCAATTCATTTTTCATAGTTTTGGATCAAAAAATATTTTAAAGTAGTCCCTTTTTACTAACGACACATAGGAACTATAGGGCTAGTATTAAATTCGAAAAATTTCGTACTCGAGATTTTAATCAAAGAAGAAATTACGATGATTGAGAAGTCGAAAAGAGTGGGTCCCCCGATCCTGTCCGTCTGTCTGTCTGTCAATGCCCCTAGAGCTAAGACCAATTGGCGTTTTTTTTTTCATTTCTTAAGCCTAAAAATAACATTAGTCTCCAAACAAATGTTTTGGTTAAAATCGAAAATTCGATGTTTTTTCAAAAACTAACCGATAGATTTTATTAAAATTTCCTCTAAAATTGTCTGTCTTAACTTGGGCTCTTTTAATAAAAAAGAAATATTTTTATATTATAATATATAAATAAATATTGCTCGAGAAGCTTATCCCCCCATAGAATTGTTATTTTATTTCTGGGTTTTCACAAGAAGTAACGAACAAATTTCAATAATTATTTTTATAAAATCGTTCATTTTTTGGATTTTTAAAAAATACTGAACATTTTTGTTCAAAATACGATGTTTTAAAACTGGATCATCATTTTTTTGCAAAAATCAAATAAAAACGTATATTAATAAGTTCTTAATAACTGCATACTAAGAATATTTTTAAACAAAAATTGAAAAAATGTATACACACAAAATTTATAAAAAAAAAACCGTTCTAACGATTTTCGAAGATAATTTCAAAAAATTAAACTTTTTTTTTCAAAAGATCAAATCGCATTTACATTATTGTTAAGACAAACTTGTTTTGCAGGTATATTTTTGAATCTCAAATTATAAAATAAATAAATGAATTAGGTGGCGCAACAGTTCATTGAGAACTAGAGCATAGTGACATACAACTCTCAACCATTTCATGTTTGCGAGTAAAGTTGTCAGGGGACCTACAGTTTTATGCCAAATCCAAACGGCTAATTTAAGAATACACTTTTCATGACAAGAAAATTCGTGACATTTTTTTTTATTTAGGTGGCACAGGCAGGGATTGAACCAAAGACCTCTGTCGTGACAGCCCTAAACACTAACTACAACGCCACGGTTACTACAATCTTAAATTTTAGGTCCTTTTTTCTAACAGACTCACAGATTAGGTTCGTGCGATCCAGGCGTATATTTATTTTATTGATTGTTGGGATGTTTTAAAATAAGAGAAAATTATCGGATAGTTAAAAATTAAAAACCATTTTAACAAAGTTTTCTTAAGAGTCGAACTCACATTTTTCACATGACATCCTGAGACATATCTATTAATTTTTTTTCTGAAATAATTTTCAATTTTAAGGGTCTTTGTGATAAAATTAAAAATTAAAAAATTGGGAGAAGAACTACTTTTCAGATTTTTAAAAATAATTTAAATTTTTTCAGAAGGTTCTTGAACACTTATAATTTATTAAATCTTCTAAAATGTTGTTTTCAAGAAAAATGTAACATTAAGGAAGATAGAAATTATTTCAATTTTTTTTAAATTCAAAAGAATTCTTAAAAACATGTTATTCCTTATATTTTTGTATTTTTTTTTAATATTTAAAAATGTTGGCAGCCAATATATATTTTTTCGGTTTGAAAATAAAAATAATTTGATTTATTTAAAATAATTAAAATAAGTTTTGAGTTCTTGTGAAGTTTTTTCTTATTTTATTTTGTTTTTAAGTTCCCATAGGAAGTTATTGTAATGGGTCCGATTTGTCAAATTAAAAATTTTGACATTTCTCGGCGTTTCAAGGTCCCTAGAGTCGAAATAAAAGATTTTTAGAAAAATGTCTGTGCGTGCGTGTGTACGTACGTTCGTACGTAATTACGTTCGCGACGTTTTTTCGTCGTCCATAGCTCAAGAACCAGAAGAGATATCGACTTCAAATAAATTTTGTTATACAGATAATAAGAAAGAAAGATGCAGAAAGGGCTCTCAAGAAAATTTAGTTTTTTACCACAGCATTTTAAAAAAAAGGTGAAAATTTTGGTTAGCCCTAAATATCTCATGAACCAATGACGCTAGAGACTTGAATTAAATTTTATATTATATACTGTAACGTGATACAAATTAAGTACATTTTTGGAAAAAAAATCCAATTAACGGTTTTTTTTATAAATCAAAAAAACTGAAAAAAAATGTGTCACCTCGAAAATTTAATGACTAATATATGATTTCATCTCCAAAACAATTTTGTGCAACGAAGAATAATGTTTTTGACATCTGATAAAATTTTGAGAAAAATCTAATTGACAGTTTTTTTATAAAAACCTAAAATAACATTGCTCAAAGTTGGTAAAAATTGAATTCCGACTCAAATATCTTTTCAAAAACTTGAGATTATGGCCTTAAACTTGTTTATCATTCGGAAAAATTTTGAGAAAAATCGAATTAACAGTTTTTTTACAAAAAATAAAAACCTAAACAAAAATTTATAAAATTTGGTAAAAATTGATTTTCGACTCAAATATCTTTTAAAACTTTGAGATATTGGCTTTAAGCGACTTTTATTTTTCAAAATATATTGTTTTCAACATTCAGTAAAATTTTAAAATTTTGAAAAAATAGAATTGACAGTTTTTTTTTACAAAAAATGAAAAACCTAAAAAAACAACAATACTACTTGGTAAAAATTTTTTTTCGACTCAAATAGCTTTTCAAAAATGAAAAATATTGGCTTTAAACTATCACAGAAAATATTATTTTCGATATTTAATAAAATAAAATCTACAAAAAATAGTACGCAAATTTGGTAAAAATTGATACATATACACAAACTATTAAGCAAGACAAATTGACAGACGGGATGGGAAGTTATCAGTGTGGGTCGCATTCCAGCCTCTTTTTATTTTTTAGAAATTATAAAAATATTTATGACGTGAACAAATTATTAAGAGTCTATTTTTAAAGCAGTTTTTAAATTAAAAAAAAAAAAACAATTTGAATTTAAACATTTAAAAGATTTTTAATTCTTAAAACAGAAACGAGTTTTAAAATATGAAATAAATTTTCGAAAATTTTTTTTTTGAAAACAATGAAACCCTAAAAACAAAAATTTTCAAAGCAAAAAATATTAGATTAAAAAAAAAATAATTTGTTGGTCTATAAAATGTTTCAAACCTTTACTTTCAAGGGCTTACCAATTTTAACTTTTATCAAAACGATTACATAATTAGTTTTCTAAATAAATTTCAATTGATCGGATACCTAAGGTCACAAAGATGATAACAATAAAATCCTAGATTTAAAATAATTGTTTAAATTATCATCTGCTGCCTATTACAATGCAATTCAAAACTATGTGCCAAAAAATTTATAATTTAGTTGGATTCTTTATTTCACGGAACTTTTTTAAGTGACATTTATGGTGTATATAAGGACAAAACAATTTAAATCACGTTTGAGAGAATCGCTAATGAATATTTTTAAATAGAATTTTCACATGATCTTAAACTATTTCATCAAAAATTTGAGAATTTATCTAAAAAAAAGGACATACATAGTTATAAAATTATAATAGGAAAAATGAATTAGAACGTGTAAATTATTACAAACATAAATTTCCTAAAAAAAAAGATTCCAATTAACGCTCAAAATTTCATTTTTCTAACTAAAATTGTTTTTATTTAGTTAAATAAATTAAATGTCATTCTATACCTATTTTTATACATCCACGAAAAAATAATAACAATTCTCAAATACGGTCACTTTTTCAAAAATTATAAAAAATGGTTTATTTTATTTCTTTTGTTTTACTATTATACAATTCACTAGAAATGATGGACAAACTGTCTCTATGAAACGATTTACTATATAAATAGATACATATATGTTTGCATCCTCATATGTAATGTATATAAATAATAGGAAACAATTCTATTTGTCACTAATACTATATTTTACCATTAACAACATAGACAAAAAATGAAAGCCTTCTTGTGACAACTTCCATTTAGTCATTCTTAACTTGTCACAGTACATTACTCATCGTCATCACATATCACTCTTGAAAAACATCATTTCCTTAAATTTTACTGAACACAATTTTCAAGATACTATAAACCAAAATAGGAAAAGTAAAAACTACTACTCTCTACCATCGATCACTTTAACACTAACATCTTACTTCCGATATATAAAACAAAATAAAAATAAAATAAACAAGAGCAAAATATACTATAATGTCCTCTTGTAGCAATACACTACTATACATGGAGTATTTTTTGTATATAGTTTAAGTGTCCTTTCACTTCATTCATTCTTTTGAACAACTTTGAAAGAAAAATATGTACATAACATGCATCATTTGCATTTGTTGTTGTTGTTTTGTTGTTTCACAAAAATAAAATTCAAGACACAAATTGATGCAGAAATAAGAACCCTTTAATGTAGCAACTCCTTCACTTCAAAAAGAAGAAGTACAATATCACTAAAAAGATACTACGTCGTCCTCGTCGTCTTCGTGTCGTCATAGTCATCGTATAAAATCTAGTTGATTCATCGGGTATCCTTCAAGCAACACAAATCCATTTCCATTGAATCAAATTGTCCGATTTTTTCTTCATCTATTTTTATTGCAATGATAAATTTCTCACATATGAGTTGAATGTTCGTTACAAATGATAGAAAAGATTCTGACTATAAAAAAAAATAAATAAATGGACTTCTCAGTATACGATATTGTTGGTATTATTCCAAGTAAATCATCCATATCTATTTTAAAAATATTGAGTCCTTGCATACAGAATTCGTATTAATTTAATGTAATGTTTTCTTTAAGGATGAATCTTTTGTTAGTTCATTGAATTTTTAAAAATCAAAGCAAAGCTGTTGTAAAAAGTAGAAATAATAACTTAATGGTAATTGATCCTTTTCCATTACAATTACAAGTATTTTTAATTGTAAAATATACGTTTTACTTGCTTGGAATTGTAATTGATAAAAGCATTTACTAATTACATTTAATTGAAAATTGTATGTGGTTTGTTTAAGTTGTTGAGGGAAAGCACTTTTAGATTATCTACACTAATATTATAAAGAGGAAAGATTTGTATTTTTGTATGTAACGAATAAACTCAAAAAGTACTGGACCGATTTTAGTAATTCTTTTTTCATTAGAAAGCTACATTATCACTGAGTAACATAGGCTATATTTAGAACTAGATTACTATAGAGATCCTTAGAAATTCCTTTTAAAACCAATCGAAGGTGTAAAAAAATTAGCCATAAAATGTCTTTCATTGCATACGCTGCAAAGAGTATCATTGATAGGAAAAAAAAGTGTTTTCTAATATAGTGATTCATGGTCGTTTTAATTAGCATGCTTATAACTTAAATATCTGTACCTATTTATGTCTACATTTACATTTCAAAGTTATTGAACTGAGTTTGAAGATTTTAATTACAAGTGCATAATTTTTTTTTTATCATTTCTTTCCAACTCTGGGAAAAAGTCATAACAGTTATTGATAAAAAGATTATATAGATTTAGAAAACCATGACGGATTTTATGGAAAAATGCTACTTCATCAATTTAAAACAGTCTCAAAAACGCTGTCAGTGAATTAAGGTGGAATTCGGCTTATGGCCTAGAGGTACGCTGTAAACCTTAAAAGAAAAATTATATCAAAATGCTACCAATAATTTTATTATTAAGGTGACTTTGGAAAATGGTCCTTTTTGAAATATAATATTACCTTTTAAATGAAATTAAAATAACAATAAAATTCTATAGTTTCCGCTGCTTTGAAATAAATTGTTTCGATGAATGGGGTTGTTTACATTTGATTTATTTGAAATTAGACTGGAATGTTGTATTAGTTAAGGTATGTAAATTTTGAAAAAATTTTAAGCTTATTAAATACAAAAAATTACTTATTTTAAATAAAATGTATATTCAAATCTCTCTAGAAAAACATAATAATTTACCGACGACCGTTCAATAAGAAAGCAAGAGGTTATTTACCAGATTAGAAGAATTTTACCATTTGCATCATCATGCTCAATTCAAGACAGCCAATTGGAAATATAGATTTACCTTTTCACTATCAGTTACACATATAAAACCACGTGAATAAAAGTGGTTCACTTAGGCGTATACGCACTTTTCTTATTTTCTTGAATTTTTCTTTTTTCTTTTCTAACAATTGGAAGTTAAAATAACTGAACTGGTAAACTATATAAAGGAATGCAAATGTTTTTCTTAAAAACCAGATTTTTTATTTTATTCAATGGATATCTCAATTTGGGTCATCTTTACATGTTAAATTACAAAACAAACTAAAGTATTGAAAACTATTCAATTGGTTTGCCTTATCAACCAGAAAACAAACTTTCTCAGATAAAAAAGTATAAAAATTTACGAACTTAGCCAAAGAATAACCCTTCTTGTATGTAAAATATTTGAAACATTTTATCAGAAGCCTTTCGATGACTTATTTTCTTTACAAAATAATAAAACTTTTCAATTGATCTTGTTTAAGATTGGATAGATATAAGTTCATGGGTATTATCTTAATTTGTTTTTTTGTTTTTTTTTTTTTTATTTTATACATGATGTCCTTTTTTTATATTTTGAAAGAACAAAACTGGGGAGTCATTCCGTAATTTTCAAAACGATAATCGTCAAAACGATTATCATTAACGATATCGTCAATAATTTGCTTCACGTAACTTTATCGCTATCGTCTCGTCAATCGTTTTAAGTAGTAGATCGTTCAGTATATTTCAAATACTATTAAACTATGACTGAAATGTCAAAAAGAACTCAACGAAAGAAAATGCTTGTTCAATAACTTGAAAATGTTATTAAACTTGGTTTTTCTATATGGAAAATTTTGAAAATTTGCAAAAAATGTATTGTTAGTAAACATGGCAACTATTTTGTGATGTTTATTGTTATTGTTACTTTTTGTGTTTTCATTTGCTGCCGTCGACGATAAAACTATAATATCAAAATGTTTTGTTTGTCTGATATTTTTGTAAATTAATAATTCTAATAATTATAATTTAGTGTATTCAAAAGTCAGTAACAGAAAATCAGCTGCAATATTAAACCCAACTCTGTCCAAGGGAAGGAAGATGACTTCATTTTATATACAGGGGACACAAATATTTGTTGTTTCCAAAACTACTTTGGATTAGTGCTTTGTGCAAGGGCGATACTAAAAGCGATGCCTTTCCAACATACCAATGTTCCTCCGCCCCCAAAGTTTCAATGGTTAATGGCATGAATGCAGAACGACAACCGTCTGACAAATTTATTGTTTCCAATATCATCATTATCATCATTATCCTCTTTTGCAATTCCAAGACTTTGAACAAAACTACAATCATTTTATATATTTACCAACAATTAAGAAAGATTACTTATGTACATACATAGGTGTTAGATGTTTTGTATATATAAAAAATGCTTACATATGGGTTAGAATAGGTAGAAGGTCCGATAAATGTCTTAATTTTCTTCGTAACCGTATTATTTGTATTTTTTGAGTTTTTATTTTATTTTGTAACAAAACTAAACTTCGCCGAAACATTTTTGCTTCAATTTGTTTTGGTTATCAATGGCAATTAATAGCAGACGATAGCTACTTAGCTATCGTGCAAACGCTATCGTTTTGACGATATCACTTTGACGATTATCGTCTTACGTGAAGTGAGACTATCGTCGAAACGATATCGTTTTACGATAATCGTTTTACGTGAAGTGAGACTATCGTCGAAACGATATCGTCTGACGATAATCGTTTTACGGAATGACCCCCCTGTATTCTTAATCAGAATTTTTATCTCATCAAATGAAAAGCAACAATACGCAAAAAGAAAAATTATCAAATGAAAATAAAAAAAAAATGGTAAGTTTACTTTAAACTTTTGTCATCATCATCATCATTATCATTGTCGTAGTTGTCTGAACTGAATGCTCATTTTTCCAGAACGAAAGAAAATTCTGATGAGGATGACATCGCCTTCGTCTTTTTTTACTTTTTGTACCGTGTCCATATCCGTATCTGTATCCGTATCCCATTGCACTTAAGCACTTTTTCTTTCTTCTTATATTCATTCGTTCATTCATTTTATTTGCTTAATCAAATGGAATGCGGATTGCAGAAAGTTATTGTCGAAATTTTGATAAATGTATGATGATGACAAAGTGTGTGTACTGTGTGGGACGGATGGCGGATTTTCCTATTTCACAGACAGAAAGTTTCTATATCAACTTTTTCTTTTGAGAATAACTCAGGGAATTATCATAGAGCTTTTCAAGGATTTGGCGAGATTTTATATGCCGTGTTTTTTTTTTGTTTTTTTTTGGTGCTTGTTTATTTTTGGCACATAAATTATTACCACTTGCATTTGCATTGAGAATGTAATAAATTTATCATCGTAGGAAGGTATAATCACATTAAAAATATGGCTACTTCTGTGGACTGCGTATTTGTCTAATAACTATTTTTGATGGAGGAGGAAAAACTTTTTCCTCCACGACAGAGCTTATAAACTTTTAGTTATAATTCCAAATGTTATTATAATTTCTATCTCAATCTAGTTTTGTAGTATCAATGGTACAAACCAGGACGTGTGAGGTATTCGCTTCTATAAGGACTCATTATGGCACCTACACATCATTTAGAAAGAATACCTTTCCAATATATGATTCCTATAAACAGAGAAAACCAGAACTTTGTTCAGATTTATATTTACTGCTTGAAGGTAATCATTGCTAAGTTGAAGAACTTAAGTCCAGTGACGATGATGCTTAAAATCCGAACGTAGGTATATTCTTTCATTAACTGGCACTATTCGTATGCTAACATTTACCTAAATTTAAGAGTTGGGGTCAAAATACTGTATGGATCATAATACTGTATTTGAAATGCTGTATCTCAAAATACTGTATTTTAAAATACTATGTATGCATAAAATACTGCATAATCAAAATGCTGTATCTCAAAATTCTATATTTCAAAATTATGTATTTCAAATTCTTGTTAATAAGGCTGAAAAATAAAAATCGTTTAGATAGTGTAAAAAAGTGCTAACTTGTATGCATAAGAAACAGCTTACAAATTTACTATTTAAAGGCATACTACTTTATCTTAAAAGTAATTATAAGTTTGTTTTATACGCACAATGATTTCTAAAGCTGGCAAACATTAAAAACATAATCGATCAAAAATATGAAATTTTCTGTTTTGCCGCAATGGAACAATTTGTATTGTATTCAAAGTTTAAAACTGCTTTTATATAATCTAGAACTTTTTTTCAAATTTCCAACACTAAGATGTTTTTTTTTTGTTGTTGTGGATTTAACAAAAGTTTAAACTTTTATTTCTCTGAAGTCAAGAATATTCATATTTTTATTTCTGAGAAATATTATTTAATTTATGTTCACCACTGAAACGGAAGAAGAACTAAGTTGAATTAACGTTCACTTAAAATTCTTTGAAAAAAAAGAATGCTCTTTTAGTTTTTCCAACAGATTAATTGTTCTCCGGTGCATCCATTATCCATTAAATCAACAGTTTTTTTTTTGATCGGCTCTTCATTATTAAGTAGGATAGTAATTTATTTTTGTAATAGAAATTGATTAGGTATGGTACTACGAAGACTGCAAAAAGATTAATGAGTGTTTTTATAATGTTCAAGGAAGTGAACATTATAAGATAAAAAGGTGATGAGTTTATTAGAATTAATTTCTTGAATGTTAATTAGCATTGAAGGTGTCCTAATGTAGTGGTAAATTTTTAATTTTTACTTTCACTTTAATTTTTAGTTTTACTCCTAACGTAATATTTTTACTTGCGACATATAGGAACTATATGGCAAGTTTTGCATTCGTGCAAAATTTTGTCTGTCTGTCCACGCTCCTACAGCCTAAACCATTGGGTCGATTGAGTTCAAACTTGAAAGTTAAGGTTTTGAGCAGATTCGCGTTAGGCGTTTTTTTCATTTTTTTTTTAAGATCAAAAGTAACAGTGGCCCCCATACAATTTTTTTGGTCAAAAAACGATAATTCGAATTTTCTCAAAAACAAACCGATAGATTTTTTTTTAATTTTCTCTAAAATTTTATTTTTTAACTTGGCTTCTTTTAATAAGAAAAACATATTTTTGTATTGCTCAGGAAAGGTACCGCTCATAGAACCGTTATTTTGTTTTTTAATTTTCTCAGCAATTTATGCACTGATTTCAATAATTTTTTTTGTGAATAAGCTCTTATATTGCTTTAACAATACTTGATTATCAAAAGTGCAATTTTTTTTTGTTTGGATTTTTAAAAAAATATTGAATTTTTTTTTTTTTTTAAATTCTATATCTCAAAAACGGGTTAATATTTTTTTACGAAATTCAAATGTAGAGCGTATATTTACAATCACTAAACAACTGCATACCAAAAATATTTTTAGAACAAAATTGAAAAATTTTATATATAAAAAAATATTTAAAAAAAAACCGCTCTAACGATTTTCGAAAAAAAAATTTTAAAAATCAAGAGCCTTTTTATTTATAAAATGGCATTTAAATTTTTGAAGAAAAACTTATTTTTCAGGTAAAATTTTGAATCTTAAATTAGTTTTTTTTTTTAAATTATTTTAACTGTATTGAATGTAACCCCCTCCCAAAAAAATTGAAAAATGGAGGTTTTTTCGACAAATCAAATGGCATTTATATCTTTGAAGACAAACTTATTTTACATGTATATTTTTAAATCTTATATACATAGATAATTTTTTAAACAGACTCTTTGAATACAGGAGCAAGTTCGTGCGACCCAGTCGTGCATTTTATTTTTTTCTGAGACCGCCTAATGTTGAAATTCAAAATTTACGGATTTAGAAAGCCAATCTATGTTTCGAAACAGTTTAATTAATATAAATTTAAGCAACATTCAAAAAAAAAAAAGAAAAAACAGGCTAGAATGCAAATGATAGTTTTTGTAATAAACCAAATTGTCGCTAAGAGACCTTACAAAAATGTGCAGTCAAAAATATAAGTTTAATCTGTTTTTTTGTCGAGTTATTTGAGGTCAATGTGAAAGAATAAATTTAAAGTTTTTTAAGTTTAACTTTAGGTTAGGTTAGGTTGAGGGGCTGACAGTTGATGTCTTAACCGTCACACTTAGATCAATACAGATCCATATTGTGATACCCGTGAGTATTGATACTCAAGCTAATAAGAAAAACCTATGTGATCAGTTAGTCAAGCCATTTAGAGGCTTTGACGAAGTTAAGAATGTTAGTACCTGGCGTACTAGAGAGTTCTTTTAAATCAACAAAGAAAAGATTGCCAAGCAGTTTCTTCCTTTGATGGGAGAGTGCGGGACAGTGACACAGAAAGTGCGAAGTGTCTTCATGCACCTCCTCGTCACCGCATCCTCTGCATAGATCATCTGAACTGATTCTCATCTTTTTCATATGAAAACCTAACAGATTATGTCCGGTGATTATGCTTACGAGAGATCGGAGTGATCCCTTTTGTAGCTGAAGTTTAACTTTACTTTCGTAAAAAACGCTGTTAATAGGATTTTTTTGGAAGTGTACCAAATTTGGAAAGCAATATTTTGTATAAGGTAGAATAACCTTGAAGCCAACATTTATATCTTTGGCCTCTATTTAGAAAAGAAGATCGAACGTTCAAATGAAAGTGAACAATTTTTGAAATCAGTAATTTCGCGAATCCTATTTCAAAAGTTCAATCCAAAAGAAAGGTTTTTTTGGTGGAAAAAGAGATATTACTCTATTTGATCGTCGAAGTTTACCCATCTTTATTTTACACTCATATACGAGTTCTCAAACGTTTGGTTTACTTCTATTGTTTAAGCTTTAAGCTTTTCTTAATAGGGGCCTTTGTTGTCAGAAAATTATAGTCAAAAATTATTACTTGTTTGTGGTAAATTCAGCCTCATGACTTGGGCTAATACAAAATTCTACAGATCTAGGAGCTACAGAATACGGAGTATTGACAACGAATTCTATTCGCTGAATAGGCACTGGAGCAGTTGAAAAACTTTTCTTATTTTCTATAAAAATCAACATAAGCTGAGGTATATTTTAAGATGAATGGGTACGTGAAAAAAAAATTGTCCGACTTGAGAACTTACCAATTTTCATGAGATTCAATAGTTCAAAATTTTGCACGTTAATGTTAGGTTTTAGGAAGATATTTTGTGAAAAAGTCTTTTTTAGCTTGAGTTGGATGATGTGGATATAGGGACCCCAATGAATGTCGTTTCATGAGGGCGTTGCTACGTGCCATCTAATGTAACTTGGCCTACCTCATTAAAATGTCATATAATATCATTACAATATCTGGCTTCTTTTTCCAGTTGGTTTTTTCAAAGTCGCTTGTCTAAGTAAATAAGACCCAAATTTCAGCTGACTTTAAGGTTATGCCATTGGTCAACTCCATGTTTATTTATGAGTCAAAAACATGGAAAGTAAGACAATAACAAAACTGTTTCTTTTTTATGACAAGAATTGTTTTTTAGGATTTTTCAGTTTTTCGAAGGGAGGGTGCAGAAAAAAAAACTTTAAAATTGCTCGAACAGGGTTCAGACCTAGACCTTTCTAATGATAGCTGTACGCACTCACAATCACTTTACGGATACTTCACACATACTTTGTTTAATTAAATGTATAGATAGAGGATACGCGAAAATTCACAACCCCAAGATCGTTTCTTATGGTAAGTGCGAATAAAGAGTGTCAGATTCAGATACTTTGTTGGAATTTTTGACGACACATGTCATAATTTTCTACGTAACATTATGCTTTCTTAATATTACTAAGTATATCTGATGAATTATTCATATTTGTCGAAAACGAATATAATCAGTATGAACAGAAAGTTATTTATATCAACTCTATAGTTCTGTTTATTTCAATCTAAATTTGCAGCACTTCAAACCTATCACCTACAAACCTATCAGTAATGAAAGTACGAGGTACAAATTTGAAAACCTAATGCCAAAATTCAAACAACTAAATCTATTATACCACCTGGAATATTAATACATTTACTTTCTCTAATAGAATCTAATAGTTTATCCAACCTCCCCCAACTCCATCCCACCGTCCACAAACGAAAACGAAAACGTTTTCCACATGCTTTTAATTCTCAAATAGTTTAACTCACCTACAAAAGGCGCATAAATGTGCCACCATCATCTTAAGCAGGTGTGTACGGTATACCAGAATATATCCTATACAAACTTAAGGATAAAATGTCCCCATTATCCCTGCGAGTAATTGTGCCACATTAATAGATTCCATCTGGGAATTTCCTATATAAGCCGAAGTTAAAACAAAACCTCATCACACCTTTACCTCAGTATTCCATCCCCTCAAACCCTCAAAAAGTTTGGTATAGGTATAAACTTACATTTTGGCTGGTGCGGTGGATGTGGAAGTGGAAGTGGATACCCTTGAAAGTAAATTGTATAATCAATTGCTCTGGCAATTCTCGTCTTTCTTTTCATATCCGGCATATCCGGTACACAGTATACGTGTAATATTTCGCTGGCAAGAGAAGAAAGTAATTGAAACGCCAGCCACAATGAAAACGCGCTTTAAATCAAAAGCTTTATATTGCAATAACAACATCAGTTTCACCATCACCACCGCCACCGCCAAAAAACAAATAAATATTTAGGTAGGTAAGGTAGTTAGTTGGTTTATACAACAACAGAAATACAAAAACAACTTTAACATCTCAGGTTAAATGTACCTTAGAATCTGGGACATCTCATTCCTGATCCTGACAGCTGGCAGTAAACCGTCAACAGTGCGACTTTTATACAGCAAACAACAAAAACGAAAACACCAACACGCTAACGCGTGTGAAATTTAATGTTGCATGTTTCCCTCGTGGAATACGTGATTATGTTCAGAAATGTCTTTTGCGCGTTCTTGAGTTCTTCGGAAGGAATTTCCATCAGTCACCGTTTTATATTGGCTTATTTCCGGAAATCAGGACGACGAAAAACAACACAACACAACATAGTACAAAAAAAATGGAAAGAGTCCTGTTCATGTTGTTGTTTTTGTAAATATAGGTACATAATTTGTTGCCTTATATTTTTGTTTGCTGTTTCTTATACTCAATAAAGGAATCATCGTGATGTTGTCCACTTCGATGATTTAACGCAAAAGAAGAAGATTCAAAGGAGTTTTGTTCATATAATGATGGTTGGTGTGTGGTATAAGTATAAGTATGTATGTAGGTTAGGTACCTATAAGAAAACCGTTAGAAGTAAGGACTTAAGGGATCCACATGTTGGAGTGGAGTATTATATAGTGTGTGTTGTGTATATAGTGTGTGTATTTTCAGGATCAACAAAGATACAAGTATGTTTCCTTTGAAAAGAATATATATGTATATACCTTAGTGGTTACATATCTGTACCTACATACATTTTGGGGACTCCAACGACAAGGATACGCGTTGGATATGCAAACAAAAAAAGTATGAAAAAGGATGTTCGACGCAAGGATCAAAATTCATAAAGCATTATTTAAATGCCAGAATATAAGGATTGTTCCTTGTTGGGTGATTTCTTAGGATTTTTTTGTTCTTCATCTGCGTTTTTCTCCTGCTCCCATATACACAAATATGTGTATGTAAGTGGATGAGGATGTTAAATAGGATTTATACGTCCTTGTTGTCTACGTTGTCGTCGTCGTCATACTTCTCGTCATAGTTCTTCTTATGCTGATGCTGATGCTGAGTGGCACATCTGGCTTTGTATAAATGTTTTTTTATTTTTTGTTATTCTTGAGCGTGTGTCGAAAAATGTAGGATACGAAAGCGAATTTGAATTTTTTGTAGAGATATTTCCTTTTTGGCATTAGACAAATTTCAGGGTTATCGCTTATAACATTTTTCCTTTTTTTTTAATTTTTTTTTCGTCCTCCCATGTGTGAATAATTTTCTTTTTTTTTACAACACAGTCATACAGTTTTTGCTATAGTTTATGACACAACAAATGCGCAATCCTCTTTTATGTTTGCATAGCATCCTTGTTATGTGATGGCAATTTTATCAAAGGCAATTCGGGGTAAGAGCAAAATCCTTTTGGTGGGATATGGAAACCATAGAGGTAATGGTGTTGCGTGTTTCCTCTTTAAATACATATCACAATATTATCCTGGAATTAATTTTTTTCTTGATTTTTTGTTTTGTTTTATAAATTGTTGCTAATAATTGGGTTTTTTGTTTTTATATTTTTTATTTAAATCTTCCTCCCCACTAAAATATGCTTTTGTCATTCATCCTCTTATGATGTGTGTGTGCCAAGGCTGAAATGAGCCATATCCTTATAGCATAGGTATGAAGGGAAAGCTTTGCTATTAGCACTTGCTCTATAATATTATGATATATGATGTGATTTTTTTGTTTGTATTTGTTTCCGTGTGAGTGTGTTTGTTTTTATGAGAGATTATTATTTGCATAGCATAGGGATAATAAATTGCATCCTGATTGCCAAATTGCTCCATGAAATAGGGGATATACTCGTACCTAGAGGTGGGTATATCGAGAGAAGTTTATGATTTTTAAGCTTCCAGGGATACATTGGTATAGACTATAGAGTATATAGTGGGAGAGTTCGTATTAAATGAAGTGTGTGAATTTTTAAGTAGTATGAGTGGGATTAGTACCACATTTTGATGGTAGATAGCTCTAGGGTATGAAGAATCACTTGTATATGAACTCTATAATAAAATTGCAACCAAAGTAGATTTAGGTAGGAAAGTGTGTTTTGTTGTAGGTATACCTATGAATGTCTAGTGTGTGGTCCATTTTATAGCTATAGATATGTGATGGAGAATCTTGAATGTGGTGAAGCATAAATAGAACAACACACAATAATTTCTGAGGGAGAGTTCAGCCAAAAACCAGAAGGTTAGTTATTTATGTCCTTGGAATAATTTTTGAAATATGAAAATAAATGTTCATTATAACTTAGAACACACCAACAATACAAACTGCTCTATTTAGGGATGTTGAAGGATTTTGTTTTACCTTACGTATTTTAAATTTTTTTAATTTAAGGAAATGTTATTATTAGCTTGAATTGTGATCATCCATATGATTTCTACATATAGATGCATAGAGGTCTTATGGTATTGTAAAATAAGGGAAATTACTGTATATACCATATTCCTATACATACAATCAAAGTAAATTATGGCAAGGAAAAGTGGGGAAATTTAAGGACCCTTATTGTGAAATTTTAAGAAACTTTAAGAGCTTATGATGCTTTCTTATTAATTAACATTAATATAAATATAAATATAAATATAAATATAAATATAAATATAAATATAAATATAAATATAACGATAAATATAAATATAAATATAAATATAAATATAAATATAAATATAATTATAAATATAAAAATAAATATAAATATAAATATAAATATAAATATAAATATAAATATAAATATAAATATAAATATAAATATAAATATAAATATAAATATAAATATAAATATAAATATAAATATAAATATGAATATGAATATAAATATAAACATAAACATAAACATAACCATAAACATAAACATAAATATAAATATGAATATAAATATAAATATAAATATAAATATAAATATAAATATAAATATAAATATAAAAATAAATATAAATATAAATATAAATATAAATATAAATATAAATATAAATATAAATATAAAAATAAATATAAATATAAAAATAAATATAAATATAAATACAAATATAAATATAAATATAAATATAAATATAAATATAAATATAAATATAAATATAAATATAAATATAAATATAAATATAAATATAAATATAAATATAAATATAAATATAAATATAAATATAAATATAAATATAAATATAAATATAAATATAAATATAAATATAAATAAAAATATAAATATAAATATAGATATAAAAATAAATATAAAAAAGAGGCTGGATTTTTATAAAAAAAAATACTGAATATCGAAAACAATATTTTCTGTGAAATAAAATAAGTTTGAATCCAATATTTGTAGTTTTTGAAAAGCTACTTGAGTCGAAAGTAAATTTTTACGAAGTTTTAGTATTGTTTTTATTTTTTGTAAAAAAAAACTGTCAATTTGATTTTTCTCAAAATTTTATCAAATGTTGAAAACAATCTTTCTTATAAGTTAAAACTAGTTAGAAGCCATTATCTCAAATCTTTGAAAAGATAATTGAGTCGAAAATCAATTTTTACCAACTTTTGTTAAATTTTTTTTAGGTTATTAATTTTTTTTACAAAAGCTGTCCATTCGATTTTTCTAAAAATTTTACCGAATGTTGAGAACAATATTTCTTATAAGTTAAAATTAGTTGGAAGCCATAATCTAAAATTTTCGAAAAGATATTTAAGTCGAAATTCAATTTTTACCATCTTTTATACATTTTTTTTAGGTTTTTATTTTTTGTAAAAAAAACTGTCAATTTAATTTTTCTCAACATTTTTCAGAATATTGAAAACAATATTCCTTATAAGATAAAATAAGTTTGAAGCCATAATCTGAAGTTTTTGAAAAGATATTTGAGTCGAAATTCAATTTTTACCAACTTTGAGTAATGTTTTTTTTTAGGTTTTTATTTTTTATAAAAAAACTGTCAATTCGATTTTTCTCAAAATTTTACCTGATATCAAAAACGTTATTCTTCGTTGCACAAAGTTATTTTGGAGATAAAACCAATTTTTATTCGTAAAATTTTCGAGATGAAAATTTTTTTTTTTCATTTTTTTTTTTATTTATAAAAAAAAACCGTTAATTGTATTTTTTTAAAAAAATATGATTGTTTTGTATAACGTTATAATTTAGAATATAAAATTTAATTCAAGTCTCTAGCGTCATTGGTTCGTGAGATATTTAAATTTAACCAAAATTTTCATATTTGTTTTAAACTGCTATAGTAAAAAAACCACCCACGCAATTTTCTTGGGAGCCCTTTCTGCATCTTTCTGCCTTATTATCTGTATAAAAAAATTTATTTGAAGTCGATATCTCTTCTGGTTCTTGAGCTATGGACAACTAAAAAAAACGTCGCGAACGTACAGACGTACGGACGTACGAACGTACGTACACACGCACGCACAGACATCTTTCTAAAAATCTTTAATTTCGACTCTAGGGAACTTGAAACGTCGTGAAATGTAAAAATTTTCAATTCGACAAATCGGACCCATTACAATAACTTCCTATGGGAAGCCAAAATAATAAATATAGGAATATGTAAATTGAATTCCTAAAAGTATTGCATCAAGTTTTTCATATTTTTGAGCAATCTTAAAATTGTAAACCTTATTTTTGTGAAAATCTTTTGAGTCCTTAGAAAACTAAGTAATTTTTCATAATTAATTTTCAAAAATAAAAACATACATTTCAATATTTTTTTTTGTAAAAAATTAAATTAAAATTACTGAAAAATTGATGTAGTGGCTTAAGTTGAAAGTTAAAGTTTATAGAGAGAATTTTGAGGCCTGATTTTTTGCTTTGATTTTAAAATTCCTTAAAACAATCAAAAACGGGGTTTTTAAGTCTAAGTTAAGACTAAAAATATATCTTATCAATAATTTCTTTTTTAGATAAAATTTAAATAATTTTAGTATCTTATTTTCTGGACATTTTCATAAGCTAAGAATCTATATGCAGTTTTTAGCAAAACGTCATAGTTTTGAAAATACGCTTTGGAGTTAGTTTTTAGTGCTGATATCGAATCCAAACTTTAATTTTAACTATTTCCTCAAGTTTTAAAAACACCAGTTTTGCCTCTCATAAATAGTTTGCCAGTTCCTTCTGAATTTTGTAAGACAAGTAAAATCAATGAAGATTTTTCGAATACAAATATTTCAAATGAGTATTAAAAACAGGGATTATAGATTTAGAAAATATATTCGCAATTTCATTGAAAAAAAACTGCTTCATAAATTTAAATGGCTTCAAAAAGCCCTATATAAGTGATGTCTTGAAATTTAAGAAGCAATATTTCAAAAACCTGAACCTGAAGTGATACATTAGTTTTAAAGTCGGATTTGAATTAATGTCATCAAAAACCATTGGAAAAGGGAAATTTTATACTTAGTAAGGAAACGTTGTCGATCAGTGTCAAGTCAACTTGCTTGATTTTGGTTAGAAAATTTAATAAAACACCTTCAAGTTATTGACTAAAATAAAAAAAAATCGTATTTCTAAATTATTTCATCGTGACTAAAGTAACAATTTAAGTATCAACATTTTGTCATGAAAAATCGATAAGTGTTAATTTTTTTACCAAATAAAAACTGATTTTATATAAAAATTTAACTAAATTTTTTGAATACTTTTAAAAATGAACATTTTATTCTTCTCTAAGTTTTCAAAAACTTGTATCTTCATTGCCTGAAATTTTAGTGGTATTTCAAGCTCAGTTTAAATATTAGCTTCTCTGTACTCTTTACATAATGTAGTTCGTGTACATTGGTTTGAGGTATATTGAAACATTTAATTCAAAAATACAATTTGAATTTTAATTCACAACGAAATTTTTGACAAATTTCGAAAGTAGAAAACCAAATTCTAAGTGTTTTAATTTAACAAAAACAGACTAACAAATTAAAATTTCAAAACAAAGTAAGATCGTGTGTTGTAACTAATAAACAATTTTTGTTTGTATTTATTATTACTCCCAAGGAAATAATCCCATGAGAACTATGAATAGATGTACAGGAAGATGTTACACATCAGGCCTTAAGTAAACTTTTAAATAAATCTCTTTTATGTTGTACGTATAAATATAGCTAAACGTATCTATAGTTTTCAAACCCCTGACTGAATGAAATGAAAAATAAAAAACAAAACAACAGCTATAACTACTACTACTGATCTTACACACTACTTATGGTCCCCATACAAATAACCCAAAGTATTCACCTGTACAATAAATATCTAACAAGATTACTTTGCATAGCTTTGAACCTATACCTTTCTTCCATAGAAAACAACGTGTGCATAAAGCAGCTCATATTGTTACCATCATAGGATGCAGAATCCCTCCTTTGAGATCAGACCTTATTTTACTCGGCAGCAAAGTACAAAGCCTTTTCTTTGTAGATACATAGATACACAACAAGGAGCAGGTCGGAGCAGATTGGTACATAGATAGATAGGTAGAAGGTGAGGTATGTACGTAGGTACCTACATATATGAATATGGAACAACCTAGAAAGCTTTTTGACTTCTTCTAACTTTGTACATACCTAAATAGCGTGTCCTTTGCAGGAGTTTTGATATTTTTTGTCTTCGTTTTGTTTTCGACAGTAAACGCATTGTTCTATATTACGTGTAGAAATTTCAAAATCAGCTCTTTTTGGTCTACAATTTTGCATACCTTCTCGTACATACTCGTATCTCGTGCCTGGATTGTGTGAGAAGAAATGCACTCTATTTTGTCATCGTCATTGTTGTTGTTGTTCTTGTTGTTTTTGTCGTCGTCGTCGTCGTGCCCTTGTTTGCATACAATGAAGTTATTAAAACCATGCAACAAGACAAAATTACCTCAGCAGCATTTCGTTTACTCCAGTTCTACCTCAACCTCCACCACCTCCTGACCTTTTTCCACTTTATCTTCTTTCAGAAAGATATCCTTATGATGCAAAAAGAAAACTCTTGTTTTGTACTTTTGGGTCCTTTGAAAAACAAAAAAGGGGGTGTAGACTGTAGAGTGTTTGTGTGTGTGTGTATGTGTATGTTTGAGGCTCAGACTTAAGGATTATCGCTGTATGAAGAGTAAAATCCTCAGTGCTTGCCCTTTGGCAAGGATATTGAATTCATGGCATGACATATTTGAAAAGGGATTTAATTTTGTTTTACTTATGCTCTCGTTGCTTCACCAAGTTACTTTTTGGATTTGCGTTTATGAAATCCTTGTGCAGAGTTTTTTTTCTGTTCTGTAAGGACATTCTAACACCTCTATACACAAAAGTTAAACTACGTTGTAAACACAGATGTTGAATGCTTTTGCCATGGAAATAAAAATCTTACACTTCAACGAGGACTTATTTTAAACGAATTGGATTTTATCTTGTAAATATCCTTTCTGTTTTTTTTTTTTTGTTTTTGTGTATGTTCTTTTTTTTATATTTTTTTGCTTACTATGTGTAATGAGAAGAACAACAGGATGTTGAAATCTGCTACGGAAATTCATTTGAATGGAATTATTTTTCTTCTGTTTTACAGAGGATAAGTTTTTTTTTTTTATTGAAATGAAGAAGTCTTTGTCAGGATTCTTATTTTTTTCTGTTTCAATATACAGGACGAATGGAAACTGCTTTTTTTTCATGAAGAGAAAAAAAAGGAAATGAAATAAATTATCGAGGGAAAAGTCCATCAAGGTTTTACGATATTTAATAGACAGTAATTCCATGTAATTATAAAAAGACTTCAAGAGGATATTAATATAGCAGATAATATTGTGTAATTAAAGGGAAAGGTAGACAGATAGAAGAAATACATTTGCAATATTTAATTCAATTGAAAATGTTGGAAAGGGAGAAGTTTTTAAAATTATGCAAAACTTCTATAAGACGCCTAATGAAGTCAACTACCATAATATCATTAATAAATAAGTTTTTTTTTTCGCAGTTCTTCCTTCTTCTTTGTATGTCCTTAGAAGTCATCTTTTGTTTTTCTTTTTTTCTTTTTAAAAGTTCCAAGAATAGAATTGGGGAAGGTGCAAGGTATATAAGATTTTTGATAAACTAAGTGACAATATTGTTACCTTGAAATGTAACTTAGTGACTTCTGGTATGTCAGACAGTAATTTAGAAGTTTTTCAATATCTTTTAAGTGGGTTTGACAAAAAATATGCTAGAAGTGTGACACAGAAAAATAAGGACACTTAAATTATGTGGTTCAAAAAATAAATAAAAAATGAGGCTAAAATGCGACCTACACTGATAACCTCCCATTGGTGCCTTTTAATTTTTTTTTTTTTTATAAAAGGTTTTATAAACATATATAAATGAGTGTTCGTTAACGCAAACGTTTCGGGAATTGTGCCCATTTTACAGTAGACGTGGTGGTCTTTCACAGTCGACTCTTCATCGTTTGGTGGCCAAATTTGAGACAACCGATTCAGTAAACAATCAGCCAACACCCGTACGTTCAAGGAACACAAGATCGGCCGAGAACATTGCCGCGGTCCGTGAAAATGAACAACAGATCCCGAGAGCATTTTTCGTCGGGACTTGGGCCTATATCCGTACAAGATCCAACTGACCCAGGAGCTTAAGATTCATGACCATAGATAACGCCGTTTATTCGCTGACTGGGCTTTAAATCGTTTGGAAGAGGACCAACATTTTGGCCGAAAAATCATCTTTAGTGACGAGGCGCATTTGTGGATAAATGGCTGTGTTAACAATCAAATTTGCCGTATATGGGACGACACTAACCCACGCGAGATTCATCAGGTGATAATGCATCCTCAAAAAGTTCCCGTTTGGTGTGGATTTTGGGCCGGCGGCGGCGTAATTAGTTGGTACTTTTTTGAAAACGACGTTAGTTAGACGGTCACCGTCAACAGCGAGCCCTACATAACAATGATAACTAATTTCTTAGGACCTTAATTGAACCATATGGACCTAGACCACATGTGGTTAAAGCAGGACAGTGCTACGTGCCACACAGCAAACGCCAGGATTGAAATTTTTATCATCTACCCGCCATTATTGAAAAAGCCTATATAATAAGCCAAAATGTCATTAAAGAAACTTTAAAACTGATGTTAAAACAATTTTTGCTTAATTGTTTTCAAGATATTTCAGTAGAACATTAAAATGTACCAATTCTTAGTAGTTTTCTTATAGACTTTAATTTTATATAAACAAATTGTCGATTAAATGTTTCTACAAATTAGAACTAGTGTCTTAAATGTAATTTTAGGTATTTTAATGTTTGCGCTTCAGCTCTTTTGTTTTTGTATACAAAAGGGAAATTTCGTTTTTTTTTTATTGACATACATAAATATTTTACTGAGTAATAATGTTCCAAAAAATAAAATTGAAATCTCACGAGACATCTTTCTAACAACGATGGGTTTAGATACTCGGTACCAATGATGTCTATAAGAACTTAAAGTATTTGGGTAGATGTATTTATTAATATATGCAAAAGGCAAACAACTAAACACTTTTATTTTATTTACATAATAAATTCAAATTCAGAAATTCTCTTATAACCATTCAATATATTCCAATTTTTTATTTTTTAAAGTCCTTAAAACACAATCAAATCATACACTAGCAAATAATATCTTTTGTTTAAAATATTTGAATAGAATTAAGAGATTAATATGCATAAATACAATATTGTTCCAAAAGTGAACAAATATTAATGGCACAAAATACACTTTTAAATGCCCTGTGGCATTAGACATAGCCTTTTGCTTTGTTTTATTCAAAGAAGTTGAAATTTCGTTTGTTTATTTTCGAAGGTTAAAGCTTTTTGGATGTATAGAAAAATCATACATACAAACATTCCCATTGTATTTTCTTTGAGTACTCTCTACTAAGAATTCTTAAGAATTTTCATAGATGGTAAAAGGATACTACATACGAAATAATCTATTATTTTCATTTAGAAAAAAAGTTCAACAATAGAAGAAAAAGATAATCATTATTTTGTTTCCTTTATGAAAAATTGTTTTAAAATCTCAAAAAGGAAGAAACAAAATATTGATCTCTTTCTCAAAACTATTATTATAAAAGTTGCTTGTCAAAAAAAACATAAACTAAAGGTGTTCCGTTCATAAAATTGACATCATAATGGAACTATTCTCTCGAGAACAATATAATGACTTTGAGATACACTTGCAAAAGAAAGAGTAGGTATTAAAACATGGGTAATCTAAATACTCGTAGCAAAGATAAAAAGAAAGGAATCTTTTGTTTTGTTTTTCTTTTTTTATTTTGATATGAAACTATGTATGGTTTATTATGGCTTTTACTAACACTCTTGAGATAAAAAATGTTTTGCAATCTTTAATTTAAAGTGTTATTTATGTCCTATAATGGTATTATTTGCAAACAAATGTTTTCGAAAAATTTTCTTTTCCAAAAATATGGGTACAAGGACATGTCTTTAAATCGCTCTAAAAATTTGTGCGAAATCATTTTTAAAACATAATGGCAAATCTTTATAATAAAACGAAATTCTTGGCTAAAACCAAACGACTAAAAAAACATCCTTTATTTGGATTCACAAATTCAAAAATAAAACAAGTTTTGTTTTGTATACAAACTATAACGTTCAACCTAACTCTGTATATCAATAGTTCTTAGAGACATCTGTGTGTTAGTTTGCGATGACTTCTTTCTACAGCACTATTTTAAAAACGGGTAGAGTTACCGATTTCCAAAAATTTTCGTTTTACCAAATTTAGTACGAAGTTGTGTAGAAAAGGCTTTAAAAATAAAATCAGCTGATATTTTGTTATAAAAGCCATTTTTGAAAAAAAAGTGAAAGATTTTGTTGAACAGAAATATTCCTCGAAATAAGAAGAATTTCACTTAGGGGCCGGTTATAGCTATCAGTAAAATCCAGGAAGAATGCGAAATGTTTTACTGATGAGCGTTTATAGCAATCAGTAAATTTACGTCATTAAATTAAATGTAACTTTGAGGCTTCGCGCCTCAGACAATTTTTTACTGTTGCTTTCATCAGTAAAATTTTTAATGATGTGATCAGAACAGCAAAAAATTGGAACACGAACAGTAAAACGAAATGGATTTTTTTTTGGCTTTTGGCAATCAGCTGTTCAGTAAAATGAAATTTCATCATTAAAATAATTAAAATGGATTTATAAATTAAATAAAACTTTAAATGCATTGTTTCTTTTTGAAAAAATACTTGAATATAGGATTCATCTTATTGCATCAATCTTTTGCTAGAAATAAATCTGTAACATGTGCAAAAACTAAAAACAAAATTTTTACTGATGGATTTTACTGATAGCTATATAACCGGCTCCTTAATACAAAATTGTTTGAAGCACGAATGGAAAGTTATCAGTGTAGACCCGATTACAGCTTCTTTTGTTGGCATAAACTTTAAAATCAATGAATTCGAAAAAACCCTTAAAATAATGTTAAAAATAAATTCAAGCTGGCCGCAACATTAAGTTGTTTCACCTCCTTTCAAAATAAAGGGATCCCACGAAAATGATGTGTAAATAATCTTCATTACATTGAAAAACTTTTTAAAAATATTCAGTGGATTTTTATATCGCTTACTAATTTATCATACATCTATTTAGTGCTTATAAAAATGACATTTGTATATTTTTTATTCCAAAAATATGAAGTACTAATAACCTGCTTTATTACTTCAAAACAAACTTTATGAATCAATCAATCAAAAAAACTTTCTGAGTCCTTCCAACATGTTGAACTTTTATGGCAAATCAGTAGTCACACATAAAATGTCTAAAGAAGTACTAAGTTCTTAAATAACCTTTAAATTTCTTCAATAATATCCACATACTTATATTATGAAAAATTTCATAACCAACACAAACAATAATTAGATGTTTCATTTATTTTTTTTAAATATCCCAAATGTGGAGGTGGTAAGAATAAGGAGATCAGAAAATTTAATTTTTTTTGTTGACTTTTCTCCATCCTAAAGAAAATCCATAGTGACATAAAAAGAGAACAAACAAAATCCTTCAGCTGTCTGTGGCAGTCAATTATTATCCTGGCAAAGTAATTCTCCCATACCATTACCCAAGGTATACCTATGTAGATTTTTAAATTTGATCTCAATTCTACCCCAAAAAAAAGAATATTTTTTGACATACTCCCAGAGGTTTTCTATTTTTTTTTCGTTTCTTTTGTTGCTAGCTCCAAAGTATGCATAACTAGAATGACTACCGCACCTTAATGTTAATATACGAAAAATGTAAGGAATAACCAAAAAATGTGAAAGCTGATGGTGCAGGACTTTCCACCCGCAGGATAAAGTTCAAAAATATGTGAATCTCACCACATAAATTTACATAATATAAGGTACCATCTAAACGTATACGAGTATACTGCAATATGATAACGTCGACACCGACAACGACAGAGTGAACGACGACGCTTACGCTTACGCTTATACGCTGACCAGACTATACCAAAGGACATTAGGGTATTATTTTGTCATATGATTAACTTAGAGAAGTTATCGCAAAATTTATCTTTATCCATATCATTTAGATGAGGTTAAATGTGTGTGTGTATGTAGTGCATGTGTGAAAATAGTTGTTAGCTAAGGTATACACATACTTCAATGACAGAAGCAGTCAGTAGCAGCAGCTTTCTAAACAGCCAACCATTCGCCAGCGCTAGTATAGAGCACCAAGCTCATAAATTCACTTTTCCGATTAAAATTGCTGAGGTATGGGGTATTCATATGTATGCGTGTAGATTTTTGGGAAACGATGCAAAACAAAAAATTCTACGGACATATTCCCAGATTGAGAGTTGGTTTTGGTAAATGTCCGTCGTCGTCGTCGTCCACCGTTGTCCTGCTGAGTCCTTTAGCTCAAATATGGTATACACACCTATAAACACACAATATGTGAACGCAAAATCCATTTTTATTTGTGGTCACCTAATATGCGGTTTTGCAGGAAAGGAATTTTCATAAGTCCTGCTCTTGCCATATCGCTATAGTATATATTATAGAGTACCTACCTAAACTACCTTCGTCTATACCTACGTATACTATCATATACATATACCAAAAACCTACCACTGCCAACGGACCATCGGACATCAGGCATATCCGCTTCTGTATGATTATGCAGACCAATCTAGTGGCTGTTCAGTGTTCAGGTGGTGTTAAAGGATATCCGGGTGACCACATACATATACCTAAACTTATACATAGTGTGCCTTGTTGTTAATAACTGATGAATCGGAAGATACCATCACCACCGCACCACGATGATTGGATTTAGAGGTGATTATGGTTAACTAACTCGATATAACTACTTATATTGTGTGCTCAGCTGATTGAGAGGAGGAATTGGTTATAGGTTATATGTTATATAGGAGAGCTTAAGCTCTTGGGTCAAATATTTAATTATGGACAATTAATTGTTTAAATATACCTACCAAGAGGTATTGTTGTATGAGTTTAAATTTATTTTTGTTTGTTTTCAACATGGAAACATGACAAATCCCTTTTAAAGTAAGTGTATGTGGTAAATATTGTGGATTTATATTTGGATAAAATTAATTACTATGGGAGAAATAAAATTTAAAAAAACTATAAGATCCTAAAAAAGAAAAAAGTAGAAAATTCAAGTTCCTCAAAATACTTCTTAAAGGCCTCCAAAAAAATTTCAATACAAAATTCAGCGATGAACAATAATTAAAAACGATGAGAGTTGGAAAGAAGATGTGGGGCTACATTGGTCTTAAATTCCTAAATACTCGTATTAAAACACAGGAAGAAACAGACTCGTTAAGCATTCTACATTCGGATAGTACGGCTTAAGAACGAATATCTGTAGTTGAATTCGAGGGTATACTGATGAGGATTCCTGAAGGTGCAAGTATTACACTTGAATTGCTTAAGAAGATTATATTTCCCCTGAAAGTCCGCTTTCGAAGAAAAGCGATGTGAATTAAAAAAACGAATGTATAAAGAGTACTATCGTCAACGAAGCAGGCAAGCGGATTAGAAGTTTCAGACAGATCATTTATACAAATAAGAGAGAATATTGGAGACAAGACAGAGCCTTGTGGCATACCAGCGCAATTATTTTGTAGGTGAAAGGCTTTGAAGCCATTAAAAACGTCTGGTATTGTACGGTCCAAAATGTGATTTCTTGTTCAACGAAAGAGGGATTCCATCAAAACTGAAGTCAAGCATTAATAACAAAGTCTGAGGCCAAACTCTATCGAATGCCATAAATATTTGTTGAAATATTGACTTTATATAAATTTTCTGTTACAGATTATAACATCGAGATGTACAGAAAGAAAATTTAATGGTTTTTCATTTTATCAATTTATAACGAAATTTGGATAGTCATAAAAATTAAGTATTACTTTACAATAAAGTTACAAATTTAATGATATAAAAATAAAACATAAAAAAGAGGCTGGGATGCGACCCACACTGATAACTTCCCATCCCGTCTGTCGATTTGTCTTGCTTAAAAGTTTGTCTATACATATGTATCAATTTTTACCAAATTTGAATACTATTTTTTTTTAGATTTTATTTTTTTATGAAAAAACGGACAGTTGGATTTTTATAAAAAAATTACTGAATATCGAAAACAATATTTTCTGTGAAATAAAATTGCAAATTGAAAAATAAATTGAAATTGAAAAGCTATTTGAATCAAAAGTAAATTCTTACCAAGTTTTAGTATTGTTTCTTTTTAGGTTTTTATTTTTAGTAAAAAAAACTGTCAATTCGATTTTTCTCCAAATTTTATCGAATGTTGAAAACAATATTCGTTATAAGATAAAATCAGTTTGAAGCCAATGTCTCAAATTTTTGAAAAGTTATTTACGTCGAAAAACAATTTTTACCAACTTTTATTAATTTTTTTCTTTAGATTTTTATTTTTTGTAAAAAACTGTCAATTCGATTTTTTTTCAAAATTTGTCCTAACGTTGAAAACAATATTTCTTATAAGTTAAAATTAATTAGAAGCCGTTATCTAAAATTTTTGAAAAGATATTTGAGTCGAAAGTCAATTTTTACCAACTTTTGTTAAATTTTTTTTCGGTTTTTAACTGTTTGTAAAAAAAACTGTCACTTCGATTTTTTTCAAAATTTTACTGAATGTTGACAACAATATTTTTTGAAAGATAAAAGTAAATTAAAGCCAATATCTCAAAGTTTTGAAAAGATACATATATGAGTCGAAAATCAATTGTTACCAACTTTTATACATTTTTTTTAGGTTTTTATTTTTTGTAAAAAAACTGTCAATTCGATTTTTCTAAACATTTTTCAGAATGTTGAAAACAATATTTTTTATAAGTAAAAACTAGTAAGAAGCCTAGTTTGAGTTGAAAATAAATTTTTAAAAACTTTTTTTTGTTAAAAAGTGTAAATTCGATTTTTTTTCAAAATTGTACTCAATGTTGACAACAATATTTTTTTAAAAGATAAAAGTAGTTTAAAGCCTATATCTCAATGTTTTGAAAAGATATTTGAGACGAAAATCAATTTTTCCAACTTTCATTAATTTTTTTTAGGTTTTTATTTTTTGTAAAAAAACTGTCAATTAGATTTTCTCAAAATTTTATCAGATGTCAAAAACATTATTCTTCGTTGCACAAAATTGTTTTAAAAATGAAATCATATTTTAGTTGTACAATTTTCGAGGTGACAAATTTTTTTTTCAGCTTTTTTGATTTATAAAAAAAATCGTTACCTAATTGATTTTTTTTCCAAAAATATACTTATTTTGTATCACGCTACAATATATAATATAAAATTTAATTCAAGTCTCTAGCGTCAATGGTTTATTAGATATTTAGGGTTAACCAAAATTTTTACCTTTTTTAAAATGCTATGATAAAAAAAAACACCCACGCAATTTTCTTGAGAGCCCTTTCTGCATCTTTCTGCATTATTATCTGTATAACAAAATTTATTGCAAGTCGATGTCTCTTCTGGTTCTTGGGCTATGGACAACGAAAAAAACGTCGCGAACGTACGGACGTACGTACACACGCACGCACTGACATCTTTCTAAAAATCTTTTATTTCGACTCTAGGGACCTTGAAACATCGAGAAATGTCAGAATTTTCAATTTGACAAATCCGAACCATTACAATAACTTCCTATGGGAAGTTAATTTAAAAAAACTCCTCAACATTTTTAAAAGCAAAATTGTGATTTTTTTGATAAGTAGTAATTACTTTGAGAAAAATTCGACTGACAATTTATTTAAGAAAAATTACCCAAAATAACAAAAAGTTGGTAAAAACTGCTTTAACTCAAATAGTTTTAGAATTAATTAGAATACCTAAATCAACTGATAGATTTCTTCGACTGATAGAAATAAACTACTAAATTAATCGTCTCGAATATCTTGACAAAATAAAACTTGAATGTCAATACATATTTCTAAAAAAATTTTAAATGTCCAATTGGCTTCTTAAAGATACCTATCAGTCACACATTTAAAAGAAATTATCAGTATAAGTTTCATCCTATCCTTATTTTCCTTTATATGCCATTGCCGGTATTTAATATGAGTCTTCTGGCGTTGTTTTTGAAAAATATGCACACTAAAAGTCCAAAACAACGCTATTTAAGGTTTCAATATTTCAATTTATTAAACCTTAAATTGTGTGGTTTTTAGGAAATATTATTACATAAATAGAACCAATTGAAATTAAAGTTTTTCCAAATTATATTTTTAGAAAAAAAATTCTAGCACAGGTCCCTAACACCCTAACATATTTATAGGTGTACCAAATTCTTGAGTATATATAAATGTAAGTACTCAAATAATACATTGAATCAATAAACTTAAATCCAATATTTTTGTCTTGAAGCACACCACACAATTTCATGTATTTATGTATGTAGGTATGTTTCTATGTAAGTTTACCAAATAATAATAATAATTCAATTCGATTCAATTCAATTCAAATACGAAAATCTTTAATTTCATCAAATAACACGTTTCTGATATCGAACAACAATATTATATACGAGTATTTGTCATCTCAACTCAACGCAACGTATATAGCGGTCACATTTATCTGTAGGTGCCTATGTGTTCTATTTTAACCACATAGAATATTCCAAGCTATTAGAAATGGTTTCTCTTCGAATCCTTGTCGTATCCCTGTCGTCCTTGTCGTCGTTTTCGTCGTCATTGATCGTTGTCAAAGTTTCATACCAAAATCAATAAAACAAAGCAAGTACCAATAAGTACACAACAAATACAAAACCTATAGGTTTACGCAGGATAATGGTTATTATCATGAAACAAACTTGTACATACTATGATTATTTATATGTGTATTTGTCAAAGACGCAAAATGGCATCAAACGGAACGGACCATACCGGACATATCAATAATGTCATTTTCAAGAATTTCCTTCAAATAACATCTCCTTACCACCACCGCACTCTCATTGTCTTTCTTTATTAATGTATATTATATGGATGATTGAGGATTCATTGCTTCTATAGATTGTTTAAGAAAAGAAAGAATAAAAAAAGGACGAAATGGAACGTTGACAACTTATACGAAGGACGACATCAGGATGACAAAACGACGATGCCGACGACGACAACGACGGCGGTGAAGATGAAGATGTGACAGAATCTTTTAATCCACATTGTGGATATCTTCAAATTGCTACGATTTGATATTAAATATATTATTTAACAAATACACACGCATAACATCACATAATATCAGTAAAGTTCATAAATGTAAGTATGGATGTATGTATGGATCGACAATTTTATCGTGGGAGTAGGTATGACTACATTCAAATGTTTACTGAACGTGGGTATTCCAAATTGATTGTGGATATTGACTTCGGCGGCAAATGCGGCGGCGGCATTGATATTTATTGAAGATACAAGACATTTGATTAAAAATAAAGAAAAAACAAAAGACAAAGAACTGAAACACCAATTAAAATGCAAAGTCAATGACCAGAATTGTGTAGTAAAAACAGACTTGCTTTTTTAAGTAAGGGCAGATTTTGAACGGATAAGATTTATCAAATTTAAAATGTTCCTTTTTAAAGCTCTTTTTAAGAAGAAAATCGCGAACCAAGAACACCGAGAGTAATGCGAACCTTAAAACCCTAAAATTTTGCAAGCTTCGTTAAGTCACATGTCGTTTTTTTAAATGTATTCCAAGTGTATTCAAGGATGAGAGGATTTAAAAGGATATGCTAATGGTTTTGGTATAGATTGTTATAAATTTATAATGAGTGAAATAAATTAAGTTTGGTATAGAATTTCACATTCGTTAAGTACGGCTAAAGAAAGAATCTTTGTACTTCTGGTTTTGGTATAGATTGTTAAAAATTTATAATAAGTGAAACAAATTAAGTTTGGTATAGAATTTTACATTCGTTAAGTACGGCTTAAGAAAAAATCTTTGTTCTTCTGTACTGAAATCACACTAAATGAAATAATGAGCATTGCAGCCTAGAGTTGTTATGTAGATATGGCTTAGAACTCACACTAGAAAAAAAGGATCCTCATTCATTCAACTATTTAGCTGTGTTGACAAGTGAAAGGCTATTTTTGTTGGATATACAAAAAATACGAACAATAATATAACTTACATTGATAACTTTCCTTAAAAATTTACAAAATTAAATTATTGGAATTGAGATAAACTAAATTTACATTTAAGGCACTTTGAAAAGTGTGGAATCAAAAAAATCAAGTGTAAACATTTTCTGAAAGTCCTATCTGCACATTTGGAAGATCCATATCTTTGCTGATCTTTTTGAGATATGGTGGTTGAAGAATGGTATTTCGAACTTGTTAGCAAATCATTAAAGCTTGAGGGACAACTTATCAAATTTGACATAAATGTAGGAAAAATTACTAATTAGTAAAATTTCACTTTAAAGAACTGAAAGGTTTTTGGTAGACGAATCCCAGAATCGGGGAGGGACAAGTTTCTCCTTCAGCCGCTTATGATCAGCCAAAAACCGTTTAAGACAAAAGACATTATAACCTACAAACATTGTAATGTTAAGTTTTTTTTTTATTATAAACTATTACTTATCAAACTACTGTTTTGTGAGGATTGTAAAAACATTCATACGCAATAATACTTACATTTGAAAATTTTCTGTGGATACTTTATAACACTAAAATGTTGGTATTTCAATATTTTTTTCGTTGTAACTTTGATATCGATATTCTCGTTTATAGCATGAATCATAGAATATTCTAAAATCAAACCCAAAATCGAAGTCTGTTCGAATTGAAATGAATTTCCAAATTTGTGGTTTGTAACCACGTTTCCAGTTTTGCTATGATATATTATACATACAATTTACTCTAAGAAATATCCTTTTACCTTAATTTTACCCAAACTTTAATCATATCATATAGAAATACAGGTATACAGGAAAGCAACATCATCCTGCTGTCATTGGACTTTCTATACCTGTACGCAAACATTTACATCTATATATTAATAGTATCCCGATATAAATTTTAGTTTTGTATCCTATGGTAACTAACTGATATTGTGGTTTTATGAACATCTTTTTCGAAACAATAGAAACCATTTTAAACTTCGACATCTTTTGGTAGAATGATTTCACAGACAAATTACTAAACTAAATCATTTTTGGTTTTTGGTGACTAACGATTTCGTTACTAAGATAAAATTATTTAAATGTATCTTTTATATTTGAATTGCATAAAATGGTTTTAAGAGTTTTTTTTTGTGTGTATTGGACTTATATAGAAAAATAAGTGAAATTTGGTCAAAAAACAAGAATCTTGAAATGGATAAAAGAGAACAGAAATCATTTAAAAATGGTTCTTAGATCATTTAATAAACAAATCAGAAAACCATACAAGTCTGATATGAATGTGTATGAAATTGAGTGTGTCGAAAAAAAAAACCACACACTGAGAAAATCATTTCAATGATATTTTAAAATATACTATATAGAGTTGAAATTTGTCTATTTTGGTACACTTTTATACAAATTTCCTGCTGACAAAATTTGAATATGAAATGAAAGGAGAAAACACATTTTAAAGGGAACTCAAGAAAGAGATAAAGTGGTTACATGGGTAGTTTTCAATATTTTTGGATGTTTTTGAAAACTAAACAGAAGTTGAGAATTTGACTTGAGATTGTTTTTCTAGACCCGTGGTGTGATGGTTAGTGCATCTATCATACCAGAAGTCTAGGGTTGAATCCCTGCCTGTGCCACTTAAAGATATTTACGGGTACTGCCTCTTTCGAGGGATTGACAAGTCTTCCATGAAAAGTGCATGAAAAGTGCTTTCTCAAAATAAGCCGTTCGGATTCGGCTTAAAACTGAAGGTCCTTTTGGGCAAAATTATAAGATTAAAAAAAATATACCAAAAAATTAAGAACAATTGATATTTGTATATAAACTAAAGAAAAACTTAAACTTAAAACTTAGTGTTTTGCAATAAAGCCAATTTAAAAAAAAAAACTATTCTTGATTCAAAAAATATCTAATTTAAAAAATTGAACAAGAAAACAATGAATAAGAACATTGAATAAAAACCATTTTTGTACACACTAAACATGATGTTTTCCAAATTCCAATATTGTTGGTAGAAAACTGTGATAGTTTTGGCGTTAGATGCGGTGAATTAATGAATTAGATTGAATGTTTCGGCTTCCGGAAATTACGATAGAATAACTTACACCATTTTTTACTAGAACTCAAAATTCATAATTCTGATTACACTGATTTATCAAGTTTTAATGTAAGAGACGATTTGAGGATGTGGGCAGTAATTTGAAATGTTTCTAAATTGTTTTCAATAATATATTTGATAATATGTGTATTTAAGCAAAGGCAGATTTAAGTCTAGACCTCTTTCCAACAATTTGGAAGAAAACAGTCAGAATTCTAGGTTTTTTAACTCACATTCTTTGAAAATATATCAAAAGTGGAAAGAACGTTAAAAATGTCATATCCTCTTTAACTGTTTTTTATAAGGACATAGATTTTTTGGTAAACATTTGTAAGTTTCAAAAATCCTTTAAAAAAAGTAACCTCAAAATCACTGACAAATTCTTTATTTGTTTATTGTAAATTCATAGAACCAACATTTTGAATTATGAAATTAAGTGTCTAAGGCTTTAAAACATAAGATATATGTATATGGGTCTGAATTTAAAATACAAATCGTGATGTTCTATCTTTCAGACCTTTAAGAAATTATTGTTTAACATTTTTGTCAATTGATAAATCAGACGAAGATTTTCTTGAATATTTCCTTATTTTAAAATATGAAACCATAGATTTTAAAATTTGTATATTCTCGAAATTTGGGTCTTAACTGACAAACAAAAAACATATTTATGTATCTATGTACTTACACAATAACTGAAATTAAATAAGGTATCTCTTTTCATTAAACTTTCTCCATCCATTAAAACTTACATCCGAATAAAAAGGACGATTATAATAAATGTTTCATTACCTTGAAACCGTATATGTATAAATTTTCCAAAAACCTTCACATGCATAATCGCCCATTAAAAAAATATATGAAACAATAATAAAAATCTCATAAAATATATTTTTGCTTTTTTTTTTGTCTTGTTGTCTTGTTGTCTTGGTTTTATTTTTCATTTACCAAAATTTTTCAACAAAAGCTCTTCAATCATCCACCATCAAGTTACAATAAGCTACAACAGCACAGATTAAATGTATGTTTTTGTTTTTCTATATTTTTGTCTGCATTGTTTTAACATTACCTACCAAACCATGCCCTTCCATTATCCCTAACACATATGCGAATTAAAAACATTTACATGAACGACTTTTGGTTTGAGATATATGTATGTATGTATGTACCGAAACGTTACTGTATGTAGTACATATAGATATAAGCAAAGCATGTTAGTCGTTATAGTTCCCTCAAGCTCGAGGTTTTTATGTCATGGCTGAAAAACATAGAACTCTCACGATGTCACAAGGATATGACAACGATGACGACGAGGACCCTGACGACGACGACTACGACGACTGCGACGATAACGACGATGTATGATATTACTTTCCCTCTGAAGAAATCACAGGATCTAAAATATCACTGATGCTGCCGCCATCAGAGTGCAGTGTTAAGTTAAATATTCAGATATGTCCTTCATTCTTACAATTTCCTTCACAAACATACACTACACATACAGTTTACATACATATATACATTTATATATTTGTACTGTTTCAAATGTATATCTCGCCGCCATCATCATCATCACCATCATCACCGTCCTAGTCCTACAGTGTTTCAGTTGTATATGGTAAAGTCGGCACCGTGTCTCACTCATCTTCTCAACTATAAACATTAGATTCATCAGAGATTCTATATGTAGAAAATTTATATGTACACATACATATATCAAATGTATGTATATAAATCTTTAAATCTACTTTCTCCCTGTTGATACTTTTAAAATGATTTGTCACACAAAAAGCAAAGGAAATTATTTTGCTTTTGAATTTCCTCTGGAACTACTAAAACCGCCAACATCATCAGCAGCAGCTTCATATACCATCGGCTATAGTATCCTCATGGAGTGTTGTTGTATTTGTAAGACATCATCCAACATCATTTATATGATACGATATAGAATATTCTGCTTCAAATGTCATTCTCATTAGAAATTAAAAAATATATACAAATACATTGTAAGAGAGGGGGGGGAGGGGAGAAGCGGGTGGAGGAAAAAAAAAAGAAAAATTTAATTAAATGTTTTCAAGTCGTTGCGCTAGCACTAGCATCATCACTGATGGTGGAAAGTCGCAAATGAAAATGGAAAACTAATCTTATTTGGTTACAAAGGATCTGGCGATGCGCGTAATTCTTTTTCCCCTCTTTCCTGATTTTTTACTTGCGATATACATATTTATTCTGAAGGTATATGTATGTATATGTATATCAACTATAGGGCAAGGTTTGAATTCTTTAAAAAACAGAAAGAAGAAAAATCGAACACGAGATTTCAATCAGAATTAACATTATGACGATAGGGAATGGGAAACAAGTTGGTCTCACAATTCTTCTGTCTAACTTTGAAGCTTAAACTACAGCCCTTTAACCACTAAAGCGATTTGACTGAAATGCAAAAGACTTTAGGTTTTTATTCCTCAGGAAAGTTGAAAATAATTTTTAAATGAATAAAATTGACACTTACTAAATGTAGCTTTTTTTTTATTTGCAGACCCTGAATAAACTTAACATGTATAAAATTGAAACCTAGTGCAAGCTTTGAGAAAATGGGGAGAAAAATAAGACATTGACACATTGGTCTTAAAGTTTTCAATATCAAAATGGAAGGGGAAAAGAAAGAATTGAGCAAAGCATTCTACGTTCTCCATGTGCGGTTAAAAAAATATTCTCTATACTTGATAGTACGTCCAACATTGAGCTTAAGGGTATAAACTGATGGAAGTGCGAGTATTACGCGACTGAATCGTTTGAAGGGGGGGGGGAGGTGAATGCAACTGGTTAATTCGATAGATTAAAATATATTAAAAATATAAGTATAACAAGTCGCGAAATGTTGCTGCGGTGTTCGAGTGATGTAAGACTGAGGTTCAAGGTATATCACTTATCATTTTCAAAGCCCTTTTTTAGTTTCTAACCAAAAGTCTTAATATGCAAGTTATATTCAAATTTTTGACGAATGAAGGCTTTAATTACATCAAGATCAGAAGGGGTGAAAAATGTTTCCCACCATCAAAGAAAGAGTGAGTTACGCTGTAAAGACAGGAGATAACCTTGATATTTTGAATTAAATTCTACATGGTTAATAAATTCTCCATTGGAAAATGCTTTTTAGATCTTCTTCTAGAATTTATTGAGCTTATCAATACCGATGATGCTAAATACCCGAATGACAAAGATATGAATCTAGAAACGAATATGAAAAGCTTAAAGTACTTTCGTAAGCGAAACATTGGAAAGATAAGAAATCGCTTATGAAAATAAGAAAAAGAATCGGAGACAAAACGGAGCCCTGAGGAACATCAGCATTTATTGCATGAATCTTAGATTTGAACCCATACAATACAAACTTATATTAAACGGTTTTAAAAGTAGTTTCTAATTCAATAAAGAAGAAATCAATAAAAATAGCAGATGCCATGCTCGATAGAGGCTTTCGAAATATCAAGTACAATAATCTGACTTTCTCAAAAACGATGAAGAGATTTGTTCTACTGTTTGGTTAGACAAAAATTGATAGTAGCTATTATTGGTTTGTGAGATATTTCAGATCAACCAAAATGTTGGCTTGTTTTAAATTGCTGCTGTAAGAAACGACTTTTTAAAAAAAACTTTCTGTACATGTTGATGTAATTATTTGTACCTGGAATGTTTGTATGTGCAAATGCATAAATAGATATTTAAAGTGGAGAAATGTCAACATTTTCAATTCGAAAAAAATATAATATTAATTACTGAACTGAAAACTCTTAGAACATTTCAATGTTTTTTTTTTTTCAAAATCTTCACTTATGAAAATGTGAAAGTATTTGTTTGACTTATTTCAAGTTATGAATTTCTATCTTCTTAATGAAACTATGCATATATCTTTAAGACTATAACTTTTATTATTTAATGCATATTACAATATGTTCTCAAGTAACCACAAACATATCAAATTTTGTTTTTGAAATATTAATTCATAAACCATCAAAATTGTATGAAAAGGAATACTAACATTTTCTATGCAAATAATATATTTTACTGTCATCGCATGTTAATCAAAATTATTACAAAAAGTCTAATCAAATAAATGCATTGTTAAATACCTCAACATACATAAGTAGTACCTACATAACATAAGTAAACTAAGTTCTAAAAGATAAATTAGATATAATAATGGTTTTTGAACATTTCATAATTCTACACTATCTACAACAACAACAACAAAACTACTACTGTCTGTCGTTTTATGGTTTTCCACACACATTTATGCTGTAAATTGTAACACGTTGTGTCAGTAACAATATGGTTTAGAAACTATATGTGGTACATTTCCGGTCTCAAGGATGAGAAATAAACACACATACTGATAGTATAGAGTACGCCTAGACAAAAATGATTTTGAAATTTATAATGCACATTTTAAATGTATTTCTCTTTGATTATATTTTATTATATTCATTTAATTTAATTAATAATATTTACTCTGAGTACGAGTACTATATTGTTAGATTGACAATTCAAATAAGAGAATTCCAAAGAAAATATCCTAGAAATACAATTTCAAATCGTCCCCACAAATAACTACCTTAAATAATTTTGTATTCAAAACGAATCCAGAACATAATATCCACATAATTTACTTTTTTGTATGGCATGACTTTGTAAGCGTTTTTTTATAATGTCCTTGCCACGACAAGGTCCTTGGGGGATCGATTAAGTTAGGTAGCATGACAACTTAACATAACACAGCTTTTGACAGGACCAGAAATTACCAAATAATTGCTATTAAAATTTCGTGAAAAACACAAATATTCTCACTTAATAATTCCCAGGAAAAAACAATAAAAATTAATAATTTTGTTTGCAGGTAAACTGCGGCGTATGTGGAACATTTTTTTTTTGTAAATATTGATTGGGAAAGAGATGATTTTTTTTGGAATAAATTAATTTTGTGTAATTGATTTTTTTTTTGTATTTTTTTATTGAAATTATGATCGACTGAGGCATAATGCTTTATACAAAATCTGGTAGAATATTGTACATTCCACAATTAAGCATTTATGCCTGGTGTTTTTCGATAAAAGACAAACAAAAATGGTTTAAATCAGTAAAAAAAAATAAGATTTATGGAAGAATGTATTTATCTACAAAATCGGTTGAAGTTATTTTCGATACAAAAATGGGAAAAATAAGGCATAGAAATTTAATTGTTAAAACATTTTTAAGGACAAGGTCAATAACAATCCTACACAATCATTTTAGGACCTTAAAGATGGAATTCGTACAGATATTAAGGACAAACAGACACAAATGTGTGAATTGGTCAGAAAAAATTTCATAAAAAGGATATGATGCTGCAACCATATTATATAATTTTTCATTGTTAAATTCGTACCTTCCTCTTAATACAGTTAAAAAAAAACATACATTTATGATTCTTAAAAAAAAAACTCGTATTTAAATGTCAAAATGAAACTTCTTGCTGGAAAATTTGTTATCATAGAGTTTTCTTTGTGAAATGGACAAAATTCTTTATTTTTCATATCTAAAACAATACGCCCTCAGCCCATACATACAATTATCATAAATACTTCATCCTCTTTGTATTCTTCCCTATTGATTGGTAAGTCTGAACATTTTAGTCCTTGAGCAAAACAAAAAAAAAAAACATTGTAAGAAAATTGAAAAACATTTTTCAAGGACCGTTTAGAATTCTTTTAAAAATATTTTCACATTCAAGGACTTCTAAAATATATTTGTAGACTCTTTTTCTGCTCTTCTGCTCTCTTGAAAAATAATTTGCACTAAATTATACTCTTAAAAAGAAACCTATTAAGAAGATAATACTTTCATCTCCACTATAGGTATTATAATAGTAGGTAAGATATCAGAGTTCATTAATTAATTAATTAATTAAATCCTATTTTTCTTATGAATTTTGAAATCTTCATTAGGTAAGTTAGAGATAATAATGTTTATTTGTTTTAATAATTAAATTTTACCGTTTAAAATTGAATATAAAGCCAATTAAAAAAATTATATATTTGCATCTAGAGGAAGGTATATAAAATCTTTTCTTTATTTTCACGTCATCTTATATTTTCTGTAGCGAAAAAATTTTAGTTTTTACCTCAACAAACAACAAGAATTCACCGAGCTAAAAAGTCTCACGTGCAAAAAAAAAACAAACAACAGACGAAGATGTCCTTAAAAGATATTTGCTTGAATTTTCATAAAAGTTCTTTTTGAGGTACAAAAAAAATACAATAAACTTTCTTATTCTTTTTCATACCAGTTTCAGATGGGGAGGGGGAAGGGGGGAATGTTCAGGATAAGAAGGAGTGAAATTTGGTTTTTACTTGTAGTTGGCTGTCGCTGCTTCTGCTACCGCTCTTACGTTTCACCAATATAATGGTGGCATGGTGTTGGTACCTATGCCTTTTTAATCTACTTTGCATTTATGTAGAGGTTAGGTATGTAAGTATGTATGTATGTGTGCGTGAAGCTGTAGTATAATAATTTTGAATGCGCCTCAAGGATGCACACAATTTTAAAGATGAAACCTTAAGAATTTTGTTGAAAGTTTGGCAAGAGAAAACGCTAAGTTATACATATTCCATCTTTCTGCTATATATACTTCAGCTAGCGTTAGGCGTTCGAAGCGGGGCCACGCGGCGCTATATGAAAATCAAGCACTGCGGAAGTTTTTTTTTTTTATTTTGATGGAATGCAGTATTTTGCTGAGAACACGTTAATTTAATTAAGGTTTTTTATTTTCTTGGCAAAACATTCATTCTGATGCCACCGATATGCAAATCTAGATTTGAAGTGGAATTTAGTTTCCCTGGTAGGAAACTTTATTTATTTATTTATTTATTTGTATTTTTTATTTGCTTCTGAGAAACACGTCAAATCGATGTTTCCGCATTTACAAAAAAAAAAGAAAATAAGTTTAAAGTAGGTAGTACATATTTGCACACACAAAGACCATTTTCAAACTAAGAAACTTCTTGGAAAGTTTAACGATAAAGCTGACAGAAAAGTGTTTAACCTCTTTTTTTTTTGTCGTTTTCTGTAAACATACAAATTGCGTTAAAATGAATACCCATTGAGTTCAGGGCCGCATTGTATTGATATACTTTAAGAATTGGGTTGGGATTGGGAGTAACTATACTTTGTATGAGTGGTTGAAACTTTATGTGCGGAACTCTGTGATTGAGTACTTATAATAATATTATGGTTGTTGTGATGGAAATAAAAATCAATATTAAAATAAATCAAAAAGTTCGTAGAGAATTGTACTAGTTTTTAATGTTGGCATTAAAGTAGGTATTTCTACAAAACTTGCAATTTTTGAGAGCACGATACTTGTTTAGACTCGTTGAAGTACTAATTTTTCAAAAATAAAAATATTTGTTAGTCCTAAAAACTATTTTTCAGCGAATTCGAATTAATGGACAAAGTGGTTCAGTACTTAAATTTAGTTACGAAAAATATTGTACTAAGGTTTTATTACTTAAAAATCGAGTGTGATCAAAAATCGTTGATAGTTTTCCGTTTGTATCAAATAATTCTAGAATATGTTTTATTATTTTTCAAACATTGTTAAATTTACCTAAAAGTGTAAGATTTCAAAATCTTAGAATTGCTCAAAAAAAAAATTATTGGTATCGAAACTGTATCCAAATATTTAAACCTATGTATGAACAAAGCTTAAAACTATTTATTTTTTTTGAGAATTTTGGAACACTAAATTTTAGATTTATATATTTTTGAAAAAATGGAACGCAATATTTTGGATGGTAATTGTTGATGATTTAAATTTTTAAACTTTTTTTAATCCAATACTTAAGATTTGTATAAATAATTTTGGAACACACATTTTTTATTATTCTCATCTATTTTATTTTTATATCAAAATAATTTTATAAATCAAAATTTTTTCAATAATTTCTAAGATTTTGAATAATTTTTTGACACATAAATATGGATTGGTAGCAGAACACGAACTTATTTTGGGGCACAAAGTTACTTCAAGTACGAAAAAATTGGTAGTTGAATAACAATAACACTTTGACTAGAAAAAACGTTCATGACGCATGGCAAAAAAGTACTAAAATTTCCGTTTACAAAATTTAAGATTTGTCTACATAATTTTGAACACAAAATGCATTATATCTATAGTTTTTGAGTATTCTCTGAACGTTTCCTCGAAGAGTGGAAAAAGAGAATAGTTGTCAATAGTTGAAAACCTAATGAAGTTTTTGCCTGCAGTCACCAAAATAGTAGCGAAGATATTATTAGAAAATTTGAGAGAACACCTCGAAGCAACATTCGACGCTAAACAAGCATGATTCCGCACTGGGTCCTCCTGCATTGATCACATCAACACCTTGCATTATCGTCATCAAATAGTGTGTTTAATATCAATCACCAGTTCACCTGCTGTTCATCGATTTTGAAAAGGCTTTGACAGCGTCAACAAAAGTTTATCTGGCTTGCTTTGCGGAGGAAGGGGTATCGCGAATAAGGTCATCTCGACTAATAAGGCATCTTATGATGGTCCTAAATATTACTAATTACACGGATGTAAGTTATCAGAGGAGTTTGAAGTCCAAAGTGGAGTCAGGCAGGGTTGCATACTGTCACCAATTGTATTCATATTGGTGATTAGTGATGTGCTCTGGACGGCCTTTACAGGATACAGAGGAATAAGATGAACTCTGATAACATACCTAAAACATCTTGATTATGTAGACGATGTATGCTGGATCTCCATCAAATGGAAATGTATGGATAATGGATCTCCATCAAATGGTAACAAAGGTGGAGAAAGAAGCATACAATTTGGGGCTGAAAATCAACACGGGAAAAACTAAGATGCTCAGTCTCGGAATCTAACACTCATCCTCTATAGTTAACATTTTGCAGCAACTAGTACAAAAATTAGAGAGTTTTCAGTATCCTGGAAGTATGGTCTCTACTGAAGGTGGAACCGAAAAAGATAACGCTAGTCGTATCAGGAAATCTAAAGCTGCGTTTGGGGGAACAATTCTCTTTCAGCTTGATGACAAACCTACGACTGCTCCGGTGTCGAAAAATCTCACGGGTTCTCTGACCTAATATAGGTCAGATAGGATTACGGACCAGGAGCCCATTGATATCATTTTGCGAAGTTCAAAGTTGCAGTGGATTGGACACGAGTTTGAAATGGTAATGACTGCATTGCAGAACAGGCAATGCAGTGGAATCAACTCACTGAAGAAGGCAGAGAGTCTTTAGACCAAAAAGAACAGTCGTGGATCAATCTTCAACATTGGGGAGGACCTGGAGAAATCTGAAACACATCGCTGGAAACCGCACACGATGCCGTCTAGGAGTAGTTGGGACCCTATGTCCTACTAGGGAACTCCCACGGACTTTATAGGTCTAAGGACCTTAGTAAGTAGTTCTGATATAGAAAAATGATTTTAGCATCAGGATTTGATGTCTACATATTTTTAAAGCACAAAATTTTAAGTTTTTGAAACACTAATGCGTACATTTATTTGTATTATTGAGTTTTTTCAAAAAATTGTAGTTTTACGGCAAAATTTTAAAGGGGTTTTGAGTTTAAAGTTTTACATATTTGATTTAAATGTCAATCAGTTTTTAGAAGTGTTTGAATAATAATAATTTTATTGGCATTTAAATCAAACTCCTGAAAAATTCAAAACGGGTTTTATGGTAAAATTAGTTTTGAAAAATAATACATATATTATAGTTTTTATTGAATTTAGGAGAAAAAGTAACGTTTCAATGGATTTTTTTTCTTCAGAATTTTAAAATTAAAGTAATAATTTTTTGGAAATCACGTCAAGAAGTAACTTGTTAGGTTTTTGTTATTATAGAATATTTAAATTCTAGTATTCATAATATTATACAGAAAATAATCGTTTTATTTGTAATTTATTTGTGTTATAAAAAAGTGGGACATTATTTCACTTTTCATTTCTCACTTTATGTTAAAGAAATGATTTCTTCAAACCAAAAAATTATGAATACTTCTCTCATAAGGATCATGTATACCTACTTTTGGAAACATCTCCGGCATTTAGATGTCAGAATGGTAATAATTTTAAAGACAACAACTTTTCAAGTTTCTATATCAAATCTTCCTATTTTTGAAATACGAATAGTAACATGTGTTGGGGGTCAAACTGACTTCCATGTAGACATGGGCATTGGGCAAAGCTATATGCTTGTCTATAGTCTGGAAGGAAGAAGCACTTACTTGCACCTCCTCGCGGTGGCCCCTGGGCACAAGTAAGAAAAATCAGTGTAGTTCAATGATGAGTGATACTGTTCAATTAATTATAATTGAAAAAGGCACAGCTGAGAAGTGCACTGATTAAATTCTCTACTTGTGAGCGAACGCAAGAAGTGATAGTTCCTTTCTAAGATTAAAAATCTTAAGATCGATGGTAACGAGGGACCGTCGTCGTCCTGCGTCATGGGTTCTGAGGTTGACTTACTGATAAGAATTATAACAATTCAAAAAAATCAGTAAATATACAAATCGAATTACTATAAGTCGTCGGTATTTCATATACCATTGCACATATGGTAAAACGACATATGTTACAGCCCCATGGTTAATGCCATGAACATATATGGGATGGCCTCCTTATGTGAGAGTATCGTGGTGGCTGTGGTTTATCCTATATGCATAGGGTTTTGGTTCTTCACACCGTAGGAAAATCAAAATTTAGATAGACAAAACCAAGACCAAAGGTTAATAAATTGGTGCATTTGTTAAGTCTTGGTAGCTTAGAAAGAGGAACTCACTCGAAACATTTCGCCAAAGAAGAGAAGAGAAGAGGGTAAATCTTGTGAAATACTTTTAGCGAATTTCAAAAATTAAGCGACAAAGCAATGCAAGGGGCAGCAAGTTTAAAAGCTTGCCAACAAATAAGGGCTAACCGCCAGGTATTGTTGTTTTGAACGATTATCTTATATACTGTAACATGTGTCACTTTTGTTTCTGATTTAAATGTTTCATGTTTTTGGTTATTGATTCAAAGATTTTTGAGACTTAGTAACATTTACAAAATAATAATTAAAAATTCACTAACGATCGTCAGAAAACTCTTATTCCTTATTACTGATTGGTAAACATTTTGTACAAAATACGATTTTCAAAACTTTGGAAAAATGATTGTCGAAATAACACGTAACATTCTTTCTTTCTTACGTTCAAAATATTTTGGCCATTTTGTTTTCTGTGACAAAATTGAGTTAAATCAATTTAAAAAAAGAACAATCCAGCCCTGTTTGATTCTTAATTCAATTTCTCCACATGTGTGACATTAACACTTTACTGTGAAAAGTTGTTGAAAGTTTTAAAAGCTTACACATATTCAAGTTAAAAATGAAAAATTATGAAAAAAGTATCTACAAACTTTTTTCTGCCTTTGTTTCTAGATATGTATGTATTTATGTATTTGTATGAACTTACCTGAATTTGGTTGTCCATTGCTATTTGGTCGGGCAGATGGTGCTCCATCACGTGCTTCTACTTCTAAAGCATAAGCGCCTTTCTTCTCTCTGTCGAATACGGTTTTAGTGAAAATTTCACCACTCTGCAAATTAATCTCGAAGAATTCCTTTCCTTCGTTACGTGGCGAATCAACAATGTAGTAGTAAACCTGTTGTGGTAACAAACAAAGAAGTAAAAGAAGAATAAGAATAAGGAAAAAAACGGAAATAATGTCATGGATGAACGAATTAAACAAAATCAAAGAAATTACGAAAAAACCCGGAATAGCCCGAATAGAAAAGGAAAAAAAGGATTAGAAAACTATATTCGAATGTATATATGTATGTCCGCTTCAATTCATTCCCATTGAATGCATTAAGACTTTCTTTTAGTCTATCCGACTCCTATTTTATACTTACATCCGTCACCCCTTATATTTACCCCCTATAAAATGGATCAACAAAGTTTTATACTTTCTTATCTAGCAACGGAATGGTTCGGCGGCAGCGCTGAAGGCGGCGGCGCGGCGGTGTGTTGGTAGAGCGAGGTAGCTGAAAGAGCACGTATTTGGCGGGTGGCAGCATCAGTATGGCGTGTCTCACTTTCTATTATAGGGAAAATTTTAGTTGGCAGGATAATGCTGTGCGGTTTAAGTTTCCTTTGCTTTTCGTATTCTTTATTTTCGTTTCAACGAAGCGTGAGCAATGGAGATCCTAATTAGCTTGGAGGTCCTTTTTTGCGCCTCTCAACTTGCACTGGGTATATATAAATATCTTTTTCTCTAGCTAGCTAGCAACCTATACCTACCTACCAATCTTCAACTTCAACATTCAACACTCTCCATCACGAGTTCTTTTTTTTTTGTTTTTCTTTATATTGGTGGCGGTAGTGGTGTGGTGGTAGTGGACAAGGAAAGAAGTAGAGTATAGTACTTTCTTTCCCTTCAGTCTTATGATCCTTTGAAATAAGGAAGGATTAAGTTTGAAAACTAGTTAAGCTTACACACTTTGGTTTTTTTTTTTTTGTATTTTTGGTTAGCTATGAAACGAATGCTGCTATGGCATCCTGAATCCTAGATCCTAGACCATTCGACTATGCCACACAATCACTGAAGTTGTAGTTACAGTCGTTTGCAGATTATAATTATTGCGCTGTGGCCCCTTTTTTTGTTTTGTTTTCTCATTCTATTTCTTCCAATTTACCATGATTATTATGCTGATGGAGGAAGCTTTTTCTCTAGGGACTGATTTTTTTTTTAAGTCTTTGCTTATATAGTCTGGGAGTTAGTGTCAGATCATTTAACTCTGACTTGTCTTTTTTTTATTTTTGATGAGGTAGGTCTCTAGAGTCTAATTTGCACAGACTGCTTGAAATCTTTGGCCGTGGAAAACAACTTATATTGAATTTTATTTTTATTAGTATCTCATTTAACTTGGGTTTTTCTTGGAAACGACTTAATTTAAGCTGAAATGCTTGAAAATTCAGACTTCGGGAGCAAAGACCTTAAAAATTCAGGTTAACATTTTTGTTTGACAACATTTAGTCAAACAAATTATTTTTTTTTTATTTAAAAACTTAAATATTTAAATCTACTTCTACCCTACAACTTTATCAACTTAGACTATATTCTTCTCAGTATTTTTATAATTTTAAATATATTCAATTCTAATTATTTGAAGAGGAATTTTAAGCATTTAAATGCTTTATTTTTTTAATCATTATATTTTTTTGTATTTTTGGTCTTAAATAGAAAAAGGTAAAATCCTTTGTTTTAAGTATAGATATATGTTTATTTTTATCCTTGTTTTTAATCTAAAGTGGTTTACAAAAATGAGTTGAAAGAAAGAATTAATATCTTTACAATAAAAAAACATTCAAATACGAGTAATAAAAATAATTTGAAAAAAAAATGAATCCTCAAGGGAAAGGACACTCTATGTAGACAAGTCTGATTTTTATAGTTATTATATTTTTGATCCTACAAAAGCTTAACATAGAAGTGGAAGCAATTAAGTACAATTAAATTTTAATTCAAATTAATAATATATCCTATTTTTTTCATTAAATTTATTCATTTTGAAATTTAAAATAAAAAAAAACTCTGAGTACCTATATTGAAAATGTTAAAGCTTGAGTTATAAAAATTTAAAAATTCCAAAAAAAAAGAATCAGGTTTTTCAATTCCAAAAATTTGCGGTAATTGCGAGTTGCAATTAAAATAACAATAAAAAATTGATTTAATTAAAAACTTTTTACGCAATTTAATCCTTACCGAAAAATATGGACAATTGCTATAAGGTTCATGGTGAAATCAAATTTTTATTTGAAATGATACTCAATGAATGATCCCTCGATATTTTCTTTTTGGAAATTTGATTTGGATATTTTTTCACAGGAAATTTATTTCGAGGAATTCGAGATAACAGAAGAATTTTCGAGAGAATGACATTTTTCTTGAGGAGGGATTTGTAATACGCATTACTAGTGGAAAATTCAGAGAAAAAAAAAAGTTTTGAATCTCAAAAATATTCCATACAAATTTTAGGTCTAATACTCTTTCATAGCTCGCAAGTATGAAATATCCTGTTTGGACCCCAAATAAAGTTTAATCAAAATGAGATCTTTAAATGTTATAACCATAATAACTCAAGAGCCAACAATATACATTTATTGAGTGCTTTTGAATATATGTACGATGACGTAGGACATTTTTTGAGAATTAAAAATAAGACCATTTCGTAGTCAAGAAAATAGTTTTTTTCTCATAAGAACTTTATTTTGTTAGGTATTTTTTTTTTCAAAATTCATAGGCGGTTTTGCATAAAACCATATCACCCAAATTTAAAATGTTGTAGGCCCCATACATACCTCACTGTTAATACGCGTCTCATAGTCTAACCACCCAAAATCATTTGGACGTTGTGACATTTCTAAATTTGAACGTTACGACATTGAAAGTTATTTTGGGTGATATGACTTTTTATTTGGGCTTTGTGACGTTTTATTTTTGGGGTTTATGTAATTTTATGATTTGGGTTTATATAATCCATAAGAAACGATAGAAATCTTAGCTGTAAGCGTAATTGTCAATATAAATGTCTCAAAGCCCAACCATTATGTCATAGAAGCCAAATTCAAAATTAAAAAATCTGTTGGTCAAAATAACACGTTCTTTTATTTAAAATTTATTTGGTCTATTTGGATTTTGTGACCAATTTTGGGTTTTATGACATTTAAGGATTTAGGTGTTATGGTTTTGAGTGAAAAGACCAAACGAGATAGAGAGAAGAAGAGTTTCCACTAAGCCACCACTCTAGAAGGCAGTGAAGGAATTCCCGAAATAGAATCAACGTTGGCGTCTACAATTCCAGTAAGCCTGTAAGGAACGATTATGCCGGCTCTCGCAGGAGTCATGGTTTTGAGTGAAAAGACCAAACGAGATAGAGAGAAGAAGAGTTTAAACTAAGCCACCACTCTAGAAGGCAGTGAAGGAATTCCCGAAATAGAATCGACGTTTTCGTCTACAATTCCAGTAAGTCTGTAAGGAATGGTTATGCAGGCTCTCGCAGGAGTCTAAATCAAGGATGCTTCAGGTTGAAGGTTGTGCGTCAGAGTGACTTCTTGACCATACAAAGAATAAAACTATAAGATGCGAAGCACCAACAAGTTTCAAATACGGACGGATTTACGACTGGCTGAATTTGAGCGATGGCCTGTGTTATGTTCACCTTTAGGGCATCGGTCGATTGTTGTTTATTTGCATTGACCTGTGACTTCAAGAAACCCCAACAAGCAAAATTGCGCATATGCTGAAATGTTGCTTGTTAACACAGCCATTTCTCCAAAAATGAGCTTCGTCACTTAAGATAATTTTTTCGGCCAAAATTGGATCCTCTTTTAAACGATTCAAAGCCCAGTAAGCGAACAAACGGTGTTGTCTATGGTTTTGGATCAGTTGTATCTTGTACGGGTGTTAGGCTTAAGTCCCAAAGCAAAATTCGCCAAATTGAAGTCTGCGAAAGGCCGAGTTTTAGTGTACGGCGAGGAATAGACTGCCTCGGGTTCTGCTGTACACTTTCACGGACCGCGGTGATGTTCTCGGCCGATCTTGAGTTTTCTTGAACGTACGGATATTGGCTGATTGTTTACTGAACTGGTCGTCTCAAATTTGGCCTCCAAACGTTGAAGAATTGACTGTGAAGTGCAACCACGTCTACCGTAAAATGGACGCAATGCGCACAACGTTTGCGTTAACGAACGCTCATTTTGATAATTAAGTTTTATCATTTGAACGGTGCTGTTGAATCGTGTAACTTGCAATGACATGACAGATGTCACCAAAACAAAATGGCCGCCACAGGGCGCCAAAATCTACCCGCGCTAATTGAAAAACGTTTTTGTTAAATCAGATTTTACTTGAAATTTTTTAACTAAAATGCTGAAGAACATGCACCTTAAATTGTCTGAATTGACAATCAAAAAACTTTTACCATTCATTTTTGAAAATTAGTATTTTTAAAAAATGTTTATGCCAAAGCAAATGTTAAGACAAAAACTACAGCTGATTGAGACTTTGGGTACCATCCTGTTCTTTAAATATTATTTTGGTAAAAATTAATTCTTCATGAATTTAAAAAATTAATTAAATATTAATTTTTCTACGACTTTTCATTTCCACCACCAGCACACTATTTTGCACTGAAACACAAAAACTATTCTAACATCTCATTTACGAATCTATATTTTATATACCTTAAACTCAAATTCAAAAAACCCCATTAAGCTACCGTAAAACCTATATCTCTACAAGACTTCCACTTGAAATACAATTTGTAAGGCATTAGCATGTCATTCGAAAATTGTCTCTACTTTCGATGGTAAAAGGTTGTTGTAGGTTAATGTAGACTTATATACATATATATATTTTTAGGTACCTTTGTATACATCAGGTAAGTTTATTCTTATTCACATTTATATACACTACACACACATACATACAAACAAACATACCTGATTATTTGGGAAGGTTCCATCCTTGTCAATAGCATTCACTTGAGTAACCTTTGTACCAATTGGTTCACCCTCAAGTACGGTTTCTTGTTCTCGTTCAGTGAATAGCGGGATCTCATCATTAACATCCTCGAGCATAATATAGACAGTTGCCTCAGATGCCAACTGTTGTGCGCCATTGTTCTGAAAAACAAAAAACAAAAAATATAATATTATAATAAATGAAAAACACACACAAATTGAAAATTATTTTATTTAAAAATTTACTTAGAGGTTTGAGGTTATACTCCTACACAAACAAAAATCGAGGTGTATATGACGTTTAGTATGAGAGAGGATTTTTGGTTTTTAAAGTTAAATTTAAATTTAACAATTCAAATTTTCTATATAAGTAGGTACTAAGAAATTCTGTCTGACATTCTATCCCCACAAGCAAAAGGTGGTTTCTTATCTTCTACTTCTACACTCTTTGATAATTTGGCAAATGAGCTTTTTGTGATATGTCTGCAGGCGAAGGACGAAAAGTTGATTGCTTTTGTATATATTGCTGGGTTTAAACAAAAAAAATAAAAATAAATTAATGACACTGATACAGAAATTGTGGGGAACCGGAGCTCAGCAGCTTTTGTAAACTCTTACACGTTTGTTTAAGTCAACTTGAAGAATAGGTTCTTAGAGAAGAGGAATTATTGTCATTTTCGCGAAAATTTTAGAAAAAAATACTAATTATTAAAGGAAGTTGAATACTTAAGCTACTTTTTGCGAAACAAGACTTTTGGTTTAAAAGAACTTTCATAGAACATCATTTTAGTTATAATTTATTAGATAATAAATTTACCAATGACTTTTGGCGATTCCGAAAGTTTTCTTGGCTTTAAATTTTCCACTTAATGGCTTTAAATTGTTTTAAGTTTTTGTATTCTTGAACATTGCAATGAAGCAGGGAAGAACAGAAAACACATTCGCGTAGTACGGTTTAAGAACAAATCTCTGTTCTAATGTATGCAAAGTATTTTAGTTAAATGGTTTAAGGGGAAGAATGCAACTTGTTGTTTTCACTAGACCATACAAAAAGTACAAAAGGGTTACGAAAACTTTACAGAAAAGTACAAGTTTTGAACCAATTTCAATATTTGCACCGGTTTTACAAATTTCCCAACATGCACTTTAAAAAAATTCCAAGAACCTCTTAACCACATTCTTTTAACTAACTTGTTATTTCGAAACCAAGTTTAATTGAAAATAATTAAAAGTTAAGTGATAAGTAAGCAAGTTTTGATGATAGCCAAACGGTGTCTGCTTAAAGCACTTCTCCAAACATCCTTTGCAGATACATATCCTATTAAAGCTGACACCGCAAAACAGCTAACAGAGTTTCGCCATTCAATTTTCAACTTAGAAACAATAACAGCCAACCATCAAAAGTACCTGGAATTTGTTACGTCACTTGTCAATTGCATTCATCGAAATACCTAACCTACTCACAAACTTCGTAACCATTTCGTAAAGTAAACTTCCCATGAAGTAGGTTCCAGCGTTTAAACTTCATTCATTTTTATTGATTCATTTAAACGAAACTTTTAATCAAAAGGATTGTACGAATAATGTTTGATTAAGTTTGTAGCCAACATTTTGAGAAGTGGCCTTATTCTTCATGGTACCAATGATAAACCTATACTCACCACTCTGCCCTATACCTCTACATAAAACCATTCAAACAGAAATCTCTAGGGAAACATTAGGAAAAGAGTAGCTACCTATGTAGGGTTTATATAGTGGTAGTTTAGTTTTGGTGGACAACAAAGTGACAACCACACAACAATTCTGTAAGTTCTTCAAATTGCATCGTGAGGACATGAATCAATCTAGGTCAACTAGCTGTTTACTGCAGATATACAGTAAAAGCAAAAGCAATACAGCAATAACAGTATCAGCAGGAGTGGTATAGAAGCAGCATCGGCAGGAGTTGTTGGCGGCGGCGATGGTGGCGTTGGCGGTGATGGTTTAATGCATCCTGTATATCAGCTATAATAGTGAGTGACATGTCCGAGTCCTTTATTCGCATTTGATATGTGCAAGTAGCTAAGCTCTACACAGAGTCGCTCTTCATATCACAGTTTGTTGTAGTCGTTGGTGTAGTTCTATGTATATTGTATGTATGTATATGCGGTATACGTTTAAGTAAATGCGTAAGGATTCGAAATGCATCAATCGATTTTGTGGTATAATTACGTGAATACAATGTAGTACTATTAGTATAGGTAGGAACATATCTAACCTAACCCCTTCCTAAATACAACTCACTGATTGATTGTTATCCTTTTGCCAATAATAGTTGCACAGCTATTATTGTATTTATAGGCATACCTACATATATACAAACATAATATAACTACGACTATAATACTGATGGGACATTTGTCAGAAACGATATTCAATTTGTTATAAAATAGAGATTCTGTCAATAATCTGGCGAAGGATGACATGGTGAGCCATTTAAGTTTGTCGAATGTCGACAACGATTGGAAATATACTAGGATATAATAATCTTGCAAGTTGTTGTATGTCATTCATTCAAACACAGAATAGAATAGAGAACCAAAGTCAACCGCATCTCTTCCTATATAACAGCTTCTTGAGAGGCTTTTGAAAGGATATTATTTGGTATAGAAATAGGAAGGTATATACTTCTCGTAATAGAGAAGACATCTTAATTCAATTGATTAACAATTTAAGTCTATATTTATGTCCTTTCTCTTACTTTCAAAACTTATAAACTGTTGACCACAAGAAGAAAGAAAAAATAAAAGGACAATTTTCCAATTTTGTTCATCGAACATAATTTATATACATTCCCTCGAGTCCTTTTATATAAGCGGTCTTTTTTTATATATAAATATTTTCTCTCATACATAAATTATAAATGATTCTATATGAGAATATGATAATAAAAGAATATTGATGATATTTTAGCATCAAGAGTGTCGAGACAAAAATTTATATTTGTGTTTTTCTTTTAGGATATATTTTTTACATTATATTCTTTGTTTTTGTTTATGTGATGTCATATAGTTATCGAGTTGTGAAAACTAATATCTGTGGCCACAAGCCATAACCGCTAAAGTCGACTTTAGACGAAATTGAGATTTTGATGCCATTATATTCAGCGTACTTAAATCTATTTTGTAAATTTTTTTCAGCTTTCTATCTTTAAAAATGTGGCCACAATTTCAAAAAAACATAATAGCTTAAGTCACTTTTTTAAGTTGAGATTAAGGAAAAACAACTAAACTCAGAAAAGACGAAATTTATTATCTAAAGTTGAGTTAAGATAATATTTTTGTAAGACTTACATCAAGGAATAAAGACTAAACTTGACTTTAGTTGTTTTTCCTCGTTAAATTCATACAATTTTTACATTTGTTTGTGGCGGAAAAATAGCTAAACTTGAGTTTAGCTGTTTTTCCGTGTTAATATTTTGTATTTTTTTCATTTTTGTAAAAGGGAATAACGACTTAACTCCAGTTTAGTGGTTATTCCCCAAGAAAGAATAAGCAAAAAGAGTCTCCTATCTGCAGTTTAGCGCTTATTCCAAAATAAAATTCTGATGCACGAAGAACCTAAATTGACTTTAGTTTTTATTCCCCGTCAGTAATTCATTTAGTGAAAACCTTATCTCGAGATTGGTTGTTATTCCGTAAGACAAAATAAATAAAAGTGTTTCTTAAGTATAGTTTAGTTCTTTTTCTATATCTTAATATAGAAAAAGTGTTGTCTAAAGTAGACTTTAGTTCTGTGTTTTTCCTGTGTTCTTAAACGAGCTTAGTTGTCCTTTGTGTTGTTCCTAGTGTTTTTATAAATACTAATTTTTTGAAAAAAAAAAAACTTAATTAAAATTAATAATGTCTCGATCGCAAAGACTTTTGGCGCTGGCACGAATGCTTAAAGAAAAAGCAAGAGCTGAAGGTAAGATTGATTTAATGTTTTTTTTAGTTTGAATGTCCTTTTGAAGATACCGGTTTTTGATATTTTTGATATTTTGAACGTATGTACTTGATTTTATGTGGAAGCAATTAATAAGCTTGCCTTAAATCGGAAATAAAATTACGAATCTCAATTCCGACCTCATCACAAAATAGTTACAAAAAACAATGAGCTACTTTGTTCCCATTGCCTAGACACGCCAACTTTGTGGATGTCTGATTTCACAACGGTGCGCCACGTGCGTTGGCGCGGCGGCGTGCGCGCCGTCGCCGTTGCGTTGGTCGCGTTGACACCGAAACCTTTTGCTTCAAGGTCGTTCAGCTGAAGCAAGAACTTCTCGCAGTATAGGCGATGTCGTATGAATCAACCCTTATCGTGGTTGGCATTTATATTTTGAATGTTTTTCTCTTTTTTTCTTGAATGTTTGGTATTTGAATACAATTTTTTTTACAGAAAAAGAAACTCATTTAAGAAAGGTTTTTGTGATGCAAAGAACTTCCACACCAGAACCAAAGAAAGATATTGGTAAAACGATGTATATTTTAATTTTTATTAAGGAAATGTCGAAGTTTTTTTTCTCATTTGCACAGAAAACATTGAAACAAGTTCTTTCACATTTCCTGTATGCCCGGAAACAAATTTCACAAAAAAGTCGATATACCAATGGCCGCAAAAAAATTCAATTTATCAATATTCGAATTCGATCGACGCAATTATATCAGAAAAGAATGATTACTTTCCTGAGATACCCAATGAAACTAAATCATCGATGAACGAATTTGACTTCGACATAAATGTATTCAAACGTAAGAACGCTATTTTTTTCTTTAAGAACACTTTTCAAGTTTTCCATTGTTTTAGGTCATTCAAGTGAGTTCAACGTTGAAAATAGAAATTCAATATCTCCATCATTAAATACAACATATGATAAGTTGCCAGAATGGGAAAATTCCGATGATTCTGCAAAAGACCCTGATTTTATTATAATAAATAATAATGTTACTTCTTCTGATTCGCACCCTGAAAATGAAAATAGCGAAGTTTTGAATTTCCCGATTAGCAATGACGATCCCAAATCAAAAATAAAGAATAAAAAACGCTTTCGTCAGAAATTAAGGAACGCTGGAAAATCATATAAAACACTTTCTGGGAAAGTTATACATGCTAGAGCTCCAAAACCCTTTGAAATGTGTCGAAGCAACTGTCGAGATAAAATTTCATTCGAGCAGATACAACGATTATTTAAACATTATTGGGCTTTGGGAACCTATGACCAGAGAGTACTTTATATTGGAAATCTTCTGATTCTAGAAGATAAAAAATGTGATACTCTATTTAACGCAAGCCAAAGAAAGCGACGTCGTGAAAAATCTGTCAAGTACTTTTTAGAATATGATGGTATGAGAACACAAGTTTGCCGAACACATTTTACGATCTGTTTTTCTGAAACGGAGAGTTTCATTAGAAACGTAATAGCAAAAAAAGTTTTAAGTCCAAGCGTACCGTTTAAGAATTGTCGGGGTAAAGGGATTCCTATGAACAAATTAACATTGGATCAAGAAGAGGAAGTGTGCAACCACATAAATAAGTTCCCATCGTATGAAAGCCATTACAGCCGTCTTCACACATCTAAAAAATATATTCATGGTAGTTTAAATCTCTCCATAATGCATCGGATGTATAGTAATGAAGTTTCTAATCCTGTAAGCCTTACCAAATATGCTGAGATATTTAAAACAATGAATTTAAAATTCAAAGCTCCCAAACTTGACACTTGTGCAACTTGCGACGGATTTCTGTCAAAGATAAAAATAGCCCAGAATGAAACAGAAAAACAAGTTCTGGTGGAGCAGAAGTTAATTCATGTGACAAAGGGAGATTTTGGCTTTGAGCAAAAAAGGGTCGATAAAGAAAATGCTAGACAAAACAACGATATGGCAGCGTTCGCGTTTGATTTGCAACAGTGCCTACCAACACCATTTTTGAGAAACTCAGTTAGTTTCTATAAAAGGCAGCTTTGGACCTTCAATCTTACAATCCACGACTTAAAAACGAATGGTTCCGGCTGTTTTATGTGGCACGAGGGAATTGCGCGAAGGGGTGGAAATGAGATTGCTTCATGCGTTTTCAAACATCTACAATCTTTACCTTCTTCCGTCAATAAAATAACGTTCTATAGTGACTCATGTTCAGGCCAAAACAAAAATTCCTATGTCTCTGCTATGTTCCTTCTGTTCATAAAAGAACATCCTTCATTGGAATATATAGATCATAAATTTTTGGAACCTGGCCACACACACCTCGAGTGTGATTCTGATCATGCGTTAATTGAACGAAAAAAGAAAAAATCCAGTGTCGAAATTAGTGTGCCAAGGGACTGGTATCAGTTCATCGGAACTATAAATTCAAAAATTAAAGTTGTTGAAATGAAAGAAAGCGATTTCTTCAACTTTAGTGAAATTTCAAAAAATAATTTCAACTGGAAAAGGTGTAACTCAGATGGCCAAAAGTTTATATGGAACTCGGTAAGGTGGATTCGCTATACGAACAACTACAACCAAATTTTTTATAAAACGAACTTAAATCCTGAAGAACCGTTTAACCTTTTACCATTGATCAAAAGAGGAGCATCGACACTAACACTGGGTAATCTAAAAAATATTGAAGACCCACCAGTATTATCTTCAGACAAAAAAAAAGATCTTATGGATTTATTGCAGTATATAAATCCAGAGTTTCATTCATTTTATAAAAACCTTAAAACGAGTTCCACTGAGCTCAACATGCATCCAGATCTGCGTAGTGACGATGAAAATTGAAGAACACTTGTTTAATCTTGGTTGTTAACTGAATTATGTCCAATATTTTACTTTTTTTAATGAATTTACATTGCATGATTGCATGAAGTAAAGTTTGTTTTTTTTTATATTTTTAATTCTATGTGTTTTTTAATAAATAAAACGTATTCTAACTCGAAATTCAAGTTGGTTCTTATTCTCTGCTGAGAACATAGTCGATTATTTTTCATAATTAATTTAGGAATAAAAACTAAAGTCGACATAAGAACTGTAAATTTAACACAATAGAAGAGGAATAACAGCTAAAGTAGACTTAAGAGCAGAACAAAACATTTCTTTAAAATGGAAAAACAACTAAACTCTAAATTAGATTCTATATGATGAAAAACATAAAAGGCCATAACAACTAAAGTGTTATTTTTGTCAATAAAATCGCGGGAAGCTTATTTTTCGACAAAATTTAAATGTGAAATAAGACATAGTAAAATTATCTTCATGTCACTTTTTGTTTCAACTCAATCGGAGTTTCCGATCGCCAGTTAGAGTCGTTTGTAATTTCGCAAGTTTATCAAAAACTTTAAACTGCTCTTCTGAAAAATGAGCAAAACTGACTTTAGCGGTTATTCCTTGTGACCACAGATATATTGGAATATGAAAGGATATTTTATAAAAAGCTTAAAATATATGACCTAACATAAATAATGATATGATGGTCATTTTCAATTTGTCGCTGAATAGAATAAAATATCAATTTGTTTTTATTTTTTGTTGTTGTTTGCAAATATTTTCATAGTAAACAAATAATAAAAAGGAAAACTATGTGATGAGAATTTTCCTTTATAACAAAAAATGTGGAACATAAAAAAGATAATTTAAATGAATTTTTATAAGAGAGTTGTTTTATAAACACAACAATAATAAAATAAGTTAGGCAGGGGTATAGATTTACTTTGAGCCGTAACCATGACTTACATCATAATTAGATATTTTTTAATTAAGGCTTATATTTTTCTCCGATGATAAGTTGAATATAAAAATATGAAAATTAGAAATTAAATAGGGGAAACCGGGGTATAACAGGCACCCGGGGTAAAATGAGCCCCCTCTTTACTTCTCTGTTGAGTAATGTGTCAACTCCAAAACTAAATATGTCTTCCTTAAATAATCGGTGGGAACTCGGGGAAAACCAGTCACTGAACAAAAGGGCCATTCTGTGGCAGTATGACAGAGTAGCTTAAGTCGACATAAGTGTTTTTTTTCCATTATTTAACTGGTAACACTCTACAGATAGAAACCTACAATTCTGTCTTACTCTCATTTTAAAATCATTCTCCCGAGCAGAAATATTGTTCTTTTCCTAACCACTTATGTTTCAATGACTATAGAATGCTTTCAACAGAATATCTTATGTCAACAAATTACCTTATGTCTAAAAAATTCAAATTTTAAATTTCAACAGAAAATCTTATGTCGAAGTAAGCCGTGCGGTTTTTTTTAATTTTAAATTTCCCTTAAGTTGTTAAGTTATTTGACTGAAGTTATTTTGTAAAATTGTTTTTTGGGGTTTACACACACTTAGGTTAACATAAGTTTTTCTGTCGAAACTAAGAAAATAGAAATTGAAAAAAAATAAGTTTTACAGAAAAACTTATGTCAACATAAGATTTTCTGTTGAAAACCAAGTTTCAAATAACCGTAACCTTATGTCAACATAAGTTTGTTTTGTTGGCTGCATATCAGTTTGCTTCATCGACTTAAGCGGGAATGTTGTGTTTTTAGACTCAAAGATATCAGAAGTGTTTTTAGTGAAAAAATACGTTTTTCACATTGAAGTGCTTCGTGTTTTTTAATACTACTAATTTTAATAATTGTATGTTTAATTTTTATAAAATATTCCTAGTTACGTGAACTTATTAAAGTAGTTACTAGAACAAAATAGAATGGAACGTGCAAGAAAAATGTTATGAATGGCATTAAAAAAACAAAGCCAGCTATTTGACAAAGCTGAAGAACCATCTATAAGTGACGAAAATGGTGCAAATCTCTTAAATGGTAGGAAAAGAGGGAGGGGTTGGATAGGAGGTGTCGGTGTACATTGATTTCAAATTTCTGAGCATTGCAATGACAGGGAAAGATAGAGCGTGGCAAAGCGTTCCACATTCGCGTAGTACGGCTAAAAAAAGAATCTCTGTACTTCATAGTACGGCCGAAGTTGGGCTCAAGGGTAAACTGATGGGCATTCCTAGAAGTGCGGGTATTACGGTTAAATTGTATAAGGGGAGGAATGCAACTGGCTATTTCACTAGAGCATAGTCCGTTAAAATAACGGTGTAAAAAAGGGTGGGGCAAGAAACCTTGCGTCGATGTTCGAGTGACGTAAACGAGTTGATGATGTTAATGTCACCAATCATTTTAAAACTAATGTTGTCCCGAAACCCCGTTTCGGTAAAAAACCACTTCACAATGTCTACACCACATTCTGTTAATTCGATACCAATGGATGCACAGTTATCCGCTCCAGAGTCCGATTTGACAAACAATAATGCCCCGACGTCATCAACTTCTTTCCAAAAGTTGTCTCCATCTTAGATTGTGATTGTTCCTAAAAGCACAAGCTAAAAAAAGAGTCTCTAAGCGTTGGGCATAGACTGCAATAATAACAAGCTCTCCTTGCAAGGTGCAGCTGGAAGCTAAGTCCACGAAGTGGAAACCTCTTGTTATGAAAATGAAAAAAGAGTCGACAAAAAAGAAAACTACCAGGAAGGAAGAATCTTCAGAAAGCGAGGAGGACGAATAGTGTCTTTACTCCCAGGCTACAAAAGGATTGGTTTGCTGCCGATCATGTGGTAAGTGGGCGCATTGTTCTTGTGCTGGGGAGGATAATGTTGACGATGAATCTAGCCACATTTACTCCCGTTGCAACCCAGTTTAGCTTTGCGCCCGTCATGCCCCACCTATGTCCATGGTGCCACATTACCGAGGTAAAATAAGCAAATTCAATCATTTACTAAAATTAATTTAACATACCGAACTATTTACTTTTCTTATGTGTACTAATGTATTTATGGAGTTTGTATCTAATAAAATTATTTTGAAGAAAAAAAAAACACATTTATGCAGTTTTTATAACAAGAAATCCTTAGGGCTCATTATGCCCCAGCTTCCCCTATAAAAATTAAATCTAAATAATGATAAGCTTTTTAATATTTGGTAACATTTTAATATTACAATATTAAGGGTTTTATATGTTTTATATCAAAATATAATAAGGCTTCATTTGGGAAAAACTTACAATGATTTTTTTTAATTAGTTTCAAAATATTTATACGCATTATGATTTGGGAAAACAAAACTACTAACGTCGTGTCGGGTTTTTAAGAACTTTGTTTACAAAAAAAAACTTAACATATTTTAAATCACAAATTCATTACAATTTCACTTAAAAAAAAAACAACAGTTTTAGGTGAATGGCCTCGCGACAGCGCTTTGCTTCAATTATGCACCACTATTGCGATTTAACACGAGTTAGAAACTGTTTTTACTTTGGATTAATCACTGATGTTTAAGAACGAAAACACTCACGATAGTTTAGCCATAATTAATTGTAAAAATTTCGCACTTATTTATTTATTTACAATTTATTTATTTATAAATTACAACCCGAAAATTTAACCAACAAGTACGAACATGAACTCTAGCAACTGATGGAAATGTCAAACTGAAACTGTGTACTGCAGAGTGCAGATAGGTGCAATCAAAATGGAAGCCAAGCCATAGAGCCGCTGTACAAATTGTGGGTGGGTGTTCACACGGAACATCATTTTATTGAGAGAAATCTGTCTGGCAGGCGATTGGTAATTTTTCAATGCTTAAAAAATATTAAGTTTTAATGTAGCTGAGCTTAAAGTCAAAAGTTGTGTACTTATACTTTTAAATAAATTAAGCAATTTGATGCATTGTATTTTATTTATATTTAGATTTGTATATAAGATTAGATTTATTGTTTATTTTCGTGTTTAAATTACAAATTTAAGTTTCAAAAACCATTAAGCGTGGCGTTGCCGTCTGTATTATTGACGTATAATTAAATAGTTTATAAAAAGTTTGTTTTATATCATATTCAATAAAATAAAACATAGATTTTAAATTAAAAATTCTCAGTAATAATTTTACTACGGTTATAAATTGCTGATTTGTAGAAGTAAAAAAGCTGTTCTACGTCGCTTTTACAGTTTATAGATGGGCTATAACTTCTTCCTCTGATTTCGCGCCATTTCCTAGAAAACATCTTCTTATTTCTCTAAGAATAGGACATCTTTCGATGATATGGATACCACAGATTACAATAAAACTAATTTTAAGATTTTATTTATGATAGAATGCATATTAACTGTTAAAACTAACGTATTTGGAGGAAGTGGAAGCAAACTGTTTGATTGTAAAAAAGATCTCTGCGATGTAATAATGGTTTTGAAAAGACCCCAGACACAAAAGCCGGTAATAAAATCTCAAGATGGGAAAATGATCGAAAATCCAAAACAAAAAGCTTATCTTTTTGCTGAACACCTCGCGAGTGTTTTAACCATTTCTAGCAAACTTGGCTACAGATGCCTTACAGTTTGTTGATAGAAACGATAATAGTGAAATTTCTTTTGTTTGGAAAACCATCACGGATCTTATTGAAAAAAAAGGCTACTTCATAAATTTAGAATTCCTCAAAAACCTTATATGTACGTGTTTTTTTCGAATTTTAAAAAGTATTATTTCAAAACCTGATGTGATATGTAAATTTCAAGTCAAGTTTGAATTTAAGCCATCCATAAATCTATTAAAAAAAATGAAATTTCATTGCCAAGAAGAAAACCTTGTCGACCACTGTTATTAACTTCCCATATAGGAAGTTATTGTAATGGGTCCGATTTGTCAAATTGAATTGACATTGAATTGACATTTCTAAACGTGTCAAGGTCCCTGGAGTCGAAGTAAAAGATTTTTAGAAAGATGTATGTGCGTGCGTGTGTACGTACATCTTTACGTCCGTACGTCCGTACGTTCGCGACGTTTTTTTCATCGTCCATAGCTCAAGAACCAGAAGAAATATCGACTACAAATAAATTTTGTTATACAGATAATAAGGCAGAAAGATGCAGAAAGGGCTCTCAAGAAAATTGCGTGGGTGGTTTTTTTACCATAGCAGTTAAAACAAAAGGTGAACATTTTGGTTAACCCTGAATATCTTACGAATCAAAAACGCTAGAGACTTGAATTAAATTTTATATTATATATTGTAACGTCATACCAGACAAGCATATTTTTTGAAAAAAAAAAAACAATTAACGTTTTTTTTTTTAAATCAAAAAACTGAAAAAAAAAATTTCACCTCGAAAACTTTACGAATAAGAAATGATTTTATCACCAAAACAATTTTGTGCAAAAAAAAAAAAAAAACTTTTTCAATATCTGGTAAAATTTTGAGAAAAATCGAATTGACAGTTTTTTTATAAAAAATAAAAACCTAAACAAAAAATATTACTCAAAGTTGGTAAAAATTGAATTTCGACTCAAATATCTTTTCAAAAATTCGAGATTATGGCTTCCAACTTATTTTTACTCATAAGAAATATTGTTTCAACATTTGAAAAAATTTTAAGAAAAATCGAATTGACAGTTTTTTTTACAAAAAATAAAAACCTAAAGAAAAAAATCAATAAAAGTTGGTAAAAATTGATTTTCGACTCAAATATCTTTTCAAAACTTTGAGATTATGGCTGCCAACTTATTTTAACATATAAAAAATATTGTTTTCAACATTTGAAAAATTTTAAGAAAAATCTAATTGACAGTTTTTTTACCAAAAATAAAAACCTAAACAAAAAAATTAATAAAAGTTAATAAAAATTGATTTTCGACACAAATATCTTTTCAAAACTTTGAGATATTGGCTTTAAACTACTTTTATCTTTTAAAAAACATTGTTGTCAACATTCAGTAAAATTTTGAAAAAAAATCGAATTGATAGTTTTTTTTTACAAATAATAAAATCTAAATAAAAAATTAACAAAAGTTGGTAAAAATTGATTGCCGACTCAAATATCTTTTTAAAAATTTGAGATTATGGCTTCCAACTAATTTTAACTTATAAGAAATATTTTTGTCAACATTTGGAAAAAATTTGAGAAAAATAAAAACCTAACAAAAAAACAATACTAAAACTTACTAACTTAAATTTACTAACGACTCAAATAGCTTTTTCAAAAATTAAAAATATTGTCTTCAAACTCTTTTTATTTCACAGAAAATATTGTTTTCGATATTCAGTAGTTTTTTTTATGAAAATCCAACAGTCCGTTTTTTCATAAGAAAATAAAATCTACAAAAAATTGTACGCAAATTTGGTAAAAATTGATGTTCGGTTCTTGATATTAAAAATTAAAAAATAAAAATGAAAATACAAATTAATTTCGTTTTATCCAATTTATAAAAATTTAAGAAATGCTACTTGAATTGGTAAAAATTTGTTTTCGACTAAAAATCTATTTAATAAAACTAGATTTTCAAGCTAAACTATTTCTTTATATGAAAAATATTGTTGGTAATTTTAAAATGTTTAAGAATAATTCAACTAACAACTTTTTTTACCCAACACGAAAACCTACAAACTTTTAAGCAAGACAAATCGACAGACGGGATGGGAAGTTACTAAAAATGGGTCGCATCCCAGGCTCTTTTATTTTTTTAAAATAAGCCATATTGTTATTTACTGAACTTCAAAAAGTATACAATCAATTATTTGCAATCGGATATTTCTAAAATTTACAAATCACCCAACTTTAGTGTTGTTTTTTGAAGTATAAGATTTTTCTTAAGGTAGGTAATACAATTAGTTCGTGATATATTGGGGTCAATATTATACATTTTTAAAAGTAAATTTTTTCTTACACATACGACAAGAGTTTCATTGATGCAGTTTGGAGATTACGAATTTTAGAACAAAATTTACTGCATTTAAATCTCAAAACTTTAATTTTTCACATACGACACTATTTCACTAAGACAAAAAAAATGTCATTTTTAATACCTAATAATCAAAAAAAAGTATAAAATTAAATTCCATTAAATACTAGACAGCAAAAATATATTGAATTTTCTAAGCTCATCTGCTTTAATGTAAAATTAAAAAAATTGTTCCGACCCTACTCATTTCTCATTCGTCCTTGATATCTAGAGATCCATTTTTTTTCTTGGAATGTATATATAAAATTGCCATATAAATAGGACTTATATTTCTATAGATACTTATTAATCACAAATAAAAATATGTGCATATTATTAGTGAGTAGTTAGTAACACCTCTCATTTAGGAGTACCTATAAACTTTGAAAATATGTACGACTAAAGCCACATCTTGTAATTAGGAGCTATATTTTGTTTTAATTACAATGAAACGTGCTTGTTATGGATCCATTAGTTTAACACACACACACACACACATTATTTCAGTTCACATTACAATGTCAAATAATTTATCTTAATTATATCTTTCATTTGCAAATATTCTATGCCTATATACATACGTAACATATCCTTACCTATGCTATGTAAGCATTTCCATTGTTATCGATTAGAATTAATTCTTTTATATCAATATTATTAAATAAGGACCTACATATTATATACAAATAAAATATAGTATTAAATTCCACACATCAGCCAAGACATATCCTTAATTTTTGCAAGTATATGTAGGTAGCATTGAATCAATATGGAACGTAGGTAGATTTTTGGGAATTTTTATATGAAGGTAGACTTCTATATACATATGTCAGGATATGTAAATATAAAGAAATAGTGAATATTATAATAAAATAAAGTGTTTGTTCGTGCAGCTCTTCATGTCTATACACTTTTATATGGAAATATAGGTAAAGTTTATATATTTGTTCTTGAATAAATTCCACCAAAAATACATATTGCATGTTTTATGAAATTAGCTTATAGTTGTATATGAATTTTAAGTGCTGAGAAGCATCCATCAGGACACACATCACACAGGCGATGTCTGTATTATAATGTCGGTTATTTGCGAGGAAGGACCAACGTTGCTACTGGACAAGAGCGATTCCTGATGGTGTGAGTGATGGCATCAAAGTTTGTAAAATGAATTCAGATTTTGTGTCATCATCAGCAAGGAGAAAACAGGACTCATCGTCATCATGTCATTTGACGTATTTGAGTGTTCCTCCTACACCGTGTTACACAAAATTTTGTCTGATTGTAGATAGAAAAGGAAAAGTAAAAAAGTGAACGATTTTATACATTACACAAAATATTCAAGCTGACAAAACTTTATGAGCACATGCCATGAAGTAGGTACTCGTACCTTACACATATCAAAACTCTTCCTGATGGTCTTCTTGTGGTTTACTTCAAGTGGAAAAAGTTTTTGTATGTTTGTCAAAATTGAATAATAAAATTCAATTGAATGTCAAAAATTTTAACATCAAAAGTTTAGTATTGAAACATTTAATGTTATAGCTTTAAGGATTTGCTAAAATAGTTGTAGTCGTTTGTGGAATGTTTTGTTTTTAATTTTTATCTAAAAGCAGTGTTGAATTAAATTGGTTGCTCTTTTCATGGCGATGGAAATACAAAATATTTACACAAAATGTCAACCCTTTAGAGCTATAGTCAGGTTTTCTTTTACGACTTTTTGAGTTACAAACCGGATGTCACCATATAGTTCCAAGGATATGGAACTTTTGTGTTTAAGGAAAAATATCAAACGATATCTTTTTTCTCAATCAGTTTTTAGCTAAGTTATGTGATGCAATACTATATGTCTGACCAGTGAATAGAGTTGCCCTTTCATATATAGAATTATTCAAAATCTCTTTGACATATTAAGTCCTGGAGCGTCCATCAGAAAATAGAAACGCCAGTGCACATAGCTGTTGGCACTAAAACCACAACCACAGCAGTAGCATCAATAAATTATTCAAATTATATTCATAAAACTTAAATTCAAATCAAGACAAACCTTATATCCATATACACACATACACATAAGGACAGACACACAAGGAAATAGACTCTTTAAAGTTAGCTTCAATTTTGATCCTTGCGTCGATATTTTTGTGTGAATGTTCAAAGGAATATAGTGATATGATGGATTTATGCATCCAGAGGCGCTTGTTTGTACCAAAAGTCAATTTTACAGACATCATACTTTTCTATAGAAATATACAAATATATGTTTGTATGTATAGGTATGTTATAAAGAAAGAAAATGGGTGAAAAAGCAAAGAAAAATGCTCCTTTGCAGGTTTACTATCATATCATCATCATCGGTGGTCGGTTGGTCGGTATGGTAGAAGTGTATAGCGTTCTATTTATGGTTGTGGGGAACATTTTCATGTTTTATCTTTGTTCTGATGGTTCTCTGAACGAACAAACGACGAACGGACGGACGGACGGACGGACGAGCTATGATGATGACGATGACTATGACGACGGACGGGAATATTCTCTCTCTCTATGGATGGAAAAATCCTTTGAACATGACTTTCTTTCCAGTTCATGAACACAAAGCCAAAAGATTACCTTCGTTGTGTTTTGTGTGATGCTCGTTAAAAAGTACATCTATGCATGTATTTTTCTGTTTTCTATTTTCCTACAATTTTGTTTCTTTGATTTTTTGTTTCTATTTTAACGCAGGGTGTTTATAAAACGAATATTTTCAACCTTTGACAATGATTTTTGAGAATTTTCTAGTCTGAACCATGACCTAGGGCTAAGTCCTTGAATTGTTTTCTTAAGACTTGGAACTTTGTTTGTATCTAATTTAAAAATTCAATCTTTAAAAATACGGGATTTGCGACTATTAGAAACAAGCTTAAAGAAATTTTCAAAATTCTATACTTTGACTTTGGTCTAATTCGCTGAAGCTATTATTTTTAAACTAAGGACGTAGTGGTTTTTGTTACTTAAATATAATATTCACAGTTTTAAAAGTAGCAATGTTCAAATGGTAGACATATGCACATGCACAAAAGAAGACACAACCGTTCACAGATTTTTCTCAAAACCAACCTCTCTCTACCAACTCCTACTCTCACCTCACAGCGGTGAAATTGGGTGCCTTGTAAATCAACAGAGAAGTGGAAAGTTTTTGGAGGCACCTCTTCTTTTATTCTAAGACATATTCGGAGCTCAGGCCTTTAAGGAGCAGTTATGCCGACATTTCCTCTTGGAGATGGATATACTTTTGACAACCTACGAAACAGATTTAAGGACAACGAAATTCGAATATGTACGTGAAGTTTTATATCCCTTAATATACCAAAGAATTGGCACAGACCTTAGACTGCTATTTAAAGCAGATATTAACGGACTGACTAAAAAGAAGATGAAAAAGAGGTTAGGATGCGACCCGCACTGATAACTTCCAATCCTGTCTGTCGATATTTTTTGTAGATTTTATTTTATTGAATACCGAAAACAATATTTTTTGTGAAATAAAATAAGTTTCAAGCCAATATTTTTAATTTTGGAAAAGCTGTTTGAGTCGAAAGTAAATTTTTACCAAGTTTTAGTATTGTTTTTTTTAGGTTTTTATTTTTTGTAAAAAAAACTGTCAATTCGATTTTTCTCAAAATTTTTCCAAATATTGAAAACAATATTTCTTATAAGTCAAAATTAGTTAGAAGCGATTATCTCAAATTTTTAAAAAGATATTTGAGTCGAAAATCAATTTTTACCAACTTTTGTTAAATTTTGTTTAGGTTTTTAATTTTTTGTTAAAAAATTGTCAATTCGATTTTTTTCAAAATTTTACTCAAGGTTGAAAACAATATTTTTTTGAAAGATAAAAGTAGTTTAAAGCCAATATCTCAAAGTTTTGAAAAGATATTTGAGTCGAAAATCAATTTTTACCAACTTTTATATATTTTTTTTTTAGGTTTTTATTTTTTGTAAAAAACTGTGAATTAGATTTTTTTCAAAATTTTTCCTAATGTTGAAAAAAATATTTCTTATAAGATAAAATAACTTTGAAGCCTTAAACTCAAGTTTTTGAAAAGATATTTGAGTAGAAAATCAATTTTTACCAAATTTTATTAATTTTTTTTTAGGTTTATTTTTTGTAAAAAAAACTGTCAATTAGATTTTTCTCAAAATTTTATCAGATGTCAAAAACAGTATTCTTCGTTGCACAAAATTATTTTGGAGACGAAATCATATTTTGGTCGTAAAATTTTCGAGGTGACAAATTTTTTTTTTCAGTTTTTTTGATTTATAAAAAAAACAGTTAATTGGATTTTTTTCCAAAAATATACTAGTTTTGTATCACGTCACAATATATAATATAAAATTTAATTCAAGTCTCTAGCGTCACTGGTTCATGAGATATTTAGGGTTAACCAAAATGTTCACCTTTTTTTTTAAACTGCTATGGTAAAAAAACCACCCACGCAATTTTCTTGAGAGCCCTTTCTGCATCTTTCTGCTTTATTATCTGTATAACAAAATTTATTTGAGGTCGATATCTCTTCTGGTTCTTGTGCTATGGACGACGAAAAAAACGTCGCGAACGTATACGGACGTACGGACATACGGACGTACGGACGTACGAACGTACGTACACACGCACGCACAGACATCTTTCTAAAAATCTTTTATTTCGACTCTAGGGACCTTGAAACGTCGAGAAATGTCAAAATTTTTAATTTGACAAATCGGACCCATTACAATAACTTCCTATGGGAAGTTAAAAATTGGTATAATAAAGGGTAGTTAAATTTTAAGGGCCGATGTTGAATGTGAACCATACCTAAACGTCAAGTTTTTTCTGCATTTCATTTGACATTTCTCAATTTCAGACTAATTCAATTTGACATATAGGGTTAAGGCTATTCAGGCTTATTATAAAAATGGGCGTTCAAATCAAAATGCATATCGTGTACTTCGTGATTTCAATTAAATCGTCCAAATGTGCGTACAATCGGAAGAATCGTGCAAAGATTTTGAGCAAACCATTTCTGAAGGAGATCTGAAAACACTTGTGCATAATCGTACTTCAGAGAATCCATGCACCTCAATTCGTCGTCGTTCCCAACAATGCACCTCTCACGCTCGTCGTTGATGAACATTATGCATTGAAGATTTGCATTTACATGCTTAAAAAATGCAATGGGCTCAAAAATTAAAGCCTTTTCGCCATTTCAAGCGTCTCAATGGAGGCAAAACAATTGTCGAAAAACCAATGCTTCCACAAAGAGTGACTGTTAGGTGCGGTTTATGCGGCATCATCGGACCGTATTTTTTCAAAAATAAGTCGGGTCAGTCGGTCAGGAACTGTGAATGGTGTTCACTATAGTGAGATAAACATTTTATGGCCCAAATTGAAAGACTTGGATGTATACGATATGTGGTTTTAAGAAGACGGTGCCACTTGCCACACAGCTAAAAAAACAATTCCTTCTTGACCGATATTTTGTTCCTTACATAATTGAACCATAACAATATTACCATAATTAAAATAAATTACACAAATTTCCTAAATATTTTGTGTTTTATTCAAAATAAACATTGGCCCTTAAAATTTAACTACCCTTTACTATTGTGATTGCTACCGAGAAAATCAAACAACGTCTATTTGAATGTAGTTTTGTCATTGGACCCCAGTGGCGATGGCACCATATAAGCCGATTCCCATCGACTTACCTTTTGTAAATCTCAATATCAACAAACAAACTTCACGCAACATGTATATAAACAAATCATACAACAGCAACGCTTGTGACATCGACATTACTTTACAATAATTCAATCAACATGTATTTTCTTCTTTAAAGGTATGCCGGGTTATTATTTTATCGCTGAATAGAACAAAATTTGTTTTCTCTCCCGTTTTCTCTTCTACTTCTCGCTAGGCGCGTGCTTCTTTATTTAACCAACGCTTTCTTAAGCATAGAAATAACCCGATGCTCACCGACTTTCATCCGATGAATTTTAATGTATCTGAAAATTCACTTGCTTGTGCAAAAAACAAACACGAGTGTTGCGCATTGCGCAATGCGCATGTCAGGTTGAGCCTAGCAAAGCAAAGCAGTACGTTGACGCAATAAACTTGTTATTCATTTTCATAGAGTAAACACAAATTCATTCATTCTGTATAGGAAAAAAGCCAAACGTAACCCGTCTCTAATGGACTTATTGGATATTATTTTCCTTCATTCGGCGGATAAAGTTTATGAAGTTGGGGTTGCCACTTAAAGAAAATTGCGTAGTGGAATAATTTTTGGCAGAAAGTTACTGGTATTTTAGTTAAGTGGCACAAGTAGCCAAAATTAACTAGGAAAATGAGATTTTGTTCTAAAATACAGTTTACAAGCAGATTGCAGTGCAAGGTGTAGATATTATGAATAAAAGTGTGAACAACAAAAATATTAATTAAAGATAAAAAGTTAATTAAAGTTTGAATTGGAAGTGATTTGTGAAAAGTGGTTGCATTTTGTTTAAATTTTAGTTACTCAAAATTCACAATGGCTCTTATAGGAATAGATTTGCTGTTAGATAAAAATAATGGCTTTGGGAAACTTATTTTCTTAAAGAAAAAAAGTGATAGAAATAGGACGCTTCACACCTCCATTGAGCTTATCTATTAAATAAGAAACCTACAAAAGTAGGTTTTCGCGTTATGTTAAAAAAGTTGTCAGTTGAATTACATATTCTTAAAAATTTTAAAATTACCAAAATATTTTTCATATAAAGAAATAGTTTTGTGAAATAGATTTTTAGCATTTCTTTTATTTTTACAAATTGGATGAATGAAATTAATTTAAGAGATATCAAGAACCGAACATCAATTTTTATCAAATTTGCATACTATTTTTTGTAGGTTTTATTTTTTTATGAAAAAAACGGAATGTTGGATTTTTTTTTTTTTTTTCGACAATATTTTCTGTGAAATAAAAAAGTTTGAAGACAATATTTTTAATTTTTGAAAAGCTATTTTGAGTCGAAAGTAAATTTTTTACTAAGTTTTAGTATTATTGTTTTTTTTAGGTTTTTGTTTTTTGTAAAAAAAACTGTCAATTTGATTTTTCTCAAAATATTTCTGAATGTTGAAAATAATATTTATTTTAAGATAAAATGAGTTTGAAGTCATAATCTCAAGTTTTTGAAAAGATATTTGAGTCGAATTCAATTTTTACCAACTTTGAGTAATGTTTTGTTTTTTTGGTTTTTATTTTTTATAAAAAACTGTCAATTTGATTTTTCTCAAAATTTTACCAGATGTTAAAAACGTTATTTTTTGTTGAGAAATCTTTTTAAGCAAGTACATTTCATTAAGTACATTTCTGATATTTTTTCTAGCCACTCATTTTTCTCCGACTTACCTTTAGAAATAAGTCACGCCTCGCCACTGTTGGACCCAGACTAAGGCAACAAGTCTTGAGCTATATGTATGCATCAACGGGCTCTTCATGACCATTCGCATTAAAATTAAATTCGGCAACATTAGCCTAATATGTGCACACACCCCGACAGAAGAGAAAGATGACAACAGCAAGGGTATGTTCTTCAAGATCTTGAACAAAGCATAATAAGCAGTGTCCTAGCTACGATATCGACATTTTGTTAGGTGATTTTAATGTCAATCCAGGAATCGAAGACATCTTTGGTGGAATAATCTGGAAAAACAGTCTTTATGACAACACTTGCAATAGCGGATTAAGGATCAAAGTCGTACGCGTTTTCCACACCTCAACATCCACAAAGGAACTTTAATTTCTTCAGATTGACGATATTGCGATCGACGTTAGACATGATTTCAGCATTATGGAAACCTGAACCTTCGAAGAAGCTAACATCGACTGGAACTATCGTTGTAGGAAAGGTTGCACTTCAGGTTAATAGACCTTATGCTTGGAGAAGATACACCGTCAAACGGCTAGAATCGCAAGAGATCACCAGATCCTACTTCGACCTAGTCACCAGTAACCTCTTTCACAAATTTTGTCTGACACATATAATAAATGAAATAAATACAAATTTAAAACACCCTGTACTTTTGTATTTCTCTTTGTCCAAATACAAAAAAAAAAACTTAAAAACAATTTTCCGTGCTTCTAACTTGATCCTGATGCAGGTAGGTTAATTTATTTACCCATATTCCAGCCATACAGTTTTTAGCTTTCTAACAAAATTCTTTCTTTGTTTTATGATAAAAACTTATCTCTATGAATGCGTCGTTTCTTTGGAAATTGTAATTGCAACAATCCTTGCACAAAAACATATTCAGGCACGAGGCAGGCAAAATATGCACAACACACATCTCAAAAAATCCTCTATAATTATAAGTCAGGGTTTTTTCATCCCATATTAAAATTGGCTATGTTCACTATGAACTGTGGGTATACTATATAAGGTAAATCAATGGAGAATAACATTGCTTTACCTGAATAGCTAGTAGATCCTTTTCCTAGAAACTGAGCTACTATATAAAAGTTTCTGCTCTTCTTTGCTTGCAATTTTGATGTGGAATTTATATAATATTATTTGTTTGCTTTTATAAATATTTCCTTTTGTTTTTGTGTAAATAATTTTGAAAACCATCATTATAATAATTTCCAGATGTTAAACCGCCAATTTTAATTTCATTGTTTTGTTGAAAATAGGTTAGAAGGTATAGTGTGTAATAATTTCAACAATACCCTATCAAAATACGAAAACTGCGAGCATCAAAAAGGACTAAAGTAATAGAGTTTAATACCTACCTACCATCATAATATTTAAATAAAATATGATTGAAAATAATGAGCTAATTTTACATTCGAAATTCAGAATGTTTTTTAAAGCACCTATAGCTTTATGCATAATTGAATAACCAACTTATAAAATTACATATACATACATACTCATACCGTAAATACATCCTGATTATAATGTTTATTTTATTTTGATAAAATTAAGGTCAATTTTTCAAATAACATTGTTTTAGTTTTCAATATATATGTAAAGGTACATGTAGGTAGGTAATATTGATGATATTTAAATTATAATCAATAATCAACACTGATGATGGTATTTATTTTTCATAATTTATGTACCAAAAAAAAACATAACAAAAGAGGTGAAAAATAACATTGATAATGGTGTTTTATTGTAAAATATTATTATTTGTTCCAGATCAATTATTTATAACCTTTTGTAGCGTAAATGATGATAATTTGTATAGCATATAGCTTATAAATTTTCATCATTTAAAATTTTGTAAATTTGATTAAAATTAGATTAAATTCTAACATAATTTATTGAAAACTAATTTGTCAAGCATGAATTAATTTTTGAGCATAGAAACATTTTATAATAAAGTGAATATATTATATAGAAACATATAAATTAAAGTGGTGATATTTATACCTTCATAACTTTAACATGAAAACAAAACTGTCGTTTAAATGAAATAAAAAATTAATATTGAAGGTTTTCCAATAATAATTAAATCTTGACAACGATGCAATGTCACTTGGAATTAAGGGTTAAACTGAAGACCCAATTATCAATGTTGATACATTCAGTAAAAGAAACCCCCAAAAAAACTAATATAACTAATTTATTATAATTCTCTACTTTTTGTTTGTATACATTCGAAAAACACTCTTAAGTCAATAACATCTTTACTAACTTCAGCAAGGCATTTTACAAATTAAATCATTAAATTCTTCTTAATAAATTATGTAATATTGGACTTAACGACTGTTTCGTTATATGGATTTCGTCATATCATGAAGATAAATATTATAGCGTCATATTCAGGAGTAACCCTTTATGTAAATTAAAAATTCTGGGGTACCTCAAGGGAGTCACCTTGGTCCAATGCTGTTTATTTTGTATATCAATGATTTGTCTTCTGTTTTAAATAATTCCAGACTGCTAATCTATGCCAATTATGTTAAAATGTTTCGAATTATTAACTAGTTTTTCTAACTCTCAACCATTCCTGTTTGCGAGTAATGTTGTCAGGGATGGAGGGGACCTACAGTTATAAGCCTAATCCAAACGGCTAAATTGAGAAAGCACTTTTCAAGACAAGAATTACTCTTGGAGGATTTGTCAATTCCTCGCAAGAGGCAGTACCCGTGAAAAAAAAAACTTTTAGATAACAGAGGCAGGGATTGAACCCAAAACCTCTGGCATGACAGTCCAACGCACAAACCATCATGCCACAGGTGCTACGTTTCGTGATCCATATTAATAAAATTCTGTATGTTTCTTTTTTCATCCCAATTCTTGAATACGCTTGCGTTTTATGGAAGCCTTACTATTCCGCTCATATTGATACAATAGAAAGTATTCAACCTAGATTTTTAAGATTTCGTCTTCGTTTTTTACCCTGACCTGATAGACTTTTATTACCTTCATACACTCAAAGACTTCCCTTGGTAAATCTTACATCTTTTTCTGGTGGTATTTTTAGTTTGGCATTAAAAAGAACGATTTTATGTCCATATATCTTTGTCGATTGTATTTCAATCTAAGTCAGGCTAGCTTAAGCAGATTGAACTATATGGCTAACAGTCTTGTTATTCAATTAATTAGTAAATTTAACAAATTGTCTACACTCATTAACCCAAGAAATGAAAATTTCAAGAGTAGTTAAAATTATGCAAGTTTTAAGTTTATATTTAAGTTAATATTAAAAATTAAAAGTATTTAATAAATACCATAAACAAAATTCTCTATAGTCAAAATACTGTGGGACAAAATACGGCATTTCAAAACTCACTAAATTAGAAAACATTTGTTTGTCCTATCATTAATACTCTTTGCTGCGTATGCGGTGAAAGACATTTTATGGCTAATTTTTTTACACCTTCGGTTGGTTTTAATAGAAATTTCTAAAGATTTCTATAGTAATCTAGTACTAAATATAGCCTATGTTACTCAGTGATAATGTAGCTTTTTAATTAAAAAAGAATTATTAAAATCGGTCTAGAACTTTTTGAGTTTATTCGTTACATACAAAAATACAAATCTTGTCTCTTTATAATATTATTAGTGTAGATAACATTTAAATTTTGTTCAAGTTTCTTTTGAAAATTGCTAAAAATATGAACAAACAAAAAAATCCAAACTACCAAGCACGAGTTTTCTAAACCACTAGTAGCGGAAATGTTGTTTGTTGACTTAGCAGCAAAAATGAAAATACTGGTCGTCAGAAAAGATGACCTCCGTCTAAAATCATTATGCAATTCAAGCTGCTCTAAGGCTCAAACTGCGAATTTTACGATTCATACATTGGAGACCAAGAGTGTTGGCCACTAGCATAAGAGTTTAATGAAATTTTTGTATGTATAAGTTTACGTACAGCAGGGTTTCTATTCTTTCAACACTTTTTTCCAAAGACACGAAATGTTTGGGATTAGTTTTCAATTCAATTTAATTTTCGCCAAGGTGTGTTACTAGCTTTATTCTCTATTTATTTCAAACGGAAAACAGCTGTCAATGTAAAAATTAAAAAAAAGAGGCTGGGATACGACCCACACTGATTACTTCCCATACCGTCTGTCGATTTGTCTTGCTTAAAAGTTTGTCTATATGTATCAATTTTTACCAAATTTGAGTACTATTTTTTGTAGATTTTATTTTCTTATGAAAAAACGGACTGTTGGATTTTTATAAAAAAAAATTACTGAATATCGAAAACAATATTTTCTGTGAAATAAAATAAGTTTGAAGCCAATATTTTTAATTTTTGAAAAGCTATTTGAGTCGAAAGTAAATTTTTACCAAGTTTTAGTATTGTTTTTTTAGGTTTTTATTTTTTGTAAAAAAAAAACTGTCAATTCGATTTTTCTCAAAATTTGATTGAATGTTGAAAACAATATTGCTTATAAGTAAAAATTAGTTAGAAGCCATTATCTCAAATTTTTGAAAAGATATTTGAGTCGAAAATTAATTTTTACCACCTTTTATACATTTTTTTTTTGTAAAAAAAACTGTCAATTCGATTTTTCCCAAAATTTTTCCCAATGTTGAAAACAATATTTTTTATAAGTAAAAATTAGTAAGACCCCATTATCTCAAAGTTTTGAAAAGATATTTGAGTCGACAATCAATTTTTACCAACTTTTGTTAAATTTTTTTTTTTTTTTGGTTTTTAATTTTTTGTAAAAAAAACTGTCAATTCGATTTTTCTCAAAATTTGATCGAATGTTGACAACAATATTCTTTGAAAGATAAAAGTAGTTTAAAGCCAATATCTCAAAGTTTTGAAAAGATATTTGAGTCGAAAATCAATTTTTATCAACTTTAATTTAATTTTTTAGGTTTTTATTTTTTTCGATTTTTCTAAAAATTTTATCAGATGTCAAAAACATTATTCTTCGTTGCACAAAATTATTTTGGAGATGAAATCATATTTGAGTCGTAAAATTTTCGAGGTGACAAAGTTTTTTTTTCAGTTTTTTTGATTTATAAAAAAACCGTTAATTGGATTTGTTTCCAAAAATATAATTGTTTTGTATCACATTACAATATATAATATAAAATTTTATTCAAGTCTCTAGCGTCATTAGTTCATGAGATATTTAGGTTTAACCAACATTTTCACCTTTTTTTTAAACTGCTATGGTAAAAATACTACCCACGCAATTTTCTTGAGAGCCCTTTCTGCATCTTTCTACCTTATTATCTGTATAAAAAAATATATGTTAAGTCGATATCTCTTCCGGTTCTTGAGCTATGGACGACGAAAAAAACGTACGTACACACGCACGCACAGACATCTTTCTAAAAATCTTATATTTTGACTGTAGGGACCTTGAAACGTCGAGAAATGTCAAAATTTTCAATTTGACAAATCGGACCCATTACAATAACTTCCTATGGGAAGTTAAAAATAGACTTTAAGAAAGAAACCACCGGTTAAAAATCGATTTATCAAAACTCAACTTAAGGACGAAAAATTAACATTTTAATTGGTTTTCTAGATTGTGTTATTTAACTCTTTAAAGGTACATTTTTTGGCAAAGTTCTTATCTCTAAAACAAGGTTTATAGAAAAATTAAGGGTTGAATAAGTTCCATTGCATTTTTTCATCAAGTTTTAGCGTTAGAATTCTGATTTAGATTTCGAGAATTTGAGATAGAACTTTGATATTGTAGACCCTAGAATTGGAGGGTCTAGAATAATAAAACTCGGTTATGAATTAGGCTTATGGAAGAATTAAAACTTCCATGGGCCTATTTTTGGATTCATTTCGATTTTGGAATAAATTTCAGGCCACAATGTCCTGTTTTCGGATTTATAGATACATATATTTGCATTTTAAGAAATATTTAAAAATACCTATTTTCAAAACAATTTTTTTAAACGCCTTTTAAAGATATTTTCAACTTTTATTATTATTGTTGCATTTTTAATTTCCGCAAAAAATCTTTTGGCTGAATCTACAAAACACAAATATTTCTTAAACTTTTCAATATAATATATTTTATTTTATAAATTGCATGCATTATTTGATAATCTAAAAAATGCTTTGGAATCTGAATGAATAATTCTAGTTTTCAAGAAACAGTGGACAAAATTGCTCTTGATCTTAATTTAAGTAAAGATTTAGTCTAAATAGAAACAATAGCATTTCAATATGGCAATCAGGGTTTCAAAAAATACTTATTTGTGAAACCATGTTGAAAGTAACTTCCGATTCATTTAGGAAGATTAATACATAGTAACGAAATCAGTGTATTGCTGAAGCTTGATTTTTCAAAAGCCTTTGATTACATTGGTACAACTCAGCTCTCATGTGGAAGCTCTAAAATTACTTTCAATTCTCGTGCTCCGCCCTTCATTACTAATGTCTTCTTATTTACGAAATTCATTATGATTCGAAACAAAACTGGGAATGTCTAATTCAATTCTTGTCAACATTGGTATCCCACAAGGATCTGTTTAAGGATCTCTTCTTGTTTGCATCTTTATAAATAACCTCTCTGAGTTTTTTTTTTTTCAAATTGTAATGTGCATACTTATGCAGATTATGTAACAAATCATCTATTTGAAGACCTAAATTGTTAGAAGATTGCGTAGCTCCAGTAAATGAAGACTTCTTTCATATTCAGGAGTGGAGAATAAGTTTAATAAAATAAGATTGAACCCCTTGAAATCATTCGGAATGGTGTTGTAGAGAAGTGATATATCGGTTTGTGATTTACCCCGCCTTAATTTAAACGGCTTTATCTTCACCTTACCTTGAAGAAGTTAAATATCTTGACTTTATGATTAGAAGACATTAGAAGAATTTATAGTGGCTTGCGGTGTCTTACAATATCCTCCAATTAATAAGTTCTAACATGCTCCTGCTTTATTTTTCTTACAATTACAAAATCTCTAAATTCGTGTTTAAATGCACTTTATGTGTTATCTATACTGTGATATTTTCTAGTTTTTTATCCTTCGGTTACATTAAATTCACCTAAACTTTGAAAATATGAAATATTAAAAAACAAAATTATAGCTATTACTTTAACGCCAACATATCACATAGAAAATCTTCTTTTTTTTTCGTTTACTCTAAGAAAATAAAGAGAGAATAAAAGATTACCATCATTTCTCTTTACAAAAATATGAAATTCTTTTCAAAGTAAATGAATTTTATTCCTTAAGGAATTTATTTTCATCCTTGAACTTCTTTGCTTTTAGTCACATACATACATAGGTGTATAAAGACAACTGATGTATACCTACATTTATACATACATAACTATTTCTACCTTTGTATGAACTTAAACACATGTCTATGTTAAAAATGAGTTCAAGTTAAAACAAAAAAAGAAAAAAGAGTCCTTAAAGAATGACTAGAAATATGAAAACAGAAAAGAAAAAAAGAAAATGAACTATGTAAGAATAATCGGTTTATGTAAGTTCTATATGGGGATATGTGTGGATCCTTAAAAAATTACTTCCAAGTCCCAAAACTATATATAATATAAGTAACCTCTTGTATACAAAGATAGAATATGAAATTCACAAATGTATGTGTACTGCATTATCTAAGATCATGAACAAATTCAAAAAGCTCCTACTCCCTACTCAATTTACTTTTTGCAAAAATAATTACCTAATACAAATATACATGCACATAATTTATATATTTTAGATGCACCTATTTAAAGGGTTTTCCATTCTAGAGTGTGAAAAATGAGACTGATTTTTGTGTGTTACTTTACATAAAAAGTAAAAGCAGGATTTTAAAATAAGAGGTTTCATATTGATGATAGGACTTTAACAATTCCACATTTAAGGAAATATTGTAGCATTGGTACGGAAATAAACTTTCACGTTACTCGAAAGACAAAAGGCTAAAGGTATTAAAGCACAAAATGTCAATAGAGAGTTGTGATGATCTTTTCGGAACACGGTCATTACACTTTTGCAGCTAAACCGCGTACTATGACTTAAAAATGTTTACTATATTGTGTAGTAAATTTCAACAATTACAAAGGGTTGTTAAAGCGTCTCAAAAACCAAAAAGTTAAGGCTTGAAAAGTGACAGCTGTACATATATTGAACTATTCAAAATGAAACCTCTTATTGGAAAGTCTTAAAGCAAGAAAATAGTATCGTAATGTTTTCATTTTGACGGTTCGGCTTATTTTTTTCATAAAAGCATATGATATAGCATATATTTTTTTGACCTGTGAATAGTACCTAATGGAACACCCTATTCACAAAACAAAAAATAAGAAAATAAGACACAGAGGGTCTGTGTACAATGTACATATCCACTAAAGTAAGGAAGCACATTATTCCCTTTTCGATGAGAAAATAGAGATGAGAATTGCAAATACAAATGAAATGCTTTAAATGTCAATCTCCTCCCCAAACGCAAGTAGTGTCTAATTGGTTTTACAGGATCTCAAGCCAATGAATAGTACGACTACGTGATGCTGAATACCTCTCTCGATATCTATCTATAGGTGGTGGTATACTCTCTGTATACCTATTATCCCGATTGACATTTTCGTAATCCACTCCAGTCAGTGTGTCAAAACTTGCTGAAGTTTTCCTTGCAATGGAAATTGAATTCGTAATCGATAAACTCTATAACTACTTATTTATATTATGTAGTTCTATAGATACATACCTTACATTTAAAGGTAAAGAGTTGTGTTTCAATTTTCACCATAGCCAAGAGAATACATATGTACCTAAGTACATTTTAGTATAGTGTTGGAGTTCAGGGGAGGGGTGGGGGGGTTTAGAGTTTATGATTGGATAAAAAGCTTTAGGAAGGATATGGAAACATTTCAATTTCCTTAAAATTATAGTTGGTTTACATACCTATACAGTACTTCCATATCTGTGAGAAAATGCATTCAAAAACAATGAATGTAGATGACAAGATTTTCTCATTTTGTTAAAACTATAAACCTTTTACGAAATTGCTAGTATTGGAATTTATGCAATTGTCATGGGGGTTCATGAGGCGGGTTAGATGAGAGGGCATATCAGAATAAGGAAATGCGATATATACTTTATTTAAAACTCAAAGCAGAAATTGACAAGCAATTCATAAAGTTTTATGTTGATATGCGGTAGAAGAATATGAATATGATGAAATTTTTGTGATTGCATTTGCAATGTTTCAAAAAGTTTTTCAAAATTGTCATCATGCATTTTTGAGCAGCATTGAAATAAAAACTTTAGCAAGTTTGGCATGAAAATGCTATCGGCTTGAATCAAAAATATTTAAAAAAAGAAAACACTAAAGCTTGGAATTTAACACAAGATATTTTGTCATTACTAAAATTTTATCATTGCGGGAAATTGGTGGAAAAATTAAATCAGCATTTTTTATTTATGAAAAATACATATTTCTGTAAAATTTACAGAAACTGAAAGACTTATTTTTGTTCGAATTTTCTTTCAGTTTTAAAAAATACTTGCAATGAAAATAATACAGAACTTTTCTTGAGAATCTGAGGGAAAAGAGGTGTTGAAGCTTTCAGTTCAGGAACAAAAAAAGAACATGTCATAGTAAAATTCTATACCAAAATTTCTAGCAGGAATGACCATGAGATTCAAAAACCCGTGGTTTCAACTTAAAGTCAAGTTAAACATCTTACATGTCAAAATAAAAAAATAAGTAGTTTTTTGTTGATTTTGTAGGTTTTCGTGTTTTGTAAAAAAAAGTTGTCAATTAAATTTTTCTTAAAAATTAACTCAATTTGCTTTTTGCAAAAATAATTATCTAATACAAATATACATGATGCACATAATTTATATATTTTAGATGCACCTATTTAAAGGATGTTCCATTTTTAAGTGTGAAAAATGAGACTGATTTTTGTGTGTTCCTTTACCTAAAAAGTAAAAGCAAGATTTTAAAATAAGAGGTTTCATTTTGATGATAGGACTTTACCAATACCACATTTAAAATAATGATTTGATTTTGTAGCATTGGTACCTTAGCAACAATATTTTACATATAAAAGAATAAATTTAATTACAATATCTGTTTTTATTCCCGACATTTTTAGTCGAAAATCAATGTCTTTCAATTTTATGAGCATATTTTTAAAATTTAGATTTGATTTTCTTAGAAACATTATTTTTCGTTAACCTTCATCTGTTCTCAAAATATTTAAATCGAACATCAGTTTTTACCAATTTTGCGTTGTATTTAAATAAAGTTGTTGAATTTTCTTAAAAACGATCAATAAATGTTCAAAACAATATTTTTTACAAAACAAAATCAGCTTGAATTCAACATCTATAATAATTGCAGCCAAGATATCCAAGTCAAAAGTAAATTTTTACCAACTTTTAATAGTGTTTTTAAGGTTTTTATTATTTTGTAAAACACTGTTAAATCATTTTTTTTTGAAAATTTTACCAGAAGTCAAAAACGTCTTTTACGAAATTTAATTTGTTCATAAAATATTTAATATAATATATATATATTTAATTTTTTTTTGATTTATTATAAAAAGCGTTAGTTGATTTTTTTTTCAAAATTATACTCTTTACATCCACTAAATTTTTTGAATGTCCTTTCTGCATCTTTCGAATTTATTTTCTGTAAAATAATTCAAGTAAAGATATTGACTTCAATGATTTTACAGTCCTTGAGATAAGCACTATGAAAAATGGTATCAAAAACGTACGGACGTACGAACTTACGTACACCACGCACACTCAGACATCTCACTAAAAATCTTTCATTTGGATTCTAGGGACCTTGAAACGTGGAGAAATGTCAAAATTTTCAATTCGACAAATCGAACCGATTACAATAACTTCCTATGGATGTTTACCATTGTTTGAGTCTAAACTTAAAATTTAAGACTAAAACTTTTAAAAATTGGTGACTTCCTTAGCTCAACGAAATGTTAAAAAACTAGAGAAAGGACATTTTGGTACTTTTCTAATTTGGTAATTTAAAAATTCACCTCGAACATTGGAGCTCAAAATAAAATTATTTAAGGAACTTCTGTAAACTACTTTCTGGGCAAAAAAAACGATTGTGATGTTTCAAGCTATAATCTTATTTTTAAAATTTTAAATTTCTTGTAGAGAGGTTTTCGATAGCAAGTTTCATTTTGAGTAATATTCTGTCTCTTTTAAAGCTGTCATCTTTTGACTATTGACATTTTTTCAAACAAAAACTACTCATTCTAATTGTTTAAATTCACGACATAAATAGTGAATAGTTTGCTATCACAGTTCGAAAAACTAAATCGCCTTAAGAAGGTCCTCTTGAGGTGTTGTGAAATACTTGTTATGTGAAGATGTGATATGGAGATTAAATCTGCTGTAACATGTAGTATTGACAAACACTCTTGCATTTGTTGATTTTTTGTTGATCTTTTGAAGTTCGCATTCCACAAACATCATAACACTGTGTTTTGCAGACTAAGGTTTTAAGGCTTTTGTAGTTCAGTTAACACAGGAACTCAAGCCAGTCGAATGCCACACATAAAAAAAAGGTGTCATATTAACAATCGTCGATAGTCAACCTGAAATTTGGCCAAATTGACGCATTGACTACCAAAGTAATCAATATGACAACCTTATTTTTAAAAATTGACTACTGGATAGTCAATAGAATAATTTTCGATTGTAAAGTCAATATGACAACAAAAGTAGTCAATAGAACAACTTCGGTAGTCAATGTGACAATTTGGTTGTCATATTGTTGACTACCGACTATCGAGGATTGTTATATTGACTACCTAGTAGTCAAATTATATTTCGGTTTTCAACAAAAATTTTCATATTGACTACCGCAGTTGTCGTATTGACTACTACAGTTGTCATATTGACTACTGCAGTTGTCATATTGACTACCGCAGTTGCTATATTGACTACAGCAGTTGTCGTATTACATTAGTCAATATGACAACCGTAGTTTCAATTTCCTTCAACCAAAGTTGTCATATTGACTACTACAGTTGTCATATTGACTACTACAGTTGTCATATTGACTACTTCAGTTGTCATATTGACTACCAAATTGTAAAAAAAATTCGGATCCCAAAATTCACAACCAAAAATTGTTCTATTGACCATCGCGGTTATCGTCTGAAAATTGACTACCAAATAGTCATATTGACTACCAAAATAGTCAATAGGATGACTTTTTTCGTTCTGTGCAGCCGCTGGTATCTTTTGATTCAACACCTAAAGACTTTTTTCTTTGGGCCCACGTGAAAGATAAGGTCTGTGCCAATGCTTCAAAATCTATTACAGCCCTGAAAATTGGAATAACTGAAGTATTGAAAGACTTACAGAAAATGTCATGGTGGCTGATATCATTTTGCATTGCTGTTGTAATACAAGTTAGTGGAAAGCTCAATTATGTTCCTTAAAAAGTACTTCCATTGTGTGTTATTTCATTGGAAAACCGTGTTTAAAAATTATAATGTTTTTAAATTGTTCATTCATTAGCTATTCCTCCAAATTCTTCACGGAATAGCTTATTTATAATAATTAAATCAACTGAGCAATTATTGCAAGACGGCAGCTTCCAGCGAATATTCAAGGTATGCAATATTGGAATAATTCTATACCATATTCGATTTCCTATACATTAGTTCATAACTATACCTATTTATATTAACTACAGAAAATTGAAATACAAAAATTCTTCAAATTTGTTAATCTAATAAGATTCTTCAAATCAATTCCCTACATAAATGGTATATGTAAAAAAGAACCTCTTCTGATTATAATCTTATATACCCGTAACGAGCTCATACCCTCTATAGCTACACATCACACATCAGAAATTAACATCAATACATAGTATACGAGTATAATACAAATTCCTCAATTAACAAAAGTTTCCGTTTCTGGTTTAAGAGAGTAAACATCATAGATTAGGTATAGGTATAGACTACTTCAAATAATTATCCGCACAATTGTTTCGAATCCCCGGTTATCTTGAACATAGCATCAGTAACTTTTCATCATATTACCAACCGTATCCCTAACTAATTCTCTCTCTAGTATATATCTAACCTACAACTTATAGTATATATTATAATCCTTAGCCTTTATACGGAAATCCTATTCAAATTAAATTAGCTTAGCGATTATCCTATCCGACAAAATATATATGTATGTGTAGTTGAAGTATATTCATATACTTTGGATCCGGATCATCCGTATTAGACCGTATAGAGTGCGAGTAGATTATAAGCTAAAGCACAATGTCCTGTACGGAAACGCGCCTACACATCCTTTCACACATATACATATGTGTATGTCGAGGTTCTAAACTTTAACAGAAACTGAACTGAACTGAACAGAACATGTACCAGTACCCGACACGATTGAAGGATATAGTATTTTAGTCAATGATGGATGAAATTTCAATTAGAATAACCAGCAGGAGATTGCGTTTTGTTGTACAATTAATTTACCAAAATTAATGAAACATACCCTCGAACAAAAATACAATGGTGAAACGAAGAAGGGGTATGTAGTGGTTTGTTAGATGTGGCGGTGTTGGTGGCAGCGACAAGTAAAGCGGTAAAACGCAAAACACAAACAAAGGGCATATTTTATTTGAAATTTTGAAGAGAGGAGTTAGTGGTATGCCTCTGAGACTATAGAATGTTAAACTAAAATAGAAAGTACATTTAAAATAGAGAGTACTGTAAATTTACAATCAAAACACAATATCTGCTATTTGAATCTTTTGAAAAAAGAAAATTTAAAATATCTAATCTAATACTTCATTTAATGGTTTATGAAGTTCTGCGAAACCCTGAATCTTATGCTTTCATGGCTTTCAAAAATACGTTAAAGAGTAAGCTTTTGGCGCTGATTTGCAATCCAAACTTCAATTTAGCTCTACTTAAATTTCAAACAAGTTTTCAATATTATTTTTTTTTAATTTTGTTTTTAATATTTTTTCATGAATTGATTTTATAAATACAAAAATACTTTTTAAATGTCTTGCAATTTTCTGTAGTCTGCTTTAGCATAAATGGTTCAGTGGTTGTAGAAGGTTTATGTTAAAGTTGAATGGATGGATTTAAAAAATCATTACGAATTTCAGCTTATTTAAAAATTAAAAAGGTGATATTTCAAAAACATGACGTGAAAAAGTTTGATTTGATTGATTACGCCACAGAAAACTTTCCGGAAAAGTATAATTTGATTGCCAGTTACAAGACCTTGTGGACCATTGTTTTCAGATTTACCTCTCTGATTTGAGAAATAATGTTCAAACCTCTTATTTTTTTGGCTTAATAGAAGGTAATATTAAATCTAAACAAACATAAGAACTTAACCTAAGATTGTGAGGGGAAAGGTCGACTTAGATGACGGAGTTTTAATAAAAGAGTATTGAGGTTAAAATCAAAAAAGTCCAAGTGCTAATTTACACTTCGAAGCATACGAGATATAGGTTCCAGGAATGTAAAAGAGTCGAGGATTACGGGAATTACGTAAGTTATTGTTAACAGAGATAGAGTTGTAAAGGGCAATGGGACCAGAAAAAAGTCAATGAATACAGAGAATTTCTGAAATTTGAATACGTTCTTCCAACGAATCCAAGTTGAAAAGTTTCAGGCGGTCAACATAGAGTAGAAGATGAGAGGATATTTCTTAGGCAAACAACGAAGAGCAAAGCGAAGGAAACGCCGATTCTGGAAATACGAATACTTTGGGAAGGGGATTGACTGCCACTTGGGAATATTAAGTTCCAAGCAGTTTTTAAGACAACAAGCTGGAAAAACAATCAAGATCATTTTGCATAAGGGAGGAGTCATGTATTAATGATATGGCAATAAGCATGTAGTGAGATAGAAGAATACCTTATGACCCTTTCATGATCGTTGATTGTTAGAATGAACAAAAGAGGGCCTAGGTGGCTGCCTTGGGGAACACTAAAGGTACCTTAAAAAGGGTATAAGGTGACTGAACTGAAACAATTGCTGTACATTTTTTTTGTTTGGTTTTCAAGGAAGGAAGAAATGCATTTTATAAAAGAGGGTTCAAAGCCAAGAATAGAAAGGTTGAAGTATAAGTCTATGGGATATTTTGTCAAATGACTTACTGAAATCTGTTAAAATAACATATAAGCTACATAAGTTTTTTCTAAGGCCGTGACGGTGAAAGATACAAATTCAACGAGGTTAGTGGTTTTAGACCTGCATTTAAGACAACCATGCTGCCTAGGGGACATAAGTGATTTGCAGTGGAAGCTCAACATTGAAAGCAAAATACTTTCTAAAAGATTAGATATATGAGAAAGTCTGGCAGTGGGTCGATCATTTTTAACACCTACCTTCTAGCCTTTTTTGTGTGTTGGAATTATAAATGAGGACTTCCAAGTCTGAGGAAATTCACCTTGGCTGAGGGATAGACTGAAGATTTTTGAGAGATGAATAACATTTCTTTTATAAAAATAGCAGGAAAACCATCAGGCCCAGGACTAAATTCGTCGTTAAGTTGATTTAATTTAATTTGGACGAAATGAGGGGGGTCCACAATACGAGGGTTTAACGGCTTAAGTTGTGAATTTCAGTTATCCTAACTTTATGTTAAAGTAATCAAAAGACAATTAAAGCAAATTTGTTTCACTTTCCTCCAATCCTCTCAAATTATATTGGTCCAGATTTGGATCTCATTTTTAGTTTTATTTTTTGGACAAAAAAGTCAAATTTTGCTTTGGCTTAAAAGAAATACAAATATTTGGTTTTGATTCTCTACGACAATATTTTTTTTTTTTTTAAATATGATAGTTTCTGTGTCGATTATTGTTTAGATTTATATTTAAGTCTGCTCAAAGTTTTTAATTTAATGTTATAATAAATTCTAACCTAAAACTCAAATCCATGTTTTGTGGCAATCCTGGACACTCTTAACCCCAATCAACTCCTAAAATAGTTTGTTTAGGGTGGCTATCTAATCTGTACACTTCAAACATACATACTTGAATATGTGTGATAGGATGGTAATGCAAATTTTATTGTATATGTAGAAAATTTTATAATATCAAAATTGCCAAAAGTCAGGAACATACATACATACAGGTCAGGCAAGGGCCAGCCATTGAAGCTTAAAAGCCAAAAGGAAATTACTCTAATTAATGGAATTAATTTTCAAATAATTATTGTGCGGGAATCCCTTTTTGAATCCGAAGCCAAAACACACATAGTGACTTTTTGCGCGAGTTTAATTCGTTTATCCCAACAGGGTTATATTATTCGTAAGCAGGGTATGTTGTATAGGTATTGGTATTGAGGATTTGGAAAAACGTAAAATGCAAAACTTGTTTACTGACAGATCTCTCCGAGTGTGTATACAAAAGGTCCTGCATGGCATGATGGGTTAGATGGTAATTTGCCATGGAGAGAGAGAGAACACCATATTCAAAGGAAATCGACTAATTAAATTACATTTGACATGGTTTTTGAAAAGTTTCTGGCATCAAAATGGAAAGAGTTTAAATTGCTATATGCCATCATCATACTCAAGCTCGATGTGTTTACGATGTACCTATATAGAGAAGTTTTAATCTAAAAAGAGAATATCTATTCAGATTCACAGATTCACCTACAACAATTTCAATTAGGGTGTTTTTGATGAATGATTTATAAGCCTTGTTGAATATACCTTTGTGGAATTGTCTGCGAGCTAAACGAGCATAGCACATAGGAATTATAAGCCTGATGGTAAGTTTTCATCAAAAAGTGCACTATTGCATGTGTATAATGTTAAGTTGAGATTGAAAATGGATTTGTTATGATTTATAAACGATGTCTTGTTGGAAAATTTCTATGATGTGATAACGTGCATCATATACATTGTTATATGGTAGTACAAGTACATACTTTTGTTAAGTATTGTTTATATGATAGTTTAACTATTATATGATTTTCAATTCCCGTTGAAGTATAGACAAATTCTTAGAATTAACGAAATTAAGGTTTAAATTTTAGATTATTTCTATGGAATTTCTTTTGTGGCTTAAAGCATTATTGCCTTGATCTCGTATATACCGCATAATGTTAGAATAATTTACATAATAGAAACTTTTCATAGCATGTTAAGTTTCAAATACATAGCAGTTTGAATTTCAGTATTATGTAGTTTTAGTTTGAAAGAGGAGAGTTTTTATAAATATTCTGTCTTTAGAAGGCGGTAACAACATAGCTGATCGATGAAATTTTTATGACATAACAAATCTTCATATTGGTTTATTAGTGATAATTGGAAACTAACAAATGTCGATAACAAAGCTTGTATAAGAGTTGTAGTAAAGACTTGGAGTTTGCCGAACTGTGGCTATCAAAATTTCGAAATTGATTTGCAAACTATTTTATTTTTAACTTCCTATAAAGAATTGTTTTAATAGGTCGATTCTGACGAATTGAAAATATTGATATTTTTCGACGTTTTGAACATCTCGAAAGTAAATGAAGGTATACATTTAAAAACTGTTATACATAATATTATTGTTAACATAAGTTAATTTTCTAAGAAAAATCCAATCCGCGATAATTTTATAAAGAATAAAAACGTTCATAAAATATTTCAGGAACCAAAACAGATATTGAAATTAAACTTATTTTGTCACATGCAAAATATTGTTTATAACTTAATAGTCCAATAAATGTGTCATTTTAAGAGAAGGCAACCTTGCGTTAAATCCAGTATTTCTGATTTTTTGGTTACTTGTTTATGATGTTGGACTAGTTAAAAATCCAAGTTTTCGAAATCAAACAAAGAACGTAAGGTGTCAAAAAATCAGAAAACTGCAAAAATGTTGAGCTTTTTAAGCTCATTACTATTTTTTACCATAAAGACGAATTTTTTGTAGTATAATCATAATGTTTTAAGGCAAATGAATTGACTACAATTTAAGCCTAAAGTTGTGTCTGTAGATGTAATGGTTTTTAGAATAAGGTGTGCAAAAATTAGTTAAAATGCGTTTTTTACAAATAAACACCAAATTGATACTAAAATATCAAAGATTGACAACTTGCCATTTTTGTCTTCAAAAGCTAGCTTGACTCAGATTGAAATACAATGGACGAGGAATATATGGACATACAATCGTTCTATTCAATATACCATATTATGGTGACCATTAAATGCAAGAGTTTTCAAGAATTGGTCAGACAAAAGAAATATACAGCATTTTAATAACATATGGATCACAGAACTCTCGAGAAAATCAAAACCAAAGTGTTTTGTCAACTTTTTTTATAACATAATTAAAGTGATCAGTAAATGTTAATATTGAATTTAGTACAATAGCAAGGTCAGAAAAACTGGAGTCTCTACTCAAACGTACCGATTTCAATGTAAAGTCATAATTTATTATAATTATGACGTGAGTGTGTAAACGATTTTTATTGCATCATTCCCAAAATTGATTTAGATGTTCTGTAGCTCCTTACAATCCTTGATGGAGTTGATAATTATAAAAATTTTAACATCATTTGCATAGATTAGCGACAAAGAATTATTTGTAACATTAGTAAATAAAATAAACAGCAATGGACCAAGGTAACTCCCTTAGGGTACACCACAATTGATTTTAAATTGACAAGAGAGGCTGGGATGTGACCCACACTGATAACTTCCCATCCCGTCTGTCGATTTTTCTTGCTTAAAATTTTGTTTATATGCATCAATTTTTACCAAATTTTCGTACTATTTTTTGTAAATTTTATTTTTTTTTATCAAAAAACGGACTGCTGGTTTTTTATAAAAAAAAAACTACTGAATATCGAAAACAATATTTTCTGTGAAATAAAATAAGTTTGAAGCCAATATTTTTAATTTTTGAAAAGCTATTTGAGTCGAAAGTAAATTTTTACCAAGTTTTAGTATTGTTTTTTTTTTTAGGTTTTTATTTTTTGTAAAAAAAACTGTCAATTCGATTTTTCTCAAAATTGTATCGAATGTTGAAAACAACATTTCGTATAAGATAAAATTAGTTTAAAGCCAATGTCATATATTTTTGAAAAGATATTTTAGTCGAAAAACAATTTTTACCAACTTTTGTTAAATTTTTTTTAGGTTTTAAATTTTTTGTACAAAAACTGTCAATTCGATATTTTTCAAAATTTTACTGAATGTTGACAATAATATTTTTTAAAAGATAAAAGTAGTTTAAAGCCAATATCTCAAAGTTTTGAAAAGATATTTGAGGCAAAAATCAATTTTTACCAACTTTTACAAATATTTTGTTAGGTTTTTATTTGTTGTAGAAAAACTGTCAATTCGATTTTTCTTAAAAATTTTCCAAATGTCGAAAAAAATATTTGTTATAAGTTAAAATTATTTGGAAGCCATAATCTCAAATTTTTTAAAGATATTTGAGTCGAAAATCAATTTTTACCAACTTTTCTTAAATTTTTTTAGGTTTTTAATTTTTTGTAAAAAAAACTGTCTATTAGATTTTTTTCAAAATTTTATCAGATGTCAAAAACATTATTCTTCGTTGCAAAAAATTGTTTTGGAGATGAAATCATATTTTAGTCGTAAAATTTTCGAGGTGACAAATTTTTTTTTTCAGTTTTTTTGATTTATAAAAAAAAACCGTTAATTGGATTTTTTTCCAAAAATATACTTGTTTGGTATCACGTTACAATATATAATATAAAATTTAGCGTTATTGGTTTATGAGATATTTAGGCTTTACCAAAATGTTCACCTTTTTTTTAAACTGCTATAGTAAAAAAACCACCCACTTAATTTTCTTGAGAGCCCTTTCTGCATCTTTCTGCCTTATTATCTGTATAACAAAATTTATTTGAAGTCAATATCTCTTCTGGTTCTTGAGCTATGGACGACGAAAAAAACATCTCGAACGTACGGACGTACGAAATGTCAAAATTTTCAATTTGACAAATCGGACCCATTACAATAACTTCCTATGGGAAGTTAATAAAGGGTTGGTTATTCTTGAATCTGAGTCTAAAATATTTTTGTTTGATATGACGAAATGTACATAACGGAACGGTCGTTAAGCCCAATTTGACTCAACTTATTAAGAAGAATTTCATGACTTATTTTGTCAAATGTCTTGTTAAAGTTTGTAAAGATGCAATCGACTTGAGAATGTTTTTCGAATGCTTCCAAACAAAAAGTAGAGAATTGTAATAAATTAGTAATTGTAGATCTTTTTTCACACATAAAAGAAACTACATATGTCACTGACAAGGGATTCAAACAATTTAGAAATAGCAGACAATAGAGACCTCAGAAGACTGAACTGAATTGGACACACAAATTCAAGGACAAACAATCACGTAGTCGATTCACGATTTTATTCATTGACGTTTATTGGTTGTAGTTGTTGACTGATTGATTGTGTTTTTAGGTCTTGTTGAAAACTACAATATCTACAGATTGGACAAAGTCGTCGAAATCTTGGATTTTCTACTAAAGCAAGTCAACTGAAACCTTCTCATTTTCGATAACGCACATAATTTGCAACTTGTTGATGTCATAGCCGATAGGAACGAGCTTAGAGGCTCGTCCATCTTGATGGTTCGGAAATTCTTTTCCACTTTTTTCATGTCGGTTTAATCGTTCCAGAGCTTCAGGTGGAGCAGACAGATGATTTGGCAATGAGAACGGGTTTTTTTTTATTTCTTGGTAGAGTAGACAGTCACACGTTCATCACGGATAAGTGCTGCATTGGCATCTTCCTCTTCGTCTCTCGTCAAATCCGAATAGATCGACATCATCATCGACTTTGGCGCCAGCAGTTTATGGTAGTTCTTGACCGCCCCATGCGGCTCTTTCATTGGAGGTAAAGGACACAATGTGTTTTTACCAGCGTTGGACGTGAACACAATTGGTTGGGTCTTTCCAAGTGTTTCGAACACTGAGAGGTCGGTTTTTGATGACATGACGTGTAACCAACCACTGATGTCAGTGTTGTAGTCAAGAAGTTGTTCAATTCTTCAAGACCTTTACCATCAGCGAAAGCAATTCTTAGTGTGTATTTTAATAGAAATTATGACCGCCGCGCAAAACATACTGCCACTTTCATTCAGTTTGACAACCGGAAGAGAAGTGAGAAGTTATAAATAATAGAACGCAACATGACGAAAAATCGACAAAACCACGAAAATCGATAGTTTAATTTTTTTTTTTTATTTCAAGCTCAATTCCGTCTTTATATTTCCAAATAAAAGCTGACAAAAAATAGTTTAAGACTCATTCATATTTTGTAAAACTTTTAGAAATATCGACAGATGTGTACGAAGAGGTTTGGTCTGCCTTTTAAGGGAATGCCTTTTCGTGAATTTGGTGTGCTTAAGCTTTAAATGTTGTAAAATTCATTTAAAAATTCAAAAACTTCCGGATTCATATGCAAATGAAAACCACGTACGAATTTAAGGATTGTTATATTGAAACAGAACTAATTTTCTTAAAGTACTATTTTCATAATTAGAGATCATCAGACAAATTTTTAAAATGTTACCATTTTTACGATCTTACCAAAATCTTTCCCATCTCATAAATTTCAATTTGTATTTATTCAAAAAATCAATGCAAATAAAAAATTTAACAAAATGTTAGACTTCATAAATCGTATTCAGGTCATAAAAATAACAATCAAATATAACAAAATACTCTACACACCTCTCATATTATACACAATGAATACAATTATTTTATATATAATAATATTTATATACACAACCAAAAAATAAAATAAAAATATTACTAAATCACAAACACTTACCTCAACACGTATTGTTAAATTATATTCCTTTATACTTTCATAATCTAACGGATGATTAACCTTAATGTCAGCCCATGTGTCACCATTATCCGGTCTTTGTTGTAAGTAGAACGTATGGAATTTATTTGTTTGTGCCGTTGAGCCAGGCATTAAACGATAGAATACCGTTGGATTTCCTTCAATTCCAGAACTGAATAAAATCATTTTTTCAGCAGACGATAAATAAAATGAAAAACAAAATTGTATATTAGAAATTTTGTTCTAACACCAAAATAAAAAAAAAGTCATAAAAATTAAAGTTAAATTATACATAAAAAAAATACTATATTATAAATTTTGTTAGTATATAAAGATTAAATTTTTGCAGATACAAAAATCACTAGCTTCTTGAGAATATTTTAAGTAATTTTTATTTCATTTTTGAAAATCCAATAAATGGAAAATGTAGTATATTATATTTTGTATATTAAAAAAAAAAACAATAAAATTATGCTTTTGCTCAGTAATTTTTCTATATGCAATTTTTCTTAATAAAATTAAATATATATTTAACTACTTATTTATTAATATATATAAACTAACAAAATGGAACAAACAAAAAGCAAATAAAATATAAAAAAACACTTATTTGTTAGTACATAATATTAAATTATTGTTCCATTGCAAAACAACAAATTAAAAAATTAAAATTATTTAAACATAAAATATTATATAAATAACTTTTTACTTAAAATATATAAATCTTCGAAAAAGTTCATAATAACTTGTCGAAAAATGACTAAATTTTAACGAACAAAAATTATAGCGAGAAAAAAAAAGAATTCACGTAGGTATTAAAAAATCACCATTGTTTGAGAAAAAAAAATACATTTATTAAAAGCGGTTTTGAAAAAATGTGCTTGTATATTAACAAAAATCTGCACATGGTGTCTATATTTTTTTAAGCTCAATGGCTATAAAATATTTTTCTTTACACTAAAAAAGTGTGTAATAAACAAAAATTTAATTAAACAAAAAATTAAAAAAAAAATGTCATGCGCCATTCAAAATTCAAAAAGTATGTGGCAACATTTATTTTGTATTTTTTTTTTTTTTTCATTTCATTTTCATTTGTTTATTTATTTTGTTGGTTAAGTGCAAAAAATTCAACAAAAAAAAAATTTGTTTAACAAAAATTGTTTCCTATTTATTAAAAAATATACATATTGATGTGAACTGGAAACATTATAATGCTGACACCACTAGATTTTCCTTGTGGCAATATCCTTCAAAAAATAGGGACGACACACAAAAAGATGATTTAAAAAATAAAAACATATTTATATACGAAGTTTCATGTTTTAAAAAAAATGTTTCCATTACACAAGGATGGGATGGTTTTTCGCGTATGAAAAATTAAATGGATGATGAGAGGTTTTTCTTTTATTCATATTTTATATTTTTGTTTGTATGTAAATGCGGTGGGGTGTTTTTGGGGAATATTGTGAGAAGGGTGGATTGTGATGGATGGGTTTGGTGAGTAGTTTTATTTTCAGGATTCAGGATTCAGAAAAAATATACTCTAAACGTTTTTTTATTTTTGCAACAATAAAACAAAAATAGGAACCAAGGATTTAGGTGAATGGTGTGTATTTAATTTGATGTTGGTGTCCAATCTTATGTTGGTAGGTATTTATATATAATTTATGCTCTTTATAAGTTAAGTTAAGGGGAAGTTTAAAATTAATTGAATTCAAGGTTTACACTATTTTTATACAATTTGTGGTTGTGGGGAGGGGCAAATGATTTTTGATACATTTTAATTTTATTTTGTTTTTCTAATTTCGTTGCTATTTTCACAGCTTGATGTTTTTGCATAATTTATCCTACAATTTATGCTACAATAATTTTGCTTATAAAAGTTATAAAAAAATAAAAATACAACAAAAAAATTAGTAAACAAAAATAAAACTGCCATCAAGTGTTGTGGAAGAAGGTTTCGAGCGCGAAAGGAAGAGTTTTTTTTTGTTTGTTTTAATTTTATTCTTCTACTTTTACTCCACTTACCTTTTTTAAAGTTTATAAAAATATGAAGTTTGTTTTTAACTTTTTTTTTATTTTTTATTTTTGCTAAAGCCAAATAAAAATACGGCTAAATAAACTTATTATTTTTGTTTTCTAGGTTAAGTAGATTTGTACAGGACTTGTTTTTTTTTTTTTTAATACTTGAAACTTTTGTAGATCAAAATTTTACGAAATTTGCACTGAGTAATAAAAAAAATATATGTTTTGTTTTTATATTTCGACTAACAAGCGTAGATTTTTTTTTACTAAAAACTAAAAAGAATTAAAATAAAACAGTTTTTTGTTTTTTAGTTGGACGAAGACAAAACAAAAATAAAAAAATAAAGAAAAACAGGATTAATTCTCAAGGACATCGTTGATAGAGTGCAGAATTTTTGGTACCTAATTATAATTTTTTTCATGGATACCTTCAAATAATTTAAAAGCTGGTTCTTAAAACAAAAACCTTGAAGATTAATATAAAAGGGGGGGAGAGATATTTCTTAAAGTGTAAAAATCCTGATGCTAGCCGAATCCTGATGGTGTCTACAAGTCTACAAATTTTAGACTTTTATTTTGTATACAAATTAAATAACTAGTTAAATTATTTAAAATAATTTTTTTCATTTTATTTTGGATATTTTTAATCCACACATTAAATCACACATTTTTTCAACCAAAGAAAAACCTTAAGTTTTGTATTCTCTTAACATGGTTAGGTAAGATTAGGTTAAAGTGGCTGTCCGTGTTGGAATAGAACACACCTAGGCCAGTTTAATGGCCCATTCTGATACCACATGAATTCTGAGGCTTTCTCCTAAGCTCAATGAAACCAGTTTGAGTCCCTTACAAAACGTGAGAGGCTGATTATGCAAATATGATTTAGATCATTTGGATCGTTATAGAAGAATTCTCCAAGGTAATTCTGGCGTTTTTGGGCTAGAGCAGGCCATGTACAGAGAAGAACAGTTTCCTCCTCTTCCTCGTCCAAACAGCTTCTGCAAAAGTAATTTGAGAATGCACCTAGTCGCGTGGCATGCTTTCCTATTAGACAGTGACCGTTTATGACACCTATTATTGACCTTATATGCCATCTGCTTACAGATAGCAAGCACCTTGATCGCTTTAAATCTCTTAACATGATCAGAATGGACATTTTTTTAAGTGATAAAAATTCTTTCAATTTGAAATAAAAATAGTTTAATAAAAATTGAAATATGGTATGTTTTTATAAAAGACAAAAAAACATGATATGATCAATATTTTCATTTGATTTTCTTTTTTCAACGGAAGATAAAAATTTTTATAAAATAAATCAATTCGTCAAAAAATGACGAAGCAGTAAATAATATAATATAATTAGTTTTTCTTATAAAATTAGGAAATGAAAAGAAGCAAAATTTTGTAAGAATTTTACAAACAAAACGAATTTCTTTTTTTAATAGAGTACAACCCGCTTAAGGGCAAAGAAAATAAAAACATAATTTTTCTTTCACTTAAAAGAGTTTTTATCTTTTATGAATTTAGAAGAAATTTACATTTTGTCCATAGCTTTAAATAATAAATTTATTATTTAAATAAATACATTTTTGTATAGAAAATGGGTGTCTTCGGGGTTTTTTAATTTAGATAAATTTCATTTTATCAGAAAAGTTTTGAAACATACTTTAGGGTGGAAAAAGGTTTCACATCAAATAATTTCTCCAAACAGAAAGAAGGCTTTTTATGTACATATGTAAATGGCAAGGTTTTATGTTTATTTTTAATTCTAAAAGCAATTTATGAGTTTTCGAATTTTCGCAAGAAATATGTTGGATTTGCTTTGAAAGAGATTTCAAATAAAATAAGTTTTAAAATTAATATGTTTGTAATATTTATGTGAAAACCTAAAGTACTTTTATTCATAAACGTAGTTATGAGTATATTCTGTTTCTCTACTCAATTCTTAGAATTAAAGGTTTTGTAACTGATTAATAAATTCTTCAATATTATATAGAATCTACTTATTCAAAGAAATAATATATCCTTTGACTAAAACATATCAAATGTAAGTTCTTCCTACTGACTTAATAAAATGCAAGTGATCAGGAATTTCTCTTCGTCATGTTGAGGAAATATTACGTTTTCGAATTTATTATTAAGTTTAGTATTTTAAATAAGAATTAAAAAACAAAATTCTTATTGTTTAATGTTGGTGTGGTGTGTGTTTGTTTGTTTTTGTTTTTCTTAGTCTGAACTTGGAAGCAACATTTGAAGAAGCAGACATTTTATACATATTTTATTGCTATAGATAAAAACACAACTTATCATATTCCACATAAAAAAGAATAAAACTTGATGCATCGTCTTTGCAGAGTCTTTGAGAATAATTTTTCTTTCTAACATTTTTATACCTTTGGTGTATAGTATATTCCTTAGATACAATTGTGAGAAAGGTATCTTTCAATTTAGTCATACAAAAACTTTTTTTGTCCACACAAACGCACTTACCACATCCAAACAAAAAAAAAACAACATTTTTTCAAAGAAAAGGATGTAACAAGTTTCTTTTTATGCGCTCACCTCAACGATGTCCTTTGAATATTCAACAAGAGAAAACAAATTTATATAAAATACGACGAAAACATTAAGATAGGAATGATAGAGGAAATAAAGAAGAAACAAAAAAAAAAAACATAAAACAAAAATACACACATTAATACAGACACAGAAAACAGAAAAATGAAACCTGGGTATACTCAACTCATACTGTTATTTGTAATGCATTTAAGAGCAGACATTTTTTTTTCTCCAGAATTTATAAGTCTAGTGCGTTCAGATACATTTTTTGAAATAGTTTTACATTCTATGCAAAGACAGAAGATGTTTTTTTTAACAGGGTGATTCTAAGGAATTTCATTAAATATTAATTTTTGTTCAAAAAATACGGTACTATACTAAATTTTCGTATAATAAGTTAGTTATCTCAGAGTTACTATATTGATAAAACCAAACTAAAACTTAATTTCACTATTTTATAAAATTATCTTTAATTAATATATTTTTTTGGATTATCTCCTTAAGATTATCCAAAAATGAATTATGCAGGTCAAACATTGACTTGTAATAATTATTTATATTGACATTTTTCGAAGTTCGACTTTTTTGTATTAATTTTTAATTTTCTTTGTTATAAAATTAACTTTCTTTTTAAACAATTTTACGTGTAATATCTATAGTCAATTGCTAAATATTTTTAGCTGATATATTGCATTTCAAAAAACACATCTAGGTTGACAACATTAAGGACATGAAAGCTGTAAGTGGGATCTAACATGAACTGTCAAAAAACCAATAATCCTTTCAACAAAAACATGCATTGATGTCGAAATATAGCTGTCGAGAATGTCCCAAGAGATTTTTCTGGTGATTAGTAAACTTGCAGTAATAATATGTGACTACAAAACAAACATATTATTAGATGAATGTTTAGTTGACCATAGTTGACGTTATTACTGTTCTATTCTATTTTTCTATTTTTATTGGAATAAAGGTGTAAATAATAAACTTTAATTTGGAAAACATTTTGAGTCGTTAAGAGTTACGATTAATATAAAAAAGCATCAATTTTTTGGTAACTACAACATTTTCTCAGAAAAACTTCTCAGATATGCAAACGGACGGAGTTTATCTCAAATTCATGAACATTTAGTCCTTTTTAAAAAAGGTGGTTATATTTTAGTGGCCGATATTGAATATGAACCACACCTAAACGTCTTGTTTTTTCCTACATTTCATATGACATTTTTCATTTTCAGATTAGCTCAAATTGTATCAAGGAAAGATAGACCATCGAGCAAGGCGTTAAAGTTATCCAGGCCTGTTATCAAAATGGGCTTTCGAATCAAAATGCATATCGTGCACTTCGTAAAAAATCGTGCAAAAATTTGAACAAACTGAGTCTATAGGAAATGTGAAAACACCAGTGCATGCTCATACAACTCGTACTACAGAAAATATTGTTGCTGGTAGCGATAGTGTGGCTAAAGAACTATCCATCAATTGTACCTCTCCACGATAGTCGTTGATTAACATTATGCATAAAGACGTGCATTTACGCGCTTAGAAGGTGCGATTGACTCAAGAACTAAAGCCTCCTGGCCATTTCAGACGTCGCGTTGTCAATGGTAAGAATGGTGGCAAGAAATGGCAACAGTGGATGATCAATTTTCGAAGAAAATCATCTAAAAAATTCCGCTATAAGGGAGATAGAACAACTCAACCTAGGCGACGCAGATCAACAATTCCGCCTACCCGACCTAGACGAAGTGAAAATAGCTATATCTAAACTGAAGTACCAACTAAAACACCAACTCATCTGCAAAATATAGTCGGAAGAAAGCATGCCCGATGAGTTGGAATCTCAGCATAGTTTGCCCAATACATAAGAAAGGAGACCCTCTAAATTGGCCAACAACAGAGGCATCAGCCTCCTAAAAATTGCATATAAGATCCTTTCTGCCATATTATATAAACGTCTGAACCCGTCGTCAAGAATTTAATGGGTCCTTATCAGTGTGGCTTCAGACCAGGAAAGTCCACTATTGACCAAATATTCACATTACGGGAGATCTTGAAAAAAAAACCTGGAACTTCAAATCGATACCCACTATCTCTTTATTGATTTTAAGCCCGTTATGGCATCATTTCTAGTTAAGAGCTCTTCAGAGCAATGTCTAGTTTTGGCATCCCTGTCAAACTTATCCGTTTGTGCAGAATTACGATGGAGAAAGCACGCTGCTCTATCAAAATCGGAAAAGATCTCACCGATGCATTTGATGTCAAAAAAGGTTTTAGACAAGGCGATGCACTGTCATGCGACTTCTTCAATATCGTTCTGAAAACAATTGTGCAAAACTCAACCGTCAAGACTAGAGGCACAATCTTCCAAAGATCCATCAAATTACTCGTATACGCAGATGATTTTGACATAATTGGAAGATCAAAGGGTGATTTCAGTGGATCGTTTTGGAGTATTGCGACGGAAGCGGAGAAGATGAGTTTAGTGGTCAATGAGGGCAAGATCAAGTATATGCTGTCATCAAAAAGGACATTAAAAGACGACGTCTTGGACAAAACGTCACCATGGACATCTATAACTTTGAGGTAGTTGAGGACTTTGTCTACCTAGGCACCGGTATAAACACAGACAACGACACCAGCGCTGAAATCAAAGGAAGAATAACTCCTGCTGCTTCTTTGGACTTAGAAAGCAATTGAGTAGTAAAGTCCTCTCTCGAGCGTCTAAAATCACCATCTATAAGACACTCATCATCCCAGCTCTCATTTATGATGCTGAGGCCTCGACCCTGTTAAAGAAAGATGAGAGCGTCTTAGGATACTTCGAGAGAATAATTCTTCGGATGATTTTTGGTCCCGTCTGCATAGATGGAGAATGGAGGAGAAGCAACAACGACGAAATGTACGGGTTGCACAGAGACACTGACCTGGTTAACAGAATTAAATTCCAACGACTTAGATGGCTCCAGTCTGGGAGGTCTTCGAATCGAGTTCCAAGGGATTTCTCAGTAGAGGAAGACCGCGACTCAGATGGGGCAAGCAGGTGGGTGGAGACCTCAACCAACTTGGCGTGCAAAACATGGAGACAGCTAGCTTACGACCGAGCTGGCTGGAGACGCATGTTGGTTGAGGCCTAGGTCCGTCCCGGACTGTAGCGCCACCTTAAGTAAGTAGGTAAGTGATGATGAAAAGACACATTTTCATCTCAGTGGATTCGTCAATTAGCAGAATTGCCGCATTTGAGCGAATGATAATCAAAGAGTAATTGTCGAAAAACCAATGCAATGCAACTGGCTGCATAATCAGGTCATATTTTTTACTGTGAATAGGGTTCACTATTTTGAGATGATAACGAACTTTTTATGACCCAATTCGGAAGATATTGCTCTGGATGATATGTGGTTTCAACAGGACGATACCACTTGCCACATAGCTAACGAAACATTGGCTCTTTTCCATGAAGAAATGAATGGTCGTGTTCCCTCCCGTAATGGAGATGTCAATTGGCCACCAAAATCACCAAAGAAAGAAATGTAAGCACTTTTCTTCAGTAAACTATAAAGAAGCAATCCTTGTCGGCTCAACTTATTTTTCCCAAATATGAGTGAATTTAAGTTTAATGTTCGAACCCTTGACATGTAGTACAGAAAATGATGTAACCGAATTAATAGACGCAACAATTTCTTGGTTAAAATCCGATTCAAATATTTTTGTATGCTTGTGAAAAATATTATTTCTTTTAAATAATTTTTAATTTTAACATCCACTTACTTTTTTAAGTTTTTGTTTCTAATAAACTGACTCTTCAGTAGTTTTTTTTTTGTCTTTATTTAGGCAATAAAATACAGAAACACTTTACCTTACACTCTCGAGAACAAACATTGAGAAGAATTTGTTCATAAATTCAATGAAACAAAAAAGTAAGTATACGCCCCAATGTACCTCGTATAATATGACTGTCATTTGTTAAGAGAGTACAATTTTATCATTACAGATTTGATTGTAAGATTTTTACAATATGGTTTATAACTTATGTATATCGAAAAAATAATCACAGTTAAAAAACATAAAACAATTACGATTCTTTTTCATATTCTTTTACATTCGAATTGACATATTCTGAAGTTTGAATTTCAGTCGAAAAATTTTTTGGAATAAAAATCACAAGTTGTTTAAATTAAAAAAAAAACAAAACTAATACAAATATAAAGTAGGGAAATATACACAAATATTTCTACTCCTTAAAGTAAATTTTCTGAGTATAGCGCTACTTCTACCCAAAACCAAGAATGAACTTTAAAACACAAAATAACAACTAAACAAATTTCGGTCGAAAATATGTTTGTTTCGAAGAAAATGAAATAAATACTTTAGCAAAATTTTCAGTTCAGTTAAGTTAATAAATTTCGCTGAAGAATATTTGAATTTAGATGGAATTGATTAGATCTAAGTAAATATATGCATAATTTGGTTCTTATGATACAAATTAAAATAAAAAATACATTATAAAGAAAAATGTATATTTATAACAAATGAAAATTCTACAGAAGTTTGTTCTGTGATTTTTGTGTGCATTGTTTTTTAGCACAAGGGGATATGTGGAAACAATGCAATTTTAAAATACAAACAAGTCTTGGAAAAACGAATATGTACAATAATTTAAAAAAAAATACTTTTAGAAAACCAGGTTTACTGGAAGGAATTCAATCTTCTCGAATCTCAACGATGAATGAAACTATACTTTCCACAACTTATGTGGTTTTCAACTGAATTTTGAGCCTATTTTTGGTAAAGCAGTATGTTAGTATTTTACCAAAAATCTTATTTCTCATGCATATGTATATGAAATAATGATTATTAATTAACTTAATCTTAATTATTTTAACAATTTTTGGAATTTTCTTTAAAATCACCCTGTTTTGTCTGCATCGTCGGTCGTCCATTAAAATTCAGTCGAATAATTTAAATAAATAAGAAAAAACATGTCCCCACAAAATGTTAAACAACATAAAAATAAAATGTAAAAAAAAATAAAACAATTAAAAACACTCATTGCAAAATTTCTTATTTTTACCCCTAAACCATTAGTAAAGGTAAAACACCCCTCAATACACATACGTAGCTATGTCTATACTCATATAATCATTATAATTCCTTTTTCGTAGATAGATATCAACCCTGATCCCTGACCTTATAAAAATGTAGAGAAAAACCAAAACAAAACAAAAAATATATATAAAAATAAAATAAACTAATGTTGTGCTGAGAGGCTTAAAACAATTTATTTGTTTTTGTTTTTCTTAATTTTATGGATTTCCACTACGAGGTGCGCTCTCTATAAAAAAAACATGCAATCACAGTGCTTTTTCTTATCCTGGAAAACAGGAGTGTACATATTTTTATTCAAATTTTGTTTTTTGTGCAAAACCAAAACAAAAAAGTTTGTATTCCACATTTCCTTTGAATGATTTAATTTTCTTTTTTTTTTTTTAGGACTAAATGTTGGTCGGTAATTGTTCTGGCCACACAAAGTGTAAGCAGGAAAAATCCTTCACACGTACACAGCCACAGCCACACACACAAATCACATACAGCGAGATAAAAATAAAACAAAATAAAAAATTTATATTATTATGACGTGTGATGAAAAGGGTTTTTCTTCTTCTTCTTCCATCAAGAGCCTAAGCTCAGAATACAAAACTTTTAACCACAATCTATCAAGAGTGCGCGGGATTTAAAGGATGTTTTTATTGTTGCTTTTGCTTCTTTAATTTTTCTCCTTGTCTAAGGAGCATCCCCAATGGAAACAAAATACGGTAACTATAGCATACCTATACAATACGTTCACATATAGAATGTATAGCTATGATGTGTGTGTTACCAAATTTGTGTGAATTTGTGGTGTGTGGTGGCAACAAACAATTTAAGATACAAATTTAACATTTTTTATTTTTTATTTTTCTGTGTATCCTTTTTGTGTCTGAATTTAATATTTTGAGCAAGGATATATGCGAATACAAGGCTTTTATATATTTCTTTTTTTTTTTGGTGTTCATATAAGAAAATAAAATAGTGCATTTTGAGTGGAGTGAAGGAGTTGAGGGGTTAGAATTTATGGGCAGGGGGAGTGGGTGAAATTCAAGGAGAGTTATGGATGGATATGTGGATACGGTTGATTTTGCCAGAGAAGGATGGGGCTCGGGCAATATACCTATATTTTAAGAATATTCCAGGGGCAAATGTTATGCAAATTCTAGAATGATTTGTACGTGTCAGAAGCTCAGAAGTGGGATATGGGTTTTTGTGTATAGTTTTTATTTTGTATCTCTATACAGATGAGAAAGGATGAGGTTGAAGAAAACAACAAAAAAAGAAATAACAAGAAACCAAACAAGGCAAAGAAAACATAAGTGGGTAGGTATATCCTTGTGAGATTTCTTGATTTGATTTAAGGATCTATAGAAGGTTAAGGATTATGTTTATGTAAATGAATAACAGTATGTATTATGTGTGATGTTTGTGTGAGGAGGGTCTTTATTTGCGGGATGGATATAAGTGATGGTCGAGCGCATGTGATGAATTGAAGCATGTTAATCAAACATGGGTTGGGGGGGGGTCGATGCATGTGTGTTGTATATGTTTGCAGATATGTTAACATATCCTTTTTGTACATTTTGGAATGGGCTTTTATCAGTTTTTCTCTACATGACATACATATATACTTTTGCTGAATCAAATTTAAAACTCATTTGTTTTATGGTAATTTGAACGTCAAATAATGCTAGGATTTTCGATTTTGTTTAATTTATTAAAAAAAAGAATCAAAAAACAAGAAAAAATTGTGACAGGATCAAGCAAAAAAGGTTCAATTTTTTGTGCCATCCATAGCTACCTTTGACTAAAAGTCTACTTAACTTACATAAATCAGAGATCAATTTATTGTCTGGTAAATATCGGGGTTAGAAATCTAAAGCAGGCCATCACCCAAATTCGTTATACCTATACATTACGTTAGATGGGAACCACCTTTTAAAGGTGAAAGAGTTAAGCTTTAGGTCAGAGATTATCTTGGGAAATGTAAGCATCATAAGCAGATGGTTTTTGCCTTTGGATTTTTGTATAATATTATGTATATGTCCTATCTTATCTGGGATTGTGATTGTTTCCATTTGCTTTCTATCTTTTTCATTATTTATTTTTGTTGTTTTCATCCCAGACAGAGTTTAACTAACCTTGTTTTTTTTTGGTGTCTTGTTAAAAATAAAATTCTTGTCAAAACATTGGGTTTTAATGTTGTTTTTGTCTGGATGATTTTTCCTTTCGTTCGAAACTGAAAAAAATACGATGACGACGAGGACGATAAGGACGACATCTGACGATGAAAAGCACATCGAAGTCGAAGGTAGATAGATAAACCGAAAGATAGATGCGATAGTCATCGGAAGTTGAAGAACGATTTTATGCAAATGAAAAGTAAACCGAATTTTCATCTCCGGTAAGCTAAAGTTTTGACGATGCCTTAAGGCATCGAATAGCCAGTTATAGACAGACCTATAAGTTCTTATTTTACATTATATACATTTATATATAGGGGAGAAGAAATGTATATCATTATCGTTACAATAAGTATAGCGATGTTTTTAAATATTGAAATTTGATTGATTTTATCGAAGGCAAAGTACAAAATTTACTAAGTTTTGATTAAAAAATAATAAAAAATATTTAACATTCGAAAACGTTCGAGGATGTCTTAAAGTTTTTATATATATTGTAAAAGTCTTGAGTTTTTAAATTTTGGTAATTGTTGTTTTTACAAGGACTTTTTTAAGACAGCATTGTTAATATTTACATTTTTTGTACCATTTTGAAGTTGTCTTTTAAAAACAAAGTTACTGCCTTGAACACTCAATACTTTGGGTGTAACTATTTAATTAAAATAAATTTCGAAACTTTGTAGGTTACAATATAATAATGTAAGGTCAATTAGAGATTTAATGGATGGTAAGGATGGTAAGGACCAAGGCTACAGGCAATATTATATATGATATAACAAAAAAATTTTAAATAATCAATGTTGTTACAAGGTATCAGAAGTAGGAAACATCAGTAATGATCATTTTCAAAGCATTACCAATTACCAATTCTTACAGGGCTGTAAATTATGTAATAATTCCAGTAAAAAAAATGACTATGTTTCAAAATATGCGAGGACCAAAGCCCAGTTGCAATAATAAGCATACTTAAAACTCAAATTTATTTATATTTGTAAGACAGGAGTTTTACTGTAACTTTGTCAATATTATCGGTATGATTCAAAACCTTTGAGAATTTTTGAAATTTAAATAACGAAACAAATTTTGGATCATGTAAATTTTTAAAATGTAAATAACGAAACAATTTGTGGATCATGTAAATTTCTATAAAAATTAATGATTCAAGAAAATTGAAAAATGGTTTTTGTGCTGAAATTTTTATATTTTTTTGTTTTATGTTATTTACAACTGTCACTTCACTTTTTTGATCCACTTTAACGAAATATTATCCAAACAATAGAAAAACTTCCATTAAAACAAAAACAGTTTTCGAAAGGTCCTTAGCATTTGACAAAACCGTTTTAATTTTGATTCAACTTGAAGCCCTAAAAATTGTTTAAGGTATGTGTATGTGTAGTTATTGACATGCTTGATATGAGTATTTGGAAATGATTGATTGATTGACGATGATTGGATAAGGTTAGTGCAATAAAGTATATAATTAATTTAAAATTATAAAAGAAAAACATTTCAAAACACATAAACATTCAAATATATGTATAGGTACAATACATAAGTTAAAGTTTTCTACACACAAAAAATATCTACAAAATAAAATTTAAATAGGTATTTTCTTTTTTTTTATCAAAAATATCTTTCAAAAAAAAGAATATTGTTTTCATATAACAAAAAAAAAACTTATTTATTTATAAGCTAAATCTTTATAAAATCAAAAACAATTACGAGATTCTTATACTTAAAAAAAAAAACAAAAAAAAACTTAAACATTTTGCTAAGCAACAGACCTGGCTTTAATCGAGACGACTTTTCCACCAACTGGCATATTTTCCTTGACATAAATCGGCCCATAGACCGTATTATCCCAAACGGGTGGATTATTAGCCCGATCGACAACGTCAATTTGCACCTCGACTGTACGTGACAGGGGTGGATAGCCTTTGTCTTGGGCCATAGCTTCTAGCTTATATGTTTCACGCTGTGTTTTTTTGTTTGTTTGATTTTTTTTTTACAAAAAACACAAAAAAAAATATCCCATGTTGAAAAATTGACACATTTATACATTTAAATAGATTGAAATGTATTTTTTGATATTCATGCATTTTTGGTATATGGCGGGCAGGTTGGTTTTTTTAAATCGTATAGTTGCATTGATTTAAATTTGATTTTTTTGATTTTTGTTGATTATATTTTCGATTTGAAATAAAAAAGCAAAAAACAAATCGATATAATATTGAGTTTTTTATATAAAGTTGTGTTAATTATTTTTTGGATTGTTTGTTTGTTTTATCAAAAAATAGAATTAAAACCTTAGCCCAAAAAATATGATAACCCGTTTTTCTTAACAAAAAAAGAAATATATATCTAAAAAATACATTCTCTCAGTATATTTTATTTGTTTCAAAAAATTAAAACAAAAATAAACATATTAATTATTTTGTATTCCAATTCAAACACCAAAACCAAAATAAATAAAAAGAATTAAGAAAAAAGTCCAAAAACCCCAATTTTAAGGTATTTTGTATTCTTGTTCCTTTTCTATTTGTTTGTTGTTTTTTTTTAAAGTCACACACACAAAACAAAAAAAAAACATTTTATACAATCATTATACTCAATCTATAATTATTATTATATACGCAGTGATGTTTTTTTTTATTTCAAATATAATTTAAACAAAATAAAAATAAATGCAGTAAAATGAAAATTTTAAGCAAAAGCAAAACTAAGAAACATTTTTGTTTATTTAGGCGAAAAATAATTATCTATTTTAATATATTTATTTTAATGGATCTGCTTTACTTCATTTGATGGCCTTACGTACTTAGAAGTTTTGGTGTTTTTTTACAATTTTCTAAAATGATACCTAAATTTTTAAAAAGAAAACAAACTAAAAAGAAACAAAAAACACAATGAATTTTTTTTTACATTTTACCTACAAAATATTACTGCAGTGCAAATTGTTTCTTTTGAGTATAACTGTGGAGGTTTTGTCGAGCCTATTTATTAAAGCTTTTTTTTTTAAATAAAGTTATTAGAAAGATGTGTGAAGGATACTTTTACTTAAAAATGACACCCTTTTTAAGGAGAAGAAATAAGCTGCAAACTTGTTGGTAGATTATAATTTGTTACAGTAACTTTGACTAATTTTTTTATGAAGAAATGTTAAAAACTATTGAAAACATACGATTTTAAAATAACTTATTTCATTAAAAGGAGAGCAGTTTTGAAAATGAATTGGAGAATTATTTAAATTCGGGATGGATTTTTGTAATTTTTAAAATTTGACAATTTTACAAAATTTTGAGAACGAAAATTAGTTCGAATATTTTTTAATAATGTGTGAGATGTTTAACTGCTGGTTAGTTCCGTAGAACAAGAACATTTTTACTTTCTTCTGTGAAAATTGTTTATCTTTAATAAAAATAGAGATTTAAAAACACCAATTTATTAAGACGTGCACACATTTAGCTTACAAAAATGTATGTGTAAGGATGTTACATAACATTAACATTATTGCTTTTTATTTTATTTTTAATTAATATTTTTATTTTATTTAATAATTTAATTTTAGAAGTAGTAATTTCATTTCATATTAGGTATTAATTCTCATTTTCTTTTTCAAAATGTATTTGTTTTTTTTTTTAATAAGCACACACTCAAGGCGATTTTGTTATTATTTATTATTTTATTATTATTTATTACGCCAAGAACACAGTGGGAGCTTTAGGAGATAGAGAGAGAGGGTTGGAAAGAAGTTGAATTTTTGAATTCCTGAAAACATCAATAACTGGGAAAGAAAGAGTATAACAAAGCATTCTATATTCGTGTAGTACGGTTAAAGAATGAATCTCTGTTCTTGACAGCCGAAGTTGGTCTCAAAATTGTACTGATGAGCATTTCTGGAGGCGCGAATATATAATGGTTGAATTGTTTGAAACGAGGAATGCTGATTTTTTTCTCTAGAATCCCTAGAAATAGTAAAAAACAATGAGACAAGAAAAGCAATGATATCCAACAGGCTTAAGTAATTTTCAGGAGCAACAGCCTAGAGAGTCATACTCAAGCTTTTTAGTTATATATGGAAAAATAAATTTAGTAGCGTGGGAACTGGGACCTAGTGACTTACAACTCTCAACCATTATTTTGTGCTAGTCATGTCAGGAATGGAGGGGTGTATAGTTTTATTCCGAATTTGAACATCTAATTTGAGAAAGCACTTTTCACTTAGAGGATTCCTCGCAAGAGACAGTACCTGTGAAAAAAAAACAGTAGGTGGCAAAGGAAGGGGTTTAACCCAAGATGTCTAGCATGACATACACGGGTGCTACGGACTTATATATGTACATTTTTTATATAACACCAGATGAGAGGGGGAGACAAATTTCTTGGATCGTCTTACGAAACCCAAACATCTTGCTAAAATTTTTGCCAACAGCGCGTATCTGATCGTTCGACAAGAGGTGGTTGGTGATACACTTATCGAGAAGATCCAAATGCTGAGTCTCATTGATGCAAGTGCCATACATGGATAATTTCAAGGGTTTGTTTCTCGCTTTAACGATACAAGACACTTTTAGGTTTTCGAAGCATTAAATTCCACGCGGTTCTTACTCAACATTGTACAATGCGGTTAAGGTCGGCATTTAATGAGTTTATCATATTTTGTCGTTGCAGTTCCACATCCGAAGAGAAAACGAATTCGAGTCTGAAAACGAATATGAAAAGCTATGAGTACTATCGTCAGCGAAACAATGTATTGGATTAGAAGTTGTAGACAGGAGATCATTAATAAAAATGAGAAAGAGTGTTGGAGATAAAACGGAGCCCTGGGGCACACCAGCATTTGTTTTGTGGTTTTCAGACTTAAACCCATCCAATATACTTATATTGAACGATCCGAAAGGTAATTACTAATCCAATGAAGGAGGGATTCGTGAAAACCAAAAGCACGCATTTTCTATAAGAGAGCCTGATGCCATACCTTGTCAAATGCTTTTTAAATATGAAGTGCAATAATCTTACTTTCTCCAAAATTATGTAAAGATTTTCGGTGAGATGAACCATGAGATCATTTTAGATCGATCTTCAAGATATTTCTTGAGCTCATAATTAAGTAGCGTTTCCATGACCTTGGAAAGATGGGACGTAAGTGCAATTGGTCGATAATACGAGGGTGAGGAGGATTTGCCTTTTTTGGGAATGGTCTGAACAAATGCTGTTTTCAATCTACTCGGAACAAGATCTGAGGAGTAGGACATATAAAAAAGCTTAGTTTTGTCAGCGTTGAAAAACAGCTCTTCGAGCAATATAGAGGAAACCATCCGGGCCAGCGGATTTATGTATGTTGAGTTCTCTTAAAACTTTCACCACAGTACAAGTGTGAAAAAAGATTGGTCCCATAGAATCTGCCTAGCAAAGAGATAAACTTTCTCTCGATAACTAACAAATGGAGTGTCATTGACAACTTGCGTAGAATCGGAGGAAGATTAAGAATCAAAAATGTTTACTGCCTTTGGAACATTGCAGTATTTTTTGAATTGATTTTTAAACTTGTATAAATTTTACCCGTCGAATATGGACATTGTAAGTCTTCCTATTTTGATATCTTGATATATTTAATTTTATTTTCTTACTTTATTTAACATTATTTTGTATTCCATTTTATTGTATTTTGTTTTTATACTTTATTAATATTATTTTATTATATTTTTATTTTAGTATTTATTGGTATGTTATGATTTTATTTTTTGTATTTAATTTAATTTGAATTCAATTTTATTGTAAAGTGTTGTTAAATATATTTATACAAATATTATTTCGTTTTTATTACAATTTATTTGTATTTTATTTTAAATTTATTTTTTCATTTTATTTATATTTTTTAATCTAATTTTGTTGTATTATTTATTTATTTTGATTAATTTTTTTTTTAAATTGTATTTTGCTTAAATTTTGTTATATTTTTAGTGTTATTCAATTTTTTTTTGTATTAATTTTCTTTATTTTTTGAGTAATTTTTATTTTACTAAATTTTATCTTGTTTTTAATTTGTCTTATTTTTACTATGTTTGATTTTTCTTCAATTGTTCTATTTTCATTTCAAAATTTTTACTCATATTTTAAAATCCATTTTGCAGCTTATTTTCCCTCCACTGTTTAATGTCAATTTATGTCAATATCAATCACAACATTCTATAATTTTATTTCCTAAATTTGTCCCTTAAACTAAAATACTAAAATACTTATTTAAATAAGCGTTTTTCATTTAAAAAAAAAAGGTAAAATAAATCAAAGCCAATTATTTATCAATGCAATTTCGAAATCGTTTATACGAATAGATAGGTTTCAATATATGGATTTAGATAAAATCATAAAATATTATTTGTCACAATAAATAATAATATGTAATATAAAATAAAAATAAAATCCATTTCCAATGCGTAGATATAAGTAATATATCTAAATTTGTTATTTGCTTATTTAAAAATTATCTATCTACATGAACAGAGTTATTATTCATAAACTATAATGTGTAATATGCCGTATTAATGTTCTATTAGTAACTCAAGTATATACAAATACAAAATTGTACATTTTTGATTTAAGCTAAATAATTTTTGCGATGAAAATCTACATACATATACATAAGTACAGGTATAAATTCTAATCTGTAACTCAAAACTCAACTAACTGGAAACGAACAAAGCAAAAGTGTTTTTGATCCCAAAAATCGACCCTCGCTCATTTCACTCCCTTAATAATTTTTATTATTTTTTTTTATTTTTTGGTTTTTGATAAACTTCACCACATCCAAAACACCGCACTCTCTGACTTTCATATACATACAATATTTCTGTATATAATTTCAGTCAATTTGGTGATTTATGCGAACAAAATTGCATATTAATTGAAGCAAATAAAACACAAAGTTTTGCGTTGGCATTAATTTTGCTGCGAAAAATTAATATTCAGACAAGCAAGTCCGTTGGAAAACGTCCTCAGGTTAAACGCTCATTAAACATCCATCCATAGAAAAGGTATGCTTTTGTTGTTTATCCCTCCAATTTTTGATGGGTTTTTGGAATTTGGATGGTTGTAAATTATATGAACTTACATATGTATACCTAGAACTACCCCATAGGTTCTGAGTTGTAGTAGTTGTTGTTTTGGTTGTAATAAAGAGGGTTTTGTTGATTTAAAAAGAAGACCGCAGCGGCGGCTGCTTGGGCACGGCATCAGCATACCTTTAGCTGCGAGCCAAATTATTTGAAATACATTAATAAAGGAAATTGGTATATTTATGAGCCGATTAGATAGTTCATTATAAAATTTGGGGTCTCTTAAGTAACATGAAGTTTTGGAAGTAGGTACCGAATTTACAAAAATTTCAAAATACCTGCATCGCAAAAATAATTTTAAGCTTATTATGTTTTTTTTATGTAACTTTTACCATTTAGCATTTAATGTTTTTTTTTAACAAAATTATAAACAAATGTTAGGGATAGGTATGGGGGTTAATTATGTGCAAATTTACAATGTTAGCTTATTAGTTTTTTTTTTTTAAACAAAATAACATAAATAAAATAAATAGGTTTATTATTATATTGCAAGCTTTGTATCTATTGTTTTTAACATTTACCTTGTTTTCATTTCATTTCATTTTTTTTTTTTTGTTAAGTTTGTTAAAATAGTTATTTTTGTTGACCTTTCATGATAGAAAAAGGGAAATGGCATACAAATTTATTATAAACAAATACAAATAGTTAAAGGTTCTTAATGTAGAATAAAGGATGAGTCGCTGGGAGAATATTATCTAATCAGATATGTTTTTGTTTTTTTTTTTTTTTTTACAAAGACGGCGAAAAACCTTGTAATCAAAATTCAAAAAATTACTTTCCCATCACTTCGTTGTAATTCATTTTTATATTTTTGTATAATAACATTTTTTGTCTTCAGTTGTTTTAAATTTTAAATTTAAATTCAAAAAACAATCACCAGAGTTACCGTGAACTTTTTCAATAGCAAAATATAATTTTACCATTGTGAATGAATAACCAATTTTATTAAAATAACGAATAGAATAACGACTGAAGAACACAAACTAACTAACTAACGAACTACATGGTAGCACTTGGCTTAGTTAGTACAAAAACCTGGTTATAAAATTAATTTTAAATTTTATGGTTAAACAAAAATCTCTGGCTGAGAGAGAGACAGAGACATAATAGAGAGAGAGATATATAAAAAGAATGGTTGTAGGATTCGAATAGTGTTCTAGCTATGATACAAACCTTGCCTTAACCGATGTTACAACCGTACCAACAGTGACATTTTCTCTAATGTGAATGGGGCCATAAACGCTTTTGTCCCAAATTGGTGGCTTGTTATTTCTATCGACGACATCTAATTCAACATCGACATCTGCATATGATGGAGGGTCACCTTTATCGGAGGCGCGTACTCTTAAACGGTATCTATCGCGCTGTTTTAATTTTGTTTTTTTTTTTGTTTTTGGTTAGAAATGACGCCATCACCGGAATTAGTAAGTACCAACACCATTTTTTTTTTTTTTGACAACAATGCCCCCGAATGTAGGTTTGTGTATTGAGTAAAAGTTCCCATAATTTTTAGATTCCACATTATGTGGATGACATTATTATGGTATTTGTATTTTTATTTAAACGATTATGGATTGATTTTATGGTTATTTTTATAGTTCGTTTGTTTACGACGAAGTTTCATAGATGGCGAGTTGTTAAATGTAAAATGAAAAATATAAAAAAATTAAATTAACACATATAAATATTTTAAAAATTAAATAAATAAAAATTATACACAATTAAATAAATTAAATATACACAATATTTTGATAACATTCAGCAATTAAAATAAAGGAGGAGTAATTTTTGAAAGGATTTATTTTAGGGTTTTTATTTTTTACTGTAGACAGGTTTGATATAGAAAAATATTGAAATTAAAAATATTCTAAAAATTATTTAATTTTAAATTCAGCTTATCCTGTTAAAAAATGCCGGTTTTGTTGTTGATTAAAATGAAGAAATTTTCTATCTTAGCTTAATTAATAATATTAATTAAATACAAAACTAAATGAAATGTATGTATATTATTTTTTTCGTTAAATGTTTATTTTTTTATATTAAGGAGGGAAAAACCAATTTGTTGAATTTCTGAGTTTATAAAATTTTATATTATTTGTTTGTATTTTTTGGCTACCACAGATGATTGGTTGGAAATTGGAAAGACGACTTAATTAAATTGTATACAACACTGAGATGTGATAAGGGGGGGTTTTATTGGGATGATTGCTACTTTAGAGAACTCATCAACGAGGGTATATCTAGTTACAAGTGAGTAGTAGGTTGTGATGGTAGAAATTATATGGTATGGTGGTTGTTCTTCTCTTAAAAAGCCCGTAGCAATATTTTCAAAAGATATATAGCAATATATATTTAATTGATTTTTTTTTCTGTTGTTGTCTTCTTATTTTTGATGCTATATATACTCACAGGATAACACCCCTTCTTTGATGAATCAGTTTGTTTTTTTGGTTTCGAATTGAAGATGTTTTTGTGTAATGTAGGTACAAGTACAAGTTTGAAGTAGTAGGAGAAGTAGAATTAAAAATCCCGTTGAAGATTTTAACAAGAAGAAAATTCTTATTAAATTTTTGTATATATATATTAAGTATTTTTGTTTGTTTAATTTATGGTCCTTAATTAGATTTTCTTAGATAACTTAGTTAAAGAAAAACAACTTAAAATTAAAATAAATAAAAACATACATAACTGTGCAGTTAAAATTAAATTAAAATGTTAACGCCTACAGCAAAAGCAGTAAGATATTTTTTAAGTTAAATAAAATATTAATATAAATGCCTACATATTTCATTTTTGAATTAAATTTGTATTTTTTTTAACTCTTTTCACAAATTCGAAAAACATTTGAGGTAAAAAATACGAGTAAAGCTGATTAATCCTAGTTATGGGGCTCTACGATTGTGATACTTTTTTTTGACTTATTCAAAGTATGTAGTCTCAAAAAATATGATCTAAATGTGGAAAGTGCGAATCTTGAATAGTTTCTGAATGACAGCGTTCTAAAGAGCTCTTTACCACCTTAAAAACGATTGAGTTTACTAATTTCTTGGCAGTTTCAATATCAATTATGTTTTTTTTATATAATACTTTAAACATTTCGGAAGAATACGTCACGTGGTGTCCTATAAAGAAAAAGGACCAACAGCTTGGAGACAAACATTAGCCTCTCAGTAGGCACTTTTCGAGAAAGAAGAAGGTATACTGTATGGGCCAGGCATAGCAGATTGCCAGTATTTATGGTTAATATAATTTTATAATAGTACCCGTGGCATGATGGTTAGTGCGTTGGACTGTCATGCGAGAGGTCTTGGGTTCGATCCCTGCCTGTGCCACCTTAATTTAAAAAAAAAAAAAAAAAAAAAAAAACGGGTACTGCCTCTTGCGAGGAATTGACAAATTCTCCAAGAGTAATGCTTGTCATGAAAAAGTGCTTTCTCAAATTAGCCGTTCGGATTCGGCATTAAACTGTAGGTCCCCTCCATCCCTGACAACAGTACTCGCACACAGGAATGGTTGAGAGTTGTAAGTCACTAGGCCCTGGTTCTCTACGGACTGTTGCGCCACCTAATTTATTTATTTTATTTATTTATTTATAATTGTAGCTAGCAAAAATCGATAGTTGACACCTAAAAACCGTTATTCTCGAAACTACGTTTGTCAAAATTTCTGAAATTATAACTCAACGAAAAATTGTCTAATCAACTTTAAATTAAAAGTAAATATTCTTGAATATATTTACTATACAATCACTTACATTATGTCCTATTTGATTGGTTGAAAATTGTTAATTTTAACAATAAAAAACTTCAATTTTTTACACCAAAAAACTGTACTTTTTTTTCTGAACTGCGACATTTGTAATTTTTGATATTTTTCAAAAATCGTAGTTCCGTTATTTTTCAATAATTTTGTAGAAAAAATATTTTAAAAACTTCAAAACATTGCGACATTTTGTAATTGTTGATATTTTTCAAAAATCGTAAGTGCGTTATTTTTCAATAATTTTTTTAGAAAAAATATTTTAAAAATTTCAAAACATTGTATCGGGTACTTTCACTGATAAGAAAATTCTCGAAAACTGCCTAATTTTTCATGGGTTACAGTGGCTCTTCATACAAAATAATGAAAATTCATTTTAGGAATCGATAGCAAACAAAATAAGGGATCTGAAAATATAAGCTTGCAAAATGTGATTGTAGGTTATTTTTTCTAGTTTCTGGAATCGACTGAATCATTGATATTTTCTAGAAAAAATTAGTTTGTTAACAAAAAAAAAACTAAAAATCTTAAAATGTTGTTTTTTTATTTTACATTTTTTATTTATAACGGATAAAAGTCACTATTTTGAAATACGCTACAAAATATTACTATTTGATTGATTTTTTTAATGATTTACAAAATTGATCGTGTTTAAAATTTTAATTCACCAAAAATTCGAAACTTTAAAAACAAAATTGAAAACTACAGTTTTCTTTAGGAGATCTTCCTTTTTACACGGAAATACAAGATCCCAGAAATTGTACCTCCCTCAATAAAAGGTGTACCACTAGTTTTTACCAATGAGGCCAAATATCTTGGTCTGATATTGGACAAAAAATTAAGTTGGAAACCTAATATTCAGGAAAGAGTTAAAAAAGCTACAGCAGCTCTTTTCCTTTGCAAGAAAGCCATAGGAAACAAATGGGGTTTTCAACCTCGCATAACCTATTGGCTATACACATCGGTCATCCGACCAATACTTATATACGGGGTTGCAGTGTGGTGGACAGCACTGGAGAAAGTCACATACTACGACAAACTCAGCAGAGTCCAACGCACTGCATGTCTCTGCATTAGCGTGGCTTTGAGAACCACACCCTCAGCAGCGTTGGACACTCTCCTCCATCTGAAACCCCTCGACATATTCAGCAAACAAGTGGCAGCGAGTACAGCTATAAGACTCAACGCCTCATCTCAATGGGCCAACAACAATGTTGGGCACTCCATCATTTTGAACCTCTTTGGTTCTATACCAAAGTATATAGACTACACTATCCCAAAACCCAAATTTGGAAAAAACTTCCAGGTATCCATTCCATCCAGAGATGAATGGGAAGACAAAAAAATCCTGGATGACAAAAGCATCCATTTTTACACAGATGGATCCAAGACAAATGAGGGAGTTGGTAGTGTTGTGTACTCAGAAAAGCTTAATCTAAGCATCCCATTCCGCTTCCCTAATCATTGTAGCGTCTTCCAAGCGGAAATTTTAGCGATCAAAGAGGTTCTCTCCTGGCTAAGAGAAAACGTGATATCAACTACTGATATCCGCATCTTCTCTGACAGTCAGGCTGCTATCAACTCTCTTGACGGCGTCTCAACCAAATCTCTAACGGCCCTCGATTGTCGATCGTCTCTTATGGAGATGGCGCAGCAATTTAACCACCTATGCTGGGTGCCGGGCCACAGAGACATCGCAGGAAATTGTAGAGCCGATGAACTCGCTAAAAATGGAACCGTCATACCTATCTCACCTCAAAGGGAGAAGATAGGTATATCGATAACTACATGTAAACTTCTGCTAAAAGAAACAGCATAGCAAACTCTAGGTGGTACAATTTACCAACATGCGCAGCCACAAAACTCATTATGGCCTTCACTGGACCTAAAGCGCTCTAAAGACTTGTTATCTCAAAGCAGACTTCATATTAGCTCCCTAATAGGTGTCCTTACGGGACACTGTCTTATAGGCAGACACGCAATACGACTTGGTGTAGCCTCAAATGACTTCTGCAGGAGCTTTATGGACGAGGAAGAAGAAGAAGAAGAAACAATCTCTCACCTCCTCTGCACCTGCCCTGCTCTTTCACTAAGACGCAAACTTCATCTTAGAGAATACTCTTTTGATGATCCCAGTGAACTAGCTAAAATAGATATCAGATATCTCCTTCGCTTTATAAAAAGCTCAAAATGGTTCGACTAGTGGGAAGTAACTCTCTAGATTCATGTGGTATCACAATGGGCCTTTTCTTCTGGCCTAAGTGTGTGGTTTTTGTATCCGCAGCCACTTTAACCTAACCTAACCTTAGGAGATCTTAATTCAAAAACCTGAAAAATCTGAAAAAGTCAAGCGCTTCTGAGTTATGTCTTTTATAAACCTTTGTATCTGATTTTCCAAAATGGTCTAAGAAATTTAGAATTTAATTTGTTAACGCATTCTTTGTTAATTTATTCAGTAAACACAAAACAAAGCTGTTTCGTGTGGTTAACTTGTCGGTGGAGTTATTGAGTCAAATTTATTCTTCGATAATAATGATCGTCACGTTACTGCAAATGGCCAACGTCATTGCACTTATTTTTCGACCGAATTGGAAGATATGGACATTTGGTTTCAATAGGATGGAGCCACAAGCCACACAACACACCTTACAATCGTTGTATGAAGAGTAAGTTTGATGAGCGTAGCTATCTCAAATCAATAGGCCATTAAATTAATTTAACGCACTTAGACAATTTTGTTAAGTGCTACGTTAAGTCATTGCTTTATTCCAACAGGCTGACGACATTGAAAGAGCTCAGAGCCAAGTTTGAACAAACGCTAGATAGCGACCTTTTTCGGCCTAAATGTTTGACCAAATCATCAAAATTTGGATAAAAACAAATTTACTTCTGCGAACCTACCACCGATTGGCATATAAACGAAATTGTGAGTTCCATCCATAAAAATTTTGATTGTACTTCAAGCCAATAGAAATTTTTTTGATATACCTGAAATGGTTTCCGTTTTATTTTATAAAAAAGGCTTTGGAAAACCATTTAATTTCAGTTTTATAAATCATTTTTTTACTTAAACAACATTAAGAATTTTTTTATTCGTAGGTTTTAAAAACCGAATAAAGTTTTTGAATTTATGGACACACGACAAGACAATTATTAAGATAAGGATTAACTTGAAAGCCTAAACAAAATTCTACATTAAAGGACTTATGTATTTTCAGATGTTTGCTCCTTAACCGTGTTTTTTACATTATCCTGCCATATTTTCATAAAAATCTTACTGCTTTTGTTAAATAAAATTATTTCTTTCAATACAGAAATAATAACTTAATATAACAATTAAAAAATAAAAAAACTTAATGTACTTAAAAATCATGCACTTGAACACATGACATTCAAAAATAAAACTATCTGCCATAATATAATAAGTTATACCTCTTTCTGTTATATGTTTAGACCTTCAAATCCTCATAAAGTTTATAAATTAGTAAATAAGTGGCATTGTTTTTTGTTTGAAAAATTGTATTCTTTTATTTTCTATTTTTAAAAAGGATATGGATTTTGGGAGTAATTTTTGAGAACAAAAAAGAACTAAATTAAAGAAAAAAGCTAAAAAAAACATATATTGTAATCATACTAAAAAAATATATATATTTATATTTTTATAGACAAAAATTAATTTAAAAAAATTGAATTAAAATAAAAATTTCGCCATTTTGAAATTCAAAAAGAAAAATTTCAAAAATTCGTTTTTCATTCGGCGTTTTTTTTTTATATTTTATTCGTTGAAACGACACTCAAAAAATTCCATGATCGTTTCAAAAAAATTATTTTGTTTTTATTTTATGTTTTGTATTGTTGTGCAACGCAATGATGATTGTCAATTTTTATTCATTTTGATTTGATTGCCCCAAACACTTCGTTGAAAATGTCACTTTTCTTTCAAAGTTTTATTTTTTTTTGTTTTTAATATTATAAGCGATTTTTAAAATTGTAATTTCGTCATAAAGCTATTTACACAAAAATATGCCCTCTTTCACCTTTATAATGATGATTTGATATTTTATTTGTTTTATTGTCAATAATTGTAGGAAAAATGTTAAAAAACAATATGTTTATGTTTTGCATGATTTTTGTTTTTGATATATAAAAAAATTTATACAAAATGGGAATTTTGGTTTGTTTTTAATTTTTTGTTGGAAAAAATGGAGAGATAAAATTAACCAAAACCAAAGCGAAGAATTAAAATTTCGAAAACTAATTAAATTAAAATACACTATCAAATGCCATGTTAAATATTTTGCAGAGTGCAGTTGATTGAGTTTTTTTTTTTTTTTTGTTTAAGATGTAAAGTTTGTTTTACATTGTTTAGTATTAAAAAAATAATTTGCACTGCTTACATATTCATTTAAAAAAATTTACAAATATATGTATACATAATACCAGCGCAAAAAACAACTATGAAAATTAAATAAAATTGAAAATTATCGATTTCGTAAAAATCGTTTTTCATAAATTTAAATAAAAAAAAAAATAATTCATAATTGTGTATTTGCAAAATTCATTTAAATATTTTCTATATTTTTATTTATATTCAAAATTAAATGATATTTTTGCGGTACACACTGCCTACACTAAAAAAATTTAAAAATATGTATATTTATCAACACCACAAGGATTTGATTTTGATTTTAAGTTACTTCCAAAAAATAATCTCTTCTAAATTAGATCACACCTCAAATTTTCTACTCTAAGCTCCCTTTTTCTGCGGAAATTATTTAAACAAATTAAATATTTTAAATTAAACTCAAAACACATACTAATAATAATCTTAAAAATATTTGCAAATTCTTAACTCAAATATAATTTTATTTTTTATTTTTTTTGAAACTAAAAAATTGGTGCTGGAAATTAATGATATAAAATAAAATATAAATAATTTTAATAAAAAATATTAAACTAAAAATGTACAAGCAAGTTTTTCTATAATAAATTCTTTGTATAAATATTCCTCTTTCTATTTGTTTGCTCTCCTAAGTACGCAAAATATTCGATTGATTTTACAGTGCGGTGTTAGAAAAAGGATTTTTTTGTTTTTTTTTTTAATTTAAGTTTCTAACTATTTCTGCGGCAGCCATTGAATCTGTAAACTTAAACCTATATATTTTTGAAAATCATTAAAAAACACACACTCATTTTTTTTTATTTTCAATTCATTCACACATCAAGCATAAGTTTGTATGAGGTCTAATTTAATTTCGCACCTAAAACGGAGTAATTTTGTTAATGGAAAACATAAAATTATATATAAAAAAATAAACATAAAATTTGTTTTCATGTTGTTTCAAAAACAAAATTAAAATAAAATAAATATTTTTTTGTTTAATTTAAAAAAATTGTAGAAAAAAAATATGGATTAACACTTACGTCAAGAGGCTTTTTAAGTACAATCCAACCCGATTCAGCTTGAATATCGAAATATTCAAGATCATTAGGGTTGTATGGTGCACTGAGGCTGTATACAATGGCTCCATTATTGTCGGCATCTTCATCAGAGGCAGAGACACGTAAGATATTTGTTCCAATGCTAGCATCTTGTTTGACGTTTTCGACATATTTCTGTTAAAGAAGAACATTTTGTTAGTTATGTTATTTAATGAATTGACTTCTTTTAAATTTTCGAAATTCGTCACCAAAGAAAATAAAGCAAAGTCTCTTTGATAGAGAGTTTTCAAACATTTTTTTAACTCACCTGTCGATCAAACAGTGGCGGATTGTCATTTACATCTGTGATTTCCACTGTAAATGAGCATACACCTTCTAAACTAGGTTCACCTTGATCTGTAGCCTTGACTGTTACTGATACAAATTTACCATCATCACCTTCACGATCGAAGACTTTATTTGTAGAAACTTCTCCAGTTTCTTCATCGACTGTGAATTTGGTTCCTTTTTGATTTGGTTGTTGGACAATTGAATATTTAACCTAAAAAGAATAAAATATTATTAAAAACTGGAGAAAAATAATTAAGAAATATATCTTTATGTTTTAATGTTTGAAAAAATCCATCTAATCTTCAATATTGAAAATGGGTTACTAACTCTTAACAATTTTCTACAGCTAAAATCACGGAATGGCTTCGTTGTGCGAGTAATTGTTAAGGGAGGATAGGATTTGAAAGGAGATACCGATGCACATTGGTTTTGAATGTCTGCACAATGTCTGTAATGAGTGAGAAATATTGAGTCTGGTAAAGCATTCCACATTCGTGAAGTGCGACTAAAAACAGAATCTCTTTATTTTACGGTACGACCGAAATTGAGCTCAAGGGTAAACTGATGGGCATTCCTAAAATACCGAGTATTACGGTTGAATTGTTTGAGGAGAGGAATGCAACTGACTATTTCATTAGAGCTTTGCTTATGGAAGCAGCGATAAAATAATGAGAGACATGAAACCTTACAACGGTGCTCGAGAGATGCAAAAGTTTCAGTAAAACCACGGTCACCTATGATTTTTAGAGCTCTCTTTTGAATTCTGTCCAAGAGACTCAAGTGGATTAGAGGAGCACCTGCCCAAATATGGGAATTGTACTCAAATTTTAGACGACTATAGGCTTTAAAAATTATAGCCAAATCAGAAGGGGTAAAAACTTCTTGCATCGTCGGATAAAACCTAAACATTTAGCAGCATTTGTGGCGATGTCAAATATGTAATTACTCCACAACAAGTGGTTTGTAATGCACATACCTAGAACTGATAGCTGTTCAGTCTCCTCGATGCAAGTACCACTCATGGATAGTCGTATTGGGGGCGGGTTACGCTTTTGCGACAGTAGACAGCATTGAGACATTAAATTCTACACAATTTTTGATTCCCCATTGTCAAGATCAGAATTTAATGAGCTTATCATACGACGCTGTTGGTAGTCCACATCCGAAGAACAAGGAACGAACGAATATGAAAAGCTGAGGGTACTATCATCAGCGAAACAATTTAGTAGGTTAGAAGTTTCAGACAAAAGATCATTTAAAAACATAGGGAAGATCCTCGGAGACAAAACGGAGCCCTGGGGCACACCAGCACTTATTTTGTGGAAATCAGATTTGAACCTGTCCAATACTACTTGAATTGAACGCTCCAAAAGGTAATTTCTAACCCAATGAAGAAGGGATTCATCAATACCAAATGCACGCAGTTTCAACAAGAAAGTTTGGTGCCAAACTCTATCAAATTCCTTTGAAATATCAAGTGAAATAATCTTACTTTCTCCAAAACGATGTAAAGATTTGTTCCACTGTTCGGTGAAATAAACCATGGAACACCAGTGGACCTATTGCAACAAAAGCCATTCTGCCGGTCATTAAGAAGCTTCCGTTCTTCAAGATATTTCTTAAGCTAAAAATTGATCAGCGTTTCCATGACCTTGAATAGAAGGGACGTGAGTGCAATTGGAGGATAGTTATATGGTGAGGAGGATTCGCATTTTTTAGGGACAGGCTGGACAAATGCAGTTTTCCATCCACTCGGAAAGAGACCTGTAGAATAGGACAGATGGAAAAGCTTACGCAGTGGTTTTGCCAGCGTTGAAGAACACGTCTTCAGAACAATAGCGGAGATACTATCCGGTCGAATGTCAAGATTTGTAAGTACTCTAGTAACTGAACGAGTGTGTAACTGAATCGAGCTTACATAGGGAGTGTCATTGGAATCGAGCAACGGCCGACGTAGTGTTACATACATTTTTTGCAAATGACCAGAAATGTTCACTACCATTGGGACATTGTGATAACATCTTTACAGCTTGAATCAAACCATGAGTTTTCTTTGGGTTTGATAGATTTTACAATATTCGGGATAAAATTTTTCATTCCACAATGAATTAAATTTCATATCTGCACTGGAATCCACGGCACTATCGAAGAAGCATAGTGATCAGTTAAGGTTTCTGAAGAATTCATTGAGACCATACCAGTTGGCTTTGCCAAACGGTTCTCGTAAGGGTTTTAACTTTAGCTGGGTTTTTTCGGCATGAGAAATTTGCAGATATGACACAATGGTCTGATGATCCATAGGCGATAATACACTGATCGTATATTTATTAGGATCAGAGGTAAGAAACAAGTGTAGAGTGTTGGCGAAAACCACCTTTAAGTCGCTTGATAAATTGCTAAATGTTTAAAAAATTTCAACTTAGTAAAATGTTAAGCCCTTAACAATAGGTTGTTCAAAATATTACGCAAATGATATTAAATTCAAAAATATATACAATGATTTTGAAAACCACACATCCAATTTTAAATATTTTTGGAATTTGATTTATTTTAACCCCTTTAAGAACATGGCTCTGTTTCAACAAACGCGTATCACTTTTCATACTATGCAACTTTGCATTTTTACTTTGCAAATTACGTTTCACTAAACTTAAATTTGCAAAGAGGAAATTATTGATTTGAAAAGATTTAGCTATTCATTGCAAAAAAGTATTAATGAACTTAAATTTGCTAGTTGCAAATTCTTTTCTAAAAATGAAAAGTTTTGTTATTTTGCAAAGTATTTACAATTTTGTTCTTTTTGTTTCACCAAACAATAAACTTTGCAAATTTTATACAGAATTTTGAAAAGCTTAAAAGAATTTTTTTATTTTTTTAAGTTTGTTTTGTAAAGTTGTCGAAAATTAATAAAAAAGTATATAAACGGTTTTGAAAATGAAGAAGTAAATACAAATTAACAAAACAATGGATATAGGCTTTTTTTCTATTTTGACGAATTAACCAAAGAACACGAATTTTTAAATTAAGGGTTAACACGTTGATTCATTTCAATTTGAAAAATGTCGAATAGCTAGGGAATAGTTAAGGAAGAAATCCTTATGTAGCTAGATGTGTTGACGGTACCATGATAGATATTGATTCACCAATTTTTTTCAATGCATATTCGATCTTAATAAATGCAATATAAAATTAACTTTGCCACTTTTAAAAATACGAATGAATTGCAAAGTTGTATTTTAAATTGGTGAAACACTTTTTATTTTAAAATAAAGTCTGAAAAATTGACTTTGAAACACTTTGCACTTTTACTCTGCAGGATATATTTTTTCTTTTATAAAGTGAAAAGAGTTAGGTGAAAAATAGGCCCCAGTTAAACTTTGTTGGTCATGAAATGTACAGTGAAATAGCTTAAGTAATTTTTTTTCTAACGCCAGCAAGAAATGGCATTGGTTTAAAAAAATTGCAAATGTGGAAAATATCAATTTTGCACCTTAATCGTTGCTTTTAATCTAAAAGCACCTTTGGTAATAATTTTAGTCTTGTTGTTTCCTATCAGAGAACATATTTTTTTCTAAGACTGCTTTTTAAATACATAATATATTTTTTCATAAAACGGAAAACTAACTCTCAAAAATTAGCTATTTAAGTGGCTACAACCGAAGGTTAAACTTTTTTCGGAACAAGCGATGTGACATTATGGATTTTTTTTAATTATTATTATTATTCGAAAATATCGTCTTTCGCATACAACTTCTAAATTTTTGCCTTCATAGAAATTATGCCTAGGGTATATTTATTTACACATATAAAAATTTGTTTTATTTAAATTTATTCAAAACCTCAAAAAAGGCGTCTTCCTGTTTTTTTTTTTTTTTTAATGGCGATAATCAATCAAAATTTTACAAACAAATATTCTTCGCAAGTACTTAAATAATAATTTCGAAAACTAGACAATTATTTTACTACTTTTCAAACAATTATTCTCAACTTTTAGACATATATGAATTTATGGAATATTCATTTCAAAATTGAGATCCAAAAAAAAGAGAGGGAATAAATAAAGATTATAGTTTTGAAAATGAATCAGTATTTTTACTATTTTTAGATTTTAATTTTTAAAATGTTCTCTTTGAAAAATTCTCTTTTATTTTTAATTTTGAACAAAATTTCAAAAGGACTATTCATCCCTATAACTCCAAACATAGACTTGCAAATAGAAAGGTAGGTGTATTGGCAATATTGATAGTCACAGCGAATTTAGCTTTATTTCAAAAGCATAGAATCGTTAGTGTTGAAATTGAATTTATGCATAAAGGAAGTTAAAACTCGCAGGATACACAGAAGTTCACCTTCTAAAATATTCCAACCCTATATAACCCCAACCAAACTGCGAGGTAGGCTGGCCGTAGGCGAGCTCACCTACACCCCCTTGCATGTTACCTATTCCAAGAAGGGTTGATGTCTATGTACAACAACATTATAGGTTTTATGGGTACCTATGTATGCAGATGTACCTAGATATCAACTGAATATCGAATGTGTTGATTTTGTTTTAATGCTATTTTTTGTTGCTCTTCTTTTAAATTTATTCTTCTTTATTTCAATGATTTCAAGGATTATTTTTCTGCTTCCGGGTGATTGAATTACTTATAGCAGCTTCCAGAGCCTTCTTGTATTATAGCATCTGAGCTCAGCATTCATATTATTGAATATATACGAGTACGAACGTACTTTTGTATATAGCTTAAAGTGTATTTAAAACGAAAAACATATTTAGTTTTCCTTATACTATGTTTTGTTGGTTGTATTTAACCTTTATAAAGGTAAACTGTAAAAGATATATATAAGAGAAATGTATCTTCCCTTATTCGACGAAGGTATACGTTATTTAAATTTAATTGATGTTCTTTTTTATTCATGAGGTAAAAACCTACCTATAGCATAGTACTCGTATATACTTAAAATTAAAAAAAAAATCAATCGAAATATTGAAAGGAAAATAATTAATGAAGGTTATATACTCTACTCACTCGTATACTATTTACTCGAATCTCATTCATTCATGTTTTATAAATCAAATGAAATTAATTATATTTTAAATTCATGTTTTTGATAGAAAACTATTCAATAGGAAATTAAATTGGTTTTGATTAAAAATCCAATTTTAAAATTTTATATAGACTTCCATATGACTGGGTTACAAATTAAATTTAAGTAGGTTAGATTAATTTTGGGAAATATGTTCTGATTTAATAGTTTTAGTTTAACGGAAATATCAATGCATTTGGAATTTGGTGCATATTTTATTAGTTTCTAAGCTTTTATTTAATGTTTATTAATTAAAAATATGATTTAAGAAAAGGAAAACAGATTCAAATTGTTGACTTTAGACAAAAAGAAAAATGTTAACTAAAATGTGTGATTTGTATTTACTTTCAAAAACTCATTAGTTGCAGATTCGTTCTATATTTTTGAAAAACTTAGTCAAGGAAAATATGACGTGATTAAAAAATGCAGGATAATTATTTTAGCAATTATGAACGGTTTTATTGATTTTTATTTGTGGAATGTAGATTACGTCCAGAATAATGATTATTATTCTTTTTATTAAAGATGTAAAGTGGTTTATGAGAAACATTTTTTTCAATTTTTTTTATTGGAAAAGAACTTTTATTTGTGAATCAAGAATATTTAATTGTGAATATTTTGAAATGAATTTATGTTATCTTTTTTTTGTTTCCTATAATTGTGATTTTTTGAGTGATAAGAGTTCAAGGTAATTTTTTTTTATTCAAAAATTGAGCTTCAGTGCGTCAAGGTCATAAAGAAGCTTAGAACTCAAAATGCGAATTTTTTCAAAATAACAAAAACATATTGAAAAGTTGGATAAATTTGTATAGTAGTTGGTTGTGAAAAATTTTAACTTTGTGGTTCTATTTTTTTTCTTGTTTTTGTTTTCCTGGCTTAATATTTACTTAACAAGAGCTTTTATCTTGAAAACTTTAGTGACTTCTAATGTACCGTTAATTAGTATAAGCTACCTGTTACAATTTAGAATTTATTGTGGGGTGTTACCCTTGTTTTTGTTTTGCTAATTTTTCTAACACCCGTTTCAAATAAAAAAGTTTTCCCAGAAAAGACTTATGTATAAAGGTCTCTTATTGAATATTTTACTGGGAAATAATTTAACGCTAATTAATAGATATTAACTTAGTTGTGAAAATTTAATTTAATTTAATTTAATTTAAAGGTACTTAAAAAAATCATGTACGAGTAAGTGTCGATATTAATTACAATTTATAGTCAGATCATAATTCATTAATTTTATCACAAAGTAAAGCGAAAATATAAGAAGAAACAATCCTAAGAAAAGAAGACGGAGACGAACTTAAAAGTTTATAAACCTAAGTTCTTCCATGCAAATGAAGTTGTACAATTAATTTTGCTGATGTGCAAAATGCTGAGAAAGAAAGTACCCCAACTATTTAAAACTCACGGAAATCAGAAATAAAAAATCCTGTCGAAATAAAGGACCTCATTTTGGAAAAACTAAGAGCTCGAAGGAAATTGGAAGCTACAAGATCTGCAGATTATAAGAAAACGAACAACAAACTATAAAATAGAATCAGTGAGTTCAAAAATGAATCACAAAGTAGATTTCTGAAAAGTCTGATAGATGCTTCTACAAAATACTCATTATAGAACTCACTAATAAAATCTCAAGATGGAAAAAGGATCGGAAATCCGAAACAAAAACTGATCTTTTTGATAAACATCTCAAGGATGTTTTAAACCCTTCCCAAAAAATAAACTAAAGACCCCTTAAATTAAGTGGATAGCAACAATAAATGTGAAATCAATTTTGTCACGCTCATAAGTTTTCTAATAAATAATCACCAGGCAACGATATTTGTAATGACGCATTACAAATCTACAACGAAAACACGAACAAATTACATGCGTTCGGTCACTACACCGAGCATTGAGTTCACACTCAGTTCAACTTGGCCAAAACTTGTTGACATTAATTTGCAAAGGTTATTTTGTCATTCGCAAGGATATATAATTCACACTAGGTTGTTACCAAAAGATTGCCGAAGAAGACCAACAAAAAGGAAGTAGAAGCAGGGAACCAGACAGCGCATATTATAATTACGCCTGAACTCACGGAGCAGGAACCAGTTGGACTTCTATCGCCGCTAAGCAAGGATCAGTGGTAAGAAAGTTGGATATTAACAGAGGCTTCCTCCCACCAGAGGTAAGGGGCTTCTCGTGAAATATTCAAGTTTAATTGATTTACCAGCTTCGGCTGTGATTTACCAGTTTCGACTGTGATTTACCAGTTTCGGCTGTGATTTACCAGTTTCGGCTGAGATTTACCAGCTTCAGCTGTGATTTACCAGTTTCGACTGTGATTTACCAGTTTCGGCTGTGATTTACTAGTTTCGGCTGTGATTTACCAGTTTCGGCTGTGATTTACCAGTTTCGGCTGATATTTACCAGTTTCGGCTGTGATTTACCATTATCGACTGGGAATTACCAGTTTCGGCTGTGATTTACCAGTTACGGCCGTGCTTTACTCACGATAAGAGGCAATTCACCCGCGTAAAGGCGATTGCCCCAGTCCTGACCGAATCGACGGAAGAGACGTGCCCTGCGCCCACCGCCTGCTGACCGACGCCTATCGCGGAGACTACTTTGGACCCGTGGCACAAGCCGAGATTCGGATGAGAAGAATTATTACGAAAATCAGAATTAGACAAAAAAAAAAAGAATGTTAACCGACTATATGAAATAAATTCGAAATAATATAAAGTTAATTACAAATGAAGACTAAGACCTATTGATGTTAAATTTCGGTGTTTTATTTAACTAACCCTGGACACAGTGAGCATACATACAGCTGAAAAATTTAAAACACCCTCACATATTAGATTCAGGTTTGAAATAAATTTCTTCAATTTAGCCTAAAAAACTCAAATTTATAATTAAGGCATGCTTTAAAATAAAATTGGAAAGGCTCAGCAAAAAAAATAAAAGAAAAAAGGCTTGTTCTGAAACTTCAATTTGGATTTAGAAATAAACATGCCACGATAGACAACAAATTACATCGAATTACGGATTGTGTGAAAAAGGCAATTGAAGAAAAACAAGTATGATCTTCTATATTCTTAGATGTTGCTCAAGTCTTTGAAAAGGTTTAGCACTTAGGACTTGAGTACAAGCATAGGGACAAGAAACTGAAGTTTTATGTTACGAACTGACTTTTTAGAGTACTGAGAAAGGGGTGTACCACAAGGAAGTGTCCTAGGACCAACCTTGTATCTTATATATGCTAGGGATATTTCAATGGATTTCAACGCGATATTGGTGAAAAATAGATCCGGAAAATTCAGTATAATATAAAAATAGTTTTTGGACGAAAAAATATCGCATCAAACTACTTAAATGAAACAAATACCGAAGTTCATTACTTCAAAACTGCTAAATACCTTGGAATAACTTTGGATTTATGGCCATTCGTGGAATAATAAATGCCTCTTGTTATATAATAAATAGCAATTTAATTTGTGACCTTCAAATTGAAATGGTTACATAAGTGTTTAAAAAACACGCAGTATCACACATTCAGTGAGATAGGTCATATTAATTGTGTGCCAAACTTATAATACAACTTTCGAGATTACTTAAAAATGACCAATGTTGTATTAAATAAGAAAATCCTGATCAAAATGATTAAACAAATATGTTCCAAACTGTCAAATTATAAATAATGTTCTCCCATCTAATACCGATCGATGTCTGTCCTTGAAATGAAGCAATTTGTTTTAACAATAAGTCGATAAAAAACGTTTAAACTATTTAATAGAAAATCATTAAAAATCCAGCTTAATTCTAATCACAAAAGACAGAGACAGGTACTCACAGTGAAAAAAAAAATGAATAAAAATAAAGTGAAACAGGACGGAAACAAATTACTCCTTATTGCAGGTCCTGAACAAATGATAGTAAATGTATAGTATAAGTACCGTTACCTACCTCTATTTCTCTGGATACTTATAGATACATAAATAATATACACAAATTTTAATAAACTCACTAAAGACAAGCAAAAAAAAAAACAGAGGGTTGAAGTCGGGTTTTTTTCGTGTGTCGGCATCAAGCATACAATGTCTGGCATGCTACTTGCTACTACAACTACTAAAGACTATGATGGTAAGGAAAAAGGACTTTATCATTACCATATAGCTCTCTAAGACTCTGCATAGCATACTCTACCCATAGTATAACATCATTATCATAAATCATTTCACGAAAAGCAAAAAAAAAGAAACACTCTCTATCCTCATCAAAAAAGTTAAGCTCTCTCTCTCTTTCTATCTATCTCAATCTTTGCCTTGAGATACGAGTAGTTTTATATAGTTCTTTTGTGTTGCTACAAAACCTCCTGGTGTTATTTCTTTTTTGGGAAAAAGTTTCTCTTAAGTTTTGTCTACCTTTCAAACCATCTTTGTTATAGTTTTTTAGTAGCTTTTATTTTAAGTATAGTTTGAGGTTTATTTTTATGTTTTTAATTATCATTTAACTAAGTCAAGAAAACAAAACAAAATTATAAATTCCATAGATTTATAATCCATAGGAATTTTTATTAATAAACGATACTTAAACGAACGAAATCTTTAATAAGAAATATTATTCAGGGATTCTTAAGTGAAAAACTATCCTAAAATTCCGAGATAATCCCTTAAGACACCCTTAATACAAAGTTTAAGAATCTCGAAAAAACTTTTTCGTAAATAAGACTTAAGTAGGTACTGCACATCACACCTTCATGAAATTTCATACGCATATACCTATATCAACTAACTGGATCCAAATATCTCATTTTAAAAATACCATCTGAGTCAAGAAGGTAAATAGGAAAGTAATTTTTTGGTTAAGTAGTATAAGGAACTTAATATCCTTCACAAAACTTACTTTTATTAGATATTAATGCTTTGGTGCATGACATAAAATGCTATGTCCTATTTGTGTGTGTGTGTGTGTGTGTAACACAGAAGAGAACAGGTCTAACTGTAACCAAGCATTTTATATTATAAACGATGAAGTAATGACATCACACAAACACCACAAAGACACTTTACTTGCACGAACTACAAACATACTTTCTACCTTACCTAGTGCTAAGGTGGTATAAAGGATCTCTAATTAAAATTTAATGGCAAAGTTATAGAAAAGTTTTTTGTGTATGCACACTCGCACTTAACTTCTTCTATTTTAATGCGTTCCTTTAGACGGACAGTGTTACAGTTGGGCGTTCGCTTTCTTATATTTGAAACTATCTTCTTTCTTTTACTTGCTCTATTTTTTTTTTTTTTGTTCCTTTAACACAAAAAGGAAATTTACTATTTTCTTCTTTTTTTTTAAACATTTTTTTTTCTGCTTTCTCTTTTATCTTTTTAGAAGACAGGAAATTGCATTTTCACCATCAGTTTCTCAAGGTGTATAGATATAGGAACACCTTTGCCATTTCCTTTTTTTTTCCATTCTTTTTTATTCTTAAAGGACATGGTTGCAAAATTAGATAGTAGGTAAGTATATAGTATTTACTATGGGTTTATAGGATGTGTTGAGTGAACTCAAAGCCCGAAAGAAAGTTTCATTCAAGTTTAAATATTTATTTCCTTGACAGTGCCAAATGCTATTATAGAATTTTCAATCGAATTGAATGGTTGGTTCGTTGTCGATGTGCGGAAATCCAAAATGTCAAGCCTTTGATAAACATTCGTTTTTACGAATTTTCACTTCACACCTCTTTTTTTTCTTTTTCTGTTGTCAATTGGTGTATTTCTCTGTTTCGTATGTTTTCATATATTTTTGTATCTTAAATGTCCTTGAATTAATTTTAAAAAATAAAACTAAAATTCAGTCATCAGAACATCCTTAAATAATAAAATGAAAAAGTTTGACACACAAAATAAAAGGACTCGTTCACGAAAAACCAACAGCGACAACTACGACTACGACTACGACGACGACGTGTATGCATTTGGCATGAAGATAAACAATTCAATGTCCTTGTTTGGTTCGATTTGCTTATTGTCGTATATTTGTATCTATATACAAATCCGTTATTTGTTTCATTGTTTGTGTGTATATTTTTGTATATCTAGGAGGACACTGCACCTGACATTATTTATTTAGAAGTTGGATATATTGTTGTTTTGTTTTTGTTTTTGTTTTGGAATAAAGGTGTGAAGTAATTTTACTTGTAAATGGTAAATGGACTGAAGGTGATAATAATGCTTGAATTCATGGAAAGGATCAAAGCTTTGAAATTTATTTTTGTAGGGCGGAACTTTGATAGCTTTGTTTGTTCTTTTTTTAATTCCTGAATAAAGAAATATAAACAATTGGCTTGGTACTGTAAATTGTGTAGTTTTATCCTTGCCATCAGATGGACACGTTGTAAACTGAGTATTATTAACTTCAAATGAGAAGTTATTGTAATCTGTCCGATTTGTCGAATTGAAAAATTTTGACATTTCTCGACGTTTCAAGGTCCCTAGAGAGATGTCTAAGCGTGCGTGTGTACGTACTTTCTAGAGGTTTTTTTTATCGGCCATAGCTCAAGAACCAGTAGAGGTATCTTCAAATAAATTGTGTTATACAGATAACAATGTAGAAAGATGCAGAAAGGACTCTCAAAAAAATTGCGTGGGTGGTTTTTTTACCAAAGCAATTTAAAAAAAATGGTGAACATTTTGGTTAACCCTAAATATCTCACGAACCAATAACGCTAGAGACTTGAATTAAATTGTATATTATATTTTGTAACGTGATACCAAACAAGTAAATTTTTAGAAAAAATTCCAACAAACGGTTTTTTTTATAAATCAAAAAAAAATGAACAAAATTGACACCTCGAATATTTTACGAATAAAAGATGATTTACTCTCCAAAATAATTACATATAGCCAACGAAAAATAACGTTTTTGACAATTGGTAAAAGTTTGAGAAAAATCGAATTGACAGTTTTTTTTATAAAAAATAAAAACATAACAAAAACATTACTCAAAGTTGGTAAAAATTAATTTTCGACTCAAATATCTTTTTAAAAATTTAAAATTATAGCTTCCAACTAATTTTATCTTATAAAAAATATAAATATTGTTTCCAACATTCAGACAAATTTTGAGAAAAATCGAATTGACAGTTTTTTTTACAAAAAATTAAAAACCTAAAAAAAATAACAAAAGTTGGTAAAAATTGACTCAAATATCTTTTCAAAACTTTATGATATTGGCTTTAAACCAATTTTATCTTTTAAAAAATATTATTGTCAACATTCAGTAAAATTTAAACAAATTTTGTTTACAAAAAAATAAAAACTTTAAATTAAAAACTAAAAACTAATTTTCGACTAAAATATCTTTTCAAAACTTTGAGATATTGGCTAATTTTCTTTTAAAAAATACTGTCAACATTCAATAAAAATTTGAGAAAAATCGAATTGACAGTTTTTCTTACAAAAAATAAAAACCTGAACAAAATAAATAAAAATTGGAAAAAATTGACTTTCGACTAAATATCTTTTCAAAACTTTGAGATATTGGCTTTAAACTAATTTTTCCTTATAAGACATATTGTTTTTAATATTCAGACAAATTTTGAGAAAAATCGAGTTGACAGTTTAAAAAAAAAATAACAAAAGTTGGTAAAAATTATGTTTGACTTAAATATCTTTTCAAAACTTTGAGATATTGGCTAATTTTATCTTTTAAAAAATATTGTTTTCAAAATTCAGACAAATTTTAAGAAAAATCGAATTGACAGTTTTTTTTACAAAAAATAAGAACCTAAAGTTGGTAAAAATTGATTTTCGACTGTAATATCTTTTCAAAACTATGAGATATTGGCTTTAAACTAATTTAATCTTTTAAAAAATATTGTTGTTAATATTCAGTAAAATATTGAGAAAAATTGAATTGACATTTTTTTTTACAAAAAATAAAAACCTAAACAAAATATTGTTTTTAACATAACGTATTTTTTTTAAAGAAAAATTCAAGCCTTCAAAAATTGCTACTGAAAATTGTCAAAAAATGGTTTTGTAAAAGTTTTAGAAATATCGACAGATGGGCACGAACACAAAGTAATTAGTGTGGGTCGCACCCCAGACCTTTTTTGTTTTTACTGACTTGACTTATCAGAGATTGATAACATAGCCACTTATATTCTATCCCTTCAAACAATTTTATGTAATACTAATCGAAGTTCTGGAAATACTAAGCTCAATTTCGGACATGCTTTCAAGTAGAAAGACATTTGTTTCCAGCAGTGGCGTCTTTAGGCATGGGCCCGGTGGGCCAGGGCCCAGGGCCCCGCAATTATTTGGCCCCCAAATCCACCAACTCAAAATGAATGAATCTATACAAGAATTATATAGAAAACGAAATAAGGTTAGTAGACAGTAACAGAAAAACAAGTTTCATTTTACTCTCCGTTCCGTTGCAATTCTCCTCCTCGACATCTTAAACTTCTGGCAACATGAATCTTTAATCATACTCCTGCACACGCTGTCAACATTATTTTAACAACTCTGCTTTCGTTCTACTCTACAGTTCTGCACACATGTTGACTTTTCAACTCACTCCATAAACAAACACAAAGTTGTCCCATGATGATTCATTTATCGTAGATGATTAAAAAAATGGGGGAACTCAGGAAAGGGATACACTTCCTATTTATCAGCAAATATTTGCAAAGAATTCATTGATATAATAAGAAAACAAGTCCTAATGAAAATTTTAGTTGAAATTAGATCGGCAAAATATTTTTCCCTAAGTGTTGACAGTACACCCGACCTTTCTCATATTGACCAGTGGACTTTTGTAATTCGGTATGTTAAAAATTGTGTTCCCATCGAAAGGTTCTTAAAATGTATACCTATTTAAGAGCATAAATCTGAATATTTGGCTGTCACAATCTTGACATTTTTGCAAAATCATGATATTTCAATAGAGGATTGTAGATGTAGAGGACAAAGCTATGATAATGCGTCTAATATGTCGGGAAAATATTATGGTTTGCAAGCAAGATTAAAGGAGAAGTGCGAATTTGCTACCTCTGTACCTTGTGCAGCACATTCTCTTAACTTAATAGGCCTTCATGCGGCTGGTTGTGTGCTTTTTCTTTTTTTCTGCTTTACCCATCGCTGGAATAAATTGAATGAATGTTTAGGTTTATTCATAAGAATTCATAAGACCAGCAAAAGCCTTCAAAAAGAAACAATAACGATTGACGTTGCTGCTAATTTGCTTTGTTCACTATGTTCTTTCATAAATGATATAAGGGAGAACTGTGATAAATTTGAAGCGTTTGCAAAAAACCATAGAGATGTTAATGCAAATATAAAGAAATAAACTTACATAAAATTAAAAAAAAAATATATAAAAACATTAGAAATCAACCAAAAAAACAATAAAAGTTATCAAAAATAATTTATAAAGAAAAATGTTCAACTATTGAAGGTAAATGAAAAAAAATTATAAAAGTACAAAAAAAATATCTGTTTTAAAAAGTAAAAATATTAAAAAAAAAAAACATAAATTAATTTTAAAATTATTTTTTTAACCTAAAGAATTAAAACAAAAATATATTATACCTCCTTTTTTTGGCTCCTAAATCCTATTGGGCCCAGGGCCCCCAAAAGTCTAAAGACGCCTCTGGTTTCCAGACACATATTAAGAATGTGGAATCTTACTTTATAGGTAGGTATTTAAAACTTGCACTAGTATATTTGTTTCTCGAGCCCTTATCCCTAAACCTGGTTTATATTTTCAGCTTGACATCAATATAACATTTTTTGGGGGAAAGGGGTGAAGAAATAAACCTTAAGTGGGATATTAAATTTTTTAGAATTTTTAACCTAGACGTCAAGCTGAACACATTTCAAGTTTGAAAAGAAAGTGATTTTAATGGTTAGGTATACTTCTCGTGTTTAAATACTCAAAATAATAGTTATTATTTTAAACAAGATAGATTTTTTAACACAGTTTAGATTGCAAAAAGTGCAATCTAAACTTCCAAAAGCTAAAAACCTCATAACCTTTAATTATATTAATAGGTTTCCATAAAAATGTCTCTATATAATTAACTAAACTTAATAGGTCCATAAAAGCAAATAAAATAGTCATTATTATTTATTTTACGTTTTGACCGCACTATACTAGCAGTTAGTACGTTGAATATTATGGTACTACTTGTCCTGTTTTTGAAAACCTCCAACAACAAATAAATATTAAAAAAAAAAAACAACACTTAAAATAAATTCTTACCTGTCCATTGACACCCTTGTCCTCGTCAGTGGCTTGAACTTTTATCACCGGACTACCATTCGGAGCACCTTCCTCCACTTTTGGATAATATGTTCCGCAGTCTTTAAACACTGGCTTATTATCATTAACATCGGTGATGAAAACCACAACGACAGCCGTTGACGTGTGTATAGTTTGGTCACCATTCACACAACACGAACCATCATCCAAAGCCGTAACATTTAACTCGTACTTGTCACGGTCCAACGAAATGGGCTTATTATGCAGTCGTATAACTCCCGTTATCTCTTCAATAACGAACTGCCCGGAACTAGTGCCACCCCCAACAAAACCAAAACGAACATTGTCACCATCCTTGTCCGAGGCAACAACCGTTGTCACAAGGGTATTGGCGCCGGCATTCTCATCAACATTCGGCGTATAAACTTGCTGTGAGAATTTCGGTTCTTCGTCATTTTTATTCTTCGTATAAATTCGCACTGTGGCTACACCGCTCTTTGAGGGTTCGCCTTTATCTTTGGCTGTGACAATAAACTCGTAGTAGGCGTTATTGTTGTCAGCGTCCAATTGCTTATTGTTGACGATAATTCCATTCGAATCGACTGCAAAGTGATCATCGGAGACAAGGTACTCGATTTCGGCGTTAGCACCTGAATCGGAGTCCATGGCTTTAACGCGCAGGATACTAGTGCCGAGTGGTATGTCCTCGTCGACGTTGTGTGCTTGGTAATCGGGCAATTCAAATTTTGGTGCATTGTCATTCACATCTGTTACACGAATTGTTAACTGTTAAACGACGGTAGGGGAGAAACAAAACGAAAGTAGAACATAAGAGAAATAGAAATCGATGTCGATAAAAAAAAAAGTTGAAACAAAAAGGATACAAATTGCAATACGTGCAGGGTTGCCACTTTTGTAGAATTTTAAATGAAACATAAAACTGAAAATTTGATATAAGTTTGAAAGAAAGTTTGTCATATTGATACAAATTTTAATTGAAAATTCAGTTCTTGTTTGAAGTTAAAATACAAAAAGTTGACATTTGACATATTTTTAAAATGTTTTTGCTTCAAAATAAATCAAAATAATATTAAAGTGGCAACACTGATGAAACACTGCAGATTGTAAAACTGCAGTAAATATCGATTATAGTGATTCTATGCTCACATTATAAAAATAAAATATTACCTCAACTGAAGTGGAGAATCCTCCGGAATCCTCTGTGGCTGTCACAATCAACGAATACACATGAGGTTGTCGTAAATCTTCGAAATCCAATTCTTTTGCCAGTTTAACGATACCCGACGATGGTCCAATATTAAATGTTCCTGCGCCTTGTCCTTGAGCCTTAAGTGTATAGCGAATTTCTCGATCGGCAAAGGATTTTGCTTTTACCGAAATAATACTGCAAAGAAGAAAAAAATACATTATTGACGACGATTAGATTAAATTTACATTAGAACTTTTTGAAGTGTAACTGTAGCCTTAGCTGAAGTATGTGAATGTGGTGTGCCATGTTTTCTTTTGTTGATGCTAAAAGACAATAAAGTAATAGTTGTGGTGAAACCATGCCTAAAATTTCGTTCGAAAAAACTTTTGAATGAAACTTTGAGAATTGTTATGGTAAAAGCATTTATTTTTTTGTATTTTCTTTTTAACCGAGAAGAAGAGTAAGTACCTATTTAAGGAAGGACTTTCTTTATTTTCAGGACGAATACAACAAAAAAAAATACCCTTGATGTCTTATTCAAAATACATTATGTGTATTAAAGTATTTTATTTTATTTGTGTCTATGCTTGTTAAAAGGAATTACAGTATAGCTATCAATTGGTATATAAAACCAAATTAGTTTGGTTAACCATTGAGAGGTTTTTATGTAAGTGGCCGAGAACAACCAGTTACATAAAGAAAATGAAAATTGCAAGACATTAAGATAACATTCTTTTTTTTTTTTTTTGATTAATAAAAATAAAAGACCCAACAAAATTCAAATTGATAATACGTATAATCTGAAATTTGTTCTGTTAACAAGATAGTTGACATAAAAAACGAAGTTTTTATGAGAAGTTATCAAAATGGATTCTAGTGAAATAGTATAAATTATTATAGATATTAATTTATCAAAAAGAAATAAACATTCTGTCAACTGTCAAACATAAACGTCAGATAGAATTTGATTTGACAATCTTTTAAGTAGAATTCAAATTTTAAGAATCTTAAATTTATTTTTAAAAAATCAGTTGATTCTATAATTGGGAAAACGTCACACTCTCGTCTTTTTTGGACAATCTAACTGATAAGCTTAATCGAGGGCAAATTTAAGAAGTTTTAAAATTCTTTTGAAGAATCATTAAGTGTTAAATAGCTTAATTGGATAGAAATGCGGAATGTAAATATATTTTATGTTTGTAAAACTGACTGTATGTTATAAAAAGGGAAGAATATCAATCTACCCAAATTTTGAAGTTAGATGTTAAATATTCCAGTTTCGGGTTTTAATTTATATCAAACTATATGAACAAACGTACGTTAATGACTCTTGATGACTTGATGAGACCTTAGCAGTATAAGAAAAGAAACAAGAAGACTTTTCAATGATGCCAATCACACCAGACAAGACAGTGACTGGGACTCTTTCAAGTCAAGGTTAAGCAGATTAAAGTGAGGAACCCAACGAGCAAAACGTTTCTCTAAGAGGAAATTCTGTAACGAAATAAAAGGCACCAATAAGTCAACGAGACCTAGGAAGATTCTGGTCAAAGAATCCCAACCAATAGGGTCACTGAAAAATCAAAATGGTAAATGGACAGAATCCTGTCGGGATATTTCAGTTTCCATCATGATAAAAGTAATGATTTTGAATTATCCTTTTCGGAAAATGTAGTCCCGATAGGTATGATAACTATGAATGGGATAGAATAGGTTATAATCTTCTTCTTACTACTGAAACCAACAGATCCAGACGGCATCTTCTATATAAAAGCACTAATCTCGTAATCCCAAACCTTAACAATCTATTCCATATTAGCCTTAGATTTTGATATGTTCCTAAGTATGGCGGCGCAAGGTCAGAGTAGTTTTAATAACTAAAGCCGGTAATCCCAGCCACACAAGTGATAAAGACTAAAGACCAATTTGTCTCACATTGTTTAAGAGACTACTAGACATTCATATCCGCAGTAATATCAGGATTAAAGTCACACTCTCCACAAAATGCCTATTCTAAAGGCAAAATTGAAGGAACGGCCTTACACTGTGCGGTACCATGTATACACTTTCAGCGTTCTTAGATATTGAAGGAGCGTTCAACAACGTAGTCAAGAAAGCTCTCACAAGTCATGAAATAAATAAGTCTTTTATAAACTATATCGTGTGTATGTTAAAACATATAGACAGGTCAATAGGAACTAGGTGCTCCAAATATAAAAAATAAAAGAGAGAAACTACTCAAGGAGGTGTACTCTAACCAATTCTCTAAATTCTGCTAATGAACGAAATCTTAAAAAAAAAAAATCAAAAACATCGGTGTCAAAGCGGTAATCTATGCTGATGACGTAGCTCATCTGGCGACAGGGAAATTCCTTACCATTATATCGGTTTTTCAATAAAAGCGCTACAAAAGTTTTTTTTAAAATAAATCAAAAACGGTCTTGGATATCAATGAAATTCTTTATTCCTGTGAAAGTACGTTCGATGCCATTATGTATGGAACTCGATTTCTTTTGCATGGCCACCACGGGCATGCTTGCAGAAGTACAGACGCTGAAACCAATTTTCGATGGTATTCCCACAGGAAATAGTCTAACTTCGTCAAATCGCACGACAGAGGAGGCCAAGCGACTGGGCCATTTCGTGAGATAACACGATCTCCAAACTTGGTTTCCAATAAATTGATTGTGACATTCGCCGTGTGACTTGTGTCCTTTTGGAACCACATGTCCTCCAAGTCCATATCATCTGATTGGGGCCAGAAATATTCGGTTATCATTGAACGGTAGCGATCCCCATTCACAGTAACGTGCCGGTCTTGATTATCATGGAAGAAGTACGGCCCAATTATGCCGCCACGCGCTTGCCCATAAACCACACCAAACCGTAATTTTTTAGGGATGCAATGATGACTCATGGAGTACGTGTGGATTGCTGCCTGACTAATACCGCATATTCTGCTAATTGACGAAGTCATTCAGCCAGAAATGAGCCTCATCGCTGAAGATGATTTTTGATGAAAATCCGAATCATTTTCAAGATGTTGCTCAGACCAATTCACGAACATACTACGCTTCTGGTGTTCAAGCGGCTTCAGTTCTTCAGGATGTAGGCCAAGATCTTTTAGCAAAATTCACCACAACGACGACGTCACAGAGATGCCCAATGCTTGAGAACGACGTGTGCGAGACACATTTGGGCTTTCTGCAACTGAAGCCTCAGCGGCAGCAATATTCTAGACACTACGGGCACTTCTTTGTCTCACTGGTACGGGAACATTTTGTACTGTGCCTGTGGATTCAAATTTTTCTACTAGACGGTCAATTGTTGATCTGCTAGGACGATTATGATGACCATAAATTGGACGTAGCGTTCTTAACGTTGAAGCCACTGACTCCGAATTTTGGTAGTTAATTTTAAAAATTTCGGCTCGTTGTTGGCTCGTATATCTTTCCATCATGAAATGGCAAACCTTACTGAAGAGAAATGTCAAAAGAGCGGCAAGAAATATGGCGTCGTTTGCAGTCCCTGTCGCTCTACTTTTGAAGCGTCCCTGATGAAAAACCCTGTATAAGTGAACAACACTTAAAACAGACCTAGTACTCTTTACAAATAAGAGAAAAATGCCATAGTACATAATAATTCCCAACATGGAAGGAATCCCACTCAAATTATCAAATCAAACTAAATTCCTAGGAGTAATCCCGAATAAAAAGCTTAACTAAGGTCCAAATACATTAGAGAGATCTTAAATAGCTCAGATCGCATTCAAATCATGTGATAGAATCTTCAGTAGAAATTGGGGACAAGGTTCCACACATGAGTAAGTTGACAATACCCATATATACTGATGACTCGCAAACAGATGCCAGAGTAGGTGCAGGTTTCTTTTCTGAAACACTCAATTTTGACAACTTCTTCAAACTTAACCATAAAAGCAGTGTCTTTCACGCCAAGGTATTGGTTTCAATGATGGCGCTATCACGGGATGATATCTACATTTTTATAGCCAAGCACCAATAGAATCGATTTCTGCCCCAATAAAAAAATCGAAGCTTTTAAATTATTGACAATACATAGGCATCATAGGTTTTAATTATTTCTTTTTCTTTTAGGGAAGTTCAATACTCTAGGGTAACACAATCGATCTACATTGATCTACTTGTAGCATTAAAATCATCAATCGTCAGGCCATCAATCTAACCTAACCTAAAAGTGGTTCCCTAAATGATATGTATTTTTTAAAATGGCAATTTTTAAAAATCAACAAATCCGTTTTTTTTTTTTTTAATCTATGTATGTACTGCAGCAGCAAATATTTGCAATTGTTTTAACCGAGAAATATTATTTTTTTAAAAGTTCTCGAAAATTATTTTAACGATTGAATTAACATTTAAAACAATGCGAAATTAAATTTTAACAAAACCTTAACTACATTTTGGAAAAAACAAATGTGTTTAACATGGATTTTCAATTGTTTTTTTTTTTTTGTTTATAAAAATGTTCAGAAGTATTTATTATTTTAGGTTTATTTTCAAATTCTTTTAAAATTAAATTTTTAACTACACTTGTATAACTGGTGAACAACAAGTTCAAGTTTATGGATTCTATTATTTGGCAATTTATTTGTATCCGAGTAATTTTAAAAAAGAATTTCATTTACATGTTTTCTTTAGTTAAACTGTTCAATACTAAACGACTTTGAACAATATCAGCACGTTCTTGTGTTATTTTTACCCATTTGCTAATTTTATTATTGTTATATACGTTTTTTGAAAATAACTTATAGAAGGTCATACTTTTACAATCAAATATTTTTATGACTTTTGATAATAAAACAAAGCATTTTTTTTTATTTTCTTTTTCATTAAATCTAATAATGATAATAATGATATGATCCTTTTTTGGTTGTATCACACGATGCGACGATGATGATGACGACGACGACGAAAAATTAAAGAACAATATCACTTCGCTAAAAATAATAATATATTCTTCAATTCAAAAAAACATGGATGTTAAAACAAAAACCATTTGCAATAATTCTTCTTATCATTTGACTTTTTATTTTTAGTATTTCATTTAATATCTAAAGAGTATCAAGCTTCAAAGAAAAAGAGACATCCAACAACCAGCATGCAGTACAAAGAGAAGACATAACTTTAGAGTAATTAGTCATAAAAGCTAAAGTCATAAAATAAAAAAAAGAATCCCCTAAAATGACATCAAATTTGTGCAGACGACAAATTTATATTTCATTTGTTATATGGTGACCATGCTAGTGGAATTTTCAATTGTCAACAGAGTCAAAACGGAGGATTTAAAAATATTAATATTCATAATTTAAATTTTTAAACGAAAAGTATCGAAAAATGTAAGACATTACATACATATGTCGGATTGTTACAATAAATATTTTAAAAACAAATTGGTTAAGGGTATTGGAGTTTTTACGCTTTTAAATAAAAAGAATTAGATTCATTCAAGATTTTTAAGATTAAAAACAAACCATTTGACAAAGCAATTGATAGAAAAGTTGCCCAATTCGTTTTTAGTTTCTAAAGGAGCCAGTTTTAAAATGTTTCTAAATTGTTGCAATTGTTTTTACAAATTTTTCAAAAATCTTATATTAAATAAATAAACGGTTCTTCAATAAACACAACAGTCAAATTAAATAAAAGATACTCCTTCATAATTTATAAATGGCAATTCAAATTTTTGATTACCAGACACTATTTTGAAGACCAGATAAAGCTCCTGCATATATTGTGTTTAACTAACCTTCAAAAAGTGTTAATTTGGAAAATATCAGCTTTCCGAATTGAAACATGCTAACTTTAATTTTTTTAAAGAAAGGTTTTTGTTTAAATAAAATTGAAAAATTCTTAAAATTTAATTTTCGAAAAAAAAACATATTTTTGTGTTGCTCAAAAATTAATTTAAAAAGAAAAAACTCTCTTACGATTTAGAAAATTGAAAAATTAAGGTTTTTTGAGAAAACAAATGTCATTAAATTTTTGGAGACAAACTTGTTTTCCAGGTGCTATTTCTAAACAGCCTCTTTAGACTTCTGTACAAAATTTTTACGGAATAATTTCTTACGATTTAAAAAATTGAAAAATTAAGTTTTTTTGATTAATCAAATGGCTTTTAAATGTTTGGAAACAAACTTGTTTTCCAGGTATATTTTTAAATCTTAAATTAAAGGTGCTATTTCTAAACAGATTTTTTGGACTTATGTAAACAATTTGTAACTGGTGCTATTTTAAAATTGTGGTTTTTAATCTTTCACTTTTTTTTCGGAGTTGGTCTTATTGACAGCTGTCATTTGATAAATGCTCAGTTTGTTTTTTTTTTTTCATAATGTATAGATTAGCTCCTGAAAAACGTTTACAAATTGTGCAAATTTATTACCAAATAATGATTCAATTCACTCGCTATGACATGCAGCCAACAAAACAATGAATTTATCAAATGTAACTTTTTAGTAACGCTGAACTTTTTCTTGTGCAATTATGTGAAGTAATTTGTCTACGCAGATAAGCCCGAGACGATTGACGCCTTGGAAGTGAATATTGCTGAAATATGGCTCAACTTTTTGCAAAAAGTAGTGGAAAATATGGCCTCTCGGCTGAAATTTATTCGAGTAAACTGCGGCGGCTACTTGCCTAAAATCATTTCAAAAACATAATGGCTTATCTTTTTAATGAAGTTGAATTCTTGACCATAATATAAAATTATATAGGTTTTTTTTCATTTTGAAACCCACACGTAAAAAAAAATCACCCTTTAATTGGACTTTAAAACTTTCAGGGTAAAAAAGAAATGACTTATGATAAGTTTTAAATGACATCGCATTAAACGCATCCATGTGAACTGTAACCGAAAAATTTTTAATTTTTAAGACAAATTTTTAAAACGCTCAGTACTACAAAAATGTTGCCATCATAAATTTCTCAAGTCAAAATATGGTCACCATTTATCACGAATTTAACACTGAATCTTCTTATTATCTAAATGTATAGGTATATATTTGTACTTTACGATTTCTTTCTTATTATAATAATATTTCTTTTTCTGTAGGTCCTGATTAGCATACAAATATTTTATTATTAACACGCAATATACAACCTTTAAAATGCTACCATTAAAAAAATAACAATAAAAGATGTAACAATAAAAGAAAATCTACAAAAAAAAAAAAGAAAGTCAATCAGGAAAATTACTTTTCATGTTTTTAATGGAAATAAATAGCGTCCCTCTAACATTCATACATACATAAATACATACGCACTCATAGCATAAGTACATACATACAACTCTAGTCCTTTCTTATTTTAAAGTAAGGAAGGACATTCCAAAAAAAAAAATAACCTCACTTTTGAAGCACTTCATTGATGTGGTATGAAAGTTATACAAACAACTAAACCACTAAAGAAGTTGATGATGATGATGATGATGATGATGGTGATGACGACGAAGCGAGGACAACATCATGCCCGCCGCCCACCAAATAACCCTCATCTCGCTCTTCACTCCTAAAACTCGTCCTTAATGATACAAAAAATGGGGTGTAAATATTGTAAATTCTTAAGAATTAAGTTTGTATGTTATTTTTTCCTTTTCTTTTGACGACATGAAAACGTAAAATAAAACGAAAGCATAGGGATGATGGTGATTTTATGTGTATATGTACAAATCTATGTATGTATGTATGGATGTGTATATTTGTATGAATTTACGAAAAAGGAAGTGAAAATGTTTACAATTCGGTTGATCACAAAAGTAAGCAAAGAATTATATTCATCGCATCCTGTTTCTTCTAGAGGTCCGCATGTTTCTGACAGTTTGTCGTCTTCTCAACACTATATAACTTCTAGTAACGGTATACACTGTATACCAGAGATTTTTCTACCTTATAGGTACATCATTCAATTTGGTGTGAAAATTCTATCTCATGCGGATGAGGGATTTCTCTCCCATCCTAAAGTACAACTCTATATACATCGCTTCTTTACCTCCTATATATTTTTTAGAAGCTATACCATCTATAAGTAAGGTAAAGGAAGTAAAAGAGAGAAAGAGAGCAGGTGGAAATTTTTACACGTGTATTAAAAATGTCAACATTGTGCCAATATCTGTAAACGTATAAATGGAATTTTCTTTCCAAGTTTACTGACATAGGAGATTTACACTTTTCCTTCTTTTTTTTCTTTTTTTTATATAAAATATAAAGAAATAAGTAGAAATAGAATAGAGGGAGGTAACGGGTATTGGACTTTTATTTACAAAAAAATATATAAATATATTTATACATATATATTTTTGAAAGAGAATTAACCGAAAAGATTTTAATGCTCCATGAAATGTTATAACCACTGATGTTGTTGAAAGCTTAGAAATAACAATTTGTATGTATAGTGTACATATATGTTTGTATATACATATTTTCTGAGAAGACATTTATTAGACAGGAACTGGAACTGGAAATTCGAGAAATTAGTCCCCAAAGAGGAAGTAACTAAAATAAAGGAAAATATGAAGTAAATAATTTTTCAAAGCCAAGCAGAAAGGAGATTTTGAAAAGGGTTTTTATTTTTCTATTGAATTTTAAACATTTTCGAAAGAGTGTGTAAGACAAAGTTAAGCACTTTTTTAAGTTTGTTTAAAACATTAAAATAGAGAAAACTTCTCTACATCAGACAATTTTAAAGTTAATTTTTAGAGTTCTGATGACAACTGAGTTTCAGTTTAGTTTGTAAATAAAGGTTTTATGGTATTTCTTAGTATTATTTATGTCATTTAACATTATATGGTGTCCACTGTTATTGAAATAATACAAAACCAATGGGAAATTTTTCATAACACGTTACAAAAATTAACAGAATGAAACTGGGCTCTAAAATCCAGCTTTTTACTATGTCCTTACATTGAACTTTTGTCCACATACATTACAAAATTAGCTTCTAGTTCATTGGAGGGACAAAACATTTTAACGGCTTCATTGATTTCGATTAAAATTTGTATTTAAATTTCAATTCTAGTCAAGACCAAAAGATGCCTTGCATTTTATTTTTTTCATTATAACACTTCAAACAAAAATAGAAAAACGAATTTAAAAAATTAAATTTGACAAAAACTGTTGAAAACATTTTGAATTTTTGTAGGTATACATTTGTGCAACTTCAAATGTTTTTGAAATGCAAAAAGGCAAGTACTGCGTCGTAAATATAATAAATTACACTAGCCTTCAAAATTAAGTATTTTTCTGCTTCACAAATAACGAAGTAATACTCTTCAAAGGATTTTGTTTTTCTGAGAATTGGCATCTCACCCAATGATTTCTCCATCTCGTCAGGTTTTTGAAATATACCTCATTTTAAAATACATAATATGGTGTTTTTAATGCAAGGGTAAAGTACAATTTTTACCAAATTTGCGTACTATTTTTTGTAGATTTTATTTTTTTATAAAAAAACGGACTGTTGGATTTTTATAAAAAAATTACTTTATATAGAAAACAATATTTTCTGTGAAATAAAATAAGTTTGAAATATGAAGTTTTAGTATTGTATTTTGTTTAGGTTTTTATTTTTTGTAAAAAAAAAACTATAAATTCGATTTTTCTCAAAATTTTATCGAATGTTGAAAACAATATTTCTTATACATAAGTTAAAATTAGTAAGAAGCCATTCCTCAAATCTTTAAAAATGAAATTGTAGGCTTTTACTTGTCGAACTTTGCAATAATACCCTATCAATGTTAAATGTATTATCTTTTTACCAAATGACGTTACCTATGTATTTATTAAATATAAATTATGTATACATAAGATTATCGTATGATTTCATGTTATATTAGTTTTTAATAGTCGAATAACCGTGCACATGCAACTCTGATTTTGTTAACCAAGAGTTACTTATTTTGTTAATAAAGAGTTAGTTGTTGTTAATCTCTTAAAGGAAGAACGTTGTTTGCCTCTTTATTTGCATTGAACTCGGTTGCTACATATCAGAAGAGGGATCTGTCTACCCCGTTTTTTTCTTTTTTGTACAGTTGCACAATTTTTTTTGTAATTGCAATAAAAAATAAGTTTGATTCGTACGCATAAATTAAATAAAACGTTATGGCTAAAGCACGAGCTGAGAAATTTTTGCAAGAGGCAAAACTAATTTCTTTAAAAGAAAAATTAAGCGATTTTGGTCTCAGCACTGATGGAAACAAGGCTGTGTTAAAAATGAGGTTGCAGGAACACGTGGACGAGTTAGACGAACCTGAATTAGCCATTCATTTTCCAGATGCTGAATGTGAAGTGGGCTCTAGTGACGAGGAAGAAGACAACCTCCAAGTTGAAATTAACGCACTCCAAGAAAATATACGAAAACAACAGGAAATATTGATGCTTAAGGAAAAACTTGCAGCCCTGTGTAAAACAAGTGAAAGTTCCTCCAGTGCAATATCGTTCAAAGACATTGAAGATACAGTTCCTAGCTTCTCTGGAGATGATAATTTTTCCATAAAGCAATGGGTAAGAAAATTTGAAGAAGAGAGAGCGTTGCATAGGTGGGATGAGCAACAATCATTTATATATGCAAGACGGAGTCTCAAAGGCACCGCCAAACTGTTTCTCCGCTCATCACGTTGTTCAACTTGGCTTGAACTGAAGTCTAGCCTTCTTCAAGAATTTCACCAAGCTGTCACGTCAGCTGATGTTCACGATACCCTGAGGAGCAGGAAAAAAAGGAAGGATGAGAGCATTCATCAGTATACTTTGGCCATGCAGGAGATTGCATACCATGCTGATATTGAAGACGATGACCTTATCCATTACATCATAAAAGGGATTCCTGATGCTTTTTGCAACAAACAACTCCTATTTACTGCAAAAAGTATCGACGACCTCAAACAAATGCTAAAAAAATATCAGAAAATGAAGTCTTACACCACAGGATATACTCCTGCCTATTCAACCACACCATCATCATCATCATCATAATCGGAAACGAAGAGACTTGTTAATGGGTGTTTTAATTGCAACGAACCTGGACATATTGCCAGTAGCTGCCCAAGACCAAAAAGAGAGAGAGGAAGCTGTTTTAAGTGTGGGAAGCAAGGACACCTTTCGAACGTTTGTAAGAATACCAAGTCACCTGTTAACGCATCTGCAAATCAATCATCAGCTGCTCTATTGGTACAGCATTCTGAAAATGAACCAGAAACTGAACCAAACGAAGTAATGAAGAAAATAGTCGACGACGACTTTACGCTTTATGTTAAGTACAAATTTTTGAGTGGTCTTACTAATTATGTTTTTGAATTTCAAGCAAATACTATGGTAGATACAGGAAGCCCAATAAGCTTCATCCAGGAGCAGTTTGTACCATCTTTTGTTATCCTGAAACCAGAAGAGAATGGCATTCAGTACTTTGGAATTAATGCAGAAAAACTGACGATACTTGGAAGAGTAAAATGTATTATTTATGTAAGTGATAGTTCTTTAAGTTGCATGTTGCATGTAGTTAGAAATAAAACGATGACGTACTCTGTTGTTCTTGGCAGAGATTTTTTAAAAGCAAGTAATATAAAATTTATTTATGATAGTCCTAAAATTAAATTTACAAATTATACAAACAATTATGATGCAAATATTTTAAATACTTATGATAATCATTCAACAAATTATATTAAAAATTTAGTTACAAATAAATTACAAGATTTAAGAAACGGTAACGAAAGTAATTTAAATATTAATAAAAGAAATTGTGATGGTAGTTTCAACAGCAAATATGACAACAACGAACCTAGTGACGATAATTTCGCGGAAGATATTTTGAACATAAACACTAACTATGACAAAAATGATTTTAATTTAACAATAAACAGTAACCTTACATATGAAGAATCGCAAAGAGTTTATGATATTATGAAGCAAATCAATTCAGATAAAAATATTTCCTGTTCGAATATTTTTTATGAAATGAAAATTAATCTTTTAAACACAAATATAAATTTTAATTGTGCACCGCGGCGGTTACCTTACCAACATTCTATCGAATTGAGACAAATTTTAGATGATCTTTTGAAACGGAAAATAATTCGGGAAAGTAATTCACCTTTTGCCTCACCTATCGTTCTGACTAAGAAAAAGAATGGAACATTCAGGTTGTGTATTGATTATAGGCAGTTAAACCGTGTTACGCAAAAGGATAATTATCCTCTCCCTTTAATAGAGGATCATTTAGATAGGTTGAGAAATAAAAAATACTTTTCATTGTTAGACTTGAAAAATGGGTTTCACCATGTAAAAATGGCAGATGAGTCTGTGAAGTATACGTCATTTGTTACGCCTCTAGGGCAATACGAGTACCTCTACATGCCGTTCGGGCTTAAAAATGCCCCGGCTACTTTTCAGCGCTACATTAATTCTATCTTTAAAAGTTTAATAGCAGACGGAAAAATACTTATCTATATTGACGATTTGCTCGTGGCCACTGAAACAAAAGAAGAGCATTTCAGTATTTTAGAAAAAGTTTCAAAACTTATCTCCGAATTCAATTTAGAACTTAGATATGACAAATGTATCTTTATGGCTGAAACAATAACTTATTTAGGCTATGAAGTAAGCGCAAAGGGTATAAAGCCAAACTCAGATGGATTGGCCGCCGTACAAAATTTCCCCATCCCTAAAAACATCAAAGAGCTTCACTCATTTTTAGGATTATGTTCCTATTTTAGGAAATTTATTCATAATTTTTCAATTATATCAAAACCACTATATGATCTGCTCAAGCAGAACGCTCAATTCCTGTTTGGCGAAAAAGAAATTACCACTTTTGAAAACCTTAAACAAAAACTACTCCAAGCGCCACTTTTGAGCATTTATTCTCCTCAGGCAGAGACTCAACTCCACTGTGATGCCAGCGCATTAGGATTTGGTGCAGTTTTGCTGCAAAAGCAAAAGGATTCAAAGTTTCATCCTATATTCTTTTTTTCAAAGAGGTGTACACCCGCAGAGTCAAGATATCATTCATTTGAGCTCGAAACTCTTGCAATCATATATGCTCTAAGAAGATTTCGAACTTATTTGATGGGTATACATTTTAAAATCATAACAGACTGTAAGTCTTTAACCCTCACGTTGAGTAAGAAAATGATCAATCCTCGAATATCGAGGTGGGCTTTGGAGCTCCAAGAATATGATTACTTAGTTGAGCATAGAGATTCTTGCAGGATGAACCACGTCGATGCTTTAAGCAGGTGTCATAACATCCTTTTAATTCAACCTGATTCTTTTGAATATGCCCTTGCTAGTGCCCAAAACAAAGACGCATCAATTCAAAACATAGTTAAATCTTTAGAACATAAACAACTTCCGTTTTATGAAATGATTAATGGTCTTATATACCGAAAACAGAAAGGCTTTGTTGCATTTTATGTTCCGAAGCAGATGGAAAAAGTTGTCATTCAAAGTCATCATGATGGTCTTTGTCATGTGGGCGCGGATAAGGTATTTGAACACCTAAGAAAGACATACTGGTTTCCGTCTATGAAACAAAAAGTTAAAGATTACATAAGATCTTGTTTGAAATGCATTTATTTTTCGGTACCCTCGGGGAAAAAGGAAGGTGAACTGCATCCTATTCCAAAGGGTAATAAACCCTTTGATACAATCCATGTAGATCACTATGGACCCCTTCCAGTGGGTGTAAGGAATTTAAGGAAACATATTTTTCTAATAGTGGATGGTTTTACAAAATTTACAAAATTGTATCCGGTAAAATCTACAAACTCTAAGGAAGTAATACAATGTTTGCAAAACTATTATTCCACTTATAGCCGACCAAAAAGATTAATTTCAGATAGAGGCTCCTGCTTTACCTCTGAAGAGTTTTCATCTTTTTGTCGGGACTCTGATGTTATACATATACAAGTCGCCACCCATTCTCCCCAGTCTAATGGCCAGGTGGAGAGAATGAACAGACTCTTGACTGCTATGTTGTCAAAAGAAACTGAAATCGAGCCAGGTGAATGGTCAAAGTATTTAAATAAAAAAGAATTCTCTATAAATAACACCATTAATAGAAGCACAGGAGCAAGTGCAAGTGTTTTGCTGTTCGGAGTTGCGCAAAAAGGGGAACCTTACGATAAAGTTCGCGAGTACCTCGAATCTAATGTGTTACAAAACGATACAATAAATATAGCTCAAGAAAGAGAAAATGCAAGTTTGAAAATTACTCGAAATCAAGAAATAAATAAAACTAACTATGATAGAAATCATAAGGCTCCACACCGTTATAAAGTAGGCGACTATGTTGTTGTCAAAAATGTAATCACTACCGCGGGCGTTAACAAAAAACTTTTGCCTAAATACAAAGGTCCTTACGAAGTCTATGAAATTTTGCCGAACGATAGGTATCGCATAAGAGATCTTGAAAATCTTCAAGTTTCCCGGATTCACTACGAAGGGGTATCTAGTCCCGAGAACATGAAACCTTATACCGTAAACGATTAAATTAAAAAAAAAAAAAAGATATTTTTAATGAATTGCTCTGTTTTCTTCAGATCAAATTAGATACTTTCGTATTTAACTGCTATTTGGCTAGTTCTCTTCATAAAATTAAAACTTTAATGATCATTTTGCTTTAAAAAACCAAGAGAAAAATCATAATCATAATCTTTCGTAAATGAAATGTTAACTATAGAAAATCGAGTCGATTTTATGTCAGGATGGCCGAAATGTAGGCTTTTACTTGTCGAACTTTGCAATAATACCCTATCAATGTTAAATGTATTATCTTTTTACCAAATGACGTTACCTATGTATTTATTAAATATAAATTATGTATACATAAGATTATCGTATGATTTCATGTTATATTAGTTTTTAATAGTCGAATAACCGTGCACATGCAACTCTGATTTTGTTAACCAAGAGTTACTTATTTTGTTAATAAAGAGTTAGTTGTTGTTAATCTCTTAAAGGAAGAACGTTGTTTGCCTCTTTATTTGCATTGAACTCGGTTGCTACAAAATTTGAGTCGAAAATCAATTTTTACAAACTTTTGTTAAATTTTTTTTAGGTTATTAATTTTTTGTACAAAAGCTGTCAATTCGATTTTTCTTAAAATTTTTCCGAAAACAATATTTCTTATAAGATAAATTTAGTTGGAAGCCATAATCTAAAATTTTCAAAAAGATATTTAAGGCGAAAATCAATTTTTACCACCTTATATACATTTTTTTTAGGTTTTTATTTTTTGCAAAAAAAAACTGTCAATTCGATTTTTCGCGAAGTTTTTACTAATATTGAAAACAATATTTCTTATAAGTTAAAATTAGTGAGAAGCCATTATCTCAAATCTTTAAAAAGATATTTGAGTCGAAAATCAATTTTTACCAACTTTTGTTATTTTTTTTTTCGGTTTTTAATTTTTTGTAAAAAAAAAACTGTCAATAAGATATTTTTCAAAATTTTACTGAATGTTGACAACAATACTTTTTGAAAGATGAAAGTAGTTTAAAGCCAATATCTCAAAGTTTTGAAAAGATATTTGAGTCGAAAATCAATTTTTACCAACTTTTATTAATTTTTTTTTTAGGTTTTTATTTTTAGTAAAAAAAATTGTCAATTCAATTTTTCTCAACATTTTTCAGAATGTTGAAAACAATTTTTTTTTATAAGATAAAATAAGATTGAAGCCATAATCTCAAGTTTTTGAAAAGATATTTGAGTCGAAATTCAATTTTAGTAATGTTTTTTTAGGACTTTATTTTTCATAAAAAAACTGTCAAATAGATTTTTTTCAAAATTTTATCGGATGTCAAAAACATTATTCTTCGTTGCATAAAATTGTTTTGGAGATGAAATCATATTTTAGTCGTAAAATTTTCGAGGTGACAAATTTTTTTTTCAGTTTTTTTGATTTATAAAAAAACCGTTAATTGGATTTTTTCCAAAAATATAATTGTCTTGTACACGTTACAATATATAATATAAAATTTAATTCAAGTCTTTAGCGTCATTGGTTCATGAGATATTTTGGTTTAACCAAAATTTTCATCTTTTTTTTTAAACTGCTATGGTAAAAAAAACCACCCACGCAATTTTCTTTAGAGCCCTTTCTGCATCTTTCTGCCTTATAATTTGTATAACAAAATTTATTTGAAGTCGATATCTCTTCTGGTCCTTGAGCTATGGACAGCGAAAAAAACGTCGCGAACGTACGGACGTACGGACGCACAAACATCTTTCTAAAAATCTTTTATTTCGACTCTAGGGACCTTGAAACGTCGAGAAATGTCAAAATTTTCAATTTTACAAATCGGACCCATTACAATAACTTCCTATGGGAAGTTAACTAGTACCGAATAAATATATTAGAAATTTCAATGCGTCTAAACATTAAGTTTAACAATTATGAGAAAAGTTAATATGGTACACTTAGGCGTATACGTATTTTTTTTTAATTAGTTTGCATTTCATTTCATTCAAAGAATGCGTCCCTATTAGTATACACATTTTGGAATTGCATTATCAACACTGCATTTTTTTAACATATTTGCAAATAAATAAAAATAATAAATTACTCGTTCTCCCCTGGAACTCTTTTCTACAGGCCACCATATCACCACATTATTTTATACTTCAATTAATTTAAAAAAAACACACAATTTGTCTCTATTAAAATATTTTTTTCTATTAACTTACTCTGAATCTTTCTTTTGATTTTCCGGTATTTCCGCTTCATAATTAGGCATATAAAATTGCGGTGCCCTCTTACCGCCTACAATCGACAAACGTTCCTCCGGCGTGCTCTGGAATCGTCGATCATCAACTTTGCCATTTTGATCTTCAGCCTTTACATACAAAACATATTCCATATCCAGTTGAAAGAGATCAGTGCCACGTGTTCGAACTACGCCCGAACGTTCGTCAACCTCAAATCGACCGCCAGTCCGATCACGTACAATAAAATAATGAATATTATGATCGGTATCTGGATCGCGAGCTTGTAATGTAAATACGGGTGTGTTAGGGGGTGCGTTCAATTGGACGACGGCTTGCATTGGTAGTGGCCGATTAATAAAATACGGTGGTTCATCGTTGACGTCTTTAACATGAATTATGACTCGTTGATTGTCGGTGTATTTGAGACCAGCTGGAAGAGAAACAAATGAAAAAGTTATTATTTTGTTTGCATTTAAATTGAGTTAGAGTTGTAGTAAATTTTTTTGGAATGAGGAATCTAAGGTTATGATTTCTGAACTATTGGAAATTTGCTTTGTTTTTGATGCTCTATAATCAAAATATGATAAAAAATGACAGAAATAGGAAAATCTATAATATTCGTTTGTAATTCATTTGCTTCTTTATGGTTTGTAAAAAGTAGTCTAGCTTCAAACTTAGAAAGAGCTTAACGATTGTGTTAATGATAATTTTTGATGATTTGAGTTTATTAATACAACATTTTCGAAATATTCTAAGAAATAAGCACAAAATAAATTAAAATAACATGAAATTTAACACAAATTCTTGTTTGCATACTTTGAAACTATGTGCAACTTAATCTTCACCTACTCAGAGACTACCTACAAGAACCTATGGTGTACTCAAGTTAGCAACTTTTCATAGAGTATTACTAGCGCAAATATTCTCACCTCACAAAATCTTCCATTTTCACACAAATATGTGCCTCCTTTTAAACTTCTATGATGATGATAATGATGATGATGAACAAAAATTAGTACCAAAAACTTTATATTTAAATAAGTTCAAGGTTTTCCGTTAGTTAAAAAAAAAACCATAGAGTACATGAAACTTGTGTAAGAGAAGGATAACAAAAAGTACAACAAAATTAAATTCAAAGCAAAAAAAAAAACAAAAACGAAAAAAGTTTAATCGATTTTACACACCCACTTTTGAAAATGTTTTTGGAAAAAGTTTTTTGTTTTTTTTTGCATTTTTTTTCTGTCGGTGGTGGTTTGAACACTCAAAGAAGTTTTGAACTGTTAAAAGTGTGGTATTGGGTAAGCTGTTAGAGTTTTTTCTCTATGTTTTTGGTTTTTGGTTAAATTATTATTAGTGTGATGTTCACTGATGCTGGTTTAGAGTGAATATTTTAGCTTTTTCTATTTGAAAGAAGTATTTTTTGTATGTCAAGTTTAGTTTAATTAAGTTCTACTTTTTGACTTCATTATGAAATAGTTTTTCGTTAATTTTGTGTATGTGTTTCTGAAAGATTTATTTTTCAAATAAACACTTAACATTGATATTTTAAATTTTGGCCAGTGAGTTTTTTTGGAAAGATATTTGATTTATTTTACAGGAATGCAGCTTTGTATGATGTTTCAAAATATAATACAAATTTCAATCAATAACTAAACAAAGTAAACTTAGGTACATTTTAAACTATCATTTTCTTAAATTACCTTTAGTTCTCGAGTTTTAAAGAGTTTTCCAATAAGAGGTTTAATTTTGAAAATGTTACATTTGGGGAATTATGATTTTTAAAGCTGTAATCTTTTCACATTGGACAGGTAAAAACTACCCCATTAGCAAAAAATGGAACGATACCTACTTGTTACAATCGAAAAATAGTGAACATATTGAAGCAAAGTTTGATATTACATCGAATTTCACATAAAAGCTTGGGTCTTAAGGCTTGTTTAAGATCTCAATCCGGACGCTCGTTTCATCGAAATATGATCTTTCCTCCTTGCTGAAGACTATTTTTGCTTCGGATTCTTCATCAATAAAAAAAAATATCGCATTTTCAGTTTGAAAAATAAAAGAATGATGGATGAAAAGTTTCTCCATCTCTAACGTGTCACTTTCTAGTGCTGTTTTTGGGCTGGTATTGGCAGTGTGATTTTATATTATTAATTCGAAAATGAAACTGTTGAAATTTTTTGGTGAAAAGAGCTGATTATTGAATTGTATGACCGGAATCAGAAGATATTCATATGGAAGCCGTTTTTTCTCAACATAACGGCGCTATGTATCAATACAAAATCGAAATTTTCCAAAATTAGTTTCCTGAAAGTGTTTTTTCTAGAAGAATACATGATTGGCAAACGAGATATCCTGATTAATCTCATTTTGACTGTTTTCATTAGAGCCACATGCAGTGTGAGGTAAATTTCATTGTTCCATAACCTTTTCTAGACATTAAAGACGGAATTCGTAATATACGGTTATTAAATTGGCGCCCCGTGGCGGCCATTTTGTTTTTGGTGACATCAGTCAAATCTATTGCTTATTATTCAGCTCTTTATGCCAAATCATCGTGGCAAGTTACACAATTCAACAGCACTTTCATATGATAAAACTTAATTATCAAAATGAGTGTTGGTTAACGCCAACGTTGCGCGCATTACGCTAATTTTACGCTAGACGTTGTGGTCCTTCAACCTTCACAGTCGACTCTTCAACGTTTGGTGGCCAAATTTGAGACGACCGGTTCATTAAACAATCAGCCAACACCCGTACGTTCAAGGAACGCAAGATCGGCCTTTCGCAGACTTCAATTTGGCGAATTTTGCGTCGGGACTTGGGCCTACACCCGTACAAGATCCAACTGACCCAGGAGCTAAAAGTTAATTTACATAGACAACGCCGTTTGTTCGCTGACTGCACTTCGAATCGTTTGGAAGAGGACAACAATTTTGGCCAAAAAATCATCTTTAGTGACGAGGCGAATTTTTGCATGAATGGCTGTGTTAACAAGCTAAATTGCCGTATATGGGATGACACCAACCCACGCGACGTTCAGCAGGTGATAATGCAACCTCAAAAAGTTACCGTTTGGTGTGGATTTTGGGCCTCGGCGTAATTGGTCCGTACTATTTTGAAAACGACGTTAGTAAGGTGGTCACCGTCAATAACGAGCGCTACATAACGATGAGAACTAATTTCTTATGGCCCAAATTGAACCATATGGACTTAGACGACATGTGGTTCCAGCAGGACGGCAGCGCCACGTGCCACACTGCAAAAGCAAAGACATCTACCCGCCCTTATTGAAAAACCCTTTATAAGCGAGGACATACAATCGCATTTTATAAGATTTTGATTCTGCAACCGTTGCCGTAGCGGTTATTTAGTTTAGTTAATTTTTATCGTAAATGGCAAACTTTCTTCTTTACAATAAAATAATTATAAATTTACTTTAAAAAAAAAAAAATTAATTTTGTTCTATCAAATTAAAACCTCGTATTGGAAAATCATATCATTATTTTTATTTTATGTAAAATGAACACCTTTAATTTTTTTTTAACCCACGCATGAAAGTTACAAATCCTGAAAAGATTCATTTAGGCTTTTCCTCAATTTAATTTCCAAGTAGCTACATATACATATACTCTTATAGAAATTTTTTCACCCTTGTCAATTTCAAATCTTAAAAGTCTTAGCTAAAATGATTGAGGATAGGGTTTCATAATACGTAATATTGTTTTTGAGATATTAATTTTCTTTACAAATTAAAAGGTAGAAAAACACTTTTTGACTTTTTTTTTTGCCTCTCAAGCCCACCTGCCACATGATGATCAAGGAGTGAATAAAATTGAGGGAAAGCAAAGAAAAGTCCTTTTGAATTAATTGAGATTTAGTCTTTATTTCTTAATTCAAAAGGACTTTGTCTTTCTCCTATATGTCCTTTTCTCTTTTACATCCATTTCCTCTCCAGCCACTTTGCTTATATTTTCTTATTCATGCCCATTTTTCTTCCAAAGTGTGTCTACATACCTTTTACCTATCTACTATACCTAAAGAAATCAAAAAGGGATTTAATCCATTATATAGCCTATAGCTTTATTTTAGCTATAAATTAAAGTATCTCATCCATTCATATTTTCTTTTTCTATCATCTTCTATTGGTTGTTATAATATATTTGCAAAAAAATGTGCATCGTTCAACGACTTTCACCATTTTCTTCAAGGCTATATAAGCTTTAGGTTGATATGAGCATAAGGCACATTCGTATGCAATGATGATGGTTTGAATTTTGATTTGAATTACTTATACTGTTAGAGATGTATCTAAAAAGGCATTAAAGGATGTAAAACAAATCTGACGAAAGAAAAGAATGAAAGGAAGAAAGTTTTAAAAAAAAAAAACAGATTGTAAAGCGTTTTTCCTGACGTCAACGAGCGACGAGTGACGAGTGACGATGTGATTGCTGCTGACGCGCACTTGTTATGATGATGACGATGATAATAATGACGATGACGATGATGATGATGATGTTGATGACACTATTATTTGTCTTTCGAATTTATGTTCACTCGTCCTGAAGCGGATCACATCTTGAATTCACTTTATAAAACGACATACAAGCCAAGTATGGAGCTAAAGCTAGAACTCGCGCATATCCTTTTTGAATTGAAAGTACAAATGAAACTTCGTCAAATTGTTGACTGTATAAGTGTATAGGTATATCCTACATACCGACTTGGAGCACCTATACTCGTATATTTCTATGTTTATATGAGTACAGGATTCATGAAACTGTAGATAATATAATAGCATCAGTAGGTAAAAGAAAACTGCCGCCATGCCAATGCCGAAATTTTCTCAACTCGTACATTGTAACACAGAGTATATAGAGTTCAAGAATAGGTAAGGTATGCCTTCCTAAAGTAAAAGATTGAGATAATATGCATACTGCTACCCTGCACCATATTTTATAAGGGAACTCGTGTGCTCATTTTTTGTTGTTGGAGTGCAGTTGTTTGGCTTTTTTTTCTTATTCCTGTGTAAGGATTACAAGGATAACTTTTGTTTAAATAAAATATGAGATTTTTGTTGTGTGTATTTGGTGAATGGGTGCTACTTTCTCTATTTCTATGTTTTTGTTTGACAAATTTCAAACAGCATAGGACTGCACTTTTTTCATAAAACGTGTACACCTTTGCATCTAAAATTAAATTGGTATAGAATAAAAAGGATGTTGTCTGAATTCGTTTGAAGTTTAATTTAATTTAAAAAATTGATAATTACTCGAAGCTATGACAGGATGCCTTTATTAAAGGAAAAGGTGAAATGATTTTCATTATTTTTTTTTCAGAATAACTACCCTACAAATTTTTAAAGGGTATTTTCCAATAAGAGGTTTCACTTTGAATGGGTTTCAAAATTTAAGCACTATTGGACTGCATTAAGGCAAGCCTAGAGCTTGTAAAAGTGAAACTGTTGGAGAAATTTCTAAAGTAGGCGTCAGTCAAAAGCAACTAAAAATATTTCTGCTATAGTTCGTAGTGTTAACTAAAACCCAGGTTTTTGGATTTTTTGCAACGGATGTTTTTTTGTAGATGTATGGTTCTTATTCTGGCAATACTTTTTCCAGAGTTGGGCTTTTTGACAGCTGTCCCTTGATTTATGATAAGTTTGGTTTGACATTTCATATTAAATAGACTTACTTATGAAGTCTTTGCAAATCGTGCAAAATTTATTACCAAAATAATAATTCGGTTCGCACGACTTTAGAAAACAATCAATATATTGGAGGAAACTTTGTTAAACGATTATTTCGCACTGTGGTCTTGAGGAATGGCCTCAAAGAACACCGCTGAACTATTTTTTGTAGAATTGTGCGAATTGACTTCTCTACGTAGATAAGTCCGAGACGATAGACGCCTTGGAAAAAAAATTAGGTACTGTATTGCTGACATACGGCTCCAATGGCTACAAAAAGTAATCGAAAATAGGGCCTCTCGGCTGGAATTTGTTCGAGCAATTTACGGCGGCCTCTTGCCCGAAATCATTTTTTTAAATATAATGGAAACAACTTGTTTTTAAAATAAAGCTGATTTCTTAGACATAACATTAAATTATATGCATTAGGTATATTTCTTCTTGAAAACAAGTCTGAAAAAACATTCGTTATCGTTTTTTTGTATTACGATAGATTTAAGTGACGTAAGTGAGGTGCTTCAGAAATTATTTTCAACAAATAAGGATAATGTCTCGTAGTTGAAAATATTAAAATTAGGTGGCGCAACAGTCCGTAGAGAACCAGTGGCTTACAACTCTCAACCATTCCTGTGTGCGAGTAATTGCAGGGATGGAGGGGACCTACAGTTTATATGCCGAATCCGAACGGCTAATTTGAGAAAGCACTTTTTCATGACAAGAATTACTCTTGGAGAATTTGTCAATTCGTCGCAAGATGCAGTACCCGTGAAAAAACTTTAGGTGGTACAGGCAGGGATCGAACCCAAGACCTCTCGCATGACAGTCCAACGCACTAACCATCATGCCACGGGTACACAGTTGAAAATATTATGTTTCTAAAAAGAAAGAAAATTCATGGGTAAATTCAAAAATAGTGCAAAATTGATTCCTAACATGAAAAGTAAGAAAAAATAAAAAAAAAAATATTCTTAAAAAATCTAAAACTTAATTCAAAAAAATAAAATAAACAACCTTTTGGATCAAATTAATTCTCCTTTTAAAATAGTCTGTGAATGAATTTGTTAACATATTTTTTTTCACAAAAGTTTTGGTAATTCATTTTGAAGAAATGATCAAAATTAAATTAAAAAAAGAGGCTTGGTTGCGACCCACACTGATAACTTCCCATCCCGTCTGTCGATTGGTCATAGTTTGTAGGTTTTCGTGTTTTGTTAAAAAAATTGTCAGTTGAATTATTCTTAAAAATTTCAAAATTACCAACAATATTTTGCATATAATGAAAAAGTTTGATTTCAAAATCAATTTTGTTAACGAGATTTTTAGTCGAAAACCAATTTTTGCCAACTTTTGTTTATTTTTTTTAGGTTTTGAATTTTTTGTAAAAAAACTTCCAATTCGATTTTTCTCAAAATTTGTCTAAATGTTGAAAACAATATTTCTTATAAGATAAAATTAGTTGAAAGCCATAATCTCAAATTTTTAAAAAGCTATTTGAGTCGAAAATAAATGTTTACCAATTTTGAGTAATGTTTTTTATAGGTTTTTATTTTTTAATAAAAAAACTGTGAATTCGATTTTTCTCAAAATTTTACTAGATGTTAAAACACGTTATTTTTCGTTTCAAAAAATTGTTTTAGAGATAAAATCATTTTTTGTTCGTAAAATTTTCGAAGTGATAAATATTTTTGTTCAGCTTTTTTTTATTTATAAAAAAACCGTTAATTTAATTTTTTTTCCAAAAACATACTAGCTTGGTATAACGTTACAATAATATATTATATAAAATTTAATTCAAGTCTCTGGCGTTATTGGTTCGTGAGATATTTAGGGTAAACCAAAATGTTCACCTTTTTTTAAATTGCCATTGTTGAGTATTTATCAGCAAGTCTGGCAATGCTTACGCTCGATAACATCGAGCGTCCAGCTGATCTGGCTGTCTGTCAAATTATCATGGACCATCCATCCATTCTTGGGAAACACATTGTCTATAGCATAACCTATATTGTACTTAACCTAATTATAAATTATAACTCCCAATAAAAGTGAATTAAAAATAAGACATTGAAGTCTAATATCTCAACAAGTATTTGATTATTATTTCCGGAAAACACTACAGCTATGGTAAAAAAACACTCTCTCAATTTTGTTCATAGTCCTTTCTGCATCTTTATGCATTATTATCTGCATAAAAAAATGAATTTTAAGTCGATATCTCTACCGGTTCTTGAGATATGGTCGATGAATAAATGTAGCTAACGTACGGACTTACGGACTTACGGACGTACGAACGTACGTACACACGCACGCACAGACACCTCTCTTAAAATCTTTTATTTCGACTCTAGGGACCTTGAAACGTCGACAAATGTCAAAAAGTTCAATTCGACAAATCAGACCCATTACAATAGCTTCTGATGGGAAGTTAATAATAAAAATCATTTCTACCATTTGGGACAAAATAAATAGATTTTTCAAAAAACGTTAATATAATTTCTCTTCAGGCAATCAATCCAAAAACCTGAAGTTCCAACTTTAATGAAAAGGATTTGTCTTGAGGTGTCAAGTTAAGAAAAATACCCACTTTTTCGTTTTATTCATTCTCTATTACTTAATTTCTGATTAAAAACATCATCAGTTCAAACTTATTTAGAAATCCAAAACTTTTACCACCTATAGTACATAACTGCCTAAGAGTACTTACAGCAAATGTCAAACTCCTTAAGACAACAATATTATTTTACTGATGTCAATACATATACATACAAAAAAAAAGAAAACTTTCCTTATTTGATCCAATTCCAAAACGAAAAACAAAAGTAGTGTTAAGTTCTCTATTTAAGCATACCTACGAGTAGGTACTATACGACTTTTGTCTATAAAAATCAACTTGATAGTTGTTCACTAAATGCATTTTACTCCATGTCATAGCAAATTATTGCATAGTCAGGCATCTGCCTATATAAAGAGGCATTATTTTGTTAGCTCATTAGCAAAAGCAGAACGTGAACTTGTAGGGCTTCCAATTTAATTGTTAAACGAATTGAAAAGTCCATTTACCAAGAGTGTGCATTGAACTTCAGGAATTGTTGAACGATAAACACATAACAAAAATTAAAATTATGAACATTCCAGACAATCTGATGAATGTGTGTGTATGAATCTATTATATAAACAATACTCCAGCACACACACAAACACAAACAAACACTCATAATTTCAGAATATCCAAAAAATATAAAAATGTATATAAACTATATGGAGGCAGGCAACAGCAGTCAGTATACTCGTAAGTACAGGAGAATATATGAGTACTGAATGTTAATTGATGTCAATATGTGCTGTCATTTCAATCATATGTATATTTGATATTTAACCATCAATTGACATGAAAGGTTGAGAGGGTTGAGAGGTAGGCGATGCATTGGGACGGTATTAATGCAATTAGACTTCTTTAGATAGAGACGATGGTGGATTTTTTGAAATACCAAATTTTCATCATAGGTGATAGGACACATGACAACAATGACAATGAAAGGGTGAAATTTGGTGAGTGATATAGGAGGCTTTAATGAAAAGTCCCTGTTATGAAGTTATTTTGTATTTAAACACATTGATTTTAAATTTGTATGATACAATTATTCTTCTTATTTTGTGTTCATTTCGTTTCGATGCTTAAAAATCACAACAAACAAATGAAATTTGAATTAAAACGTAATGAAAAAAATAGATGATTTTTTGAAACTCCTGAATACAAAAAAAGTTAATCAAATGAAGAAATATAATTAATTCATTGATACAAATTTTTGGCCGATTTTGTATGTTTAAAAAAGTTTTGAAAAACAGATAAAATACACGTTTGGTGGATTTTTCAAAATATAAAATTTATTCAGGCGCTGTTTTCATACCAACAGAAATATAAGGGTAAAGGGTATTATCGCAAATAGTGTGTTTTTGTGAAGTGTGAATACATTTTTTTTGCCACTGAAGCTTAAAAATTCTTCATTCATTTTTCGAAAAATATTGTGTTTTCATTTTTATGGTTTTTGGATTATACTATGACAATTTAACCTATCAGTATTGGTGGCGGATATAAAACTAAAGATATTCGTAATTATTGTACATATTTAGTACTTTGGAATAAAGAACGTGTTATAAAGATAGATATTAATCCTCATGACAAAACACATGGCTTTTACCAAGAAACTTGTCAATTTGTAAGTTTTATAAATACAAATTCGAAAAATTCAATATTTTATTACATTACATTACACACTACTCAGCTTATAAATGTACAGAGTAGAGACACGGCAATTGGAGCAAATAGGCTTTATATAAGTTGATATTCAATATTTTATATTTCTGAACCTGAGATTCTTTTCAAATTGATCATTATTCGGGGATGTCAAAGCGATTTTAAAATTCCATCATATTATTGGGTAAGTTATAGATGTTCAAGGCAACAACAAGATCAAGAAATTGTATCAAGAATTTTATGTATGAATACCTATCCCAAAATCTTTAATTATTCTATACTACGAAGAATGACGTTTCCGAAGCGTGGTAATTTTGTTTAGAAAATTGAATTATTAGTTGAAAAAAATTAAGTTCTTGCAAAACAAAATTATTCTTAAAAATTGGTAAAAATTGATTTTCGACTTACATTTTTTGAGAACTAAGTATTTATTAAATATTGTTGTTGACGTTAAGCAAGAGTACTACCAAAACTACTATTAAATTGGTTTTATCTCTCTCGAATATTTTGACAGACATTTTTGAAAGCATACAAAAAACAAAATTTAATTTCAAGGTTATCAATACGAAGGTTTGTTAAAAATTATATTCTGTCAAATTTAACCATTTAAGCAGAAAAAATTGTCTATTTTTTTTAAGAACAACGCAATAAAAAAGTTTTTTTTCACAATAATTTAGTGCTCTAATTCTGGCTTGATTCAAAAATTCGTTCCCTTACAAACTTCTGCTGATCTCAGATTGACGTTAAGCTCGAAACATCAGAACTTAAGGTTCAAAATTTAAAAAAGCAAATGGTTAGGATATTAGGGCTTTTTTAGGTTCTTAGTTTGTGGAAATCGTAGTACCCGTGGCGTGGTGGTTAGTAGGGCTGTCACGCCAGAGGTCTTGGGTTCAATCCCTGCCTGTGCCACCTTAATTTAAAAAAAAAAGAGGCTGGGATGCGACCCACACTGATAACTTCCCATCCCGTCTGTCGATTTGTCTTGCTTAAAAGTTTGTCTACATGTATCAATTTTTTAAAAATTTGATTACAATTTTTTGTAGATTTTATTTTTTTATGAAAAAACGGACTGTTGGAAATAAAATAAGTTTGAAGCCAATATTTGTAATTTTTGAAAAGGTACTTGAGTCGAAAGTAAATTTTTACGAAATTTTAGTATTGTTTTTTTTTTAGATTTTTATTTTTTGTAAAAAAAAACTGTCAATTTGATTTTTCTCAAAATTTTACCGAATGTTGAAAACAATATTTCTTATAAGATGAAATTAGTTGGAAGCCATAATCTAAAATTTTCGAAAAGATATTTAAGTCGAAAATCAATTTTTACCAACTTTTATTAATTTTTTTTTTTAGGTTTTTATTTTTAGTAAAAAAGCTGTCAATTCGATTTTTCTCAAAGTTTTTGCTAATATTGATAACAATATTTTGTTATAAGTTAAAATGAAATAGAAGCCATTATCTCAAATTTTTGAAAAGATATTTGAGTCGAAAATCAATTTTTACCAACTTTTATTAATTTTTTTTTAGGTTTTTATTTTTAGTAAAAAAACTGTCTGTTCGATTTTTCTCAAAATGTTTAAGAATGTTGAAAACAATATGTCTTATAAGATAAAATAAGTTTGAAGCCATAATCTCAAGTTTTTGAAAAGATATTTAAGTCGAAATTCAATTTTTACCAATTTTTATAAAAAAAACTGCCAATTAGATTTTCCTCAAAATTTTATCAGATGTCAAAAACATTATTCTTCGTTGCACAAAATTGTTTTAGAGATGAAATCGTATTTTGGTCGTAAAATTTTCGAGGTGACAAATGTTTTTTTTTCAGTTTTTTTGATTTATAAAAAAAACTATTAATTAGATTTTTTTCCAAAAATATAATTGTTTTGTATCACGTTACAATATATAATATAAAATTCAATTCAAGTCTCTGGCGACATTGGTTCATGAGATATTTAGGTTTAACCAAAATGTTCACCTTTTTTTTAACTGCTATAGTAAAAAAAAACCACTCACGCAATTTTCTTGAGAGCCCTTTCTGCATTTTTCTGACTTATTATCTATATAACAAAATTTATTTTAAGTCGATATCTCTTCTGGTTCTTGAGCTATGGACAGTGAAAAAAACGTCGCGAAGGTATAGACGTACGGACGTACTAACGTACGTACACACGCACGCACAGACATCTTTCTAAAAATCTTTTATTTCGATTCTAGGGACCTTGAAACGTCGAGAAAATTTTCAATTCGACAAATCGGACAATAACTTCGTATGGGAAGTTAAAAAGTTTTCACGGGTACTGCCTCTTGCGAGGAATTAACAAATCCTCCAAGAGTAATTCTTGTCATGAAAAGTGCTTTCTCAAATTCGGCTTGAAAAACTGTAGGTCCCCTCCATCCCTGACAACTTTACTCGCATACAGGAATGGTTGAGAGTTGTAAGTCACTAGGCTCTATTTCACAATGGACTGTTGCGCCACCTAATTTATTTATTTATTTATTAGTTTGTGGAAATTTAGATTATCAAGCTTTTATCACCTAAATTAAGTCGCAAAGTTGAAAATTTTGGAGTATTTCTAAGCTATATAAAATGTCTAAGAACTAATCCATTTTTGGGCTCCTTAGTTCCTGGAACTAAAGACTGATTCCGTAAACTTTTATCCCCAAAATTAAGTCGAAAATCTGTAAATTTTGTTGGACCACGAAAACGAAAATAAAAATCTTAGCACCAAAGTAAATAAATCACAAGATCTTATTTTTATATCTTCCATATTTCAGTGTTTAATTATTTTTCCTGATGCATACAAAAAACTGATTAAAATCTCGAGTTGAATATTGTTAAATACAAATTAATGCCCAGTAGCTATTTATTTAACATGTGTATAAAGGTGGTATATGCATATATAGCACCCTCCTTAAATAAAAACATCAATATCCAAACAACCCAATATCCTTAAATCAACTTCTACTTAAGTCCTGACATTTATTCTATATATTTCCAGTGTTATTCTTGTCACCCTTTATTCCTACCCAACCCATACAATGAACAAAACAAAACACACCTAAATTAATAATTTATGAAATTCTCTTGTTAAATCACTGCCAACAACGCAACCCATAAAAACAACGTGATTGAACTAATAAATTATTTATTACAAAAACAACAACACAAAATTATGAACATGCATAGGAGTGGTTTTTGATTTTTTTTTTTTTTTTCAATATAATTATTTTTTGAAACCGCAATATCTAACGTCAACATTTTATTTTCTATACTTTAAAGCTTTTAATATGTATATAGTATATATTTATACACAATTTACATAAATATATACATATGTATAAAAAATCACGAAATATATAAAATAGAATTAAGGTGCGGGTGGTTTTCTAAATAACTACATTTTTGTAAAATTTAAAATTAACTTTGTTGTTCAACAAAAAGGCGGGTCCACATCAATTTCAATTCACACCCTTATAAATCCACATACAATCTACATAATTGTATAAAAGTTTATCTATAAATTTATACTAAAGGATGTTTCAACGAGGTTATAGCTAAGGATACAGCTTTGAATCATTTGATTCGTGTATTGCCTGCACCTATAAACTTATACACACTCAAATACTACACCTAAAATTTCATACAAAATCAAATAGCCAACAGACTTAACCGATTGACCGATACAATCATGGTATAGAAGGTATCTATAGGTAGTCCAATCCCAAACTTAACTTCCCCACATTGCCATAATCCAGCACTGCTAAAAACACATCCTGGATGTTTTTGCAATGAAATTACAATTTCACTTAAAAACTATTAAACTAGGTACGAGTGAATGAATGAATCACAGCAGGTGAAAACTAGGAAAATAGTGGAAGGACATGATGGTGGAGGGAGGCTCTGTGTTGGCTGATAATTGCAGCGTCTGGAGGTTCCAATTAATGCGCATAGGTACTACATACTCCTATCAGGTCCAGATTTTTAAATGAACATCCTTCAACAAAACTAAAGACAGAGATTCATGATAAAAACACGAATCAAGTGATTTGTATTTTTTACAACAAAACTACCTATAGTTATAGTTTCCGTTTGGTGTGGTCGTTCGTGCAGTGTGTATTTGTGTGTGTGTGTGTTTTTTTTTTTTTTAATTTTCACAAAAGGACTCTATCACTCCTTAGCACGTTTTCTGTAGATCCACTAAATTTTCATTAAACTGCAGAGCCATCATTATCCTTGCTACAGCAACGGTAAAGTGGTGGGTTTTATGTACATAGCTATATCTCTGGTGATGTTGTTGGACGAGGACTAAGGATATACAACGTATGGAATATAATTACGTGCAAAGAAAGCACATCTATGTATCATTTTGAGGATAATATCCTTTGCAACATACAAAAAAAAAAAAACACCCAAACCATATCTACACAGAGACACACACACACACATAAACGATACACGGCGGCGAAGGATTATAAATCGCACAATTATTCCTTTGCATTCATCCTATGTTGGATATAGATATGTGCACGACTTTATACACCAAATGAATCAAGGATTAGCTAGCTATGCTGCTGAAAAACAATACGTACAGCACCAAAAAGAAGGAAGCACTGCCGCTGCTGAGATGGGGTTTCCACCTGCATTGTCTTTAATAGGGGGTACCCGGTACTTTTACATAGATAGGTATACCGTCATCATCGTTGTCGTTGTTATAAACATGATGACTTGCTAAAGTACTTACATAGCTATCCATCCCAGCCAGACAACACTGCTCGTTCGAGTGGATATACATACTGATCCTTTTTTTATATTAAATAAATATGAAAGTGCATATATACGGTAAAGGAGTAGATATATACTCGTAGCTATAGCAAGTTATAGCTATCCATAGCTCAGTGACTCCTCTGATGATGGCGATGAACATAACCCCCAACATTGTTCTCTATGGCAAAGGTTAATCCCTTAGACACCATTCAAAGGTCTACTTTCTTATAATATTGGCGAATATACAAAAAAAAAATGGCGGTTGATGTAAGAGCATGAGAAAGGGTGGATTATGTGTTCTGTAAGGGGTGCTTCGTTGAAGTGGGTGAATTGCCCTTTTATAAGAAAGGAAAAAGACGCGCCGAGTCATCTATCGACGGCTTTGGTGAGTCGGAAAACACATAAAACGCACAACAACAGCAAAATACACAAAAAAAATAACAAAAAGAAAAACTGGAAAAAAAGAATAAGGAACTCCTAGAAAGAGACTATAAAGACGAAGAAGACTACGACGACGGCAAATAACGACGATAATGATGATGATGACGAATAAGTGAAATTACACGATGATAGCAGTGAAGAGACCTACTTATATATCAAATTCGTTTCATACATATTTATATCTATGTTCCTTACAGACGAGACGAGACATACAACAAAATAAAAAGGAGAGCTCCATGTATAGTCCTTAAGACCGAAAGATACCTACATACCTATGCACATACATAAATGTATGTGTATGTAGTATAACCATCAAGAAGTCAGAGGGATAAGGATTAACGACGGACGGAAATTGAAAGAGGGTTTTGTATATTGAGTGTTTTGTCTGTCTCTTCACAAAATTATGAGGGGGGGTTGTAATAATTTCGAAAGTGAGTCCATAACATCAAATAAAACAGAGAGTTGTTGATTTCTCTTTTTTCTTCAACAAAATTCTTATTATGATTCACCTTCTTTCTCATTCTTGTTAAATTGTGTGTATATTTTTTTTTTGAATTCCTTTAAATCCTTGGTGTATACTTTCCTACTTTGCATTTGTATATTCACTTTTTCCAAACCATTTATCTATTTTCTTATAATATGATGGCAAAGACTGCAAAAGAAATGAAGGTAACTTTGGTACCTAATAATAAATTAAAGAAAGAAATTGTTGGTATTTACACAAGTTAATTGTCCGTTTTCCGTTGTGTTTTCTTGAATCCTTTTTTTTGGAGGGGTTTTGTTTAGATAGGAACGTTTACTTATTTTTAGGCTCAATTTAAAATATTAATATTAGCAATAGGCAAATATTGATTAATGAAGTTTGTGAGATGGAAATCAATTTCAGAGAGAGATAAGAATTTAAAATTCAATGTCCTTTTTTTGAGGACATTTTGTTATATCAACAAAAGAATGAATAACAAATATTTTATGATTTTATTATTTAAAAGTAAGAAAATTAACAAAAAAGATATTTTTTCAATTGAAATAAAAGAGGACAAAATGACATTAAATGTTTGTATCCCATACAATACGACAAACGAATAAAGACCAACACCAAGACCAAGACCAAGAACAAAACCATAACCATAAAAACTAAGATGCAACAATGAAAATTGAACATTTAAAAATACTAGCGGAAACTTCCGCAGTAAAATTTAGTTTTAAAGTTCAAAATTAATTATATGTCTCAAACTTTCTCTTGTAAGTTTAAGTTTTTCTTGCCGTTTATAAAGTTAGTAAAAACGTTTTTAAATAACAATCTTAAGTATGAAAACCCTTGCCGTTTTCTCCATTTTCAGGATGTGAAAACCAAAAATTTGCCAATTTATTGGTTTTCCACAAATCATTTTTTCCATGCTAAACTTAATACCTGCTACATTCCATCTTTCTAAAAAATATTTTAAATCATTAAATTGAGTTGATACATCCCTATATCTACTTTTATTAGCTTAATATACCTATGTTCATACCTATCTCAATAAATCTGAGCATAGACCTGATTTTGCTTATCATCACAATCTTTCTTTTTCTCTAATATAAAACATACAAATAATGGAGCTCTAAAATAAAATTTCAAAAAAAAAATCTGCTTCATCCAGGTTAAACAACCACTAACAAATATTTTGAATTAACCCCAAACCGAAACGGAAAAAGAGAAGATAAAAACCTTTAATATTTAATAAACAGAGTTAAATTTTTCTTGGGATGAGTGTTTTTTTATGGTATGGGGTGTACCTGAAGAATGAGCTGAGATAGGCTGAGTTCACACTCCTCAAAAAAAACTTTCGTCACGGTTCTTCGCCTGGCTTAGTTCATCCTAAGACAACGTAAGAAAGAACTCATCCCAAATTCCATCAAATAGGAAAAAACGGAAAACAAACTTATCGATAGCAATGGTTTGTGTATTTGATTAGTTCATTCAAATACACAAACCATTTATATTGATAAATTATTTTCCCAGTATTTTTTTTTTATAATAAAAAGTTGAGTTTTTCAACTAATTAAAAATTATTATTCAATAAAAATACAACTGATGTAGTATACAGAAAATTTTCTTTCTTTTAGAACCTGAAAGGGTTTGAAATGAACACATTGTAAATAAACTTTAATAATTTAAGAGATATTTCATGGCAATTTCATGCAAAATTCAGTTTAAGCATTTTTCAACTCGATTTTCAACACCAAATTTTAACTTCATTTTAACAGACCAAAAACTTTGGTACGTTAAAGCACTTCGTTCAGCAATGTGTTTACTTATTCCAAAGGCCTAATTTTTGGACGACATGAACAGATAAAATTGAAGAAAAATCTGTTTATAGAAGACTAGACGCCCGTTTTGATATTATGTGCATATGGAAAAATATTTAAAAAAAAAACTATGTTTTATCACATGTTTTCAATTTTTTTTGAAAATGTCAGAATTTTGATTGAAAAATAGCTACGGAGTGCTACAGTTCCATTCAACTGAGATCTACAATTCTTAGAACTCAAAAATGACTTTAAACGGAGTTCTACAGCGGAAAGTGTCATTAGTCTTCCTGTTCTTGAGAGCGTAAATGATTCTATATGGGACGAATCTTCTTTCGCACTCGTTCAGTTGCAAGAGTACTGAAAGACCTTGACATACACAAATCTGCTGGCCCGGATAGTATCTCCCCAATTGTTTTGAAGAGGTGTTCTCCAACGCTTGCAAAACTACTGCGTTAGCTTTTCCATCTTTCCTACTCTACAGGTCTCTTTCCGAGCGGATGGCAAACAGCATTTGTACAGCCTGTCCCTAAAAAAGGCGAATCCTCCTCCCCCTCTAGCTATCGTCCAAAAGAACTCACGACCCTTCTTTCCAAGGTCATGGAAACGCTGATGAACTATCAGCTTAAGAAATATCTCGAAAAACGGAAGCTTCTTAATGACCTGCAGAATGGCTTTCGTAGCAATAGGTTCATTGGTGATCTCATGGTTTATCTCACCGAACAGTGGAACAAATCTTAACATCGTTTTGAAGAAAGTAAGATTATTGCACTTGAGATTTCAAAGGCATTTGATAGAGTTTGGCACCAAGCTCTCTTATCGAAAATGCTTGCATTTGGTATTGATGAATCACTTCTTCGTTGGGTAAGAAATTACCTTTCGGACCGTTCAATTCAAGAAGTAGTGGACGGGTTCAAATCTGATATTCACAAAATAAACGCTGGTGTGCCCCAGGACTCCATTTTGTCTCCGACGCTCTTCCTTATTTTTATAAATGATCTTTTGTCTGAAACTTCTAACCCACTAAATTGTTTCGCGGATGACAGTACCCTCAGCTTTTCATATTCGTTTTTAGATTCTCATCCTTGTCCTTCGGATGTAAAGGGTGAGGTTAGGATTTTCATGCATTAGTATTTGACAGATCACGCGGGATTTCAGACATGGTGTCAAAGAGAAAGATGCTCAGTATGCTTTGACATTTCATCATGAATAGACTTACTAACGAGCAACGCTTGCAAATCATTGAATTTTATTACCAAAATCAGTGTTCGGTTCGAAATGTGTTTCGCGCGTGTGTTTTGTTCAGCGATGAGGCTCATTTCTGGTTGAATGGCTACGTAAATAAGCAAAATTGCCGCATTTGGAGTGAAGAGCAACCAGAAGCCGTTCAAGAACTGCCCATGCATCCCGAAAAATGCACTGTTTGGTGTGGTTTGTACGCTGGTGGAATCATTGGACCGTATTTTTTCAAAGATGCTGTTGGACGCAACGTTACGGTGAATGGCGATCGCTATCGTTCAATGCTAACAAACTTTTTGTTGCCAAAAATGGAAAAACTGAACTTGGTTGACATGTGGTTTCAACAAGATGGCACTACATGCCACATAGCTCGCGATTCTATGGCCATTTTGAGGGAAAACTTCGGAGAACAATTCATCTCAAGGAATGGACCGGTAAGTTGGGGCTACGTCAAGTCTAAAGTCTACACAAATAAGCCAGCAACTATTCCAGCTTTGGAAGACAACATTTTCGAAGAAATTCGGGCTATTCCGGCCGAAATGCTCGAAAAAGTTACCCAAAATTGGACTTTCCGAATGGACCACCTAAGACGCAGCCGCGGTCAACATTTAAATGAAATTATCTTCAAAAAGTAAATGTCATGGACCAATCTAACGTTTCAAATAAAGAATCGATGAGATTTTGCAAATTTTATGCGTTTTTTTTTTTTTTTTAAAGTTTTCAAGCTCTTAAAAAATCAATTGATATGATAAGCTCATTAAATTCTGATCTTGACAGCATTGTTCAAAGGGGAATTAAGAACCGTGTAGAATTTAATACTTCAAAAACTCAATGCTGTCTCCTGTCGTTAAAGCGTAACCCACCCCCGATGCCGCTATCCATGAGCGGCACTTGCATCCAGAAAACTAATCAACTTTCAGTACTCGGAATGTGGCAGATCACCTCTTATGGAATGATCACATATTCGATATTGCCAAAAATGCTGCTAGGTGCTTAGGATTCCTCCGACGGTGTAAGAAATTTTACACCCCTTCTGATCTGGCTGTAATTTACAAAGCCTTCATTCGTCCAAAACTTGAATATAACGCCCCTAAAATAAGTTTAAGTATTTTGGACAAGATCCAAAAAAGAGCTTTGAAAATGATAGGCGATAGAACTATAACCGAAACAATTACGTCACTTGAACACTGTCGCAATGTTTCATGCTTTTCGTTGTTCTACCGATATTTTTATAAACAGTGTTCTGTCGAATTAGCCAGTTGCATCCCCCCCCCCTCAAACAATTCAACCGTAATACTCGTACTTCTAGGAATGCACATCAGTTTAACCACGAGCTCAATTTCGGACGTACTGTCAAGTATAGAGATTCTTTTTTCAACCGCACATCGAGAATGTGGAATGATTTTCCCAGCTCTGTTTTTCCCTATCAAACCAAAACTTAAATGTCATCAAAAAGCGAACAGATTGACTTTAGCTGAAAAGTATCAACTTTTTCGAATGAGACAAAATTGAGGAGGCCCAGACGGTTACCAACAATTTCGTCATGATAAACGAACCGAAAAACAGCTCGCAATTTTGAAGGTGGTGCGTTGATGGTTTGGGATGACATAAGCTGCTGTTTCTACCAAAATAAATTCCCAAAAATATACGGATGGAATATTTGCTGCTGAATGTTTCTTTCTTAAGGATAACGCTGCTATTTATGTTTCAAAACCCGAGCAATTTTAATACAAAACGTTTTTAAAAACAGATGTTCATTTTACACTATAAATTATTTGACAAGAGTTATTCAAGAAGAGTGAGTCAAAATTAATATATGTCAAATAAAATCATTAATAATTTCAATACCACGACGTCAACGAAAAAACTTTTAGTTTTACTAAGAATGGCTTTTAAAAATTGGCCTACAAATTATTTCGTTCTGAAAAAAGTAACCTATATCAAAATTATTAAGTAAAGTCTAATTTTTCATATTTTTGTTTTTCCTTATATAGGTTTAATTGTTCAGATACTAAAATTAAAATTACTTTTTTAAAATCCAATAATAAATGAGAAAAAAAATCGTATTTTGTGTTTGCCCTTATCATTATTTCGTAGAGAGTAGTGTGTTTAGAAAAAAGAAAAATATAATAAGAATACCAAGAACTTCCTTGAATCAAAAACCAATGATTATTTTAAAATATGTCTTGTGTAGTATTTTTGTATCTATACAATCTACAAAAACATCTTCTTTCTTGTTAGACAATTTTTTCTACTCCAAAAGTCGAGTAGAAAAGTCATAGCTATTATTTTTTCTTTTTTGCCTCATCTTTTATTTGTAGATATCACACATAGTATCAAAAGCTGTGATACCCACATAATTGCTTTGTCAAGGTTTCAGGAGTTGCATCTTGCATCACACACCACCCATTCTCATTCTAGATGATTTTGATCTCTATGTCCTATCCTAGATGTTGCTCCTCTCAACTTAAAAATATCCTAGGTAACGTCGGGCGTCGTCGTCGTTTGTGTGTATATAGGGGTAGGTACCTAGAACCTACCCAACCCATCCACCAAAGTGATCCCCATATTCCTTCCAGCACTTGTATTAAAAAATAATATGAAAGCAGATAAAAAACAGGAAAAAAGGATATAACGACGAAAAAACTGCAGTGTCGCAAATGTCAAACTCAAACACCAAATGGAGTGGAATCTTCTGTTACAGTGGATAGATGACGATTTGACGTGGTCGGGTTGAAATGGAAGGCTTTATAGAGGTATATGTATAGGTCCTCGAGAGCTATATCGCAGATATTATATCTAAATATATATGAACTGAACATAGCTTTGGTTAAGAGAGTAGGTACATATATTTAGATACATAATAAAACAGCAGTAGATGACGGTGCGGATAGTTAGTGGTTATGGTTAGATGTGGTTGCCCTACATTTCAGGAAGAACATCATATTAGTGTGGGACTTTATATATATATGTATATGTATCTTACCTAAGAGTAAGAGTAAGAGACTCTGTATAACTTTATGGTATGCCTTGGCTGATAGTTCTCCTTCTTCTCTCTTTTTGCCTCTTCATATCCAAAGACAAGAGGATCTAAAGTGGTTTCAGGTTTTGGGATGAATATTAATGTGATTTATTTATGCAGCTTTAGAGAGGATTTAGTATCCTTAGGCGAAGCTATATAATATAATTTTTGTATATGTCTATGTTTTTGATGTGTACCTATGTACATATCTGCCTAAAGGTGAGGTTGATATAGATATAAATTGTGTTGGGGGAAAACATGAAGTTTGCATGTCCTTGTCTATGTAAATGCATGTAACTACAAACCTACTGCAATCTGGGCCATTATATCAGTGCGTCAGGAGCAAATTGAAATGCTTAAGACTGGAAGCGTGACCAACATAATACACCACCTATACCTACCTGATTGTTTGTAACCATTAGCCGCGAAAACAACGACAGCAACAACGCAAAGTTGAGGTGCTGTGCGATGTTACCCGTTTCTGTACGGTCTTGCCACCCATAAACTAACACGCAGCTTTGTTAAATCGCTTAGGGCTCTTTGATGTGGGACTAATTAAATTTTGTATCGACAGCGGTGGCGGCGGGGTGGGATTCACTCTTCACGCAGTGACAAAGACGAACGGTGCGGTGCGGTAGTTACGGTTAAGTTAAATCTTACTCAAGACCAATCAAAATTTATAATTTTTAAAGAAGACGTTCAATTAGTGCGAGAGTTTGCAGCAGAATTTAAGAACACACATTTTCAATTAAAATTTGAAGTGAGTTTTAAGGAAGCATTAAATTTGATTTGTTTCCTAATCGAAAGTAGTATATGACATTCACATAGAGCTCTAATTTTGAAATGTCAAAATAGCACAAATCAACTGTCAGCTGTCAAATCTACTGACACTATAAACAGCTCAGTAGTCTTTGTCTTTTTGTCGTAGGGAATGTGTATTGTACCTTCGTCGTTTCAATGTCACAACAGAAATCTGAAATCAAAGCTCTTCAGGCGATGGCCATCCTTAAAGTAACACTACTGTCATTTTCTTTTTCAAGGGTATTATCCCTTGAGATGAGCAGTTCTTTTCGAATCTGATTGAAAAATTTAGATTTCTCATACCTTTATAGCTTCAGGTATACCTATATAAGAGTTGTAGATATATTTCATCACTTAGATTTAGTCCTCCTTTCTCTTTGAGTGATAAAATTTGTTTCCTTAATTCAAAAACAATATTTCGAATTTAAAAACCCAAATGGGGATATTTGAAGACGGTTTATAATTTTATTAAAGTGACTGCTTGCGAACTGCATAATCAAAAAATCAATATTTTTATTTCAAGTGACAAACTTCTTCTCGTTAACTTTCTGTACCTTGAAGATTGTAATTCTGTATATTTTTATTCATGTACCTTAACCTACCCAAACTACAAATTAAAATTCAGCTGTTAATAAAAACAACAACAATAACTGAAGAAGTGTAACAAAAATCCATAGAAGACAAGACATAAAGAAACAAAAAAATAGACAGACAAAAATCACGCAACTGCTGCGCTGCACTGCACTGAAGTCGGAGTGAATCTTGAGGGACTCCTATAAGCGCAAGTGGTAGAGATAAGGCATATTGTATATCTTGAAGTTGTCAGTGTCACGGAAATGCGGTGCTTACACTATACACTGTTTATAATATCATAATGTGCAATACGTTTCTGATGTTTATAATAATTTGTACTATAGTCTTGTTTGTGGTTTTCTTTTTAAGCTTCAAAAATTAAATATTGGATTAGTAGAAGAAAAAATGTAGAGGTTAGGAGAAGAAGTCCGAGAAAACACGTTTTTGTCAAATAGTTGCCATCAAGCAAGGTTTTTGATAAATGAAATTTTCAAAATTCGATACAGAACACTTTTTAATTCTCTTTTCTCATTTTGAGTTTCGTTTAATATAGCATTTTTCAATAAGAGGTTTCATTTTGAATAGTCCACTATTTTTATAAATCTGTCAATTTTTGGGCTGCCATATTTCAAAATTTTTGTCAAATTGAACTACGACATTACTAAAAAAAATGTACAATACAAGTTTTAACAATGCAACAAAATAAAAAAAATATGTGGCGCAACAGTCCGTTGAGAACTAGGACCTAGTGACTTACAACTCTCAACCATTCCTGTGAGCGAGTACTGTTGTCAGGACTGGAGGGGACCTACAGTATTTTAAGCTGAATCCGAATGACTAATTTAGGAAAGCACTTTTCATGACAATAATTACTCTTGGTGAATTTGTCAATTTCTCGCAAGTACCCGTGAAAAAAAAACTTTAGGTGACATTGGCAGAGATTGAACCCAAGACCTCTGGCATCACGACAGTCCAACGCACTAACCATCATGCCACATCATGCATTAAAATTGTTAATATTCCTTATCAATCAATTTTTGCTTCTTTGTCAGCAATTATGAACTGTTGGAGAAATTTGAGCAGTTGGAGCAAGTAAGTGATGTGAAGAATCGAAACCTTATGTGAAGCTCAAGAACAACTCAGAATATTGAAGTCATAGCAACCAGTGTTAGCGAAAACTCAGATTTGTCAATAAACTCAAGACTCTAAGCTTTTGAAGTTCAGTTAACCCAAGAACTGAACCCGTAGCTAGCAATGCAATATCTTCGGTATTGAATTTTTTCTTCGAAGGCTACATTTCGGGCTTGAAAAATGTAAGAATAATTGTTGAAAAGCCTCTTTACATCCTCAACGCTTGGTGCGGTTCTTGTGCTGATAATGTGATATGCCTTTACTTAAAGCTCTAGCGAGCTTCGATAACCGATTTATATGACAGGGACTGTTAGAAGATATTTTTTTTCTATTGTTCATTATCCTTTGTTTATTATCATTTTCAAAGCTCTTTTTTGGATCTTGTCCAAAATACTTAAACTTGTTTTAGGGGCACCTGCCCAAATATTCGAGTTATATTCAAGTTTTTGACGAATGAAGGCTTTGTAAATTACAGCCAGATCAGAAGGGGTGAAACATTTCTCGAACGTCGGAGAAATCTTAAACCCCTGGCAACATCTTTGGCAATATCGAATATGTGATCATTCCATAAGAGGTGATCTGGATGCAAGTGCCGCTCATGGATAGCGGCATTGGGGGTGGGTGATGCTTTAACAACAGGAAACAGCATTGAGTTTTTGAAGCATTAAATTCTACACGGTTCTTAAGTCCCCATTGTACAATGCTGTCGATATCAGAATTTAATGAGCTTATCATCCACATCCGAAGAACAAGGATGTGAATCTAGAAACGAATATCAAAAGCTGAGGGTACTGTTGTCAGCGAAACAGTTTATTGGATTAGAAGTGGCAGACAAGAGATCGTTTATGAATATGAGGAAGGGAGTCGGAGACAAAACGGAACCCTGGGGAACACCAGCATTTATTTTATGAATTTCAGACTTGAAACCATCCGATACAACTTGTATTGAACGGTTAGAAAGGTAATTTCTAATCCAATGAAGAAGGGATTCATCAATACCAAAAGCACGCATTTTCGTTACGAGAATTTGGTGCCAAACTCTATCAAATGCCTTTGAATTATCAAGTGCAATAATCTTACTTTCTCCAAAACGATGTTAAGATTTGTTCCACTGTTCGGTGAGATAAACCATGAGATCATCAGTGGACCTGTTGCTACGAAAGCCATATTGGACGATAGTTAGAGGGGGAGGAGGATTCGACTTTTTTAGGAACAGGCTGTACAAATGCTGTTTTACATCCGCTCGGAAAGATACCTGTAGAGTAGGAAAAATGGAAAAACTTTGCTAGCGTTGAAGAACATTTCTTCAGAACAATAGGAGGAATACTATCCGGGCCAGCGGATTTACATATGTATGTCAAGGTCTTTCAGTACTCTTATACTCTTATATTGATGTGAAAGATGTTTATTGTTATTACACGTAATGAAGGTATAGCTAATTTTGCAAAACAAGTTTCTTGACCAACAAGTGGTATCAATTGGTGATTGATATCTTAAAACTTTTATGTTTCGAGAAGGAAAACTTATATGTGAATATAACTGATTCAAGACTTAAAAATTGGAATTCTTGAAGATATCGCTTATTCCGCAAATGTGTCAATTGTCAAGGAAAATTCAAAAGTGACAGCTGTTCAAATAGTGCCATAATCAAAATGAAACATCTTATTTTAAAGGGCGTGTTTTTTTAGAGGTCTTGAACCATAAAATGAAATAAAACAGAGATTATTTTTGTAAAATTTTGGTCTGAAATTTTCTTTTTCCGAAAGATAATCTCTTAGCATTATAATTCAAATATGATTTCTGGAATATGATGAAACGGCTGTCTTTAATGTGGGGGTCCAATTTTCGATGACTTTTTACAAAATTTGTGGAATTATATATTCAATAACCCTGCAAATGTTGTCCTCCAAGTGGTCAATCGTTTCGATCTAATCGGCGTAGAATAGCAACTTCACACATTTACGCAGAAAATAGTCAAGCTACTATAAATCTCACGATTTTGGAGGTCAATTCACGTGTCCGTAACGTGAAATTATGAGGTTACCAAAGGTTTCATTCAACTAATCAATAGTGGCACGAGCTGCGTGATATGTCAAGCAGCTATCTGCAAATTATTAAAGTTTAGTAATCATGACTTTATAGAGGTCACCATTGACTATAACCTCTTTGCCAGCAACGTTTTTCAAGAAGTACAGACTAATTATTTTACAAGCCCATAAGCCCACTAAAAAGTCAGCAAATGTCAAACCAAACAAAAAATAAAGAACTTGACAGCTGCTGACAAAATTTGCGCCAGTTAAATAGTGTTGCCAATGCCAACTTATCTATCGATACCTCTAAAAAACCACTCGTTATTTTAGATCAACATCAAATTTGTCCAACTTAGTTGGATAACCTTAAAATTTCGACTATCGCGTCATGTCGGTACCAACTTAGATTAAACAAGGTCTATATAAATTTAAAGGACCATAAAAAATGTTAAAATTGAGCAGAAGAAAGTAAGTACACCTTGGGTTAGGTATGTACTGTTCGGTACGTGAGCGAACGTACTGTATCTACGTGAAGGTACACAGGCGTATCACAATATCACAAACATAATATAATTGATGTAAGATGCGACTTTATAGATAAAACAATATTAGGCAATTTGATCTGACTCAAAGTGAATGCCTTACGGTCGTCGGCATCCGTAGTATAGAAATATTTGCTGCACCAGTGAAATTGTTTTATCGTTATTTTTGTTTTTGTTCAATTTCACTTGTGATTTTGATTTGATACATATACATATAATATACATCTCTATCTTAACCAAGTTTACAGTAGATCGGAGTCATATAAGATACAAATCAGAGTATGGGGTGGGGCTGATGGCCGGAGCGGAACGGAACAGTGTAAACGTTAGCATACTCTATGGTATAGCCTATAGAACTGATATGGTACAGATATAATTGGAGTTAGCTAGGTATAGCTGTTTTGAAGTTGGGATGTTGATGCTGATGCAACAAAAGGTTGACTGAATTTCTATGCCACATTATAATGATGTGCGGGACGTCAAATCTGGATGGTGATGTATATTGTATTATACACTATTTTACAGTATAGCATTTCAATCCGTGGCGGTGTAACGATGCGATGGTTATGTTTTGATGCACATCATACAGCGGTGATGATTATTATTATCATCATACTGGTTATATGAAGATGATGATGATTACGATTATGATGATATGACAAGGATTTCGATAACCAGCTATCAGGTTATGACATATGAGCTATAAATATATGGAGGTAGGTATATTGACATTTCACTTTTATTTCCCGTTTCGAGTGATGATGATTATGATGGTAATGAAGCTCTAGGTTTTTATGGATACAAAAAATGTGTAACTGTTAGTTTGTTAGTTAGTTTAAAAGGTTGCAAACCAAAAACAATATTATTCATCATCATTTAGGTATTCAACTCATAAATTTGAAAAACCTAAATAAATGAGGACAGTTGATTCTATTTTTGGCTTGCGGCATCGGAGTGGCGGCGACATACAGCAGCAGACGAACTGAATAGTTTATGTGTCAAGGATCCGTAGATAGTTTTGGAGTAATTTGAAAATTTAGAATTGAACTGGTTTCTTTTAAGTATTTTTAGGACTGACATTATTCGAAAATGTAAAATTTATTTTGATTATTGTTGAACTTATTAGGGTCTACACGCATAGTTTGAATTTATCGCCATTACTTCAACTAGGAATTGGGAATAATATAAACAAAATTATTTTATCTCATCTAAGTGTGGAGAGATTTTTAAAATTAAGCATTTTATGTTTTGAATTCGAACAGGCCAAAATATGGGTAAAAAAATAATGTACCTCCAATGAAAAAACTTTTTGTATTCCTTCAAAAATATTGCATTAAATTTCAAATTGAAAAACGATTTATGGGGGCTCTTTAAGAAATATTATGATTCACGAAATAAACAAACAGTTCACTCTAGCAAGAAAACATCAGAACAATATATTTATAATTTTTATAGAATTTTCAAAAAAAAAAAAAGTTTTACTTATCATAGGTTAGGTTAAGTTGAGGGGCTGACAGTTGATGTCTTTACCGTCACATTTAGATCAATACAGATCCATTGTGATACCCGTGAGTATTGCTACTGAAGCTAATAAGAAAAACCTGTGTGTTCAGTTAGTCAAGCCATTTAGAGGCTTTGACGAAGTTCAGAATGTTAGTACCTGGCGTACTAGAGAGTTCTTTTAAATCCCCGAAGAAATAGTTGCCAAGCAGTTTCTTCCTTTGATGGGAGAGTGCGCGACAGTCACAGAGAAAGTGCGAAGTGTCTTCATGCACCTCCTCATCACCGCATCCTCTGCATAGATCATCTGGACTGATTCTCATCTTTTTCATATGATTATGTCCGGTGATTATGCTTACAAGAGTTCGAAGTGATCCCTTGTGTAGCTGCATTATTCTTTCCGTTCTTTGTTTGTTAAAACAGGGCCAGATCTTTCTTGTAGTACCGCAGGTGTCAAGAAGGTTCCACCTCTCATCGGCCTTGATAGTTATTCTTTTTGAGATTTCCTGTTCTAAATAACAGGTAGGGGTGCTAACTAGCTGAGCTTGGATTACGTCAAGCATTGACCCTAATCTTGTTAGTTCATCGGATTTCTCGTTGCCTAGCACATCGCTGTGGCCTGGGACCCAGCAGAGTCTAATGTTGTGCTGTGTGCCAAGAACCTTAAGCTCTTTGCGGCAGCATGAAACAAGCTTTGATTTTACCTCAGTTGCAGTAATCGCTTTTATTGCCGCTTGGCTATCAATGTAAATGGTGATATCAGCTCGTCGTATCGCCATCATTTATACCTTTTTAGCAGGTGTTGTCACTGCCAGGACATCCGCTTGGAAGACGCTACTGTAGTTTGGAAGCCTAAGCGAGGCGGTTAACTTGAGAGATTCAGAATAGAAGCCTGCTCCTACACCAGTGTCCATTTTAAAGCCATCAGAATAGATAGGTATTGATGACTCACTCGAGTATGATATATTATCTATCCATTCCTCTCTGCTTGGGATGGCAGCCTGGAATGGTTTATGAAATCAAGTTCGGGTATTTTATAGTCTGTTGTAGTACTATGACCCATAACTTTATGAAGGATCTGGACATGTCCTATGGAACTGTTTATCCAGACTTTAGTTTGACTAAGTCTCAGGGCACTTTTGGTCGCAGATTCTTGAACAAGGAGGTCTAGGGGAATTAGAGGAGTAAAAGGTAATCGATGCCTTTTTGAATCTATCGGGATATCTTTCTTGAATGTAAAATGACAATAATCGCCAGAGTGCTTCATTAGTACTGACGTATCTGCCCATTTGGAAGTTGCTGATTTCGTCATTGGCATTTTCCGACGCAATAATAAACACAGCCATGTCGCTGCACACTGGATAATAATAATAATTGATTTAATGCACCGCAGGGTCCATGCACCATCTGTGTCGTCACAATGTCGTGTAGATGGCGATCAGTGACTGGATCAGGAATTTTAGTTGATATGATCTCATCCACTTCATTGGAATGTAATTTGTTCAGCAACCAAATCAGGATATGAACCTGCGGTAGTCCACGCTTCTGCCATTCCACCGAGTACATAATATAACAACGTGTGTCACCAAAAACTCGATACTTAGTAAGCACATCCATCATAACCTTGAGTTTTTGCGGAAATACTCTGGCGGTTATGTCATGGCGATCTAGTGGTTTTTGGCCCGGGTCCAACTCACGTTCAATTTCCGTAAGCTTTGGTTTAGAATATAGGACCCTTGAGACCTCAAAAAATTTAAAAATTTTCAATTTCACAAATCGGAACTTTTACAATAGCTTTCTATGGGAAGCTAAATGGAGTTCACCGCTTTTCTGTTGAAATTTTTCCTGAATTTTGTCTGCTATAAACCTCACGGAGCTCGAGACCTTTTCAACGAATGCAATACCGTGGAAATCGGTTCGTGCGTTCTGAAGTTATAGCGTCAGGAAGGAAAACCCGACTTATTTTTATATAGTAGAAATAAACATTCAATTGGGGCATTTTTACGCCTTTTCTTCTCCAGCTATCTGAGATCCGATGTGAAGATTATTTGCTATCAAGCATTTGAACGTCCAATTCTGCCTTACGCGAGTGCAGTATGGTGGAATATTAATCCGTTGTATATGGAAAAGTTTCGCACGTTCGAGAGAAAATGTCTTAGAACTTGCATGCAAATTTACAGAAGCTCACATTCTGACTTTCGGCATTACGTTTCGAACAAGAACATATTGGATGCTTCCAGTGTATCATTCTGAACCTTGTAGGGAATCATTTTAAGAGCTTGGCAAACGTTGTTGAGAAAGATCTTGTTTCTGAGTTATTCAATTTTAACCCCGAATACTTCAAAAACACACTTACGAGTGGATTTATATTTCCCAAGGCTTTCTTGTTTCTGGATGCACATGGCTATTTGTCCGACTCAATGAAAGTACCTATAATATACCATATGGCAAGAAGTCACGTACTAATAATTTAAAAGAAACAAAATAATGTAATAGTTTTTAAGTTTATTTAACTAAGATACACATTGATAGGGAACACAAATAAACAATCTAAAATTTAAAAAAAAAAGTGTTTGAAAGAAAAGAATAGAAATATTTTATAATTAGAGCAGAAGAACAATAGAGCAAGTTCATCTAATGCATTTATGCATTTAATTAACAAACAATTTGTATAAACTATTTATGTTTAATTTTAATGAAGTCAATTTAAAAACAGATTAAAAAATATTTCCCATGAAATTTCTTACAAATTTTACTATACAAATTTTGAATCCATCGATACTACTAAAAGTGTGGCATTAAAGTTTTAAAGGAATTAAATTATTGCATTGTCAAAATGTATATACAAAATTTAAACCTTTAAAGACTAAATCAATTTTAATTATAAAAAAACAAAAAAAAATGTAGACTATAAATATAATAATGTAAATTGTATTTATACGAGCAGACATATAAGTATTAAGAATTTATTAATGTTTTCATCTGAAATTCAGAAAAAAAATAATTTCCCTCCAATTAAAAATGCCTAATGAGTTTTATTATACAAATTCACTTTTGTGATGATGTTTTAAGCACGAATTTCACAACAGCAGGAAATTTTGTTGTTGTAGTATTTTTTTTTTTATATGACAAGTCTAAATTAGGTCCAATTTCCATCGGAAACTATAATAAGAAGTGAAAACCAAAACAAAATAAAACATGAGAATAAATAAAATATGTTTAAAAAACACGCAAGATTCAAAAGGTTATAACTTTTTTTGTTTTCGCTTTTCTATAGGTTGCGACGTCTAATTTGGTATATACCTATGGTATAGTTTGGTTATGTTGTGAGTCTTAGTTACCCATTAAGGTTTGTCAAGAGTTTTGTTTTATTGTGTTATTAGATCAATTTACATAATATATGTTTTTTTTTTTTTTGAAGAAGTCGTCCCTAAAATTTAACATAGAAAGGTGTAGGTAATTGAGTTTATTAGATTTCTGTATTTATATTTCAATAATAATAAATTTGTCAATTATCATGGAGGGTAGCTTTGAACTTTCAATTTTTCTCATAAATACATTATGGATGTGAGATAAGAACTCAGTTAAAAGTAAAATACAAAAGAAATGAAAAAAAAAAAAAGTTGGAACTTTCACATAGTATGTTCTTATAGAAATTTCGTGGAACGTCATTATCACATTTTTAAGTTATATGAAGATTTCAGCTAGAAATAAATAGACAGTGACGCAGACTTTAGTTAAAAATGGACAAAGGTAAAAAAAAATAATTTATAAAATATTAAGACTGATAGACGTTTTGGTACCCCCTCCAAACGATATGCAAAGCCTTTTACAATCCATTTCTTCATTGAATTTGTTGTAGTTTAAGGAAGGTGAAAAGGGTTGATGTGGAATGGAGAGACATTTGTACATAAATGTAGAGTATAATATAATAAAGTTATGTATAATAAACTAATGATTAATATTTTACTTGTGAATCATATTACAAATCGAACGAGTGTTAACTCAATTCGAGGTGTTTTTGGGAAGTAGGACACATAGAAACCTTTGAAACAAAGATATTTTTTTTCACAAAAGAAGAATTTAAAGAGCATTGTGGGTTGAAGTTTCAGAATTATGGAATTTTTACTTAAAACCAGTCTTAACAATAAGGAGTTTCCCACAAGACACTTCTGTGTCATTTAATAGAACAGTGTTGCCAACAGAAAAAATACTAACAAAGTGACAGCTGACAGTTGGGAGTTAATAAACAGATATTTTCATTGTCCAGTGATATTTTTAAGTGGAAGCTGATTTTTCGAACAAAATTGTTGTCGATTATCAAGCTCATTTCCACCTAGATGGTTTTATTAAATAATTGTAAAAGACCTTAGTGAAGCAATTAAAATTTGTATTTTTGAGCTTTTTGAAGTCAAATGTCAATGCAAACACATTCAAGACCACAAACGGCTTAGAAGACGAAATTTGTGGATATATGCACTACATATGCCCAACTTTATAAATCAATACAAAATTAAAGCTTTCAATTTGAAAACTATTATTCAGTCTGTCAAAGACTTTTATATCAGGAAACCGTATCATTACTTTAAGGCTGCTGCTGTACAGTACCATGGTTTTGCCAGTACTCAAATTTTGGATTTGCTTGATAAAAGACACAGGCGCTTTTGAGACAAAGGTCTTGCGGAACATTGGAGAGTTTTCGGTGAGAATGAAGGGTTCCAGAGATTTTACAATGAAGAACTAGAAGTAAACGACCTGGAAGTTAATATTGTGAGAAAAATTAAGCGCGGTAGACTCCGGTAGGCTGGACATTAGGCTCTCGCGTGAGTGAAGTGGAACCAGCTTTGAGAGTCCTTTGGAGTACATTTTATGGTAGGTGACTATGCTTACGCTGGAGAGATGGCGTAGACCAGAACACCCGAATTAGATGGCGTCGCGTCCCCTCACTATCGGGATAAATAGAGAGACATGTTGTATGAGGCCAAGGCCGGATTGCGGTTGTGGAGCTGATGATGATTTTGATGAATTAAGAATCTGTATATTTGTATATTCTATTAAAAACATTTTTTGAAGGCATTGAGTTGTCTTGATACGAATCTCGCCTTACAATTCTTTCTATCACGTAAGGTTTTTAAAATATGCCCTTAAAAACTCTAAAGACATTTAAACAAGTTGTTTTTTAAGGCATACTTGACACACAACATAATATCTTTCAACTTTATATGGTATGATTACATTGCAAAGTACAACACTTTATCTTAAAGAAACAGATACAGCTTAACTCTAATTAAATTCAAGCTTTGAGAAATCTTTTCTGCGTAATATGTGAACGTCTATAGCTAATCGTCAACAACCTGATAGGTCCTTATCAGTGTGGTTTTAGACCAGAAAAGTCCACAGTTGATCAAATATTCACATTACGGCAGATCCTGGAAAACCCCCAAGAACATCAAATCGATACCCACCATATTTTCATCGATTTCAAGGCCGCATATGACAGTATCTACAGGGACGAGCTGTATAGAGCCATGTCTAGTTTTGGCATCAATGCCAAACTCGTCTGTTTGTGCAGGATGACCATGGAGAATTCACGCTGCTCCATAAAGGTTGGAAACAACTTAACAGAACCTTTAGATGTCAAAAAAGGCCTTAGGCAAGGTGATGCGCTGTCATGCGATTTTTGTAACATCGTACTTGAAATAATAGCGCAGAGCTCCCACGTCAAGGCACTATCTTTCAAAAGTCTGCTTAATTACAAGCATATGCTGATGACATTGACATAATCGGAAGAACTCAGCGTGATGTCAAAGCGGATGAAAGCACCTTGGGTCGTTTCTAGAGAAAAGTTCTTCGTGCGATCTAAGGTCCTGTATGTATAGAAGGTGAGTGCAGGAGAAGATGGAACGACGAGCTGTACGGGCTGTACAGCGACGTAGACCTAACCAGAAGGGTAAAAGTTCAACGACTAAGTTGGCTGGGTCACGTAGAACGCATGGAAACCAATGCTCCGGCCCGGAACGTCTTCGAAACCAAACCCACAGGACAGCGCAGTAGAGGAAGATCGCGGATCAGGTGGCGCGCATAAGTGAAAAGTGATCTCTCCCAACTTGGAGCACGAAACTGGAGACATCTAGCTAGGGACCGAGCTAGATAGAGAAGTTTGTTGGGTGAGGCCCTAGTTCACACAGGACAGTAACGCTACCTTAAGAGTAAGTAAGTGAGTTTGAGAAATCTTGAATTTAAAGCTTTCGTAGCTTAGAAAATGAGTTTTGAAGTTACTTTTCAGTGGTAATTTTGAATTCAAATTTCGATTCACTATCTGCTTAGACTTTGAAAATATACGTTTTAAACGATATTTTTATATTTTACAATATACGAAACAAACTTGTTACTTTATTCAGAGGACATATTCTAAACAAAAACAAACCATTTTGTTTTTTTTCTGTTAAAAACCATCAAATCATAAATGTTTCAACATTTCTTTAAGATTTATGTTATGTGTTAAGTCTAAAAACATTAAGGTTTTTAGAAAATTTTATGAAACATATTTGAATATTGATTTAAAGTTGGAAAATAATCGCAAATATAATTTAAAAAAAAAAAAACTACGTTATGAATTTATATAAGCTCAAAAAGTCTGACTTGAGTCAGATTCGAACTATAGCCATCAAAAACCTTAGAAGAAGTATAATTTGATTGCCAGCATCATAATCTTGTTGATGGGTGCTAAGGACATCCTTAAGTTTGTGGCGAACCCTACTTTCTAATTTCTTAACTACAAATAATTTTGTTTTAACTATACAACTGATTATAAAAGAAATGTACTAGAATACCAAATGCCGGAAGGCTAATAGACATTTTAAAATGTTACGATTGAATTTAACTTTCTTCTCTTGGCTGACCTCGTGTGATACACACGTCTCATAAGTATTCTAAATTATATTATTATAATATTCATCTTTAATTAAGAAATATTTTGTGTTAAATAAAGTGGACTTTAGTATTGTAACTTATATCTTTTATTTCGAAGTCGTCTTAAGGTACTCTACAAATCATCTCCACAAGTTTGTATTTTGTCAGCTTTTATTAGATACTTTAGTTTTATTAAAGTGATTGAAATTTTTAAAAAATGTATTGTATTAATATCACTGTTCATTATTTTTTAACATTTGGAAACAGGAAATTATTTCTTGATATTGAAAATGTCAAGGAAAATGGGATTTTTTTTGAAACAATTATATTTAATTTTTTGAAATATTGAATGCAGAATTATTTTCAAATAAAAATGTTCAGTACAGCAAAATAGGTGAACATTTGGTTATGCTAAGTTTTTAACATATTTCTAATTAAAACCAATATATTTTTGTATTTTCTGGAGGAATTATTGCTTTAAAATTAGGCTTGAAAATAGGGGCCATCGAAAATAGCAGACATATGACGAAATTAATTTTTTGTCTAAATCATGAATTCAAACGTTTTTATGAAAAAAATTCGTTTTTTACTTTGAAAAACGTAAGTCAAAAATATTTGCATTAGAATTGAGTTTTATTTTTATCAACAAGATTAGTGCAACATTAATAGGTAGGTATTCCTGATAATTAAACTAATCAAAAATGCAATTACAAAACCCTGAATGAAATTCCGTAGTGATCAGGGAATTTTATGTTTAGGTGTTGCTAATTTGACAGTAGATTTAACCTTATTTTGTACGGCAACATTTTTATTTTGTAATTTCCGTCAAATGAAACACACAAATTAATTACCTAAATTTAGTGAGAAACCATATTTTTCAAGTGAATGTTGAGAGATTTAATCAGCTCAAATACAGTGACACACACATAACTTATTCCTTTGTTTTCAATTTCATTCATTTGTAAAACATGCGTGTCATTGATGGCGCCCATTCCAGCATGCGTGAAAAAATGTGTTCATCTGACCATCATCATCATCATTCCACACCAACACCATGTGTGGTGCGTGGTATGGTGTGATGTGTGAAATCGAATGTATTCCAATGAAATCTTTAATCATCGCATCCGTTCTGTCCATATATTATATTTTATACGTACCGTTTGCCGACCATTCTGCCATGTTAACCAAAGATAAATATAAAATAAAAATTAAAATAAAACAAAACAATACACAAAACACAATCCCTACAAAATCGTGTAAACATTTTCAATTCCGCCTTCAGCGCGAGAGCAGTTTATCACAAATTCTTGAATATAGAATCAGAATGAGAATGAGAATGAGAATTCCCGCCTCCAGGGAAGATCCAAAAATGAAATCGAAAGGGAATACAAAAGATATTTTAATGCCATTTGAGTGAAGAAACAAGAAAAACAAAAATAAATAAATACAAACAAAGAAAAAAAAAAAAAAAACAATATGAAAAATAAGGACGAACTCTATGAAGGTTATATTGGTATGCACTTATACCTATAGAGCTAAAGAACAATATACAAAAGTTCATCGAGGCCAAATCATTGATATTATTTAGTATTCAGATGTTGTGTCAATTGAATAATTTGTTCCGTAGACGGAATAAGAAATAATATAGATTATTTCTATAGATATACAACAGAGCATACCTAATGGTTCTGCAATGTCAGTTTCCGTTACTCGCAAGGTTTTATATAAAGATATGTCATGGATGCGAGTGTTGAAAAAAATAAAGGATAGCGAGACCTCGGAAACGTGCCTTTGGAAAAAATTAATATTAATATTTTTTTTTTGTTTTTTTGTCAATGAAACAAATTCATGAATGCTGAGTTCTGAAATTTGGTGAATTTCTATTTTGATAGATTTTATATTGAATTTGAATTGTAATGTTTTGCGTAGGTATTTTGAAAAAGCTTTGTTTTGGTCTAAGGCAATAAAAAATAATAACACGTGCAGATATGATTTAAGTGTAGGTATACTATATCTGGGACAAATGCTAGACTAAATAATACACTTTTTCCCAAGGATTTATTTGAACATATTGATGCTAAATAAGTTGAAATATAAAGTGATAATCGTTAGATTAGGAAAAGATAAGGGACTTAACCTTTATGAAGATAACTTGAATCGTTTGAGTTCTTTTAACAACATTTTTGTTCGTTTTAATGTTTCTTTTTTATAATATTTTCAACATTTTGATTTCTTCGGTTGCCTAGATAAAAAAAAGTGAGACATTAAAACCCATGTAACGCTCTTGTCAAAATTTTCAAAACGATCTCAATCTGTTCGTCTTTATGCTAATTCTTTGACGTTAGGCAAAACAGACTTAAGTGAGAAAATGGTCACACAGATTTAATAAACTTAAGGCAATTATATCAAAACAAAAATTAATTTTTCTGTCATATTGTGTAAAAACTAAATGAATAAGTGTTTAGGAGTTGTCCTTCACTCAAGTTGTTAGTATTAGACAAAAGAGACCTAACATGCAATTTTCGACTTAGATCTTTTAACCTAACGCCCAATAATTATAATACTTGCCACAAGTCGAAACCAATGCAAACACAACTGCAGGCACTTCTTCTAATTTCAGTTAAAAATAATTACGGATACGCCTCAGTGTACAAATGAATTATCGTTATTTTTAAATAATTAAACAATGTTTTTTCTATTCAAATTAAAATAAAATTAATTTCGTCACATGTATATTTATTGTTAAAAAACATATGGATTTGCAACAAACAAAATTTGGACATTTTTGTCGGTGTCAAATAAATGTATGTAACTTTAAAAATTACCCAGAATCAAAGACCAAAATTAACTTAAAACTTTCGATTTATTTTTGCTTATTCTTTTTTAACTTCCCATAGGAAGTTATTGTAATGGGTCCGATATTTCAAATTGAAAATTTTGACATTTCTCGACTTTTCAAGGTCCCTAGAGTTGAAATAAAAGATTTTTAGAAATATGTCTGTGCGTGCGTGTGTACGTACGTTCGTACGTTCGTACGTCCGTACGTCCGTACGTCTGTACGTTCCCGACTTTTTTTTCGTCCTCCATAGCTCATATTATATATTGTAACGTGATACAAAACAATTATATTTTCGGAAAAAAAACAATTAACGGTTTTTTTATAAATAAAAAAAAAAATAAAAAAAAATTGTCACCTCGAAAATTTTACAACTTAAATATGACTTCATCTCCAAAACAATTTTGTGCAACGACGAATAATGTTTTTGACATCTGATAAAATTTTGAGAAAAATATGATTGACAGTTTTTTTTATAAAAAATAAAATCCTAAAAAAACATTACTCATAGTTGGTAAAAACTGAATTTCGACTCAAATATCTTTTCAAAAACTTCAAACTTCAGGCTTCAAACTTTTTTTATCTTATAAAAAATATTGTTTTCAACATTCTGAAAAATGTTGAGAAAAATCGAATTGACAGTTTTAAAAAAAAAAATAAGAACCTAAAAAAAAATTAATTAAAGTTGGTAAAAATTGATTTTCGACTCAAATATCTTTTCAAAAATTGGAGATAATGGCTTCTAACTAATTTTAACTTATAAGAAATATTGTTTTCGCGTTCGATACAATTTTGAGAAAAATCGAATTTTTTTTACAAAAAATAAAAACGTAAAAAAAACAATACTACAACTAGGTACAAATTCACTTTCGACTCAAATAGTTTTTTAAAAAATACAAGTATTGGCTTCAAACTTATTTTATTTCACAGAAAATATTGTTTTCGATATTCATATATTATCATTCGATATAAAAATCCAACAGTCCGTTTTTCCATAAAAAAAATAAAATCTCCAAAAAATAGTACGCAAATTTGGTAAAAATTGATACATATAGACAAACTTTTAAGCAAAACAAAACGATAGACGGGATTGGAAGTTATCAGTGTGGCTCGCATCCCAGGCTCTTTTTAATTTTATTTAAGAACTTATAGGTAAGGTTGGGGTCAGGTATGGAGAAGGAAACACTTGGCCAGTTGTTCTTCTGAGCTCAGAATGCCTATGTATAAGTGAATCGCTTCGCACGACCCCTTCTGCGGCACTGGACACCTTACTCTACCTAACACCTCTTGACATTTTTAGCAAACAAATAGCTGCAAGCTCTGCTATTCGCCTCAAAGCTTAATCGCAGTGGATTAACAACAACATTGGCCACTCCGTAATTCTTAGTTATTTAGAATCAATTCCAAAGCACACAGACTACACCATCCCTCAACTGCAATTCGACGGAAATTTCCAGATTTCTATACCTCCCAGATCTTTTTGGGAGGATAGGACGGAAGATGAGTCAATCCAATTCTATACAGATGGGTCAAAAAGAAAAGAAGCTGTTGGTGGAGGTGTGTACTCTGAACGACTGAAATTAAGTCTCTTATTCCGCCTTCCCAATCACTGTAGCGTGTTCCAGGCGGAACTTTTGGCGATAAAAGAAGTCTTGTCCTGGCTTAGAGAAAACGTGATATCAACATCTGATATCCGTATTTTCTCAGATAGTCAGGCCGCTATCAAATCTCTAGATTCTGTCTCTACAAACTCTATAACAGTCCATAACTGTCGATCATCTCTAATGGAGATGGCACAACAGTTTAATATTCACCTTTGCTGGGTGCCGGGCCATAGAGACATTCCAGGTAACTGTAAGGCAGATGAACTCGCCAGGAACGGTACAGTACAGCCCATCCTACCACGTTTGGCACGTACTGGCATACCAATCGCTACTTGCAAACTGTTGCTAATGCAAGACGCTGTGAGGAGGGTAGGCACCAGGTGGAACAACATCACCACGTGTCACTTTATTTAAAACGTTCAAGGTGCTTGCTCTCTCTAAGCAGATCGCATATAAGCTCGATAAAAGGTGTCATAACCGGACACTGTCTAATAGGAAAGCACGCCACAAGATTAGGCGTATTCTCAAATGATTTCTGCAGAAGCTGTGTGGACGAGGAAGAGGAAGAAACAGTTCTTCATCTTCTCTGCACATGCCTTGCTCTGGCTCGAAAGCGCAAGAATTACCTAGGAGAATTCTTCTTTAACGATCTAAACGATCTAAATCATATCGGCATAATCAGCCTCTCACGTTTCGTAAAAGACTCAAACTGGTTTCATTGAGCTTAGGAAGAAACCTCAAGATTCATGTGGTATCACAATGGGCCATTAAACTGGCCTAAGTGTGTCCGTTTCCATCTTGGACAGCCACTATAACCTAACCTCACATCAAACATTTCAAAAGTAAGTGGTTTAGTTACATTTTTTAAACTTTTCGAATGGATTTGAACCATATAAACTTATAATTGAATAGTATTATCTCATTGAATAATATAATTAGCATTTTTAATAACTCCAGAGTAGCAACAGAAATTTGACGTAAAATGGAACTATCTGCTAAACAAGAATCACAGCTAATAATAGATTTTTTAATTTCTAAAATTTTTTTTCTGTAATTATTTGATCGAGAAAATTTGTCAAAAATATTTACTTCTTACCCAATGTATCATTGCTATTTATTTTTGATAATTGTTGCTTACCTGAAAATAAGAAAAAAAATATATTAAAATTTTGCAAATGTAGAAATAGCTTAAAAATAAATAAATCTATTTTTGTTTAAAATATTTTCTTAAAATAAGTTAATTTAAGATTAATTAATTTTCACATTGTTGGAACAAAACAATTTTTAAAGCTTCGTTTATTTCTTATTTTTTGAGTTGAAACAAAGAACTCAATTTTGTTTTAATTTGTCTTCAAAGGTCTTTCCCCCTTATCAGTATATTATGTAGTTTTGTTTTCTTCTTTAATAATGAATTTCATGCATCAATTCAAACTCAATCAATTCCAAATTCTAAAGGTTTACTTCGAATCAATTTCTTTAGATATCTGTAAATTTCTGTTGAAATAAATCACTTTGTCCACAATATGCACCATATTTCCAAGAATGTAAACATTTCCCTTGGCACGAAGAAGATTCTCAATGACTTTCTGTCTCTGTTCTATCTCTCTATCCCTCTCTGTCATTTATTCGTGTTTCTTTAAATCCAATTCATAAAATTTGCATAGAATTGAATAATTATACTGCAAAACCATTTCTCACCAAGAAAATGACTTTCCCCAAAAACATACATACTCATACATCCATCCTGTGCTATGAACTATGTGAACAATTGACCACAGAGAAGATTTTTCTCATTTGAAACTCTCGAATATTTTTTCCTCGTTTAAAATACAAAAATTTTGCTGAAAAGGAACTTTTTTTACGAAAGTAAAAAAATATAAAAACTTCATAAAACTCTTACAACGACCGAGAAAATAAAAATCAATTTCATAAATGTTTGGACTTTAGGAGAGAATGTTTTTTTTTTTTGAAAAGTTCATTTTGCTGTAAAGTTCATGGTTTTAACCTCAGAATACCTTTGTATCCCCATAGGAACTCCTTTTCTTTATTTGGAAGTATTTACTTTCTTTTAAAAACGTAAAAATATTTAACCTAAACCTTACGTAGATACAAATACCTTCACTTCATACGTATCTGTATCTTTCAGAACCGAAAAAAAAAGCAAATACAACTTTTTTTTTTTTTAAAGGGTAGTTTCTGGGTTGATTTTGCATTTCTTTGCAGATGAAAATGCATTCATTTAGAATTCACCTTTTCTATATTTATAGATATGTTTGTATATATGTTTTTTTTGAAAAAGTGAAGAAGAAAATAACCACAAATTACGATAGAGCAAGAGAAAGAGCAACACAAAAAAAAAAAAGTAAAATTCCATGTAAAAACCCTTTGAATATGGTTTGGAAGACCGTGTCGGTATTTAACCATAAAAGAATCACCACAAAAACCGACATAATAATGCATTCACCAAACGATCTAGCATTCGAGGTCATTTGGCAGGCGTCAGGGGTGGATTTGTACAAAAAGAAAGGGCAACACATCGTGGGAAAAAATAAAACAAACTAAATTAATTGAAGGTTTATCGTTTTTTACTTCCTAAACAACAACCATAATTATCTACCCCTATTTTGAAGAGAAATGCTTTGGATACGACTTGGGACTTAAGGCGCCCTAAAATGTAAATTTCTCTATTTTGGTACCTATCTACATTTTTGTTTAAGGCTTACCAGCACTTAACGGTATCAATTTCAAATCTGAAGTTCATTTTGTAATACACTTTTTTAGGGGAAATAAAAGGGTTTTGAACCGAAGATTCAATTGTGCCCCAAAAATACAAAAAGTTCCTTAAGCTCCATTCTAACTTCTTTCAGATTTTCAGATATCCAATAGTTTTTCTAAGGGTTGCCAGCACTATGCAAATCACTGCGGACAATTAAAACTTATACACCTACTTTAATGTTGAGACAGTTTGAATTTTAAGCCACGCCACGGTTTCAAACACCTTTAGTCCAGGTGTCCCTAAATAAATGTAGAACTTAAATTGACTGCATTTTAAAAAGGTTATACACTACATTTCAACTTATCTTAGACTTTCAGCTATCAGGAAGCTCTTTTAGGCCTACCTATGGAAATGGCAGAATATTTAAAAAAAAAATTGTTTCATAATTTTTTTATTTTTTTTTTCTAATAATCTACAGGGACTCAAGGGGTTATTAGTACCTTTTATATTTTTACATTTGAACACGTAAGGAAAATAGGGAAGGATTTAAAAGAAAGATATACCGGTGCACATTTGTCTTAAAGTCCTGGTCATACAAATTGGAGGGAAAAACAAAGTTGGCCAAAGCATTCCACATTCTCAATGTGCTGTTTAAGAAAGAATCTCTACACCTGACAGTACGCTCGAAATTGAGCTCAAGCATTTCTGGAAGTTCGAGCACCTACTACGGATAAATTGTTTAAGGGGTGGAATACAACTGGCCAATTCGACAGAACATTGTTTGTAAAAGTATCGATAAAACAACGAAAGGCATGGAACATTACGTCGGTGTTCGAAGGCTGTAAATTTGTCGGTTATGGTTCTATCGCCTTTCATTTTAAAAACCCGCTTTTGAATTATATCCAAGAGATTTAAACTTGTTTTTGGATTAGCGCATACTCAAAGGTTTTTGAATAACTATTAATATGTCAGAAACACAGTGTGAGTTTTAGGACAAGAGGGAGGGGTTTGATAAGGAGATGTAGGTGTACATTGGTTTCGAATTCTTGAACATTTCAATGACAGGGAAAGTCAGATTTTGGTAAGGCATTTCACATTCGCGTAGTACGGCTAAAGAACGTATATCTGTAATCTATAGTAGAACCACCCAATTTGGACTCAAGGGTAAACTGATAGGTATTCCTAGAAGCAAGAGTATTACGGTTGAACCTTTTATGGGGAGAAATGCAACTTTAATTTCGAGACAGCTTTGAACAATGTTAAATAGGTTAGATTCGAATCCTGGGTTTGTCCAGATTCTAATCAAATTTATTTCAACTTAACAAAGGGTGTCTCAAAATCGGTATAAATTTTAAAATTGCTACTGTTTCAAAGGGTTTTTAACCGTTAAAATCAAAATTGAGAACCACATATCCTTTTTTAAGGCCAGTATTGACATCCAGGACGAAAATCCTTCTTAAAAAAATATCGAAATCCTACCCTGATTTTTCATCATTGCGCTTTGGTGTAATTTCTATTTTACATATACATATACCCTACCCTCACTCTGTGTAGAAAAATTTCTGGTCAAAGTAAGTGCTCTATACATAGAACTATAGGAAGCCTTCTATAGATATGTATGCTCGTAAGTATGTTAATTCATGTACAACCATAAATAAATCGCAATGTCTATGTTTGTTTGTATAATGGATATTTGTCTGTTTGTGAGTTTTGTGACCATAAAGTAACATTCAGCTCAGCACATGCCGGCAAACATAAACATAAACATTCCTTCATTCATGGTATGACCATCAGCTAACCATCATGCACGTCCTTCACTTTTGTTGGCCCTCACCCAATATTATGGCGTAGTATAGCGTGGCATGGCGGTGACGGTGGCGGTGGCCGGCGCGACGGCGGTGGCCGGCGCGGCGGCGGTGGTGGCAACTATGACGACGACGACAACGACGACAACGACGCGACGCACGGGTGAGTGGAGTAGCTATAAGGATATCAAAAGGGTGAACAAGACTTCAAAAAAAAAAAGAAAGGAATTTAAATTAATATAAAAAGGGAAACCGGACAAGAGCGAACAAACTCATTAGTATGCAATATATGCAGAGGCTACTGTGTACTCCCATCAGTAGTTGTAGGGTAAATTTCATTAGAATTAGAAAAACACACCCCCACTCTTACTCTCCCTATCATTTGCTGCATTGAAAAGGATAATTCAATCCTTTTTTCCACTGACCATTGACATTTCCATATATATGTACTACTGTATGTAAAAATATATGTGACGATATTTTTGTTGTTGTTGTTATTCATGTTGACATGTTTTGCATTTTCCTGGTGGATATTTTAATACAACAAAAAAGTTTACATACAGTAGTTATAAGTCCCATAAAGTTCAAAGGCTACTGTTGCTTTTTTTAAGTCCTTTTTACCATAGTTTTTACACAGTGTTGTGGTACTATTTATTTTAAAGGTATGTATGTATGTGTTTGTTCTTAGGGACGACATGACCATGTTTTTTTTTTTTAATTTTGAGAGTTGAAAGCTAATAAACAAGGAGCCAGTAATTAGGGATTCCGTTTTTCTGCTCGTAGTGGCATTCGTCCTCGTCATAGTCATCGTTGTCGTTGTTGGTTGTTGGTTTTTGCGCTAAAGTGATGGGGTGGAATTTTTGTGCTCATGTTTCTTTAAAATGTTTTTTTAAATGTCTGCATATACAAATATTAGGTTCTGTTATATATGTATAACCTGCAACTGGAAACTCAAACACCCACCCACCCACTTTTATATTTCACTTGTTTTACCTTGAGTTAGATCTTTAATGAACCCGGCCAGGAGTTGTATTTCGTTTTTTAAAAGTGTTTTTGGTATTCTTAATGACTAGCTACCTAACCCAGGTGTAGCAGTATATAGCAAAGGGTAGATTTTAGTGAATGTTTTTTTTTTGAATAGTTAAGTTTAAGAAGAAGAAAAGTTTATGTTTTTGAATGTTGAAAAAAATCATTTCTTCTTTGTGTGTGAGTTTTGAAGAATTCTTTTTTTTGTAAAAGATTTTGCATCTATTTGTAAAAAAAAGGTAGATTGGTCATGGCCAGAGGCTCAAAGTACTTAACACAAAGAAAGCTGTTGCTAAACAAGAGACATTTGGAGATATGTGGATACAATTGTTGGAATGGAGTACCTACCTACTTAAACTGGGTGGGCTACTTGTGGTTTCTTTTTGAATCACTGGTTATTTTGCCACTGATAGCTGTTTTTCGATCGACAGTAAGTCAGTGTCAAACCTCCGTGAGACGAAATGAAGAAACTTAAAAACCCTAAGGAAATATTGAAATCATAATATTTCTGTGCGTTTTTGCAAAGAAATTTTGCATGAAAGGAAGCACCAGTTTATGCAAAAACTCAAAACCATCAAAATTATTTTGAAAAATTGGAGTGACAAAATGGTATACTAGTAAGCCAATCGAAGCAGCTAATTTAGCTACGTTTTGTTCTAAAAATAAATAAAAACAAAGCCTGTCAAGGCTTTTGACAGCGTCAGCAGGGAGTTTATTTGGCTTGCTTTGCGGAAGAGGGGTATCCGTGATAAGCTCATCTCTATTTTTAAAGCGACTTATGATGGGTCTTAACATCACGTCCTACAAGGAGGTAGGTTTTCAGAGGAGTTTAAAGTCTAAAGTGGAGTCAGGCAGGGTTGCATACTCTAACCAATTCTTTTTTTATTGGTGAACACTGATGTGCTTCGGGTGACCTTGAAAGCAAACGGAGGAATAAGATGGACTCTGACAACATACCTAAACCAGCTTGATTATGCAGACGATGTACATATATCTGCTATCACACAGGATATTGGATCGGGAAAAACTAAGGTGATCAGCCTCCGAACCTCCCACTCATCCTCTCTAAAAAACAATGCACAACAACCATTCGAGATAGTAGTGTTTTCAGTGTCTAGGAAGTACTGTTTCTACCAAAGACGGAACCGAACGAGATATCGCTAGACGTGTCGAGGATGTTGTCAAATGTTTGGAAGAACAACTCTCTTAGCTTGAGAACATAGCTCAAACGTCGAATCAGTAATGTTATTCGGTTGCAGCAACGATTACAAAATAACAGCAACGATTACCAGGAAACTGCAGACCTTCATTAATAGGTGTCTACAAAGCATCTTACGGGTTTTCTGCCCCCATCGTAAATCCAATGAAGAATTATAACGGGGCAGGAACCCACTGAAAGTATTATACGAATGTGCTAGTGGCAGTAGATTGGACACACGTTTCGAAAAGGTAATGACTTCATTGCAGGACAAGCAATGCAGTGAAATCCACTCAAGAAACTAGAAGATCGAGAAAGTCGAGAAAAAATCCTCGAGATTGAAGACGAGTTAGAGGGAGCCTAAACACTTTGACGGAAGCCGCAAACGATAGCCCATAAGAGTAGTTGAGGCACCCACTAGGGAGCACCCACGGACTTTATAGGTCTAGGGGCCTACGTAAGTAATTTTGTGGCCTAACCTTTATTTTATTTGACGTGACATAAACAATTTTTGAATTCTATTTTTTTGTATCGAAACAATTATTTTTATTCTGTTAAACTACCTCAAATTAAAACTCTTTAAAACAATATTTTGAATATATACAATATTTAAAAGACTGTTAACCATATCTCCCTTCTACAAAAATCCTTTGGCTTTGTTGTCTGGCTGTTTATTGATGCAGAACAAAAGATAATTCAATTTTCCACCAACTCAACATAAACCTTCCTAATATCAATTCAAAAACAGCTTATACATACATATATCATTCTCTTGTTTGAAAGAAGGAAAGTTTTGTATTCTTTGAAGGATATTTTTTAACCCTCTTTCAAAAGAATTGCTTAACAAAATTTAATCACATTCAAATGCTAATAACTCTCATATAGACTTCAACAGGGGAAAAAAAATCAGTTTTTCGGGCAGTCTCTGAATAAGTTCCTGAATACAATAAACAGACAAAGAGTTCCTATGAATTTATACAGCAAAGGACTAAATAGCGTGATTCAAGTTTTACTTTTTTTCGAAAGTTTTTGAATAGTTTAATACTTTATCATTATTTACATTTTTGAAAAAATAAAAGTAAAAATATTCTTCAAGGGAGATTAAAATTAAAATAATTAAATATCCTTCTTTGCCTTGCATTCCTATACATTCCCATTCTAGACAAATCTCTTCGTCTAGAATAAGGTATGTACGTCAATTTCATAAGTTTTCTGCAACTATTTTTCTCGAAAACTATGCAAATAGGTTGGTACCTTAATACTTACCCAATATGAATTCCAAGAATTGTTACTTCAAAAATATTATCCATTCCTCGTTATTCCTATAAAATACCCTTCCCTATACATCAAGTCAGTTCTTCGCCCTGTTTTTCTATTGTTTTCGTTCAAGGCATGCATAATGCACAAACGTCAAACATTTCTCATTCTAGATTTCTTCCAGTTTTTTAAATTTTCTTTTTTTTTTTCAAAGTCAAAGGCTTCTGAATTTTGTTTAAGAGATCCTCTTTCTTTCTCTCTCTTTCTCAAGGTGTAGGTATATTTTTTTGAGGGTACTTTCATAAATTTGCTATATAAAAGGCAGACTCAGGCAGAGGTACTCACTAACCCCTCCCCCCCCCCCCACCCCCCTATTTTTCTCCCTGACATGACGTGCCAACAAAACTATAGTAAAAGAAATTTTCATAAATATTCATATTACCTATGACTACAATTCTGCTATTCGTGAATTTGTGACGTGACAAAAATGGAATGCCCCGGAAAAATATATCAAGAAGAGATGGCATAGTATGTTCGTTTGTATATTAGGTACAGTAGAATCGTGATAATTTGGATGAGATTTCTTTCTTAAATAAATTATTGATGTTGATTTTGTTGTTGACGTTTAAAGTTTGTGTTGTTGTTAAGAAAATATGCTCGAAGTATGCAAACTGAAAAAAAAGGTCCTTACTCTTCTTACTATAAAAGAACTTAATGGAACTAATGAATATTTAAAATAAAATACACAACTTGGTCACACGTATTTGCTTTTATTGTTTAAGTGAGTTGAAGTTTGAAGGTCTTTTTGTTTCACGTGAATAATAATTTTACTGCAGAAAAAAGGTTAGGAAAAGATGGGAAATATTGCACCGAACTTTTCATCAAACTTGCTACTAAAAAACAAAATTGAGTTTCAAGAAAACTAGTTTTACAAAACTAGGTTTAGAGAGGTTTCGAGTTTTAAGTTTTTTGTTTACGATGTAAATCAAATGGAAATTATTTTTGCATATAATTATAATTTTATGGACAGTCAAATCAAATTTATGGATAACTTAAAACTCGAAAACATTTTAAAAGAAGATTTGCCGTAAAACTGGTTTACAAGAAACTCAATAACATGGGAGTTAATTGTACTTAATTTTTTAGTTATTACTTTTATATTCACAATATTTTTCATTTAGTTTTTGTAAATATTTTTGGTAAAAAGTTATTAAGTCCTTATAAATATACGTTTTGCATATAAATGAATTTTAAAAATGTTGACGTGTTTTTGAGATATCGATTTTGAAAAAAAAATACATTTTTTTTTTAATCAAAAAAAAATTAAACATTTTTGATCATCAAATATTCAAAAATTAATTGTTTAAATCAGTTAAGTAGTTCCTGAGAACATTTGAAAACAAAATAACAGTTGCATGGGAGGTACTCATCTGGAACGATAGATAAGGTTGATGGGCTTGCGAACCTATTATTCCTACGGATTGTCTTGTGTCTCTCAGAGACTTTGATAAAGTCTAACAGGCTTTTTCCTGGAATGTCTTCGAGGGGATCATGACGAAATCTAGAATGCCAAAAATCTCGAATGCCGAAAATCTCGAAAATAAAAAAAAATTATCTAGAACACAAAAATCTCGAATCGTCAAACATCCAGAATTAACAAAAATCTCGAAATCTCTAGAAAAAAATCTCGAAAAAAAAATAAAAATTCGATATTTTTTTTTTTATTTTTAACAGTTAAAACTCAATAAAACAAGCAAGAAAAATAGTTGCAAACAATAAGAAAATCAAAGCAATAAACAAAAAAAGAAAACAAAAACAAATCAAATATGTATTAAAAAAAAAAAACAAATACTTAATACTTAATACAAGTATTATAAATTTGTGTTAGCCGCAAGACTTCTTAGGAACCCAACATAACTTGTGTTTAGATGGGTAACTGTTCTCACAGGTGCATGAGTAGCAATGTGCAATTGTATGATTGATAACTTTACTTGTCAACTATAAGTTTGTTAAGGAGAAGTAAGTTATCCAGAATGTATGTTTGAAGGTTTCAATAACGAAATCTGTTGTCTAAACAATTTGATTATATCAAGCCTTTATAATACATTACAAAATATAAAAATAGTTTTGGAAACGGGTAGTTTTAAAACTAAACAAATAGTTAAAATTAAAGTTAATATTCGAAATCAAAACTTAAAATTAACTCCAAAACGAATTTTTCAAAATTATGAAAGCATTAAATTTAAGGTTTGCTCAAAACTTTATAGAGTCAAGTAAAGACTCATGCTAATGACAATTTTCCAAAACAAAATAAGATACTAAAATGATTTATATTGGATCTAGAAGATAAAGATTTTTACTTTGCAAAATTATCATACAATTTATGGTTAAGAGATATTTTGAGTTTTAATTAAGCTTTAAAGACCCCATTTTCGGTTGTTATTAGCATTTATTTCAAAAACCTGATCTGATAGAAAAATTTAAAGGGGTTATTCAAATTATAGACATCTTACTCCGTTTATTATTTTTGTATGGCCGGAATTGGAAGATATTGATATCTACGTTGGCGGTTGTTTTTAACAAGACGGTGGCGCTAGCAAAGAAAATATCTCGATTTTGCAAAAATAAGTTTCTTGGCTTTATTTGTTTTTTTTTTTCGAACAGGTTCCTTGTGATTTAACACCTTTAAATTTTTTTCTTTGCGGATACTTCCACGTACAAGGTCGTACCAATGCTCCACTATTCAATATTCAAGACCTAAAAGATTAAATTTGTAATAATTTGTTAAAAAGGATATGTTGCTGAAATCGTAACCATGGCAGCTATTTAACTGATAGTGTTTTCTATTGTTAGTTGAATTTGTTCCCTTTTACAATTAATTTTATTTGAATTAAGTATTTGTTTGAAAAACTCTCTTTTCAATATTAAAACTCTATTTAATTAATTTTATTTACTTTATTTTTTTTGTCAGGGATATTTCTAACCTATTCTCTGAACGTCAAAAGTTCTGAAAAAACGTAAATTTTTGAAGTGAGGACTTACGGAAAATTGTGGGTCCCATCCATTTTTGCGAACTTACATAAATTGATCTTGTTTAACAATTTTCAGTAATCTATCAAATTGTTTCTATTTTAGTTCAAGATTGTGGTCGAACAATTTTGTACAATTAAATTTAAAAAAATCCATTTAAGACAATTAGACTTTGTATTTTGCCTTTCTTAAGTGTTGCAAAAATCTTGCACTAAATGCGTTAAATGCTGCTACAAAAATGCATTAAATCAGGACTGCAATGTTAAAATTCATGAAATCCTTTAAAAAAAGGCTATATTAATTTTCATGGAATAAGTGAAGTGCACGCACGCACACTTACTGAAGGCGCACAAAATATAAAACAAGAACAAAACGAACAATAATAAAAATATACATATAAAGTAAGTACAAGTATATATGATGGAAAAAAGGAATGCAAAAGGAAAACAAAAACAAAATCAACTTCCTTCATAACAAGCCCACAGACGAAAAACAAAGACATACCCAAGATTCCATAAGATGATTCTTGGAAAGGGTGGAAACAAATACATACAAAAACTAGCACCCCCATTGCAGTCGCAATCGCAACCACCACCCACATCCATACCACCCACAATATCCTGGGGGACTTTGTTGTTTTTTCTATTATTTTGTTCGTTTCTTTTGTTTTCTTTTCCATCCATCAGCAAAGAACTTTTTTGACTACAATTTACTAAGAGTGAGTGTATGTGTGTGACTTGGGTGTGAGTGCGGCGGGCGGTGGGCTGTATGTGTGTGCATTATTTTCTCACAACGGATGATAAATGGGCTGTGGAAGAAAGAGGAAAAAAAATTACAAATGTGGGGTTTTACTTTGCGCCCCAAAGCGCGTCTCTCTACTCGACTCAAATTGCCTTTGCCTTAAAGTTTCAAGTTTATTGTAGTAATTCTTTGAAGGTATATTCGTTTTTTTTTGCTGTTTTTCTGCTTTATTTTCTTATTTTTCTTGCGTTGAAAACATTTTTCATTTCCTTTTTAGTTTTATTACTGTGTACCTCCTACCCACCTACCAACTACTGCTACTACTATGTGTGTTGTTTTGTGTGTATCTTAGTTGTTGTGTTGTCTTTGCTTTTACCCTATAATGTGGTTTTCATACCGTTCTTTTTATCATTTTCTTATTTTTTGTACTGAAAATGTTATTTTTATTTAATTTTCAAACTCTGAGGGTTAAGAGCAAAACAGAACAACAACAACAACAACTACACACACAAAAAAGGATAAATATAAAAAAAAATGTATAAAACAGGAAACTTTGAAAACAAACTAAAGGAATACAAATTTGTTCTTTTTTGTTCTTCTTCCGCTGAGTTGAGATTTAAAGTTCTTTTACATATTTATTTAGTTTTGGTTGATTTTTTTGAAAAATTATTATTACTGTGTGAGCCTCGAGTGTCATTAAATAAAATTTCAAAACATTCGTTTCAAAACAAAACAACTTTTATGCTGTAGCTTTTCATTGAGAAAAACAAAACAAATTAAGGTAAGTTCAAATATCTATTATGTACGTACAGTAGATGACGGATATAAGAAATTCATAAATTCAAAGTAACGAATTTATTTTTTTTACCTACTTATTGATGTTATTTTCTTTTTTCTTTAGAATGAGCTTTATGTTACTTAAAGTTCATAAGAATAGTGTACAGTTATTTTTATTTTTGTCTCTGAAGGTAGGTGTATAGGTACAGGTATGTACCTATGGGATATTGGGATAAGCCTTAGAGATTTCTATAAATACATTTGTATCCTCAATTTTTTGAAATATAAATGTATTTTTTTTTTTTTTTTTTTTTCTATTTTTGACAAAAAGTTCAAAGATTTAGATTTATGATAGTTTTGTGAGTTCCAAGAATGAAGGTATACCTGGTAATGTCTCTAATGGGAATAGTTGATACCTTTTCTTGAATTATTCAATTTTTTCTTTTGAAAAATTATGAATCAAAAATAAAAATAAGAATAAAGCTGGGTGAATACTATTGGAATGGCTAATTTTAGAACACAAAAGATTATATAGATTTAAAGCTTAAATAAGAGTGGGACGCTTCTTTTTTTCAAAAACTGAGAATATGGAAGAAGTGAAACCCTTTTAAAGAATAAACTAAATTATGTTCGTCAATTAAAGTTTTTTTTTCACAACCCTCTTAAGTCCAAAAAATACTTATTTTTTAAACCAGGTTTTACGTTTTTGACGAAAAGTTTCATAAAAGACAAAGATTTGATGCTTTGTTTTTTTTTTTTAATTTGGTTTATTTAAGTGTAACTGAATCTTGTTGAAATGTACCTTTCTTCTTATGAGAATTTAAAATACTTTCCTTTTGTTTAGTAATATAATATTGTTTGAAAAATTACAGTTTTAATAATATTGAAACAAGTTTAGTTCGGACAAAAATTAGTTACATGAATAAAATAATAATAATTTGATAAATTATTAAGCCTTTGAAAGGAAGTCTAAAATTCGATTCTCGACACAATCACATTTATATTTTGAAACTTGCATCTTTTAAAATTTTAAAAACAGTGTTAAAAGGACTAAGGAAAAAAACAACATAATTCTTAACAATTATGAATTATAATTTTACAAAGTAGGTTCACATCTTTATTTTTTAGAGTGAGTATATTTTTTTTTAGTACCCGTAGCGTGATGGTTAGTGCGTTGGACTGTCATGCAAGAGGTCTTGGGTTCGATCCCTGCCTGTGCCACCTAACTTTTTTCACGGGTACTGCCTCTTGCGAGGAATTGACAAATCTTAAAAGAGTAATTCTTGTCATGAAAAGTGCTTTCTCAAATTAGCCTTTCGGATTCGGCATATAAACTGTAGGTATCCTCCATCTCTGACAACATTACCCGCACACAGGAATATTTGAGAGTTGTAAGTCACTAGGCCCTGGTTCTTCATGGACTGTTGCGCTACCCAATTTATTTTGTATTTATATTTTATTTAAGGACATTCCTTAGCTTCCAAAGATTCCCATCAATTATGACTTATGAGTCCTTATTTGACTCTATAGGTTTATACATCCAGCGCAGGAACGTTTGCAGCGATCGATTCGTTGGACCCAATTTTTGATAACTCGACCACACATTTCATCCAAAACTATTCGCGTTCAATGTTGGCTATGAGCTCTATAAAAACGTCGCTCATCACACTTTCTCTTCAATAAATCGATTATAAGGTATGCTGTGTGGCACCATCCTATTGAAATCACGCTGGTCACACTAACGTGGCAATCGTTGTCGTTGACGAAAAAATATGCTCCAAAAACGCCAACGGCATTATATGCAATCCGCATCCAACAGTTATTTTTACTTGCGACATATAGGAAATATAAGGCATGTTTTGTATTCATACAAAATTTCCAACTCGGGATTTTAATCAAATATGACATTACGATGGTAGAGAAGTCAAAAAAAGTGGGTCCACCGAATAAATTCGTCTGTCTATCCTCCCCTCTACAGCCTAAACCATTGGGTCAATTGACTTCAAATTTGGAATTTAGGCGTTTTTCTTCATTTTTTTTGTTGACGACTAAAAATAACAGTAGTCCACTTACAAATTTTTTGATCAAAAAACGAAAATTCGAATTTTCTCAAAAACGAACCGATAATTTGTTTTAAATTTTCTCTAAACCTTTTTTTTTCTTAATTTTGCTTCTTTCAATAACAAAAAATAGATGTTTGTACTGCTCCAAAAGGTTACCCCCTTTTAATAGTTATTTTGTTTTTCGAAAAAAAAAAATCGTATAGTAAGGTTGATTTGAGAAATGAAATGGTATTTAAATTTTTGAAGAAAACTTATTTTAAAGATACAATTTTAAAATATAAGCTCTAATCGTAAACAGAGTCTTTGGATACAGAAACAAGTTCGAGCGACCCAGCCGTACACTATAGTAAAAAAGAGGCTGGGATGCGACCCACACTGATAACTTCCCATCCTGTCTGTGGATTTGTCTTGACTAAAAGTTTGTAGGTTTTCGTGTTTTGTTAAAAAAGTTCTCAGTTTAATTATTCTTAAAAATTTAAAAACTACCAATAATATTTTGCATATATTGAAATAGTTTGATTTCGTTATTATTTTTTTGTTACCAAGATTTTTAGTCGAAAACCAATTTTTACCAATTCTAGTAGCATTATTTCTTATATAAACAAGAGATAAAATAAGTTTGAAGCCAATATTTTTAATTTTGGAAAAGATATTTGAGTCAAAAGTAAATTTTTACTAAGGCTTAGTATTGTTTTTTTTTTAGGTTTTTATTTTTTGTAAAAAAAAAATTTCAATTCGATTTTTTTCAAAGTTTTACCGAATATTTAACATAATATTTTTTATAACAAAAAATTAGTTTAAAGCCAATATCTTACAGTCTTTACAAAAGATATTTGAGTCGAAAATCAATTTTTAAGAACATTTATTAATTTTTGTTTAGTTTTTATTTTTTTGTAAAAAAAACTGTCACTTTTATTTTTATCAAAATTCTACTGAATGTTGACAACAATATTTTTTAAAAGGTAAAATTAATTTGAAGCATATATCTTAAAGTCTTGAAAAGATATTTGAGTTGAAAGTCAATTTTTACCAACTTTTAGTAATATTTTTTAGGTTTTTATTTTTGGGTAAAAAACTGTCAATTCGATTTTTCTCAAAATTTTACTGAATGTTGACAACAATATTTTTTGAAATATAAAATTAGTTTAAGGCCAATATCTCAAAGTTTTGCAAAGATATTTGGGTCGAAAATAAATTTTGTATTAATATTTTTTTAGGTTTTTATTGTTTGTAAAAAAACTGTCAATTCGATTTTTCTCAAAAAATTACCGAATGTTGAAAATAATATTGTTTATAAGATAAAATTAGTTGGAAGCCATAATCTTAAAATTTCGAAAAGATATTTAAGTCGAAAATCAATTTTTACCAACTTTGAGTAATGCTTTTTTATAGGTTTTTATTTTTTATAAAAAAAACTGTCAATTCGATTTTGCTCAAAATTTAACCAGACGTTAAAAACATTATTGGTTTTTTGTTCGTAAATTTTTCGAGGTAAACAATATTTTTTTTTTTCAGTTTTTTTTATTCATAAAAAAAACCGTTAATTGGAATTTTTTCACGTTACAATGTATAATATAAAATTTAATTCGTTATTGGCTCGTGAGATATTTAGGGTTAACCAACATTTTCACCTTTTTTTTAAACTGCTATGGTAAAAAGAACCATCCACGCAATTTTCTTGAGAGCCCTTTCTGCATCTTTCTGCCTTATTATCTGTATAACAAAATTTATTTGAAGTCGATATCTCTTCTGGTTCTTGAGCTATGGACGACGAAAAAACGTCGCAAACGTACGGACTTACGTACACACGCACGCACAGACATCTTTCTAAAAATCTTTTATTTCGACTCTAGGGACCTTGAAACGTCGAGAAATGTCAAAATTTTCAATTCGACAAATCAGACCCATTAGAATAACTTCCTATGGGAAGTTAAAAAAAAACACCCACTTAATTTCTTGTAAGGTCCTTTCTGCATTTTTTGATGTTATCATCTAAAAACGAAAATTCATTTGAAGTCGATGTCTCTTCTGGTTCTTGAAAATAGGTAGCCGGAACCGTCTGTACGTCCGGAAGATTGTATTTGTTAAATAAAAAAAAAATTACTTTCAAATCTTTTTGCATTTTTCAGTTAAAAACAGTTTTATCATAAATATTTCATCGTTTTTAATCTTATCTTTTTGTTTTTAGTAAAAGCAGTGAAGACTAACAACTAATAATGATGATTTTTCAAAAATTTTAGTATTGAAAGTGATGATTTTTAGAAAATTTTATAATTGCAAATAGTATAAAATATTGAAATTAAATAATCAAGATGGAAAATGATCACAAATTTTATAAAAAAAAAAATTCATGAATTCAAGTACCCTAAAAAAAGGCGGTTATCCCAAAAACCTGAAATGTAAGACTTTTTTGAAGCCGGATTACAGTTACAACACCTTGTAGACTAATGTAATGAAATTAATTGCCCATGATTTGTGTAGATTGCCTAAAATTTTGTATTTGAGCTTGCAAATTGTCACCCTTTTCCCTTAAAATTATTCTATACCGCTCCCTTTACCCCTCCATTCCGTCTTTTCATTCAAAATTATTGAATTTATGCTAGAAAAAAAGGATTTTAGAATTTGATATATGCCGTACTTTGTAAATTAGGCATGAATTTGTCGTCGATACCAACCTTAAGATTTCATTGATTATTTTTCTTGACCCTAATTTCGCTGATCCTACATTTTTTCACTTTAATATTTGTTTAAAAAAAAAGAAAGAAAAGTTTCTGTTGAATGTACTTTTTCGGTAAACATTGGTACCTATAAAGTTTAAGTTATGTAACAATCAGTAATAAAAAATATTGTTTTGCGTTTTTACTTAACATTTTTTTCTAGAGCAATGAGTGAAAAATATCTTTCCATTTTTTTTCGGTTTTAAACTATTTTTCTGGTTAAAAAAAGTTTTCAGTGGTCAGCATTATATTGAAACAAAAATATAAAACAAAGTTTTAAATAGTTACTTCAAAAAATAGAAGAAATTATTATAATTCAAAAAAATAAGGCAAAACAAAGTTATTCTCTTTCTGTTTCTATTTATCTTTCATTTTTATTTTGCTCATCTCCTAATTCCCATTTATAAATTATTTTATTTATTAAACATAATTTTTCATATTTATTTATTTTCTAAGAAAAAAACATAAAATAAGTTAATGTTTTTAATGCTGTTGTTGATTTCGTTCAAAGAAAAAAAATACATATATCTAAAAAGGGACTTGATTTACATTTTCTCTCCGTTCTTCGTTCTTCATTTTTTTTTCATTTAAATTTACTTGAAATGGTTTAAGTATAAAAAGGGAACTTCAGATGATACTATCTTGGTTCTTGGATACGGATCCACGCAATGGAAATAAAACAAACAATACGTCATCATGCATCACGGAATTGTTCAGAGATTCACGGTGGTGGCGGCAAACCATCAGGCTTCTTTGTACTCTGCTCATGTTTTGTATATTTTAATCTTTTCGCTTCGTTTCTTTACTTTTTTTTTTGGTTACTTTGATGATTTTGCTCCTGTAACCTGTAAGTTTTCATATAATTTCCCTGTTTCCTTTTTATTTTCTCGGTGAAGCCAGAAGTGTTTAGGAATAAAATTCCTTTTTTTCTGCACATCCGTTTTCATTCGTTTGCTTTGGTTTGGTTCTTGTTTCTTCTCTTTTTACATTTTTTTTTCCAGATAAGTTGGAAAAACCTCGATGGCGAGAACGAACGCACATCCCACATAAAGTTAAGCCAACAAGAAAAAAAAAGGACTTAAAAAGTAATTTTTTGTACATTTTTCTGGCTTTTTTTCTTTTTGTTGTTGTCTTGAAAAAGTGTGCGTTTGTTGCGTGAAAATGAGAAACAGGAATTCAAGTGTAAAATTAAGATTGTGAATTTTGTTTTGCAGTTGAAAATTTATGTAATGTACGTTTTGCTAGAAATTCTATTTTAAGCTTGAAAATATGTTCTCTTATTTATTTTTCAAATTGAAATCTTGAGTTAAGTTGCTCACACTTAGAAGTTTCAGTATTTTAATCGCTTTTTTGTGCTAAAAATGAATTTTAATGACTTCCGACAAAAAGAACTTCTTTGTAAAAAAAAGAGTAAATTTGACTAAAATTGTTAAATGTCTATAAACCCGTAGTTTGATAATTCTTTCGAAGAAGGGTCAAATTCTCGTTATTAATACCTTAGAATATTGATAAATCTTAAAAGAGAAAGATCGTGAAAAAGCATTATGCGACTATATTGATGGTCTGATAAATAAAATAAAATAAATTGGTAGGCTCAACAGTCCGTTGAGAACTAGGGCCTAGTGACTTACAACTCTCAACCATTCCTGTGTGCGAGTACTATTGTCAGGGATGGAGGGGAGCAACAGTTTTAAGTCGAATCCGAACGGCTAATTTGAGAAAGCACTTTTCATGACAAGAATTACTCTTAGAAGAATTGTCAATTCCTCGCAAGAGGCAGTACTCATGCAAAAAAACTTTAGGTGGCATAGGCAGGGATTGAACCCAAAACCTCTTGCATGCCACAGGTACTTTAAAAGTCTGATAAAGGGTTTCCTAATAAGAGGTTCTATTTAAAACAGTCCGTAGAAATTTGACAAATAAAAGCCACCGATACAAAAATCAACATTAAAAGATGAACATTTTGGAATCACAGATCGTGCTAAAGCACTATTGATTCGTGAATCACCTTTTCGGCCGGTTATATTTAAACTTAGTAAATGATTCGATGAATTGAAACTTGAGGTGTTTAAGAAAATATTGGAGCTTTAATCCATCATGGTTTTAAAACAGGGTTATCGATTCCGTAAAATAAGAAATTCCCCAAACGATGTTACACCATATTTTGCAAAAAGACTTACATAGGTCTGAGGGTTTTTTAAATTAACTAAGCACAAGAACACAAGCCATTAGATAACCACCAACGATAATGTGGTAATTTAAATGCACCAAACTCATCCGCTTTCGACGAAAATAATGTTCCGAGCTATTACTGACTTTATTGGAATTTATTTCCAACAAGACTATGCTACGTGCCACAAAAGCAATAAAACAAACAAAATTTTGTCAAGAAATGGTATATCACAATTGGAAACCAAGGTCTTGTGATTAAACACCTTAAAGCCTTTTTCTTGTAGCTATATGAAAAACTGCGTTTAAATAAAGACCTAAAGGGCGAAATTCATGGAGAAAATGGAAAATATGCGAATTTGTCATGGAAAATTTCAAGAAAAGGACATATGGTGCTACAAACGTAGCCGTGGTGGACATATGAGTATTATCCTTTTTTGTTGTCGATAACATACTTTTTTTTCTACAATAAATTTCATCCATTGATTTCTAATGGAAACTAGTATCTTTTTTTTAAATTTCAAAATGAAACATCTTATTGGAAAACCCTATTTTAGCCTATATTGAGCAAAACTGTGTAAAGTTTTTAGAAGGTGCTGATACTTAAAGGATTTTTCTTGACACAAATGATCTTCCTCTACAACTAGGTAGGCACATTGGTTGGTGGCGGCACATGGCGTCTATATAACAGAAAGTCTGGAATATATGTATATAACTCATCGTACATCGATTTTTATTCCTTAAAAAAACGCTCAACAAAATGAAAATTTCAATGTCACTGACATTGAAAATAACAAAGCAAAAAAACTGTAATATTTTTATTTTCCAATTTTTCATTTCAATGAATATTTCTGTTTCTCCAAGCGAAAAAAAAAATGTAATTCCACATAAAGTCTGTTTCAAACAGCTGCAAAAACGGTTATACCCAACCATGAGTACTTCAAAACGAAAAAAAAATAATAAAATACAAATCTTTTTCCTGCCATCTAAATCCCATAAAACGTATTTTTAAACTCACACCTTTCTTTCAAAATTTTTGTATATCATCTAAAAACACACACGTCTGAAAAACACACACACACGTATATAAACATTATTCCTAAATCCATTTCATACATCAAGCTTCTCAACATTGAGCCGATTCCGCATCAAAACTGCGAGTAAGTTTTAAAGGTCTGAGAAAGGTAGTGGAATTGGTAAAGGACTGGTGTGGTGTGGTGTGGTGTGGTGATGTTATACAAAATCTGTCTTTTTATTTAATGTCCACTTATCTCCGCTGTGTTGCTTGTTGTGATGCTGCTGTGCTGCCAGCCAACACTGTAACACCACCACCCCCCTCCAACCCTCTTATACCCACAACCACTACAGCCTCTTAGACTAACAATAAGCACTCTCATATCCTTGTGTCGCAGATATACCTATATTTATGTTTATACAGATATTCAAAAAAAAAAAATAGTCCTTATGTCAGTCATGTCCCTTTAACCATCTCATTTTTGTGTACGTTGCTCTCACTGTACACATCACATATAGTATATTACTTTTACACAAACGAAAGAATAAAATAAAAACCGAGATTTTGATATTTTTTTATTCCTCTGTTAAGCCGGAACAATGTACTTGAAAAAGTGTAAAAGAGAGAGAGAGAGACACAGAGGAAAAAGTAAAAAGGACTAAAAGAAAAGAATCATCTTTATCCTTGTTGAAACCTTCATATCTCGGAAAAAGATGACATGAAGACATTTAATGCGTCTCTTGGTTGTTCATTGCATATACCAAACCTAAACCAACCCACCTCTATATCTACCGCCTACACCTTACTTAGTCCTACATACATACATACATATACTCGCTCGTACATAGTGCATGTAAGAAGGATATCGTGAAAATAAAATTCATATACATATGTATGTGCGAATAGTTAGCAAAAATACGGATAAAAGTGTATACCAAAGGTGAAAGTCCTTTTTCTTTCTTATTTGTTGTCTATGTGGTGTGTCGTCTCAATGATAGTGCAATATTTTCGATTACTCTTCTTCCTTTTGGTTATTTTTGAGTTTTTTTTTTTTTTCATTTTCTTTGGTGGAAAATAAGGATATTTTTTTTTTTATGACATGCTTTTTCGTGTTATTCTATTTTGCTCCTTTCCTATTATATCCATTCTCAATTCTAGGATCTTTTGTGTGGGTACAATTTTTAGATGATTTATCCTTCGGGCACACGCTATGTTTGTTTCTTATTATACTGTTTCATCATACTGGAAATAGACTATATTTTAAAGGAGAATTTCTGCAGCTCATAATAGGTTTAGACTTGAGTCTGGTTTTGTATACTAAAAACAACACGAAGAATCACTGAAGGATATGATACAATTTGTGGAAATAGTGATACTTTGAAGTATTAATAGTCTTCTAGGAATACAATTTTGCACTTATATTGGAAAACGGATTATTTTTAGCTGAAATCCAATAAATTCTTGCAATTTTTCCGAAAAATAAAAATCAGAAGACAGAGAGCTGAGGACTTTCCAGAAGCGAAAACAACTGCATTTTCACGAATAAAGCAATGGAATTTAAAATTTGTAGAGAAATAAGATGTTTCTTGTAATTTTTGATTGTTCAACCTGTACCTAGAATAATTTGAATTTATGAGAAATTTGAAATTTGGGAAACCAAATTTCATTTTATCAAAAAATCTGCATAAATGCATTGTTTCACTTGAAAGAGCAATGTAATACAGTTTTCGATTTCAGTAGAATCGTAAAGAACAAAAAACAAAACATTCATACTTCATTCGGAAAATTTGAAAATTTTGGAAGTCATGAAAAAACTTGGTTACACGTGCGGGAACTCCCACAAGAAAATGTTGTTTCCAACTAAAATATAATCTAGCAGTCTTTAATTGCATCGATAAGCAAGTTTTTGTCTTTTAATAAATATTTTCAACTCTAAAAACCTGAGATTTGAACAGGTGTAGCATTAACAATTATTTGCATTGAAATTCATAGATATTTTTCTAATTTAACCAGCAGCAGAAATTAACTTTAAAACGTATACAAAGTCATGAACAAATAAGATTCAAAGTTTCTCAAAACTTCATATGAACTTAAAATGATAACTAAATGAACAACTAAAAAGCTTCAAGCTGTGTTTAGAAGATAATGGTTTATTCTATGGGGTTTTATATCTTGTTCATTGTAAACTTAACTTAATCTTAAATATTTTTTAAGAGACATTTTTCAAAAAATTGATATGATGGCAAATTTTTGGGCGAGTTTAAAGTTCAGGATAAATCAACTGTTTAGTAAAGTATAGTTGGTCATTGGTCACATCCACACCTTACAGATCGTCATCGAACAGTGTCTCGAATATCGATCACCACTTTATGTGCTGCTGCTCAAAAGGCTTTGAGGAGGAAGGGTATTCCAGATAAGCTCATCTCTAGTGTCGGAGGAGCTTGAAGTCCAAAGTGGTGTCAGACAGGGTTGTATACTGTCACCAATTCTTTTTTTATTGGTGGTCAGTAATGTGCTGCGGGCGGCTTTGGCAGGAAACGGAGGAAAAAATTGACTATAAAAAAATACCTAAAACATCTCGATTATGCAGACGATCTATACTTGATATCACACAGGATAATGGATCTCCATCTAATGGCAACAAAGGTGGAGAGAAAAGCAGAAAACGTGGGACCGAAAAGAAACACGGGAAAAACTAAGATGCTCAGCCTCTGAACCTCCCACTCATCCTCTCTGGTAAACATTTCTCAGCAACCAGTAGAAAAGGTTGAAAGATTTCAATATCTTGGAAGTATGGTCTCTACCGAAGGCGGAACCAAACTACATATCGCTTGCCGTATAGGAATGTTGTCTAATGTTTGGAGGAACAACTCTCTCAGCTTGAAGACATAGCTACGACTGTTCTGCTCATACACCGAATCAGTATTGTCATACGCTTGCAGCAGCAGCTGGAAAATAACAGCAACGATTATCAGGAAATTTCAGAACTTCATTACTAAATGTCTGGCTCAATCATATATCCAATGAAGAATGGGTCAGGAATCCATTGGCACATATATACGAAGGCGGAAGTGGCAGTGGATTCGACACACGCTTCGAACAGGTAATGACTGCATTGAAAGGCAGGCAATGCAGTGTAAACCACTCACTCAAGAAGCCAGAAAAGTCGTTAGACCGAGAAACAAGTGGAGAAGAACTATCGAGGAGGAATCTTCGAGATTGGCGAAGAGCTGAAGGGAGCTCAAACACCTCGTCGGAAACCACACAAGATGGTACGTAGTAGTAGTTGAGGCCCTATGTCCACTAGAGAACACCCACATCTTTTATAGGTCAGAGGACCTAAGTTAGTAAGTAAGTGAAAAGAAGTCTTAAACAGCTTTGTTAAGGAATCTAAAGATTGACCAAACTAGATTAAGACGAAGTTTGCTAGAAGATTTGTATTGGGGGTTAAGTGGGTAATTAAGAAATAATACTTTTCTGAAATTCAGTATCCAAACATCAAAAATTAACTATTGTGCAAGTGATCTGTCAACTATGCCTCACTAAATTTCGATCTACTCCGCACATAATTCAAAATTAAGAGGTCCGGGATTAATACCAGTTTTTGATTCTTAAATGAACAATTATAATTCGATTCTTTAGAAACTTTAGCAACACTCAGGCCCATTTGTTGATAATGTTCTTAAATGTGTGTCGCAACTAAGTACGTCTTAGATTTTAAGTGCAACATAATTTATTTTTGGTGGTCAGAAAATATTTAAGATACACTTAACTAAGTTCAACACAGATTGAAACGCATCCAACTTCGTTTCATTACAAAATGCCAAACAGACGTCAATGTATACAACATTCATGAAATTTCAAAACGGGAAATTGAATGTGATGTTTTGATTTGTGGAAAGAATGCAAAAAAGGTTTTCAAATATTAATTAACGATATGGCTGACAACAAAAGAGAAAGTAACTTTAGAATGTGCACACTGGTTGCTTCAACGTTGTCTAGCTCTAAAATTACGAATCAATTTATGCAGCTATCTGAAAGGTTCAATACGAAACCCAAAAAGATGAAGCTTCTCAAAAAAATAAATTTAAACTATTGATTTCTGTTGCAAGAATATTGTATCAAACCTGTTATATGGCCGTTCTAGCTTGTTATCGATTTATCATGTTTCAGGTTAGGCAAAACCTTTTTAAAAAAAAGGCCAGTTGATAGAAGCCAAAAAAAATTATCATTCCTATCGTAAATTTGACGAGAAGCTTTAATTTCAATCAATTCGAGAACCTCAACATCTATCAACTCCAAATTCATATTTTTAAGTTTTACTTTAATGTCAATCAAAAATAAGTTTTGTGATAAAAATTTATTGAAATGTCATCAACGGACATAACCTTATAAATATCATAAGTGCAAGTTAAGGACTTTATGATCTACTATTTCACATACATACTTCCACATACAATAAGTTCTACTTAGTACCATTTATGACGAACTTTAAGTTCCGTGCAAACCATTAAGTTATAGTTATGACTAGTATCAGCAAATCAGACCCTTAGAGAGTTACGGTTTGTTAAACTTCAAACTTGATTGTTTCTAGTTTACATTGCTTACAAACATTCAATAAATCTGAGGTCAAAAGACATTCTAAACAAGTTCTATATGCGGGTCAAAAATTAAGGTTAAAAGCACTTGAAAATCTACGGATATAGAAGACTTGATACAGCAGACTTCAGAAACTTACAAAAAAATTGATGCAAAAATGTTCTTCTTACATGAAACGAAAGCAAAGAATTGTTTTTTTTTTTTCTACTAAAGTTCGAAATTAAGTGAACATTGTTTAGTCTTTTAGTAGACTCGAAATTTATTGCTAATTTTGGATTAAGAAACTGAAATTTGAGAAACTTAATTTAACGATTCTTCAAATAACCAATTTGAAAAGCTGAGTATTTTTAAACCTTTCAGATAAAGAATGTCTGAATAGAAGATACCGAAGAAGTGAAGAAAAACTAGTCCAGTTGGTGAAATTCACCTTTTTCCATTGTTATAATATTTTTTCGTTCCTCTTTCTGTTATTCTTGTTATTTTGTTGTTGCTTTCTTTTTCTTAGTTGAGTAATATTCCATTTCCGATTTCCGTATTGTGTATACTTTATAAAAAGTCTATTAATAAGAAATTCATCCTTTTTCTCTGGAAAGTGTCTTCTATTTTTTTTGTTATCTATTTTATAAATTACATCCTTGGTCCAGTTATTTCTTAGGATCTTATATACATATATACTAATATGATATACGTAAGTATTAAAATATATATATACATATATACATATAGAACTTATTGTAGGAGTTATACTTATGTAGTCCTTTATATTTGTTGGAAATTGTTAAAAGTAAAGAATGAAAATGTTTGGTTAAGTTCTTGAAAGGATTGTGTTAATCCATGAAGTGGTTTTCTTTAGTTCTTAGTACAAATAAACAAATTCCAAACTATATATACATACATAGAAATTTGTTGTTATTTTACTTAAGCTTAATAGGAATTAGGTAGGTCGTAGGTGTATGTATGTTCATTGAGGGGACTTCTATAGTTCTTCTGAAGTTTATAGATAATGTTGAATATATTGGTCTCAATTGAGTTAGAGGTAGGATTCTAAGTTAAATGGATTTTATTTTTGTCTTAAGCAAAAATCTATAGGATCAAATAATTTTGTTGATATTTTCGTCCTTTTCATCATCAGGATGTGAATTGAATACTAATGTGAATTGAGTGTGGTTATACTGAGGGAAGGAGGACAATGTCTTAAAGTTCATGAACATTTCGGGTCTCTCTCAAAAACAAAATAGGCAGGCAGGTACAGTCATAGAAAGAGCAAAAGAAAATAAACTTTTCAAAGATAGAGATTCAGAAAGAATAGGTTTGGGTAAGGTAGATTGGCAGAAAAAAACATGCAATGCTGTTGAATTTTGGCCAAAATAAGATATGAAGTAGTATATACATATGTATATTGTATCTATAGAAAATAAAAATGTGACAATACTGACATTTGTGGTTTGGCACAAGTTCAAATTTTGAGTGTCGCATCGATTCTGCCATAGCTTGTTCCTTCAATTTAATACATTCACGTATACCTATAGAAAGCCATCTATACAATATTATCGTTATATCAAAAGGACAACAACTAACGGAACAGGCTGGTGTTCAACAAACACAAAAAAAATACAACAACGCCAATTTATGAACTCCTGATGGATTTTAATCAATATAGCTATGTATTTGTATGATGTATATATTTTTTATTATTTGCTTTGATCAGCATCAGTGGTGGTAGGTATTTTGCCGGTGTCTGGTTTATTGAACTTATAAATTCGAAATATTGGATGCTGATGTCTGCAAAACAGACAGACAAATACAATTTTGTGTATAGTGACAGTGAGTGCCAATTAAGGATTTTGCAGTGATAACCTGTGTGACATTTTATATTTATGTGTCGAAAATTTTCATTTGAAGTGACATTTAAAAAAAAATGACTTTAAAAATCAGTACTATTTTTTGTTATTTTATTTTTGTTATTCACATATTTTTATTGAAAAATTCAATTTCGAAAACCTTAAAAATTATGTTCAATGTTAAATTTGTAAAATTTGTAGTCCTTAAATTTTATTGATACTGTCAAAAAATCTAATAATGACTTAAAGAAAAATGATGTTACTTATTTAAGAAGCTTTTTTTGTATTTTTTCCTGCAAATGTTTTGATGCGATCTAAGGTTATGAGACATGACTTCATAGAACTTTTTAATGTTGGGTCTAGAAATATAAAAAACAATATTTTACGACACTCTTTTAGTGTTAGAATTAATTTTTAATTTTTACCCCAAACACGAAGTTGATTTAATTGTATTGAAATGTTGAGTTCAAATTATTCTAAGTATAAATTTAGATGCACATATTGGACCATCAACGTTTTCTTTTTAAATAATAGGTTTTTTGGATATTGTTACAGCTGAAATCTTGGATTGAATGGAGTTATTTTTTGAAGAATGTTGACAAATTTTAGAAAGTTTATTTTAAATTGAGAGCTCAAAGCAGTGGATTTTTCGGGAAGGAGTTTTGATCGAGATGACGTACGCAAGTTTCTAACAAGAACTCCTAAGACTGTTGCTGGTCAATTCATAACCTTCAACTCGTCATCGGTCTCAACAGCTTAACATTCCACCCACTAACCTTAGAAGAATTCTGCAAAGTCCAATTGAATCAGCAATTAAATGTACAGGATCATCCAATTCGTTATTATTTTGTAGTGTGGGCCTTTGAGAAGCTTGAACAGAACAATGGTTTTGAATAAAAAATCCTCTTTTTTTAAAGAGGTGATTTTTGATTTTAGCGGCTACATTTACAAACAAAATTGCAGCATTTTCGAAAACTCGTGTAAAGAAGTCAAGAAGTTAATGCACCCACAGAAAGTGAAGTGATAGCATCATTAGATGATTTTTCTTCAAAAATGAAGGTTGAAACAAGGATTCGGTCAATGGTGTGTTACAGAGCTATGTTACCCGAATTTTTGACTGGGGAAAAATGGAGCAAACATTTACAAACAAAATTTCAGCATTTTTAAAAACTCGTAAGGAAGTCAAGAAATCAATTCATCATTAGATGATTTTTCTTCAAAAATGAAGCTTGAAACAAGGATTCGGTCAACAGTGTGTTACAGAGCCATGTTACCCGAATTTTTGACTGGGGAAAAATGGAGCAAACATTTACACTCAAAATTACAGCATTTTTGAAAACTCGTGTAAAGAAGTCAAGAAGTCAATGCACCTACAAGAAGTGAAGTGATAGCATCATTAGTTTATTTTTCTCCAAAAATAAAACTCGACAGAAGGATTCGGTAAATGTTGTGTTACAGACCCATGTTACCTGAATTTTTTACTGGTGCAAAATCGAGGACAATGATTAATCTTTTGGGTATAAAATTCTTTAATCATGTTTTCAGCATTGTTTTCTACGACAAAAAGCCGCAATGCAACTATGATTAAAACCTTTTGGGCTTTTTCTTTTGAGCTGAACTGTAAACGATTTTACGCCAACTATCCGGACAAGATTCAAGCACTTAATTCCAATGCCATCTAAGCAAGTCGTGATATACAGCCCTCAACTTCCTGCAATGTCTTTGAAATTTTGAGTGTCAAACTGCAGTATCACAAAATGCTCCAACTAATATTCATTTTAATGCATTTTTAAAAAGCATTTATTATATTTGACCCACCCTTTATCGATTAGTTTTTTCAAAATGTCGGATGATGCACATACGCTTTGTATATTTTGGAAACTTAGAAATGAAAACCCAATCAATATTATAGGTAATCATAAAAAACTTGGGTTTCAAGACTTTCGAGAGATTCTCTGACGTCTTGCCAGCTAAGTTTTCTTAATTTTTTTACAAAATCATACTCTTAAATTCTTATTATAGATTGTTGATACCTAAAGATCTAGCAGGGGATACATTACTTTGAAAATATCAGCTTTGTTGACATAGGTTCTCTCATAAAAGAGTTCGGAAATAATGATTACTTTTCGTAATTTTAATTTCAATTACAAGTAATTAGTAATTGCTCTTTTTTCCATTACAATTAAGTGTTTAAAAAAAAACTTTGCAGTAACTTTTTATTGTAATTATTTGAAAACAATAAGTTTATGAATTTAAACAATGCTTTTTTTTATTAAATGTAATTGAAAATCGTAACGTTTATTTTAATTGTTGGATTGTTGGACTTTTGCTTTATTTATTTATTCGAAGCAAAACATAGAAAAGAACTTAGAATTTCAGGAAATTATTTTCTTATATCACGTAAAATGTAATTTATTAAAATAATATTTAGTAACATTTCTGTAGTGATCATGTAGAATTATTGCTGCTTCTTTGATGATTACTTTGTGTAATTAAATAATCAATAATTGACTTTTTTTAACTACATCTAATTAGTAGTTGAAATGCTTCATTGATATTTAAAAGTTATTGCAAAATTGAATGAAGATTTCAATTACAAGTAATTGTAATTGAATTTTTTCGTAATCATTTCACTATTTTTTCCTTATGCTAACTATCTTTGTAGATATTATTTATAATTTACATAAAACAATTTGCAAAACCTCATCAATTTCACCAATTTAGAAGCTACAACACAAATACATTATTTCGGTTAAAATTGATTTCACTAATTTTCTATTACATGCTTAACAGTCCTTGTGGCTAAACCTATAAACATAAGGTTACATCCGTATTCTATGCCAAAAGTTTCTCAACTCCTTTTCATTCAAATAATTTTAGTTTAAATACAAAATAAATAATTAAAATCATTTCGAATGTCTTAAGTATATATAATATTCATTTCCATAGGTACTAAGTTTTATCAGTTCTTGTTTTCAATTATTCCTTTCAAATCGAACCATTGACACACAATCTCGAATAGGGTATAATGAACAAAAATAAGATCTTCTATGTACTGTCTACATAAAAGTACTTGTTATAGGAAAGTATACGAGTATATAGGTATATTCCTTGAATCATAAAAGCTTAAATCCGATTTGAATTCAAACCAAACGAAATCGATACATTCAATGAGCATTATTCAAAAACTTTTCCAGTATAGCTAATATCGTACTAAATTTGTATTTTATGTACAGACTTCTATTTACCTTTAAAGAATTAGGAATAAGATACGAGTACTATACGTTGATATATAAATAAACATTTAATCACCTCAATAAATGAGTTCAGGTCAGTGTTTTAACCAAGTCTTGATCTATAGTGATTGTGTAAGGCCCCGGCTGTTGTCTGGTTAGTGCGTTGTACAACCATAAACATAAAATAACTAACAAACAAGACCTATACGAGCTATTACTATCTTTGGAAAGGAAACAGGTCACATGATATAAAGGTGTTCATTCTCTTACACCTTACCCCTAAAATTATGTATAAAGCTACTTTTCCGACATGAATTTAAAAGTAAACATGATGAACAAGAACAAGATACTTTACCTATTCGAAGTTACATCAAAATGTCTATCATCTAATACATGTACACATTCGAGTCGAGTTGAGTCGAACTCGTATATCTCTTCTATACCCAAAACCAACCATCAAACCTCTTGGTTTTGGCTCCTTTATCCCCATCCCCATCCCACATCCCACATCCCAAACAAGATGTACGATTACACATTTTGAATGTGAGATACATTTGTATCGCTCTCTTGAGGAAGGTACTCGTATCTATATCCTCTGCCATGTTTAGTTGTTAAGTATATTTTGTATCATCCGTAAATTCTGTAAATTACTTGTTTGAATCAGTTTCGATTTTCCATATACCATACTCCTATACACCTCCTACCTACTCTAAGTTTCTGTCTCTGTGACTATAGAAAAAGATGGTAAGCTTTATAGTATAGTATTTGGTATGGAAAGAGGATGATGAGCTTTTATACATGTACAAGACTATAGTAGCAGAAGGTTGAAGCCCCACTTGTTAGATATAAAATCATCAATCTACCATTTACGATGGCGATGGCAATGATGGTTGTTGGCTGGGGTTAGATTTGGAATAACGAATGTACCTACGATGCAATCATTTCTAGAATTAATTCAAAATGAGACATTGTATGTTTTCGTGTAGATTATATAAGAATCAGTATTCAGGCAGTTTGGAAGCAGTGAAGGTATACAAGGAACATCAGAGTTTAGAGCAGTGAAGGTAATTGAATTTTCCATTTTAAACTATCCCCAAAAGCACATACCACATAACCTTTTTATCTATTGAAAAACCATTATCGTAACAGAAACGCGAATTCAAGTTTTTTTTAGTTTTGAAATTCTTTGAAAATTTCATAGAATTAAAGTAGATTGGATATTTTTAAACGTCCCTATAGGGTTTTCTATAGAAACATTGGAATTACATATTAAACGTGTGTTTGAAGGAACAAAAATTTTCCTTAAAATAAGGGTGGGTCAAATTCAACGAAACTGCTAAAAAATTATGAACGCCTGAGGCAACAAAAAAAATTTTATCAGGTATCAGGTATGAGAGAAATTTAGTTAAACTAACTTTAATTTAAACCCTAAAGCATTTATGAAAGTCGGATTTTAACAGTGAATGTAAGTAAGCCATTTTGTTTTACTAGTTTTTTAATATATTTTTTTAGATAATAAAAAGAGCCACCAGGATTTCAAATTATAAGGCAGAGTTGATAGGAAACATTGTATTTTCGTCCAATATTTGGTTAAAAGAGATTAAATAGACTTTAGTTATTTTAGATATCAAAATTATATTTAACAAAACTCAAATCGGCTAAGTAAGGATTTTTTGAAATTCGATTGATCCAAATTAATTTTGTGTATAAGTAAAAATACTTTAAGTATTTGAAGAAGCTATATTAAAACTCTATATTTTATACGTTTTATCAGAAATATATATTCAAATATTTTGTGTAGGAATGCACATTCACAGTTTTTGAAAGCAGTCAAATTTCTAGCAATACATCTTTTTCAAGGAATTCTGGAAAAAGTTTTGAAAAACTACTTTTGAAACTTTTTACACATATCCAGTTTCATATTGTTGCTAAATTTCACAGAGATTACCTTGAAAAAAACATATTGATGTCGAAACGGATTTTCGGAAACTACGCTCGAGGAAAATACGGAATTTTTGTAGAAATCGTGCCAGACAGGAATGGCAAGAAAGAGAAATAGTTTAATGGAAATGAGACCAAAAAACCTTATAAAATATTCTTGCATAATGTTTGAATATACAGCTTTAAAAAATGAGTGAACACAGATTTTACACCAGAAACGTCACACGGAATTACTTGCGTCTATATTTTAAAATCTGAAGAAAAGAGTATTAAGATATGGGCTAAGATTTGAATTGTTAACATTTACAAAAACAAAATGTCTGTACAAACGAAGATTAAGGAATATATATCGTCGGTGAAACCAGAAAAGTGTGTAACTCCAAATTTTCTGAAAATGAGATTTGAATGACATCTGTTAGTCAAACCTAATATCTACCGTTACTTAAACTGGGAATCCACTTAAAGTTCATACTTTTTATTCTATTGGCAAATTTGAAAATGGTGTAACTCCATGCTCACTTCATTTTTTGAGAAAACGGTGTATCTCCCCATTATGCGGTAGTAAAAGTGTGAGTGACATCAGGCAAATCGTGCGTATAACTTCAAACCTATAACGTTTTAATGCTCTCCTGTAAAATTTGCTAATATGGAGTTACACACTTTTCTGGTTTCACCGACGATATGTATATGATAAAAACAAATCAATTATAAATTGCGTGAACGCCTGCGTGCACCAAAAATATTATTGTTGCTATACGAGAGACATATAGACTATTGAGAAAAATTTAGGATAGGGGGGATAAGGCGTAAAAACAAAAAATTATAGAACTTAAGTAATCTGTAGAAACAAAAGAAAACCATTTTAGAAAATTGTTACATTTTCGAGAATTCGTTACTAAAAACCACAAAACATGTATTGAAAATGTAAATTTCGGTCAAAAAAAAAGTTTACGATTAAGAAGACAAAAGGCGCTCTTTTTGATTAAGTCTCTTCAGGTTTTCGAGCTAGAGCCTAAATTATTAAAGCAACTTTTTGCTGTCACATATTTTTGTGACTTTTTGGATCAAAAATCGAACATTCGAATTTTCTCAAAAACGAAAAATTTAATAATCAATGAAATGTTCAATGAAAAAAATGTCAGTAAAAAAACACACTGAACAATTTTGTGTTCTTAAAAATCAACTAATTTCTACGAGTATATTCAAAAATACACATTAAACTGATAGAAATTGGTGATTTTAAACAACAGAACTACGGAGATGAAGTTGCACTCTAATAATGAAAGTGACTTAATCTAAAACTACCTTTGACACTATATTAATTCGGCCTTTTTCACATAAGTGAACAGTGCGATCAATTAAAGTGACCGATATCCTTTTTTACTCATATTTATATACTCTTTTCACCACAAGGCTTTAGAAATATCATTTTAGGGTACATTTATTACGGAATCAGAAGTTAAGAGTATTATGCGGAGTATCGAACGATTTCGCAGCTTTTAGAATTTTTTTAAGGATATAATAACAGTTAGATATCGTTGTTTTTGAATTCAAAAGTTTTCTAAAATCTTAATGCAAAAAAATATGATTTATATAAAGAAAGGGACTTTTTTAGTTCGAAAAATATAATTCTTACAAAATTTTTTGAAAGCTAGGTTAATTTTCGCTCCGTTCATTTCATCAAATCATTTTGCCGTAATATACCATGATTTAATAGAATTTCCATTAGATATATTGATAGATTCGATTTATTATTCCATTTAAGTTTACAATTTACATAATAGTTTATACAAAAATCGTTTAAGCATGGCTTTGTCGTCTACCCGATTGACATTGATACGAAAATAGTAAAATAATACAAATGTACATAGTTTGCTTTAAGCAAATGAAACAATTTGTTGAATACAATATTTTTTTTTCTAAGTTAAAAAGTCTCATTTAAAATTTGATTGCGATAAGACATTACGTTTTGGTAGTATCTGTAGAGGTTATTAATATTACATTGGCCGTTTAGTAGCGCCATTACTTCATCGACTGATTTGAAACTGCTGTTCAAAAAAATTCTTTCAGTTTCGCATAAAACAGGGCATTTTCCAATGAAATGGACGACATCCTCCCATTCTCTAAGGTTACATATAAGCTGCAGTAAATAGGCAGATCCTCTTGATGTGTTATTAAGTGTATGTTTATAAGCTCCCTTCTCATTTTGAAAATCGATGCAATTAGTGCCTGACTGTTGTCATTGTGAAAATTATTTTGTTCACATAAATTGTGGTTCAGTCGGCTATGGATTGACCTATGGGCCAAAGACGTAGCCTCGTTCAAGCAGTCGGTAATATGCTGTTCGTCAACCTTCGAAATAAGCTCAAAGAGTTTATCCTTGGACAATCTTCCATTTTCACCCAGCAGTCTGAAATCGGATCCTCACTCCGCAGTAGCTCCCAAGTTCTTTAAGCTCCTTGTACGATGCACTTATTTTAGCAATTGTATCCAATGCTAATATTTTGGGTAGTCTTGCATCTGGCATTTCAAGTACTTTTGTGATGTAGTCTAGACGACACTTTAGAGTTCATATGTAAAGGGGTGACAATCCTGTTTCAATCATAAGCATGTAGTTAGGAGTGGTTTTAGGCAGTGGAAAGCATTTTTTGATAAAATATCTTTTAAGTTGTTCGACAGCTTCATAAAGCATTACAGATTCAGCCACTGCAACAAATACCTTGTATTTAACACTATGCGAAATTGTTTTGTTCGAAAAGCATTTCCTCCACGTTGCACTAATTGCACTTTTAGCTACAACTAGTTTTTCTTTGAGGTAGTGTACCATACTAAGGTTTTGAAAAAAAATTAAACACAAATACTGATAGGTTTTGACAACTTCGATTGGGTCCCTGTTGAAGTACTATTTTTCTCTCCTTGCAGATCTGCCAGCCCCTTTTTGGAAAATCAAACAAGAATATGCAAACAGTATCACATCATCGGCAAATAATAGTGCTTTGATATTTGTCCTTGCTAATTCTGTATCTCCAGGCAAAATATCAATTAACTCATTAATGAACAAGCCAAAAAGACTTGGACTTAAAGCGCTCCCTTGTTTGACTCCTATCTTTGACTCGAACTACTTTGATGTATCGGAACCATTCCAAACCGCTGATCGATTGCCATGATACATATTTTCAAGTACTCTCCCAAATTTTGCTGACACACCAACGTTAGACAGTTTGAAAGTATCGAAAGCTGCTTTGAAGTCAACAAAATAAACGTACAGCTTCTTTTTTTGTTCAAAGCAGTTGTTCACTATGGTTTGCAGAGCAAAAATGTTGTCGATAATTGAAAAACCGCTCCTAAATCCTGCTTGAAATTCACCAAGCAACTTGTTTCTTTGTATCCACTGTGTCAAGCGGTCATTTAGAAGTGATGTGAAAATCTTATAGAATGCGGTAAGAAAAGATATCCCTCGATAATTATTGCCTGGATCTGCTATGATACTCTTCTTATGAATCGGAAAGATGAGAGATTCTTTAAAGTTTTCTGGTAATTCACCAGTGTCTAGAATGTTGTTATACACAGAAGTTAATTCACCGGTTAACTTTTCCGTGCCGCATTTTATGAATTCTGTTGGTATTCCATCATATCCCATTACCTACATAAGTTTTCTCTTAAGCTAAATGGTTAGTTGGATTATGCTTATTGTGAAGATAATTAATTTGTCTGACTATGTTTAGTATTTTGTAAGAGATTTCATTAGTTCTTAAGTTGTTCATGTGAATTTAATTCTAAGCAACAAATTTTTCAGTTATCATTACATCATTCAGTAAAAAAAAAAACACTTAAGTTAATATGAAAGATAAAACAAAGTGTCATTTGATTTAAGTGAACCTACATACTACATACGAATTCTATATAAATTAACGTCCTTTGAAAACATTTATAAAAATAAAAATCAGCACTTAAAATGGCTCCAGCATCTATAAGTGTGCTATCTGCATACACCAAATGAATGTATACCTAGCTACAATCAAATTAGAATCAAAGGCAATTGAGTGTAACATAAATTTGTTTGCCTTTGCCTTCAAGAAGCTACCTACCTACCTACCTTTTCGTCTTCTTCATCAAAGACAATTTAGAATCAAGAAAAAAAGAAAAGAATATAAAAAAATACACCAGTACATGAAAGTATCTACGAGCATAATGAAGCATCATATTTCAAAGAGAGCATGCAATTTTCTTCAGATACATATCTCCATTAAAATAACCTTGAGTATAACATAAGGTATACCAGCTACAAATATATGTAGGTACATGTACTGTACATATGTAGTTACAAATAAATAGCACTCTATAATATTAGGCCTTTGACTTCCAAGAACACATCAACCGAAAGATATAAAAATATCTATAAGACTTAACATATTCAACTAACAAAAACTGAAGTGCTCTCATTTGGTCTTCATTAGAGTCGATAAAAATAAGAAAAACTCAAAAAGAAAAAACTATGTTTCCATTTCTTCAATTTAATGCTTCCGACAAAGAGAGCAATGTACCGAAAACGCAAATTTTCATGCTGATCTCAAGTGGCCAAACTTTACCATGCCATACATCCAATTTGAGATGTGTGCTATATGAGGAGTAGTATGTTTGTGGCATATGGTGACCATATCCCTATAGAGCGACCACCGACACAGCATCCTGCCTCGTATCATGCCTCTTCGTCAGAGCTAATATCTTTGTGTGTGATGGAAGTCAAGATGAACGAATTTCAATTTTGGCCCATGTTACATCATATGAATTTATAGGTATAGACATAGGTACTTTATACAGCTTGCTAGGACCCATTCGTTGCAAAAGATATATGCCACACACTCTTCATAGTATCGGCATGGTGGCGATGGTGATGGCGAATGGTGGTTAGATTGGAAGAGCACCAGGGGCAAAAGCAGAGGCAACCAACGTGAACGACTGGTAAAGCAGCTATCGTCAGTAGTCCTCCTCATCCTTGTCGTTCTTTGGTCGGCTAGGGAATGTGTGCTTATGCATATTAAGTTTCCCTATATGTATATTTTCAAGCTGAAGCTGATGTACCAACTACTACTTCGACTCCTTCTGGCTGTTAGTTATTTCGTTTCGCCTTTTATTGTTTCACATATGCAAACTAGGAAATGAATTATTAAAATGAGATTCAGACAGGATAGAGTGGCTGGGTTGCATATGTAGTTATAGAGCAACATCCCTCAACTTCGTCATAATCATCATCATCGTCATCATCATCATCATCCTAGCCCTAGTCCTAGTCGTCATCATCGTAGTGTCGTATCATATAGTCGGGAAAAGGGAGATAAGCAGAAAGAGCGAGACATGTAGAAGAGAGTTTAAGTGCATCATAAAGGACGAAGAAAGGATATTTACCCTCCCAGCGACCATTCTCATTATGATGAGGAGGACAAAATAAACGAGCGCACCAACATATACATTATTTTCCAAACAATCCTTGTACCTACTATAGAGCTGATGCTGATGCTGATGGTAGCCACGAAAACTAAAAAAGTGGTGCAGAGATGGAGATGGAGACAAAGACGAAGTGATACACAAGAATACACAGCATTTTGGGGTTAATTGACGCAAAAAGGCTCAAAGTTCGTCCTTATGTATAATGCACAAAGTGTGAATAATATCAAAGCAGCGCACAAAAAGAAACTGGTGGTGTGGAAATAAAATTCAGATGAACCAAATTGGATATCCTGGAAATTAGCCTGAGAAACAAGCCAAAGCTAAAGCTAAAGCTAATGCCAAAGTCATATAGCAAACCAAACAAACAACCAACCCACCAATATAGCGACACCTTTAGAATTAGGTTATACTTTCACGGTTCGTTAATTTTGGTGAAAGAAGTAGGTAACGAGAAGAGAAGAAGTGGACCCCAGGGGGTGATGTGATGTCGACACTAGTATATATATCTGCCTTGAAAGTATCAAAAGGTATGTCATTTGAGTGTATACCTTTCATTTTATCGTATCGGTAACGGGAATGGGAACGTGAATGGGAACAACATAGAAAATAGAGGTATGCAAAATTCAGGATCAATTTTCTGACAAATTATTAAGATTTTTGTGCGGGGACTGAGAATGAGATTTGGGACCGGGACCGGGATTGGGACACACCTCTCACCATTACTTCCCGGTGCTCTGCTTTACGTTAATTTAGGGAAAGTCTCTCTTCACTCTGCAGGGAATTTTTTCCTTTTTCACTTTCAGACTTTATGACAATGACAAGAATGAACACAGAAGTGAAGTGAAGTGAAGTTTTTGTTTCATGATGTTTTGTTTTAATGGCTCCGGCATGGAACATGCGCACTTGAAACCATTTACAAACCATTTGTACTATCTTACTCTTACTACTCGTATATCAGTGAGAGCTCTTGGGAATTTCGATGAAATACACCAACACATCGTTAGAAATGTACTAACACACACTCATACTTTCATTCTATAGAGAATTTATTATTATTGCGCTGTTTCCTGGTGTCCTTCGTTCGATACGAGAAGGTGTTTCATTTTCATTTAGTTTCTTCAACTAATTTCTTTTATTTCACCAATGATTTATTTTAATAGGAAGCATATGATGGTGAATTTCTTCAACAGAGAGAGAGAGAGAGGGAAAAAGAGATAAAAGGAAAAAAAACGGACAAAAAAGAAACAAAAAGGAATTAATGAATAAGAAAAAAAAATGTATTAGTGAGAATACATAAATCAATATGACATTTCAATATACACAGATACACCAAAGGTGTACAAAACTATATACAGTTATCTTTTTGCTGGTGAATGTTATAAGAATTTCTCACTCTCGATATAGGTATATACAGCTAAATGAATGGTTTTCATCTTAAATGGCGCCCAACAGAAGATTCCAGATACGTAGATATTTTATTAATTATTCAAATTTGGGGATATTAGAATGTCAAATTTGTTCTATTTATGGAATATATAATATTGAATTGTTTGTATTTAATCTTCAAATTGAATATTTAAATGACGGAGGGGGGGGGGCTGGTTCTGTTGTTTATTTACGACAATAGAGAGAATTATAACTAGGTCACACAAAATTAATGAACCAACAAGTAAAATTTTTGAAGTGCGATGTCAAGAAGTTTTATTTGATTAACAGAAAGAGTATCTAAGATGAAGTTGATTTTGACAAAATATTTGTGTCTTTTGGCAAAAATATTTCTTAGTGCTTTCACTTAAGAATAGAAATATATAGAAATTTTATCACACTGTCAATCAAGATTAAAAATTCAAAGGCAATTCTTAGAATTGCTGTTTTACGTTTAATTTTGCTAGAAGAGTTACAGACAAAGTTTGGATGTTGTTTTTTTTTTATTTTCTTTCCTCTTGAAATGATTATTTTTCATTTCTTGAAAATCATAAATATTCAATAATAGACAGTCCTTCAGATGTACCAATATTATATTTCCAGTGAATTGGCCTACGCTTAATTCTCAGTGTGAAGGGAATTTAGATTTTAAGAGTAACAGCGTTTTAAGTCGATATCTGCTAAAATATTGAATTGTTCTTTTTTTTTTAATGGAAGGTGTGGCTGAACTTTGACTTTTAATATTATCTTAGAAATGTTAACAAACAACTTTACTTAACTTTATGTAAAAGCAAACAAAAAAACAAGACAACATCGTAAGCTCTTTCAAACAATTATTGTTGTCTTTAATGGCTTTTTGGCATTTAGACAAAGTTTTGTTATATTTAATTCAATGAAATATGTAAGTACTTATTTCTTTTTTTTTGTTGTAGTCCTTAATTGTTTTTGCAACAAAACCAAAAGTTTTGATATGTTTTTTTGTACTATAGGAAAATAACAGAAGGCTTTCAAGGATTTGTAACCACATGGTTATTGATTGTTGAAGAAATTAAATTGTTTGATGGGTTTGGGAACAGTACTTAAAAGGTTTAGAGGAGGTACTTAGGTTTACGTTTTTGATATATTTTCAGTCAGAAATTTAATATTGGAAGAGAAATTCCAGAATAAATTGTGTTTGTTGTCTGAATTTAAAAATTATAAATTTAAAATTTCAATTTTAAAAATATCCTTTTTCAACGCAATTTTTGTACTGTATTATTTTTTTTCCTAAATATAATACTTTAATATTAATTCAAAGCTAATCTATCAAGCGATAAATAAAGGCTTACATCATAAAAGTGTTCAAAACTCATCAACAAAACTATGTCTGAACACGAAAAATTTTAAAAAAGTTTTTGAGCAAAGTAAGAATTTTGTAAAATAGAACTGCATTATATGTTCCTGTATTTTCTAATTCTGAAATATGTTTTCTGTTAAAAGCCTTGTCAGGTTTTAGAAATACATATTTACATGCATTCAATTTTTTTTAAATCTAGAAAAATGTAAATTTCGACAAAATATCTTATTTTCATTTGTTTGTAATGAAAAGTTTGATTCCAAAAAAGTATGCCAAATATTTCAAAAATTATAAGCATGGTATTAAATTATTCAAAATCTTAATGTATCTTTTTATTTAAACATTATTATTATTGATTAATAGAAAAATTTCAAATTCATCAAATTAAACCACGGAAAATTAAAAAATAAGTCAAAAACGTGGGTTTTACAGATTTGTACTTCGACCTGAAGATGTACATTAGTTATACTTAAACACAATAAAAATATGCATAATTTTCCTTTTTTGTAATTGTTTTGGATAATTAAATTTTTGATATCAGGCAAAAAACTTTTCAAATTTGAATGCCAAGTATGCGTATTTTTTTAATGATAAAGGGTGTCCCAAAATTTGTTCAACAATTGGATTAAATGACATTTCTGTATCATTTTAATTTTTGACAAGAAACATGAAGAGTTTGACGTTTTAATAAGACATTTTTAATTGAAGTAGTTAAAAGAATACAAATGTTTCAATTCAAAATTAAACAAATTTCCAGCCTTAAAAAAAAATCAAAGCTAATTTAAGTACAAAGTTACAAAGAAGTTAAAATTTAAGAAAATTAATGGCACTATTTGGTCGTATGAACTTGCTCCTACATCAAAAGACTGTTTACAAGTAACACCTACTTATAATTTAAAATTAAAAATTAATATATAAAATAATTTTGTTTAAAAATTTAAATGCTATTTAATTTGATTTATTACATTTTTTTTTTTAAATCGTTAGAGCGTTTTTTAAAAATATTTTTAGTATGCAGTTATTTAGAACAAATAAATAAACTTTTTTGTTCGATTTTTCTAAACAAATGATGGCTCATTTTCAAGATATGGAATTTGGAAATTAAATTTAAAAAAACAATAACATTTTTGACCATCAAAGCTTATGCAGAGAAAAATATTAAAATCGATTTATTATTTCTTGAAAAAACAAAATAACGGTTCTATGGGGGATACGCTTTGAAGCCAATACAAAAATATTTTTTTTATTGAAAGAAGCCAAATTAAGAAAACAAATTTGGAAAACATTTAATAAAAATCTATCGGTTCGTTTTTGAAAAAAATCTAATTTTCGATTTCTGACCAAAAAATTTAAATGGGGACTTTTTTTATTTTTAGTCTAAAAACTTTGAAAAAAAATCTTAATACGTATCAGCTTGAAAACTTAGTTGCCGAGTTTGGGCTGTGGGGCAAAGACAGACACACAGACAGACATTTTTGACGGACAGATAGACGGACGGAATCGGGGGACCCACTTTTTTGACCACTGTCATACCAAATGTCATATTTAATTAAAAATTTAAAATCGATTTTTTTACAAATGCAATACTTGCCATAAAGTTTCTATTTGTCGCAAGTAACATTAACAAAAACAATTGTATTGAAAAAAAAAATTAGAGTACCTTCAAAATGTGTTGTCGATCGAACTAAAAAACCATTGCAGCACTATTTTTAACATAGAACATCTATAGAAATGCTCTTTGAATTTACAACAAAATATTTTTGAAAAACGTATCTTACACACATTTTTAGTTTCCATACATTTTTTAAGATGGAAACATTTAAAAACTTAAATTTTTTAAGTAAATATTTTTCACTTTATTTTGAATGCAAAATATTTTTGACTGTTTTTCAAACTTTTTTTAATGCAAAAATTGTTTAACCTTGACTTGAAGTGCTTAACCCGCATAAATACACTCTATTTTTGGGAACCAAAGTTCTAGAGATTTGTTTATATAAACATAAGTCATCTCATAAGAACCTTTCAAATAACTACCCCTTCCGCTTAGCTGAGTTTAATTTTTTATACTTTTAAGGATCAAGATCAGCTGAAAAAAAAACAACTTTACCTTTAAAGCTTTCTTGTGTCTTACGCCAAAATGTTAAAATATAATGATCTTAATATATTTTTCATATCATTACCTACATATTTTTTGGTCATACGTTTTTTCTATATGAATATAGAGATAAGTGCCTATGTGCTCTTAACGGTTTTTTTTATAACTGCTTAAACCACATAAGTGCCCATCAAAACGAAGCTTTTTCTATAGTTTTTGGTTTGCATTAGAATATTCAAAAATGCCGTGAAATGACGCCATGTTAAGTAAGTCCAACTTCCTTATTGGCTTTTTTGAAAGCTACACAAAAGTAAACTAAAGCTAGTTTTCAGCATTTCTCACAAAAATTTGGCCTTATTTCACTTTGTTTAAGTGCAAATATGATCACTTTACATAAGTGAAATAAGGCCAATTTTTAAAAGTTGGTCTTATTTCACTTGGCCTAATTAAGAAGCAGCCTTATTTTTACTGTGCACCCTGCTGTGTACCCAACTATATAATTTGTCGTGAAATGTCGGCCAAATGAAATAAGACCAATTTTGAAAAATTGGTCTTATTGCATTTTAAAAAAAGTGAAATAGGGTCAATTCTCAGCAGTTAGTCATATCGCACTTCGACAAAGTGAAATAAGGCCAAACTTTTTTGAGAAATAACACCAACTTATTTTTACGGTGAGTTATGCATAGGTGCGAGTTTGAGTGCATGCAAAGTTTTTTTTAAAGTGAAATAAGACCAATTGGGCTTTATTTCACTTTGCTTAAGTGTACAAAGACCAAAATTTGGGAATTGGCTTTATTAAACTTTACAAAAGTAAAATAAGGCTTCTTTTAAAAAGTTGGTAATATATAGGTTAAGTAAGGTTAAAGTGGCTGTCCGTGATGCAGTAGGACAAACTTAGTATAGTTTAATGGCCCGTTGTGATAGCACATGAATCTTGAGGCTTTCTCCTAAGCTCAATGAAACTCGTTTGAGTTCCACCTTACGAAACGTGAGAGGCTAATTATGTTAATATGATTAAGATCTTTTAGATCGTTATAGAAGAATTCTCTTGCGTTTTTCAGCTAGCGCAGGGCATGTGCAGAGAAGATGAAGAACTGATTCTTCCTCTTCCTCGTCTATACGGCTTCTGCAAAAGTCATTTTAGAATACTCCTAGTAACTTTTTTTTTTTTTTTTTTTTTTTAATAATAAGCACACACTCAAGGGGATATTACTACCCTTATTATGCAGAGGCACAGTGTGAGCACTAGGAAGAGGAGAGAGGGTTTAAAAGGAGATGTCGGTGCACATTGGTTTTGAATTCCTGAATATTGCAATGACTAGGAAAGACAGAGTGTGGTAAGGCATTCCACATTCGCGTAGTACGGCTAAAGAACGAATCTCTGTACTTGACGGTAAGTCGGAAGTTGGGCTCAAGGGTATACTTGGAGTGCTTTTCTATTATAGAATGCGCAGTTATGACACCTATTACCGAACTTATATGCGATCTGCTTAGAAATACCAAGCACCTTGATCGCTTTAAATCTAGTGTAGGCCAGATGTTTTTTGTGACCTGACACGTGGTGATGCTATTCCACCTCGTATTTGCCTTCTTCATAGCGTCCTGCATTAGCAATAGTTTACAAGTAGCGATTGGTATATAAGCATTTGCCAAACGTGGTAGAATGGGTTGTACTGTACCATTCCTGTCGAGTTCATCTGTACAGTTTCCTGGAATGTCTCTATGGCCTTGCACCCAGCAAAGGTGAATTTTAAACTGTTTGATCCATCTCCATTAGAGATGATCGACAGTTATGGAGTCCAGAGGTTTGACAGCGACCTGACTATCTGAGAAAATACGGATGTTGATATCACGTTCTCTTTAAGCCAGGACAAGACTTCTTCTATCTCTATCTCTATCCGCTACAATGATTGGGAAGGCAGAATGAAAGACTTAATTTCAGTCGTTCAGAGAACACACCCCCACCAACCTCTTCTTTTGTTTTTGATCCATCTATATAAAAGTGGACTGACTCATCTTCCAGGAATGTCCTATCCTCCCAAAAAGATCTGGAAGGTATGGAAATCTGGAAGTTTTTGTCGAATTGAAGGTTGAGGGATGGTGTAGTCAGTGTGCTTTGGAATTGATTCTAGTATCACATGGCCTTATTTATCGGCACCCTGCTTGGGTACACTATATGATTTAAATTAGGAAGTTTTTGTTAAAAATGAAATAAAACCAATTTGGAAACTTTACAAAAGTGAAAAAAGGCACTTGGATTATTTTACGGTACTAAAATCTATTTTGTTTCTGAAAAACTACTAGTATATTCTAAACTAATTATATTTTAAAACCCTTTATTTTATTTTTTTACCAACCTTAATAACCTACCACTTTACATGTTCAAAATATTTATAGAAAATTGTTGATCCTTGATAAATCATAATTCAAATGTTTAATTTTATGCTAATTTTAAATGATATAATTTTTGTTGTTGTGTAATTTTAGTTAAACCTTTTTTATTTTCTGCTATGGACATTGACATTATTTTTATTATTAAACACAAACAAAAATATTAAACCTTTTTTTTCTGTACGGGTGGTGGTGGTGCATATGATGTATAGTTTTCTGTGTCATAATTAATCATAATAACTCTCGGCAAAATGATAAATTAAAAATAAACAAAAACCTTATGCATCAGTATGAAATTATTATTATCAAAAACAATAAATACATAGATAGATGGGTAGATATGTATGTACATATATAATGTAGGCAAAGATGGATATTTCATAATTTATTCATATATATAAGGGAAGGATATATGAAACGAATTTATCCTTTAGCAGGTGCTTATAAAGCTTTATGCTCGTACGTATGTGTGTATGTATTTTATATACATATGTATGTATGGTTGAGTTCAGCAAAATGAAAACAATTATGCGAAATAACAATAATATTAATGCAAAAAATATATATATACACATACATACATATAAATACATATATAATAAATATGTATGTATTGTATATAGATATATGTGTACAATAAAAAATGTAAATTAAATTTTAATTGGGTCGGTCGTGGGTCGTCTTCCCCGGATGATGGTGGTTGTGATTGAGAGTAGAGTTCTTTTATTTTTTTTTGTTAAAATTGTATTGTATTGAAATATCTACCTCAGTCGTCAGTCAGAAAAAGAATGAATGAATGAGTGGAAACGCGCGTACGCCATCAAAGCACGTCACGATGGACGACCAGAGAAATTATTTATATTTATCCTTTTTTTTTTGTTTTATATATAAATGTGAATATATGAGTGAGTATGAATTCTAGTTGATTTTGATGTACAACACAATTAATATTCCATTCGTAATTTTTGTATTGTTAACAATAAAGAGGATTGCAAAGTGCCAGAAAGCCATCATCCTTCTATGGTTCATTCATTCAGATAGAGATATAAACATTATAAATGTACAGTGGGACATTTTAAGCTTTAAATTTGATTCAAAAATAATGAAAAACTTTAGTTTTTCTCGAGAGAGGATTCTCGAAATATTTGATACTTTTTAAAATGTTGAGCCACAATTGTTTGTGGTTAAACAAAAAAAATTTAAAAATACTGAAACTGTGGTTAAACATAATTTGTCAGTCTTATTTTTTATTACCTTTCACTGTGTTTTAACGTATCTAAAAATTACTGGGAAAAAATTGTATTTTCTTATTTAAAGCCAAATTTTCCACTTATTCTCTCCCACTGTATGTACATATATTTCCCTGTCCATATCGGGTAAATAAATTTTGTGGTTTTGAAAACTCGCTTTTCAATTTATTAAATTTATGGAAAGGGAAAACGTGCTTTATTATAATGGATAGCGAATGTATTTTGAAATTTAATTATTGCTATAGGTAAGAGAATTCATGACTCAGAATTATTGTTAATTTTTTTGTTGTTCTTGTTAGTGTTGATGTTGTTATGTTTACCCTTAATAGAAAAAAAAAATAGAAAATACGTAAGTTATATGTAAGTATATTTTTCATTATTAAAGCTAAGGATATACATTAACAGCTTTATATTATTTTTAACTTATTGAATTTAAATGTTATTTTTTTTTATTATTTGGAGTAAAATGTAAAGTAGGTTGATGTATTTATTAACTTTGTTTCGGAACTATAGTGATGAATACAAATACGTCATATTACAGAAATCTTGTTAAGTCATTTAAAGTCTTCATATTACGGGAGTCGATTTTGTTGTTTATCTTTATATTTAAATGGTAAGCCATCTAGTTGTCTCTTTTTGAATCAAAGGTTATTTTGACACTTACAGCTGTTTTCTACTTAAATCCTTGACAAAAAGAATCGCACTTCTGTGAAACTTAATGAATCGGTTGAAAAATGTTGGGAAATATTAAAAGCTTATTTTCAAAGTGTGTTTTCTGTAGGTCAATAGGTTTTAAATTCTTAAATATTGCAGTGACAGGCCAAGAAAAAGTGTGGTAAGGCATTTCACATTCGCTAAGTAGGTACGGCTAAATAACTAATATCTATACTGTACAGTACAGCTGAAGTTCGACTCAAAGGCAAACTGATGGACATTCCTAGAAGCGCGAGTACACGGTTATACAGCATTAGGTTTTCAAAGCATTTAATTCCAACTTGCCAAATGCTCCGAAAAAGAGGGACGTGAACCCAAAAACGAATATGTAAAGCAAAGATTACTTTCGTGAGTGAAACAATTAAAGTTTCAGACAAATATCATTGATAAAAATAAGAAAGAGTGCCGGAGAAAAAACAGAGCCTTGTGGTACGCCAAGATTTATTTTGTTGTTTTCAAACTTGAATAACGATAGGTAATTTCCTATACTTTCAAGGTCGTAGTACTATCCGTGGCATGATGGTTGGACTGTCATGCCAGAGGTCTTGGGTTCAATCGCTGTCTATGACATCTAAAGCTTTTTTCACGGGTACTGCCTCTTGGGAGGAATTGACAAATTCTCCAAGAGTAATTCTTGTCAAGGAAAGTGCTTTCTCAAATAAGCCGTTCGGATTCGGCTTAAAAAACTGTAGGTCCCCTTCATCCTTGACAACAGTACTCGCACACAGGAATGGTTGAGAGTTGTATTATTTCAAGGTCAATTCATCTAAAGCAAGGATTTTAGTGGCATCGATAATCATTTTTGTTCTAAAGTAACAACTATTCGGTCAAAGTCTGGTATGCTACACAGTGCAGATCACAATCGATTTTTTGTGCATAGAAATTCCTAAATTGTGTTATCAGCCATCTTGAGCAATGTCAACTGTCTACCTGAAAGCTGCCATTTGACCACTTTGGACTTGTTTAGTCAGAAACCGTAAATAGTCTGATTAAAAATGTTAAAATTTTGTATTTTTCCCACCATTTTCAAATTCTTTTCCTTTAAAAACTGTTTCCCTCTGCTTTTATTTTTTTCTATATGTCTAAATGTCTAAATTCTATTCAAATAAATGATAAGAAAATCTTTTGCTTTTCATCATTTCTAAGTTTATGTTCATATGTACAAAAATTGTAAACACATTTTGCAAAATATTTAAAATCTAAAACTCGATAAAATTTGCATCCTTCTAAAAATAAAACTGCATTATCCAAAGAACATCATTTCCGTTCTATGACAAACAAAAAATTCTAACCTGACACAACGAATTTTTGAAACTTATGAACTCGTAAGTTGTTCACATGCATTAAAAAAACAAAAAAATGAAAAACATGAATTACCCTAAAAGAAATATCAAGACATATTATATTTTGATGTATGTCTTCAATATATGCTATCCCAAAATATAAAACCTCAAATGTATGCTATGTACACTGTACAGTACATATGTATATTGACTTCTTTCACTTTTATACATATAGCTAAAGAAAGTGTATCCGGCCAGAGCTAAGAGCGCATCATCTGGAAGAAACTGCATCTTTCAGTTTTTAACCCATCAAACCATCAATTCCATAACCAGATACTTCTACTATATACAACCTCGTATAAGTTCTCTCCTACATCATTCATTCAATTTTTGTTCAATTTTTTCTTTCATCAACTTGTAAATTTGAGACATCAGACTCAATCATAGGGTAAAGTTACATCAATATATTTTTGTTTCGTATGTGAATCTGTGTGTTTCTGAGAATGTTCAAATAAATTCAAAACCATCATGAAATGTTATTTTCCATTATCATTATTCAGATAGAATGACAGCTGCTTGATATCATGTTTTTGAAAAATGTTAACCAATTGCCATAAATGTGTTTTAAAAGGAAGAAGGTGTTAAGCATATTTTGCATTTAAAAAATATCAGGAAATGTGAAACGGCTTGTTTGTAGTCTTATGAATACCGCCAATTCATGCAGCCTTCTTGAAGTTTTCAATTATTACATGTTATGAGATCAAATCAAAAATGTTAATAGTTGACATCTGTCAAATTGACTGTCATTTTCACACTCTAATTGATAAATTTTCATGGATTCAACAACACGTACAGATACTTCATCAAAATTGGTGCTCTATTCGATAAGGGCTTGCCTAACCTATCTTGTCACTATAATCTTCCTTTCGAGAGGAATGTTAAAAGTGTATTAGGTAAGTCAACATAAAGTCGAAGAAACTCAAAGTCTAGCGAAATAATCACAATCAGCATATTTTGTGAGAGTGTGACGAAGAATCTGAAGCAGTTGTTTTCATATCAGCGTTGCTGACAAAAATTCGGTCGTACAAAAATTAATTGGCTCATGAGAAAAAGGGGAATAATAACCGATCATAGACAAAGATACAGCACTTATTTGTTGAACGGGCCCTAAGCGTGCTATATGACAGTTATTTATGGCTAGAGGGTCATTTCTGGACAAATGGGTACGTCAACAAATAAAATTGACGAATTTGGGTAATACTAATCTGCATGAAATTCAAAAGCTATTTTTGGGCATTTATGTGCAGTAGTCACCAACATCAAGAAATTGGGCCAGTTTTTATTATGTCTTGCGGAGTTTTTTGAAGTCACAGGTCTATGTTAAAAATTCGAAACCCAAAGTAGAACTTTTGATACCCGGTTACCCGATATATACCCAGACACCTGGAAAGCCATAGTTTACGTCAATTAACCAGGTTGTTGGGTATAAGGTTATCAACAATAATTTAGCACGGGGTTTAAATTAAGCACTTACCCGGTAATATTTCGGGAACTTCCCCAGTCTCATGGAATGTTGCCTAATTTAGCACAAAAAATAACACCACCAAACAAACATAGGGTATTATATAATTTTGTCTTTTTTTAAATATATTAAATTTACCCACTTATATTTTTTGTCTTTTTCTTCTTTATGGCTAAGAGGGACATTTCTGGGCAAATGGGTACGTCAACAAACAAAATTGACGAATTTGGGTAATACTAATGTGCATGAAATTCAAAAGCTACTTTTGGGCATTTATGTGCAGTAGTCAGCAACATCAAGGAATTGGGCCCTATTTTATTATGTCTGGCGGAGTTTTCTGAAGTCGCAGGTGTATGTCAATAAGTCAAAACACAAAGTAGAACTCTTGATACCCGGTTACCTGATATATACCCAGACACCTGGAAAGCCATAAATAACGGGAATTAACCAAGTGGGTGGGTATTAGGTTATCAACAATATTTTAGTACGGGGTTTTAGATTAAGCACTTACCCGGTAATATATCGGGAACTTATATTTAAGGGTTTCAAGTACTGCGGTTGAACTTGTACACAAGTTCTGATTGTTTGTGGTATTTTCCGGGTGAAATCAAAAACTGTTAACCAAAATTACCCTTAAAATTAACATAACTTAAGCAATGAGTCAAATTTCAGCCTGCCTTATGCCCAAGCCTCATGGAAAGTTGTCTAATTTAGCAAAATATTTTGCACAAAAAATTACTCCACCAAAAAGACATAGGGTATTATATAATTTTTTTTTTTTTTTAAATATATTAAATTTACCCACTTATATATTTTGTGTCTTTTGAAAATACTTTTTTGTTCTTCGTGGAAAACATCCAAAACGGATGCTGGATGCATCACATCCAATGTCAGCGTTAACATGACAGTGGCAGTGCAACAAAACACAATATACTATACATATCGTCATCGGTCGTCGGGATAGGTATAACTACCTACCTCTGGTATATGTAGGAACCATCATCATACAGTAGCTCCCTAGCTGTGCAAAAGCATCATTGTCAGAGAGTATGTTCTGACATCTTTATATCGAAAAATACAACATACGCCCCTACTGCTTCACACAAAGCACATCAGCCAAAGAGAGGGCGTTAAAACCAAACATTTGCCACATGTTGGCTATACATATTATGATGGCTATGCTTATAACGGGGGGACGAGTGCCTGCAGGGCAAGACAAAATGGGAGCTAACGGGTTGATTCTACTCATCCAAGGGTATGAATACATGTCATATTCAGTTTTTTGTTGTGTCGTCGTTTATTTTTTTCATGAACACAATCTCTTCCACCCGGAATGATGGGTGAATTTTTATTCATTTTTATTTTTTCTCAAGACCGATGTTTATTTTCGGATGATGGTAGCAGCAACAACAAGAATGATGACGACCACGATGACAGAGGAATTGAGCAAGTGACTCCAAAAAGAAAAAAAAAATCCGAAAAAAAACCCATGGTGAATATGTGGGGTAGGTACCGACAATTGGCCGGGGTATCCATACGCATAGCACATATGAGTAAAACACATTCCTTTCCACACAAAAAAATACGTACAGAGAAATGTGGATGAATTAATGCCGGCCGGCCAGTATTGCCTCAATAATTTACATGAACGAAAAGTTTTAATTCTATAAATACAACGGGTACCGTTCTTACTTCTACGAAACAAAAAGGGACTACAGCCATGGTGTTGGTTTGGAAAGCAGACATCTGTTCAGTGTAGCGAAAATGTACGTGGAGGTATTTTAAATGGTTGTTTTTAAGTTTGCTGTTTGTGCACTATTTTAAGAGCAACATGAACTGAACTCGTCAGAAATGAGTGAAATTCGAGTTTTAAGGGCAGATGAGAACGATGTGGTGGTTAAAGGATGATTCTTGGATCATTTGCTATTCAATGTATATTTAAAAATAGAAAGAAATACACAATTCTAAGAAATTGAAATTTTCCAACATGCTTCACATTGGGCGCCATTTAATTAAATTCTTAAATAAATATTCAAAACACAAACTATTTAAACAAAGTATATGTTACGGTGAATAAAAAATAAAAAAAATCACATAAATTCATACCCACGCTGGGCGCCACTTAATTTAAATATCAAAATAATTGAGAACCTTTCGCAAAAGTGTAACTTTCTTTTCAAGGGAACTGAGGACGATGTAGTTCTAAAAGAATAATGCATCTTCAAACCTTAGAAACAAAATACATTTGATCCACGTTTGGCTCCATTTAATTTAATTCTTAAATACCTGAGGAAAAATTACGCCAAATATTCATTACGATGATCTACAATATAATAAAAACCTCAATAAATTCTCAACGTTGGGAGCCAATTAATACACTTTTAAAGTAAATAAATGAGGAAACCAGTCACCAATACTCTTTTACGAACCTATAAACAACTGAATACAAAAAAATCTTATTCCCAAAAAAATTGCAAAAAAAAACTCACCATTTTGTAAAGTATTTAAATCAAAAATCAATAAAACCTAAAAATCTACATGCCCCACGTTGGGCGCTATTTAATGGAATTCTTAAATAAATATTCAAAAAGAAAAAACACTGTTCCCAGTAATTGTTACTAATTTAAAGATCAAAATAAATGTAATCCCAATAGCAAAGTGTAATACTTGTTTAAGGGAACTGAAGACGATGTAGTTTAAAGAGGATGATTCACGTCCAACCCTAAGAAAACAATATACATGATTCACGTTGGGCGCCATTTAATTTAATTCTTAAATATGTGAGGAAAACTATGCCCAACAATCATTATAATGGCCCACAAAATAATAATTTTTATTTTACTACAAACAACAGACAAAAGCAGTCACTATTGTACCCAGTAATCGTTGACAAATCAACAAACACCTAAAAACATGTCCTTAATTGGGCGCCACTTATTTTTGTTAGGGAATTGTAGACGATGATATATGTTAACTTTAACAGAAACTCAAAACTCTAACTCAAACTCAATATTATGCCCATTTTTCATTATGATGACCTAAAAATAATAATAAACATCTAAAAACATGCCACGTTGGGCGCCACTTAATTTTATTCCTAAATAAATATTTAAAAAAACAACAACACTCACCATTATGCCCAGTATTTGTTATAATGACCCAGAAATCAATTGTTTTCTCTTGACCAAGCTCCTCATAGTCCCACTTCTTTTTCACTCGCACCGCTCCATTAGTTTCCACCGTTACCCATGGATTCTCGTCACGGATCTTAAACGTTTCCTTATCAGTTTCTTTCTCTAATTGAAACACAGACTTTCCTTCAGTATCGCCATCGGCTTCGGTGAATTCAATACGCTTTGTTGGACGGACCGCGCGCGTTACCCGCCTCTTATCGCGACGATGCGAATGTTGATTCACCGAATCATGTTCGAGATGTTGCATTATAAACGAAACCGGTTCCGGAGCAACAAATTCAACCAGTACCTTGGCTGGTCGAGCCGATGCCAAACTGGGATATCTCAAATCATGAGCCTCTACATCGAGCAGCAATTCCGTCTTCTCTGGCTCACTGGCCAACATCAGTTCGCCGGTTTGTGGAACAATGATGACAATGTTGCTGGGTGCAACCAATCGATAGGCAATTTTATCGCCATCGCCATCTTTAGCTTCGACTTTGCCCAAAATCGTAAATCGTCGCCATGTTGTGGTCTGATTGCCATCCAAATCAATGGTTTTCTCCCCCGCAACAGCAAACTTATACTCTTCGTTCACAAAAACTGGCCTATTATCGTTCTCATCTAGAATCGTAATCACAACTTTCGAAACCGTTTTATCGACTTCGTCTAGGTCGGAGGCTTGCACTGACAAATCGTAGTATTGTTTAGTTTCTCGGTCGAGTGGTTTTGCCGTAACTAGCCACACACCACTCTCTTCGTCGTTGTCAACCACAATAGTGTCCTTTAGATTGCCCTTGGAGTGGTGTCGCTCCTGCAGGGCAAACGCATTATCTTCATTCCCGCCGATAATTGTGTATTTAATCTTCTGCGATTCGCGGTTCGAAAATGCCTGCATCAGGGGAATACCACGCACCCGAGTTCCCGCTGGACGATTTTCTCTCACTTCACCGGCTGCATCTAACATCGAGCCGGGAAAGCGCAGCATATCCTTGCGGTGCATCACGAACAGCTGCAAATTATGCGTTGACGTTGAATTGGGCGTCTCTTCGACCACCACCAAATTAACTGGTCGATTAACAAGTGGCGATATATCCGAAGTTGTCATTACCACGCCATCATCCAGCACTGTGAAGAACTTGGAATAGTCCGTTTCTAGGAGATGATAGTTGCTGGCGTTGTTATTGTTGTTCTTAGAAATGGGCATGGTTTTGAATTTTTTAATACTAAATCCTGGATATGTATCGTGTGGCAGGACTAAGGACATATCGTTATTATGATGGCTGCTACTTAATGAATTTTTTGGTAAATCGAAAGCGATACTGACGCTGAGGTTGCAACTACACACTAGAATAAAACACAATATGACTAAAAAGCTTATTTTTTGATGTCGTGTCTTTCGAAAACTACCGTTCCCGACGCCCGCCACCATCACCACCGGTGTGGTGTCCGCGTACCGTGTCGCCATTTTGATAATGGGCGACAATTTAATTAATTTATTTTCAAATCGTTTTTGACGTTTTCTTCTTTTTGTTTGTATTGTTTTCTAAATACCCGAATTAATGCCGGTAGAAAATTCGATTAAAAATGTTTTGTTTGTTCAAAGTTTATTTTTTGATAGTTTTTTTTTTATTTCGAATTAAACTGGAGTCAGTTCATTTTGATGACGTTTATGTTGATGATTTTTTAGGACATTTCTGTGTCCTTTTTGTGAGTATAAAATGTTTCGTTTCAAACGATGTTAGAGCGTTATCTGAAAAGAGATAGAATAACACATAAATTATTATTTTTGTAAACTATATTTTGTTCGCGTATAATCAAAACTTTAAATATTTTGTAGTCAAAATTCTGATGAAATTCATGATATTTGCATTTATATTCCATAAAGAATATGTAAAGCATATCATTATTTCACGGATTTAGAAAATATGTATTGGTAATCATATGCAAATAAATAATATTGAAATAGAGGCAATAATACACAACGGTGCGTGGGTGCGGTATTTGGAATTCCAATATATCGCAAAAATATTTATTCAAAAATTTATACATAATTCTGTTTTGCAAACAAAAAAAAAAATTTGCAAGTTCAACGTAACTTTAGATGGAAACATAATATTTTATGAGTGGAATGATGACGGAGACATGAAATTGTTTGTGAAACTAATTTCACAAGTGTAATCAGGATAAAACAAATATTGCGGAAATAATACTGACATACATTTATGTTATATATTATATAGGTTGCTTCAAATTGAACTATTAATGATTTGAACATGAGGCGTCATATATGTACAAATAAAGGCAAACAAAATTAAAATTCATCACAGCTGTTTCCTTAGTAATATATTTATAAATACATATAAATACATTTTTTAAAACAAAATTTGATGATTTTTAGCAGAAATAAGTCAAACAACATTTTAAAACCTATGTATGCAGTACATATTGCAATAATATTAATTGAGTTGTTCAAAAATCAATCTCGTCGTACTTTTGGCTATCTGATGAAGAAGGTACATTAAACAAACATGCGAAGCAGTTCCTCTACATCCAGAACGATACCAGATCTTAAGTGTTGTCCAATAGCGTTTCCTCATTTTTGACAGTCGATAGCGGCCATGTTGCTGAATCTTTATCTGTCAAATTAATTGTTGTTTATCGGTTCAATTGCCAAACCATCCCAGGTTCAACAATACTTGCATATCCTATCAGTAAAATGATTATGGTGACCTTAAAATAGGGCGCGGAACTTTACCGGAACAGAAAGCCCAACTTTTACAGTCACCATGATCTTCAACTCTTGATCAAACACTCCCTGAACGTCAGTGTTGACTTAGTAAACATCACTACTGTCCATTAAATTGTACAGGAAAATCCGAAGTGGCACATTTAACGTCACTCATACACGGCCATTTCTAGTTCACAACTTGACAGTAAAACAAAGCCATAAAAGGTTCAAATGACCCAAGAACTGAACATGAGCAACTTATTTTTGCTGACTTATTTTTTTTTACTTTGAAACTGATCATAATCGTTCTTAGAGATGAGGATCACTTCTGGACGAGTGAGAAAGTCATTAAACAATATTGCTGAATTTCGGACGATAACAATACATGACATTAAAAGGGTCCAATTCATTTTCATTACGGAGCGTTAGTGGCGTGCATCACCATCAACTGTTAGCGTTTTACGTGATAATTAAAAAGTAATTTGGCCTTAATCAGAAGTGGTTTGAGTAGAGAAGTAATATGTACAACACAGTTAATTGCACTATTGGAAAATTCGAGGCCAGAGATATTTCATGTTTTGAAGAAGTTTTAACCGAAATAAAGCACAAGAAGTTCATAAAACTGGTATTGTAGTCGACAACAAAAATGGTTTCCGTCATTGGTCGGTACTCACAGAGAATCAGAAAATATTCAACATTTTATTCTCGGATTATTCGGTTGTCGGTCGGATTGCCTCAGCAACCGACGTTTTTTTACTTAAATACCTCTTTTTCATGCGGATTGGTGGCCTTTGCAACGAAAATGGCTCAAGTGATCTACAGCTTGAAACAACAATAAGGTTTCAACAAATTGAAGTAAGAAAATGCCCTGTTCCATAATTAATTGTGTTTCATACTAATAAAGCCATAAAAGATAGAAAAACAATTGATTTTATTGCATTTTTACAAAGAAACTTCTATTTGTTCTAGCCTCTAATTGTCTTTTCTTTAGATAGGTCTCAAGACCTATTACGTCCGTAAAGTTTCCGTTACGGGGCATAGGGCTTATACTTCTTCCACGTGCCATTTTGTACGATTTTTGGAGATATACTTTAGTTCTCTCCAACTCTTCCCCAGTCGCCGTTCAGCCCGTTCTTCGTCGTTCTTAGACTGACCCTCTTGTAATTCCTTCTTTGTGATTAGATTACACTCCTATCGCCTTTTTAAAGCGTGTGGATAATCCAGTTTTACTTTCATTTTCGTATAATAGAGCCTAGATTCCTGACCCAGCATTGGAGGGGCAGTTGGGCTAGAAAACAACTATAAACGAGCCTTTCCACCTTTCTTATGACAGTGTCTGTGACTTTCCAAGTGCTGCATCCATAAAGTTAAACGAATTCTACTTTCAGGAAGCATAGTCTTATCTGTGCTTTAAAGCTAAAAGAGTTGTTTCTTCATATTAAGGACATGATTCCCAATACATTTTCATTTCCGCCATTAGTAAGGACAATACTTCCAAGATATTGAAAATCTTCTACCATCCCCAAAAATATTGACTTGGATTGAAGAGAAAGTTCTTAATGAGAGCCTTTTAGTTTTTGTCGAGTTGATCTGTTTTAAGGCTAAATCGAATTCTCCCATTTCCATTCGACAGATCTGCCTGCAGTACGTCAAATTTCACCAAAAGAAACAGTATTGGTCTAAGTATACAACCCTGTTTGCCTCCACGTAGAATTTCAAATTCCTCTGACAACCTTTCTTCATGCTAAATGTGTCATTTGGATAAATTGTATTTAGTCTTGATTATAGAAATCAATTTATCCTGGATGCCCCTCCTGCGAAAAGCAACCAAACAAACTCTCTTTTGACATTATCGAAAACGCCTTCTCGAAATCGATGAACAGCAGATGAATAACGTACTTTTCGATGATGATTCGCAAGGTGTTTATGTGGTCAACTTAGGAAGATCCTTTGAGAAACCCCACATTTTCAGCGTGTTCGCTCCAATACTACAGGGTTATCCATTTTGCGGTTTCAAAGGTAAACGTAAATAAAAAACATATTAATTATTTTTTGTAAATAATATTTCTTTTTTATTATTAGGTTTAAACGTTGATATTCTTTTGAGTTAATTTTCGACAACTTTTTGACACATACGAATGTCGGTATTTAAGTGCTCAAGAATTAAAAGTTTTTCGCCTAACTTCACATAAAAAGTCCAGCGGTGTCAAATCGCATGAACTTGGTGGCCAGTTGATTTCGCCACGACGAGAAATTACGCGTCCAGGAAATGTCTCTTAAATAATATTCGCTCGAGTTGTGTGGCATGTGGCATCGTCTTTTTTAAACCGCATATTCTCCAAGTCGTTTTCTTCAATAGCAGGCAAAAAAGTCTTATATGACCACAATGCTCCGAATTGACGGCGACAGTCGTTTTATCGTCGTTTTCGAATAAGTACGGTCTAATCACACCCCGGACTAAAGAGCGCACCATTCAGTGATTGTATGGTTTCTCTTCAATTACTTGAGGATTCTTAAAACCCTTAGTACGACAATTTTGTTTATTTATACACCCACCGAGTGAGAAATGCGCTTCGTCGCTGAAGAAAATGTTGTTCGAAAAACCGCCGTCTACCGCCTGTTGTTCAAGCACCCATTCGACGTATCTACGACGTTTTCAATGGTCAGCTGACTTCAGTTGTTGTGTGAGCTAGACTTTATATGGATGTACATACATATGTAGGTGTAGATCCAAATGCAAAATACGCCATAATGTGTCGTAAGATAGTTCTAATTCCTGAGAATGATGAGGAATCGACACATTCGGGCCTTCGACAACACTTTCACTTACAGCAGTAATATTTTCAGTGGTACGAGCGAAACGATGATGCACAGGCCTTACAATATCTGTACCCAATCCAGTTTCTTCACATTTCTTCACAATTTTAGTTGGACGATTATGTAAACCAAAGTCTCCTCTTAAAGCACGATATGTGGCTGTGGCAGAATCACCACCTTATATAGTTGGTTTTAACAATTGTATGCGTTGTGCAGTTGTTAAGCGATCGATTTTTTTAAATGTCAGAATTTCAACTGAAAAAAAATTTGTTTAACAACTTAGTTTTGACAGATGTCGAATTCCAGCCCTACGCTTTTGAAACCGCAAAATGGATAACCCGTTAATTTGCTATTATCTTATCTACTGTAGAAAAAACGCATATTCCTCTCGAGTTTTCGAACTGCTGAGATCTTCTTTTTTTTTTGAAGTTTGATAATCAAACCTTTTTTCCACTGTTCAGAAAAGTTCTCTGTTTACAAAGCTCATTTAATAATTCGGCAGTAGTAGTAGAATAAGAACTATGCATGAATTCCATGGAGTCAATTTGTAAAATACTTTCTAATCCGTAAGAAATATCTTCTAAATTATTCTCACACAAAATTCTTTCCAATCATGAACTACTTTAAATTAATTCAACAAATTGTGTGTCCTTTTTTTTAAAAAAAAAGATTTGTATAAATTTATTCCTAAATGTCGTCGCCGTTCGTTACTACTACTTTAAACCGAAATAAAAATCTAAAGAAAACGAATAACAAAATTAAATTATTTATAACCACAATACATAAATATCTAAAACAACCTATTAACACCATTGAAAAATTATGGTCGATAACTATTTCTGTTGTCATAATGTCCAACAATGTTTAACCAAAAAAAAAAAATATGCTACCTATTAACATAAGAAAAAATAAAACTTCAGCACACACCCTAAACAAAGGTTAACTGGGTATAAAGAATTGTAGTACCTAAAACCTAACCTATAATCCTACTGTAAGGCATACAACATATGTTTTATGTTTCTGAAGAAGCCGACAAAAATTTGTTGTGACCACTAATTAACAACAAAGGTGCCAAAAAAAAAAATAAGACTTAATTCCAAACTTTTCGTTGCAACCAATCGGTTTTTAACATATTAAAGGGATACCTATATACCAAGTTGTATTTTGTTGTATTGTAAATTTCATTGCCTTCATCATCAACAGCTTCCAAATTCCTTCCGAGATGCAATCAGAGAAGTTCTAAAGAAAATGTAAATACATACTTCTCTATACCTATGTTTTATAGATGATGTAGGTAAAATGATGTTTTCTATTGTATTCATTGTCATGCTTATGAAGCGAGGCCAATAACCCTTTTCATTCGAGTAGAACATTTTTAAGTTGGTCAACAACAAACTCAACACTTTAAGGGTCAAGTTATGGATTTATACAAACAAATCAGTAGAAACGAGATGAGAATAAAAACTGAGATCTACTTATAGCGTTCCACAAGTCCTTCATAGGTTTTAAGGTACTTTAAAAGGACAGAATTTCGTCTATAAAGTGGGTAAGAATCTGTTTTTTGCTCATATTCACCCCTTAAAGTAGCTATGAGGGCAACAACGTACAACCTTGTTCAACACTTAATTTTTGGCATTATGCTGCTGTGTAACTTTACCTATTACCTAACCTACCAAAAAAAATGTCGCACACCCAAGCCGAACCTTTAAAATGTTCGTTTAGAGATCTTTCACCACCATTGTGCCTGCAATAGACGCACACGCCAAGAACAAAGTTACAAAAGACAAACATCGAACCCTAACACTGCTGAATATTGTGTAGACTGTTCAGGACAGGAACATTAAGGACACATTCCTTGATGATGTCTTCTTTATAGTTTTTTCTTTTTTTTTTTGTCTGGGTTTAACCCCTGAACTTTGTTTCGAATGTGGAAATAAGAAGCCCCTCAAAAGAATCATGACGACGACGCGACGGACGTCGAGGAGGGTCTTCGAATGACGCCAAAACCGACAACAACGACGAAATGAGGATGACAATAGTTAGGTAAAGGACTTCCTTTCTCTCGAATTTTAAGTTCTATTTTCTGTATGTTTGTATATAGGTATGAGCATGATGATGCCTTGAACAATTCCATTATGCCACTCGCTGCGCTGCTGCGGTCGAGAAAAGAGAACTTCTTCTTGATGAGACGGGACCACTAAAAGATCTATGTTTGTATATATAAAAGGTGCAATGAACTCAAAGTCGAATATTTTTGGCATTCGTCCCGGAAAATCCAACCCTGATGCTGATGCTGATGTTGGATGCTTTATGCGCTAGACATAACGACCATAGAGATATCAATTTGAAACATAAGGGGAAACATCAGCAGGACACACGGCACCATGACAGGGTGCAAAAAGGAACCCAGACTCAGACATGAAGAGATGATGCTGGTATGACATTAGCTATAGGGATAACAAACACACACACACATAAGGATACCTACATATATACCCAATGAATGCCCAATACAATGAAAGAATTTTAAATCTCTGTGGAATCCTGAACCATACCCATCAACGAAGCTAAATATATCGAGGTAGTGAGGGAGAGTCCATATTTTCATTACTTTTCTCATTCATTTGAGGGTTTTCCTGAAGGATTTCTTTTTATTTTGGTTGGCTGTGTTTTGTCTATGTCTCTTATTCTAGGGAAAAAAAAGGTCCTTGTTGCTGGGTTGATGCAGATGCGCTACTACAAATGCAACGTCTGATGACCAGCACTCTTGCAGAATTGGTATAGTTAGTTATAGTTTTTTAGTTGTTTTTTTTTTGGAGGTATTGTTTTTGGAAAAACTGTAGCAATGTTTTTTTTAGTTCTTTTTGAAGGAATAAAGATATTTCAACAGAACTTCAACAAGAAGAAGAAGAAAATGGTCGACGAAACGTTGAGTGGTTGTATTTTTTTAAGCATTTTACTGTTGGCTAATTTTAAGGAGGATTTTCCACGAATTCATTATTTTATGTTTATGTTTATTTTTGTTAGTTTTTCTTTTTTACATTTTTGTATAAATAAAACTTTTCAAAATAGAATTAAGATTGAGAGGAGCTTTTAAGTGGTTTTCATTGTCTGAAGTGAAGTTTTTAACTTTTTTTTTTGTTGATGTTGTTTAGTAAATTGAATAAGATAGTTTACAATATCAAATGAGAAAGAAAATATATAGTTTTATTTGATTTAAAATTAATTCAAAAATATTTGAATGACACTTTTTGTGGAGATTTATTTTAAGTTGGAGATATGCAAAATAGGAAAAGTTAATGTTTATAGTTGTTATTTATACAAACAAAAATAAATATTTAGAATTTTAAAATGTTTCTATTAAAAGGTTTCACTTAGATATTACATAAAGAAGTTTTTCCAAGATAACTCAAGGGATAAAGTTTATTTTATTGCAAAGGCGAAAGTATGTCATCAGCAATGGAAAACTAAAGCAGCAGTACCATATTCTCTTAAAGAAATGTCCGTGAAAAATTCCTATGTTTGCGCCTGTACGTCTCTGATTATTTAATGACTTCTATGTTTAAGGTTTTAAATCGATTGTCGAGCATTGGAATAGATCTAAGATTTTTCTTAGATTTAAAGAAACAAAGTCTAAAGGTCTTTTTTGATGGCTTGTTCAAAAAATAATACTACAGAAAATAAACGCTGGTGTGCCCCAGGAGTCCATTCTGTCTCCGACACTCTTTCTTATATTTATACAGGATCACTTGTTTACAAATTTTAATCCCTTAAACTGTTCGCTGGCTACTCTCAGCTTTCAAATTTTTTTAAGATCCTTGATCTTCGGATGACTCGACAGCATTGTCCATCAAAAACCGAGTAGAATATCATGCTTCAAAAATTTAATGATGACTACTTTCACATCGAGGATTCAGAACAATTTTCAGTTCTAGGTATATGTATCACAAATCATCTTTTATGGAGTGAGCACAAATTTGAAATCACCAAAAACGCTGCTAAGTGTTTAGTTTTTCTTTCTCGAAGAAATTTGTGGGGTTGGGTTCGATATACCGGTTTTTATATTCCCGTTTCTTAAAATCACGATTTTAAAATCCCGTTTTTTATAATCCCGATTTTTTAATCCCGCTTTTTGTAATCCCGTTTCTTTTAATCCTGTTTTTTACTATATCGATTTTGCAATCAAAACTAGTTGTTTAATTTTAAAAAATCGCGCGATTTTTTAAAATTAAACAACTAGTTTTGATTGCAAAATCGAAATGAGAATAAAATTAAAACAAATTTAAAAATGAGATATTTTTCTAGATTCATTTTATTGTAACCTTTAACAAATACAGCATATAAAGAAATAAGAAATATAAAGTAAAATAGTATTCTTTTAAAACAAACTCAAATCAATTAACAAAGTCAACGATAGCAGTAAAACCGTTATCGAGAGTGAGATTTGCTGTAGGATGCATATTTTTTGTGCAAGAGTTAATATTGTAAACAAAAATGAATGTTTATGTACAGTAAAAACAAAACATATTACGATATTATAATATTTTAGTCAAGTAACTTAACATAAAAACCTTTGACTCCTATTGTTATTTAGTTTAATGCACGTATTTTGAAAAAAAAACGGGATAGTCGGGATTTGACGGGATTTTAAAAAGCGGGATTGTAATTGATCGGGATTTTGAATAAGCGGGATTTTAAAAGACGGGATTTCAAAAAATCGGTATTTTAGAAGACGGGATTATAAAACTTTTTTTCGGGATTTTTTAAAAACGGGATTTTAAAAAGCGGGATGCCGATACGCTCCCAAATTTGTGTACCTCTTGTGGTTTTTTTATAAAGTGAAATAGCCATTCGCATTCCTCTCATCAAACAATTTAACTGTAATGCCCGTTCTTCTAGGAATGCTCAGCAGTTTAATCTTGAGTCTGATTTTTTACGTATTATAAAATAAAGTACAGAGATTCTTTCTTTACTCGCACTACGCGAATGTGGAATGCTTTACCTTACTCAATATTTCTCACTTATTGCAATGTACAGACATTCAAAATTAATTTGCATTGGGATATCCTTTCTAATCCTATCTATTCATAATCCCTTGAATGCGCGTAAAAAATAGAACAAATATAATCACAGCTCAATAATTTAACCCTAACCGTTAATTTTTTGATAAGTTAGGTCAAATCGCCATCGATAAACCACACGAAGCAGTGACAACTTTTGAGGATAGAAAACTTTTCAACAATCGTTCTTGTATTTTTCGAGCCCCAAATGCAACAATTCCTGCTTATTAACCTAGCTTCCGAAGTGTAAATGGGTTTTAGCTTTGATGATGAAAAAGCTCACTAGTTTTAAGAACCTATAATCAGCGAAGAAGTGTTATCGCTATTGATCAATTTCTTCTAAGTTCTTGTATTTATAAAATTCGGTATTTTTTCATTTTTGAAATGCATAATTCGAAAGATGATCGACTAGAAATATACAAAACTTGGATTTTTGTCAAAACTACGCGATAAAGGAGTCATATTATCAGTACAACAATTCTGTTACTTATCTAGCCTTCCAAGTGTAAATGGGTTTTAGCCCTGAAGAGTTGAAGATGATTTTTCGATGAAAATGCTCACAGCTTGATCAATTTCTTCTAATTTTTTGTATTTACAAATTTGGTATTTTGTCATTTTTGAAATGCCTAATCCTAAGGATCAACTAGAAATATACAAAACTTGGATTTTCGTCAACACTACGCGACAAAGCAGTAATATTATCAGTACAACAATTCTGTTAATTATCTAGCCTCCGAAGTGGGAAATTGGTTTCATCCCTAAATGATTTTTTTGACAAAAATGCTGACAACTTTCAAGAATTCAATCAGCGAGGAAGTGTTATTACTGTTGATCAATTTCTTCTAATTTCTTATACAAAATACGATATTTTGTCATTTTTACCTACTATCCGTGATTCCGAAGGTTGGCTAGAAATATACAAAACATGGGTTTTTTTCAACACTACGCGATACAGGGGAATATTATCAGTGCTACTTTCAAAAACATGAAGTGTTATTGCTGGTGATTAATTTCTTCCGATTTCTTCGCACAAACTCAAACCCCAATCAGCGAAAAAGTGTTTATCAATTTCTTCTAATTTCCCAATCAAAATACTTTATTTTGTAATTTTTGGAATACTTATTTCCAAAAGTCGACGAGAAATATACACAAGCTGGATTTTTGGCAACACTACGCGACACAGGAGCAATATTATCAGTTGTTATTGAGAGACGCACACGGTTTTAATTCTTCAAATTAATATTTTTTTTCCAACCAACAGCTGAAATGTTTCCACAAGTTTAACTTTAGTCAGCCAATTAAACATTTCATGATGATCCAAAAGTACAATTTTTACTATTTAAGCAATATTCTGAAAATTTTAAAATTCTTTTAGTAAGGGAATAATTTTTACTTGTCAAACTCAAAAGTGGCAGCTACATATGTCCAAATAGCGGCTATTAAAAATGAAACCTTTTATTGGAAAACTCTTAACAAGCTGCAATATTTCTTATAGCAATAAAAAAAATATCAAAACTTCATATATTCTCTTTCTTAAACTAGTTCTCAGTTGATTTCCTTGATGGACAAGAATCTAACCATCACTTTGCGACTTTTTAAGTGTAGGTCAGTAAAATTAAGTGCATCTGTCTAACAGCACAAGAAATATCCCTCTTTCTCTTTATAAAGCAGACAAATTGATTCTTAAACAACATTCCTTATTCCCATTCAACAATCCTCTCATGATAATAATAATCCACGTCCACGTGCGTTGCGTATCTTCATTTATCACGGTCTTCATTTCTCATTGTTTTGTAAAAGGTCTAACCATCATCCGCAGTTAAGAAAAAATACAAAAAGATAGAAGAACAAAAAAGAAACTGGTTACCTTTTTATCAATGATATAGCACACACCTTTAGCTAAAGTATAGCTTGATATATTCCTTTCTTATTATCTTTTTTTTGTTGTTGTCTTTTTAAATACACCACTTTAACATTGAATAGAAAAGCCAACTTGTTTCCTTTTGTAACGGTTTCTATTCAATATGAAATAATTTCTCAGCGCACAACCAATGACTCTTATAATTTTTCATCACATGAATAGAATTATTACAAAAACTTTTGTATATTCTCGATCAAAATATAAACCGAAACAAAAGAAATAAACTTATTCTCAAAAATCAGATGCGAATGTATCTTTTGTAGATAGTAGTTTGGTTTGTTTTTGTATCCATTTAAAATTAAATGGAACCAATTTTTACCAACTTCCTAACTTTATAACATTTGAAACAGAGGAAAAACAAATTGATAGGTACACCCATGGTTTTTATCAAACATCCGTTAAGCAAGTTTCAAAAATCTATAAAAATCGAGCCAATTATATCGTTCCCATCATTATTTCGGTATTTTAAAATATTTTTCCCAAAATAAATTAGTCGATATATTATTTTATATGAATGAATGAATGTATTTATTTTGAATATTGTCTTTAGTAGAAAAATTTATCATCATCATCATAATAATGAGACGGAGAACGTTTAGAAATTTACATTTTTCTTTCTTTTTTCAAAAACTTAACATCAACCATTACACAATTTGATTTCATGGGAAACATCTTAGTCAAAGTCTTGATTATCCAGATAATATTATAACCGATAACCCTTTACCTATACTAATAATAATTTTTCCGCTCCAGTTAAAATTAATTTCCAATTAAATTTGGAAGACGATGCGATAAAGAATCATTGATTGACAACAATTTAATCGAAAGGTTTTCATCCGCATGGCAGGTGATAAGTAGGTAGGATATAGAGAACCTATAATATGAGCTTGTTAGAATAACTAATATCATCTTCAGATATATCTATTATTTATAAAGTTATTGATGTATATCTTAATAATTATTAATTAAATTTCATATGCTGATTAAGTGCACAAGCTGTGTTTTTCAAATATTGTGGTTTCTGGTTTTCTGAAACGTTTCCGGGAACTCATTTGTGGTGAAAGGGGAGCTTAAGTTGAATAGACAGACAGCTAATAAGAAATTTGTTATAGTATGATGAATATTTCTAATTTCAGTTAAGACCTTAAAAAAAAAAATATTCAAAGATAGAAAAGCACATATGTATATTGACAACTTCCAAAAATTTTGTCATTAAAGAGTATACGCACTAGCCTTAACACGTTTAATATAACATTTACAATTTTTGGACCATTATATAGGTGATTAGGTTGAAGTTGCTGTACGTGATGGGGTAGGACAAACTGAGGTCAGTTCTTGGCACTACGTGAACCTTGAGACATTTTTCTGAACTCAATGAAACCAATTAGAGTTTCTTACGATCGTTTAGATCGTTATAGAAGAATTGTTCTAGAATGGCCTTATGTTTTTGAGCTAGAGCAGGGCATGTACAGAGGACGTGAAGAACTGTTTCTTCTTCTTTAAAAGACATTTGAGAACACTCCAAGCAACTTGGAGTACTTTTCTATTACAGAGTACCCGGTTATGCCACCGAATATCGAGCTTATATCCGATTTGCTTAGAGATAGCAAGTACCTTGAGCGATTTAAATCTAGTGTAGGCCAGACAAGTGGTGATGATGTTGGCTTTCTTTATAGCACCTTGTCTTAGCAAAAGCTTATACGCAACGATTGTTATGCCAGCATTAGCCAAACGTGATAAAATCGATAGTATTGCATAATTTTAGTACCCGTGTAGTACCCGTGGCATGATGGTTAGTGCGTTGGACTGTTATGCAGAGGCCTTGGGTTCGAACCCTGCCGGTGCCATCTAAAGTTTTTTTCACAGGTACTGCCTGTTGCGAGGAATTGACAAATCCTCCAAGAGTAGTTCTTGTCATGAAAAGTGTTTTCTCAAATTATCCGTTCGGATTCGGATTTAAACTGTAGGTCCCCTCCATCCCTGACAACAGTACTCGCACACAGGAATGGTTGAGAGTTGTAAGTCACTATGCCCTAGTTCTCAACGGACTGTTGCACCACCTTTGGTGAGTTCATCTACGTTACAATTTCCTGTAATGTCTCTATGGCCAAGCTCCCAAAAAAGGTGAATGTTAAACAGATGTCCCATTTGCACTAAAATTAATCGACTGCAGTTAAGGACTGTTATAGAGTTTGTAATGGCAGATTCTAAGGATTAAATAGCAGACAGACTGTCTCAGCAAATTCGGATATCAGATGTTGATATAAGGTTTTCTGCCAGGACAGGACTTCTTTTATTGCCAAAATTTCCGCATGGAACAGGAACATGCTAGAGTGATTGGGAAGGCGGAATGATAACATGATATAGAAGAAGTTGACTATTCGCCTCCCAGAAATGCCTTGTCCTCCCAAAAAGATCTGAAATGTATAGAAGTCTGGATGTTTCTATTAAACTGTAGTTGATGGATGGTTTGGTCTGTGTAATTTGGAATTAATTCTAAATTATTTTTAGTCCACTGTGATGAAGCTCTGAGGTGAATAGCAGAGCTTGCAGCTATTTGTTTGCTGAGTATATTCAGAGTTGTCAGATGGAGTAGGGTGTCCAGTGACGCAGATAGGTTCGTACTTAGCCATCCGCTTATACATGTGCAAGCCGAACGTTGGACTTTGTAAAGATTATCGGTGTTTACTAATGCTTTCCACCATACTGCAGTTCCGTCCAGTAGAGTTGGTCTGATTGCCGATCTGAATAACTAATGCGTAGTTCGAGGTTGCAAGCCTGATTTATTACCAATGGCTTTTTTTGCAAGAAAATAGAGCTAAAGAAGCTTTTTTGACTCTTTTTTGTATAATAAGTATCCAATTAAGTTTTTTTGTCTAAAATGAGACCCAGATATTTTGCTTCATCTGAATACTTTATTTGAGTATCAAGGAGAGTTAATATTGGGAATCTTATATTTTCTGGCGAAAACAGCTTAAAGTTCGAATCACAAACATTAAACAAATTTAATACAACGAAATGATTTTTCTAGAAAAGTAAGAGTGAATCAAATGAAATGTTAAACTTTAAATTCTGTTGAAGTTCTACAACATTTTAAAACAACAAATTAAAACATAGATTAAAAAGAATAGATTTGAAAGTTTCGGAAAAATGGAGACAAAAATGCAAATTTTGTTTGCTTTGAAAAAACTCCGATGCATGTCATAATTGTCTTGAAAAATTACTCTAAAAATTAACGCATAATTTTTGGAATCAACGAAATTCCAATTAAAATATTTACAATCGTTTTTGTTTCATCAGTTCTGGTTCATTGGGACCTTGAAACTTCGAGAAATGTTAAAATTTTCAATTCGACAAATTGGACCGATTACAATAACTTCCTATGGGAAGTTAACAAATATTGACCTTAAATAATTTTTTTTACAGAAAATATCATCAAAAAACGCAGAAGAGTCAATAAATGAAAATATAAAGGGTGTTTTTTTTTTACTATAGAAACTTAAAAAACAAAATTAAAAATTGGTGGACGCCAAATATTTCTAGAACCAATAACGATTCCAACCTAAATTACTTTTTGTTCATCTCAAATATTACCGAAAAAAGTTATATTATCTCCAAAATAATTCAATACATCAAAGATTAAAGTTTTTACATCTGGTCAAATTTTTAGAAAAATCGAATTTACAGTTTTCTTACAAAAAATAAAAACCCAAAAAACAGTTCTAAAACTTGGTAAAAATTTACTTTCTACTCATATATATTTTCAAAAATTAAAAATATTGGCTTCAAACTAATTTTATCTCCCAAAAAATATTGTTTTTGACATTTTTGTTTATGTTTGTTTATATATAAGAAATAAAAATTAATGCTACTAAAATTGGTAAAAATTGGTTTCGACTAAAAATCTCCTTAACAAAAATAGATTTTGAAATCAAACTATTTCATTATATGCAAAATATTGTTAGTAATTTTTAATTTTTTTAAAATAATTCAACTGACAACTTTTTTAACAAAACACGAAAACCTGCAAAATTTTGAGCAAGACAAATCAATAGACGGGATGGGAAGTGTGGGTCGCATCCCAGCCTCTTTTTAATTTGACAAATCAGTTCGATTGCAGGAATTTTCTATTTTTTAACTAAAACCTTTAGAAAATAAATATTGAAACAAATTTACTTAATTTTACTTGTAATTAAATCAAAATAAAAATAAAAAAAAAATAATAATAAAATAAATAATAATTAATCCTCTTATAAAATTGGTCGCGCCTTCGACATCGTTCTACGTATTCCAATTAGTAGTGCATAAGCATCACATTCAAGATTGACACTACAGCTCTAAAATCTATTCCATACTAATAAAACAGAAAAGAGAAAATTTTGAATATCTTACAAAAAGTTTGTACAGTCTAAACTATCTATGCTCTTCTAAATTTTCTTCGGCATCTTAGAGATACCCAATAAAGTGTTACTTAATTAAAAATCAATTTAAGTTTGTGTTATCTTGTAATGTTCTTAGTTTATAACTAAACTTTTGTCAAGTCTAGATAATTTTATTACTATTTTTTAAGGCATATACTAGTATAATAACAATCGAAGTGTTAATAAAAAGAAGTTGTTTTTTTACAGATAATAAAATTAAAAGACACCAAAGAGAAAATACAATTTATTGACTTGGTTAACAACATTTTTTTGTTTGTGTACCAATTTCCTTTTTTGTTTTTCATTTTAAGTTTATTTCTTTGAGCCCATAATTTTCCCCTTAATAACAATTCAGTGACAAATCTTATCATTAAATTTGGATTTTAATTACCCAAAACATTGTGTGTATCTTTGCCTATTTCATATGGATATAGATATATGGATAGTTTTATGCAAATTCAAAAAACCCCTTGGTTGATTAATCAATCAGCTATGCATAAAATTCTACTTCTCTTGTTCTATTTCTACTTAAATGAAACATACATTTTATATCCATACATACATAAACTACTTATCTACATATGTATGTACATATAAAATTCGTAGAATATTTTAAGCTTTTGTTTGGTGTTAATAGGAATATTATTGTCAACGGGAGTCCACATTTGATTATTGTACCATGCTGAGGCTATGATATAATATTCATCATAATTTGGGAGATTTTTTGACACACACAACAACTCTTAAAAAAAATTTCAACTTCCATAAATTCCTTAGGATTCCATAAATTTGATTTAATTTCTATATCCCCAAAACATAAAAGAATGCGATGCCTAAATATGGTGGTTGGATTTTAACTTACGAGTTATAATGTTTCTTCACACAACAAAATAAAGCTATAGAACGATAGAACGTGGTTTATGGGAAAATGTTTTTTGATTTTATAAAGAATATTCTTATTTATGAGCTTATACCAGTAGCTCACATTTAAAAAACATTCCCATAAATGAATAAACTTACTTATATAGAAAAATCTATAAGACATAAATATTTGTATGTCTTTAAATATCAATCGATTTTCAAAAAATAGCAGATTTGCCTAAGCTATTCCCGGTTTTAATCGCTTAAGAACGAAAAAGATTATATAAAAGTTTTGATAAACATCCGGAGCCTGAAGGAAAAGAAACTTGATAGGCGAAAATTTTTTGTACTTCTTGAAACAAGATACAAAAATAGACTGTGGAGAAGATAGATAGATGCCCAAAAGAAATATCAATCTAATAAATGATTTATCTTTTTCATACGTCTTGTCAGGTTTTAGCAACTTAAATTTTATGTTAATCTTATAATTTGTATACTATATTCTTTAACCTCTCTTGAACTCGTGTAAACAAAATAAATAACAAAATGGGCGTAAATACTTATTTTATATAATTTCAATATGTTTTGGTAAAAAGAACATATAGCTAATTCTAACTTTGTCTATTTGTGTAAATGGTTTCTTTTAAGATCACTGCAAATTGTTTGATATTTTTAGGATTAGGGTTTATTTTTGGAAAGTGCATTTGTTTAACACGTGAATATCGTGATTAATTTTTACACTATGACGCTAAATCTTTGCAATCGAGTTTTTCACAGAATTTTAAAATACTTTTTTTTTATTTTTTACCACAGCTTTTGTTCTTAAAGAAATATTAATTTTCTTTAATAGAAAATGTTTAAAATGACATTATTTGATAAATTAACCTTAACCCTACTTGAGCTATGTTTGTTTCATCAGCATTTCTAATGTGGACATTTTTAGAAATGTGAAACTAATAAATTGAAATTTAAAAAACAGCTTCTAATTAATAAACTTTACTACGATAAACATTATGGTCTTACTAATTTTTTAATATGGCGATTTCTTCAGTGATAATTTGGTCATAACGAAAATTCAAATCAAAATATTTAATACAAAAACTTATAAGGAGGATGATTTTCCTATTTTCAAACGTTTACGTTTCACTGAAGTAAAAGCCACAAAATGTTTTTTTTAACTTCTAGCAATTGGCTAATTACTTCTGATTTTCTGACATTTAAAATTGATAAAATCCGTTTCTTCGATTGAGTTTGTTCGTTAACTATTTTTCAGTAATTGTCACAGTTAAGACCTGTTCAGATCCACTGGTTTTAGTAAAAGAGAATTAACTTTTAATTTGATAGCAAAGGGTGATAGTTTTGGAAAAAAAAAGTAAATGTCTGAATATTTAGAAAATTTTTAACTTTTCAAAACTCGAACAATGAGTTTCTTAAAATGTTGCTCCATTTTGTTTTTTAAATAACCGACTTGACATTTAGACTATAAACGAGCATACGATTAGTTTCAAAAATTATGCTTTCTCCATACTTTAAGAAAATCTTGTTTTCCAAGGAAAATGAACTAAAGTCGATTCGAGTTTTGCTGAAGCAAAATCCTATGTCCCCATTTATCCATAGAGGATAAACATCAAAAACATACAAATGCTCTTAAATGTACTAAAGTTCAACACTCATTTCTGAGATATTCCCCTAAGCAATCATTTTCAACTAAAATTCAATTTCAGTACATTTTTCAGTGTTGTATGATTGTGCGCTCGTATATACATACATAAGTACGTTTTCAAATCTAGTGAAATTGTCGTTTAGTTAATTACCTTTCGTTTTTTTATTTTTTTATTTCAACAAAGATTTAATGAAGTTTTTAGCCAAGGGTATTTTAATCAGAATCTAAGTTGGTGACATTTTAACCAAAAAAAAAAAAAAAAACAGAATGTTCCAGAATTTTGCCAATTAAAACAAAGCTATACTCCTCCTTATTATCGCACACTGGACTTAGAGAGACTGGAACTTCAACACTTCAACACTCACTGTCACTATAGGTAACGACCAAAGAACTCACTTAACACTCTGTTTTCTCACTCACTGTGTATTCATTTCAATATCGTCGTCGTCGTCTTTGCCAGGTTTCACAGCTTCTCTTGCCATAATTAGTATTCGCTGGTGATTAAGTGTCCTTTTTCGTATAAAGTCCTGTGTGTGCAATTTTTTTTTTTACCTAACTAGGGTTGGGGTATGGCTCAGAGCAGGGAATAAAATGTATAATTAAAAGAAACGTGAATAAGGGGAAGTAATCAGTTTTATAGTCTCCATCACTTTCATACTCCCAATCTATCAGCTGTACATACCTACTTCCACTCTCTACCCTCTTCCTACGCTGCTTCGGGAGCCTGGAGTGCGTCGAGATTAAATTTTTCTAATTTCCAACCCTCTTGATTATTGTGCCATATAGGAGATATTATACAGCTATTGTTCGAGCTTAGAGGTACAATCGTATGTACCTATAGCTCCAGACCTATGCACGTGCCAATGTGAACTCGAGGCACAATGTTTGACGTTGACATCATTCGTCGTCGTCGTCGTGTCATCAGTTCAGAGCTAGCGTATTCCCTATATTTCGCACAAAGCCCAGACAATGGTGCAGCAACAACAGCATCAGTGCCAGACACAATTCCCAGCGAGTAATCAATGCAAGTGCTGGAATAGAATACCAAACGAACAATAGAAATCAGCTAGGGGTTGCTTAGATAAATAAGTAGGTAGGTTGGTATGGTAGGTACGGTCGCATACGGTACATATACCATAGGTATACGAGAGTACGAGTATAGGTATAGGTGAAACATTGGGAACATTCCCATTTCGGTCGATGACATTCAATAAGAATTTCGTCTGATAATTTCTGTATTTTTGGGGTGTGTTGTGTGCTGTGCAGTGTGCATGTGCGTATATTTCAAATTAACAAGGGGTAGAATTCCAAAATTTCATCTAGTTTATTGTGTTTTCTATGAAATCGGATGAAACATTTTTTAGAAAATATTTACCCAACACACACCCTAAGCTATGCGATGGACGAACTCGATCATTTTGAGTTTTCCTGGATTTTGTTATAATCAAAAAGAAGAAAATTCCAAACAGCTGCAAGTTCTGTCTTTACTGAACCTATGCCAATATGTACCTATTTATATTAGGAATATTGAAAGGGGACCGGAAGGATGCACGTTCCATTTGATTATCGTGATGCTCTTTAAAATTTGGTTCTTATTGTTTTTTTTTGTTTTCTATTTCTATTTTGTATAGCTCGATAGGTATTAGGTAGGTATTTTATTTTTGAAGCATGGGTGCATTTGGGTACACACAGAAAAATAATGCAATGTAAAATCAAAAGGAAGAATTGTCGATTTTTATAAAATGCGATCTGTTCTTTGTTAAATGATTTCGTTACGAATCAACGTTGTTTCATTTTGATTTAAAATTGAAGCTTGTCATTATGTGCAATTATATCAATGATTTAACAATACTCAAGGTATAAAAGGCACCACAAGAAGATTCATTTTAAAATTACATTGTTTTCTGTAGAATTGACATTCAACAATGTTAAAATAAAATGTTCTATACATAAATTCTATGACAAAAATGTTTATTGTTAAAATAAAAGTACCTGATCTTAAAAACATCTTGAATTGTTGAATCAATCTCTCAACTTAACGTAAGTGAAAGCTAATTGAAATAACAATTCTTAATATATTTTTCATAAATCAATGGATTTCATGTCAAAATTATTTCGTTTCAACCTTCAAACGAATATTTTCAAATGGAAATGTAACGAAAAATTGTTTTCTTTTTTTTAACAAACATTTTGTTTAGAATAGAGACTTATTTAGTTAAGAAAAATATTGATAAGATTTGTATAATTTCGTTAATTAATGAACGGTATAGATATAAGTATGTAAATAAGTTGTTTTGCCAATGTAGTCACGTAATTCCTAAATAACTTTGTTGCGATCTATGCATTTAAATAACACCAATGACTTGTCATCAGCTGGATTACAACAAAGCAAAACGAAATAAGATACTTTTAGAAAACTATGAGGCCAATTTCATATAAAAAAGTAATTTATGTACCTACTTTCTTCTAAAATAAAAACGGAGAAAGAAATTTGTCACATCGAGTGAACTTTGGAGGCAATGGAGGTGTTCCATATGCACAAAATGTAACGTGGACACCCTTTAATTTTCCAAGTAGCAAGCAATTATTCCGTTATCATGTATGTTTCAGCATTAAATCCGGTTAAAATTACATTGGGTCATGTTGAAACAAATCGAAACGCTTAAAAAAATGTCTGGTTATTTATTTTCCATTCTTGTTCATTAAGTTTTATTTTATTTATTGAAAAGAAAAACAAATATTTTGTTGGTATTGAAAATTTGTTAAAAATAAAAGTACAATCAATTTTACTTTTTAAATGAAATATTTATTATGAAAGAAAGTTGAAAATATAAATATCAGCAATCGAATTATAATATCTGCATCACATATTTCATGCTGGTACTCGTCCATAAGAATTATCAAATTAGACATATTCTGTCTTCTCCACATAAACACCCTTTACTTTAATTTTTAGGAATGGCAAAAAAGTATCCCGTTATAGAGAATGCATTGTAATAACGCAATCACACGAAATCAATTTTGTTTCAACATTTAATCATATTAAAACAAGATTGGGTCGTGTTAAAACAAATCGAAGCTCCATGAATTAAAATTGATAGTTCTTGATTTAATATGAGATCTTGTTGGAATAAAATTAATATTTATTGAATTCCGCCAAATTTACATGAAGTGCCGTTATTTTTCCGAACTAAGTTACTGCAAAATATTTGGTTCAAATTCTATCAGTTCATTTCAATTATAGTCGCGTCTCGTGTCGTAAGGATTTCATGAAGTTAAAAGTTTAATGGTGAAAAGTGAGTTTATTATGAGTTCAAAAGAAAACTTGACTTCTTCTGTTCATTCACAGGAGGTAGAAGTAAATGAAACAATAAACTTTGTAACAGACAGTGAAGGCAATATAATAATAAGCCTACCAATTATTCAAGAAAACAAAATCAACGAAGAAGACAAGTTGGATGATTTTTTGAAAAAATTTAATTTGATAGCTGCAAAAGATTTTTTAACAAGTAAGTATTAAGTTCAATTTATTAATAGAATTGTAAAAAAACGTATCGTTTGTGCTAAAGTAAGGTCTATAATTGATACAATCCGTAGCACTTTTTAAAATTATTTGATTTTGAACAAAATTTTAATTGTTATTAAATTTTGTCGGCTAGTTCTTTTGTTCGTTTAATTTGTAAGTTTTTTTTATCATTTGCTAATTAATTTTGAAATAACTTAACAATACGTGAAAATAATAATTTCGTGCAGAAACATATAATCTTTGTAGTTGCATATATTCATTAACCACGAAATAATTTTAAGACCTCCATTGTCTGATAATAATAATCTTATTTCCTTTATAGAAGCTTCAATTGATTATGAAAGTTTAAGATATTTGTCAAAAGAAGATATTCAAGAAGCTATTCCACCGATTGGTCTCCGTGCGCGTTTCCGAGAAACATTATTCAGCTGGAGAAAGAGCGAAGTATGCATATTTAATCATGTTTTTATTTATTTTTATAATTCATTGTTTTTCTGCCTACTTATTATTAAGTTCGGAATTGATGATGATACATTGTCAGCATCAATTGCCAGCAAAGTAGTTTCTTGGTTGGGAAGCCAGACTAGTATTGCAACACCATCAACTATTACATCTATTGGGCATGTCGGAAACTTGAACCTATCTAAGGTAGAATCAACATAATATTTTAAATCATAATTTAATTCTGTTTATATTTTATTTATAGAAGTTAAAACTCATTTTATTAGAAAGCCTCAAGGGAAAAGCAGTTTTAGACTTCTACGAAACTAACGGCCATTTGATTGATTCGCTTCGAGCTGATTTAATTAATATAATTTTGGATGACATTTATTTCAACGGCGTCAAATTGTCGCCTAAGGATTTTCCACCAATATTAGAAGAAATACTGGAACAATTCCCTAATGAAATAAAAGTAAGCATATTTTGTCAAAAATTTTCCATAAATGATTGTATTTTAAATTTTAATTTTCAGGAATTTTACTTCATTCCCCGTGGTAAAAAAAAGAACCCTGGGGGAAAGCTTTGGGACAGATACGTTAACCAAAGAGCAAAGCGTTCTCGGTTGGAAATGAAAATAAATGAATCTTTACAATTAGAAGAAGAACCTATAACTCAGATTTGTACTACTACAGAGGTTGACGAGTCCATTTTAAAAGCTTTAAAAGTTTCTCTTTCTCGAGATTTTTCAAATTGGGAGGATGTGAAAGATAAATGGCAGCGAACATTTACATTAAGACAGCTGGAACTAAAATCATCTGCAACTAACTTTGATTTTTTGACAAATTGGCCACTGTTCTCCAATCCAAAGGCACCCGAGCTAGTAAGTTTCCTTTTTTTTTTAATTAAGGCTGGTTAAGGTGAAATCTAGGTCTTCAAACAGTTTTAATTAAGCTACAAATATTTTCTAACACTGCTACAAAAATATATTAATTGTCACTAATGCGTAGCTATGACTGTGTAGATTTTATGGTAATTACTTTTCAACATAAGTAAACCGATCTGTACAGTCATTGCAACAGTGTTTCCTAGATCGCTTTAACTAGAAATTTTGTGTAATTCAACCATTGTCTGCATTCGTATGAAACATTATTTTTCTTTTAGATCAATATCGACTTTGAAATTCTTCTTCCGAATAAAAGTCATCTGCTTTTAAGCAGATGGACAGAATTCCGATTAAAAATAGCGAACTATTATCGTATGTACATAAATGATAAGAAATCGAGAGAAATATTTTTGAATTCAAAAAATATAACGTCCCAAGGTAAGTTATATTTGCAATTTAAATTTTTGAATAAACGTAAAATCGGTATCTTTATACACAGATTCCATAGACTACATATATACGATTCTATTGAATGCAGTAATACTACCTTCTGCACGTTTCGTTAGTAAGTCGGAGAAACACACAAAGAAAATAAGTATCCCGGATGCAAATGAGAGCTTCATCATTCACCTTCTAACAATAAGCGATTATGAAAAAACAATTGCAGAACTAAGAAACAAATACTTCAGCAAAGGTTTGACAATTCAACCATTTATTATAGTTGTAGGCTTAAGTATCTACCAATTAAAAGAATTTTATGTTTATTTCGACAAAACGCTTTTGAAATTCGATAATTTTTTGTCAAGCCTTGATATTTGTTTTAAGCTAATGTATGTTCTATCATTAGAGTACCCAAAAGGCTGTAGGGGTCCTTGGTATTTCATTCAAGAATATTTTTTTGGAATCCCCCTTTCAAAGGAATGTAAATTGGCAAGCATCTGTTCCTTACTTAGTTTTCTAAAATCATAACCTACTCTAACCTAACTTTTCTTTATTTAATTGAACAATATTTAATTTGAAATTTACTTTGGTTAATTTAAAAAAACTAAATATGTTATCTTGCTTTATTTGCAATTTTATGATCTCAGATTTGAATACTTTGATGAAACATTTTCAAGTTAATCATTTCTTAGATTCAAACAGTACTATTAAATGTCAACAAGAAAACTGCTCACAAAAATTTTCGAATTTCAAAACGTTTAGAGCACATATCAACCGAAAGCATCCTGGCCATAGCAATCCAAATTCAAATGTAATTATTATTCAACCTGCAGAAACTCTGGCTGATGTAAATGCAAATGAAAATAATAAATTAGAACCGATAGAAATATTATCTGAAACTTGTACTAAATCTGTTAATAAACAGCAATTCGATTCAATGATTGCTGATTTAAAAAACGAAGCATTTAATTTTTCTTTATGTTTGTATTCAGAACCAATGATGCCACGAAAAGAAATTCCAAATATACAAAAATCTCTATTGAAAATATTTTCCAATCTTGAAGAATGCATTCGCACAGCTTCAAAAGGCCAAGATTTAAATACAGATACAAATAGCTTACTAGAATTTTGTAAAAATCCCTTTGAAGGAATTTCGTCTGAACATAAATTTTTGAAAACTTTAAAAGAAAAAAATCTTTTTGAACAACCTATATGTTCTATTTTCTCACAACAAATCGCTGAACGTGTAAGTCATGGAAATCCTTCGTTTAATATCAAAACATATAGCTGCCATTACATGCCTATTAAATTTCAATTGAAGAAACTTTTTGAATTACCTGGTGTTTTAGATTTAACAATACAAAATATGGAAGAAATACAATCGCAAAATACCATTAATAATTTTATAAATGGTAATATTTTTAAGTCTCAAACATCCCACTTTTCTAATAAGTTGATTTTACCATTGTTTATTTATTTTGATGATTTTGGTATAAACAATCCATTAGGTTCTCACGCAAAATCTATTTCAGCAGGATATTACAGTCTACCTACCTTGCCTCAGCGCGTATTATCAAAGCTAGATTTTGTATTTCATTTGGGGTACATTAACAGTAAAGATATTAAGGCTTTTGGAAATTCTGTAGTATTTCATCATTTATTTCAAGAACTAAAATCTTTAGAAGAACAAGGAATCGAAATAATCACTAACTTCGTAAAAAAACAGATTTATTTTACAGTGGGACTAATTTTAGGAGACAATTTAGGCTTGAATTCAATGTTAGGATTTATAAAATCATTTAATTCAAAAAGATTTTGTAGAGTTTGCAGGCGAATGCGGTCTGAAATGCAAACAGATACTATTGAGATTAATGCAGCTTTGAGAAACAAAGAAAACTATGCAGCTGACCTTTCTTTGGACGATTTCAAAGAAACAGGTCTGAGAGAAAATTGTATTTTTAATGATCTTCAAGCTTATCACGTCACTGAAAATATATCATTAGATTTGATGCACGACCTCTTTGAAGGAGTTTGCATTTACGATATATGTAACACTTTAATATCACTTATCAACCAAAATGTATTTTCACTTGATATCTTTAACAGCAGAAGAAGATTATTTCCGTATGGGGAAAATGAAATAGGTAATATTGGCCCCGATATTTTAATGAAAAATCTTAAACATTTCAATTTGAAAATGACTGCTCGGGAGCTTTGGAATTTAACTGATTTCATTCTTCTCATTGTTGGAGACTTAGTCCCTACATCAAATTCAAATTGGAAAATTTTAGTTCTTCTTGTGAAAATATTAGACATTCTTTTAAAAAATAGGTACACTAACGTAGATTTAGACAGTTTAAAATCTAAAATAAAAGAACACAACAAAGTATACTTAGAGCTATATGGGTCGCTTAAACCTAAAGCACATTTTTTACTCCATTATGCAAGTCTTATACGCAAATGTGGTCCCCCTAAATTCTTATGGAGTTTAAGATTTGAAGCCAAGCATAAAGACACAAAAAAATATTGCAGCAACATTAACTCTAGACTTAATGTTCCTTTAACACTAAGTACAAAAGCAGGTTTAAGTTTTGCAAAATTCCTTGTAGATTATGAAAATGGCATTCCTGATTCTATTGAAATATGTAAAGAAAACTTAACAGAACCAGATGAGAATTATAATAAAGTTTTTGCTAAACAAAACCTAAAACTGGAATATTGTGAATTTTATACTAAAATAATTTTTTGTGGAAGAGAATATAAAAAAAATTGTTATATAACTATATCCAATGAATTTTGTAAATTATATAAGATATCATATTTTGCTAAAGTTTGTACAAAAATTTATATTTTGTGTTATGAAGTTGAGCTTCAACGTTTTGATAATCACTTTCAATCATATGAAGTGGGAATATTAAAAAACGAAATACTATTAAAAGAACTCTATGAGTTCACAAGCCCGCCATTAAATCTTTTTCCTAGCAATAATGGGAAAATATATTTAAGAAACAAAGATTTGTAATTACTATTTATTATTAATTTACATTAAACTAATAAAAATAAAAGATATAATAAAACTAGCATTTTTGTTTGATTTTTTATTTATACTTGTTTTTAAGATTTGTCGTTTTTTGCTTTTCACGTTGAATCAATTGTTATTTTCTGGGTGTTTAAACATGGATACGAATTTGTTTTAAAAGAATTTCATACAATGAATTAACATTACTACTTATTGATTTAATAGGAATCATCGCGTTGTTTTAGCATGGAGATCGATTTATTTTAATATGATTTATCGTTTTGTTTTAATAGGTCGATCAAAACGATTCAACAGGAAAATCATGTTGTTTTCACGTGTGAAACGATTCATATTAACAGGATTTGTAAATTGATTTAACATGATGATCAAAATGATTCATGTTGATGTCATGTTGTTTTCACATGTGAAACATTTCATATTAACAGGATTTGTAAATTGATTTAACATGATAATCAAAATGATTCATGTATATTTCATGTTGTTTTAACATGTGAACAAAATTATTTTAACAGGATTTGTTAATTGATTTAACATGATGCTCAAAATGATTCAAAAGGAATGTTCGAATCGATTTAAAAGGAAGACTAAATTGTTTTAACAAGATCTACCAAGTTAATTCAACATGACCATAAAGATGATTCAAAATGAATCATAGAGTTATTTTAATATTTGATCAATATGAATTTAACTTAAATTAACATGTTATATCAACATGATTTATGATTAAATTAATTTAGATTTTTTTGCGAAAATATCATATTAAATTAACATGAAACGTCTATGAAGCAAAATCATTGGTAAAACATGTTGAATCATGTTTATTTTTTTTGAATTCACATTGGTTTTTCTCTGTGTGTAAGGTTTTGAAAAATTATTATTATTATTATTATCTGAAGTTGAGTAACGATGGTTTATTATGAAAAGTAGGCATGTTGTAACAAAAAGAGGGGTTGAAATTGACAAATTTTACCTAAAAGCCAAAAATGTGTGTATTAAATTACAGTAAAACGTGAACGAACGCACATGCTGTAACATTTTTCAAATATTTTTCATTTCAACGCCTCTTTTTAATTAGTGAGTTTATTGTTGTTAAAATTTTGTGTAAAAATGAAAAGGACATGCATTTAGAGTATAACAATGCAAAGGTGGTGGCAAGTATTTATTGGGTATAGAATTGTAACAAAGAAATTGCTGTTAAAAAATTGTTTGTTAGAAAAACACATAATTTCCAAAAATTCAGATAAAAAAATTAAATGATTTTCTAAAGAAAATAGTTCTACTGGAATTTGATAGAATTACAGCTTTGGTTCATAATTCTAAGAAATTATTCACTTTTTTTGTTTTTAAATTTTCGCCCTTATATTCATTTTCAAAGAGATGAAGAAAGTTTTGTTATTATAATTAATTATTATACATAATTACACATGATTAACTTTCATTGATTTATGTCATACCATTTCATATAATATTTATTTGAATGGTTTCAATTGAAACATTGCCAATTTTACACTCTGGTAACATTTATAAGAAACACATATACTTATATTGTTGAATTTATTGCTAGAGTTGCTTTTTTAATTGTTGAAATATTCACAAAATATGTTTTTACATCCCATTATTAGTAAAGTTCTAGATGAACTTAATCTTAAATTTTCTAGATACAATTTTGATCTGAATGACATTATGGTATCGATTATGTATTTTGTCTTTGAGAAACACGGTGGTTTACGGCTTATTCGCAAAGTCCTTTGACTTAAACAAGTCCCACAACAAAAAGTTTATAGGGACAAATCACACGATGTTGGTGGCCAATTCACGATCGATTTTGTCTTGAGCACTGCGGCACGTAGCATGATTCCAGTTTAAACCATATGATATTGGTGTCCAGATCATACAATTTAGGCCACAAGTAGTGAGTGATTATCGACTTACAACTATCGCGGTTGACGGTGAAGGCCTGGCCAGCGTCATTTTCGAAAAAGTACGTACTGATGACGGCTTTTCTTTCGGTACCACGTGGATTTCGAGTGTATTGTCCCATATACGCCAATTTTACTTTTTCACTTACCCTTTCATCCAAAAATGGGCTTCATCGCTATAGATGATTTTTCGACCAAAATTGGGATCTACTTCCAACTGCATTTTGATAAAAGAGTCTTATCGACGCTGTAACTTGACCTGATAATTTGACTTAAGTGAAAAAGATAATTTGACAGGGAGTAAAAGAAACACTATGGCCGCCACGAACTGTCAAAATAAACCCGTTCCTATTGGAAATCCCATTATTTGGACTCTGGTAATCCTAAAATGATTATTTGAAAGCCTTTTTTTCAACGTGTAACTGTTTGGTGCTATTTTTGAGCTGGTTGGCTGTGTTCAGAAATAATTTTGGTGCAACTGATATGGGATTTAACCAATGATTCTTTATGACCGAAATTGGAAGACCATTAATATGGACGGCGTATATTTTAAACAAGATGGCGTTAAGTGATATGTTGCAATTTTGAACGGAAAGTTTTACAACCTTGAACATTCTTATTTATCAGAGAGGTGATCACAATTATCCATCGAGATTTTGTGATTTAAAACTTATAAAATATTTTTCTTCGCAGCATTCATCGTGAAATGTCTATGAAAATTCTCCGCAATCGATTCAAGATCTTAAAGAGGGAAATTGTGAAGCTATCGAAAAATTTTATGAAATCGATATTTATATCGTTTAATATTGTAAATGACATAATATTCACTTTACAACGAAGTAATCATAATTTTGTTAGTATTAAAATGAAACATCGTATTGGAAAACGCTGTATCTTGTCTTGTTATTGTTTTCAATAGAATAGAAAAGTTCATTTGAAATGTTGTTTCTAAGAAATTCCATGACTTGATCTAAGAGATCTTTTTATTTATCAGATGTATTTTTCAACTTAACTTTATCATCATCAGTCATTACCATAAACTTATAGCCGCTTAAACTGTAGCAGTACATTGGGACAAGACACCCACCCGTCTTATTATAATTGTTGTAAATAAATTTTAATTTCAATCAATTAAGACGTCTTTCAATTTTTCTTCTTTATCCATAGTCTTTTCTACATCATCGGAATAAATGTATGTACATACATACGAGTATAAAACTTAGTTTTAAATTCTTTAACCTCAAGTACAAGTTGCGCAAATTGAAATCAACAAAGAGTTTAATTACTCAATGGATAAGATAGAAGATTCGGGTCTATGAAATAACTCCCACGAAATAAGTCCCACTTTTAAAAACGAAATAAGTCCCACCAAAAATTGCTATTTTGAAAGTGGGAGTTATTTCGTTTTTAAAAGTGGGACTTATTTCGTCAATTGGTGGGACTTATTTCGTTACGCGTTTTTATTTTAAGTGGGACTTATTTCGTTTTGAGTGGGAATAAATTCGTTTTGTAAAGTGGGAGTTATTTCATACCCCTAAATTTATATTTTGGTGGGATTTATTTCGTTTTAAGTGGGACTTATTTCAATTTCATAATTTTGCATTTTAAGTGAATGCTTAGTAATTTTTGCCGTTATTTGTTGCTCTTCACGTTGTTTCTCATTGAATTTCATAATGTTCTTTTTGTTGCTTTTTAAAAAGAACAGCCAAAAATGGTTGATTTATTGTCTAGAATAGCTACTTTTCTAAAGTTTTTTTGAATTGATAGCACGGCGTACTAACAGCTAGGTATGTAAGGGGGGGCATGCTGCCCCCCTGCAACCCCCCTGCTTGGGATCACTATAGGATTTGGGGTGGGTGCGAGTTTGGGTATATGCAAAGAACACGAATGCGTTGTGATTCTTTCATAACTGTGAGCCATTCTTGCTTTTTTTTTGTTGGGAATTTCTTTGATTTTAGTGCTCAAATGGAAAAGTTCTTTGCATATACCCAAACTCGCACCCACCCCAAATCCTATAGTGACCCCAAACAGGGGGGTTGCAGGGGGCAGCATGCCCCCCTTACATACCTAGCTGTTAGTACGCCGTGCTATCAATTCAAAAAAACTTGTTTTACCATAGAGAGAAAACAAAAGATAATTTTATTTTATGTTTTTTTCCTAATTCTGCAAAATTTTAAATCGAAACAATGCCAAATTGCTTTTATTTCGTTTTCTAAAGTGAAATAAACCCAAATTGAAAATTTGGCCTTATTTCGTTTTCAAAAACGAATAATGCCAAATTTTTTGAATTTGGCTTTATTTCATTTGGCGTTATTTCACGTCACCTTTACGAATCCAAACGTTGTTACTAGTGGGACTTATTTCGTTTATGAAAGTGGGACTTAATTCATTTAAGAAATATATTATTCAAGGGGAGTTATTTCATTTTGAGTGGGAGTTATTTCATTTCAAGAAAATTTTTAAATCATTTCATTTTGGTGGGACTTATTTCGTTTTCAAAAGTGGGACTTATTTCGTGGGAGTTATTTCATTTTTTTAAGCAATTTTTGGTGGGACTTATTTCGTTTTTAAAAGTGGGACTTATTTCGTGGGAGTTATTTCATAGACCCAGAAGATTCAGCTAGCTTCAAAACTCCATCATGATAGTTTGCTTTTTCTTGTTAATTCTTTTTTATAAGAAAACTTTTTGTTCATTGTGATAATTACTTAATACAAAAAAAAAACATTGAAAAGTTAACAAAAATCTCTTCTTGATAATAAACACAAATGAAGACTACAACCAAAGCGAAAAAAAAAAACAAAATTCCACCAAAATAATGAAGATACTATTTTTTTTTTGTACCACCTTGTTTATTGGCTTCCGTATAAATATATGTTGAGAGGATAACCACAGTGAAATGAGAAAAAGAATATGATGCTTCAGGGTACATTTTAGCTGGAGATTGCTCATTCGTGATGAGACTTTTATAATATTCACCAAAGAAACAAAAGCATAGCCTTGATGGTAGGTGAGGTATAAGTTGCTAAAGTCGGTACGGTATAATGTTAACTACTATAAAACTGGTGGAAAAAATGGGTGGTTCAGAGGGGCGTACGTATATATCGTATATGGCTTGTGTGTGTGTTTTGTTTTGTTTGAACAGCGAAATGAAGTAAAATGTGCAATTTTGAATAATGTTGAACTTTAGTGTATGTTTGGTTTGTATGTTATTTTTTTTTTTTTACTTTTCGTTCCCTTTGACTTCAACGCGGATTGTGTTTTTCTTCTCAGTAGAAACCCTAAAGGTTAATATTTTTCTGCAGATTTTAACTTTAATCGTAGGTTTTGGATGACTTTGGAATGTCCAATCATTTATACTTAAAAAATACATAAATTGTTTATACACAGTGTTCCAATGTTGTTTGTTTTGGGAATCCAATATTATTTTTGTAAACAAAGAATCAGGTCATATTTCTTACAGTGGTTCAATTTCCATTTAAAGTTGGCATAAATTGAAGAGTTGAAAGCAGAAATTGTATGTTTTTTTTTTGCACTTAATTCAGAACTGCCCTTAATTTTCTTCATGGTACGGATTTTTAACAACTCATAACTATTGTAATCGATCCGATTTGTCAGATTCAAAATTTGGACATTTATCGAGACTTGCCTAGAATGAAGTGCCTTTTTTTGTTATTAAGTTTAAAAAAACATCTCTGAAAGATATGCAACAAAGACTTTCAAACAAATGAATTGATATTTTTGTCTATTGTATTTAATTATTGTAATTTAAACAAAAAATTAGATATTGGTTGATCTGAAATATTTTTGGAGAAAAAATAATTTTATCGACTAAAATTTATATTAATCTACAAATTGTATGCAGAATCGATACGTTAAAAAAAATAACTGATTGAAACCCGTGAAATTTGTCAGCTTGAATATTTATTAGTACTGCAAAAACACGTTTTTGACATTTGATAAAGTTAAAAAACAAAACAACTGACAGTTTTCTAACAAAAAATTTTAGAAATTACAAAAATAATACTAACAACTTTTAAAACTGTTTTTCGATTGAAAAATTGTGGAAACGGCAATTATATCAACTTGGGGAATGTCTATGAATAATAATAATAACTGGTAAAACAACGGGAACATAAATTTACATTTTTTTACAAAAAAATAAAAACGAATACAAATATTCTAATAAAAATGTTAAGACATCTGATTGATTTCCGAATTTCTTTAAATGACAATTCTGTTTATTTAAAAAAAAATATATCAAGTTAAAGTTTGACCGAAAAAAGGCAAGTTATCAGTCTGGGTCGCAGCACACTCTTATTTTTTATTCGAAACTAAAAAAGAGCAAAGAACCATAAGACCAGTCAATAAAAACTTTGTCCCAACGCCCAGTATAGAAAGCCATCCATAAGCTTAAAAACAACTAATCCACAGCCGGCTTCTAGGGAGTAATGTCCTGGGAGGATGCATGCAAAAGGTCATCAACCAAGTGTTGGAAGAGGAAAGTACGCCCGATAATTTTTCAAATAGCTCACTATGATCAATCTACAAACAGGGAATATCATGTCGTGAACAAATTACGGAGGCAAATCACTGTTTAACATTGCCTACAAGATCCTATCCTATGTTCTAAAGTATCAGGCCAATCAGATCAACGATAGACCAAATATTCACATTAAGTAAAATGCATGAAAGGCCAAAGGAATATTGGCGATGTTTCAACTCGGCATCACGAAAAAACTGATTCAGCTATGCCTCATGTGATTTCTTCAACATAGTGTTGGAGCATATAGTACGAAAGATTGGTTTAAACCTGAAAGGCACTATCTTTAACGACATCGATATCATCGTCCGCTCCAAGCGAGATGTTCTAGAAAAATTTACATCTATAGATGAACAGGCGAAACGCATTGGACTTGAAGTGAATGAGGTCAAAACAAAATGTATGCTATCAACACACAAAACCTTATCTGTCCCCCGACTAGGAGAAAACATCACTATTGGTAGCAATAATTTCGAGGTAGTCAAGGAGTTCCCCTGCCTCAGAACAAATATCAATGACACTTTAGTGGAAATAAAACGAAGAATTACCCTAGCAAACCGCTGCTGCTTCGGTTTGGCCAATAATGTATAGGTTCAAAACTCCTTTCTTCAAAGACAAAAAGCACGTTACCCTACATTTTAATTTTACCAGTTCTACTTTAAGGTGCCGAGTGCTGGACAAAATAAAAAGACACTTTCTAGGGAAATATCCTTCCGCGCATATTTGGTCATATATGCGAAAAAGTCAAATGAAGGAGAAGATTCAACAACCGCGAGCTGTATCAAAATATTGATGTAGTCCAAATGGCCGAGACACACCGAATACAATGGCTAGGTCCCATCGAGCGAATGGACAACAACACTCCAGCAAATAAAATTTTTGAATCTCAGCCCCAGGTTCAAGACGAAGATGAAAACCGAACTTCGTCTATAAGAGACCAGGCGATTACTGGTGCAAGAGCGCTTGGTCTCGACTAGAAAGAGCTCGCAAGGGACCGCAAGCGATGGAAGAATGCAATATCTCAGTCTGAGACCCTCCATGGATCGGAAGCCGGATAAGTAAATAATAATAATCATTAGATCCACTTTTTAGTAAATCAAGCATACATTTCTAGAGATTTTGGCTCTAAGCTACCTTAACGCTGATATACTGAACCAAAATTATTTCTCAACTTTTTAAAAGTTTAAATTATTAGTGGTAGATTAAACTTATAAGTAAAATTGGAATACTTTTTTTAAAAAACATTTAATAATTTTTCCGAAAAATATAAAATATTGAGGCCATATTGTACAGCACTTACTATTAATGTAATTTAAAGGAAAAATGTCTAATCATTTGAAAGCATTCGATCAATTGTTGGCGGTTCTGTATGATTCATTGGAATGATTCGCTTTTAAATACAAAATAACGACGATATGCTGTAGATTTAAAAAATAAATGATGAGCTCAATTTCAATTTATCGCTTCATATGAATTAGTTTCCTTTTTTATATATTTGCTGAAAAATTGAGTAATAGCAATTCAAAATTAAAATAAATGAGTTGCATCTTCGAATCTGCAGTCATTTACGAAAAACCACATAACAGTCATCATCATTATTTTTAAATCTAGTATTTTTTTTATTTTCAACAACTTTCATCTTTGATGGCGCCATCAATGCAAAAATGGTTTAAGCACATGTTTCAAATTCATTTGAGTATAAGTACTCCATATTCAATTTATGCAGACAAAAAAGACATTATTATCGTTTTGCCTAATGAAGTCAGCCAGACAGTACGTTAAATTAAATGTTATGCAATATTTTCTCATTTTTGAGACTTGACTTATTTACAAGTCTTCCATTAATGGCCAAAGAATTATATTGATAATTTGTCAAATTGCTCATCATAATTTGTAAAAACACGATTGAGAAAATTATGTTATAATGGCCGTCATAGAAGAAAAGTCTAGTCTTTTAAGAACGAGACGAAGATAGTTCAAGAGTTTAAGGATGATTTGAAGACATTTTAAAATAGGGTCTTAAAAAATCAATTGTTACAATAATATATATGTTGTATTAAGTCATAAGCTTTAAAATTTTATTGAAGAAGAATTACGATTTTCATGGATTTACATATAAACCTATGAAAACTCAAAATTGTCATCTGTAAAATGTTTTTTGTAACACCTAAGCCAAATTGTTATTCAAGAATAAATAAATTGTGTAGCGCAACAGTCCGTTGAGAACTAGGGCCTAGTGACTTACAACTTTCAACCATTCCTGTGTGCGAGTACTGTTGTCAGGGATGGAAGGGACCTACAGTTTAAAGCCGAATCCGAACGGAAAATTTGAGAGAGAACTTTTCATGACAGAAATTACTCTTGGAGAATTTGTCAATTCCTCGCAAGAGACAGTACCCGTGAAAAAAACTCCAGATGGCATAGGCAGGGATCGAACCCAAGACCTCTGGCATGACAGTCCAACGCACTAACCATCATGGGTACTACAAATTTTCATTCGACGATATTTATAATTATATATATAAGGCTTTGAAGTATTACGGGAGACCTTGAAATATGAAAGGAGGCTTTAAAATATTGAGGAAAGTTTTGTGATCTCATCAGGGAAGAACTTGGAATTTCAGGGGAGGTCTGGATATTTCAAGCGAGGACTTGGAATTTCAAGGGAGGTCTGGATATTCTAAGGAGGTCTATAGATTTAAGGGAAGGTATTGGAATTTCAAGAAAGGTGTGGAGATTCCAGGTTTCTCATGAAATTTAGGTTTTAAAATATCAAGGGCGGTCTGGAGATTTCAAAGCAAAATAAATTGTTGCTATTTTAAGTAGGTAACATATTTTTATAGTTTTCTTTATTTTTCATAAAATAGATTATTGTCAGTTGAATTTATTTTTTGTTCGTTTTTGTGGTGTAAAATTGTTCTGAAGGTAAGAAAATTTAAAAATCCTTAAAGTTTTAACATGACACATTTTTTTCATTTAAACGAAAAACTATCGCTTCATTTTTCTTTTTTTTATTAATTTTGTGTAACATGGAATATAATTTAATTTATTTTAATTTACTCGTAAGATATTTAAAAAAAAACTGACACTTTTTGCGCTTTTTATTTATTTAAAGTGCATTAATACCTATGCTGGGTCTTGAAAAATTAAGAACGAAAAAATACCAAACACATAAAACATGAATTTAGATTTTAGGGAGCTTGAAACGTCATTAAATATGTAAATTTTTAATTTCACTGCACTGTTCCTCATTTTTGTGCATAAATTAACTTATGAAAATAATAAACAGCAAATAAAATTTCTCCCAGAACTTTAATTTTATTTCTCAAAAAAATGATAAACTCTGATTTACTTTTAATTATTACTTAAAACAAATTCCAAATCAAACGCATAGGTACTTCTCAAATCTGAACTTGAACCACATTTGACGTTAAGTATGTATACCTAACCGTTGCTGACATTGAACTAAGGCATGACATAATTAATCAGGCAACCACAAAGGGCACATCACATCACCTGTCAGATCGTACTCAAATCAATTTAACACCATGTTATAAGTAGAAGATACATACATATAAGGTGTACCCGAAGTCCAGTGATGCGAAACAATCAGATACATTCACCGCAGCAGGTATCTAGAAGATACAATACAACATGTTGTGTTTGTTATAACCTTAGAAGTTAGGTAAGGTATACCTACAATACAATAAGACAAATCATCACCACATAAATGTGTTTTGTGTATAGATATTCATCATTATGTAAGTTAAAGAAAAAACAAAAACAAAGATTCGTCTAAATGTCTTCTTTTTCTAAAGAAACTGAAACCGATCTTGTCGTCGTCGGTTGGTCACAGCAGCTGCGGTGGCGGCTTGACTGGCGGCGGCGGTGGCGTGCGATTCGGAATGTTGTTCATTTTTTTTGTTTTTGATCCCAGTGAGATGGTTTCATATTTCAGTGACATTTGAATGGGTAAACGATGACCCAATAAACACTTCTTCTTTTTATTTTCTCTTAACAATCGAGCAGGGGGTATCAGAAAAAGTATCGAATTTCATGAGAAAATAATAGCCTTCTACTGTGTGCATACATTTTATTTTTCTTTTAATCGATTTGAGAATCGTTCTTTAAAATTAGCATATGAATTTTTAAAACAAAGTTATAATAATCAGGAAAAAACTGAATATAAAAATACCTCCAACTCCATTTAACCAATCACCAAATAAAAAAATCCATTTAAAAATGTGTCACCCACTAATTAACATATAAACAAACACAAAGATTCTTTTGTCTGCGTAACGAAGTTTAAATATATTTATTTATCTTTATTGTTTACACCTAATGAAATTGTTTAATCAAATTTAAACTTACATTAATTTCTCTTATAATTTTTATTTTTGTTTATTAATTTAATAAATTTTTATTTACACTAATGTTAAATAGTGTTTAGTATTTATCACAACATTTAATTTAATGGGAATTTTTTTAAACATTCATTTAGTCAACAGAACATTTTTTGTTGTTGTCATTGTTGTTGTTTTTATTTAAATTTTAATTTGGTTTGATGAGTGAAAATATTTTGGTTGAAACTTTTATTTGATAGTTTTGTTATTATTATTGATAATGCAGCTTTAATGAAGTAGGTAGGGTATCTAGTATGTATGTTTGTAAAAGTTTATGCCTAAATTATGTGTGTTATTATATTATGTCCTGTTGTGAGTCAGTTATAAATTTTTATGAATCACACGAAACGCACCTTTTTTTATTGAACATAATTTAACAATAAATTTTCTTAATAGATAGTTAAATGGTATTCAAACATCGTTTAAGGTATTTGAGTGGGAGGATTTTAACATAAAAAGTTTTAGAATTTTGACTATGACAACTATTTAAAACCGATCGTACAAGAAGTTAAACAAAAAATAAAAAACATTAATTTATAGACCGTGACATTTAAAGTGACAATTAAAGTCAAAGTGATGACAGTGATCTGGCAGGTGGTACTATTCAAATACATTAGGCCTGTTTCATTACTCAAACTTTGTACAACATCGCGTCGTACGACGCACGTCGCATAACGTCTCACAAGTAAACTTTTGTTAACTCAAGAAAGTTGCATTGAGAGAGTGCAAAATTTCCGCTCTATTGAAAAATTTGCAAATTTCTGCAAGAATTTTAGAGTGCAAGGAATTTAACAACCGTTACAATTAGAAACTGCCATTTCTGTCATTGTCAACTTCGTTTGATTGTTTGTGTTGTGGATTTTTGCAAGTTCAAAATTGGAAAATTAAAAATGGAAAAATTCTTTAATTTCAAATGTTCTCCCAGAACATTTAAAAAATTAGGCCACAACTTCCTCAATATAGTTTTTGATGTAATTTCTTTTTGTACAGCTTTCTAGCATGTCCTCGTCTATTGCAAATGAGTCCACTATTAAATCATCTTTCTTTCAAAAATTTGACAAAAACAAAAAATTTCTAAGAGTGCACCAAAAATACTGTCTAAGATTTTCTGTGTGGTTTACAAACTCATTCTAGAATCAATAATCAATCCTAAATTCTTAAATTCATTTACTATTTCTAATTTAAAACATTTCTCACTACAGCAGGTACAGTTAAAAAGTTTAAATGTCTGACACTAAGCAGCATGGAAAAAGAGATCAGCATCATCAAAAAAAGTATTGGTCCCAAAACCGAACCTTGAGGCACTCCCAAATCGAATGTATTTATATAACTCCTAATACCATCACATTTTACTTTCTGAGTTCTTACATTTAAGTATGATCTTAACCAATCAGTTATAAAATTTTGAAACCCAGCACTTTCAAGTTTGCTTATCAAAATTGCATGATCACCCATGTCAAAGGCTTTTGATAATGTCAAAAAATAACGCGGCTGTATTTATATTTTTTTCTTATCAAGGCTTACAAATATTTGAGAAGAGCAATGTAAGAAGGCATCAACATCACTGACAAATTTCAATATCGTTAAAAAACTCAATATTCTATAATGTATAGCTTTTTGAAAAAAGTTGAAGTTGCTTTCTCTAAACAAATTTGAGAAAATAAACAAATTTTGTAATATTTTTTTGTCAAATTGAATGTTTTGTAAAAAAAACAGTGTGGATTGGAATTTCAAACAAATTTTATCAACAAAATAATGTAAAAAATGAAATAAGTTTGAAGTAATCAAGGTACTGGATTTTTGTTAAAAAAAAAATACTATTAATGGGATATTTCCAAAATTCTTATCAAATGTAGAAGTCACTAGATGACTTGGATCGTGCCTGTTTGAGAAATTATTAGTTGCCCAGAACTTGGACTGTGCCAGTAGGGCTGCAATCAGTTACTTTGAAGTATTTAATTTATTTCGATTTTCGGGCAACTATATGTCTATTGTCTACCCCTTCGTTCTAAATTTCAAGGCCTAACTTTCTAGGATACGCTACGTAGGTTACAATTCATTTTAACATACTCGGATAAAGAATGATAACACGTCGATGTTTTGGCTCTCAGAATGCCAGATTTCTCTAATTTGAGAAGGAGTTCATGCGACACAAGATGGATGTTTAGGGATAAGTAAAGTTAGATGATTGGGCTCGGGGAAGTTTAAGTACCAATTCTCAAGAATGTACTATTCTATTCCAAAAAAGCACTCGGGAGTCTGGTCTTAACTTGCTGCTTTCCAAAACAGTTGGACCGAACATCGAATTTATTTAAGTCAAAGAGACTGTAGTCTGATTGTCTTTGAGACAATTGACTTTTTAAGTTGACAATAAGTCACGACTTTTAAAAATGACTTGACTTTTAAGAGATAATAGTCAAAGTTATTTTGGAAGTCAAAAGATTTAAAAAAAAAGCCAAATTCATATCTTAACTGCAGTAACGAAATTACTTTAGTTTATACAACTCTGATAATTAATCATTAAAGAGTGTATTCAAATAAAGTCTATACTCTTAAAAAATTGAAAATAAAAGTACCTTTTGAAAATTTTAATGTGACAGTTAAATAAATTTACTGTCAAAGTAAGATTGATATATAAAGTAAACTTTTATATTCATTTTATAACTTCAATCAAAGGTACTAAAGTTATTTAAAATTAAAATAAAACGTTGACAATATCTGCACAAAAATGTCATTTAATATTTGTTTTATTTACTTTATTTTTATTTCTTTTTTATTTTCTGCATAAATTCCATAATCAAAATAAATTCCATACCTCTCTCTTATATATAAATTACTCGAATATACAGTTTGTTACATACGGAGTAGATTGAATTGACATCTTTGAAATGGTTCAATTTAAAATTGTGAATCGATAACTTCACTCACTCACTTTCGAATTGGTTGACAAATTTTAAAATACAAAATAAAAAATAAAAGTACACCCGAACATTGGACACAATTTATATTGCATGTCACCAAATAAAAGGACACTAAATTGGTTGAACAGTCAATAAAAAAGATTCAAGATTTATATAAATGTGGAATTTTCTTCTATAGGTAGGTATAGAGGTGAGTATACTTGTATTTTTAGGTAGGTACTTTTATATCTCGTATGTGGATATTGAAATGATGGAAGAATAAATTAAATGTTATAAATTCTTCTTTATTATGTCAAAAAAATACCAAATTGCGATAATATGTCACATATTCGAATAAATTGGCAAATAAACAGGACGAAAGTCAAATTTGAACAGTTAGGCCCTTAAAATGATATTTTGTTATCGACCCATTATTTTATTTTGTTTTTCTTTCTGATACTGAAATGATACAGACCAGAAGGAGATGAAGCCACGTTTGAAGAATTTTAATGAAGCGACAAAGTTGCCAAGATACAAAAATACCTAATTTTAAGAAATTGTGATATCATTCTGTTTCTTCTAGCCAATATTTGGTACAAAAATGGTTTATACAGTTTCTAGTTCCGATGAATTATTTAGCAAAAAAAATGTTTACAAGTAAGAATGTTTATATATTTAAAGCAACTAGTTAAATTTGTATTAACCTCAACATAATTAATAATAAACAATTCAAAACATCAAGGAGCTCTTAACAAAGTACTGGAAAATAATAATTACTTTTCGTAATTAATTTCAACTTTCAATTACAATTAATTAATAATTGACATTTTATCAATTACAATTACATGTAATTGTAGTTCAAACATACACATTTTGAATACTTGTAATTGTAATTGAAAAAAAAAATGTTTCTAATTGTAATGAAAGAAATCACATAATAATTACATTTAAATACAAATTTCCCAGGATTAAGAGAGAGAGAGTTTTTAAGAGAATTTACTTTTAAGTTACAATTAATATAGATATTAATTCAAACAACACACATAAAGTAACAAAGCATTTCAGGAAATTATTTTAACAATATCGCGTAAAATTATTAATTGACGAAAATAATATTTCATTACTGCAACGGCCTTGTCACTGATAAAGCTTCGGTTCCCATTATTGATATTAGTTTTTTTTGAAATTTTCTAATGAATACAAAAATAAATAAAATGAATTAAAGTTAAATTGATCTTAGGGCCGAAAGGCATTAGCATTAAGTATTATTGTTTAACTTAGAGTGTCCGTATGGGACCAGTAAGTTAGTTGTAAGTTATGGTTAATTAGGCTAGTTTTATGAATTTTTGTCTAGCTTTAAGATAGTCTTAAGAATGAATTACTAAAAAATGAATTTGGAAAAAAAAAAAAGTTTCGGTTCCCATCGATCACCGAAATCAAGCATCAGTGAGCGTGGTTAATAGACAGATGGGGGACCGTCTCGAAACCTACCGCGTGCTGTTGTCATGTGTTCTTTCTGTCTGTTGTTCTTTCTCTTCTGCCTTCTGTCTTGTATTAATGTGTTGTGTTGTTATCACCTTATATAGTCTAGTCGCTCAAGGTGCTGTGTTCTCTACTCTTAACTAAAGGGTGATTTTTTAGCTATTATCTTTTTGGCAACACTGGTTTTTACAGCTGACACAAGTTTCGTGTTTTGTTTTACTGTCACACATCTTCAGTTTGGTCTATAATTTAACCATGAATCATTTTAATAACGAACAACGCAACGTTTGCAAATTATTGAATTTTATTATCAAAATGCGTGCTCTGTTAAGAAAGTTCATCGCGCGCTTCTTCCATTTTATGGTCAGTTTAATCGACCCACTGAAGCGGCTATTCGGGCTATTGTGACTAAATGTTTAACCAAATTTACATTGTTGGACATTAAACCACCAACACGTTTACGTAGAGTGCGAACTGAAGAAAATATCGCGGCCAGTGTTAATGATGACCATCAATTATCGATTTGTCGCCGTTCGCAGCAATTGGGCCTCTGTTACCCAACAACGCGGAAAATTTTGCCTGTGATGCCTTTCAAAATACAGCTGGTCCAAAAATTGAAGCCGAACGACCTACTGCAACGTTAAATTTTTGGTGAATGGGCTCTAGGAAAGTTGGCCGAAGATCTACTTTTTTACCAAAAATTGTGTTCAGTTCAGCGACGAAGCTCATTTTTGGCTCAATTTGTACGTAAATAAGCAGAATTGTCGATTTTGGAGTGAACATCAGCCAGAAGCATTGCAAGAGCTACCAATGCATCCAGAAAAAGTCACAGTTTGGTGCAGTTTATGGGCTGGTGGCATCATTGGACCGTACTTCTTCAAAGTTGATGTGAATCGTAACGTAACTGTGAATGGTGAGCGCTACCGTGAGATGATAGCCAACTTTTTTTTTGTCCAAATGCAAGAGCTTGACTTGTGCATGACATGTGGTTTCAACAAGACGGTGCCAAATGCCACACAGCACGCGCAACAATGGAAAGGCTAGTTCGGTGAACATTTTATTTCACGTTCGGGACCGGTCAATTCGAGCCTTTAGACTATTTTTTGTGGGGCTATGTTAAAGCTCATGTCTATACAGACAAACCCACTTCAATTGACGCATTGGAAGACAACATTGAAGCATTTATTCGTGAGATAGGTACCGGCCGAAATGTTGGAAAGAGTATGCCAAAATTGGACTAAGCGGATGGACCATTTTAAGCGCAGTCAAGGTCAACATTTACATGAAATAGTCTTCAAACATTAAATTATATGGACCGTACTATTGATTCAAATAAAGATTTTATGCATTTTTCTGAATTTTATGTGTTTTTTGTTTTTTTTGAAAAACTTTCCTATAGCTTTTAAAAAATCACCCTTTATAAAGTAAAACAAAACATAGACAGACAATATCAAAATTGTCACAGTGGTAAATTATCCAGTGACTAACTTCTCGATTAGTAAATTCTTTGATCTGTGATTTTTTTAATCTTCTCTCAGGGAATATTGAAAATTTTGACTTAATTTCGTCCCGATCAAAAATGATTGAAATATATTATTTTTAATAATTTTAAGCATGACTTTCATCGTAAAATTATACATTTTAATGCTCTGCTTTTAAATATTAAAAAAGTTGAAAATTTTCGAGATTTACTTTTATTTATATAACTGAAAATCCAAATTTAAAACTTTGATTTTAATAAGGACATCCCTGATATTACTCACAGGGATGGCATAAAACTTTGGTTCTTCACGAATTGCAGTGCCAACCAAATTTATTTTCTTAAGGACGCCTTTAGACTTTAGGGCATTAATAAACTCAAGAATTTCCTTTTTAAAGTGTGGCAACCCTAGACTTCTACATAAAATTGCTTGTTTCAGGAGCATCCTGAAGACTATGGCGTGTAGTTGAAAGGCGGGATCTTTTACTTTCAAATTATACTGAACAAAATTAAGTTATTACATCCTTTTCAACAAAAAAGCCAAAACCAAACTTCCAGACAATTTGAATTAAAAGATAAATATGCGTTGCCCAACTAACAAAAACCTTGCATGTTTTGTTTCTGTTAAACGATCTTAGATTGAAAGGTGTGGAAAGATCTGAAATTAACAGATTACATTTGTAGATACAAGAGAAGCATCAGGTTCTTTTTTTAACGCCGCAGCAGAAGTGAAGATACCTGCAGAGATAAATAAATAAATACAACATTTTTGTCTTCTTTTTTTTCTGGCTTAAAAGACCGCAATGTGTTTGAATACTTTTTTGTTCGTACGTTTTCGAAAAGTGCTTTGATGCTTTTAAATCAGGCTTCAGATAATAGTTCATCAGATAGGTACGAATTTGTGTGTGATGGAATTCAACTTCAAATATGTATTTCGATTTTTTGTTTTGTATTTTATCTTCTCAAAAAGCTATAAACTTCGATTATTTCGATGCGATGGTAAGGTTGTCAGAGAGTTGGTGTAGATATAACCTTTTCCTATTCTTTTTGATGCAGTTCTACTGCTGATATATTTCACATATAATAGACACTGAATTCAATTCCCGTCGCTCTTCATCAACACACATATAAAAAAAGAAGAATAAAAAACAAATCTGATCGAATGAACCAATTCAATACGAAAAATATATATACGAGTACTCGTAGAATCAAAAAATATTCATTCAAATGAATCAAAAGGATAAAATGTCCAGCAGACTTAAAATAAAAAATAAAAAACAATAAGCTTGACCTGGTTTTATCTCCGGTCTTGTATCAAAATAAAATAAAAAAGCAAGCATACAAAATCGACATACATTTAAGGAGTACAGAATAAATTGTACTCTATAAAAATATATTTCAATTCGACTATATCACAAATTTGATTAACCTATTTTGTTGGCCTGAATAAGTTTTTTTTTTCACCTAGAGACGATGATGACTTGGCTCCAAAACTCTATCTATACAACACTTGAGAAAAACGCATCTCTGTCAATATACAGATACTCGTCTTTAGTCAAATAGAAAAGATAGACATTCCTACGTCGAAGAACATTTAAAAAATAAAGAAAAAGTCCATTCAGACAAAATAGTTCATTTAATTTGAGAAATGTTTTAAAATACCCATGTGCAACATCACACATACACTCAAACATAATGGTTTTCGTACTCATAGCATGATGAAAGTTAAACTTATTTATATACTTGTACAGGGTGGGTCAAAATGTGTATCCTTACTTTTAAAAAAATATAACTCTTTTGTTTTTAATTTGTTTTCTATTGTTTTTTAAAGGTACTTTGGAAATTTAGTTAAATTAAAACCAAACTAATACATTTTTATTTTGACAGTAAAAGATCTTATCTGCGTCATTTTAATGTGCTTAATCCACCTTTTGTCCACATGATTACGCGCATTGTGACACAATTTTGTCAACAAGAAGCTTTAGATGATTTTATTCTATCTGCAGGAAATACTGCCCAAACAGAAACGAATGTGGGACGCATTTCTGCAAGTATTGTAGAGAGTTCAGAAATATCGACACGAAGACGTTCTGGTCAACTTGGTGTGTCCTACAATTTATTTCGAAGAGTTTTAGAACTGGTACCCTCGTTTCCTATGCAAACTCCAATTTGAGCATAAATCAAAACCAGGAGATATTCTAGAACGTGTAATTTACAAAGTTTGTTAACGGAAAATGGCAAGGCAGAAAAATGATATTATAATGGAGCTCATTTCCACTTAGATGAATTCATTAGTAAACAAAATTGCCACACATGAGGTACTGAGGAGTTAAGCTGGATCCACCCTCGCAAATTGCATTCACTTAAGTGCACTGCCTTTTTTGGTGAAGCTTTAGAATAAAATATTGGGCCACTTTTCTTCGAAGACGATGGCACCAATATACCTGTTAGAGGTAGGCTATGCTCAAAAATTTCTTGAGGCCAGAGATTTCAATAGTCCTGAGTTGTACACACTTCGTTCGCTCCTTAATGGCATTACAAAAAGAAATTTTCTGCAACCTACTAATTTCCAAAAATTCAGGATTGTTTTCTTTGACGTTAGGTCAAAAGGTCTTTAGGAAGCAGTTAAAGCTTTAATTGGGTTTCATCATTGACTTTTTTTGAAAAGAACGTTTATAGCAAACATTGAAAATGTCTGTTAGGGGCCAGTTATAGCTATCATTGAAATCGATCCGAAACAAAAATTGAACCGATATTTGACGGTGTTTTAATTTGATTAGAAAAAAAATCATATCAGAAATCACTCACAGAATTTTTTTTTTTTTTTTTGAGAAAAAAAGTGTAGTTGCGCATTTATTTTTCTCTGAAAATGTGTTTTCTATTTTCCGGACGGAAATTCATTTTCCTGAACAGCTGATACTTTTATGTTCAAAAGTCAAATGAGTCGATCCACTGATTTATGTTAAACACAATTCCAATGACAGATTTCTGTCAGTAAATTTTTTTCGGTGTATTTTTATCAGGAAATTTTTTTCAATGACAGACATTTTTAATGATAGCTATAAACGACCTGTCAAAAAAATTCCAATTTTTGGTTTCAATGATGAAAACCAATGATAGCTATAACTGGCGCCTTATTGAAAAAATTTTGAATGAAATCCACTGGAATTTTTTTTCTGACAGAAATCACAAATTCCACAAATCTGAGGAACGATTCGTTGCACTTTCGGAAATGAATTCGCTGTTCAGGAAAATTAATTGCTGTTTAGGAAATAGAAAAGTACATTTTTAGCGATAAATATCTGAGCATTTAAGCTTTTTTATCTCAAAAATATTTTTTGAATGATTTCTGATCGAGGAGGAAATACAGTCACGTATCAATTAACATTTTGGATTGACTTCAATATTAGCTTTAACTGGCCCCAAATTCAGAAATTGGTCAAATAAAATTGAATGAACTTAAGACGTTTATTTTAAACCAAAAAAGCAGTTTTCTGACTTATTGCCTAGACACAAAATTAATACAATAGAAAGAAGTTTTACTAAACTTAAAACGTTAGTATTGAACGAAAGATACAAAATAAAATGAATCAAACTAAATCAAAAATCTAAAATGCAGTTTTTTGACGTAAGACCCTTTTCAACAATTTCAAAGAATTGGCTTCATTTTTCTCCAATTTTAACGGTACCATTAATGTGGGGTTATTTCAACGGTAAGGGGAACCTTCGTTAATAATCTATAGAAGAGAATATTCGTGTTAAAAAAGAATCAGATGTCCAACCAAATATTTTGGAAAAACCCGTCGTTACTGTGAATATGAAGTTGGCACCGTACTTAATCAAACAAATTTCCATAAATCACACTTTCTGATTCTAAATAATTTTTTACCTGTTATTACCTATCAATTTAAATTAGGAAGTCACTTTTGACCCACCCTGTATTTGTGTCAATTGTAGTTGATGGTTTTTTTTTTTAATAAATAGAAGAATTTTTGCATTTTTTCTGTTACTATACTTCAACTTTTTACAAGGGTAAATAAACTAACCGCTTTTAGCAATCGTATACATTTTTCTATTCACCCTTACTCTTATGTATATTTATGTATGTAGTACCCTCACTACTCATACATATAAAAACATCATTGCACATATCATAAAACATGATGTGCATCGCATGGAGTTTTTTTTTATAAATTTAAAAAATCCAAACGTCCTTGGTTTGTTTTTCATAGAGAAACAAAAATTCTAAACTTAGCTATGAGTATGAGTATTTTCGGCCAAAAATATATGAAAAACCGGGTTGTGGAATAATTAGGGGTTTTCCTATTTTGTAAAATTTATATCTTTGTGTGTATTTATTTATTTTTTTTTAGAAAGGAAATGATGCATTAAAATATGCCTTTTGTTTGAATTTCTAAAGAAATATAAAAAACAATTTAAGCGCAGTAAATCGTTCGAAATTAAAAAATTCCATTTACTTTTCATTTCATCAACAAAAAGCTTGTATATAATAAAAATAGAACTAAGTTATGCCATGTGAAATTCAAAGAATGCTTTCCAATATTTGTGTATTTTTAAACTTATAATGAATGAATGCATTTTACTTTCATTGACTAGCCAATGAGTTGATTAAAGACTATTAATGGGAGTTTATTTTTTTTTTTGCAATTTTAATCAATTTTTTTAAAATATCATAGTTTCCGCCTTTGTGAATTGCTTTGAATTCAAAAATAATGCTGCATTTCAAGGATCGAATGCATGTTATGGAATTAAGAGACCGACTTGAACTTGACGAATGATATTACCTCCATACTAAACTTGATTTTTATAAATTTCTGTCGACATAAAAGAAAATTGGGAATGCATTTTGTGAATTTATGTATTGTGTACATAACTATTTTAATATTTAAACATTTTTTTGAAAACATAATAATTAAATAAACGATTCCATTTTTGGTCGTCATTGAAAATTTTAAGCTGTTCAAACCAGCTGATAAATATTTCTGTTGAAGCTCAAATTGTTGACAAAACCTTAGGATTCCTCGGTGATCTTTGGAATTAGTAATTCTACCTAGGATATTGCACCGTATATAAAGACTTGGGTCTTAAGACATTTAAAATTCAGTTAACATAAGAACACAAGCCGTTCGATCATCAGCAGCATTGCAAGATTGATGATTAGTGCATTGTATAGAATCAAAATAATTCGGATTTTTAGAGACAAATTATCTTCAGGAATAAGGCTACTTTGATAACACTGGTCTTAAAGGATTAAAATGCCCTAAATTCGGAACTCACCCATAAGTCTTGAGTTTATTCAAATCTAAGGTTAGTAACCTATCATTGAAATCAATGCGGACATTTTTTTGGAATTGATATTTTAAAGTAAATTAAATAATGATCGATCGAAAATCACTCAAACCCGGACGGAAATTCATTTTCCTGAAACGAATCGTTCCACTGATTTGTGTTTCAATTTCGAATAGTTCCAGTATCAGATTTTTGTCAGAAAAAAAATTCCGCTGAATTTCAATCAGAAAGACTCCAATAATTGGTTTCAATGATGAAATCCAATGAGAGCTATAACTAGCCCCTTAAGATATTTTTACCTAAGGTCAAAAAATTGAATACAAAATTTTTGGAAATTATTTGGTTCTTCAAAAATTTCCTTTAGTAGTGCCATTGTATTGCTGGCAGTGTTCGTAGTAGCTCCATAATGCCGAAAGTACATCTCAAGATTATCAGCAATAGCTGGTCTTAAAAAATGTTCGTTCAAAGTCCGATACATTGAATTATCAATATCGGCGGATTCTTCTTCAGAGAAAAATGGCCCAATTTTGTCTGAAGCTTCACCACACCAGACAGTGTACTTAAGTGATTACTATTCGAGAATGTATTAGGTTCTCAGTAACTCATATACCAACATTTCGTTTACTGGTGAATTAATTTAAGAAGAAATTAAATAATTTTGCTGTCTTGCCATATTCCGAACTTCGTAAGCAACAATTTTTAGAAGATCTCCTTGTTTAAATTATTGCATAAATTGAACTTTGTATGGAAACAGCTTAAATCCGATCCTAAAACTTTTCGAAATAAATTCCAAGACACACCAAGTTGACCAATACGTCTTCTGTTGATGTTTCTGGACTCTTTACAATACTTTCAAAAATGCGTTCCACATTTGCTTTAGTTTGGGAAGTTCTTTTTCCAACTCGAGGAAAATCAACAACAGCTCCCAATTGATCAAATTGTGCCACCACCAGCGCCGCACTAATCATGTGGGTCGAAGATGGATTTCGGACACTAAAATGACCCTGTTAGGGGCTCTTATTGTCAACATAAGGTTAATTAGTTTGGTGTTCCTTGGTCATGGGAAATTGTCATTAGTTATGAACCTTCATATGACCATAAGTGAAGTTTTGAGATATCTTGAATTTAACTCTTAAGTAGATTGGAAAAAACACGTTTTAAAGGCAAATAACCGTTTTCGACATTATTTGTATATATTTTCAAAATATTTCAAAACCTTGATGTTATAGCTTGTAACTTGTTTAGAGGAACAAAAATTCCTTTCAAACTTTTCTTTTCTTTGCTTTTTTTGTTTTTCTCTGTTTAAGAAAGTCTTAGCATAAATGGTTCAGAGTTTCTTTAAGATTTATATAAGAAACGGGAAATTTAAAAACATATGAAGATTTCCAAAAAAAATTATGAAACCCTTAAGAAATGTCAGCTGAATTGTAGAGACAGGGATTTAGAAAACCCTTTTTCTAAATCCCTTTTCTGCTTTTACAAGCAGCGCCAACGTCATCAAGCGAACTGTTTCATCCGCTCATAAAAGAAGCTTGGACCACCGAAAGCTTCCCCCATGAGTGGAAGAAGGGAATTATCGTCAAGCTCCTAAAAAAAGGAGATCTTACAAAGTGCGAAAACTGGAGAGGAATTTGCGTTCTACCAGCCGTTGCCAAAATAGTAGCAAAAGTTATACTGCAACGCATCAGAGAACACCTTGAGGCCACACTCGATGACGAACAAGTAGGATTCTGCACTGGATCCTCCTGTATTGATATTAATATCCTGCGGATCATTATTGAACAGTGCGTTGAATATTGATCACCACTACACCTGCTGTTCATCGACTTCGAGAAGGCCTTTGATAGCGTTAACAGGGAGTATATCTGGTTAGCTTTGCGGAGGAGAGGCATTCCAGAAAAACTAATTGCTATTATTAAAGCAGCATATGATAGTTCCAAATGTCACGTTCTGCACGATGGTAGGTTGTCAGATGACTTTGAAATCCGAAGCGGAGTCAGACAGAGCTGCATTCTGTCGCCAATATTGTTTTTGTTGGTGATTAGCGATGTACTGCGCTCAGCTCTGTCAGGTAACGGAGGGATCCAATGGACTTTGACATCCTATTTAAAGCCCTTGGATTACGCGGACGATGTTTGCTTACTCTCTCATAGGATCATGGATCTCCACCAAATGACAACAAGTGTGGAGAGAGAAGCAGAAGGTGTGGGGCTGAAAATTAATTCCGGCAAAACAAAAATAATCAGCCGCGGAACCCGACCATCCTCTCAAATAAAAATTTTCTCGCAATTGGTAGAAGAAGTGGGGAGCTTTCAATACCTTGGAAGCTTCGTTTCCATCGAAGGCGGAGCCGAACAAGACGTCATCTGCCGCATCGGCAAAGCAAAAGCGGCGTTCGGTATGCTGTCAAAAATTTGGAGGAATAACTCTATCAGCTTAAGAACAAAGCTACGACTGTTTCGCACAAATGTCGAATCTGTGCTTCTTTATGGGTGCAGCACTTGGAAGGTTACTTCAGCCATAACAAGAAAGCTGCAAACCTTCTTAAATAGATGTCTTCGTAACATTCTAAGGATTTTTTGTCCAAACCGTATTTCAAATGAGGTCCTTCATAGAAGGACAGGTCAGGAACCTATAGAATCTATAATACGAAGACGTAAGTGGCAAAACGATAGCCCTATTTTTTCGACTCAAGTAGCTTTCTTGATATTTTTAAAAAAGTAGGAATTTGAAAACTTTGTCGAACTTTTCAAAGTATCTACAATAACTACCTTAATTAAAAACCACTTTATACGCCACGTAAACTTAAATCTTAAAAAACAAAAAACCCTTGTGTATAATAATTGCATATACATTACATCCTATAGTTAATATTTTTTGTGAAATTCAAATTAAACTCATAAATACCTTAGCCCTTAAAATAAGCAATAAATTTAACTCCATAAAAATGGTGATGACAGTTTTACAATCTCACTACAGAAAAACCTTCCTCGTGCAGAAAAATAAAAAAAAGTACAACAACAACAAAAAATTAATTTTAATATTTTACGATATTGCGGTAATATCGTTGTGTTTTCATATACAAATAAATTATAGGTCACACAAAATTACCATCACTTATAGAACATGCAATCGAATTAAACCAATTACGCTAGAGTAGAGCCGCGTTCGTTGGCGACCACTAAATACATTTATATTCACTCAAATTTTATTTCAATTTACTTTATTTCTTTTTTTTTTTTTGTATTTTTATTATTATCAAAACCAAAATCAACTGAAATGAAATCGCTCTACGAAACGACGACGCAACGCGACGTTGCGGACGTAAATTGTGGAGCTCTGAGAAAATATTTACTCGTCATCATCCATCATCGCATCATCGTATCATCAGCATCATCATCATCATCGTTTCAATCGAATCCACTTAAATAAATCAAAATCCAATAAAATATTTCTCTAAGTTTGAAACAAAGTTGAATTGGAAAACAAAACTGAAAATCAAATAACAAATAATAATAAGTCCAGAGTCAGAGTCATAACCCGAATACAATCATTTCCATTATTGAGGTTAAGTCCCGAGACCAAAAACCGAAGAAGACCGATACCAGAGATCTGACCTTTGATCTATGTACCTTTGTATCTAAGAAGATATCTATATCAATATCAAAAACAAAAAACCAAGTAATTTGTGTATCTTTCTTTTTCTAAAATCAAAAACAACAACAAAAACGTGTTCAATGTTCAATGTTCATTCATTGGAATTGTAATTTCCGTCAATTTGTTTCGCTTTCAGTTGGATGGGATCTTCAATTCTTGACTTCGGCTCTAGAAAAAGATTGAAATTGAATTAGTTCGAGGAAGAGCTGTACTTTGTGTGCACTCAACTTATTTATATTCCTTTGCGGGTAAATAATGAGGAAGAAATATAAAAATAAATTCCTTGGTGGATTTCGAATTCTATGGATTTGTGTTAGATGCAAAATGTTTTGACTTATCTCATATTCTGAATAATAAAACACCTCAGAGAGAGAAAGGTTCATTTTCAAGGAACGTTAAAATCCTATTAAAGTCTAAAAAGAGCATATTATAGTATACTTACGAGTATGTATAGAGGAAAGTATCTAACACACTTTAGAGTTAAAGGGAATACAACTTAACTCGAATATATAGAAAAACTATTTGTAACTAATGCATATTATCTTTCTTTTGTGGCTTAAATATGTACATATATATGTATATTATGTTTGTGGTTTGAAATTTGTATAATATACTTTTTCCTGAAGTTGAATCCCTATTCGAGCGATGAAAAGTCACGTATTGTGAATTTGAAAGGAGGCAAAGTCAATTCCACCGTGGAAAATTGTTAATTTTAAATAATGCACAGTTCACAGGGTGATTTGCATGTTGGGGAATTTTGCCACAACGAGGAAGAAACTAATTGAACTTTAAATTCTTTTCACACAATTTATTGAGTTGAATATGTTTTGAAGTTACTGACTGAAATCAAAATTTTAAAAACAAATTTTTCATTCCGATTTACCACATATTTAACAGCTAAAATGGTTGTCTAAATTTGACGTTTAGATTAATTCAAGTATTGCTGTTTAAGTGTCAATTGTCAAAACATTTGAAATATTAGTCAGCCTGTTTTAGATATTTTGAAATGAATTGTGCGTACCAATAGAATCTATGATATGGCACGAAACATATTGTGTTAAAATATTGACACATTTTTTTTTAAAGAAAAATATAACTTCTTATTTCGCTTGATTTTTTCTAAGAAAAATTTACCGTTATGTTTTTTTAAGTTAGAAAAAAAAAAATTATATAGGACATAAATACAAATAATAATTTATGTAAAACGGGAGCGGGTGGAGATGCTGTATTTTAAAATACTGCATGGTCAAAATTCTGTTTGAAACTGTATATGATACTGTATGGTCGTAATGTATGGTTAATATTCTGTATTTCAAAATACTGTACAGTTGAAATACTGTCTCAAAATGCTGTATTGTCAAAATACTGTATTTCAAAATACTGTACAGTTGAAATACTGTCTCAAAATGCTGTATTGTCAAAATACTGTATCTCAAAATACTGTATAATACTGGAAGTTTTGACAGATCAATTAGTTTTGTGGAATTGTTTACGCAAATTTGGATTATGATAGGAATAATTCATGCAAAAATGTGAAAGAGATACAAACAATTAAGAAGAAGAAATTGAGAAAGAGAAAATAAGAAGAAGATATCATTGATTTAGTTTTGTCTTGTCTGAAGCCTGATTAAAAGGGCACTTATGTTTTTATAGCAGCTAAGACTTAAATATTAGCTCACTTGCTAATATTTAAAAAGAGGCTGGGATGCGACCTACAATGATAACTTTCCATTACCGACTCTCGAAATATCTTAAAGCCTTGCAAAATATTAATAACAACATTTTGTGTGAGATAAAAATAATATGGAGTCAATATTTTTCTTTGTTCGCAAGATGCTTGAGTCGAAAACCATGTTTTCAGTTTTTTGTTGTTTTCATTTTTTGTGAATTGTATTTTTCCAAAAAAAAAAGTTTGCTCAAAGTGAACAAAAATATTAAGCATATGGCAAAATATGTTAAATTCAAACATTTTTATGTTTCCGAAAATAAATTAGGAGAAAAAAAATTTCTACGAATTTTTAGAAGCAGTTTTAAAGGTTTTTAAATCTTATACAAAATTTCGATGGAATTTTTTTTCTTACAAAATTACCTTTTGGCTTTAAGGTCATTTTCGAGATATTCGAAAATCAATTTTAATCAATTATGTGTAATATTTTTTTTTTGATTTATATGTTTTTTTTTTTAAAGAAACTTATAATTCGATTTTACTAACAATTTTGTAACATGTCAAAAACGTAATTATTCTTTCATGCACACAATTTTTTCAGGAGTAATATCATTTTGTGTTCGCTAAAGCTTGGAGGTGAAGAATATTTTCTAAAGGTTTTTTTATTTTTTAAATTTTTCGAATTCATGCCAATTCGACGTTTTGTGTAATACAAAATTTAATTGAAGCGCGTAGCGTTATTGATTCGAGAGATATTTGTGGTCAGCTAAATTTTAAATGAATTTTCAATTCGACACATCAGACCGATTACAATAACTTTCAATAGGAAGTTGAAAATTAATTAGACATTTAAACTTAAGTTCAAATATGTATTTACTACTAGGATATCAATAAATTGATAAAGAAAATATGCATAAGAAAAAATCTGGAATAATTGAAATTTTGGTCTTTTAAATCAAAGATTTTTGATACAAAATTTTACTCTGAATCAAAAAATTTAACTCTGAATCAAAAAAATGTTGTTATAAAAATTTCTGAAGAACATTATAAGCATGGAAATGTTGAACGAAGTAGCACGTATGTATGTATAAAAAACAGTATACGTACGTAAACACCACATACCTTATGGTTCAATAAAATAGTTTAGTAGTCAAGATAGAACCCTGAGGAACATCATACATTATTAACGTTTAAATTGCTAGGTATGAATTCAGACCTAAGCGCACACTCAAAGGCTGTTTATATATACCCTTTAATTCCACATTCACGTAGTACGGCTAAAGAACAAATTTATGTGCTTCAAAGTGCGTCAGAAAATGGGCTCAAGGGTAAACTTTCATTAGTAGAAGAAGAAGGTGAAGAATGCAACTGGTTATTTAAATAGGAAATTAAAATAATTTTCGATTGACGCATGTAAATGATTCTTTTTTAAAAACTGACAAAATGTATGCATTTATAAAAAAAATCTTCAATAAGGTAGGGTTTGAAAAACTATAATATGCATTTATTTATTTATATTGGTAAATATAATGTTTGTCTTTTTTCGAGTCCTTAAAATGTAGGTCCTTTTCACTTATTAGTTACTGCTTTTTAAAGAAAACTCAATGTCAAGTTGGTAATCTAAGAAGAAATAATGGAAACGGCTTTAATTGAAATATAAAACAATTTGGTTTAATTTTTTAACACCTAGTGTTCAGATTTTAAAAAGTATATCAAAGATGCATCCGTTTACTGTATTATTAAATATTAAATATAGCTATTAAATAAAACTCTGGTCAACAAGGTAAGTTGTAAGCCGCAATACAATTAAACCACTGCGATGGTTTTTGATGGACTTCTTTAAAATCCTTATATAGAATCAATTCATCATTTAATACCTCTTAAAATATCACCTTTTAAAACTTTAAAAAAGCAGTTTATTAGCTCTTTCAAGGCCATCTTAATACGTCTGTCAAGCTACCACTAACACTTTTAAAATGTAATTTATTAATTTTCGTAAATTTTGCATAAAAGAACAAATTTTAGTTGTGCTTATTTAAAAAAAATAACCAGTGGCATTGACAGTCAAGTTAACATTGCCACCCCAAATCAATTTTAAAATAATCTTTTCATGAATCTGTCGTAAGATTTCAATTTTTGGAAGGAAAAATTCCTCTTAAATGAAAGACTACAAAAAAGTAGAGTTTTTTGGTGATAACTTTCTAAATTTGTATTTCTATCTCTAATATTTACTAAAAATGTTTTCAGTATTTTTTTGACTTCCGCAAAATTGCTAAATACTTGTTATTCGCATAAACCTTTTCCAATCGAAAGATTCATACTCTAAAATTCCTTTCAACAGAAAAACATCGATAACGAGCCAGTGCTTCATCTTAATAAGTCTATTACATCCTGTTTTTAAGTTTTATTGTAAAACAAATGCTAAAAACGGGTATTTTTTAAATTTGATAAAATCTAAATTGGAATTTGAAATCAGCATACAAAATAACCTCTCAAACGTATTTAAGATCTATCTAGAAGAAACCAAAGAATTGTTAAAAACTATGTACGTTGTGTTTTCTTATCGTCTGATAAATTGCTAGGGAAGAATTCTAGGCAACCAAATTAGTATTGTTTGACAAAAGTTTAACTTTATTGACCCGAGTAATAACATTCCATATTTCTAGGACCAAAAATCTCTAAATTCAATGATCTTACTACTAAAATTAAAACAACAAAATGTAAATAATTTCAGGGAAACAGAGATTGGTTAAGTTGGTAAACGGACTCATACAAGATCAAACTTAGGCTTGATTAGCAAAAACTTGACGCAAACAAACATTTTTAAAATAATCAAATGGAAATTTTGAAATGTATAATTGAAATTGAATTCTAAATCCTTAAATCGGTAGGTTATTTTGCTAGCTCAACAAAATCAGTCATTTTAAGCTTAACTGCAGAAAAATTTACCCTGGTATAGAAATAAAATACAAAATCTGAAATTTTACTACAAACTTAAATGCAAGTCAATATCATTGATTACTGTTAAAGAAGCTAAAACGTATTTATTCATTGAACTTTCTGCAGTTAACAGTTAACAATTTATTACAAAATTTATTTTATTGACTTCCATGACAAATTTTGTCAAAAGTCACTACCTTCTATCTTAAATCAGATCCATTGTTTCTAAAAACTTGAAAAATATATTCATAAATCCTCAATATTAAATATTGGTAAACTCTTATATATCAACTGTTGAACTTTATGTCAATAAGTAACTTGAATGTCATAAAAGGCTCAAAAAATCATTCAAAATCTTTCAAGAAGATTTGTCAACATAAACTTATACAAACGATAATCCATTTCAAATACCATTATATCACAACTTTCACACATAATACATATTTCTTTCTTCTTCAACGAAATCAACCTGTCTATACAAAGTCGATAGAATTTGTCTTCTCATTCCAAGCCTACATCACAGCATCCCCAAAAGACTCTACTAACAACTTACAATGTCTGAAACAATCCCATTAAATCTAAATAAGCGCCAAATACACCACAAAACGAGAGAAGAATAAGACCAAATTCTCAAAATTTGGGAGACGTCTTTGAACAAAAAACAAATACCTAAAAGAAAACGGAAGGAAGAGCTTTCCTTCGAAAATTGTTTAAAAAAAGAAGAATAAGAATCTTCTCGAAATACTCTTTCAAAAATTTTGCGAGAATTCTACAACAATGAAAGAAAGAAACGAAAAAAAGAAATGAGAACAAAACAAACAGAAGAAACAATCAGTCAACATAAATTTTTTCAAAATTCATACAGTGGGATAAAGAAAAAAAAAACATTGTTGAAAATTAAAAAACAAAACTATAAATTTGTGACTGCAAGTACGCATGCACTCGAACTGTCAAAAAGAACCCTCTCTTCCTTTTTTTTTTTGTTTCATTTCCGAATGGACCTAATGTTTCACCAATATTTCAGGGTGGAAGAGTTTTCTTTTGTCAAATTGGAAAAAAAGACAAAAAACCATTTTTCTTCTTCTTCCTTTTTTTTGGTTACACTTTTTACCGGATCACGATTTAAGGGTAAAAGAGCTCACAAGTCTGTAAGCAAAGCATCCCACCGAACCGACATCCAACGACAACGAAACCGACTCCACCAACATCCCAGAGCCCAAGACCAGCACCAGCACCAGCACTAGGACTAAGAGTACCATATCAGGAGCAGCAGAGTAGTAGCAGCAACAACAGCAGCGCCCCCTACCCGTGCCCATTGTGTGTGCACATATTTGCAATACATGCAAACTTTCAGGTCGGGTCCGTGTTTCGACGTTCGTTCGTTCATAGGTTTGGTTGGGTTTTGGTTCTGGTTCGGGTTTGGGTTTGGGTTAGGGTTCTGGTTTGGGTTTGGGTTGGTTTCGTTCGTTGTATCGGCGCGGTGCGGTGGGCTGGAGTTTTCCTCTCCTGATAAGAAATCGATCGATTTTTTCCTATGGCTATGTATGAGTCTAAGGTGTGTTGCCCTCGGAGTGAGTAAAAATTTTCTTTAAGACTTTTTTCATTCGGTTCTTCTTGATCTAGTCTGGATTTGGGTAGTTTTTAAGAACTTTTTTACACATTAACAGACATTTAATTAGGAAAAATAAAAACAAGATGCTTTAAGGATATTTTTCAAAAAGTTTTTATCCTTCATCCACCTTCCATCTCTCCCTAATTCATCCATCCAATAAGAAGAATCATGATGTCTGCTAGCTAAAGGTATTAAAACAACAATTCCTTACGTTTTCATCCATGTTTCTTTTTTTGTTTTTTGATTTTATTGGATCGGCTGCACAAAAATCTGTAAGTAATCCCAAAAGGTTTGCGTGGATCCGATTGGAAATCCTAAATCCTTTTCCTTTTCGATGATGAGATATGATGATGGTTTAATCCATTTGTAAACTATAAATTTTGGTTTTATCGTTCACAGGAACAGGAACTATTATTTTTTACTTTTTTTTTTTGGAAATTGATTTATTTTCTCTGCTTTTTTGTATGGAACACTTTTTTTTATTGATTGAATTTTCACACAAAATTAATGGAAGAAAATTGCAAAGCAAAAAAAGGATCAAAATTTAAAACATGGATAAATTAGATTTTTCTTCTTTTCTTTAATACAGAAACTCTGCTCTTTTCCCTTCAAACGAAACGAGCCAGCCCCCCGCGCTATATGGCTGGCTGCTGGTGGTAATACATATACATATATACTCAACTGAGGAAAATTCACAATTTTTCCTGTTTTTCCTTTTTTCTTTTCACTAAATCAATCACTAAACCGTTTACGGAACGTTTTCCGGATACGAATTCGTTTTTGGCGAAATCACAAACGTTTGGTTTTGTGGAAAAATTATATTTTTTTTAAAGAATTTTCCAAGTTTGTCTTTGGAAAAAAATAATTTTCTATTCACCGAACGGACCGTCGACACTTCGACCTGACTCCAGTAACACAATCGACACAATTGGGGGAAAATTCCTAAAAGAATTATTCTTCACCAACCAACTCTTCTATAGAGTTTATTGAAAATGGCAATAGGAATGTGTGGGAAAAATTGTGGTGTTCCGTTTTTTCCCCTGCGAATAACTTGGGGTTTGAATTTATAAAATATCCTTTTTACCGAAAATCCAAAATGTTGGGGATATCCTGAGTTGTTGAAATGGTACTCTCTTTATTTTGGAGAAGTCCTATTTTCGGGTAGTTTACCGATACCGAATGAAAACAACGTGCTACGATACCTTACTACTTACTCCTACTACACATCAGCGCCAACGGAGCGGTGGTGTACCGTTGTCGTCGTTTTCGAAATGAAACTTAGTAGACTCGAGCAAAAAAAAAAAGAATATTTAGTAAGGATATTTCTAAGGATAACAGACACCGGAACCGTATAACGTTAACGTACTGTTTCCCACGAACGCGAAACTGTTAGTGCGGGAATAAAATCGATATGCAGTTGCGGCATCGAAGAATGGTGGTGGTTGTTAGTTGTTGGTTGGATGTGTGTTGTTGATGATTTTTATTGTATTCTTGGAAAGGAAGGAAAAACATCCCCCAACATGCGTCCTCACACCCGGCCCTTGCTTTTAGTTGTATTATGATGGTGAAATACTCGTACTATTTTGTGATGAAGACCAAATGTTGAGATGGATTGGATATGGCTTTGGGTTGAGGGATGTTTTTTTTGTGTAGGTTTTGTTTTTCTTAATTATTTTTATAGGAATTTTTATGTGTTGTGTAGTAAGAGGGTCGAAAAAATAGAATAGAGAGAGGGGTGGATTTTCATTTTTCACCAATGAGTTTTCCCTTTTTCTTTGAAACAGGAATATAAAATATGCAACCATATCTATCAGCAGCCGTCTGGGTGATTTTCATTCATTTTCTGCATTTCCCTATTAATTTCTTTTCTTTCTACCCTTCTTTCTATTCCTACTATACACAGTTGTTTTCTTTTAGAATAGAATTTAACATATATTTGACAGTTTGTTCTATTTCCAAATGTTTACAATATGCAGTGACAGATTGGATTAGATTGGAAATGAAACATATGAATTCGTAGGGTTGTTTGTTTTATTTATTAAGCCAGAACTAGATGACACCTGTTCCTATTTTAGTTTATACTATAAAAATGTTATTTGTGAACAATGTCCTTTTAAATATTTTAAATCAATACAAAAACAAAATACAAAAATTAGATTTTTGTTTGTATTGATTTTTGTTCTTCATGATATTGAGTGTTATTAAACTGATAACTTCCTATTCATGCCATCTGTAGATATATGTTAAAGTTCCACAAAACATCAATAACAACGTTTTGTGTAAGATAAGAAAAGGCTTATATAGATATCTTTCTTAGTTTCTCAAGATACCAATTTTTAATAACTTTAAGCAGAATTTTTTGAAAATTTGTTTTTCTTATACAAAAATGATTGGAATTTTCTTAAATAAATAACCTCATGTTAACAACAATATTATTGTATATATGTATAAGTTTTGAAACATACCTTCATTTATTCTTCAGATTTTGGAGTCAAAATTCAGTTTCTCTAATTTTGTGTTCTTTATAAAAAAAATAACTGCCAATTGGATTTTTTTGAAACCATTTTACTAAATGTTAAAAACAATAACTTTTATAAAATACAATTAATTTTATGTCAATTTCTTTAATTGTTGCCAAGATATTTGAGTTGAAAATCAATTTTTAGTAGTAGTATTTCTTCTAGGTTTTTATATTTGTAAGAAAAACTGTAATAACAAAATTCTAAAAATTTTACCAGATGTTAAAAACCTTATTTTTTGATGCATAGGTACAATTATTTTAAAGGTAATGTCAGTTTTTGTTCGAAAAATTTCTTTGATTTGAAAAAAGATTTGTTAGTTGATTTTTTTTTTCAAATTTATACAAATTCGGTATCAAATTGAAGTTAGCGCTACTCGTTTGTGAAATCTTCGGGCTTATTCTCTCACGAACCCGACAAAAAAGCTTTACTTCTTGATTTTTTTCTTATAGAAAGAAACATCATAAGTCATAAAGTCATAAAGCCATAAGTCATAAGTCATGTCATAAGTCATAAGTCATAAGTCATAAGTCATAAGTCATGAGTCATAAGTCATAAGTCATAAGTCATAAGTCATAAGTCATAAGTCATAAGTCATAAGTCATAAGTCATAAGTCATAAGTCATAAGTCATAAGTCATAAGTCATAAGTCATAAGTCATAAGTCATAAGTCATAAGTCATAAGTCATAAGTCATAAGTCATAAGTCATAAGTCATAAGTCATAAGTCATAAGTCATAAGTCATAAGTCATAAGTCATAAGTCATAAGTCATAAGTCATAAGTCATAAGTCATAAGTCATAAGTCATAAGTCATAAGTCATAAGTCATAAGTCATAAGTCATAAGTCATAAGTCATAAGTCATAAGTCATAAGTCATAAGTCATAAGTCATAAGTCATAAGTCATAAGTGATAAGCCATAAGTCATAAGTCATAAGTCATAAGTCATAAGTCATAAGTCATAAGTCATAAGTCATAAGTCATAAGTCATAAGTCATAAGTCATAAGTCATAAGTCATAAGTCATAAGTCATAAGTCATAAGTCATAAGTCATAAGTCATAAGTTATAAGTCATTAGACCTTAAAGATATATTTAAGTCATATTTTAAACTTTTTTAACGAACAAATTAATGGGAAAAAATTCAAATGGCCGAGTAATCCACAGTTTTGAGGCACAGTCTCGGTAAATTGGGAGTCTGATTGCATATTTTTTTTTGTTTTCTTCATAAGGCATATTTGTTGTATGTAAACCATACAAATTTCAAATTCTAACATTTAGATACAAAATTATGGTTATTATTATTATTATTAGTTTATAAATAGGAAGTAAAAATCGGATGTTTTTAAAATCCGCAGATCACATAGAAAAGCATTTCATACTGAATAAAAAAAAGCTTTGCTATAATAAAATAGGTTAAGAATTTTGTAGTTATCTTTACCGCAAATTGTATAGAAAGCTCTGAAAATTGAAACATTACTGGTCTCCAAAAACATGTACATTCTGACACACAAACCCACACCACATACACCTTCGAACAAGATTCTAAAACAAAGAACAAAAATTCTAAAATCCCAAAAGTTTCAAAAACTGCTAATAAGCCTTAACAGAGCCATCGTAATCGTTATCTTCATTAATCCTCTTATCTTGATCAGCCGCCAGGCACCATGCGTGACCGACTTATTTGTGTCGCTCCCGAAATACTTAGAATTTCGAACTAAAACTTTAACCACATAATCTGGAATAATTGCCTAATCGATTAAGCAAAAACAGACGATTTTTGAATCTTTTGAGGTCACTGTTAAAATTTTTGAAATTTCTTAAAACGTTAATAAATATCAAAATTTTCACAAATTGAACCGATTACAACTTCCTAGAGAAAGTTAAAAATGGACTAAATTCCAACTCACACTGATAACTTCACATTGATGTCGTCAAAAAATTTCGACCTAAATAATATTTATTGTAAAGTTAGAAAAAAGAACTTTAAAAGGTTTAAAATCAAAAATTTAATTTTAAGCTGTTTTCTGTCGAAAAATGTTTGACTTTAAATTAATTTAGTAGTATTTTTCTTCAGACATTAATTCTTGTAGAAAATAGTGTCAATTGTTTTTTTTTTGGAAAATTTTAGTAACAATATTTGAGATGACATGAAATAAGTTCAAAATCAACATCTTTGTTCTCAGAATATTTGAGTTGAAAATCAGTTGTTACCGATGTCTTCCAAGTTTTTATTTTGTGTTTAAAAAAACTTCTTAAGATTTTTTCAATTATCAAAAACATCGATAACATTACTAAAAATCAACCGGGAAAAGCAATTGCACTAAGCAAAAGTGATGAAAATAAATCCTATTCCCAGATTGTAAAAAATGTGCGGAAGAATGAGGAAACTTCTATAAAAGAAATGCTGGAACTCATCCTGAAAAGGATTGACCAACAAGATTTAAACATAAAACAGCTAAGCGAAGAAGTCGCTCTTAAAAAACAATGATGGACAGAACACTCAAAATCGCAACATGGAATGCAAACGGTCTTTTACAGCATGTATCAGAACTAAACATCTTTTTAGACATAGAGCATATAGACATTTGTTTGGTGTCCGAAACCCACCTCGCTATCGAACAAAGTCTTGATAATAAATTACCAAACTATACATGTTATCACGCTCCGCACCCAGCTGACAAAGCTAGGGGAGGATCAGCAATACTTATAAAAAAGTGCTTAACACACTATGAAGAACCAAAGTTTACTAATGAAAACATGCAAGTAACAACAATTAGTATTGGTATAAAAAAGAAAGAATTTAAAATAGCAGCTATATACTGCCCTCCGAGGCGCTCTCCAACTGAAGAAGACTATGCAGAACTCCTACATTTGTTAGGACATAACTTCCTTGTTGGTGGCGACTTCAATGCTAAACACACCCAATGGGGATCTAGGCTCATAACAACAAAAGGTAAACGGCTATACCAAGCAGGCCGAAAATACAACTGCGAATTTTATTCTTCTGGTTCGCCAACATATTGGCCATCTGATACTAACAAAATACCAGACCTTATAGACTTTTTCGTAGTTAAAGGTATTAAACGAAATCATATAAGTGTCAAAGGTAATTACGATTTATCATCAGATCATACTCCAGTTATTTTATCACTGAGCGAAACAGAAATAATAGAAAAAAGTAATCCCAAGCTCGTGAATAACAGAACAAACTGGAACGAATTCAGAGACAAACTTGAAAATTTTATAAACCTAAGATCCCCTATGCAAACAATTGAACAAATTGATCATGAAGTAGAACAATTTATTGCTGATGTGCAGCAGGCTGCAGAAGAAAGTACTCCAACTATTTCGAATGCGAGAGAAAAAGAAATAAAATATCCTATCGAAATAAAGGAGTTGATATTGGAAAAAAGAAGAGCTAGAAGAAAATGGCAATCTACGAGATTCCCAGATGATAAGGTAGTTTTTAACCGTCTTAACAACGAATTAAAAAAAAGAATCTGTGAGTTTAAAAATGATTCACTAAGTAGATTCCTGAAAAGTCTGACGACGGATGCTTCTACAGAATACTCCTTATGGAAAGCAGCTAAGCGCCTAAAAAGACCTCAGGCACAAAACCCGCCGATAAAATCTCAAGATGGTAAATGGATCGGAAACCCGAAACAAAAGGCTGATCTCTTCGCTGAACATCTCGCGAATGTTTTCAAGCCATTCCCAGCAAGCACAGCTACAGATCCCTTACAGTTTGTTGACAGAAACGACGAATGTGAAATACCTTTTGTCACGCTCAAAGAAGTAAGAAGCATGTGTCAACATAAGTTGTCAAACAAAAAATCACCAGGGTACGATCTTATAACTGCTCAGGTTCTGAAAGAAATGCCTCTTATAGCCTTCAAGAAACTCCAATTTATAATAAACGCATGCCTTAAACTAAGATATATGCCACATCATTGGAAAATTGCAGAAGTCATTGTTATACCTAAACAAGGTAAGCCACCAACAGAAGTTACATCTTACAGACCAATATCGCTTATACCAATCATGGCAAAAGTTTTTGAAAAACTGCTACTGAAAAGGCTTAGCAAAATAATTGAAGAAAGAAGACTAATTCCGAGCCATCAGTTTGGATTTAGAAATAAACATTCCACGATAGACCAAGTGCATCGAATTACGGATGTTGTGGAAAAGGCACTTGAAGAAAAACAAGTATGCTCGTCTGTATTCTTAGATGTTGCTCAAGCTTTTGACAAGGTTTGGCACTTGGGACTTGAGTACAAACTGCATAGGGACCTCCCCAGGCAGTACTACGAAATACTGAAATCCTACGTTACGAACCGACTCTTTAGAGTACGGTACGACCAAAATTACTCGGAACTTAAGAAAATTGAAGCCGGTGTACCACAAGGAAGTGTCCTAGCACCAACCCTGTATCTGTTATATACAAGGGATATTCCAGTGGACATCAACGCTATCATGGCCACCTTTGCTGATGATACTGCAATATTGGTGCCAGATAAATCCGTTACGAAGGCTACACAAAAATTGCAAAATGCAGTCGATAAAGTTAGTGATTTGAAGCACAAATGGCGTATCAAATTAAACGAAACAAAATCGACGCATATAAACTTTACAAACAAAAACATAAACAATGTTCCAATATTTATAAACAGTACAGAAGTACCTTACTCCAATACCGCCAAATACCTTGGAATGAATTTGGATGCAAAGCTTAAATGGAAAGAACACATCAAAAAGAAAAGAGAAGAACTAAACTTGAAGTACAGAAAAATGTACTGGTTAATAGGAAAGAACTCTGACCTATCTATCCAGAACAAACTAATGTTATATAAGCAAGTATTGAAACCCGTTTGGACATATGGCATCCAACTATGGGGCTGTACAAAGAAAACAAATGCTGAACCCATCCAAAAATTCCAAAGCAAGGTCCTTCGTGGAATAATAAATGCCCCTTGGTATATTAGAAATAGCGATCTACATCGTGACCTTCAAATTGAAATGGTTACAGAAGTGGTTAAGAAACACGCTGTATCACACAATCAGCGACTGCAAAGTCATACTAACTCCGAAATGGAGACCGTATTAAATGTACGAGACAATGTTCGGAGATTAAGAAGAACCAAGCCTCATGAGCTGATGGTCTAAAAGCTACGGGAAAGTGTTATAACCTTAAACTTCCCCCAATGCGATTTAAAAATTAAGAAATAAAAATCATTTGTCGATCTTTCATATATTGGTCCTGATTCACCGGTGGTTTTAGTGCGGTAAGAGTCCCACACTACTCGGTACCGATTCTTACCGAGTGTCTTTTGAAGATTTCCATCGGATAAAAAAAAAAAAAAAAAAAATTATCAAAAACAGTTTTTCAGAATTCTGTGTGATCAAAATTTTATAATACTGTTCGGTTCATAAGTTTGTATTTTTTAAATTCGGTATCCTAAATTATTATAAACATAGAATACTGCAGACCAAAATGGTGTGTAAGCAAAACACTTTTTTTCATTAGACTGTTTCTCTAAATATCTCATCACAAAATACGAAACCCAAAAAGTCCTTACAAAGTGTGTTATTAATGGTTCTGTTTTTAAAATATTATTTTTGCATTTTTTTTAAATAAAAATAAAAATGCATACAGAAGATGATAAATATTATAAAAATTTAATACTTGCAACTTATTTTACACAAATTTATAAAAACATTTTCTTAAAGACCAAAAAGTCAAAGCATTGATAAATCCATGAAAAAAGTCAATTAAAACTTGAAAAAATGAAAACTAGTACCTAACTTCCTAGGAACGCACAAAATTCACCTTTATTCCAAAATATGAATACATGTAACTGTCTTAAAATGTTTTAAAAAATAGACTTAATGAACATTTGTTTTTAAACCTTCTCAAAAATATTAAGTTTTAAAAATCGTTTTGATAATGTAAAAAAGTACGCACTTTTTGAGTTTTGAAATACAGAAGTTCTTCCTACAGAATTTTGTTCATGTGGAATAGTATAATACGATTTTTGACATAAAGTATTTTAAATACAGTATTACGACCCATACAATATTTTTTAACCCCGTCACGATTTGTTTTTAAAGCAAAATCTTATAAATAATTTAATTCGATACCATTATTAGTGTCAAGAAAATGTTTCACTATTTTGAAGTTGCTATTTAACCGAAACAACTCGACAACTCTATATTTCAATATTCTTCAAAGAAAAATTGAAATAATTTTATTTTTTAAAGTCTTCACTATCATCAATACCTCCAGTCCAACATTTCCTATACCAAATAATTAAGTCTCGTAATTTTCGGAGTCTTGTTAAAATCTATTATCACTTTTTTAACATAAAATTCACTTTAATTTATGTGTAGGTAATGTAAATAAATGTATTACAAAAGGTTTAAATTATTCAAACAAACTAAAATAATTTATACCAAAGTATTTTAATTTTTTTTGAAGGATAACAATTTTGACAAGATTTCAATACGTTTTATTATTTTAAATACTAAATAAGAAAATAAAATATTTTAAAAATTAACTAAAAATAAAATAGTTTTCTAAAAAAAAAACCGAAAAAAATTTTAAGAAAAAACAAACACACTGTACCAATTTTCGATTACATCAGTTTACTTATTTTGACTTTACTGAAATTACGAAACCTTGATAAAAACAGTTTTGCTTTGGGAAGGTCTGTGATTCAATTCTCAGACCATCATCTCATCATCAGCTTGACAATATGACAGGCCTACGAACAAAACATTACGCCAAACGATTATTGCATAAAGTCTAAAATACGAGAATTGTTGTCATCTCATTTAGACAATCCAACCCTAATAAGATCATATGATACAAAGATTCTATTAAATAAAACAACAGAAAAGTTCAAATCTTTTTGATCAACATAATCTCAACTCAAGATGACAAAACTATCTCAAGACAAACCAAAAAATAGAGACAAACAAAACAATAATAAAACATTAAATCAATAGTATTTTGTTCACACTTCTGATTCTTCCTCCAAAAAACCAAAAAGGATGCAATCTCTTCTCCAGCTCTTAAAAACAAACAAAGCAATAATCTACCATATATGTACATAGTTCGAATATCATATAAATGTACAAGAGAGCAAATTGAAGAATTCACACAAGGCCAACATTTTACAAGGATTTCCTATATTATCATCGTCGTCGTCGTATCGTTTTCGAATGAAATGAAAATATAATAAGACCAAAGAAATAAAAGGGATATCCTTAGAAGCGATTATATGTACAAAGAAATCGTATTTCGTATTTCGTATATAGACAAAGTCAAACCCAAGTAATCCTGCCATGTGTGCACAATATGACTTTCGATATTATTGTTATATCAGCTAGCGCCGCATTTGCCATCAGTAGAAGAACTTCTTCGGACAGAAAAAAATGTACATACATATATAACAAAAACAACTTTGCAGTACAGTCATACAGTCAGACGAAAAATACCATCATCAATATCTAAAAATATATCTACCTTATGTTTAAGTAATAAAATACAGGGCATGCGATCATAATGGGCTACTTATAGTCAAAGAGGCAGGGTTAAATATTCTGCTTAACATATTTTTCTCTTAAAGGTTCTTTGTTTTTCTGTCAAATCAAATGGAAAGAATATTATAATTCGATGAAGAAATGGGAAAATCTTGTTCTCGAGATTTAATGATCCTTTTTTTGGAATGAAGTTTCAAACATTTTAAATATTTTGAACTTCAAAATATTTTAAATCAGTCATTCCTAGTTAATGATGTTCATCTAAGACTTTTGGAAAAACTCAAGACTCATTTGATTACATCATTAACAACGCTAACTCTTGAACTATATTTTTTATAAGAATTAAGATAGTTTTTCCAAAGGAAAAGAAAGGCGCAAAGTCATAACATCAAAACAACATCGAAGTCATCAATGAATTATTTCCATTTTTCTTATTTATTTTCTTTTTTTCCAAACGCACATAAACTGTTTTGATGGTAATTTTGAAATTTTTCTGATTAATGAATAATTGTTGATAATGCATTTTGGGGGGAGAATCGAAATACATAACACAGACACTCCTCCTTTTAAATCAAAAAACAAAACAAAAAACTGAAAAAATTGATGAAGGTAATGAAAGAAATCATAACATAGCGCCAGAAGATCATTAGAAAAAGTATCAGGTTCAATCAATTAATAATAAAACAACAACAACAAAAAAGAGCAGACAAATTAGGGGCGCACTGAATAAATGGTTTAACATTCATGTCTGGAAATAGCACGGCGGGGCTGACGTACGATGTTTCATTTTTGTTTTAATTTGTGTTGAAAATATAAAATAAAGCGCCTTAATTAAGTTAATGTCTGTTTTTTATTCGATACATTTAAGTAAATGTTTGTAATTACAGAAAGTTTAAAATAAACTTCGTCAGTTTTTAAAGCAATTTCTTTGAGTTAAAAGATTATGGCTTCAAAAAAGGTTTATTTCACAATTTTTTTGAATCTTTAACATTTACTTTGTGTCTGTGAAATGTATGGAACAACAATTTTAAAATGGAAATGAGTCGCACAGCTTTATAACTTATAGACAATTTATTTTCTTTATAATTAAAGAGGTTTCCATATTTTAATGTTATTGTGAAAGAAGGATTTAAAAATAAAGGGAAAACTTATTTTTCTAAATAGACTTGAAAAACTCCACAAAAACATCAAACTAAAAAAAAAGAGGACATCAGCTAATTTCTACCAAAAATTAAGTTTTAAACAAATTATTAAAATTGTTAAAACGGGTTTCTAAAAATATATGTTTCTTATTAAAAAATTAAGTATGGTGGAAAAAACAACGTATAAAATATTAAAATTTGAAATTTATGAAAATTATTCGAAATACTATTTCTTGAAAGTCTTTCTTTCTTGTAAGACCCTGGTGTAAGGTCTTTTCGCCCAAAACCATATCGTTCATATTAAAAATATTATAGCGCCCCAAACAATTGTTTTAACATTTTGTTGTTGTACGATTGTGGTAATATTACCGAACTTTTGGGCGTTAAAACTTTGTTGGGTTTGTATTAAATTTGAAATAAAAAGAAGGGTTCGGTCTTATTGCCCCATAAAATAACAATAGGAAATTGAAAATGTCATATCGTTCAAAATGGCTAAATCGCCCAAAAACTTTTTTTAAAAGGGGAGCAGCATGCAAACACACACACACACACACACTCAGTGGAGACTGCTCTGCATGAAGTAGTTTCACATATTGAGAAAAGTCTTGAACATAAAGAATATACCCTGGCAGCATTTCTTGATATCGAGGGTGCGTTTAATAATGTTAAAACAGAATCGATCAAAACTGCCTTAGTTGAAGTTGGGGTTGAATCTGTCATTGTCGATTGGATCTTCACCATATTAAATGGCAGAATTATCAACTCTCAAATAGGACTTAGCACTATCGAGAAAACATTTACTAGAGGCACACCACAGGGAGGAGTCATCTCACCCCTGCTCTGGATCCTCGTAGTCAACAAAATTCTCACAAAGTTCAAAGATCAGGGCATTAAAATAGTAGCATATGCAGATGACATAGTGGTTTTGGTATCAGGCAAGTTTCTTACCATCATCGAAAACATTATGAAAAATGCATTAAAGGATTTATCTTCTTGGGCAACTAAGAACGGTCTCGGGGTCAACCCCACCAAGACAGAGCTAGTTTTGTTCACGAAGAAACGGAAACTGGAGGGCTTCAACCCTCCCAAACTAAATGGTATTCCTCTAAAACTTTCTAAGGAAGCTAAATTTCTAGGAGTAAACCGTGATTCCAAGCTTACATGGAAGCGTAATACTGAGGAGAGAATGAAAAAAGCACTGTGTGCATTCTACACATGCAAAAAGACCTTCGGTGTACGTTGGGGTATGCGACCGCAAGTCATCCAATGGATGTACACAGCGATTGTCAGACCCATTCTTACCTATGGCTCTATTGTATGGTGGAAGGCGGTGAAAAATCAAGCTATTTCAAGAACCTGAATAAGGTACAGAGACTAGCCTGTATAGGACTAACAGGGGCTCAAAGATCCACACCACAAGCTGGATTGGAAATGATCTTGGACCTCCCGGCTCTGGATGAGTTCATAAGGTGCACGGCAGCCAAAACTGCAATTCGTTTAAGAGAACTGAGTTTTTGGAGGCACAGCACTTATGGACACGGGTCAATCTTACAAAGATATGACACGATTCCAGGACTGATGGAGACCACCGATTACATCCCCCTTTACTAGATTTCGATAGGAAATTTTCTATTTTCATACCAGAAAGACAGGGTTGGGATCCTAATTCACTTATAAGTAAACAGGGTATCCCTTTCTACACTGACGGTTCAAAAATGGAATCAGGAACAGGCGCTGGAGTGTTTTGCCAATCTCTCAACATCAGAGCGTCATATACACTCCCAGCTGACTGTAGTGTCTTCCAGGCCGAGATCTTTGCCATTGGAAAAGCAGCTGAATTGGCACATCACGAAAAGCTAAGCTCTTCGGAGATTACTTTTTTCGTGGACAGCCAGGCTGCTATCAAAGCCTTAGCTAGTGAGACCATAAGATCAAAAGCAATTTTAAACTGTAGGAAGGAATTAAATAAGATCTGCCACACTAACCAGGTAAAGCTCTGCTGGGTTCCTGGACATTGCAATAAAGAAGGGAATGATATAGTAGATGAACTAGCCAGGAAAGGGTCAGAAGCAGACACAAGTAGTAGCGACCATTCAGTTTGGGGACCACTCGTCAGGATTGGGGTACTCAAGAGGAAGATAGACCTTAAACTAAAAGAGAAAATCAATAACTCCTGGAAATCCAGGGACGATTGCGCAATCTCTAGAAGTTTATGGCCTAACACAAATGAAAAGGAAACTCGGTATATTCTATCGCTGAGTAAAAAGAACATTAAAATCTTGATAGGTGTACTAACAGGTCATTGCGCCATTGGCACAATGGCTAACAGGATAGGGGCATTTGCACCCGATTTTTGTAGGAGCTGTCAGGATGAGGAGGAAATAGAAACCATGAAACATCTGCTCTGTGACTGTCCGAACCTCCAAACCAGCCGACTCCGTCATTTCGGAAACAGGTTTGTTGGAGAACTGGATGATCTAGCACAGGTCTCAATGGCAAACATGAGGAAATTTATAGATAGCACAGGCTGGTTCGTTAACGAGCCAGTCTACGCTAATCGACAAAATTGAGGAGCATCGATGCTAACTTTTACTTTTACAGGGGATCACAATGGACCAGTAGGCCCCCGTGTACGCAACAGCTTCATGCTGTGCACACTAGGGTGTCCCGACAAATTTTTTTTTGGATTTTCCGAACAATAGGCCTCTCAAAACTTGCGTAATTAGACTTAGATTACAAAAATATATACAAACAAATATTAAAATTTGTCTAGGGGGTTGTACCGACCCTCAAAATTTTGACAAATTGATATTTTTATGCTTTTTTTCCCTTCCTTAATTTCGGTTCCTGAGCTACTATTTATTATAAAATATTAACTTTTTGATCTTAGTAGGTTTATTATTGGAATAAAACATCTTTTTATGATAACAGTTACAATTCACTTTTTATTCTCTAACTTAATAATACTACTTAACTAGGTTTTTACATTTAAATTATACCGCGTGACCAACGCTGTCAACCTTCGCACTGCACACCCCTTATAACCTAACCTAACCTAATATCGTTTGGAGCTAACAGATAATTGTGACTGTCAAATAATATATAAATAATTGGCAATAAAATAATATTGCAATCATAAATTGAGATGTAAGCTTTTAAGTTGAATCAAACTGCACACGGTTTATAAATTCGATTAAAATCGGTTAAGTAGTTTAGGAGTCCATCGCGGACAAACATCGTGACACGTAAATTATATATATTAAGATAAAAACTTTCAAGAAATGCTACTAAAATTGGTAAAAATTGGTTTATTTGTGTTCAACTAAAAATCTCATTAACAAAAATAAATTTTTAAATCAAACTATTTCAATTCTGGCATGAGCTGGGTGACATGGTTAACGTATCACTGACGTTTAAATTTGTAGGCTTTATGTCATTTTATGATTTGGGTTATCTGTCGTTGGATGATAAGACATAAGAAACGATAGAAATCATAACTGTCGTATAGCCCAAAAATTAATGTCACAAAACCCAAACCCTATGTCATAAAATCTAAACTAGAAATTTAGGATTTGTTTGGGTAAAATGATTATTAATAACTTTGGCAGTTCTATATTTAAAATTTATTTGGGCGTTACGATATTCGTTTTGCTTTTTTTGGCGATTTTTTGGGTTTTATAAAATTTTAGGATTTGGCTGTTACGGTTTTTGGTGAAAAGACCCAACGCCTAAGATGCACTTACATTTTTTTCAAAATGTTACCAGACTTCAAGAACGTCGTTTTAAATAGTGTACTGTACATTTATTCCAAAGGTAGGTTATAATTTTCGAGCTTTAAAAAAAGATTGTTTTCAGTTGAAATTTTCAAAATTAATATCAATTATGTAAAGATTCATGATATTTGGTATAAAAGTTAATTAAGGTCGAATAAGCAAAACTATGTTGACCAGCTTGTGTAGCCAATTATTAAATCACACTTTTCCAAATGACTTTTATCTCGTTCGATTTTGGAGATATCACCTTTTAAAACTTGAAAAAATAAAATGCACGACTGGGTCGAACGAACTTGCTCCTGTATTCAAAGAGTCTGTTTAAAAAAGTATCTATGTATATAAGATTTAAAAATATACCTGTAAAATAAGTTTGTCTTCAAAGGTATAAATGCCATTTGATTTGTCGAAAAAACCTTCATTTTTCAATTTTTTTGGGAGGGGGTTACATTCAATACAGTTAAAATAATTTAAAAAAAAAACTAATTTAAGATTCAAAATTTTACCTGAAAAATAAGTTTGTCTTCAAAAATTTAAATGCCATTTTATAAATGAAAAAATCTTTGATTTTTCAATTTTTTTTTTTTTTTGAAAATCGTTAGAGCGGTTTTTTTTTTAATTAATTTTTTATATATAAAATTTTTCAATTTTGTTCTAAAAATATTTTTGGTATGCAGTTATTTAGTGATTGTAAATATACGCTCTACATTTGAATTTCGTAAAAAAATATTAACCTGTTTTTGAGATATAGAATATTGAAAAAAAAAATTCAATATTATTTTAAAAATCCAAACAAAAAAAAATTGCACTTTTGATAATCAAATATTGTTAAAGCAATATAAGAGCTTATTCAGAAAAAAAATTATTGAAATCAGTACATAAGTTGCTGGGAAAATTAAAAAACAAAATAACGGTTCTATGAGCGGTACCTTTCCTGAGCAATACAAAAATATGTTTTTCTTATTAAAAGAAGCCAAGTTAAAACATGCAATTTTAGAGAAAATTAAAAAAAAATCTATCGGTTTGTTTTTGAGAAAATTCGAATTATCGTTTTTTGACCAAAAAAATTGTATGGGGGCCACTGTTAGTTTTGATCTTTAAAAAAAAATGAAAAAAACGCCTAACGCGAATCTGCTCAAAACCTTAACTTCCAAGTTTGAACTTAATCAACCCAATGGTTTAGGCTGTAGGAGCGTGGACAGACAGACAAAATTTTGCACGAATGCAAAACTTGCCATATAGTTCCTATATGTCGCAAGTAAAAAATCTATATAAGGCTATTGATAAATTTTTAAAAAAATTCGAATCTTCATTTTCAATATTTAGTTTAAATAGTTAAAGAACTTCATATATCAAAAAATCCTCATTACTCACTTAAGGTGGCGCTACAGTCCTGTGTGAACTAGGGCCTTACCCAACAAACTTCTCCATCTAGCTCTGTCCCTGGCTAGATGTCTCTGGTCACGTCGGTGCACAGCCCGTACAGCTCGTCGTTCCATCTTCTCCTCCACTCCCCTTCTATTCGTACTGGACAGTAGATCACACGAAGAACTTTTCTCTCGAAACGACCCAAGGTGCTTTCATCCTTTTTTGTCATAGTCCATATACTTCTGCACCGTATAGCAGGACCGGGATGATGAGGGTCTTTTATAGCGACACTTTGGTCAATCGAGTGAGGGATTTGCTACTCAATTCCTTTCTTAGCCCTAAGAAACAGAGCGGTTAGCAAGAGTTATTCTTCGTTTGATCTCAGCGCTGGTGTTGTTTTCTGTGTTTATAGCGGAGCCTAGGTAGACGAAATTATTGATTACCCCAAAGTTACGTCTGTCGATGGTGACGTTTTGACCGAGATGTCGGTTTTGTAGGTCCTTTCTTGACGACAGCATGTACTTTGTTTTGCCCTCATTAACCGTTAAACCCATTTTTGCCGCCTCTGCCTCAATACTCACAAAATCCCCATTGACATCACGCTGAGTTCTTCCAATTATATCAATGTCATCAGCATATGCTAGTAATTTGACAGACTTTTGAAAGAGAAGCATAGTACCCGGAGCGTGATGATTAGTGCGTTGGACTGTCATGCAAGGGGTCTTGGGTTCAATCCCTGCCGGTTTCACCTAACTTTTTTCACGGGTACTGCCTCTTGCGAGGAATTAACAAATCCTCCAAGAGTAATTCTTGTCATGAAAAGTGCTTTCTCAAATTAGCCGTTCGGATTCGGCATAATTCGTAGGTCCCCTCCATCCCTGACTCGCACACAGGAATGGTTGAGAGTTGTAAGTCACTAGGCCCTAGTTCTCAACGGACTGTTGCGCCACCCGATTTTTTTTTAATTTTTTTTTGAAAGATAGGTAATTCCTCTAGTGTTGACGTGGGAGCTCTGCATTATTCTTTCAAGTACGATGTTAAAAAAATTGCATGACAGCGCATCACCTTGTCTAAAAACCTTTTTTGACATCGAAAGGTTCTGTTAAGTTATTTCCAACCATTATGGAGCAGCGTGAATTCTCCATGGTCATCCTGCAAATACGGACGAGTTTGGCAGGGATGCCAAAACTAGACATGGCTTTATACAGCTCGTCCCTGTAGATACTGTCATATGCGGCCTTGAGATCGATGAAAAGATGGTGAGTATCGATTTGATGTTCTTAGGTTTTTCCAGGATCTGCCGTAATGTGAATATTTGATCGACTGTGGACTCCCCTGGTCTAAAACCACACTTATAAGGACCTATCAGGTTGTTGACGATGGGCTTTAGACGTTTACATATTACGGCAGAGAAGATTTTGTAAGCGATGTTAAGTAGACTGATTCCTCTATAGTTGGTGAAGTTTAGAGGGCCTCCTTTTTTCAGAAGCAACAAAAAAGTTTTCATTAGAAACTGTTATGTGTTTTGTGTAAGGTTTCAAAACACCATTTACATATGAGCTAAATTCTACACATTCACTCGCAATGAAATTGAAATTTATTCCAAATGAAAATTGCAGTTTTGAAATTCACGTTGATTGATACCGATTTACTTTTCGAATTTCCATGTTCTGATGAATATACATTTTTGGGATATCAGTTTATCTAGATTAAGTTTGTGTGATTCGAACTCAGCATGATGAAATTTAAAACAGAAGCATACATACGTAAAAAATAGATTTTCAAGAAGATACAGTTTCATTTTTATTTCGCTACAATAATTTCGAGTAAAACAATTGTCTTGAAAAACTTTCAAGACAATTTTTTCACTGTGCTTCGACCCTAAACAAGATCAGTATTTTTCAACCGATATTTCAGCAAAAATAAAAAAAAACGAAAATTTTAAAAATTATGACAAATAAGAACAGTGTTTTTATTGACTGATGTTTTAAAAATGTCAGTTGCTTTATTTTCACTAGAAGTGATATTGAAAAGTATTCGAAGTTATAAAATGGTTCAAAAAACATAACCCTGAAAACAATTTTACTCGATTTTAAATTTAGATCTCAATTTCATTTCATTCGATTTCGGGAACCTAGATGTATGTTTTTTAAACATTTCGAAATTTCAATAATCTGTTGTGATAAAAAAAAATTAAAAAAGTCAAGACAAATAATATCTTTAATGCATTGCCTTGAGAACCTTTTTATATTTAAACAGCTCCATTTGTCATACGAAAAACTCTAAAAGGTGCTGAAATACACTAATACGTCAAACAACCATTTCTGTGTCACCCTATATTTTGAATTATTTCTGTGGACCCAACAAAAAATAATAAGTCTTAAATTTTCAATCATTCTTTTGATCCTTAAAAGTTCGTATATTTGTTAGAGCAATACATTCATTGTCAATCGAAATATAACTTCTTTAATCAATGTTAACACTTCCATAATTACATGTTATCCTTTTCAAAAATCAATAGAAGAAGAAGAAGTTTGTCAGCAATATTTTTGTTCTAACATAACAAGGAAATACATCTACGAGTAGTACTAAGGCGCATTGACAGAAGTAATTTAATCTTCTACAGCATATGACACCAATGCAATAAATGTATACATCCTTTACAATCCTTACACTCCCAAAACATACTTTTTTATAAGAATAATAATATCAAACAGCCAACATACGAAAATATCAAGAAACATCATATCAAAAATTTCTTTTAAGTTTTCTGCAAACGTTTGCAAGATGCTACAAAATAATCAAGAAAAGCGTTTTCTGAACTCTCTCTCTTTGTACAAATTGAACTTTTGCAAAAATTCTCTTTTATCCTCCATCACTACAAATCCATAAGTTCAAAAGTATATCTACCTAAATGACTCAAATTCATAGACAAAGTGTGTTGATGCGGGTCGGAATTATAGACAGACGACACAAAAAACAAAAACTTATGAAAAAGAGGATGCATCTGTTTCTGCAACTTCAGCTTTTCTCATTCAAAAACTAAAAAAAAAAAACAAAAAAAATCAATTTAACTCCCATCAAGGACCACCCAAAAGTGTCATAATATAACTTGCCCCCACTCAACTAAATTATCCTGGCAAATTGAAATCGTATCTTTTAGTTTTTTTTTCTTGTCACAAAATTGAAAAAAGAAAATACACAAACAGCAAACAAAATATCCTTCAAAAGTTAGAGAATGCGATAGTGAACTTGGGATTTGTTTTTCATTTATCCTGTGAGTACTATACGAATGCCTATTTCAATAAACTAAACAAGGTTAAATAATATTCTGTGTTTTGTTTTTGTGTGCCATAATGGTTGGTTTTTGTGCAAAATATTTCAATGATCATCATCAAGGACGATGATGATGATGATGATGAGGACTATGTCAACGACAACAACAACAGGATGAAGAAGCATACTGGATTCAAAAGGAAGAACATCTTAATTTCAACTTCCATTTAAAGTATATCCTTATAATAGGAAAACTTGAGCAAAACTATTTTGCATTTAACTTCACACTTTTATATTTATTGTATTCGAGTGTATATACGAGTATCTTGTACAATAGCACCCTTTTAACCCATCATCAAGTAAAAACCATTCAAAATTGTTGTGAAAACAAAGAGTCACACACATACCTTCATTCCTAGCTACCTCTATCTAATAGGAGCAGAGTATATAAGAGAGCTTGTTGCCATAACCCACCAGTCCATGTTTTGAGTAATAATTTTTGGCAAGGACTTACAAAGACCGTCTAACATTTCTTCTTCTTCTTCGTCTTCTAGAAATTGAAATATCTTGGTCCTGTTTTAAGGAAAGTGTTTTTGTATGTGTATATTGTTGTCTTCCTTTGTGCGTATATTTCGAAGGAAAATTAATTCCATCTTCCGCAAGAGTTCATTAAAAAGTTATATCAACATATAACACGTTTCTTCTTTAAAAACTTGGCAATGGCAATGGCACTAGCACTACCATTACCACCAACAACAAAATCTTAACTTTTCTCGTTCGTCCTGCAAACATAAATTACATCTTATTTTAACCAATAACAGGCACTAATGAAGCAGGGTTGGAGCGAAGATGCATTTGAACTTTTTCTATTTCCATACTTTTCAATTTTAACAGTGTCACACTTCTTTCTCGAAGTGTCGCATATAAGGCGTAAATATTGTCATTAATTGAACAATTTTTTTATTTGTTCCCCTTTTCATAATTTGTTTATGAAGTTTTACTATTGGACGATAAAATTTTAACATTGTTAATCTCTCACAGTATGACACTGTAGAACTGTCAGACTATACTACTAACTAGATTTATTAACAAAAACTCTTGTTGTGATGGTGTTTAAAAAAACCTAATTCTTTAATACTGTAAATTATAATTTAACACTGTCAAATTATCATACTATTACTTTGGCTTAATATGACACTGCCAAATGAAAAAAACTGTACTTCAGTGGTACTGTAAAACTATCACATTCTAAAAACATCACACAATCATATTGCACACTGTAAACCATTTTTACTGTAACTCTTTACTCAAATAAAATTGTCACAATAAAAAGTTATAACAAATTCATATTAAAAAAATGTCATACAGTCATACTGTAATTTGACACTGCCAAATGACCAAAACTGTATTTCAGTGACACTGTAAAACTATCACACTCTAAAAACATCACACAATCGTATCGCACACTGTAAAACATTTTTACTGTTACACTTTACTCAAATAAAATTGTCACAATAAAAAGTTTTAACAAATTCATATTGCAAAAATGTCATACTGTCATACTGTAATATTGTACAATTATACTACTAACAAAATTGTTCGTTATAAAATTGTCACAATAATAAATTGTAAAAGTATTACACTATAACAATTTCACACTAGTTTTTTTTTTAAATATTGTAACTTTGGTGTACTGTAACACTGCAAACATTGTTAAATTGCTAAATTGTACTAATTTCTCACCACACCACTGTCACACTGTAATCGATCCTTACTCTGTATCACTACATATGACTAACAAGACTTTGAAAAAATATACTCTTACTGTCATAACGTGAAAAAACGTAAAAATAATGTAAAGCACGTTGATTTATTAATACTGTTAACTACATTTTATTACTGTAAAAACAATTCGTTTAGCTTACTGCAACACTGGCAAATGGCCAAACTGTCACAGTCAAAATATCACACATTTATATTGCAACACTGTAATACTGTCCTATTAAAACTCTCTTCCAATATAAAAATGAATTGAAATATGTAAATGTTATAAAAGATTCATATTGTTAAAATATTACAGTCATACTGTAAAACTATTCTGCTGTAACTCTCTTACAATATAAAATTGTCTCAATGGTAAGTTATAAAAGTTTCATATTGTAGACAAATCACAGTCGGAATTTAACACCATTTTATAATTTTTACACCAAAAAGTTATAAAAGTTTCATATTGTAAAAATGTCACAGTCACACTGTAAATCTTTATTTGTTTGTAAAACTTTTTCGTTATAAAATTGCTACAGTAAAAAATTGGAAAATTGTCACACTGTAATCCTCAAATATTTTGTTTGGCTTACTGTAACTGTCACATTGTAATCATTTCAAATTGTTATAATGACACTAAGTTACAGTCAAAATGTACTTCTGCTACACCGTAATACACTCTCAAAACTTAAAACTGTAAAAGTTTCATACTTTAATACTGTAAAATTCAAACACTGTAATTAGATTTAAACACTGTGATAGTCTTATAGTTACAACTAAATAATGTTGTATAAGAATTATATGTAATGTTTTAAAAGATTCATATTGTTAAAATGTTACAGTCATACCGTAAAACTATTCTACAGTAGTTCTTTTACAATACAAAATTGTCGCAATGAAAAGTTATAAAAGTTTCATATTGTAGAAAAGTCACAGTCGGAATTTAACACCAATATATAATTGTTACACCGATAATTTATAAAAGTTTAATATTGTAAAAATGTCACAGTCACACTGTAAATCTCTTTTTGTTTGTAAAACTCTTTCGTTATAAATTTGCTACAGTAAAAAATTGGAAAATTGTCAAACTGTAATCCTCAAATATTTTGTTTGGCTTACTGTAACTGTCACACTGTAATCATTTCAAATTATTATTATGACGCTAAGTAACAGTCAAAATGTACTTCTGTCACACTGTAAAACACTCTCAAAAGTTAAAACTTTAAGTGTCATACTTTCACACTGTTAAATTGTGACACTTTGATAATGTGACAGATATCGCTTAAAATTGTTGGATGAGAACTATACAACAGGGCCTCATCTCAACAGGATCTAATTTTCTAGCTAAAGATAATCCAGCACTGTTAAAAACAGCGCGAAAGAGATAGCCAGAATAATTCAGATTTGCTGCAAAATAGAAAACCACAAAACAAACTGAAAAGTTTCTGTGTCCTTATGGGTGGTCCTTATATACATATCTATATACTATAGTCATGTTACAGCAAAATAAGGATTGATTTGTTGTTGACAATTTTAATTGTTATTTATACAGTTATGTTGCTGTTGTTGTTGTTAGTGATTTAGAATGATGGCAGTAACATCATCCTCCATTGTATTCTGCAAATCTGTAAGGGACACTCAAAACCATACAACACTCTCGACCAATTCCCTGCTGACCAAACCTTTTACAAACCTTTTTTCGCTATAAAATAACAGTAAAGCAAAATCCAAAAAAAAAAGGTCAGTCATCATCAACAGAAAGATTCATAGGTTCTATAATTATTTTACATGTGCCAAGGCTTGACTTGGCTCGAGCTCGATGCCTGATGATGATGGTGTGTTCAGAGTTAGTGGTGTCAAAGGGAAATAAAGAAATATAGAATATGATATCCATTTGGGATTGGACCCGCATTTGATATAAATAAATATGTATATCCATCATCTGCTAATATAAAGTCGGAAAACACAAACAAGCCTCAGGGACAAGCTGCCATTCGAATTACCAAAAACAAAACAAAAAATACACAACGCCTGCCATTGACTTCTTCCGTTCTTCCGCTCTTCATCAGTTTGGTTGGCTATGATGTTCGACCGGCAGCACCACCACTACCTTCATCCAGACATATCCAATTTAGGGAACAACGTTGATATGAGTGTAATAAATAGCCTTTTCTGGTAAACAGTCGTGGGAGTAATTTCAACTTAGGCATCAGGCACATAATATATTTTATACTACTACGGAGTATGTTCAATGTTCATATACATATGTTGGTATGTGTGAGGAAATAAGCGTTAAATTACTACTAGTGTTCTCACATTAAGGGACAGTTTTATGTGGTGTACGAGTATGAAGTTGAATTGATTAACCGACATAATAAAGAGGTACCTCTATGTTCTATACATTCTGTCTATATGTAGCTACAAGGTCAAAAGAAAGTTTCCTTTTTCTGACACATCGTTTTATGCGGGGGTTTGTAAGAAAAATCGAACATTATAATAGTTGTGAAATCGATATACTCGTATTCACCCTTTTGGTGCATTTATAAGGGAATCTGATATCACGAATTGCTTTTTTTTTGTTTTCTCATGAACTATTATGACATAAAGGAAATATATTTTAATTATGTTGGTTGTCTTTATTACCTGTATCATAATTTAAAATATGATAAAGGATGATTAGGACAGTTAGTTTCTTCAATTGTCATATGTTAACGCAGCTGTCAAAATATGATTTTCAATATTTTTGAATTACTTCTTTATAGAATTATCGATACTTGATTACACTAGTTGTTTCCAATTAAGTCTTGGCTGTATTTTGGAACACCTTTCATGTTCGCAGGGTTAAACTCTTTTATGAGTCTAAAAACTTATGATCCAAATTTGTCAACTTCCTACCCAATAAAATGACTTACAAAATGACTTCGAAGACCAAATTAAGATCTTACTCTAAACTTATTCGATTGTATCGGTAGAGATTGACTAACTTGTTGATTAATGACTGTGCATTGCTCAGTCTTAACCTTCTTGAATGAGTTGTCATTGACTTATTCCAACCCTCTCTGAGCCATTTATTTCATGATGACCACCGAAGTTGTGGTCAAAGTCAACTTTTTGTTCCGAGGTTCAATATTATTCGCTTTTCTTTGAGCTTGTCTTTTATAGCATAGCATCGGTTTGTTTTGTTCTTTTATCATTGTTTCATTACGTCGACGACGACGGTTACATTTTACCCTCGTGAAGTTGTAAGACACAACATATACAATACACTACATCACATACATATGTACCTAAGCTATGTACCTTTATGCACGCTAAACCGTAGAGAAAAGTCTTCTTTTTTATATATAGTTTGCAATAATGAAAGAGTTCGCAAAGTTGCCAATCAAAAAGAACACTTCCGGTGTAATAGTGGACGAGAAGATGAACGGTCTTGTCAATAGTGTGACCAGGCCAGCTAAGATAATTGTCCTTACATTTGTTTTCTTATTCTTAAAGTATATTTTACTATTCTTAACTTGTCATTAGAATTTACTGTAGGTGAAGTGGAATAGACCCAAAGGAAATAAGGCAAAGATTCAAAATTTAATCTTTCTTCAAGGTGATTTCTTAAAAATTATTTGGTCAGATTTTTCAAAATTTTTAAAAAGCAATAGGAACAAAAACGGATAAAATTATCCCTACTTTCTGCTTTCAGTTCACAATGTATTTCAGTGTTGGTACATTTAAATGTATTGCGTATGCTGTAAGTGTTCTTAAAGGTTTGAACATATCTCAAAGTACCTCGATGGAATATTTAAATATAAAAGTAAATGTAATAATGACAAATTTTGAAGTTGAATAAGATATTATCAGTGAGGTTAGCCTATCCTCTTTTTTAATTTGAAATCTTATTGAAGAGTGACTTGAGAGTTGAACAATTTTGAAAGACCACAAAAAGAACTTAAAATGGTTAATATAAGCTGATTGGGCTTCTTTGAGAAGTTAATTATTATGAATTAATCTAGTTTATGGGTTATTGTTTGAAAATTGTATCCTATTGTGAACAAACAAGCCTTTATGAACTAGCAGATTAAAATTATTCGAAGCAAATCGCATGAAGCCAACCTACTCAAATGAAATTTTCCAACTTACTTTATTTGGTTGAAATCAACCAATATACTAGGTTCAGTATGATTCTGAAGTGATTTCAAACATGTTTGCAAATTTTTTCAAATATGCTTTTGAAGTAAGGAACTCCTGTGGAACGTCAGAATTATTTGTCAATATAGGAAGTATTGAACATCTGAAAGCAATCAGTATTTTGGCATCTGAAGATAAAATTGTTAATAAAATTGCAGAGCTTGACTTTTGATATAGCCCTTCCAGATGGTGAACCTTCTAAAAAAAATGCGTGTCCTATTTATCTTATTCTCTTTATATTCTTTTCAATGAATCGCTCAAATCCTCAACTTTTGTAGAACTTTGTAAAAGATCTTATGTAACGACAATCCATAAAAGGGGTAGTAAAAATAAAATACAAAACTATCGTCCCATTCTAAAACTCTCCGTTAATCCTAAGCTATTTGAGTCCAATATGTGATAAGTTCTTTCGTTTGATTGTAAATCTATAATTTTTGACAGTCAACATGGCCTGTACAAAAAAGTCAACAGTTACCAATTTCCTTAATTAAGCTCTTTTTGTCTCGATTCTTTCGAGACTGTATCAGTTCGTTAAAAGATAGTGCCTCTAGTGTTGACGTGAGAGCTCTGCACTATTCTTTCAAGTACGATGTTAAAAAAATCGAATGACAGCGCATCACCTTGTCTAAAACCTTTTTTGACATCGAAAGGTTCTGTTAACTTGTTTCCAACCTTTATGGAACAGCGCGAATTATCCATGGTCATCTTGCACAAACGGACAAGTTTGGCAGGGATGCCAAAACTAGACATGGCTCTATACAGTTCGTCCCTGTAGATGCTGTCATAAGGACCTATCAGGTTGTTGACGATGGGCTTTAGGCGTTCACATATTACGGCAGAAAAGATTTTGTAAGCGATGTTAAGTAGACTGATTCCTCTATAGTTGGTGCAGTTTAGAGGGTCTCCTTTTTTCAGGATCGGGCAAACAATACTGAGGTTCCATTCATCGGGCATGCTTTCTTCCGACCATATCTTACAGATAAGTTGGTGCATGCTCCTAACCAAATGATCTTAAGCTGCTTTGAAGAGTTCGGCATTCAAGCCATCTGCTCCAGTGGCTTTATTAGACTTCAGCTTAGATATGGCAATCTTTACTTTGTCTAAGTCAGGAGGACGGGATTGTTGGCTTTCGTTAAATGTTGAATGGATGTTGAATGGATCATCCTGCCTGACAGCGGAATTCGGTTCGTCGTCACCGTTATACAGTCTGCAGAAGTGGTCCTTCCATATCCTCAGCATTGACTGCGATTCCACTATGATATTTCCACTTTCGTCTTTGCAGCCTTCGGTTCTAGGTTTATGGACTTGTGAATTCCGTTTCATCTGCTCATAAAACTTTCGAACTTCATTCTTGTATTTGAATATCTCAACATCTTCGACCGCACGATTCTCATGCTCTCTCTTTTTCCTTCTGAGAAGTCGGTGTTCCACTCGCCTCTTCTGCTCATAGAGCTCATGAGCTGAGCAGCTCTCGTCCTTCTATGCAGCGCCGCTTTGCGTGCCTGTTGTTTGGCTGCATTTGCCTGCCGACATTCCTCATCAAACCAGGGGTTCCTTGTTGGTGGCTGCTTGAAACCCAGCACGTCAGAGGCGGCTTCTCTGATTGCATCTTGGCATCACCCCGCAGCAAAATCTATGAGCCTGAATCCGTTGTCGGAAGTGTTGTCGTGCAGGCTGTTTTTTCCGATTATTCCACCAAAGATGTCTTCCCTTCTTAGCTTCGCATTAAAATCGCCCAGGACAATTTAATATCGTAGCTAGGACACTGCTCATATGTTTTGTCTAAGAGCTCGAAGAACATATCTTTGGTGGTGTCATCCTTCTCTTCTGTGGGGGCGTGAGCGCATATTAGGCTAATGTTGCCGAATTTAGCCTTGATGCGGATGGTCATGAGGCGCTCGTTGATGCACCTATAGCTCAAGACTTGTTGCCTAAGTCTAGGTCCAATGACAAAGCCGCATCCAAATAAGCGCTGTTGGTTTTCTCGGTAGCAGTCACCATAGTTAATATCGCAGTTTTTCATCCCCTTTTTTCCCGGCCCATCCCATCGTATTTCCTGGATGGCGGTGATGTCTGCTTTATAGCAGTCTAGGGCCTCCGCTAATTCTTCGGCTGCACGTGGTCTGTAAAGGGACCTAACATTCCACGTACAGATCCGAAGTTCGTTGGCCTTATTTCCTTTTTATAAGCCTGGGCTTCGAATAAGTCGTAGAAGTAGAAGTGTTCACTAAGAAGTTCAACCTTATTGGAACTGTAGACGCCACCGTTGATTCCATCTCTGGAATTCCTCCGCTGACGTCTGGATAAGAAGAGGTGCCTTAGTGGAAAAACCTCTCCCCCCCCCTCTCTCGTTTGCTACCCCCAAAAACTTTCCACTGGGGTTAGAACCCAATCTCCAGTTGAGGTACTAGGCACTCCATGTTCACCACGGGGAGGTTAGAGTAGGAGTTGATAGACAGAGGTGGGTTTTGAGAAAAACCTGTGGACGCTTGTGTCCTCTTGAATGCACATACATATGTATGTACCATTTGAACATCTCGTCCACCTTAAATCACGCTGATTACATGCAGGTTTTTAATTCTATAAAATCTTTAGACGACTGCTAACATCAACTGGATGATCCTAATAGTTTTCGCAAATAGTGTACCATATTATAAATAAGCTTTTCTTTAACATAGACATTTTTTAGTATTCTATTCGCAAACACAAAGTTTTGAATTTTAATTATAAATTAGACTTCTTTAGCTTAAATAAACTCTCTGTTTTTTCTGTCCTAGGTATTTAGTTGATGTAAGATAATTTAAGCAGATCTTTATGACTATAATAAAGTCAATAAGACACTCGGATTTTTTAAACGTTTTTTCACATGACTTTAGGCCCTTAAAATATAAGAAAAGTGTTATTTAAGTTGGTTGAAAAGAATCTCTGCACGGGTTCAAAAGGGTATAACTTTTAACTTGAAGTTATGTGTTGTAAATTTAACACTTACTTAGAAAGTTTAAGAACAAATGAAATTTTTGAGACAAACAAATTTTTGTCTGCATACAACCTTGAATATTGAAATGCAAAATCGGTTTCGATATAAATCTCAAAGTATTTTTTTAATTTGTGAAAATGGTAAGTAAAAATCAACTAAAACAAGTTGTTTTTCAAAATTTGATTTACGTTACTCGAAAACCTTTTTATTTCGGGATAAAAAAGTTGCCAAATTCTAATAGGTTATAACCTGGCCTATTACCATACTCAGTTTGGACCATCTTTTATGCTAAGCTAAAAGTACATGCTTCTTAAGTTTTACATGATAAAATTTGTCTTCGTGAATTTTTACGTTGGTCACCATATCCCCCATGCCAGATATGTATATGAAGCCAAAACAGTGAGTCTCTTTGATGAATTACTTCTCATTGAACACGTTGGTCTTGGTCTTGGTTGTCGGCCGTTACGTCGCTCGCTCGTCAGTCGTCGCGGCTTTGGTCTTCTCCGCTCTTGTCTGGACTCTGGGGTTTGTTATGAATTTGAAGTGATCTGAGAAAAAGAGTTTAAAAGACGCATATGCCTGACCGACTGGCATGGCATACCCTCAACCAACAAAACAACAACAACCAATTTCTTGGACAAGATGATGATGATGATTTAAGACGCGCGGTAACAGGCTTCACTCAAATGACAAATGCGTACATTTTTTATTAGCTCTATATAAATGTAGATATTATGAAGTTGAGTTTTGGTTTTTAAGTTTTAATCTGAATCACATAATAGGGATGCCTTGTTGCTTTTTTGTGTCACGGGTGACTGCACGGGCAGTTTTCCAGCTGAATGACGACACACACCACACCAAACCACACCGCATTGATTATGATAAAGAATCTGGAAGGGAACAAAAATCGGAATAGATGCATCAGACAGCGAGCGACTCATGCAGTTGCAATTGCAGCCAAGTCGAACTTTGAAGCCTTAAAAGACGCAAGATAGAAAGGAAGGGTCGTCGGTAAGGTGGTGCAAATGGTGATGATGCTGGTGGATAGACTACGGGATTTTAAACTGAGATTTTATATGGATGAACCACCATCAAGCTTGATGCAAAATATACAGACTCACATCACAGGAAGAAGACAAAGAGTGGACATCATGGAAATGTGTCAGGAGGAAAACGTCGTCGTAGTTAATGGGTTGGGAAGGCATTTTTTTTAAGTGTTGTTGCTGATCTCATTCATCTCCCATTTTCAAATCAAGAGTGAGTGAGTGGAGAATGCATTTTCATTGAATTAATTGTCCCTGAGGAATTTATCCAGGATGACATATTATACAGTGTGTCTCTGCTTTGCATATACAGCAGCAGCAGCAATACTGCACTGCACTCTACTACACACAGTCCCTCTGCCTTAACACAATATCTAAAGAGAAAATGATTGAATAATTGACTTCCGCCAAACGTATAGATAGGGATAAAGAGGAGGATGTTTTGTGGGTAAAATGTGAATATTTTGAGTTAAAATGTTTTACGGATGTGGGTTATCGATGTGAATGCTATAATTTTTGTATCATAATTAATTGTGGTGCTGCATTTGATGATAATGATTATGTATGTATATACGAGTGAAAACCATTAGCGAAAGCATTTACTTACTTATATATATGAATGAAATTAATGGTTTTTAATTATTTTCCTAGAATTAATTGAGTGCATTTTGAATAGTATTGAAAATTTAGGATTAAACTAGGTACATACAGAAATAATATGGTATGCTTTTGATTTAGGTTTTACTGAGGTCATATGCTTGACTTATGTTAATTTAATAACAATTGTGTAGGTAGTACCTAACCTATTTACATAATCATTTAAGCTTGCTAGAGCAAAGTTTGAATGTAAACTTGCAGCAGATGTTCTAATTTATGATGTGGCCTCAAAGCTATCTCTGTAATATAGAACATGGTTATGGTTAGGTTACTAAGGATTTATGGTACCTTTAAGCTTTAAATGTTATGAGGTGTTGACATTTTGTTTTTCCCTTAACCGAATGAGAACCAAGGAAAATTTAAGAAATTATTTTTTAAACATTTATATTTTATTGCCATTTAGCAATTTTTTTTATTGTCTAATCCCCGTTTGTTGTTCTGGGGAGAAGAAGAGAAAAAAATAATCCTTAAAAATAAGTCATCCTATCAACCCCAAGAACATAACACCCAGCTGCCATCAGTCATAAAAAATGTAAATATCAACAAGAAGGCAATTTTCCTTGTAAGGAGTACCGCATTAAAGATGGGCTCACGCGATAAACACGCTGTTAAAATGTGAGTGAGTTTTCTTTTTAATAATTCAGCATTTATTTTTTCGTGAAAAGCTACCTTTACTCAAACCATGAAAAGCCAATCACTTAGCTAAAATTTGTAATATAATATTTTTTTTTTTATTTTTTCTTCAGGAATGATGGGAACCAAAGTCATCTAGACAGACACAGAAAGCGTCCTCATAAGTAGCTGCATCATCTTTCAAGATATAGAAAATAAAAATAAGAATAAGAAGAAAAATGAAATAAAATCGATATTATCACACTTAAGTACCTTTTCACTTCCTTTCTGTCTTTCAGTCAAAATAGATACAAATCTTTCGAGATAGAAAGAACAAGAAAAATCTGATGCGGTTCAGTTATAATTTAATATTTTTATTATATTATAAATTTTTTGTGTTATCTTTCTCATATTGCATCATGAAACTGAGATAAAGCCAACAACTTTCATTGAAACTTCAGTAAAACGATTTATCGAAGGATAATACAAAAGTAACTGGGAAAAATATATCGATTGACTATAATAATTTTAATGTAAAATTCCCTTTTATAGTCGTATTATCTACTTTGATATTAATATTCACAGCACATCACTACCAAAACACGCAGTAGAGTATAAGTAGTCCTCTAGTCCTTTCTCAACGGTATTTTAAAGGAACACAACAAACAAAATGTTGATCTTTTAAATTTTTAAGGGACAACCTTAAATATTTTGTTGTTTTTGTTATTTACTATAAACATAAACAAAAATCAAACCACAATATCGAAAAGGAAGCAGTAATCGATATTAATAATGAGGAAAAAGGATAAGCTTCTGAAATGAATTACTGTTTAAGGACTTTTGTGTTGTGTTTTTCCCTTTATTTTTTTGTTTTTGTGGGGAAATATAATTGAAAGAAAAATAAGAAATTGTTTTGTTGAAAAAGGTTTGACGTAGAAAGTAAATTATAAAAATGCTAAGGTAGATAGAATTTTCATTTTTGTTTTCTTGTTTTTTAATTGATTTTCTTTGTGTTGTTTTCTTTTCATTTAAGAAGACTTATGTATATATTTAGAAATTTTTGATGAAATGTGAATAGAAATACATATGACACACATATGCATAACCCAAGGCAGCTTTCAAAGAGAGAAATTCAGATTTAGATATAGTTTAATAAAAAAGTTTAATAAAAAAAAATAAGTATACGCCTAAGTGTATTTATTTTAATAATCATCCCATTCATCATTTCTTGTATTTGTATGCACTTCCCATAAGAGGCTATAGTAATCAATCTGATTTGTTGAATTGAAAGTTTTGGCATTTCTCGACTATTCAAGGATCTAAATTAGAAGTCCTTAGAGAGATGTATGTATGTATCTGTGTATTGGGATATTTTTTTTTCGCCGGCCATATCTCAAGTACCAGTGGAGATATCATCTTCAAATAAATTTTATTTTACAGATAACAACATCAAAAGATGCAGAAATTACGGTCTCAAAAATTAATTGGGTGTTTTTTTGTAGCACAGCAATTGAAAAAAAAAACCTGATCAATTTGGTTTACCACAAAAAAACTCTCGAACCAATAACGTTAACGATTTCAATAATTTCAATTCAATTTTACAGTGCATTAAAAAAATGCAACTAACGTTTTTTATAAATCAAAAAATCTGGATACATTTTTAGAAAAATCGAAGTGGCCGTTTTCTTACAAAAAATAGGGACCTAAATATATTCTGCTAAAAGTTATTAAAAATTGATTTTCGATTTGAATATTTCGGAAACAATAAAGGATATTCTCGTCAGATTAATTTTATTTTATAGGAAAAAAAACTACTATTTTTAAAATTTGGTAAAAAAATAATTATAACAAAAATAAAATAAATAAAAACGTTAACATTAGTAGAGCAGTGGTTCTAAACACTGATTTTAATCCTACTTTATTTAGATTTAAATAGATAGATAAAAAGTTAAGGTTATATAGAATTCTCATTCGACTTAGAGCTGCATTCTTCCCATGGTTAGTTAGACAGCCAATATGCATAAAATCAAATGTTAGCAGGTAATGAACTCATCAATTTCACCAGTTATGAAGTCATTATTAACACTTGTTTGAAAGAAATATTGCATTTGAAGAAGCTGAATACGATTTTCATGGGGAATCAGATTACAAGGATACACCCAAGGAAGACCCTAAAGGGCAAAGCAAATGAAGTTATGTTGAATTGATCCAATATGTTTTCCATGAATTTCGTAATATGGAGTCCATACTTGTGAAGCATATTAAAAAAAGGGACGAACATGGCATTGTATAAAAAAAGAGTATTATATGTATCATTTAACTCCTTTTCCCAGCGTTTTATAAACCAAGCATTGAACTTGCTTTATTGACGTCTGGCATTTTAAAAGGTTGATTAAAAGGCTAACTTTCAAACTCAAAAATGTAAGACTATCAATGTAGACTTGTAAAAGAATAAACAAAATCTTCACGTCATCAGCAAAAATGAGAACCTCACTTGAGCGCAGAGAGACGTTTTGTCGTTAGTAGACAGGATGTACAGAAAAGGGCCAAGATGAATTCCCTGACGAACACCAGATTAAGCAACAAAAGGTTTTGAATGACAATTTCTAAATTTTATCACATAGGATCAATTTTCAAGGTAAGATTTGATTCAAGCTAAGAAAAATGGTGGAAAACCAAGAGCTTTAAGTTTAAATAAAATAATTCCGTAGCTAAGTTTGTCAAAATCTTTAGAAAAGTCAGTGTAAATACACTACAGTCAACTTCATAACTTAGTTCTAAATCAAGTTTTGTAACCGTTTATCTTTTTTCCATGAATCCCTGTTACTGTTGCAAATGAGAGTTTTACTAAAAAATGCTTCACTCTCCCAATCAACTTCTTTAAAAAGCTCGTACCATGCAAGAAAGTTTTGCAATGGGCCTGTAATTTGTAATGTTACATTTCTTGAATATTGGTGTAAGAAATTAGTTCTTCCACTCACTAGGAAAGTTTAAATATAAACATAAGGGGTTCAACTAAAGCATTTTTACATTTTTTTAATACTATCGGCTGAACAGTCATCATTAAACACGGATACAAAATCAAGATCCGTACTCTGTAGAACAGAAAAATGGCTGCAGACAGTTTGCGAAAAAGAGTGAAGATTAGGAAAATATTCTTTAACAAATACTTCAGGGCTTTTTATAAAAGACTAACAGAAATTAGTTTTGAAAGCGTAACAAATATCCATAGTTTTGTCTAATGAAAGGTTCTTGTAAGTGAAGTTATGTAATAAGAAACCCATCTAAAAAAAAAGAGGCTGGGATGCGACCCACACTGATAACTTCCCATCCCTCGATTTGTCTTGCTTAAAAGTTTGTCTATATGTATCAATTTTTACCAAATTTGCGTATTTTTTTTTGTAGATTTTATTTTTTTATGAAAAAACGGACTGTTGGATTTTTATAAAAAAAAATGACTGAATGTCGAAAACAATATTTTCTGTGAAATAAAATAAGTTTGAAGCCAATATTTGTAATTTTTGAAAAGCTATTTGAGTCGAAAATAAATTTTTACCAAGTTTTAGTATTGTTTTTTTTTTAGGTTTTTATTTTTTGTAAAAAAAACTGTCAATTCGATTTTTCTCAAAATTTTACCGAATGTTGAAAACAATATTTCCTATAAGTTAAAATTAGTTAGAAGCCATTATATCACATTTTGAAAAGATATTTGAGTCGAAAATCAATTTTTACCAAGTTTTGTTAAATTTTTGTTGGTTTTTAATTTTTTGTACAAAAGCTGTCAATTCGATTTTTTTCAAAATTTTACTGAATGTTGACAACAATATTTTTTGAAAGATTAAAGTACTTTAAAGCCAATATCTCCAAGTTATAAAAAGATATTTGAGTCGAAAATCAATTTTTACCACCTCTTATACATTTTTTTTAGGTTTTTATTTTTTGTAAAAAAAACTGTCAAATCGATTTTTCTCAAAATTTTTCCTAATGTTATAAACAATATTTCTTATGAGTTAAAATTAGTAAGAAGCCATTATCTCAAAGTTTTGAATTGAATAGGTTTTTATTTTTTTTTTTAAACTGTCAATTAGATTTTTCTCAACATTTTATCAGATATCAAAAACATTATTTTTCGTTGCACAAAATTGTTTTGGAGATGAAATCATATTTTAGTCGTAAAATTTTCGAGGTGACAAATTTTTTTTTCTCAGTTTTTTTTTATTTATAAAAAAAAAACGTTAATTGGATTTTTTTTCCAAAAATATATTTGTTTTGTATCACGTTACAATATATAATATAAAATTTAATTCAAGTCTCTATTGTCATTGGTTCATGAGATATTTAGGTTTAACCAAAATTTTCACCTTTTTTTAAACTGACTTATTTGAAATTGATATCTCTTCTGGTTCTTGAGCTATGGACGACGAAAAAAACGTCGCGAACGTACGGACGTATGGACGTACGGACGTACGAACGTACTTACACACGCACTCACAGACATCTTTCTAAAAATCTTTTATTTCGACTCTAGGGACCTTGAAACGTCGATAAATGTCAAAATTTTCAATTCGACAAATCGGACCCATTACAATAACTTCCTATGGGAAGATAAAAAGGTAGGTCACGTAACAGTCCTTTGAGAACTAGGGCCTAGTGACTTACAACTCTCAACCATTCCTGTGTGCGAGTAATGTTTACATTAATGTTTGGTCTGCAGGTAAAACAGTTCGTTCATGTATCAAAAATGGCTAAAATTTATATTCCTTGATTTTTTTAAAGATCAATTGTTTTCCAAACAATTAAAAGGGATATTATAAAAAATTGAAAACTGACAAATACCTTGAGAATAAATAAAGGTTTTGACTTAAAAATTATTTCATTCTATTTAGAATATTATTAACATACAAACATTTTGATTGAAAATCAAATCGGCATTTATTTCATAATAAATAAAAACTTTCAAAAAATGCTAACACTGGTAAAAATTGGTTTTCGAGTATAATATCTCAAAAACAAAAAGGTATATTGAAATCAAACTCATTGTACACTTATGCATAATTTTGCTGTTTACTATTTTTTTACATAAAACTAAAACCTTAAAAACAACTAAAAAATTTTAAGAAATGTTCTTCGTTTCAAATATCTTGAGAACAAAGAAAGATATTTTTTCACACTTTATCTTTATTATCTTTCACAAAATATTGTTATTTATATTCTCTAAAACTTCTAAAAATATCGAAAAAGGGCACGAATGGAAAGTTCCTTTTCTTTTCAGTATTTCCTTTTTTAATATAATTTTTAAATAGAAAACATTTAATAGTTTTTCTCATTTAAGAAATTTTATTTGGAATCTGTGATTATTCTGCAAATTTGTATCCTTGTTAAGACTTTGATAAGTTATGATTAAGTTTATAAAAGGTGTAATAAATAACTTTAATGATTGTTTTCTAATCTAACGTGAGTAGAAAGTTTGCAAATTTATGATATTTTAATTGGTTTACAGATCTATTGATATACATACGTATTCATAAGTATATTTAAATAATGCAATTGATTTGAATACCGTCACACAGAAATCAATCAACTCTAATGACCAAAAAAGATTTATATACATATATTCGTAATTATAAAAAATTATAATGTGTCACTTGTCATTCAGATTCCACCTAATTAAATTTGATTACGTTTCTTAATTGGAATGTAGCAGACATTTAGGTCAGTGGGTATAAGGTAGGTTATTATAAACAATGTAACACACCTTTGTGTTGTTTGAGAGGGGATTTCCAATGATAATTGCTTCAAAAGATGCAATAAATAAGATTCTTATGCAAAATAAATTAAATGAAAAAAAAAAATGATGTAAGCTTTCAAAAGAATTAAAATTTAATAGTATTTTTTTAAATTTTGTTCTTATTATGATTTCTTTCTAAAAATGATTCATATATCTAATTTTGAACTTATTTTTCTTTCTCGTTAGAAATTTTGAATTCTAAGAAAATAAATAAATTAACATCTAATGATACAAATTTGACACATTTTTTTAAAAACGCAATCCCATTTTATTTTATTTTTTTAAGGGTTTGATCCAATTAAAAAGTTTTATACTAATTTTCAAGCGAAACAAAATAAACATAAATAAATTAAAATGAGCTAAAAAGTGGCATTTAATTAATTCTTATTATGCGTTTAGTCATTCTGATGCCGCTTTTTTTTTATCCTCTTTCCTCTTACTTCTTTTTCTCTTTAACTCTTTTTTTCTTTGAAAAAAAAAAAAAGAAATAATAAAATTTTAAAATATAACAATTTTTGCCATAATATTTATCTTTTAGCATTATTTATATCGTTTCGCTTAATTTAAAGCAATTAACATGAGAAGGATTTGCACTGAACGAACGACGACAATGTAATAATACGACGATGACGACGACACAGAGGACGTGAAAGAACAGTTCTGGCGAGATTGTGTGTATATTTACGTAGTTGTGATGATGAGCGTGTCGGTCCATATCAGAAAGAATGATATAAATTAAAGGGTTAATCGAGGGTATCTGGGGCTATTCAGTATAACGGTATTATAGGAGCTATACCAGCATTTAAAATTTAAACGGACAAGTCATTATTATTATTTTCTAAAGTCTTTTTACAAAACAAAAACAAACAAAATTGAAAGAAAAAATATATCCTTAAACGATAATGTCGCCCTCGACGGCAACGTCTTTATCGTCGTCGTCGGTCGTCTTTTGTTTTTAATAGAAAATCAAAAAAAAAAAAATAATGACTGAGAAGTGCAACGGCGGAGGAGGAAAATGAAAGTATCCTACAATCTGAAGTTAATGTTTAGTATTCTTTAACATTAATAACTAAGGAGGCATTCTTGGAGACTATACTACAAAAATCAAAAGAATGCATTGTCTTTAAAAAAAAACTATGTGTTCCAAGAATAACACATAGTTTTTTACAAAAACTGCCATTTTAACTAATTCTGGCTTAATCGATTGATATTGATAATATCACCTCGAAATCAGATCGGTTTTGTATTTTATCGATATTTGTATTGTAGAAATTCCTTAGTTTAAATTTTATTATTTTTTTCGCTTGATAAATTTATTTTAATTATTTAATCTTTCTAGAATGTGTGAAAAAGTAAAACATTTTTAGAAAAAAAGTTATTTTATTATTTCAAAAAAAAGTGTTAAAGGATAAAAATGACTTTTCAGGAAATTCAAATTTGTGCAAACTTACCACATTTTTCCGCTCGATGAAGAAAGTATCCAAGAGTTAAAATAACTCATATTTATGCCTGAAACGAAAAAAAAAGTTCATAAAGATTCGGACGAAATGAAATTAAAAATTGTTATGATCTTAAACAATATAATTATTACCACAAAACAAGCTTGAAGTTATTACTGAAATAATTTTTCACAATATGACATGCTAATATTTTACGAACATTGACATTTCCTTCAAAATTTTACATATTCAACAGGACTGAATCAAAAAAACATGAAAGAAAACAGTTTTAAAAAATTGGTAAAATGGGTTTGCTACCGTATTATTTTGAAAAAGAAAAAAAGGCATTGACTTTAAACTTGGTTCAACTCATATTAAATACAGTTGTTCTGATTAACCGAGTTTTGCGTTTTCAGAACTTTGTCTGACTCTATTTTTTTACTTCCCACATATTTTAACTAACTTTATATTCATGAATAATGTGGGTAACTCAGTGAATGATATTTGTACTGTATCGCAAGAACTACTGACGTGAGTGGAACGATTTAGAGGAAGATTATAGGGTCTGACAACATGCCAATAAAATTGTACCTAAAGCATATTTCTATACCCAACACTACAACCAAGTTTAATCTGTTGCCTAAATTGCAGTGGAATGATCGGAAAAAGACTGAGTACCAAAATAATCTTATAGTTTTAATTTGCAAAATCTAATGATTCAGAAAGATCCAATCAAGCTAAAGGACTTAACAGATTTAATAAAGAACTCAACAAATGATCAGAGCAGAAGCTCAAAATTTAAGCCAAAGAATAAATGGTACAATTATGAGTGCGAAACAGCCAGCAAAAAAAGTGGGAAACAGCAAGGAAAAAAAGTTATAAATTACTCAATATTTTTCGAAAAACGGAAAACCACGAAGCGAAAGAGAACTATCTACGAGCTCAATAAGAATATAAGACTATTTGCAAAAGGTGTAAGTCCACATACAACAATCAGCTTGACCTCAAAATAAGCAGTGTAGAAGACAGTTAAGAGTGGTGGAAGTTGGCAAAGGAAATACGTAACCAAGATCATCAAATTTTCTCTCAAATTTCCGCTCCTGAGTTTAGAACATATTATAGTTCACTTCTTAACCCAAATCAAACGGCAAATCAGATTTTCTATGCACCTAATTTAATTCAGGATCGGGATCTGGATATGCCTATAACTGTAGATGAAATTATAAGTATTCTAAAAAAAGTTAAACTAAACAAAGCACCAGGAGAGGACAGGATTACCTATGAATTCGTCATACATGCAACAAATGACTTCTTGGAGCAACAGGCAGCAGGATTTAATAGAATGTTGAACGACTGCAAAGTAGAAGAAGCCTTTGTGAAAACAATTATCTTTCCCATATTTAAAAAAGGGGATACAAATCAACCGAGTAATTACAGGGGAATCTCCTTCATGAATTGTGTGGCTAAGATTATGATGGGAATTCTCAACGAGAGGCTGTACAAATGGGTGGAGGCAAATGATATACTAACAGATTTCAGGCGGGCTTTAGGAAAAAATATTGGACGGTGGATAACATTTATAATCTGGCATCAATCCTGCATCTGAAGTTGGCACAAAAAAAGAAGGTGTATGCATTTTTTGTCGATCTGAAAGCTGCATTTGATAAAATCTCAAGAAAATTGCTTATCTACAAACTACACACAATAGCAGTTTCGACAAAATTTGTAAACTTGATAGAAGCCATATACTCCAACACACAATCAGCTGTTTGGACAGGAGAAGAGCTTTCCGAATATTTTGAGACACTTTTTGGAGTCAAACAGGGATGCTTGCCATCACCGTTGCTTTTCGCACTGTATATAAACGATTTGCATGAATCTTTAGGAGGAGGACTTTTTATTGGCTTCTTCAACATAAGGTTACTGCTTTATGCAGACGATATGGTTATTCTGGCGGATGATGTCATGGTCTTGCAGCAGATGATACCGCAACTGCAATGTTACTGCATTAAATGGGGCCTAGAAGTAAATCTATCTAAATCCGAGATAATGGTGTTCAGAAATGGTGGAAGGTTATTTAGTCAAGAAAATTGGACATTAAATAAAGAAAGAATTCGAATTGTCTCCAACTATACTTACTTAGGAGTTTTACTTTCACCAAATATGTCGTTTTCAAAGCACGTAGAAAAGAGAAACACTGCAGCCAAGAACATCATAAACTCGACGTGGCAATGCTTTCTAGCAAAAAGAAATATCAACTTAAAAACCAAATGGAAACTATTTTAGGTGGTTTGTAGAGCTATTCAAACCTACGGTGCTCAGATCTGGGGCTTTTGAATGTTCGAAGAAGTGGATAAACTTCAACGCTATTTTTTGAAACGAATTTTAAAATTGCCTACATTTACTCCAAACTACTCTTTGGCAATGGAAACTGGGGCGGAGGACGGACATTACTATAGCCTTGATCTTCACCTCAGATATATCAAAAACAATATTCGAATACAGTGCAACAAGACTACCGCATCAGCTAACAAAAATACTTTTGAGGAAAAAAATTGTTCTGGGTAAAGGAATTTAACAATCTTGGAAATTGTTTTGGACTGTGTTGGGATGAGAGATATATTTTTCAAATTGATTGGATCCAAAAAGGCAATGATCTATTGTGGCTGTTGAAATCAGAGGGTCAACAAGAAAACTTACGAAGGGCATCTGAGAGCAGTACTCGCATCTACAAACATTTGGATCATTTAAGAGGACAGATTTACATTAACCATGGTTTCGAACTTAAAAAGATCAGCTGGATTTTTAAGGCAAGATGTGATTTAAACGAGCTTAATGGAAACGGATTTGGCCAGAACGAATCATCATTATGTACTGTGTGCAGCTTAAGAGAGAAGAAAACATCTAGCACTTTATTGGCAGATGGCCGGGTTTAAAGGAATTTAGGATGGCCTTCCTTAGGAAAGTTTGGTTAACAGAAGCGGAAATAATCCAGGTGCTCAATGAAGAAAACAGCACCCGTTTTGAAAGACTTGCGAATTTTATCACTGTAGCCTTACCATGCCGAAATTAACTAGTGAGAGAATTTAACCAGTAAAAAATTGTCTTAAAATTATCACCAAATTTTGATTTAAAACTAATAATTGTTAAAATATGTACGTAAATTCAACTACCCGGCAGACGACGTTTGTCAATGTCGTATAAGTTTTGCATTTTTAACTTCAAAAGAAACTTAAAATCTTATTTGAAAATGTTAAATTCTAGATATTAAGTTGGAAATAAAAAAAAAAACATTTTACTACTACTACTACTAACTACTATTTTAACTATGTGTATTCGAAAGTACCGCATTCGTCAAAAACTTTGAACTTGATATTTTGATCAGAGATGAAATTTAGGGTGCCATAAAATAAAGCCAAGTGAAAAAAGGCCAATTTTCAAGTATTTGTCATATTTTACTTTGTCAAAATAAAAAGTGACCAACTACTTAAAGTTAGCCTTATTTTACCTTTGTAAAGTGCAATAAGGCCTATTTTTAGTTGATCTAATTTCACTTGTCTTTCAACACTACCAGCCCTTATTGAAAAACTCTTTATAAAAATGATTCGTTTACAATATATATTTTAAGTATTAACAATAAACAACAATTGTTTAAATAGAAGAACTGATTTGGTAGCAAATAAAGGCTTAAGAAAAGTTAAAAATTTGTGTTTTGGGAGGTAAGAAGAAATTTTTTTTGATAAAAGTTCGAAACAGTGGCTTCCTCCTAAACCTAATTCAATTTTCTACAAATTTGGAGTTTAATGGAAATCAATTTTTATTTGTTGAAAAATACAACTTTAAGAAGAAATAATGTTATCGTCAAAACAGGTCACAATATTTGCTTCAAAAATACCATTATTATTGTATTATTGTTATTAAGTATGAACCAAATTGGAGCACAAGCAATTTTCACTTAAACCATTTACATTTTCTTACAGAAAAACAAAATTTAATTTTTTTTTTAATTAAATTAAAATTTAATATTGAAACAATATTAATCATCCAAATTTTAAATTTTCTTTGCTATTCGAAAGTTTTTCTTGAAATTCAATAAAAAGAAATAACTTTTTTAAAACTTTTTTTGAAATTGTTTAAGGTCAAGATATTTTTGAAGTTACTCAATAATTTAAAATGTGATTTTTTTCAACGTACATTTTAGGAATTTTTGTCAATGTTTGTATATTTTATTAATTATGTAGTGGGTTTTCTTATTTTTTTTATGGATTACCACGTTATTAATACATGTCAGAGTCCAATAAATTTGCTTAAGCCTTAAAAATGTGTTCTTCAACATTAAATTAGACTTTTATTCAATTTTAAGTTAAATTGTATTCAAAAAAATAAATTATAATAACTATAAGCACCGGTTAATCTTTAACAAATTACTTAACTAAATATCTTATCTTTTTTAAGCTTAATTTATAAAAGAATTCAAAAATATTAAATATTATCCAGAACTTAAACGTTCTTTATCATTAACACAATACCTATTTACCATTAATAACACATCCTTCAAATGTCACAAAAATAACAACAACAACAACAACAAAAAAAGATCATACTCATTATTTTTTCCTATAAAAACCCAAGAAGTTTATTCTCCTATTCATCTCTTACTGTATAAATACATATATAAAAATATACTACACATAATCCATAATGACTGTGTTAACAAAATAGTTTTAATTAATTTCAAGTTTTCGAAAACTAACCGTTGCGTTAATGGTGGCGATAATCGTTGTTCATCGTCGTCGTCGTCCGCCCACACACACACACACTTACACACCTTTTAAGCAAAAGTATATCTAGAAAATACAAAATATTCTATATCGTGTTTGTCACCATTTAAAACATATCTATAAACATTTGTATGTAAGTTTGTATTTTTATGGACAAAAATGTTTCCTCTGAATCTAAGTATTGAAGCCCTTTTGGATATAAGTAGATATAAATGTAGGTAAGGTACCTTAATACTTGTGTGTATTTAAGTAGCATTATTTAGCAAACCAGAAGTGTGGAACTTTTACTTCTTTTCTTTTTATTCTGAATGGATTCAATTTTGTGTGCCACATCCAGGGCTGTCGTTTTCATTCTGAATTAATTACTGTTCTACTAAATCTTACCACAATTTGTTTAGAAAGAGAAGTCATAATGTTTGTCAAAAACATTGGAATGAAGATTTTTGTTTTTTGGTAGTATCTTCCATGAAAAGGATTTTCTAATGGAAGTTTTATTCTGGATAACCTGATATTTATGCGGCTGTCACTTTGAAAGCTGTCCCTATAGAAGATGTCATCTTTTGATATTTGTGAAAATAAAACTCAGCCATTACTTAAAATTGAACGATAAAAGCTTTACAAACGCACTAAAGTTGTTAAAATTACTACAAAAATGGTACAAAATTTTAAGTCACAGTGTGTAAAGCTAAGACACTTTTGGGTTTTCGTGAAGCACTGTCTCAGCTTTTAGTAACGAAATTGGTGGACAAATTTGAGATGTGGTTGTGATATTTTACAATTCAAATTTTGAATCAAATATTCTTAAAATTTCTTGCAGGTATACTGGAACGATGGGAAGTGTGCTTTTATTAATTTCAAAACGGTCAGCTCCATCACTTCAAGAAAAAGGTCAAATAGTGCCCAGACAAAACCCCGGGAGCCAATGGGATATCAGCCTAGCTGTTTCAATATGGCTAGCTAGCTTTAAATCAAGCAGTTCACGAAATTATAATGTACGTATGGGAATGAGAAATGCCAGAAGAATGTCAAAAAGGTATTATATATGTAGCTCACACACCAGAAAAAAGATGTCACGTTGTTGAGAACCACCTATAATATACTCACCTATATCCTACAAGGTCGGATAATCCCATACGCAACAACTATCATTGGGAAATATCAGTTTGGCTTAATCCCTTAGGGAGACGATGAAAAAATATCTAGAATTTAATATTTCAACTTACCATTTGTTTATAGACTTTAAGGCCGCCTACGATAGCATACCCAGGGTATAGAACTATACAATTGTATTATTATCTTACTGACAACTAACACATGCACTTATGATGAGCCTCTGATCGTAGTTTGAAGCTTGCTATAAGCTAACTACTTTCTGAAAATTCTGAAGTGTAAAAAAAAAAGCTATGATAGAATTCGGTATCCCAAACACATTGACACGACTATGTAGGTTGACCATGACCAAGCCAAATAGCCAGATTAATATCCAGACTAATCAACATTTACAATGGACTTCAACAAGGGGATGGTTTGACCAGCAGCCTCCTCTTCAACCTGGCGTTGGAGAAAGCAATCCATGACTCTAGCACGTAAAAAAGAGAAACCAGGTCCAGCCAGTTACTGGCTTACGCAGACAACATCTATATCATCGGGAGAACATAACAAGCTGTACACGATTCCTTCACCCATATCGAGAAGGCGGTACAAATTCTGGGGTTGTACATTAGCGCAGGAAAAATAGAGTACATCATGGAGTTGACTACGAGAAGAACAAATGGTCAAACAATAAAAAGTATCGGAGCATGAATATGAAGTAGTGAAATCTTTCGAATGCCCTGATCTTTAGTAGCAACCGATACCAACATAGAAGAAGAAATACGCGGGCGGTTGCTCAGGGCCAACAGAGTCTTCTTAAGTCTGTCAAAGCTTTTTAAATCCAGAAACTTTACCATAACTTCTAATCTGCTGCTATTCTACAGGACGATGGTTCTGCCAGTACTCACATTTGGATCCGAGACGTGGTCGCTTAGTAAAAGGCACTCCACCTCTTAGGTGCGTTCGAGAGGAAGGTCTTGCGGAGAATTGTTGGTCCTCTATATAAGGAAGGACGATTCCGGAGGCGCTACAGTCAAGAACTGTATGATGCAATCTACCTCAAAGCTGATATTGTGACAAAAATTAATTTCGGTAGACTCCAATAGGCTAGACACCTAGCTCGTATGAGTGAAGATGTACCGGCTCGGTAAGTCATTTGTAGTACATTTGATAGTAGGATAGAGTAGGACACCTGACACATGACACCTTGGGGTGCACAGCACAGCTGGATAGCATCGCCTCGCGATCGGGATAAATGGAGAGACTTGTTGTATGAGGCCAAGACCAGATTCCAGTTGATGATTATTGAATTTGATTGTTTAAGGCCAAATTCTTTAAGTTCTAAGTTTAAACTCAAGTTAAGACAAAAATATCGGTTCAATTATTTAAAGCTTAGTTCGTTAAATCAATTCACTGGCTAAGCAAATTTTTCAATGATTATATGAATTTCTCACGGAAAAATTGGGCCTTATGGTGTGAAGTCGTCACTTAGTATTTTCTATCAAACCCTTCCATAGCTTGATCTGGTTTGAGAATTAAGAGAAGTTATACTTTCATTAAAGATGAAGCAGTTTCCTACTAAATAGTACTTTCAACAACCTTGTTCAGTTCTCATGCCCCGTCGTCGTCGGCGTCGTCGTCTTCGTCGGTCCGTCGGTCGGCGTCTTAACCCTTAAATAGATAGTGTCACGCACCAGATTTTCTTTAAGTATCTTTCAGTATGCGCCATCAGTGTCAATGTATCTTTTGGCTTTGCATGATATTTCAACATCGGACACCGTAATCCAATCAAATTAATTAACACCAAACAAAAAAAATTATTTCGTCTCATCCTCCAAAACGCCTCCTTTTTCACGTCTCATGTCTATGCTCTGTTATGGGCTACATACATATACGGCAAACTGAGGCACTGCTGAACGGGACTTATATACACAGTATATCCGTATCTGTCATGGACGCGTCATTTAGTTAAAATAATGAATGCCATTAGCTTCGGTATTGGTTCGATACCTTTTGTGTGATATTGAGTTAATATTGATTTACGAGTTAAACTCGCCAGGCATCAAGCAGCAAAAGGTGCGGAACTTAACAACTCAAATACATATAAAAATACCAACAAATATGTTTTCTCATACAAAAGTGCTTAACTACTTTACTTTTGAAAAAAAAAGTGCGGGTTGCATGTTTAAAAAAAAAAAAACTATTTCTTTTTTTCTCAATCCTCCCCCCTTGCACCGTTTGATATTCCTTTTTTTTATTGATTATTTTCGATTGATCCAAAATAAGGCCTGTCCCATCTATCAGATGCATAAAATTAACATGCATCACATAGATACTGATATCATGGGGCGGGTATTTTTTTTAAGCGCTAAGCAGAGTCGTATAGACCTTAAAGGTATTTATAGTAGGTAACGTATAGTAGAGCCTCTCGCCTCTCTCTCTCTCTTTCTCTGTGTTATCCAAAGAATTGTGAAAAACGGTCATATAAAGTGCATTAACGGGATGACATGCTGCTTCTGACCGGCTGTATAGTTTATGTCTGTATATTGATACCTATAGGTATACTTTAGCTGTATGAGAGCCTACCTATACCTATTATAAGTAGAATATTGGAAGCGTGTCGATGAAATAACCGAGTCCAATCGATTTAAAGGTGCTTTCATGAGGGTTTCAATTAATTAGTAATTAATTAGTTCCGATAAAGAGTGATGGAGATTCTGAGAGGTATTTTCTTTCTTTTCTCTTAGTTTTTTTTTGTATATTTGCAGTAATTAGATGCTGTTGGATTAGGCTTTGACTTAAAAGATTTTGACTTGAAAAATTGAAGTACAAAATGGATTGGAATGGAAGATTCTACTTTTGAAGTTGTTTTTATTATATGAAGATAAAGAGCCTAAAAGCTTATCAAAGTTCACTCTCGTTAATTATGAACCAATATAATGGGATGATATGGGTAAGTTATTGGTAGTACTTTGAGCCTATTGCATGAGCATGAGATTGTTGATTTTGTTTTTTTATGTGTCGAGTCATGGATACAGCATCTTTAAAGGATGATACCTTTTATGTGTTAAAGCCTATACTCAATGGAATCACATAAATTTTGTGGATAACGCAATAGTTGTCCAGCAAAATTGCACAGGCACAAGTTTCAGGTTGATAATAATCAGTTAAACCAGCCTACTAGAAAGAACGTGATTGGTTCCGTGAAAATCGTCCTTTTTTTAAATGACAATAAGAATCTTTCTCTAAAGTACTTTTGCAAGTTGGAAAACCATGAGAGAACAGGATCAGAAACTAGTTTTGGCACTGCTGATTTTCTGTTCATAAGCTGATCTCTTGAGTGATTTCCAGTACCCTTTTATGCCAAACACAAAGTACTAGTATTAGGATGTGAGGTTTCGGACGCATTAGTTCTGAATGTCTGAATTTTGCTAGACTTTGAAAGAGTGTGGTGAATTCGAAATTTGAAATTTATTTTTGTACACATATGAACCGCTTTATATTTTATAAATAAAATTCTTAACTATACAATTGGAAATTCGCATATTATTATGATGAAAAAAAAAAAACATTTCAGTCTTCTTAGCAAAATTGTTATTGTTTTTTTGTTTTTAAGGATTCTGCCCACCAAACGGTTAAGAGGTTTAAATTCAAACGGGGTAAAAATTAGGTCATTGATACTAGAGCTGACAAAGAATGCAATATTTGGAGATTGAAATCCTTACAAATCTTTGATAAAATACATTTTAAATATTGTATTCACTTTGGATAACGACTTCAAATTTTACAATAACCAATTATATAAAAACATAAGAATTGCAATAATTGTTTGATTCAATCATTTTTTGCATTCAATTGATTACAATCATTTAAAAATTCATAAATTGATTTCCAATTGTCTTTGAAGTCTACATTTTTAAAGATTTCTGCTGAAAGATGTTAGGATTGCAAAAGAATACAAAGACCTCAAATGAATGCAAATACTTCAAACGAATACAAATGAAATAAGTTCAAAATTATTGCAATCAATCAATTGCAGTCAAATAATTGCAATTTTTTTCATATCAAATGAAAGGTAATTGCAACATTTGAAGTCCTAGTCTCAAATTTAATTCAAAGAGTGGCAGAAGGAATATATTCACAAAAGATTGCATTCTTTGAATAAATTCCATTATGATAATCCCGTTAGAAAGGGTGGTTTAAATATGGAATTGTAAAATTTATGCAATTTGTAGCCTTTAATTAGAGAGTGAAATTTTTGGAAAAAGTAAAAGACAAACAAGAGTTCTTTAAACGTATACTTTTTTTTATTAAATTGTCATATAAAATTTATTGTAATCGGTCTGATTTGAATTAAATTTGTTTACATTTAAGGACGTATCCAGATCCTTAGAATCTAAATTAAAGGTACGTATGAACGTACATATGTTCGGGATACCTTTTTTCGTCGGCCATATCTCAAGAACCGGCAGAGACAAATAATTCAAATAAATTTTATTTTACAGATAATAACATCATAAGATTCAAAAAGGACTTTGAAAACAAATTGTGTTGTAGGCTTTTTTCCAAATAGAAAATTAAAAAAAATAATAATGCTAACGACTTCAAGTAAATTTTATATTATACATTATGACGTTATACGCAACTAATACAAAATTGGGAAAAAAACAATTTTTAATAAAGTGCACGACGGTCGCATGAAATTGCTCTTTTATCCAAAGACTATATTGACAAATAGCACTTTTATTAACTTCAAATAGGAAGTTATTGTAATGGGTCCGATTTGTCAAATTGAAAATTTTGACATTTCTCGACGTTTCAAGGCCCTAGAGTCGATATAAAAGATTTTTAGAAAGATGCCTGTGCGTGCGTGTGTACGTACGTTCGTACGTCCGTCCGTCTGTACGTCTGTCCGTCTGTACGTCTGTACGTCTGTACGTCTGTACGTCTGTACGTCTGTACGTCTGTCCGTCTGTACGTCTGTACGTCTGTACGTCTGTACGTCTGTACGTCTGTACGTCTGTACGTCTGTACGTCTGTACGTCTGTACGTCTGTACGTCCGTACGTTCGCGACGTTTTTTTCGTCGTCCATAGCTCAAGAACTAGTAAAGATATCGACTTCAAATAAATTTTGTTATACAGAAAATAATACAGAAAGATGCAGAAAGATGCAGAAAGGGCTCTCAAGAAAATTGCGTGGGGGGTTTTTTTACCATAGCAGTTTAAAAAAAAAGGTGAACATTTTGGTTAACCCTATTTATCTCACGAACCAATAATGCTAGAGATTTGAATTAAATTTTATATTATAAATTGTAACGTGATACCAAACAATTATATTTTTGGAAAAAAAAACCAATTAACGGTTTTTTTAGAAATCAAAAAAACTGAAAAAATAATATTTGTCACCTCGAAAATTTTACGAATAAAAGATGATTTTATCTCCAAAACAAGTTTGTGCAACGAAGAATAACGTTTTCAACATCTGGTAAAATTGTGAGAAAAATCGAATTGACAGTTTTTTTTTACAAAAAATAAAAAAACCTGAAACAAAAAATGAATAAGTTAAAAAAATTGATTTTCGACTCAAATAATTTTTCAAAAATTTTATTTTTTAAAAAAATATTATTTTCAACATTCAGTAACATTTTGAGAAAAATGGAATTGACAGTTTTTCTTACAAAAAATTAAAAACCTAAAAAAAATTAATAAAAGTTGGTAAAAAAGATTTTCGACTCAAATATCTTTTTTTAAATTAAAAATATTGGCTTCAAACTAATTTTAAGCACAGAAAATATAATTTTCGACATTCAGTAAATTTTTTATTAAAATCCAACAGTCAGTTTTTTCATAAAAAAAAATAAAATCTACAAAAAATTGTACGCACATTTGGTAAAAAATGATGTTCGGTTCTCGATATCTCGTGAAAAATAGAAGGCATTGACTTCAAATCCATTTCATTCATCCAATTTGTATTTGTTTATTTAAGAAATAAAAACTTTTAAGAAATTCTACTAAAATTGTTAAAAATTGGTTTTCGACTAAAAATCTCGTTAACAAAACCTGATTTTGAAATCAAACTACTTCCTTATATGCAAAATATTGTTGGTAATTTTTAAATTTTTAAGAAACAAAACACGAAACCCTACAAACTTTTAAGCAAGACAAAGCGGAAGATGGGATGGGAAGTTATCAGCGTGGGTCGCATCCCAGCCTCTTTTTTTTTAATTTTAAAATTTACCTACAAAATAATTTCAAGAATTTAAATTTCATTTAACAATCAAAAAACCTTGATTTTCTAATGTTTTAGTTTCGAAAATTGGTAATAATCAAATATTTTCTTTAAACTCCACAAAAAAAAATGAAATTTTGTATCATCAATTATTGTGGCGTTATTAAGACATTAGAAGAGCGTGTGCAGAAAAATGTATTGATATCTGTTAATCAGTTCTTGAAAAAACTTTAAAACAAAATAACGGTTATAAGGGGGTACGCTTCTGGAGCAATATAAAAAGAAAGAAGGCAAGTTAAGAATTTTTTTTTTAATTTAGAAAATTTAATACAAATCTATTGGTTCGTTTTGAAAAAGTTGGAATTTTTGACCAAAAAATGTGTTTGGAACTGTTATTTTTAGTCTCAAAAAAAAAAATATTAAAACACGCCTTACTCGAATTAAAACCTTAATTTTCAAGTTTCAACTCAATCGATCAAATGGTTTGGGTTGTAGTGGCGAGGACAGACAGACGGACGGACGGAATCGTTCGGACCCACTTTTTTCAACTTCTCTAGCATCGTAAAGTCATGTTTGAATAAAATCTCGAGTAAAACACTTTTTATTAATGCATTTCTTCCCATATAGTTCTTATATGTCGCAAGTAAAAAACACTACCTCAATTTTTAGTGTTTGTAAGGTTTCTTAGATTTTAACTTTAATAAATAACGGTACTTCCAAAGGTCATTTTTTAAAAAGAACAAACTATTTTTACTTTATCTCATATTCGCCATTGTAGGCATTTTATTTTAAAAAACACCCTGTGTTTGTCCTTGTGCAAACTCGTTACTTTTTAGTACTAACAACATGCATTAATAATTCTCCAACAATTGTTAAATACTCTAATCGTATGATCTTCCCGTAAGTTATGTTATACTTATATTATTTGAAGCTATAAATACAACCTTCGCTTAATATTTGGCCTCTTTTATCGAATAAAACTGTACCTTGAATAAGCTCGAATTAAGTGTTTTAATCGTTTGCCGAAGATTATTCCCTACACCATTTATGGGTTTCATACTTTTATAAGAAATTACAATAATTTCTGCAAACAAAATATTTTTTTTTGAGTAGTTATAAATATTTTTTTTTAAAATTATTGCAAGAAATTTATATTAAATAAAAAAAAACAATATTTTCAGTTGCAGCGCTTTATTATGTACGCTGCACTCTGCAATATATGTATATGTGAACTTATTAAAAAAAAGATGTGGAGGAAGAGTGTCTTTAACTTAAAGGTTGGAAAAAATTTAAAGTTGTACAATTTATGCAAAGCTGCGCCATAAATATTTTTTTCAAAAACTCACAAAATCTTAATTAAATTGAAACTTAGTTAAAATCTGTTTTGTACTCTCAATTTTTTCTCAGAAAATCAAAAATGCTTTGAAAACGATAAACAGAGTATAAAGTACCTGGTAAAAGCTTCGCACATTTTGATTTTTTTCGGTTCAAGGTCAATAGAATTTAAATAAAAGGTTTTGTGTGTTGGACATATCTCAAGAACCAGTGGAGATATCTACTTCATATAAATTTTATTTTACAAATATTAACTTCAAAAGATGCAGGAAGGACTTGCTAAATATAATTAGTGTTTGTTTTTTACTTTATTATTCTTTTAAAAAATGAAAAATTTTGTTCACCAAATATATCTCGAACCAATAACGCTATTGACTTCAATTTAATTTTTCAATATACTTTGTATTGTGACACCAAATTGGTATAAATATAAAAGAAAATATTTTCAACCTCTAATACTTCGTGAATAAGAAATGATATTAAATCCAAAATATTGTAAGCATCGAAGAATAAGGTTTTGAACATCTGGTAATTTTTTTGAAGTGGCAGTTATTCCACAAAAAATTAAAACCTAATAAAATACTGGTAAAAACTCAATTTTGACTCGAATATCTTGAGAATAAATGAAGATATTGACTTCCAAATTACATATTTCATTCCATACAAATTAAATCGGATTTTTTGTATAAGATCCTTCAAAAATGCTACTTAAGATTAGTAAAAATTGGATTTTGACTAAAATATGTCGAGAACAAAAACAAAAACAGAATTTTTATAAAAATCTAATTGCCAACATTTTTTCCAAAAACCTACAAGAACTAGAAAAAATTGATAGAAAATGGTTTTCGACTCAAGTATATCAAGAACAAAGAATGATGTTGACTTTAAACTTTTTGAAGTAAAACTTTAAGAAACATCGACATAAGGACACAAATAGGGAAATATGAGTTTGGTACTCATCCCTGCCTCAATTCTTTAGTCTATTTCAACCGGCGTTTGTTAGGTTACAACTTTTTAACTTCAGGAATTTCTTTGGAATTGATATTTTTTCGGAATCAAGAAAATGTAATGCACATTGTTTATTTCAATAACATATGTATATTTAAGTAGTTTAAGTTAATGGGTATTTGTTAAATTGTGCATTAAGTATTAAAAAAACGGTTCCACTTAAAAAAAAAAACATGGAGTCAAAATTCAATACCAATTTCCTTACTTTTAAATTATTTCTTATCAAAAGAAAACTGGAACACAACAATCTCCTCGCTTAAGTTATTTATTATAATTATTATTTTTTCTGTTTTGTTTTAGCATAACACTCTATTATTTAAAAATTCACCCTGATGCCCTGATACTAAGTTTTTCAAAAAAAAAAAAACAAAAAAAATCTCTTTTATATCTTTTTAGATTAATTTAAAATATACTACACATTTATGCAGATATACAAAAAGAAATACAATTTTCAATTTAATAATATATACAACGCGCGCATCAGCAAAGACGAGACGAAGAACGTAACGAATGTTCTGTTTTTCCCGGTGGAAGCATCGATTTTATCTGAAAGATTAATTTCACCTTTTTTTTTTTTGTTCAATATATCAGTTGTCTATATCTAATGGATGCCAAGTGTTTGATGCTTTTTCGATTCTCTTATATATGAAGGTATGTATGTTTATACCACTTCACTCCCGCGCCCGTTTCTCAATTTCTCATTCGACCTATACAACTTCAATGACACGATGACGAGCGACGCACGGGAGGAGAGGAGAGATTCTTCTCGAATCGAAACAAAACCAAATCGAAATGTTTTCATATCAAATTTTTTCACTTAACTTTATTATCATATCACTTAACGGACGCTTTGATATCATTTACTTTATTGCAGTACACGTGGTGATTTTGATAAAAGAAAAAATATATGTAGATGTAGGGAACAAAAAATAAAGGAAAAAAGATTTCAACTGGAAACGAAAAACAAAAAAGAACTTCATAAATAATTCAGATTCCCTTACACCCATCATCAGACCGACTTTAGCGATGACAACGTCGTCGTCGCGCCCGTCACCACCGCCGCGCCGCTGCCGCCGACACCGTGACCGTTTGTCAGAACGTTCGCCCGCCCGCCCGTCTGAATCCATTTTTGTTCCGCTTTTCTGATGTCAGCTTATTATCCGTTTTTATACATAAATTCGTACGTGATTATGATGATGACGGCCATTGACTGCGGGGACAGATATGACAGAGGGATAAAAAGTATATGGATGGTGTATCTCTAACTGCCAAAGCATCACCACTCATCCAGGATTCCATTACCATCAGGAGTGCGGGGACTTTGCATCATCATCTGTCACTCTTGTCTTGCTGCTGTTGCTCCTTACTGCTTACTGCTAGCTGCTTACTGCTCCTGCTATGCAAACAGGTTCAATGATTTTGCAATCATCATCAATTTTATCAAGAGCGTAAAATTTAATAAAAATATTCACGCACAAAAATATTGTGATAAAAAATCATGTTCGACTTTCGAGATTGGGATAAAAATATCTACGAGTATCTATCTACAGAATTCTCAGACCCTCACCAGATTGCAACAAGGATAATGGCTTAAAGATATTGAGTTGGGGAATTCCTGATGAGGATGCCAGGAGTCTTTAAGTCTAGTCTGTTATTTTGTTCTATGCAAACAATTATTATTATAGTGTTGATGTTGATGTCGATGTCGATGTCGATGTCAATGCTTCTGGAAGCGCGGCGGCGGGTATTGGCATTGGATGGACCAATTTGAGTTGATGCTGTCTGATGAAGACAATATTGGTTGTGGTTATATTTGTGGTACAAACGTAGGCTAATAATAATAAACAAAATAAAATAAAAAGAAGAAAAAGAAAAAGAAAAAGAAAAAGAGACTTCGAAGTGTTGTGTATATGATGAAAAATATCCTTGGTCATAAAAAGAGGCATTAAAAGACTTTATTTTATGGAACTTTGTAGGTAGGAATGTGTGGATGTTAAATTATTATTAGATATAGTTATGGACTTTGACTTCTTGATGGTTGCAATATTGTTCTTCAAGACAAAACTAATGGACAAAATTGTTATTATTATGTTTGGATATATTAATATTGAAACAAAAGTAATTTTAGTTACTATTCAATATGAGATAAGTTAATTACATAATTAAAATTATATAGTTGAATTATATACACAAAGCAATAAATGTCAGGAAAATGGTGTTTAACAAGAATAGAAAAAGAAACACTATTAAAACAGATGAAACATAAGGGCCCCCGCAGACTGCAGACTTTTTATCGGCCGATAGTTTGGTCGGAAAGTCTTCGAATCCACACCCACAGGACAGCGCAGTAGAGGAAGACCGCGAATCAGGTGGCGCGCACAAGTGGAAGGTGACCTCACCCAACTCGGAGCGCGAAACTAGAGACATCTAGCTAGGGACCGAGCTAGATGGAGAAGTTTGTTGGGTGAGGCCCTAATTCACACAGGACTGTAGCGCCACCTTAAGTAAGTAAGTAAGTTTGGTCGGCTTCTTAAGCAGTATGGAGAGGAATGCATATGCGCACACTACAGTGATTCAGTATCGGCCGATAAAAAAGTTTGATGTGCTACCCGATTACATTCAAACTAATCTGTCGGCCAACTATCGGCTGACTGTTTAATCAGTTTTGGCGCATACACGCCTGCGCATACATGACGATTGTTTAGTGAGCCGATAGTTCAGTTCGCTCTGTGATTTGGCGTCGTGTGCATGTATTTTGAATATGGCGTCGCCCAAATCACAGTTGATTGTAGAAAGTTGGATAGTTTGCGCCCTGTTCACCAACCAAACTGTTTAGTTGGCTAGTCTGCGCCCTGTTCAACAACCGAACTGTTTAGTTGGCTCGGTGTGCGCACTTTCAGCCCAACCCGACTAAACTATCGGCCGATAAAAAGTCTGCAGTATGCGGGGGCCCTAAATGTTACAGTAGAAAAAAGTTAAGAAAATAGTTTTCGTAAAAAAAAACTAACTAAGAACATTAAAAAAGAATAATGGCCAATTTCCATACAAGTTTGGAAAGCTGATATACAATATACCTTATTAATATTTTTAAAATCAATTTTGGAGATTTCGAGATATTTTAGCTTGAAGTTGGAGTAATAAAAATCAAGAAAATTGTTGTACACACTGGTCCCAAAAATGGCCATTGTCCTTCATTGAATACAGAAATGGTAGGTAAAAAAGGAGTTGAGTAAAGCATTTCACATTCGTGATGTGAGGTTAAACAAATAATCTCTATACTTGACAGTACTTCCGAAATTAAGCTCAAAGGTAAACTAATGAGCATTTCAGGAAGTGCGAATATCAAGGCTGCATTGTTTGAGGGGAAAGGGGTGCAAATGGAAAATTCGACATAACATTGTTTGTAAGAACATCGGTAAAATAATACATGAAAAACTTGTTTAAGGGGCAATTGCCAAAATATGCGAAGTATATTCAAGTTTTTGGACAAATGAAAGATTTGGAAATTATAGCCAGATCATAGATTTTAGAAGAAAATAGGCTGGGATGCGACCCACACTGATAACTTCCCATCAGCGTTACCACTTTAATTTAATTGAAGTAGATCTACTTCTTTTTTTTTTTCAAATAAATGTAAAATCTACTTCCTACTTCGCACCATCATCAAAATATTGAAATCTACTTCATTTTTAAGATCTGTGTTTCTACCTACTTCAATTTTAATAAAAATAGACTTGAATCTACTCCTTTTTTCTCCTTATCACTTTTGTATGTAGTCTTAAAACTTTCTAGAAAATTAAAAATAGCTTGAGTATTTGCATTTGCGGTAAGGTTCCGTTTTATCTAATGTATTCTAGTTTTACCCTTTTGTCATTTTTACTTTTGACATATAGGACCTGTATGGCAAGTTTTGCATTCGTAAACAAATTCGAATTCGAGATTTTAATCAAACATGACATTACGATGGTAGAGAAGTCGAAAAAAGTGGGTCCCCCGATTTTGTCGGTTTGTATGTATGTCTTTCCTCTTTTTTTTTCAAACTAAAAATAACAGTAGTCCCAATACAAATTTGTACGGTCAAAAATCGATAATTCGAATTTTTTTAAAAACAAACCGATAGATTTTTTTAAATTCTCGCTAAAATTTGTGTTCTTAGTTTGGCTTCTTTCAATATAAAAAAATATGTTTGTATTGCTCCAGAAGGGTACCTCAGATTGAACCGTTATTTTGTTTTTAAGTTTTCTCAAGAACTAAACTATTTTTTTTCTGCCAAAAATATCATTGTTTTTATTTTTAATTTAAAAACAAATATTATTTTTTTTTTGAAATTTGATATCTTGAAAATGGGTCATCATTTTTACAAAATTGAAATGCAAGACGTCCAATAATAAGTTCAAAACTATGTTTATACCAAAAATATTTTTAAACTTAATTTTAAAAAATTAAGGTTTTCTTGAGAAATCAAATGGCATTTTCATTTTTGAAAACAAACTTTTTACAGGTACATTTTAATTTTTAAAATACAGGAAATAGCTTTAAACAGATTTTTTTGGATACATGAGAGATATTTTCAAGTTGTCCAGAAACAAAGATAAAAGGTTTGTTGATGTAATGAAATTGTATTACGATTACAATAACTATTTCCTGTAGAACTCGTCCTTTGCAATCAAAACATCCTTAAGTCATTTCATTTGACCAACACGAGCCCAATCTTTGCGTTTTCGTTGCCAACAACCAAGAATTAATTTAAGAAATGTTACATTAACATATTGAATTATATGATATGAAGGCTTGAATACTTTTAGTTTTTTTTTTAATTTTTTTATTGAAACAATGTAATTTAAAAATATGTGGAATAATATGAAAAAGTTAATTTTTGAAGTCTACTTCCATTTTTCTCAATCTACTTCACTTTTTTCCTAAAATCTACCTCCACTTTTTTTGAGAAGTGGTAACGCTGCTTCCCATCCCGTCTGTCAATCTGTCTTGTTTAAAAGGTTTGTAGGTTTTTGTGTTTTGTGAAAAAAGTTATCAGTTAAATTATTCAAAAAAAATTTAAAAATAACCAACAGGATTTTGGATATGATGAAATAGTTTGATTTCAAATCTATTTTTGTTAACGAGATTTTTAGTCGTTAACCGATTTTTAACAATTTTAGTGGCATTTCTTAAAAGTTTTTATTTCTTATATAAACAAATACAAATTGGATGAATGAAATTAATTTGAAGTTAATGTTTTCACGAGATATCGAGAACCGAACATCAATTTTTACAATTTTTGTAGATTTTAATTTTTTATGAAAAAACTGACGGTAAGATTTTTATAAAAAAAATTACTGAATATTGAAAACAATATTTTTTATAAAATAAAATTACTTTGGAGCCTATATCTCAAATTTTTGAAAAGATATTTGAGTCGAAACTCAATTTTTACGAACTTTTAGTAATGCTCTTTTTAGGTTTTTATTTTTTGTTAAAAAACTGTCAGTTTGATTTTTCTCAAAATGTTACTGAATGTTGAAAACAATTTTTTCTAAAAAATAAAATTAGCTTAAAGTGAATGTCTCAAAGTTTTGAAAAGTTATTTGAGTCGAAAATCAATTTTTACCAACTTTTATAATTTTTTTTTAGGTTTTTATTTTTTGTAAAAAAAATTGTCAATTCGATTTTTCTCAAAATTGTATTGAATGTTGAAAACAATATTTTTTATAAGATAAAATAAAATGGAATCCTTAATCTCAAATTAAAAAAAAAAAAGATATTTGAGTCGAAATTCAATTTTTACCGACTTTGAGCAATGTTTTTTTTTAGGTTTTTATTAAAAAAAAGAATGTCAATTCGGTTTTTCTCAAAATTTTACCAGATGTTAAAAACGTTGATTTTCGTTGAACAAAATTGTTTTGGAGATAAAATCATTTTTTGTTCGTAAAATTTTCGAGGTGACAAATTTTTTTTTCAGTTTTTTTGAATTATAAAAAAAACGTTAGTTGGATTTTTTTCCAAAAATATATTTGTTTGGTATTATGTTACAATACATAATATAAAAGTGAATTCAAGTCTCTGGCGTTATTGGTTCGTGAGATATTTAGGATTAACCAAAATGTTCACCTTTTTTTAAACTGCTATCGTAAAAAAACCACCCAAGCAAATTTTTTGAGAGTCCTTTCTGCATCTTTATGCATTATTATATCAATAAAAAAATTTATTTGAAGTCGATATCTCTTCTGGTTCTTGAGCTATGGACGACGAAAAAACGTCGCGAACGTACGTACACACGCACGCACAGACATCTTTCTAAAAATCTTTTGTTTCGACTCTAGGGACCTTGAAACGTCGAGAAATGTCAAAATTTTCAATTCGAAAAACCGGACCCATTACAATAACTTCAAATGGGAAGTTAATAATATGAAAAAATACGCTGGGATGTGTATTAAAATAATCTAATGATTTTTTTCTAAAACAGCTAAAAGTTTGCAACATCAATATCTGATTTTGTATCTGGCATTTTGAATTGAAAACCAATTTTTTTTTTCAATTTTTCTAAAATTGAATGACTGTTGGATTTTACTAAAATTTATGAATTTTAAAAACAATATTTTGTGAAAAATAAAATTAATATAAAGGCAACACCAATTTTTAGGTTTTTATTTTCTGTGAAAAAACCGTTACCTCGATTTTTCTCAAAATTTTATCAGATGTATAAACGTTATTTTTCGTCGCATAAAATTATTACTGAGGTAATTTCATTTTCGACTTACAAAATATTCGAGGTGATATCTCTCTCAAATTCTTTGATTTAGATTGTGGGGACTTTAAAACATCAAGAAATGACGAAATTTTCAGTTAGACAAATTTGACGGATTGCAATAAGTTAAAACTATGAAAATCTAAGAGTCCTGTCGTCAGCACATACAATTGGTATTGAACAGTTAGAAAGGTGTATCAAATCAAACAAAGAAGAGATTCAGATATACGTGCGTGAAATAAACATTTTCAATAAAAGAGCTCTTAAATTCTTTTGAAATATCAAGTGCAATGATCTTACCTTGTTTAAAAGGATGCAAGGATTCATTCCATTGCCTAGACTTTAAAAATTCAGAAATATTTCAGTATTGTTGTTTTATACTATATTAAAAAAATATAGTTTCCTAAGCAAGGAGCCAGCATCATAATTTGTAAACAGATAAAATGCACGACTGGGTCGTACCAACCTGCTCGTGTCTCCAAAGAGTCAGTTTAAAAATATATGCTGTATTTGAAGATTTAGAAATATAACTGCAAAAAAAGTTTGTTTTCAAAAATTAAAACAGCATTTAATTACTCAAAAGAACCTTAATTTTTCAAAATTTGTATTTGAAAATCGTTAGAGGGTTTTTTTTGTAATTAATTTTGTGAATATACAATTTTTTAATTTTAGTAAAAAAAAATGTTTTTTGTATGCAGTCATTTAGAGCTTATTAATATACGTTTAACATTTCAATTTCGTGAAAAAATGATGACCCATTTTCAAGATATCGAATTTCGAAAAAAAAAATTAAAATCGAAATGTTTTCACATTTTTTGTTTTTAGAAATATGAAAAATATTATTGAGACAGTATAGGAGTTTGTGCAGAAAAAAATTTATTGAAATCGATTGATTAGAAAACTTCAAAATAAAATAACGGTTCTATGGGGGATACCTCCTTTTCAGCTTGAAACATTATAATTCATAAGTTTGAACCCAAGCGTCAGTGGTGTAGGAAGTAGGGCCGAGGACAGACGGGCGAAATCGACACCTTCTAAAATCGTAATTTTATGTTTGATTGAAATCTCGAGTTCGATATTTTTTACAAATACAATACTTGTCATATAGTTCTTATATACATTATGTTGCAATTAAAAAACATAAACTTTTCGAGTAAATTGAATATAACAGCTTTTTCTTCCTATCACATCTCCTTAAATTTTAGCCTCCACTTAAAATAGGGCGTACTTTTTAAAAAATGTTAAGTTCACTTCAATGAAGCTTTCCATTAAAAGTTGCCTACGCCTACGTCGGAATTTCTTCGAAGCAGAGCTAATTTTTAGCTTATCTACTTAAGACTAGAAACTTAAGCAACGTCTGATTCCACACTTAAATGTTTTGATTGTTCATCAAATCCATAGTAAACAATTTTGGAGTATCTCAAATTGATTACTAATTCTCAAATTCTTTCAAGACGTAAGACGATATATGAATGTAATTTTAACCATATCACTTAAAATACTCCCACCCGTATCAAGATATACTAAAGACGCAAGGTGCAAGTAACTGTTAAATGTATAGTATTGCACAAGAGTTCAACAAATCGGTCTTCTTTTGGAAGTGAATGCAAACTCTATCTTCTCTTTCAAAACCTAAAAAAATATCTCATTTTCTTCTTTTATTTAAAACAAATACCTACTCGCTCAAGTATAGGAATGCAACTTGATATCAAAACACCCTTTTAAATATGATGCGATGCGTTGCCGCGTTGTTGTTGGAAAAATAAGACTTCCGCACTTATGGCAAAATATAATTAAAACAAAAAACAAAGCAACAACAAATACAAACAAAAATAAAATAATAGAAAATCTTGAATCATTTTTCTATAAGACTTTATAACTATACGAGTACCTACTTTAAGCTACGACAATGCGCCACAAATCAAGTCAACTTGGTATCCTAATATGGCAACGAAGAATGACAATGACCATTGTTAGCGCAACAGAAAAAGCCATTCACTGGATGTCACATAACTATAAATGCCATCCTCGTTGTCGTTGTTGTCTTCGTCTGCGTCTTTTGGTTGACGATCCAGAAATGTTGACGATGACGATGTCTTGGATAGAGATGGATGCGTCCCATCATCACATACAAAAATGTAGGAGCTACATAGAGAGGAAGTCGGAAGGGAAAGAATAAAAGGAATCCATCATCAAAGAAGGTCATATATCACTGTTGGCTTCGACGACATTTTCCACCTGAGTTCGCTGTGAACCATTATACAAAAAAAAAAACCTCCCATCAGCAGCTACCTGATACCTTCTTAAGACCTAACCTACCTGTTTTTCTCTCGTCTTCTATTGAGGAGACTGACTGACTTATTCTTCTTCTTCTTCTTCACGTGCGTCTACTAAGAACACTACGACGACGACGAACGTCTTCGTTGTCATTTGTTGTTCTTTTTGTTGTTGTCATTGTCAACGGTCTCAGTCTTAGCTGTCTTAATAGTCCGCACAAGAAGTGAAGAAGCAATCTCAGGAGCGATGATGATTAAAGTCCCATGATAGTGTGTGGTGTTGCTTGATGTTCTTATTTTTTCGTTGTTTTTAATTCAGAAGCCCATCTCATTTGGTGTTAGGAAGAACGAATAAAGAAAAAGCAAAACGACCTGGCTAGTTGATATCAAGGATAATGCTTTAGATATTACCAACAGCTAAAACCACAAGCGTGTAGGTATACATATAAAGAACAACAAGAAACCAACGCAACATATAAAACGCCAACGAAAAGTGTGAAGATATCATCCATCCGGCGGAAGACTATATAAGAACTGGCACTGGATTTATTAATCCCTTATGAGATGTGAGATTGTGATGTATTGTGCGAGATTGTGAGAAGCATTCAAAAGCGTCTTCCTTAATGAGAGGATAAGTTTTGATCGAATGATTTATTGCATCGGCTTCCGAGTGTATTTCTGTCTTTTTGTTGTATTTAAGTAGTTTTTTTTTTGTCCTCATTCATTATTCATTTTCTTTGGAAGGAATATGAACAAAAATTTAACTTAGATGTGAAATACTTTGACATAAACAAGGAAAGGTTGTTAGTTTCAATTGAATTAAAAAATTCGAGAGGAATGATTTCTTGACTGTCTTTTTTTCTATTCTAAGAATGTAAAAAGTTTTCTGTTTTCTGATCTATTTTAAGAACTTAGAATCTAAAATAAATATAAAATAGATATTATTGATTAAGTTATTTAGGGAACAACATAAATATTTTACAAAATATAGTTTAACAAGTTGAGTGAGTGATCCTACCACATTTTTATTTAACCCACATTCGTGCAGTGCGGCTTAAAAAAAGGTTTCTCTATACTTGACAGTAAGTATGATCGAAATCTTGCTCAAGAGTATACTTATGAGCATTCCTAGAAACAGGCTAAATTATTTGAGTAAAGAATTTATCTGGCAGTTTATGGCTTATTTTTAATGAAAATTGTGGTTAGATAGCGACAGATATGATTTATCTGAAGGTGCTCGAGATATAAAAATGTTTCAGTAAGACAACTGTAGCTTAAGAGTTTTAAAAATTTTCTTTTTTAGATTCTTTCTAAGATTATTAAGTGGGTTATTAGAGTATCTGCGCTCTACATCCGAAGGACAATAATTTGAATCTAAAAATGAAAATCATTAGCTGAGGAGCTGTTTGAAGCCAGAACCTTAAACTCAAAGTTTTTTAACCGGGTATGTCCTATTCGTGTGTCCACCGTTTTAACACGTTTTTTCCATCCAATAAAAACGTTTGTTTAAGCTTTTTTATAGGAAGTTCCAAAAAAACTAAAAAAGTCGCCTACGGTCCACAATTTATTTCTTCGGATAATCGGACCAAGTAGATTCGTTTGCCAAGAGCCTTCTAGTGATTGCCACCAAAAATTGTCCTATGTCCATCTTAGTTCAAAAGTTATTCAACCTTTCATAATTATAGCATTAATTTTTTAGGATATCTCCAAACAAACCGTTTAGAGTTTAAGGTTCTGAATTATGTGAACTATGCGACCCACACGTGTCGGTCTGTCGAAATTTCTCAGAGTCTTACAAAATATTTGCGTAACAAAATTGAAGTCCATATCTTTCTTTCTTCATAAAATACTTTAATCGATAGACATTTTTTATCAAATTATTTCTTCCAATTTTTAGTAATATTTTTTGAAGGTTTTTAATTCTTATACAAAAATGTCGATTGAAATTTTCTAAGAAAATTATAACAATATTTTACAAAGAATGAAATAATTTTGATTGAAAACAATACCCTCATTTATTCTCGAGATACTCGAATCAAACACCAGTTTTTACCAATTTTTTGCAGAATTCAAAAACAGATAGAATTTTTTTAAAATGTAAATAAAATAAGTTTGAAGCCAATATCTTTAACTGTTGCTGAGATATTTGAGTCAAAAATCAATTTTTACCAACTTTTAGTAGTATGTTTTAGGTTATTTTAATTTGTAAGAAAACTGTCAGTTCGATTTTTGAAAAGTTTTTTTTTACCCATATTTTAATGTCAAACAAACAGACAAAACCTTTGATTGAGATTTTAGGGACCTGGAATTGTCGAAAAATGTCAAAAAAATTAATTTGACAAATTGGACATAATAAAATACCTTTTATCAAAAAATCGATGGATTGAATTTTTAAAAATTTCGAAAAAGCATTACTATTTATCTTATAAATGAGAAAAACACATTTCACAAAGAGTTCTCAAGACATTTTCATTACCTTTTTCACTCTAAGGAGCGTGCATTTGAAAATAAAAAAAGAGGCTGGGATGTGACCCACACTGATAACTTAACATCCCGTCTGTCGATTTGTCTTGCTTAAAAGTTTGTGTATATGTATGTATCAATTTTTACTAAATTTGCGTACTATTTTTTGTAGATTTTATTTTATTGAATATCGAAAATAATATTTTCTGTGAAATAAAATAAGTCAATATTTTTAATTTTTGAAAAGCTATTTGAGTCCAAAATCAATTTCTAACCAAGTTTTAATATTGTTGTTTTTTTTTAGGTTTTTATTTTTTTGTAAAAAAAACTGTCAATTCGATTTTTTCAAAATTTTACTAAATGTCGAAAACAATATATTTTGAAAGATAACAGTAGTTTAAAGCCAATATCTCAAAGTTTTGAAAGATATTTGAGTCGAAAATCAATTGTTATCAACTTGTATACATTTTTTTTAAGGTTTTTATTTTTTGTAAAAAAACTGTCAATTCGATTTTTCTCAAAATTTGTCCTAATATTAAAAACAATATTTCTTATAAGTTAAAATTAGTTGGAAACAGTAATCTCAAATTTTTGAAAAGATATTTGAGTCGAAAATCAATTTTTACCAACTTTTGTTAAATTTTTTTTATCGGTTTTTAATTTTTTGTAAAAAAAACTGTCAATTCGATTTTTTTCAAAATTTTACTGAATATTGACAACAGTATTTTTTGAAAGAAAAAAGTAGTTTAAAGCCAATATCTCAAAGTTTTGAAAAGATATTTGTGTCGAAAGTCAATTTTTACCAAGTTTTATTAATTTTTTTCTGTTGGGTTTTTATTTTTTGTAAAAAAAACTGTCAATTCGATTTATCTCAAAATTTTTCCAAATATTGAAAATAATATTTCTTATAAGATAAAATAAGTTTGAATCCAATATCTCAAGTTTTTGAAAAGATATTTGAGTCGAAATTCAATTTTTACCAACTTTGAGTAATGTTTTTTTTAGGTTTTTATTTTTTATAAAAAAAAATTGTCAACTAGATTTTGCTCAAAATTTTATTAGATGTCAACAACATTATTCTTCGTTGCAAAAATTGTTTTGGAGATGAAATCATATTTTGGTCGTTAAATTTTCGAGGTGACAAATTTTTTTTTCAGTTTTTTTGATTTATAAAAAAACCGTTCATTGGATAATTTGTATCACAATACAATATATAATATAAAATTTAATTCAAATCTCTAGCGTCATTGGTTCATGAGATATTTAGGGTTAATCAAAATTTTCACCTTTTTCTTAAAATGCTATCATAAAAAAAACCACCCACGCAATTTTCTTGAGAGCCCTTTCTGCATCTTTCTGCCTTATTATCTGTATAACAAAATTTATTTGAAGTCGATATCTCTACTGGTTCTTGAGCTATGGACGACGAAAAAAACATCGCGAACGTACGGACGTACGAACGTACGTACACAGACACACGCACGCACAGACATCTTTCTAAAAATCTTTTATTTCGACTCTAGGGACCTTGAAACGTCAAGAAATGTCAAAATTTTCAATTTGACAAATCGGACCCATTACAATAACTTCCTATGGGAAGTTAATTATTCTAATCAAGGATTTTCCAATAAGAATTTTTATTTTTAATAACTCCCCATTTGAGTATCCAATTATAAAAATACGCCATTATTGAAAATGGAAACTTTCACTTTCAGTCTTGAACAACGTCATGACTCATGAAATAGTTTAAAATCACTAAAAAAGTCGTGCACATTTTTCAGTCACAATTTAGCAAAAAAAAGATTCCTGATCGTATAATTGTTTACCGAGATCTTGTGATCACAATCAAACTTTTTTCTTTGGAGCCATTTCAAATATAAGATTGATTACGTAAAGATATCAAGGACTTTCTTACAGCCGCAGATTTCAGAGACATGTTTTCAGATATGTCTATGCCATTTTAAAATGCTTGGTTTAATAAAAATTTCAACTTTGTGGTTTTAACGGCTTTAAAACATCTAGATTTCACAAATTGCAAAAAAAATAGTATCGCACATAACCATTAAGAAACGGTCAATAAGTGATTGTCAAAGATAAAAGCTAAAACTATTTCGTTTTCAGCTTTTCTTATCAGTAGAAAACAGATTTTTTTAAATTATTTCTTTACAATATAGCAATTATTTATTTAATTCAATGAAAAAGTATTTTTCCCTATTTTAAAATTGAAACAATGTTGAGCCTATTAATTACATTATTTGAAGTCTACTAAGAGATTTTTCTGTGGAAATTCGCTCCTACATTCAAAAAAAATATTCTCACAGAATGCTTCTAATTTTCTTAACTAAATAATATGTAAATACCGTTTTAAAAAATATTTCCAAAGCCCAAAATGTATTCAGCTGTTAAAGTAAGCTTTTAATACAAAAATGACTTATAAACCCAAAAAGTTATTGATTTAAACATGTAAGTTATTCTTTTATTATGTAAACAAATACCATAAAATTTCTTAAAGTAAAATTCAATGTTAAATGATTAAAAATAATGGCTTACCTCAAAAAAAAAATATAGATTATTTAGTTTGTTTTTTTTTTTTAAGAAAAATTACTTTAAACTAAATCTCTTTTATCTATCCACGATAATCACCTTCTCCATGCTAATCATTCTAGATTAACCCTATTATGGGATTTCGTGTCTTTTCAATTCAATCGAAAAATTGTGAATAAGAATCTCATTTTCGTTTGAAAAAAAAAAATAAATAATAATCCTTCTAAACATTTTAAAACACTTAATTATAGCCTGGGTGACTAAATTTATGAATAATAATGATCTTTTTCATATAAATCCCTCCAAGAATGTTAAAGATGTTTTACTATAACGTTTTAATAAACTCAAACAATTTTTTTCCTTGGGAATTCTTTAAAAAAAAATCGAAAAAAAGAAATTCGTTAAACAAAATAGAGAAGAATAAAAAAAAAACCTTGAACAACTTAATAGTTCTGCCAATAAAAAAAAAAACAAACAAAAACAAAGACATTTGCAATAAATCAAACGAATTTCGTTTCTATCTACGGGAAGCTATATAAAACTAACTAAGTCATCCAATACTTACTTCCCTCCAAACAAAAACACACAAATTTAGTTCTTCTTCTTTTTTATCTTAACGAAAAATTGCTACTTCATCTAAAATGGTTTTACAGTGATGTGCAAGATATTCCTATCAATTTATTTTTTTAGGTTCAAAAATGTAGAGTATATTTTCAAAGCCAGTTTTTAAGTTTCGCAACACTTGAAAAACCCTCAACATTTCATAATTTTTAAGTATAAAATTGTTCCTAAGAAACTCTTAAGTTAGTCCCAAATATTAAATTTGAAACCATCGCAATACAATGCTGGCAACCCTTAGAAAACTAAATTTTTCAGTTGACGGTTAATGACTAGAAAGGCACTTGTGTTAGTCTTTATTTTTAACTTTTTATAAACTATCAGCTAGTACCCGTGGGATGATGGTTAGTGCGTTGGACTGTCATGCCAGAGGCCTTGGGTTCGATCCCTGCCTATGCCATCTAAAGTTTTTTTCACGGGTACTGCCTCTTGCGAGGAATTGACAAATTCTCCAAGAGTAATTCTTGTCATGAAAAGTGCTTTCTCAAATTTTCCGTTCGGATCCGGCTTAAGACTGTAGGTCCCCTCCATCCCTGAAAACAGTACTCGCACACAGTAATGGTTGAGAATAGTAAGTCACTAGACCCTAGTTCTCAACGGACTGTTGCGCCACCCGATTTATTTATAAACTACCAGCTGTCAAATTGTTTTTTACTTAAGGTGACACTCTAGTCATTTTTGTGAATTAGGGCATCCCTAGGTAGATGTCTGGAGCTGTGCACTCCAAGTTGGGTTTGCGGTCTTCCTCTACTGCACTGTTCAGTGAACGTGGATTCGAAGACTTTTTTGGAAGGAACATTGGCTTACATGCGCTTTTATCCTTCTGGCTAAGTATCCTCTTCCAATCACTTGCTATGCAAACGGGATTGCAGATTACACGAAGAACTTTTCTTTCGAAACGACCCATGTCTTAGTCAATGCTTCTGATGTTGAGGGTCTTATAAAGCTACATTTGGGTTGCTCGGAAGAGGGCTTTACTAAACAATTGCTTTACAAGCCACTAGAAACAGCGCCAACGGATAGCAAGAGTAATTCTTCGTTTGATCTCAGAGCTGGTGATGTTTTCTGTGTTCATAGCGGAACCTACATAGGTAGACAAAATCCTTAATTACCTCAAAGTTAGGTCTATCAATATTGAAGTTTTGAACTAGACGTCGTGGTTGTTATAGATGATTTTTTGATGATTTTTTGGTGACAACATGTACTTTGGTTTGCCGTCATTAAGCTATGAGCCCATTCTTATCGCCTCTTTCGCAAAACTCACAAAATCCCACTTGACAGAACGCTGAATTCTTCCGATTACGAAATGTCAAAATTTTTTAAATGTTTTAAGAGAAAAGATAAAACAAATTGTCAAATTATTTGTATGAAAAATGTTGTGATTTCTAAATTTTCTAATTGCGAGAAGTGAAACCGTTGCAGGAAAGTGACAGCTGAAAAATAAAGGTAAGAAAGGCTCCAGTATAAGTCTTAATTTTTACTAATCCTAAGCTGTCAGCTGTCAAGTTTTTTTTTCAGAAATTTCGTCATTTCTATATTTTTTAAGAGGAAAGTTAACAGCAGGAAGTGAACAATTTGTCAAATTGTTTTTTTTCTTAGGGTTGCCAACAGTTTATTTGAGAAATGTCGTAACAGAAATGCTGAGAAGTGAATTATGTTTAATGTAACGATAAAGTGTCTTCCATATTTTAACTTTGAATATCATAGAAAATTGTAAGACCTCTAAAAAAATTCCCGAAAATTCTTTGGTTGCTCTTCACAGCACTGTAAAGTGATAAAATAAACGAAATAACACTTGTGTGAAACCAAACTATGTTTTCGGTGTCAGATGCTCGCGTATCCATATCATTCAAAGAAAATAAACACCGTACCGACCACGACGATGACTATGATATCGACAAAGACGAAGAGAACGAGCGACGGACGGAGGGAATCGGACGATAGACGAAAGACGATAGCCGACACACAAGATGAAGACCAATAAATGTCTCGTAAGTATTCATTAAAATCTTAAGCCAATAAAAATGAAAGAAAAACCAATCAAAAATTATTTCCGAACTTAATCCAATTTAATGTGAGATTACCACCAAACGATTTTGAGATTTCAAGTGGAAGATTGACCAGAATATTTTTGAAGTTAAAAAAAAGAACGAAAACAGATCTACACTATTTATCAATCAACGGATGCTACTTTGAGATCGTTCAGTATTTTTTTTGTATTTCTCCCCCCGAATGTTCCATTTAAACTCGCCCACCCTTTGCCTTGATTTTAGGGGGGATTTGCAGGTCTAAGACGCAGTATCCACACGATAGAGGGATTGTGAATTCTAAATTCCGGTGTTTATTTTTAGGACGAGGAAATAAATTGAAATTGAAAACAACAAAACTTAAAATAACAACAAAAGCAACAAAACAAATAATAAAGAAAGAAAGTTGCTGAAATGTAAAAGAAATAAATAAAAATTGTATCTTTTTCGAAATGGATTTTTTTTTTGGATACTTACAACTTCTTGTATTTATTTTTTATTACACATTAAGTACAAATATATGCGGGTATAGGTTAAGTATATTTTAAATATTTAAGTTAATATATAGTATACATATTTTCTTTAAGATGAGATGTTGAGTTAATGTTGTGTGTTGTGCGTGTTGTCTTGTGGTTTTACGATTATTTTTCAATTTAAACAAAGATTTTCCCATTCACAAAATAGTAATAGGTATGTAGGTTCCTCTAAAAATATATAACTTAAAGTGTGGTCGTGGTGTCAAGTATCATTGAGAGATTCATAAATTTCTATGTTTATGACCATAAAGTGAAGTTGGTAATTTAAAATTGTGTAAGACATGGGGGACTCATAATTATTTTTTTGGGGTACCTATATAAGCCAAACTATTTTAGGAAGAAGTGTGTCAAATAGAACAAAGAGCGTGGTGTGTTGTGTACGTGAGATGCTATAAAAAATAACAACAACAACATATCAAAAATTCTGTAAGTTTTGGGTATTTTTTTTAGGTAAATGAAATTGTAATAAAATAAACTTATATGTTTTGGGTAGAAAACAGTTTTCTTAAAAAGATCTTAAAAAGATAAGAAAAAATGTTCAAATAAATATAAAATATTCAAGTTTATTTAAGAAAAGACCCACCAGAGCCTAAAAAACTTAATCGGGGAAAAATTCTGACACTTGTAGAAATTATTTTATATAATTATGTTTGTAAAAAATATGTTTTTGTATTTGTAAGATCATTGGGCGTAGTTTGGTTGGATGATAGAAAATAAAAATGGAGAAAGTATTGATTATTTTCGAAAAAAACATATATTTTAATGAAGATGTGCATTGAAAAGCGTAGGATTTTTCAAAAGAAAATCAATTATTGTGGGAATGGGTGAAAAAATTTAATTTAAAAATAAAGTTTAACTTTTAAATTGAACTACAAAAAAAAACAAGATTAAAATTGTCAAAAAGAAATGTAACTTTTATTTCAATTGGAGATGGTAAGATGCCATAATTGTTCAAAATAAGCAAACTATTTTATTTGGCTTATTAACTTACTAAAATGGCCCTAATCGTTTTAAATCTTGCGGCAAAAGATGTTGCTAAGAAATATTAAGTAAAATAAAGAAGTGCACATTTCTTTATTTTATTCAACATTTATTAGAAAATCCACATGTAGTGCAGTGCCTGGAGCATTCAAAACCGTAAAACCTCGGATTAGAGTTACAGTGAATGAATTAATATGATCGATGTGGGATATTGTTTTTTAAACTATAAATTGCAATGTTTACCCAAAATTTTTTTGTGCACTCCATTTTTTCATTGTTTAAACAAATTCTTATAAAAAATTAATGTTTGACCATATCACTTTAAACAGTAATTTTTTTTTATTTATATGTTAAATCTTACCTGAATAGACATATAGGAACATTTTTCAAAGATACCTGTGTATAAAAATAGCAGTAGGGATCTCGAACAGGTGGAAAAACGTGGAGGGGAGAGCGGAGCGACAGCTACTATGTACAATGGAATTTCTCGGCTAGTTTAGTTGCAATAACACGTGTTCTGTGAATATTGTGCTTATATATTGGCTTTAAACTACTTTTATCTTTTAAAAAATATTGTTGTCAACATTCGGTAAAATTTTGAGAAAAATCGAATTGACAGTTTTTTTTACAAAAAATAAAAACTTAAAGAAAATTTAACAAAAGTTAGTAAAAATTGATTTTCGACTCAAATATCTTTTCAAAACTTTGAGATATTGGCTTTAAACTACCTTTATCTTTTAAAAAATATCGTTGTTAACATTCAGTAAAATTTTGACAAAAATATAATTCTTTCACTGTAACTCTAATCCGAGGTGAAAACCCCCAGGCGCTCTACTAATGGGTTTTGTGTTTCTTCCGTTTTAAATTAGTTGGACCGTTTCCTACATTCAGGTTTTTTCTGGTGAGTTTTAGGCCTCAAGCTCTCTTGAAATATTTCAAAAAGACGATTGTTTAGTTTATTTTGAAGATTTTAATTTTGTCTGTAATGCTCAAATAAAATCTTCCTCAAATTCTACGTTTATTGAATGAAATCATTGAGTCTTTTTTTAACAAAATATCTTTTAATATAATAATATCCCTTGTTTAAATCCACTGTTAATTCCGAACCTTCAAGTGAAAGAAAGGTAAAATGAATAATATCCTTTTACGAGTATGTTAGGGCAAACTAGGACAATATTATAATTGGGTTTTTTTTAAACAGCGATACAGTTTCTTGGAAAACATGTTTTCACAAAAATTTCTAATGAAATACTAGCTAAATTAAGCTTTTTTTAGAGAAACCAAGCTACAAATTTAGAAAACATGCATATGTAGTTTTGGTAGAAAAGTACTAAATTTCCTTAGAAATGTTTCTTTTGGGTAGTTTTTCATTTGATAGGGTATCGATCTACGAAAATGTACCATATAATTGATTAGTACTCAGTTTTATATTTTGAGTTTATTTTAGCCGTTTCTGATGGAGTAAAGTTAATATTTAAAAGAACCAATTAATACATTCCTAAAATTTTGAATTTGTAGTGCAAACATGACAGACAGCAAAATAAACATTGGTGTATCCAAGATACTCTTCCTCATGTTTATAAATAATCTTTCGATGGTCTACTCACATCACTGTCTTACGAATGTAGAGTGCAAGTGCTCTAATACCCTAATGAATTTTTTAAGAATTTAAAAAAGATCTCTAAAAGTTTAAGGCGACTGTTGTCTTACTGACAGCTTGCCTATGTATAAGAGGATCACTTCGCACGACCCCATCGGCGGCACTAGACACCCTACTCTACCTAACCCCTCTTGATATATTTAGCAAACAAATAGGAGCAAGCTCTGCTATTCACCTCAAAACTTCGTCGCAGTGGATTAACAACAACATTGGCCACTCCGAAATTCTTAGGTATTTAGAATCAATTTCAAAGCAAACAGACTACACCATCCCCCAACTGCAATTCGACAGAAACTTGTTGATTTCTATACCTTCCCGATCTTTCTGGAAGGATAGGGAATTCCTGGAAGACGAGTCAGTCCACTTTTATACAGATGGATCAAACACAAAAGAAGGGGTTGGTGGAGGTGTGTTCTCTCATTGACTGAAATAAAGTCTCTCTTTCCGCCTTCCCAATCATTGTAGCGTGTTCCAGGTGGAAATTTTGTCCTGGCTTAAAGAAAACGTTATATCAACATCTGATATCCGTATTTTCTCAGATAGTCAAGCCACTATCAAATCTCTGGACTCTGTCTCTACAAACTCTAAAACAGTCCATAACTGTCGATCATCTCTAATGGAGATGGCACAACAGTTTAATATTCATCTTTGCTTGGTACCGGGCCATAGTGACATTCCAAGAAGGCTGATGAACCCATTCTACTACGTTCGGCAAATGCTGGCATACCAGTCGCTACATGTAAATTATTGCTAATGCAGGACGCTTTAAAGAAGGCAAAAACCAGGTGGAATAACATCACCACTTTTCAGGTCACAAAAAACTTCTGGTCTACACTAGATGTAAAGCGATCAAGGTGCTTGCTAACTCTAAGCAAATCGCATATAAGCTCGATAATAGGTGTCATAACAGAGCACTGCCTAAGCCCAAAAACGCAAGAATTACCTAGGAGAATTCTTCTATAATGATCTAAACGATCTAAATCATATTAATCCTACTCCATCACCGACAGCAACTTAAACCTAACCTTACCCTGTCTAACTGAAACACTTGTATATTTCAAGCACCTCAAGATGAATCGTTGAGCCCGATTTCGGTCATACTGTCAAGTACAAAGATCCCTTTTTTAGCTGAACTGCATGAATGTGGATTCAATAAGAATCTAGTACAACTCTTAGTATCTCGCGTTCATTGAACTGTTGCAACGCTACATGCGAATTCTCCACTGCACTTTTTGGGAGGTTATGTGAAGTCGCTTGTCTCGGAAAATTTCGGCGAGTTATTTCTGACATGCGGGTCGAATTTCTGCAAAAATTGAGCTTCACAGCTGGAATTTTTTTGAGTCAATCGAAATCATTTTTAAAACACAATGGCAAACACTTTATAATAAAGATCAACTTAAAAGTTTATTTTTTACCCCTTGGGAACAAATATTGTATGTACTTATAATTTTGTAAGTACTTGCGCTATTTCCCGCTGTTGTCATTTTGTTGCAGACATATAGTGTTGCTTTCAAGCGAAAATTCCCAGTAAAAAACGGATAACATTTTAACTTTACGCCTAAAATTTTTGACTTAGTCAATATAATATCTTTATTAGCAATATTCTTTTCATATTGTTAGACATTTTTTTTTTAATTTGAAGAAAAAGACATTACTATCTCGAAAACATATATATTTAATATTTGTGCAAAATATATAAACAAGTATAGCATTTTTTTTTATAAAATTCAATTAGTTGCTTTATTAAAATACTAATTTTAATATTTTTTTCCAAAAAAATGAGGCGTGATAGTGGGTGAAAATTACTTGATTCCATTGATTTTTTTCTTATTCATTATAATTTCATTGAAAACAATTAACCTCTTCAGGATTTATTAAATTATTTCTTCTCTCCCATAGAAAATGTTAATGATCTTGTTATTTCTCAAACAGGTTGTTTAAGAAACATAAATGTTTAAAATGGCGTTAGGTCTTTTCGCCCAAATTTAAAATGTCAATATTTTGTTGTTGTACGATTTCGGCAATATTATACCGAACCTTTGGAAGTTAACACCTTTTTGGGTTTTATGAAATTCCAAATAAAAACAAGCGTTCGTCTTTATTGCCTATTTAAAAGGCCAAGGCATCAAAAATGTCATATTGCACAAAAATGACTCTATCGCCTAAAACTTTTTTAAAAGAAAATACTACAAAGCCCAAAATCAATGTCATATTGCCCAAATCAATTTTAAAATATCATAACGCCCAAATTACTAATTGACATATCTCCCAAGAAAATTTGAGTTTTAAATTTTATCGCCCAAAAGGAAACATTAAACGAAAAACATGTCAGATCGCCCCAGAAACTCGGAACGCAAGGAAAGCGTACCAAATACGTTTGTGTCTTTATTTCACTTTCAGAAAGCGAACAGTGAAATATGCATGGAGAGGCATTCTGCAACCCCACTCACTGTTTATACGCGTGTCAAAATGTAACCACAAAGAAACGTTTGGTCGTTATGACGTTTCTAAATTTGGGTGTTATTACATTGAAAGTTGGTTTGGGTGATAAAGCATTTTATTTTGTACGTTTTCGTGGGTTTTTTTTGGGCCTCATGTCATTTTATGAGTTGGGTTATATTTCGACATTGACAAACGTCGGCTGTCGGGTAGTTGAATTTACATAAATATTATAACATTACATTACATTACATTTCACACTACTCTGCACATAAATGTACAGAAAAGAGAACACAGCACCTTGAGCGACTAGAATATGTAAGGTGATAACAACACAAGACATTAATACAAGACAGAAGGACAGAAGAGAAAGAACAAACAGAAAGAACACATGACAACAGCACGCGGTAAGTTTCGAGACGGTCTCCCATCTTTCTACTAACCACGCTCACTGATGCTTCATTTCGGTGATCGATGGGAACCGATGCTTTATCAGTGACTAGGCTGTTGCCAAAAATATTATAACAATTATTAGTTTAAAATCAAAATTTGCTGATAATTTTAAGAAAATTTTTTACTGGTTATATTCTCTCACTAGTTCATTTCGGTATGGTAAGGCTATAGTGATAAAATTCGCAAGTCTTTCAAAACTGGTGCTGTTTTCTCCATTGAGCACTTGGATTATTTCCGCTTCTGTTAACCAAACTTTCCCAAGGAAGGCCACCTTAAATTCCTTTAAACCCGGACATCTGCCCAAGAAGTGCTAGATGTTTTTTTCTCTCTTAAGCTGCACACAGTACATAATGATGATTCGTTCTGGTCAAATCTGTTTCCATTAAGCTTGTTTAAGTCACACCTTGCCTTAAAAATCCAGGTGATCTTGTTCAGTTCGAAACCATCGTTAATTTAAATCTGTCCTCTTAAATGATCCAAATGTTTGTAGATGCGCGTACTGCTCTCAGATGCCCTTCGTATGTTTTCTTGTTGACCCTCTGATTTCAACAGCTGCAATAGATCCTTGCCTTTTTGGATCCAATCAATTTGAGAAATAGATCTCTCATCCCAACATAGTCCAAAACAATTTCCAAGATTGTTAAATTCCTTTACCCAGAACAATTTTTCCCTCAAAAGTATATTTGTTAGCTGATGCGGTAGTCTTGTTGCACTGTATTCGAATATTCTTTTTGATATATGTATATCTGAGGTGAAGATCAAGCGTTTAGTAATGTCCGTCCTCCGACCCAGTTTCCATTGCCAAAGAGTAGTTTGGAGTAAATGTAGGCAATTTTAAAATTCGTTTCAAAAAATAGCGTTGAAGTTTATCCACTCTTCGAACATTCAAAAGCCCCAGATCTGAGCACCGTAGGTTTGAATAGCTCTACAAACCGCCTGAAATAGTTTCCATTTGGTTTTTTAGTTGTGTTGTTGAATGTCCAATTTCTTTTTGCTAGAAAGCATTGCCACGTCGAGTTTATGATGTTCTTGGCTGCAGTGTTTCTCTTTTCTACGTGCTTTGAAAACGACATCTTTGGTGAAAGTAAAACTCCTAAGTAAGTATAGTTGGAGACAATTCGAATTCTTTCTCCAATGAATGTCCAACTTTCATGACTAGACAACCTTCCACCATTTCTGAACACCATTATCTCGGATTTAAATAGATTTTCTTCTAGGCCCCATTTAATGCAGTAACATTGCAGTTGCGGTATTATCTGCTGCAAGACCATGACATCATCCGCCAGAATAACCATAACGTCTACATAAAGCAGTAACCTTATGTTGAAGAAGTCAATAAAAAGTCCTCCTAAAGATTCATGCAAATCGTTTATATACAGTGCGAAAAGCAAGGGTGATAGCAAGCATCCCTGTTTGACTCCAAAAAGTGTCTCAAAATATTCGGAGAGCTCTTCTCCCTTCCAAACAGCTGATTGTGTGTTGGAGTATATGGCTTCTATCAAGTTAACAAATTTTGTCGAAACTCCTATTGTGTGTAGTTTGTAGATAAGCAATTTTCTTGAGATTTTATGAAATGCAGGTTTCAGATCGACAAAAAATGCATACACCTTCTTTTTTTGTGCCACCTTCAGATGAACGACTTACTCCTTTTGCAAATAGTCTTATATTCTTTTTGAGCTCGTAGATAGTTCTCTTTATCTTCGCGGTTTTCCGTTTTCCGAAAAATATTGAGTAATTTATAACTTTTTTTCCTGGCTGTTTCGCACTCATAATTGTACCATTTATTCTTCGGGTTAAATTTTGAGCTACATCTCTGATCATTTGTTGAGTTCTTTATTATTTCGGTTAAGTCTTTTAGCTCGATTGGATACTTCTGAATTATTAGATTTTGCAAATTAAAATTAAGATTTTTTTGGTACTTAGTCTTTCGATCATTCCACTGCAATTTAGGCAACAGATTAAAATTGGTTGTGGTGTTGGGTATAGAAATATGCTTTAGGGACAATTTTATGGGCATGTGGTCAGACCATATCTCTTCCTCTACACTAAATCGTTCCACGCACATCAGTAGTTCTTGCGATACAGTACAAATATCATTCACTGAGTTACCCACATTATTCATGAATGTAAAGCTTCCTTCTTTGTCAACTTTGGTTCTACTATTTAAAATGATTAAGCCATTATCTTCGCAGAATTATAGAAACTCTTTTCCTCTTGAATTAATAATTTTATCATCATGTATATACGAGTATAAGAAGCAAATCTTAACAATACATAATAGATATTTGCTATTATTGGAACCCGATAAGTTGTGTCTAATAAAGTAACAGAAAACTTAAACCAAGTTAAACCTTAAGATTTAAGACAGAAATATGTATATGAAACCTATTTATAGAATGTTTTATATAAAAGATATGTCATTGTGCACTTCAATTTACTCCAATGGCTCTGAACTTCGACTTTTGCCTACAAACATTTTATCAGTTAAATGTATAAAGTACATATTTCTTCAAATTGTAAATTTTTGTTTAATTCTTTTTCTTGTTCCATTGGTTGCTTCCACTTGATCTACTGCCTCCTTTTCCTTAAACAAAATTGTCAATATTAACTTAGAAGTTTATTATTTTTCACCCCTTGGAAAAAATCCTGCTACCGCCTATGTCTTATCTATCAAACTATACTATTGTACCTTAGTGCATTTCGCAAAGGCTTATATCTTTACATCTGTTTGAACCTTATGAATTTTTCATCGACCAAAAAAAAGCTGCATTTTTCATACCTCATACGTTCACAGTTCACACCTAATTCCATCATTAATCCCGGTGTAATGTATGCTATTTTCTTTTTCAACACGATTGTTTTATTGTTTACACAACTCAGTTCCCATTGATCGCACAATAATACTAAAAATTGCTGTGAATAACATTTAAACAAAAACACAGAAAAAACAAGTAATTCCCAAAGAAAATTGCACAAAACAATCCTCCAACTTATGTTTAATGTTTATGTCCCAATGAGTGAAAAAAACAACATCAACACGAAACAGATGACAATCTGTCAAAACAAAAATGAAAAATTATCAACTGAACTGACTCAACTCCTCGAAACAATACAAAACGGGGAATCTTTTGTGGTACACAGTTTTGAAAAAAAAAGAAGAAAAAAAGTGTAAAACACCACAACCACACAACCAGACAAGGCTGAGATCGCTCTTTTTGAGTTCATTTTTTTTTCTGGGTATAGGTTTTGAAGAATCCAACTTATAAGTCTGCCTCTGCAACAATGGAAGCGAAGCACATTACCATAAAGGTGAGAAGAATTATTTGTTGTTTTTCTTCATTTTTTTTTCAAAGCGAGTGTGTCTTGAAGTTTAATGGTTCTTCGCTCTGAAACCGCGTCGCGTCGCGTCGTCATCGTCCAAGCTGAGCAACTTAACGAATTACAACAAAGACCCCCAAACACGGGAAGAACATAATTTTAATGAAAAGAGAATCATACAATGTCCCTCCAGTTGTAGGCAAGGCAACTAACAACAACAACAACAACGAAATAATTGTAGCAAACACAACTTCTCTGTTTGTATTACAAGTGCAAGATCTTAAAGGGGCTATTGACTTGAGATGAGACTTGACTCTCGAAGTCGTATCTGGTCACGATCCAACTATATGGCGGAGTGGCGCAGCGGCGAAAAGTATCTTCCTTTTTAAAATGTCGAGTCGATGGGATTCGTGTGATCTACATAAAAGAAGAGCAAACCTATATACCTTATACCTACTAAAGACTAAAGACCAAACCAAACTCCGCAGAATCAAGGAAGAAACAAGGTTATTCGCCATAAAGCCATCGCCATTAGATGAATTCAAACTCTTGGTCTTTGTAGGTTGTATACGAAGACGTCGTCGTCGTAGTCTTCGAGTATACTACCTTCCTATATCTGATCCTGAGTAAGAAGAAAACACGACTTATGTTACTTGACAGGTTCTATTGTTGCTTTACAAGCCATAATGATGCCAAAGAATGACAAACATAAATTGCATACCAATGGATGCCCATAGATGGCGTAAGTAATACAGCTAATTAACCAAACTATAAAAGAAACAAACTGGATCGATTGATGGATGGTGGTTCAGTGGGTTTACATGTGGGAATTTTTTGATTCCACAAAAAGCCAACAGGAATGCAAGGAAAACCTTTGGATAGACGATAAAGCATCAAAAGACACACACCATGGAATGTAAAATTCCTTGCTCGAGATGTCAAGAAACTTAATGTTCATGATAAGAAGACAACAATAGCCAACTTTAAACTTTATTAAGAACGACCAATATTAATTCATACACATACCTACCTAAAGAACTAAGGTTTGGCTAAAAAAAGAAGAAAAGTAAAAGGCTAAAAGATATGATGTAGATTTACTTCTAATGTAGTGAAAATGTTAAAAAAATATGTTATAAGATAAAATAAAATTAAAAAATCGATAATTTTGGAGACAAAGGTTTCATTTTTCTTTATCACTAACTGGGTGGTCCAAAAAAAATGTAAATTTATTATCGAACAACCATTCAAATGGTAATATATTAATTTATTATCAAATGAAATTTTACACCTTTTTCTTGCTTGGTTTAATTTAATGCAGCTTCTTTTTTTTTCTTTTTTTGAAAACTGATTCCTTTGATGAGAATTTTTGTATTTGTAAAAATAAGTAAATTAGTGTAAAATTGGGTATAAAATGACAATATTAGGAAAGTGAGACAAATATTATAATGCTTAAATATAATATGACTGTTCTTTCTATTAGTTGACTAATATGTTTTGGAAATACTTTAAATCACATACACTTAGATTTATGTATTAGATACAATTTTAGAAGAATTAATTGGTGCTTAAAAAACGTAAACTTAAAATATTTGGATAGCTTATGGATTATGGAAAAAGTTGTCACTTGAGATGTGAAGGCCTTCTTAACTTACTGCATAAATACATCAACAGTACTAAAATAATCTTGAATATTAAACGTGGGAAAAAAATGTTACCTATACATGATTGAAGAGTTTGCCGCCAGGTATGTGCTGTTTTTTGGAAAAGATCTAGATACTGATTTGTCAAAACTGGAAAAGTTTTAATTATACTAAAAGTCCAGGAAAATAAGGCGAAAAAAGGGTTAAAATAACGAAAAAACTGGATTTTAGTTGAGAACTTTATTTACACTTCTCAGGCTTGTAAAAGAATGCAATCTTTTAGGAATGCAATCATTATCAATCATTAGTAATCATTTATAAAATTCAACTTTAAGATTGCTTTTATTGAATTCAACTAAACATTGGTACTTAAAATTTTGCAATCTCCTATCATTTGATCTTAAAAAGATTGCAATTATATTTTCTTTACTCATTTCTCATTTGACTGGAATCATTTGTATAAGAAAACTCAAAGTGCTTCTTTTGTCGACCGATGGTTTATTTCAATTGAACTTAGAACTAGACAATTGGTTTCTTAGAAGGTAGTTACATAAGATTAAGACAGTTATTTTCTTAGAAGGTAAATACATAAGATTAAGAAACATATAATGTCGCATCATAAGATCGATGACTTGCGTTATTAATTTCTTGTCGATTTCTTTGATATTTACATAAACGAGCATGCATGAGTACAGACCTAGGAGATGATTGATGGGAGTACATTTTGATTGAATGATGAATAATAAATGTCTTAAGATCCTTACATTTGCGACTTCATGCATTATTTGCATTCACTTGAAGTCTTTGTTTTCATTTGAAGTCTCTACATTCTTTTGTATGCATTCTTAAATAAAATTCCACAACACACTTTTGTGATTTCGATTTTAATCTGAAATCGAAAATCGGTGTCTTACACCGAATATGTATGCACAAGTTTTATGGACCACTTCAGAATATTTTGAGCAGTGAAGTTTTATTCAAAAATGCAAAAGAATGCAAAGACAAAGAATTCATGAAGTCACAAGTGATTGCAATCAATTGATTGAATTGAGGATTGAAGAAAAAATTATTGGTCAAATTATTGGAGATTGCAAAATTTTAAGTACCAATTTTTTAGGGAATACAGGGTGCGGCCGAGAAACGGATCGTATTTTAAACGATTCTAGCGCCATCTGTTGTTAAGTTAGGAAAACGATTTTGGTTTCATTAAAAAGAGGAAGAAAGCCAAATTTTTTTCATGTATTTATTTATTTTTTAATAAATCATCATGGCTGAGTGGTCGATGGATAAACGCGCGTTTGCTGTTGAGCAGTTTTTTAGTTATAATGACTCATACGTTTCGGTAGTACGCGAGTTTCGAAAACGTTACGGCTTGTCCGGTAAAGAGCCTATTTTTACTGAAAAAACTTTACGAATGTGGGTAAAAAACTGTCGAGAGACCGGCTCGGTGGGTAAGAAAAAACCTCCTGGCTTGCCGAAGAGTGTACGGACTCCGCCGACGATTGAACGCGTGCGCCAGGCTATTCAGAAAAGTCCATGTCGTTCCGCACGAATGCACGCGAAAAATCTCAATGTTTCGGATCGAACGGTTAGAAGAATTCTTCATGAAGATCTCAACTGTCATCCGTATAAAATATTGTATGCCCAGCAACTTCTTCCGGCCGATCGTGCCTCAAGAATTGCGTTCAGTCGAATAATGTTGGAGAAAATCGAGTCGAATGAAATTCCATTAAACGCGATATTGATCACCGATGAGGCGCATTTTTATTTGAACGGAGACGTCAACGCACAAAATCTTGGATACTGGTGTGAGCAGAATTCTCGAATTATTCACGAAAAACCCCTTCACTCGCCTAAAGTGACTGTATGGATGGGAGTTGCGGCATGGGGCGTGATTGGTCCGTACTTCTTCAACGAAACGGTTAACGGCGAGCGTTACCGACAGCTCCTAAACGAGTTTGTGCGACCCGAACTGTCGAGGAGAAGGAAGTTATCGCGCACATGGTTTCAACAGGACGGTGCTACTTGCCATACAGCGAATGAAATGATGGTTTGTTTACGGAGACTGTTTGGTAACCGCATAATTTCCAGAAACATCGAAATCGCCTGGCCGTCGCGCTCGCCAGATCTTTCGGCGTGCGATTATTTTCTTTGGGGATATTTGAAGGCAAAGGTGTATGAAACGAAGCCACACGACCTTGAAGAGTTGGAAACTGAAATTAAACGACATTCTGCGGCGATTCCGGTGACGATGTTAAAAAATGTGTACGATAATTTCGTTTCGCGTCTACGCAATTGTATCGAAAATAAGGGGTGTCATTTGAATGACGTTATTTTTAAAACTGGTAAACTATCAAAAGAAATAAATACATGAAAAAAATTCGGCTTTCTTCCTCTTTTTAATGAAACCAAAATCGTTTTCCTAACTTAACAACAAATGGCGCTAGAATCGTTTAAAATACGATCCGTTTCTCTGCCGCACCCGTTACAATGAATGCAATATTTATATTGAAGTCATAAAAGATTGCATTCCCAAGAGATTGCGTTCTTTTAAAAGACGACACGTTCTTAACATTCCCCAACAAATCTTTTATTTTCGACCAGAACAACAAATTTATAGAAGGGTTGGAAGAAGGACAAGTACTTTTTTTTGAAAATTGCTCATAGATTTGTTTGAAAACAGTTGTACGTTGTCTGCAGTTTGTTCTCGGATCATTTTGTAATTTCTTTTTTCAAAATGCCTACGTTTTCCTGACGATACCACTGTAACACCTTGTTTACTAATGCAAAGACTATTTTTCTCCAGAATCACATGAGCAGCAAAGCGTTCGTATAACTTTTTCAAAAAAAAAAAGCAATAGTTTTTGAGCGATTTGCAAGCAAGTGTTTCTCTACCAACTTTAAAAATGTGGCCTTATTGTAGTTTACATAAAAAAAATAAGGCTTGATTATTTTGAGAAATAAGAAGTACTTGGTTTTACGGTAAGTATTTTAGTGGAGTATTTAAGGGGGCAGCATTTTTAAATGCTTAAATCTTTGATGTTATATTGTATTGCCTCCTAGGGAATTCTAAAAGCTTTAAGTTTATGCTTCGAGCTCCAAAGGCAAACGGTCAATTGTTAAGACTGCGTTGATCCGTAAGAATTCAGTTATGGGTTCAAGCCCCACTAAGTTAATTTACGCACACAATATCTTGCAAATTTACCTCGTGAACACATAAGACTTATTTTCACAAAAGTAATAATTGTCTTTCATAAAAACTTTGTATTTCCTAAAAATTATGACAATGTGCATTTCACTCGCTACTTTGAAATTACAATATTTGATATTTTCATTAATTTCATAAAGAAGGCTTGTAAACCGAACCTCGAGTATTTCAAATTACTTTGTTAGACAAAACATAGGTTATAAAAAATTTTACGAAGCTCTTAGCAAAGATATAGGGAAGTAGGAACAGTTAAGAAAAATTAATGCCTGCAAAGCATAACGTCGTAAATACTGCAAAGTAGTTCTCATAAATCACACTTCTTACAATTTTTATTAAAAAAAAAAACAATATCGAATTGGATTGAATAATGGGATTTTTGAATAGAACCAACGAAATTGATCAAGACACACTTTTTGTAGCTACATTAACGGTTTTATAGAGAGTATTTGTCTCTCCACTAAAAACAAAATGTTACATTGCATGTCTTAACTCTCCTGTGGTTGAGGTAAGGCCACTTGAGCAAAAATTTGTCCGTTATATTTTCACTCTATCAACCACAAAGACAACCGTCAGATTCAGTGGTTCTAGTAATTATAAGTATCACGAAACCATCGTAAAGACGTAAAGTGCGGTGAAGCCACAATTTCAGTAGGTTAGAACTTACAAGCCACAAGACATTGCATTTAAATACCTTATTTTATATTTTGATAAATGCGAGAACACAAGGGAGGAGATAAGGATCATAACGAAAAGAGAAGGTAGAGGGTTCTTAAATGAAGGAGATCGGAATCTCATAATGAAAACATAAGACTTTAGGGTTTTTATAAACTAGATAAACCCAAGTAAAGGGTTTCTGGTTGCTTTTTTTTTAACAACCTAGTCAACGAAGCACGGAAAATAGTGCATTCAATCATATCTTTTCTCGGGCATTGTATAATGAGTTTATGATGAGCGTTGTCTTTAAAAGAATGCAAGAGTCTAATTTAATAGACATTTAGCATTGTAGTTTTCAAACTCAAAAAACTAAAATCAATTTAAGGGGTATTCTAGTGTAGAGACATGAATTTCGCCCGGTTTTTGAAGCGTTGTATAAAGGAAACAAAAAATATTTTTACAATCAATTTTTTTATCATTTGTTTATTGATGTGTTGTTCATACATAAAAAAATTAATAAAAAAAAAAATTAAAATTAACAAAGTTACAAGCAGTCAAAGTGGGGGGTCTAAATAAAAGAGGGTGTCCTGGCGTGCATCCTACCAACCCTCCTCGTGATCTGAAAAGCAGCCAGACGGATTCTTAATTATTATAGATGTCGCTATTGTTTCACTCTTCGATAAGTTAAAAAAAAACTTTTTAACAAAGGCAGTTTGAAAAAAAAATGTTCTTGTTGCATATTTTTCAACAATTCCGAATTTTTAAAAATACTAAATGAGAAGTTATATTTTTGGGCAAGGACCACACGATAAAGAGATGTATAAAGAACATCCTCTCCAAATTTGAAGTAAATCGGTCTATTAGAACTCGATATATCCTTACCGCCAGCTCGAAAAAAGTAGTTTCGAGAAAAACGCGTTCAGAGTTTTGAGACAAGTTTTCGACAATTTTACTTATAGAATGATACAGAATACGTACATATAATTATCACTTCAAAAATGAACACGTTGTCAGAGCTAGCACTTCCACTCATTATAAAGGTTGCCACAAAAGTAACTTAAAATGAAACTAAAAGGACAAAACAGTTTCTATGACCTTCAATTAACTTGTGAAATAATAGGAATATTAAAAAATCCTTTTAAACGCATATTCTTGAATGTCTAAACTTTGGAAATATGAAAAAAAAAATGTTTGATTTTTTCAAAATTCTACACTAGAATACCCCCTTAGGCAGAACTAGATTTACTTGCAAAATTTAACTTTTAAGTATTGTTTGATTAAAGTGTGAATATTTTTAAGAAAAAAGTTTGCGACAAATTTTCAGTGGTTCTTTCTTCACTTCTTTATCGATATTCATAATCTTAAGAAAAATGGAAAAATAAAAAATAGTAAAAAAGCTTGTATTAAGCCCTTCTACCTAAAACCGTTAATTTGGCGCCAAAGTTATCGTCCTCCCCCCAGATATTCTTTTCGACCTAAATTACCGAACGGAACATGCCCAAAAATCGAGAATTTTCCGAGATTTGTGCGTTTATTGATGATTTTAAACCTGAAGTAAAGTTTTGTTGAGCAAAGTTAAATTCTTTGATCTTAAAAACTTTTGAGTCTTAACCTCAAAGGGTTTCAAGAGTTAAACAACTTTATGTAAAAAGCTTTAAAAAGTGTTGCACCCGACATTTTCTTTGTTTCCGATTTGTGTTAGTTTTCCAGATTTATTTTTCTATCTCATTTTTTTCAGAATTTATGTTCTCGGAAATTTCAGACAAAGTATCGACTTTTCTGATTTTATTTTAAGATTAAAAGCTTTTTTAATGTAATTTTGGATTCATTTAATGAACAACCACTCACGCCGAACTACTTTTATAAATTCTTCTGTAACAAACAAAGTTTTCTATTTGAAATCGAAAACAGAGAAACATTTCATACAAATTTCGGAAATGTTTGGCGAGCGTCTAAAAAAAAGTTATGTTTTAGAATAATCTAAGAAACTTTTCTAAAGAATGTCGCAGTTTCTAAAATGTTTTTGGAATTATATGTTTATTGAAATGTTTATAGGATGTTTCTTTGGTGTTGACACAGCTTTATATACTGTTTGAACTTTTGAAACTTCGAAACCGTTAAGTCTGGAGACATGATCTTACCTTCAAAATAAAGTTAATTTATAGAAGGTTTAAAATCTAAGAGTAATTAAAATAACTACATTAAACAAATAGTCACTTAAGCTTAAAATTACCTATAACCGAAAAAGCGCAGGATTCTTATGACTTTGACTAAATTTTGGCAATATTGCGTTGTGCGTTTCTATACAATTTTTGTATCGCCTTTCAAAACTTGTAGCTATTGCAATTTATGACTGAAGGTTAATGAGGATTTTTTTTAAATAGTAAGATACTAAAAATGTTGTAAAGGAATATGGAAGTAAGAGGTAGATTTGGAAAATATCACAAATTTTATTGAAAAAAAAAAAAACACTTCATGGCCTCAAAAAGCCTAATCAAATATTTGTTCCAATTATGAAAGGTTGAATCTCAAAAGGCTAAAATAATAGATTGATTTAGAAACTTCGAACTAAAACCATCAAAAACCATATAAAAGGTATAATTTTTTTGCCACCTTCATGAACTCGTTGACCAGTGTAATTGTTGCAAGACAAACGAAACAATAGAGAGAAATTAAGTTTAACAGTTATAAGAAGACAAGATCAAACAAAAGGGTTGCCATTCCTGACTATAATCTATATAATATAAAAGAAAGTCTTGTTAGTTACACTATTTATAACTCAAGAACGGCTGTACCGATATGGCTGAAAATTGGTGGGTAGGTAGCTAAAAGCCTAGAGACGGACATAGAATACATACGACAGCTTTCATCTATGTAATTAATAGATGACGCTATGTCAAACTTCCTAACGTTTCATATAAGCTACAATTTAATAGCATAACCACCACATGTTGCTGAGGCTAAAGTAAAATTCTACTTTTTCATTTTTTGGTTTTACCATAGCTGGCCATGTGTTACTTAGACTGAAGTGTTATTTAAATTCATATTGTACTGAATTTAATACAACCAAATACGCAATCCATTAAACTGCAATTTTTGTACTGTTCTTCAGGAAAAAAAATGAATTGATTGAGAGTATTTTTTCCGGATATACAGAGTACTTACTTTAATCATAACTGGCTCAGTCATCGGGCTATATTGACAGCCAAAAATGCCACCACATAATCTTCGATTAAAGATTGGTCCACGTTTGGTCATCAAAAAGATCACCGGAAATATTCTTGAAGCAACCATTTTAATTGAAAAGTTCAAAGGAGAAGTGGTCCTGTTGCCACGTATTCCAATGATACCGTCTAACATACCCTTTAGAAGGTTACAGTTTTTAATTAATTTAGTTATTGCCTCAAGGCCAAACAATGTTCAATTGTGGTTTAGATTTGGAAAATCCATGTTTTTCTCATGAGCAGCTATATGTAGCATGTTGACGTGTAGGAAAACCGTCGAACCTATTTGTGTTAGCGAAAGACAGGTTAACCAAAAATATTGTGCAACGATTAGTGCTTAATTAAATTGAAATTAAAAGTGTTTATAATTCAAAACAATAAATATTATTGTAAGAAGACTTTAAACTATCCGCCTACCTACCTCATTTATAAGTTTAACTGTCACATTTTATTTACTAAAAACTTTGTTATTTTCTCATTTGTTACAAGTTAAGTTATAAAAAAATTTAAATTTAATTTGAGACTTACAAATAATTTTGGAAAACATTTCAAAGTTCAGAAAAAAGGAATTTTTTATAAATCACAAATCGAAAACAAAATTTTTAAAATCTTTGTTCCAAAAACTAAATAAATGATGACAAGAAAAAAAAATTGTAATACTGTCCTATTTAGTGTCATGTGAACAAAAGCTTGGTAGTCTAGCAGTAAAGCAGAAATACTCATACCAATCAAATTATAGAATATCACGTTTCACGATCTTGATAGGTATTATATTTTTACTAATTTGTAACTAATGTATTTTCTGCTCAGCATGAAAGTTGTGATTTATTGCGACAGTAATAACGGAATCTCACGTCCTAAAAAAAAAGAACAAATCCAATCAAGAGAAATCCAACATAAACTAACACAACAAATTAGCAATTCCCATTGCAATTTTTCTTAATGTCCCTTAAAAAAATAAAAAGAAAGAAAAGAACACCAGCTTCATCGACAGTCTCAACCAGCAGCCCAAGGAAACAAAAAAAGCTATACCATCAAGCCCTGGAAGAAGAACTTAGGTTCTTGCCTATCTTTTTCTATGTACACAGCACATAGATCACCTGCCTCTCAAGTTGATCTACCTGATCGATTGTGTTCGACAACGACGATCAGCGACGGTGAAGAAGAAGCAATAATTCCAATTCCCATCAATGGTTGTTCCTTCTTTTTTTTTAAGGAATAATTGCCGCCGCCACCACCACCACCATACCACACCACCAGAATCCAGACACTACATCAATGTTCTTTCTTGGTTTTTGCTGAGCCAGGGTGTAGAACGAGTATCAACTCTATCCAATTCGAATTGCAAGTCGTGATTCTAGATGTTCTCACGAGTCCCCAGTTAAATGGACCTGTTTACATGAGAACCAATATAATTCTTCTTCTTCTTGTGACGACTTCAATAATAGGTACAACAAAACAAACTACAACAACTAAGACCATGGGACAAAGTAGGTATAGAGGTGGTAGGTACCTATCTTCCAAAAAAATAAAACAAACATGACGAAAAAACCAACGAGATAGAGACTCCACCAACGATAGAAGATCTCGAAACGATGGATAAGGGGAATACGGATAGACCCATGGAAGACGGACGTCCAAGGGTCTCTCCGTCTAACTAACGTGATGGTAAAGGTCGTTAATGTAATCTTCTGTGATTAACACAATTGCCTCAATTTGTAGCTAGATTTGATTTCTTTTTTCGTTTCGTTTTGCTATTGCGGGCGGCCAAGCCAAGCCAAACCATAGGGAGTGATGCAGTAGGTATAGGAAGAAGCTCCTTTCTCCCCTCTCCCCTCTCTCACAAAAAAATGCATAAACCTCAGAAGCTACCTATTTGCATTTAGATAAGATTATGCAGATGTACAAAAGATACTCATGTGCAGATAGATAGGTTAGGTACTTACAAAATGCCACAACGTTATCCACCAAAGACCTCCCTCCGGGTAGGTAGGTAGTCGCTATTCCACGACGAGACCTTAGCTTTCAGTTTTAATGTTGATAATCCTTTAATTAAAGCCTAGAATATAAATTAGCGTAATCCCATCTCAGAATGAATTTTAAAAAACACTTAATTGATAATTGCACTGGTTATAATTTTTAATTATTAATTTATTAATTTTTTAAGAAAATGCACTCACAACTCACACAAAATCAAAACCGAACACCGCCGCCGCCGCCGCGAATCGAATACGCACGAGATGCGCTTGAGGACAAAAACTCTTGCGCAAGGGATTTTCCTACAACCATACGCCCGCCACACCGCTTCCAATAAACTCAAAATAGACCAGTAGCACGTTTTATTTTTATTTTTATTTTTATTTAGATTTTTGTAGTATTTTCTGTCGAATAACGGAAAACACAACGGAAGGTGTCGTCTGCGCGTCGCGTTTTGCCGGTTTTTTTGTTGTTGTTATTTATTTGTTTACCTTAAAAAGATCCCGTTTTCGACTTCAGAATCAAAACAAAACACAAGAAAGGAAATTTTATTCAAAAGAAACATACCGTTAGATTTCTTAAAATGCAACGGAAAAAATCAGTAATCAGACAACCGCACGCCGCGTTTGTTTATACACAACTGATTGGAAGATCGTGTCGCAGTTGTTCGCAGCCGGCAAAATGTGTTTGATTTTTGATACACATCCACATGAGAATGAAAAGGAGAGAAGTTGGAGCCAATCATCAACGGCTGTTGGCGGAAGGTGGAGTGGAGAATGGTAATGGAATGTTTTCTTGGTCTGGTTTGGGGTTTTGTGATGGATGCGGCTGCGCTAGGGGGCTAGCGTTGTTATGCGATGGACGGATGGAGTCTGGAGATGGAGATTGAGAGAGAATATCGTAAAAGTTCATTTTTGTTTTACAAGGAAGGAGATGATTTTATTTGGTTGGGTTGGGAATTGGGATGAATTTGAGAGTTTAGATCGTAAGAAAATGATGATCGGTTTGGAAAAACGCAACGCATGTGAGAATTTTTGATTCTCTTTTGATTGTTTTTATTTTTATTTTATCAAAAAAAAAAACAACAAAAACATAAATAGAAATGAAAATGAATGAATTAACCGGTAACAACAAAACGTGAGTAGAGTAGAGTTTACAATAAATCAGCTGGTTATGTTTATTTGGTATATTTTAAGTTTAATGGCAAGATTAGAATGATGTCTGGTTTTGCTATGTGTATTTTATTAACTGCTTATGGTAGCGGAATGTTGTAGCTGATAGGAATGTATTTATTAAAATTTAATTGATTTAGCTTCTATAAAAATGATTAAATTATATTTAATGTTTAGCTACTTTTTTCCAACCTTTGGACTATACCTAGCCTCAAAGGCTACCTATTGGTTTTTAAAATGACAATTTTGCTAAAGTTCAATAGAAGGTTAGATTATTTGAAAGAACGTGCTTGATCGGTTGATAACCTCATTGCGAAGTTTAATAGATTCGATGATAAGGGATACTTTTTCAAAATATTTATTTTGCAAAAACCACTTACGAGTAGAATTTGGGTAGGTTGTACACAACTGTTCAAAATAATAGGGAATTGCTTTGGCCAAGTCAAACGATGAAAATTCTTTGTAACAAAAATAAACCTCTGGGTGTAACTTTTGAAGAATTTTTAGGCGTCCCCCTTTAAACAAAAATACGGTGAAACACGGAAGTATCATGGTGTGGGGTTGTAGGTATTTCTTGGTTTAATGTTGTACTGATTTTCCAAATTCATGATAACCATGACCAAGGAAACATACCAGAACATTCAATCCTATCATGAATTCCATCGTAATCGGAAATGTGCTCCGAATCCCGAAAAATCGATCATACAATTTTTTCGTAGTGGAAAATCTGCTACGAATTTCGAAGTTCGTGAAATTTGGTATCACTCAATCCGAATCAAACGGAAATTTTGTCCCTTTTTCTACGAAAGGTAATTTATGTCGGAATCGTTGGGAAACCAATAGCGGATCTTTGGGGGGCATAAGTTTCATGACTACACCACACCCCCTTCCCCTTGGAAGTAAATTTGTTTGTTTTTTTTCGTAGGAATTACCTTCAATTCAAAACTAATGTTATTGCGTTAATGGATATGACCCCCATTATATTTTGAATTATTTATTTTATTTTAGGTATATGAAAACAAAATTTGTATTTTAATTCTTTAAACTTTGTTGCTAAAAGTAGGTGGGTATACTACTTTTAACTGAGGACTGGACCAAGAACTTAATATGAATCGTAAATTCAGCCCTATTCCAAAAACACAGCACAAATTCATCAAATTTTTACCAATGGACGATCCAGGGGGGGGTCATATGAGCCATAAAGCTTATACAGTTAAGTTGTACAAGTAAAGATTTCATCTAAAGATTTGTTAGTAATTTCACGAAATTCACCAAAAAGTGGTTTGCTGTCAAAAACAACTCAAATTTTTATTTTCACGCAATTTAGGGGGAGAGTACGATAACTTTGGCGCCAAAATATAATAACGATTTTTGGTAGAGGAGCTTAATACAAGCATTTTTTACTATGGGAGGGGGGTCTTTTTTCCCACATTTAGGCGGTGTGGGCAATTTAAAAAAATTATTATTTAAAATGGAAAAAATTAATAAAAAAATAACGGTGATACTTACAATTAAGTTTTATACATTTTTTTAAAGCCAACGTTATGTTTTATTAGCCAGTTCTTAATTCAAGTCAAAACTATGCGTAGTTTTTGAAAAATTTAATTTTAAACTCAAAATTTGAGTACAAAAAGTTTAAAAAAAGGTTTAAAGTGTAATTTTTCAATACTTCAAGATTATCTACCATTGTTTTTATTTCGGAATGTACTGCTTTTATTTGTTTTTGATCAAAAACTGAAAACTAGATGATTTTACTATAACCTGAATAGGTTTCTTAAGAAGAAACCTTGAATAAGAGATCGTCAATTCTATATTAAGTTGCCTTTAAATTCCTGAAATTACTCTTCAATTCCATCTTATTTTTTGGCGCACATAAATAGTGAACATTAAGTGATTTTTACTTGTGACATATAGGAACTATATGGCAAGTATTGCATTCGTAAAAAATTTCGAACTCGAGCTTTTAATCAAACATAACATTACGATGCTAGAAAATTCGAAAAAAGTTTGTCAACCGATTCCGTCCGTCTGTTCTGGCCCCTCCAGCCCAAACCATTGTGTCGATTGAAATTAAGGTTTTCAATCGATCAGCGTAAGCCGTTTTTTTAATTTTTTTAATACGAAAAATAACAGCAGTCCCCATACAAATGTGTTGGTTAAAAATTTAAAATTCCAATTTCGTCAAAAATTAACCGATAGATATTTTTAAAACTTTCTCTAAATTTGTTGTTCTTTATTTGTCTCCTTTCTACAAGAACTAACATATTTTTATAAACACTTCTAGCGACCCAGTGTTGCATTTTATTTCTTTCTGATTTTCTGTTGAATACAAAAACTTAAATTAAAGAAATCTACTTTTTGAAGTGAATTTGCTTTGGATGTTCTAGAACTGAGATTTAAACATGAATTTCAAGAATAAATGTCCCAAAAAGAGCTAAATTGACAGTTTTGTTAAAATATTGGCTAATTGATAACACAATGAACGTTTCATATCTATTAATATAAAAGCTTTGAATCTCTTGAGAACTGAAGTTAAAAGCGATTCTGAAACGTGTAATTTGTGACTGCCACACAAAAGTTTTTTTCCAACCTATTTGTTTACCTTAGTTTGTTTTTATTTTATATTCAGAGAAATTATGTTCTTAAATACACTTATTTCCTTAAATTCAAGAACCAAACATTTTTCTCTATATAATTTTTAAGTTTTGTTGCATCCTTTTTTGCTCTTAAATGTGGTATATTTACCATGTCGTAGCGCCAGGGTTCAAACCTCACTTCGATCGAAGCAAATCTACTCCAGTTTTGAGGGAGAAAACAAATCTACTTCGCCACTCCACTTTTTACAGATCTGCTCCTTTTTTCCACACTAAAAAATTGTTAAGCCAAACCAAATGAAATTAAATGACAGCACTGTGTATTTTCCAAACAACTCTGCTCTGACTCTCTGTCTCTGAACGGAATCATAATTTTTCTTACTTACGTACGTACGTTTCCACCAACAAATAATCCGAGATTTAAGGCAAATGATTTAAAATAAATCATGAGGTGTTTTCACCAAAGAAAAGGAGATTAATTTGACGTTTGGTTTATGTCATAACAACCAAACTTCAGATTATTCTCCTTTCGAAAAGAAAAAAAATACTTACATTTTATTTCGTCTGTGATTTCTTGAAAGTTGTTTACTGTTTTGAATTTGAGTCATATGGAAGTGAGACAGATAGTTTTTGTTGACATTTCCTTCTGTCAATATACGAAATTGGCGTTTAAATGGGTCGGTTCAACAATTATTCTCCGAAAAAAAAGTTTGTTTGATTTGACAAACTAATGTTTCCAAGTAGATTTCAATGAGTTTTATTTGAAATCTTCATTTGAGGAGATTAAAATTTATATGGAAAATCTTCGAGATTTCAAGGAGATTTGTGACAAATCTAGCTAAACCTCGGTTTAGTGCCCGGTGGAAACGTAGTATTAATATAAGCAACATAGATCAGCAAGATTTAGTTAGCTTTTGGTTCTCATTAAAAACAACCACTAATAAAATGGAAGAACTTATGTTCCAAAACTTATCTGACTATATGTTAACTCTAGCCGTTTTACCACACAGCAGCGCCGCAGCTGAGATAAAGTTTTCCGAAATGAATTTATTGAAACTAAAATAAGAAATCGTTTGCATGTCAATACAGTTGATAATTTAATGTTTTCACGATCATTAATAGCAGATCGAAAACAAATTTTTGAATCACCGCTTGAATTGATTAAATTTATAAGAGAATTTAAATTTGTCCAAGGCAAATACATTCTAAAATAAAATCAATAAAAACCAAAAATATTTATAGTATGTATTATGAATAGTTTTTAGTTTCTGAAGTCTAAAACCGTTTGTGATTCATTTTTTGTTTAAAAAAATTAATATTTATGTTAAAAATATAGTTTTTGAAAACTATAGTTTTTTTGTTTTCAACTCTAATTTCTTATTTAATTTAGTGTATAAGATATTAAGTTTAAGGTATTTAAGTCTGAATGAATTAATGTGATTTTTTTGTTAAAAATACCTATTTATTTCCGTTAAATAAATTTTTGTTAAAAATACAGTTTTTGAAAACTTGAGTTTTTATTTCATTTTCAAATCTACTTCGGAAATTTTTGATTTACTTCACTTTTGCTGCAAATCTGCTCCGAAATTTTGTTACTGAGGTTCGAACCTCCATCATACATAACTCCAAAACACGCTTTATGAGTTACAAGACAAAGCGACCTAAAACAAATTCTCTATATTTTTGTCAAACTGTCATAACTGTAGAACTTCGGAATCTAGCTAGATGAAGTTTCTTCCAATTGTCACATATTTCCAATTCATGCTTGGCTTATGAGCATATGATGAGCATTGACATATGTACACCAGTCTCTTACAGTTGTTCTAGGTGAAGGGATGTAGTTTTTAATTGCAGAAGTGGTTTGTACAATTTAAGTGAAAAAATAAATTAATTGTGTTGAGCCGTTTTTTTAAATAAAGTAAGTACCAACCATTCCTGATACATTAAATACAAATTGGTTTTGTAATGATACTTTTATAACTTATAAAGTTTTTCTTTATAATATTCTTAGGTTATAATAAATAAGATAATTAGACTTTAAGGTTTTTTCAAACAAAAATTGTTTTCTTTTTATAACTGTTTTATAAATGTTGTTTTTAATTTTTTTTATAAAAAAAAATCATTAAAATGAAGTTCAGAAAAATTACATAATTCGGAAAGAACCTGAGAAATCTTTCATTTTTGCACCCTCATTAATTATTTTTAAAATTTATTTTGTTGAATTTCAACACATAAAATATATGTATATAGAAGTAGCTAACCAAATGTATTAAAAAAATAAAATGCACGACTGGGTCGCACGAACTTGCTCCTGTATTCAAAGAGTCTGTTTAAAAAAGTATCTATGTATATAAGATTTAAAAATATACCCGTAAAATAAGTTTGTCTTCAAAGATATAAATGCCATTTGATTTGTCGAAAAAACCTCCATTTTTCAATTTTTTTGGGAGGGGGTTACATTCAATACAGTTAAAATAATTAAAAAAAAAAACTAATTTAAGATTCAAAATTTTACCTGAAAAATAAGTTTGTCTTCAAAAATTTAAATGCCATTTTATAAATAAAAAAGCCCTTGATTTTTCAAATTTTTTTTTCGAAAATCGTTAGAGCGGTTTTTTTTTAAATTAATTTTTTATATATAAAATTTTTCAATTTTGTTCTAAAAATATTTTTGGTATGCAGTTGTTTAGTTATTATAAATATACGCTCTACATTTGAATTTCGTAAAAAAATATTAACCCGTTTTTGAGATAAAGAATTTTGAAAAAAAAAATTCAATATTTTTTTAAAAATCCAAACAAAAAAAAAATGCACTTTTGATAATCAAATATTGTTAAAACAATATAAGAGCTTATTCACAAAAAAAATTATTGAAATCAGTACATAAGTTGCTGAGAAAATTAAAAAACAAAATAACGGTTCTATGAGCGGTACCTTTCCTGAGCAATACAAAAATATGTTTTTCTTATTAAAAGAAGCCAAGTTAAAAAATAAAATTTTAGAGAAAATTAAAAAAAAATCTATCGGTTTGTTTTTGAGAAAATTCGAATTATCGTTTTTTGACCAAAAAAATTGTATGGGGGCCACTGTTAGTTTTAATCTTAAAAAAAAAATGAAAAAAACGCCTAACGCGAATCTGCTCAAAACCTTAACTTCCAAGTTTGAACTTAATCGACCCTATGGTTTAGGCTGTAGGAGCGTGGACAGACAGACAAAATTTTGCACGAATGCAAAACTTGCCATATAGTTCCTATATGTCGCAAGTAATAAATTTAGATGTGTGGTTTTTAATTTGGCAATACTTTTTTCGAAACTGTTCTTTTTGACAGCTGTCATTTGATTTATTCTAAGTTTGGTTTGCCATTTTATGTTAAGGTTTAGCCCTTAATAACATTTGCAGATCGTGCAAATTTATTACCAACACAATCAATTTATTGAAAGAATCTTTTGGTGAGCGCATTTTCTCGAATTTATTTAAGCCAATCGCGGTGGTCATTCGTCCGAAATCATTTTTTTCCTTATAATAAAGCTTAATTCTTGGCAAAAACATTTAATTTTATACGTTTTATTTTTTTCTTAACGTCTAAGAAAACTCCGTTCACCATTTTCTGAGCCAAAACCATGGTCTATATTTTTACTTACGATATAGGAACTCTATGACAAGTTTTGTGTTCGTAAAAATTTGGAACACATCTCTACGGTCTACGATGGTAGAGAAGTTTATATGTAGATCAAAAATAACAGTAGACCCCATACAAATTTGTTGGTTTAAAATTGAAAATTCGAATTTTCTCAAAAACGAACAGATAGATTTTTATTAAATTTTCTCTAAATTGTTTTTCTAGCTTGGCTTCTTTAAATAAAAAAAAATAAATTTGTATATTGTTCCATAAGGGTACAGTTATTAACTTCCCATTAGAAGTTATTGTAATGGGTCCGATTTGTCAAATTGAAAATTTTGACATTTCTCGACGTTTCAAGGTCCCTAGAGTCGAAATAAAAGATGTTTAGAAAGATGTCTGTGCGTGCGTGTATACGTACGTTCGTACGTCCGTACGTCTGTACGTTCGCGACGTTTTTTTCGTCTTCCATAGCTCAAGAACCAGAAGAGATATCGACGTAAAATAAATTTTGTTATACAGATAATAAGGCAGAAAGATGCAGAAAGGGCTCTCAAGAAAATTGCGTGGGTGGTTTTTTTTACCATACCGGTTAAAAAAAAAGGTGAACATTTTGGTTAACCCTAAATATCTCATGAATCAATGAAGCTAGACATTTGAATTAAATTTTATATTATATATTGTAACGTAATACAAAACAAGTATATTTTTGGAAAAAAATCCAATTAACGTTTTTTTTATAAATCAAAAAAACTGAAAAAAAAATTTGTCACCTCGAAAATTTTACGACCAAAATATGATTTCATCTCCAAAACAATTTTGTGCAACGAAAAATAATGTTTTTAACATCTGATAAAATTTTGAGAAAAATCTTAATGACAGTTTTTTTTATAAAAAATAAAAACCTACAAAAAACATTACTCAAAGTTGGGAAAAATTGAATTTCGACTCAAAAATCTTTTCAAAAACTTCAAACTTATTTAAGCTTATAAGAAATATTGTTGTCAACATTCAGTAAAATTTTGAAAAAAATCAAATTGACAGTTTTTGTACAAAAAATTATAAACCTAAAACAAATTTAACAAAAGTTGGTAAAAATTGATTTTCGACTCAAATATTTTTAAAAAAAATTGAGATAATGGCTTCTATTTAATTTTAACTTATAAAAAATATTGTTTTCAACATTAGGAAAAATTTTGAGAAAAATCAAATCAACAGTTTTTTTACAAAAAATAAAAACCTAAAAAAAATGTATAAAAGTTGGTAAAAATTGATTCTCGACTCAAATATTTTTTCAAAACTTTGAGATATTAGCTTTAAACTACTTTAACCTTTGAAAAAATATTGTTGTCAACATTCAGTAAAATTTTGAAAAAAAAATCGAATTGACAGTTTTTGTACAAAAAATTAAAAATAAAAAAAAAATTTAACAAAAGTTATTAAGTTAGTGATTTTTGACTCAAATATCTTTTCAAAAATTTGAGATAATGGCTTCTAACTAATTTTTGCTTATAAGAAATATTGTTTGCAACATTCGGTAAAATTTTGAGAAAAATCGAATCGACAGTTCTTTTTATAAAAAATAAAAACCTAAAAAAAAAACAATACTTTAACTTGGTAAGAATTTACTTTCGACTCAAAAAGCTCTTCAAAAATTAAAAATATTGGCTTCAAACTTATTTTATTTCACAGAAAATATTGTTTTTGATATTCAGTAATTTTTTTTATAAAAATCAAACAGTCCGTTTTTTCATAAAAAAAATAAAATCTACAAAAAATAGTACGCAAATTTGGTAAAAATTGATACATATAGACAAACTTTTGAGCAAGACAAATCGACAGAATGGATGGGAAGTTATCAGTGTGGGTCGCATCCCAGCCTCTTTTTTTTATATGTTTTAAAAGAATTTAGGTTACTTTTTTTTTAAATGTCAAATACATGCTTCCGTCAATGATCTGGGAAGCTTTCTTCTCTCTTAGCTTCAGGATTATGATAAGCATATACACTGGTTTCAATGACTTCTGTAATGATTTCTCAGTACTATAAAATTTCTCATCATACACGTTCAGATTATTTGGTTTCCTAGAATCTGTTTTAACCTTGATTTACGTCTTTCGTTTGAAATCTATAGCTATATTCCATTAGACAAGCTGTAAACCATGAATACATATTTCGACATCAAATCAATAAGTTTGAAAATAATTTAGTAAATTAGATGAAACAACTTGATGCATTTTAAGAGCATGTACCTAACTAAAAAGCATTCCTCTATCGGATCTAAGTGTTCACTTCGAAAATCTATCAAACAACTCAAAATTTAATTACTATCTTCAAGCAAAACATAATTTATGCATTAAGCGGGTTCAATCAATTTACTCAAGACTCAGAAGTATCAATTTCAAAGATATATAAATACCTCTATACTCCTGTCCATCCATATCATAATATGAGTTATTTCAAGCCCAAATTATCATCTATCATCCAAAATCCTATACAACCATATCATCAGCAAAAAGGCAACCCAATAAATGCATCGCCCTCAATAATCCAACATTAATTTATTATACCTTCTGATTGGTGTTTTTTGTAGGTGATAATCGAACCCAATTGAATGACAATGCAATCTTTAACCTTTCAACATAGAACCATCATCAGAATCTCCAAAGCCGAACCCTCCTCCATACGAGTTTATAAATATAAAAATAAAAATGCAGGCTTTTAAGATAAAACAAAAAGTGTTAAATGGCTCTCACCTCATCCTCATCAGACTTCATGATCAGACATAGAATCTAACTCTGGGGTTTCGTAAGTCCCAGCTCAGCTCCCAATCATCAGGCAATCACTTGGATTATTTTATTTTATTTTGTTTTATTAAATTAAAATTGATTGCTTTAGAAAACTCAGAGACACAAAAAAAAAGCCTATAAGACTAATCGGAAGGCTGAAGCTGATATGTTTACATTTGACAAGCTTACTAGGTTACGTTCTTGGAATTTGCTGAACCTTTATTTTTATGGTTTAGAATTTTCAAATTAAAATGCTTCTATTTTTGTGTCTTCTAATTTTTATTACTTATTTATTAACCTGCTCCCAAAAGAAGAAGAGAACCCTATTAACCAACGTTTGATTTATCCTTAGGAAGAAAATGAATGCGTGCTATTGACAGGATGAGATATTGGTGAAATTTTTAAAATAATTTGTTTATTCATATTTTTGTTTATGAAATAAAAAAATTGAGTGAATAATAATTATGGTTAGGTATCGTCTTAAATTTCGAGGAAAAGATATTTAAGCTCATCTACAAATTAGGAGGTTTTGCCGCTGTCACGCGTCGTGCTTAGCTAACCGCACCGCCATCCACCGCACCACCACCGCATCATCGTAGTGAATCAAAATCAAATGTGATAAATTAAGGTTGGGTGGTTTATTGAAACGAGATGCGAGATGTTTCTTAATTAATTTATTCGATTTCAATATGCAAAGGAAATGATTTATAATGGAAATTCTAATGAAAATATATTAATAAATGTTTACATAAACCAAAAATCTCGGATTTGTTTTAAGACTTTCAAATATTTTAACCCTTCGTTTGGAAAAAGGCAGGAAAGGGGAAAAGGAAGTGTTAAAGAAATTGAGGATATTATAACCGTTGTTTTTTTTTTAATTATTTAAGTAGATATAAAAATACATTTGCTGATGACTTGCTGTGTTTTAGAGGAAATAAATAATAAAGGTATTTTATTTATTTTTACACTTGTTGACGTGGCCACACATTTCGACGGAAACGGCTACTATTTCTCATTTTTTATTTTCTTATAGCTGCCTTACCGAACGGACGCTAAAGTATTGGAAGGCAGAGCTCAATGACTTGATGTCGCCTTTAATAAATAATTCTAGAGGTGTTAAATCAAACGATCTAGACCGCGGCTATGGTATTGAGATTTCACCAAGTCGATTGTAACACCCGCTGAGTGGCTTGTGGCAGTGGCACCAACTTGTTGAAACCACATTTGTCATTGATATGAAGTCCATGAATTTGAACAGAAAAGTAAATTTTAAAACAGTTCTTTGGTATAGCGATTTGTATTAAATGTAACGTGACGGTAATTTTAGAAATAAAATCATAAAAGGCCAAATGACACTACTGCATGACGGTAGGAAAACCCTTAAGGTTTTTTTGTTTAATTTGTCTTTTGATCAATAGAGCATATTCTGTTTTTGAGAAATAGTTCAGGAAAATTGGAAAAAGTAATGGTCTTAACCGAGAGCTTTATTAATTTGTCCTTAACACTTCTTAAAATGCATACTTATTTCGTATTCACGATTAAAAAATTAGCGTGATATAAATATAGCATACAATCCGATTTTTATAGTAAATAAAATGCACTTATGGGTTCCACGAACTTGTATCAAAACAGTCCGTTTAAAAATAATGCATATAATTATTAATGCCTCTTAGATTTAAAAATATATCCAAAAAATAAGTTTGGCTTCAAAAATTTAAAAGTCACTAAAATTTTAAAAAAAATAGTTTTTCAATTTAGTTTGCTTGAAAATCCTTAGAGTGTTTTTTTTTTTTAATACATTTTGTTTACAAATATTTTTGGTATGAAATTATTATTATGTAGACTGTAGAGCATCTTGAGATACATTTCATATTTGATTTTCGTAAGAAAAAAAAAACAAAATAACGGTTCTATGGGGGTACCCTTTTTGAGCCAAGAAGTCAAATTAGAAAACAAAATTGTGAGAAAATTTCATATTAATCTATTTCTTAGTTTTTAAGTAGATTAAAATTTTCAATTTTTGACTAAAAAATTTGTATTGGGACTACGGTTATTTTTGATCTTCAAAAATTAAAAAAACACCCTACGCAAATCTGCCTAACTTCTATATTAAAACTCAATCGACTCAATGGTTAAAGCGGAAGGGTCGAGGACAGATATAGAAATACCGACACGGTATCCAATTTTTTCGACATCGTAATGTCACGTTTGATTAAAATCTCGACTTCGAAATATTTTCGAATGCGAAACATGCCACATAGTTCCTATATGTTTGCAATTATCAATATCAATTGAATTTTTCTAAGAAATTATCCGCCAGCTGTAGCTATCATTGGTTTTCATCATTGAAAACAAGCATTGGAATTTTTTGATAGGTCGTTTATAGCTATCATTAAAAAAATCTGTCATTGAAACAAATTTCCTGATTGAAATCCACCGAACAATTTTTACTGACAGAAATCTGTCATTGGAATTGTGTAAAATTGGAACACAAATCAGTGGAACGATTCGTTTCACTTTTGGACATAAAAGTATCAGCTTTTCAGGAAAATAAATTTCCGTCCGGAAAATAAAAAAATAAATGCGCAATTACACTTTTTATTCTTAAAAAAAATTCTTTGTGTGATTTCCGATCAATCAGTTTATAATTTTCATTTCTAATCGAAGGGAAACACCGTCAAATATCGATTCAAAAATTTTTCCGGATCTATTTTAATGATAGCTATAACTGGCCCTTTAAATAAAAGTTTATATCAATATTTTGCATATATAAAAGAAATTTTATTTCCATATTTATTTATGTTACCGAAATATTTTAGTCAAAAACTAATTTTTCTTGAAGATTTTAATTTTATATTAGCAACTTGTCTATTGGATTTTTATAAAAATATTACCGAATATTAAAAAGAATGTTTTTTTATAAGACTAAATTCTTTTGAAGCCAATACCCTTAATTTTTTAAATGTTTTTCGATTAGAAAATTAATTTTTACTAACTTTTAGTAGTATTTTTTTTAAGTTTTTATTTTTATGAGAGAACTGTCAGTTCAATTTTTCTAATTGATGGTAAAAACGTTATTCTTCAATCCATACGATTGATTTTCAGGTTTTTCTCAAAATTTTTGGCTTTTTTTTAGTTTTATCGTTTTAAAAAACGTTAGTTGAGTTGGTATCCCGTCACAATGTGTAATATAAAATTTAATTGAAGTCACTAGTGTCATTGGTTCTTGAGATAATTGGGTCAACCGAATTCTTCCGATTTTTTTAAAACTAAAATTTTTTGCATTTTTTGATGTTATTACATACTTATAAAACTAAATATCTCCAGATATTATAGATTCTGTCAACATTTTTAGTTCGACAAATCGGACCCAATATACCATAACTTTCTATAAAAAGTAAACAAACATATTATCAAGATAGGTGCTTTTTCTTTTTTGTTACAACACTTAATTTTTAATTTTTCAAAAAATGGCACACACAAATTCTTTACTCAAAAACATAATTTTCCTAAATTTTGTTGACTATTACTTTCCATACCTGACAACATTACTCGCACATAGGAATGATTGAGAGTTGTAAGTCACTAGGCCCTAGTTCTCAACGAACTGTTGCGCCACCTAATTTATTTATTTTTATTACTTTCAGCAACCAATGTCCGACTCTCGAAATTATTCTGTTCAAAAAATCTATAGTTTCCGAGTAATTAAGATTGAAACATATACTTCACAAACGTTCAATTTCCCACACCCTAATAAGTCTAATGGACGTTACTTACTTACTTAAGGTGGCGCTACAGTCCGGGTGGACCTGGGCGTCTCCAGCCAGCTCGGTCCCTAGCTAGCTGTCTCCAGTTTCGCACGCCAAGTTGGTTGAGGTCTTCACCCACCTGCGTGCGCCACCTGAGTCGCCGTGTTCCTCTACTGCGCCGTCCCTCGGGATTGGATTCGAAGACCTTCCGGGCTGGAGCGTTGATGTCCATTCGCTCTACATGACCTAGCGATCTAAGTCGTTGGTCTTTAATTCTGTTTACTAGGTCAGTGTCGCTGTATAGCCCGTACAGTTTGTCGTTATATCATCTCCTCCATTCTCCATCTATTCGTACGGGACCAAAAATCACCCGAAGAATTTTACTCTCAAAGCATCCTAAGACGCTCTCATCTTACTTTGACAGGGTCAAGGCCTCAGCGCCATAAATGAGAACCGGGATGATGAGTGTCTTCTAGATGGTGACTTTAGAGATGCTCGAAAGAGGACTTTACTACTCAATTGCCTTCTAAGTCCAAAGAAGCAGCGATTTGCAAGAGTTATTCTTCGTTTGATTTCAGCGCTGGTGTCATTGTCTGTTTTTATAGCGGTGCCTAGGTAGACAAAGTCCTTAACTACCTCACAGTTATAGCTGTCCATGGTGACGTTTTGTCCAAGATGTCGTTGTTCAATGTCCTTTTTTAATGACAGCATATACTTGGTCTTGCCCTCATTGACCACTAAACCCATCTTCTTCGCTTCTGTCGCAATGCTCAAAAACACTCCACTCACATCACGCTTTGATCTTTCAATTATGTCAATATCATCTGCGTATCCGAGTAATTGGATGGACATTTGGAAGATTGGGCCTCTAGTGTTGACGGATGAATTTTTCACAATTCTTTCCAGAACGATATTGAAGAAGTCGCACGACAGTGCATTGCCTTGTCTAAAACCTTTTTTGACATCAAATGCATCGGTGAGATCGTCATTCTGCACAAACGGATAAGTTTGACATTGATGCCAAAACTAGACATTGCTCTGTAGAGCTCTTCCCTATGGATGCTGGCATATGCGGCTTTAAAATCGATAAAGAGATGGTGGGTATCGATTTGAAGCTCCTGGGTTTTTTCCAAGATCTGCCGTAGTGTGAATATTTGGTCGATAGTGGACTTTCCTGGTCTGAAGCCACACTGATAAGGACCTATTAGGTTGTTGACGAACGGCTTCAGACGTTCACATAATACGGCAGAGAGGATCTTATATGCAATGTTAAGGAGACTGATGCCTCTGTAGTTGGAGCAATTTAGAGGGGCAAAGTATGCTGAGATTCCGTTCATCGGGCATGCTTTCTTTCGACCATATTTTGCAGATGAGTTGATGCATGCTCCCTACCAAATCATCGCCTGCTGCTTTGAATAGTTCGCAGCGATGCCGTCAGCCCCAGCAGCTTTGTTTGAATTCAGTTTAGATATAGCTATCTTCACTTCATCGAGGTCAGGTAGGCGGAATTGTTGATCTGCGTCGACTAGGTTGAGTGGATCTATCTCCCTTACAGCGGAATTCGGTTCGTCATCGCCGTTATATAATTTGGAGAAGTGGTCTTTCCATATTCTCAACATAGACTGCGGTTCTACTACGATGTTCCCCTAATCGTCCTAGTACTGCGTACTAGCTACCAGAACATCTCTCCCCGCAGCGAAATCGATCAGCCTGAATCCGTTGTCGGAGGTGGTGTCGTGCAGGCTGTATCTCCTGATTATGCCACCAAAGATTTCTAATGGACGTATGAACAAAAATGTTCGCCAAATTTTAGCTTTGTCGGAATTATTTAAATTGAATATCTAATTTAACTGGAATTCGTTTAACACCCAAGATAATATGAGTCATAACCTTCCAGTGTTTTTCTGATCAATTTGAAAAAGTCTATGCCTTAATATTATGTAAACAAGTGGTTTAAGTTTTTGAGTTAATTTTATTAAGTAATAGTGCACACTTTTTATTTTTTTTCACGAATTTTGTGTTCTTGGCTATAATTATACTCTTTTCGATTTAAGACAAATGTTGTAAGCAATATTATTGGAAAACCAACCGTCTTAATAAAAAGGTATCAGCTACGTTTAAATTCAAAATTTATGAGGTTATAAACTGTTTGGCAATGCAGAATTTTGATTATAATTTTAAATATTTTGTTAACCTTGACGAAAATGTTGTCCTCTTGGACTAAAGACAAATAATTGATTATTTTGAAGAATGCTTTAACCGTGACAGTTCTAAATTGTCTTTACTTTAAACAATTTTATACCAAATATCTAAATTCAACATAACCTACTTAAAATTTTAAATTCTCACTAAAAGCTCCTTACAATAAATTAAAACTATCTAGTATCTACAATAAAGACAGAAAGTAGGTAAATATGCGTACCTATACTATTCTGTGTTAAAAGCCTTTCACTGATGGGTAATTGATGTAGGTAATTATTGTTATTACATCTTTATCAACAGACCATTTCTCTCTTTTTTTTATTTTTTAAATTGCAGCAAATAACGATGCCTTCACTATAATACACTTTAATGACTATCAATTAAATATTTCTTTCTATGAATCCCATACAATTTTTTTTTTTTAAATGAGTAAACGAAAGAAAAAAGAAAGAAAAAAAGAAAAAAGATTAACAAAATTAACTATAAAGGTGTCCGAATCTAACTTTGATTTTGCGTGTGAGAGGGGAGAAACAGATGCGTTTTAGACCAATTCAAAAAGATATAATAACTCATTATAACACTTTCCCACGCAATCATTTATTTTGAATATTTTTTTTCGAACTCCACCCCACTTCGAATTTGAATTTGAAGATGAAAAATAGATAGAAAAGATATACAACAATACTGACAGACATACATAGATACCTTACCTATGCATTTTATTCTTTGAATCTTAACTAAAATTTACGAGCCATCTTTTAAATGTCAATGCAATATAAATTGGGTTTGGTATTCGCTTGCAATGCAATTTGTATGTCTAGTTATGAATTATCTGAAAGGGTGACCAGGTGTGGGAGAAAATTAATTCGAACTAATGGTCATGTGATAAAGGAAATATCATTTTTACATAATTTGTCTCAACAAAAAAAACTATACATAAAATTTATAACTTCTTATAGGAAGTTATTGAAATCGGTAAGATTTGTAAAATTGAAATTTTAATTTGTGAAAAACATTGTTTTAAAAATAAATATGTTATAAAAATCCAAAAACCTTGTTTTTCAAATAAAAAATAAAAATCTATAAAAAGTACTAAACAAAATTGTTGAAAACTGATTTTTGACTCAAAATTTCGAAAATTAATGAAGCTATTTATTTCAAAATTATTCCGTTCTATACAAAATATTGTTTTTAAAACAACTTTATTAAAAAAAAATATTGCAAAAATTGACGTAATTTTTATTAGAAAGAAAAAAAAATAATTCAAATAATTATTCTAAACTTTGGTAAAAATAGATTTTCTACTCAAATATCTCGAAAATATAAACTAATATGAAACTAAACTTATTTTATCATATGCAAAATATTGTTAACTCTAAGTTAATTTAAGAAGAAAATCAAACTGACTACTTTTTTTTTAAAACATCGAAACCTACAAAAACAACTTAAAACTGTTAAGAAACGGTCTTTGACCAAAGTATTTTGTGAACAAAGAAAGATATTGATTTAAAACCTTTTTTTTTCAAACACAAAATTTATTAAAATATTTTGTGAAACTTTTAAAAATATCAAAAAAGATTGGCACGAATAGAGTGGAAGTTAAAACTCAAAAAATCGAAAAGTAACACTAAATAAAATTCTAATAACCATAGATCCTATTGCATTTTCAACAAATTTTCATATGAACTTGGGGAACGTGTATAAATCAAATTTAAAAAAAGGCTGGAATGCGACCCACACTGATAACTTCCCATCCCGTCTATCGATTTGTCTCGCTTAAAAGTTTGTAGGTTTTCGTATTTTGTTAAAAAAGTTGTCAGTTGAATTATTCTTAAAAATTTAAAATTACCAACAATATTTTACATATAATAAAATAGTTTGATTTCAAAATATATTTTTGTTAACAAGATTTTTAGTCAAAAACCAATTTTTACCAATTTTAGTAGTATTTCTTAAAACTTTTTATTTCTTATATAAAAAAATACAAATTGGATGAATTAAAATTAATTTGAGAGATATCGAGAATCGAACATCAATTTTTACCAAATTTGCATACTTTTTTTTTGTAAATTTTATTTTTTTATAGAAAAACGGAGTATTGGATTTAAAAAAAAAAAATTACTGAATGTGTAAAACAATATCTGTGAAATAAAATTAGTTTGAAGCCAATATTTTCAACATTTGAAAAGAAATTTGAGTCGAAAGTAAATTTTTACTAACAGCCCTATTATGGCTATCAACTATCAATATTATTTGATAACTGATAACTTCTATCAATTTATTGATAATTCGGTATTATGAGTATCAAATGATAATTTTTCACCCATTGTGAATACTAATCAATACAATGGGTGATTTTTTTGAGGTTAAGATTTTCATGCATTAGTATTTGACATCGCACTCAGTTTACTTTATTGGACATTAAACCAACCACACGAATGCGTACAGTGCGTACAGAAGAGAACATTGCGTCTGTTTCTGAGAGTGTTGCTGAAGACCGTGAAATGTCGATTCGTCGCCGTTCGCAGCAATTGGGTTTGTGTTATTCGACCACATGGAAGATTTTACGCAAAGATCTTGGTGTAAAACCGTATAAAATACAGCTCGTGCAAGAACTGAAGCCGAACGATCTGCCACAACGTCGAATTTTCAGTGAATGGGCCCTAGAAAAGTTGGCAGAAAATCCGCTTTTTTATCGACAAATTTTGTTCAGCGATGAGGCTCATTTCTGGTTGAATGGCTACGTAAATAAGCAAAATTGCCGCATTTGGAGTGAAGAGAAACCAGAAGCCGTTCAAGAACTGCCCATGCATCCCGAAAAATGCACTGTTTGGTGTGGTTTGTACGCTGGTGGAATCATTGGACCGTATTTTTTCAAAGATGCTGTTGGACGCAACGTTACGGTGAATGGCGATCGCTATCGTTCAATGCTAACAAACTTTTTGTTGCCAAAAATGGAAGAACTGAACTTGGTTGACATGTGGTTTCAACAAGATGGCGCTACATGCCACACAGCTCGCGATTCTATGGCCATTTTGAGGGAAAACTTCGGAGAACAATTCATCTCAAGGAATGGACCGGTAAGTTGGCCACCAAGATCATGCGACGCCTTTAGACTATTTTTTGTGGGGCTACGTCAAGTCTAAAGTCTACACAAATAAGCCAGCAACTATTACAGCTTTGGAAGACAACATTTCCGAAGAAATTCGGGCTATTCCGGCCGAAATGCTCGAAAAAGTTACCCAAAATTGGACTTTCCGAATGGACCACCTAATACGCAGCCGCGGTCAACATTTAAATGAAATTATCTTCAAAAAGTAAATGTCATGGACCAATCTAACGTTTCAAATAAAGAATCGATGAGATTTTGGAAATTTTATGCGTTTTTTTTTTTTAAAGTTCTGAAGCTCTTAAAAAATCACGATTGTGAATAGGTTTTGTTTGGTGTTTGACGTTTGTCATTTCTGTTGAGTTCTTGTGTTTTGGTCTATAAATAATTTCGACGGAATAATGTAAGTTGTTTTCATTAAATAAATTTATCTTTTTTCTTAATAATATTTTGTTTATTTAGGAGTAGAATAGTTAGCAACAGAAAACAAATAGAAAGGCTTGTGGAACTAATGGAGGCAAATCCTGAGATTGCAAAAGGCATTTGTGCATAAATCTCTGAGCGCTCAGTTGATGGTACATGCCTATTTATCAACGAAGAATTATTGGCTGATAGAAAATTTGATGGAAATCATAATTTTTGACAGCCGTAATACCAAGTTTAATTTGCTTATTTTAATTCATGAATTTATAATTTGTCCAGTGGATTTGAAGCATCTCGTAATACTGTTTATTTTCGCTTGCACGATAAACCTTCGTTCCTCAGTACAATTGCCTTCAAACAACAATTCTAGTGAAGGCATTTCGTTCTTCAATTTGTATAATCAATAAAAACTACAAAAAAACTTTTATAAATCGTATTTAAATTACAATTCTTTACCATTTACGAATAATATTTGATACATTTGTCAACAAAGATTTTGTAGCTGATAGAATATTTGATGGGTTTATCAATAAAGCTATTCACAATAGATCTTTTAATTCACTATTTATCAAAAATATTGATAATTGATCACCATAATACCGATTCATTAATTTTGTTTATAATTATCAACTATTATCAATTATCGTGTTGATATTTGATGACCATAATAGGGCTGTAAGTTTTAGTATTGTCTTTTTTTAGGTTTTTATTTTTTGTAAAAAAAAAACTGTCTATTGGATTTTTCTCAAAATTTTACCGAATGTTGAAAACAATATTTCTTATAAGAAAAAAATATTAGTTTGAAGCCATAATCCCAAATTTTTGAAAAGATATTGGAGTCGAAACTACATTTTTACCAACTTTTAGTAATGTTTTTTTTAAGTTTTTATTTTTTATAAAAAAAACTATCAATTCGTTTTTTCTCAAAATTTTACCAGATGTCAAAAACTTCATTCTTCGTTGTATAAAATTATTTTGTAGATTAAATCAATTTTTGTTCGTAAAATTTTCGAGGTGACAATGTCAATTCCAAAAAATCTTCCCGAACGTTCGCACAGACATTTCTATAAAAATCTTTTATTTTGACTCTAGGGACCTTGAATCGTCGATTAATGTCCAATTTTCAATTCGACAAATCGGTCCGATTACAATAACTTCCTATGGGAAGTCACCTAAAAACGAAAATTTGAAAGCATATATAATTCCGAATTCTTCTAAATTTTTGAAATTTCAATAACAATTTATGGTTGTAAAATAACAACATTGAGTTTTAGTCAGTTGTCATTTATTAATATTAAATAATATAAACACTTCCTAAAACATCTTCTGTGTTATTTTACTGTTTGTGGCGCAGAAAGCAACGCGTCTTAAATTGCAAAAATTTGTTTGTATTTTTATATTGGTTTAATTTTAATGTTTACAATTCTTAAACATTTAAAGGGTTTTCCAGTAAAAAGCTGCATTTTATTTAGACAGCTGTCACTTTTGAAGCTGCAGTGAAACTGGTATACACTCAACTGGTATAAACTCATATGACAAATTAGTAACGGATGTGTATAGATTCGAAACCATACTGGTGTCGCTCAAGAATATTTGAGAATATTGCTGTTGCAACCAATAAGTATTAAGTAGTAACGAAAACCCGGGTTTATCGATTTTCTCGTCGAAATAAAGAATTAGGCATTTCAAAAATGACATTGCACCGTATATAGACAAAAAATAAGGTCTTTAACTTTTAAGAATTCAATTAACACAAGAATACAGCAATCTTCGTCGTGAATCTTCTCAGATTTTCATTTAAAATCCATCTTTATCTTATAAGCAGAAGCACCTATAGCCCGGAAAATCCAAGAATGGTTGTTGAAAAACCTCTCTGTCGCTGCTTGGTATGGTTTTTTGGCTGGCGGTGTTATTGGACCTCACACTTTTTCGAAAATCAGGTTGGTGTAACTGTTAGGGTGAAGGAATTGTGCTGCCGAGATATTATGATTTATGACTTTTATGGCCGGAATTGGAAGTTATTGATGTGGATGGCTCAACAAAATGGTGCTTCCTGCAATACAAATCACGAAATTGTCGCTATTTTGCAAGAAAAGTTTCCTGACAGTTTTTTTAAGAAGAGATGAGATGATCACAATTGGCTTTTGATATTTTGTGATTTAACAACTTTAGAATCTTTTGTTTTAGACACATGAAACATAAGGTCTATGCAATGCTTCACAATCGATTCAAGATCAAAAAGATTGAATTCGTGGAGTTATCGTGGACATACAGGCCCAAATTTCCGAAATGGTCATAGAAAATTTCATGTCATACTACCATTTAGCTGATATTTGTTTCCATTGTTAAAAACATGCCTTCGTCTATAAAATAAATTCGGTGGCGCAAAAGTCCGTTGAGAACTAGGGCCTAGTGACTTACAACTCTAAACCAATCCTGTGTGCGAGTACTGTTTTCAGGGATGGAGGGGATCTACAGTTTTAAGCCGAATCCGAACGGCTAATTTGAGAAATCACTTTTCATGGCAAGAATTAGTCTCGGAGAATTTGTCAATTCCTCGCAAGAGGTAGTACCCGTGAAAAAACTTTAGATGGCATAGGCAGGCATCGAACCCAAGACCTCTGGCATGACAGTCCAACGCACTAACCATCATGGCACGGGTACTACCTTCGTCTATACACTTTTTTGAAAACTATGGAAAAATTGTTTCAAAAATTTAATTTTCATTATTATATAAAACTAAGGAAGAAAATTGAATTAGTTTGGAAGGGACTGAGTGATTGATCGTTTTCTTTAATGTGGTAAAATTTGAAAGTTTCGTTTTGTAATTTCACATTGCATCATAAAACTGTAGATACTGTTCTTTCCTGATATTCAAAACCACTTGGAACTGTCGAACTGAGGTATAAGCCTTACCCAAAATTTATTTCCGAAATGCAGAATCTATTTTTCGCTCGTTTTACAAAAATCGGTTTTGTAGTTTTGGACAGTTTTCACTTTTTTAATACCATTTTTTAAAATATGGGACACCTGGGCAGCTTTTTAAAATCTATTTATCTTATCTCTTTTAGAAGACTCATGACCTCCATTTTTATCGTCTATCATTCCTTATACCTGCGTCCATTTTTGTGTTTTTTTGCAGATTCACACAGATTTGTATATATACCTACCTTCTATAGTAGTGTAGAGTATAGTGGGAACCTTTTGGGGGCACAAATATTGACATAAATATGCGTCTTTCATTCGTTCGACGGCACGTTAGCGCTCGACCCCCACAAGAGGTGTATTTCAATCTCTGATATATCTCGTAGATACATCTCTGATGCTTTTGCCGGCGCTGGGTATGAAAATTGAGAAATCGGATGGATATCTTCTTCTCGTGTTGATTCTCTCTCTTACCTCTCCCTGTATGACCTTCACTTCTGTCATTTGCCCAGTGCGGTGTCAGTACTGGTGGCAGGTCGGGACTCGGGACTATGCACACATAATACTGCCTTGTTATGCAGATATTATGATGGAGGTGGAATCTCTTTGGCTGGCCCAAACGCCATATAGTAATCGTCATAATCATAATGAGTAAAGTAGGTACAGGTATACAAGTCGATATTACGTACATCCACCGCTTCGCACCGCGGCCGGCGCGCCATTGCGTTCCATCTTCCATCTCTAGAAATCATCGGCGCTTGAAGAAAAAAAAAACACTTTATTTATGAGTGCCTCGGGTCCATTATTCAAAGCTGAAAATTGATTTTCCATAAGTGCAAGAAGGGCATTCCATGCGTGATGGTTGATGTGGTAGTTATGTGGATGAAGATGATTATACGCCCAGTAGGAAATTTGCTCACCAATGAAAATTTTGTGTGAAATCGCCAAGGAAATCAGCTACTCGAATCATTGAGGAATAGCATGCAATGAAATCCTTACTGAAAGGCATTGCGTTTTTCCTATGATTATACAATCCACCCTATCTTTTTCTTTGTAAAATATTTTATTCACGATATGAAGCATGAGATGGGTTTTGTGTTTGTTTATATTTGCCTTTCTCTTCTCTACCTGCCACTGAGGAGATTGGCTTCAGTTTCAGAATTTCAATGCTCTTGTTTTTTACATATAATAAAAAATTGCCGTTCCCGTTCGTCAGCCTGGTTTGCTTCGAGAAACAAAGTTATTTCCAACAACAACGCCCGACGGTGATGGCGACGATCGCGATCCTCAGCCTGGTTTGCTTAGAAACAAAGTTATTTCCAACAACAATACACAGTGTTCGGGGTAAGTGATTTTTTTTTAGAGCATTGTTGTTTTTTCAAGAAACAGAAAAGATTAAAAAATGCGTTTGGGTTTTCCAGTAATAAGGTTAGGCGCGACGCGCGGCTAGCTACGCGCCCTTGTTTTAATTAAATAAAATCCTTTTCTTCTATTGCTTATTTTTTCAGTTGAATTCCATTGTTCACAGTGTCAAGTGCGTAAAGCCGACATTAAAAATAATAGTTATTAAAAAAGAGTTTAGAAAATAAATTATTAAAGTGTAAAAAAGCGTTAATTTTTATAAATCACCAAAGAATCAAAAATGAACAAGGAAAATATTCAGGTAATTTCATTTAAATTACAAATCTCTTTTAACAATTATCTAGTCCTTTCTTATTGCTATTTTTCTAAAGGCTTCCGGATCTAAACAGTCAGCAATGTACTCCATTGAATTTTCACCCACTAAGCAGCCAAGGCGGATTTTTAAGAAAACGGTAATTATAACTATTATTTTATTAAATTACAAATTTAAATTTCTATAATTCTGCTTTACATTTTGTATAGAATCAACAAGATAAAATAGACGAAATGAGAGCGGACATTAAACGTTTGTGTGTCACCATGGAGCAGCTAAAAGATGGGATTTTAGAATTGGCAGCCCACAACAAACACTTCCTAAAGGCCGATGTTATCAATTCAAAAGAAATATCTACAAATTTCCCTATTGAAACAATCCCTGATTTGGACGATAAATAAAATGATAAAAATTTACATGACTGTTTTTTTTTAAATATTTGTATCCAAAGATTTAGGTATGAGTAAAAAAATAATTAGGTAATAAAAACATGATTGACTTCCTTTATGAACATTCACCACATTTTTCACCAGGTCAATTTGCACTAGTGAATGAGTTACATTGGCTTCCCTAAGGAAACCACTGGTGAATATTCATCACATTTTTCACCAATGTAAAGTACCCAAGTATATCAGCTACTCCACTAACCCAGTGATTTCCCCGGTGTGAATTCACGGTATTTTTCACCAACTACAATTCACTTTGGAATACACCAAATGCACTTGCTTGGTGATTTCCTCACTGAACAGTCACCATGAAATTCACAACTTGGTGAACGCCAATCCAATCCCCATGTTAATTTCATTGATGTTTTCACCATGTTTTCATGGGGTGTAGCTTCCATTCACTAAGGAAAAAGTTGGTGATTCACCGATGAATTTTTTGAAAATTCCTACTGGGACGTTAAAGTCTAGGACTATATTCATACGGTATTCCTATCCATAACAGTTGATGTATACTATAGATAGGTATAGGTTACCTTCACGGCTTTAGGTAGGTAGGTTATAGGTTCTATAGAATGTGAAAGAAAATTTCTTTAAAGGTAAGTAGTGTTAGATAAGAGGATCATATACGAGTATTTGATAAGATCTAAAGAAAATACCTAGAGCCGGATTTATTTTATATACGCTACTAGCTTTTTCTCCTCTGACCTTAAATGTGCTTATGTACGTACTATAGCCTGTTATAGATGTGCTGTATACCTATATATCTTTAGTTTTTGTTTTTGGCCCTCGAGATTTTATTTGTGATTTGTTGTTGTGAAATAAGCGCCAAGCATTTTATCGTCCATAAATCTATAAGATAAATACTTCAGTTCTTATTCGGATAATGCCGTAGTGAAGCAGGTACTTTTGTACGCTTTTAAATGAAAGTAGATAACAAAATAGTGGCTTAAATATATTGTATTAAGAAAATTAGAATAGGATTTTGTAAGATGTTTATTTGAAATAAATTCCTTTGTTAAATATTTAAAGAAGATATTTAATTTTTTAACAAGTCATAGAAGAAGAATTATATGGAGTATGAGTTGGCTCCCTTTCCATTATTATTGTTTGATAAAAATGGGATGCGAAAAACAAACAAGTCAGCGCTATACGACATATTTAAAGTATCTACAACAAATATTGATTACCTTGACTTTGACATTATTGTGGATGGTGGCTTCTTGCTACACAAAGTATTGTGGCCCAAAGATTCCGATATTTCAACAATTTGCCATTCCTACATTAAGTACCTTCAAAAACATTATTCGGGAAAAAGTTGTACTGCAGTGTTTGATGGTTACTGTTCTTTGCAATACAATACAAAAAGAGCAGAACAAAATAGAAGATATAGACTTAAGAAGTCAGTCGATATTCAATTTGATCATGTTACAGTGACAAGACAGGATGTGGAGCCAGATGTGGGTGTAGAAAAACAGCCCTACACTGTTCAAGCATATGTCATTCTTGCCATAGTGAATGATTGAATGCTGATCATATTGGCAAACGATGAAGAAGATTTTGAATTAGAGAATTCAGGTGAAGCTTCTGCAACAACAATGTTGCAACAATTTATCAGGTCCATTCATTCACTCGAAGAAGTCGAAGAAGCTGAATCCTCATCAAATAAAAAAAATAAAAAAAATTGAATAAGAACGGTATAAAGGTTATTAATAACACATACATATAACCATCAGCCATTCATAAATTTAATTTGTTTCAAGTTAGATTTTGCTATAAAGATTATAAACTTAGTTCTTGTAAAAAATGATGTTGCTTTATTTTTGAAAAATAAACCTAATGATACGAGAAACCGTTTCCAAGATAAGCATGAAAAAAATACTTGTTTTCCTTAAATTTGGATGGAGTTATTTAAAACCTAATACTATTTTTTCTTTCGGAAATTTAATAAGCTTTCATTTTGTAGAAGATTATTTTTTGATACGACGAATAGTTTTCAAGATAAACCCGAAAAACTGAAAAATCCGTATGTTTCTTTTCACTGCCGCTAGAGTTATTTTATAAACTATAAGAGATACGAAAAAATTTGTTGGAGCTGTTTTTTATAAAATTTAATGAGCTTTAATTTTTTGCAACAAAATTTTTTCATACAACAAATAGTTTTCGAGATAAACGTGAAAAACTGAAACAAACTCCATGTTTCTCTTAACTGCCACTTCGGATTCTTGGGGACTTTTTTTTGGGTCATCACCAGACACCCCTTAGTAAATGTGTTGAAACTTAGCTGTTAGATTTTTTTTGATGTGAAGGCAATTTTTTTCGTTCATTGACTGAACTATTTCCCCTCTACAAAACTTAAAATAATTATTTCAATGGTATTTTATGTTTTTTTTTTAGATCAATATTTCGGCTAAGGATTGATCCAGACTTTTTAATTAGGGGAGGAGGCGGTTCACACACATAACGTAAAGACGAGTTTTTGAAACCGCTAAAAATGTCCTTTAATGTTCTGTAAAGGACAAAATTTATATAACATATTGTGTGCCTGAACTTGACATTTACATATTTTAAGGGCAAAATTGACAACTTCAATTATTAGAATATTTTAGAACAATTTTGTCCAGCAAAATGTGGTCTAACTATTTAATTTGGACGACTTCCATTCCACGATTCTAACAGTTTTCTAAAAATATACCCTATTTAGAGCTAAAATACAATAGTTTCGAGGGATTTTGGTTGCATGTCATTCAGAAATGTTAAAAATTGTGTTGAAATGAAATTATTCAGTTTTTGTAGCCATTTCTATAAATGAAGAAGAACGCAGTTTTTGAGAGATTCAAAGCCTTTTTTATTAAATTAATAGATATGAAACGTTCATTGTTTTTTTCAATTAGCCATTACTTTAACGAAAGTTTCACTTTTGCTGTTTGTCCCAACATTTATTTTTTTGAAATTCGTGTTTAAATTTCAGTTCTAGAGCATCCAAAGCAAATTCACTTCAAAAATTAGATTTCTTTAAGTTCTTAAGATCTTAAAAATGTTTGTATTTAATTAAACAATTTAAAAAAAAAGAATACTTTAAGAAAGCCTAATAGGTACTCTTTGTTTGCGTCAAAAAAATAAAGATGGAGCTGAAGAAGAATTCCAGGAATTTAAACGCAACTTATTTTCTTCTTCTTTTTTACCTGAATATTTGCTTTTACTCTCAGAAAAGATCTTATGAAAATAAGTTGATTATTTACTAAAGTTTTTTCAAATTCTTAATTTTGTGAAAATATTTTAGTTGTTTTTAACAGCAAACCGCTTTTTGATGAATATCGTTAAATTACAAATCTTTAGATGGAAACTTTACCTATACAACTCAACTGTATAAGCTTTATGGATCTTATTATGACCCCCCGTCCTCATTTAAAAGCTGTACTTTTATAAAAAAAAAAGTTTAAAGCAATAAAATACTAGTTTTGATTTCAGGTATCTATATGTTTGATGTGCCATTTCAAAAACAAAGAACTGTAGTTTATTGTAATGGATTTTTCGAATGTTCGACGAAAAATTATGAAGCTTTTTCCGAAATCGTTCAATCGTTGAATCTTAAAACCCTGCTCAAAGGTAGGACTTATAGTATAAAGAAAGAACAAAGTTGTTGTTTTAAATTTGGAGTAACCACCTACATTTCAGGTATTTTTCTAGAACACATTTATACCAATCGTTTCTGAAACTTGTAGAACGATGGCATTTAAAGTAAATTATCTACAAAGTGGTTAATCTGGTATGTGCTTTTTAAATCAAAGGTAATTTTGAGAATAACTGGATACCGTTGAAAATCTTGACAGAAAGTCAATACCATACTTCCGTAGAACGAAATGAGTTGCGGTTACGGCTTAGGCTTGAACAACTTTGAGGTATCTTCAAATGGAGTAATGTGTAGCCCAAACAGTACGATATTTGAAAAGAAGTTTAAGGATAGTCCTTTTGGATAAATATGTAATTTAGCTGCATTTGAATTTTCTTGTTGATTTATTTACTTTCGTTTAAACAAAAATTAATACAAAGTCAACAAAATTGTGCATTGGAATTTTTAAATACCAAAACCGAATTCTTCCATAATTTTTACTTTGTTTTTGTGTAATTTATCAAAGAATTCATTGATGATGTTTGATTTTTTTTCCACCAGTCTAAAAATTAAGTCACAGACTTTAGAAGATTTGCCGAATTTTATCGATTTCGTCTCAAAGACATAATTCACTCATGATTTACAATATTTACTAAATTATTTTTTATGTCCGATACTTTGCACATTTCGTGAAATTCGTCCATTGTTCCGTAATTTATCGGTTTGGGCAGTAAGTTTTACTCAAGATCAGTGGAATTCCGTAACGAAATTCTTAATACATTTTTGTTTCCAAATTTTAAGTGATTTTTCTGATGACATACAGCTTAGACTACATTTCTCTATTTTACTTTCTAGATTATTGTCCTTGAGATTTAAAAGTTTGTCTCTATTTTACTCATAATAGCCCACACTTTTGACTTTTGATTTTTAATTTTATCTTCGCTTTTCCTTTGGCTTCTCTGGTGATTTTTATTAAATTGAAAATACCCCCCAAGTTGTTATTGATTTTTTTTAAGTTCTTCAGTGATTTGACTAGATTTGTAGTCATCGATATTTTCCTACTTATTTTTACCTATACTTAACCTAAAAACGCATTCGTTTTAGATTTTTCGATAAATTCAAACATTTATCTAGTAGATGAAACAACTACCATAGTTCTTTCGTTCTTGTAATTTGAACTCATAATTTTCTTCGTCGCCTTCTTACACGGTTTCAGAATTAACGAAAATTTGAATTGGTTCTACGTTTAATAGAATCTATGAAAATTTATCTATGAAAGTGTTTCCGACTGTTACGTGTCCTTGTGTCAAATTCATTCATGTATTTGATATTCTGCAGAATTTTTCGATAATCAATAATTGAAGACGTTTGAAAGAGCTTAGGTGTCCCCCAAGGGTCAATCTTAGGACCGGTTCTGTTTTTGATTTTCATTAACTCTCTGTTTTCCCTACCGTTTGCAGGTAGAGTTACGGCTTTTGCAGATGATCTTGGAATCGCATATGGCTCAACGAGCCCACTGAATCTGACAGCTGATCTAAACTACGATATTCACTTATTGAGATTATGGTTTGCTTCACATAAGTTAATTGTAAGTGGAAAACCCAAATTAATGTTTTTTAGATTAGGTTCACTTGAGCCACCATATGTCTAAGTCAAGTTCCACTCGTTTGACTGTCAGCGTTTCAGCTTAAATGGTTGTGTTTTTTACATCTGTGTCTGAAGCAACCTTTAATGAAAATGAGGCCTGCAGCTTGAACTGTTTTCAAATTGAAGTGGTCAGGAACTTTAAATATCTTGGTACTACGATCGATCAAAACATGAGTTGGATGCAACACATTTCTAGTTTGAAACAGTACTTGCGCTCTTCTATTAGGTGTTTATATCGGTTAAGAAAGTGTTGTTCTAATAGAACACTCAATACTGTTTACCATGGAATCTTCCATTCAAAACTGCGATATGGCATTAGTGTTTGGGGAGGTTCCTACATGTCCAATCTAAGGCCAATCGTCATCTTACAAAAGTGCGCCATAAGAAAAATTAGTAACGCTCATCGCCTTGCTCACTCTATGTTATTGTTTAGATCCTTGAGAATTCTTCCAGTTAGGCATTTATTTTATTTAAGGGTCTCTAAAATATTTTATATGAGAGGTGGCTATATGCAAAGTCCAATATTTGATTCACGTAACTTACGTAGCATTACCCGTCAGGTTGTCGAAACTCCAGCTTTCCGCACTACTCATTATAGGAACTCCTACCCAGTTGTGTCCTGTAAACTTTTTAATAATCTTTCTCATGATATAAGAGTTATAAGAACCCAAAGTAAATTTTTAAAAATGTTAAATCATGCGGCTTCTTGATTTTGATCACGAGATTTGCTCACCTATGTTGCATAAATATTAATTTAAAATCTTTTTAAATTTTAATTATATTTTGTAAATGTTATTGTTAATTTTGAAAAAAAAGAAAAAAACAAAGAAAAAAAAACAATAATTACTGTCACCCCACTTTGATTAATTTTGTCTCTTTTAAAGTGACATCTAACACTATTTATAGCTTTTATAAGCAAAATACAAAATGTCACTAGGTTAGGTTAGGTTAGGTTAAAGTGGCTGCGGATACAAAAACCACACACTTAGGCCAGAAGAAAAGGCCCATTGTGATACCACATGAATCTAGAGAAATACCTCCCACTAGTCGAACCATTTTGAGCTTTTTATAAAGCGAAGGAGATATCTGATATCCTTTTTTGCTAGTTCACTGGGATCATCAAAAGAGTATTCTCCCAGATGAAGTTTGCGTCTTAGTGAGAGAGCAGGGCAGGTGCAGAGGAGGTGAGAGATTGTCTCTTCTTCTTCCTCGTCCATACAGCTCCTGCAGAAGTCATTTGAGGTTACACCAAGTCTTATTGCGTGTCTGCCTATAAGACAGTGCCCCGTAAGGACACCTATTAGGGAGCTTATATGAAGTCTGCTTTGAGATAACAAGTCTTTAGAGCGCTTTAGGTCGAGTGAGGGCCATATTAGTTTTGTGGCTGCGCATGTTGGTAAATTGTACCACCTAGAGTTTGCTATCTCAAAAGCTTTTTCTTTTAGCAGAAGCTTACATGTAGCTATCGGTATACCTATCTTCTCCCTTTCAGGTGAGATAGGTATGACGGTTCCATTTTTGGCGAGTTCATCGGCTCTACAATTTCCTGCGATGTCTCTGTGACCCGGCACCCAGCATAGGTGAATGTTAAATTGCTGCGCCATCTCCATAAGAGATGATCGGCAATCGAGGGCTGTTTGAGATTTGGTTGAGACACCATCAAGAGATTTAATAGCAGCCTGACTGTCAGAGAAGATGCGGATATCAGAAGTTGATATCACGTTTTCTCTTAGCCAGGAGAGAACTTCTTTGATCGCCAAAATTTCCGCTTGGAAGACGCTACAATGATTAGGGAGGCGGAATGAGATGCTTAGATTAAGCTTTTCTGAGTACACACCACTACCAACTCCCTCATTTGTCTTGGATCCATCTGTGTAAAAGTGGATGCTTTTGTCATCCAGGAGTTTTTTGTCTTCCCATTCATCTCTGGATGGAATAGATACCTGGAAGTTTTTTCCAAATTCGGGTTTTGGGATAGTGTAGTCTATGTACTTTGGTATAGAACCAAAGAGGTTCAGAATGATGGAGTGCCCAACATTGTTGTTGGCCCATTGAGATGAGGCGTTGAGTCTTATAGCAGTACTCGCTGCCACTTGTTTGCTGAATATGTCGAGGGGTGTCAGATGGAGGAGAGTGTCCAACGCTGCTGAGGGTGTGGTTCTCAAAGCCCCGCTAATGCAGAGACATGCAGTGCGTTGAACTCTGCTGAGTTTGTCGAAGTATGTGACTTTCTCCAGTGCAGTCCACCACACTGCAACCCCGTACATAAGTATTGGTCGGATGACCGATGTGTATAGCCAATAGGTTATGCGAGGTTGAAAACCCCATTTGCTTCCTATGGCTTTCTTGCAAAGGAAGAGAGCTGCTGTAGCCTTTTTAACTCTTTCCTGAATATTAGGTTTCCAACTTAATTTTTTGTCCAATATCAGACCAAGGTATTTGGCCTCATTGGTAAAAATTAGTGGTACACCTTTTATAGAGGGAGGTACAATTTCTGGGATCTTGTATTTCCGTGTGAAAAGGACGAGGTCCGTTTTCTGAGGATTAATACTAAGTCCGCAGTGATCTGCCCATCTAGTGAGCATATTGAGTGCGTTTTGGAGGAGGTCTCTCAGTATATTAGGATGTTCTCCTATGACGGCGATAGCAACATCATCGGCATACGCAATCACTCTGTAGCCTTCTCTCTCAAGGGATAATAGTAGCTCGTTAACCACTATGTTCCACAGGAGAGGGGACAGAACACCACCTTGCGGAGTGCCTCTACTGACAGACCTTTTCGTACAAAAATCCCCCATCTTAGAGTTGATGATCCTGCTTTTTAGCATTAGATTTATCAATTCACAGAGTGAGTATTCGACGTTTAGGGTAGTCATAGCAGAAGTGATAGCGGATGTGTCAACGTTGTTGAAAGCGCCTTCAATATCCAGGAAGGCCACCATAGTGTATTCTTTTTGTACTAGGGAGTTTTCGATAGTTCTTACCAAAGTATGCAAGGCTGTTTCTACCGATTTCCCTTTGCAGTAAGCATGCTGAGACATCGATAGTCCCTTATCAATGCTGTTACGTATATGGATATCAATCAAACGTTCCAGAGTTTTGAGAATGAATGATGATAGGCTAATAGGTCTTAGATCTTTAGGGTTGACATGCGAACATTTGCCCGCCTTGGGAATGAAAACTACCTTTACTTCTCTCCATCGCTGAGGTATATGGACCATATCTAGACAACTTTTAAATAGCATCTCTATGATGGGCAAAGTTATGTCAGTCGTGAATTGCAGCTCAGCTGGTATGATGTGATCTGGCCCTGGAGATTTGTAAGGTTTGAAGCTATTCAGAGCCCAAGTCAACTTCTCTTTTGTAACAAGACCTTGAGGAAATGTTAAGTTAATACCTGACCCAGAGTGGTTTGTTGTATTAACGTATTTGGAGCTATCAGGGAAGTGTGTATCCAGTAGCAGGTTTAGCGTTTCTTCGCAAGAGTTAGTCCAAGTACCATCCAAGTTTTTAAGACAACTAGGCATGGTTGGATTTGTCGAGAGAATCTTCCTTATTCTTGATGCCTCCGAGGATTCTTCTATTGAGCTACAGAAGGATCTCCAAGAGGATCTTTTGGCTATTCTCAATTCCTGTTTGTATTTTTTGAGGGATTCCTTATAGGAGTCCCAGTCTTGGGGATGTCTAGTCTTTTTTGCACGATTAAAAAGCCTTCTACAGCCTTTCCGGAGTATTTCCAGTTCAGTAGCCCACCAATATGGTTTCTTCTTTCCCCTCACTGTAGTGAGGGGGCAGGCAGTTTCCATGGCTTTATTAAGGGCTGCCGTAAGCTCGTCGACTTTTTGATCGAGTTCAAGAGCACACAAGGGCGGATCAGAAAGTTCTGGTTTAATCAGATTCTTCAGAGTCGCCCTATATTTAGGCCAATCTGTTTTCCTATAGTTACGGAATTGGATCGGTTTTGGGGACTCTTCAATAAGTGTGAATTGGATGTATCTATGATCGGAGAACGAGTGCTCTTTTGATACTCTCCACTTCAATATCTTATTTGAGAGATTTAACGAGACAAGAGTCATATCTAAAACTTCTTGTCGACTTTTAGTAACGAAGGTTGGTTCACTACCTACATTACTTACTACTAGATTAGTTGTTAAAATATAATCAAAAAGAGACTCACCTCTGTCATTTATATCGGTACTACCCCACGTAGTATGGTGCGCATTGGCGTCACAACCGATAATTATGCTGGTTTTACATCTTGTTGATTCAGCGACCGTCCTCTCCAGAGTGGTACCAGGTAGTGGGCCCTGGTGGTCGTGGCCCAAATACGCTGATACCAGCCAGTAGGTATGGTTGTCTATTACCATACTGGCTGTGGTGACGTCTTTATCACTGAAATTAGGGAGTAAAAATACATTTAGATTACGTTTTACTAGTATGCAGGACCTTGGGTTACCTTTTCCTGTTGCATATAGCACGTAGTAGCCAGGAGTTCTCAATCCTCGAACCAGGGATTTCACAATCCAGGGCTCTTGGATGAGAACGACATCTTCTCCAGTTTTTGTCAGGCGGAGAAGAAGGGAGGCCGAAGCCGTTTTGGAGTGTTGGAGGTTAATCTGTAGTATTTGCAGCATTTTGGCTACAAATTGGCAGATCAACCTCCACCACTGTTGAATCCAGCTCATCCAGATCAGACGAAGAAGAACCTAATAGTTCATCTTCCTCCTCACTGGGGAGAACTTTGTCATTTGAGTCGTCGGTCTCCATTAGGGATAAACCTTCGACGTTTTTTGAAGAAGACTGTGCTGCGACAGAAGAGGGCCCAGCCACATTCTCATCCACACCCATGGATGGGAAGGTGATGTTAGCATTGGGACCCCCTACGTCTTGCGGCACAGCTTCTGATGCGGGCTTGGAGGAAGACTGTGCTGCGACAGAAGAGGGCCCAGGTACAACATCATCCACATCCAAGGAAGGGAAGGTGATTGTAGCACTGGAACCCCCAACGTCTTGCGACACAGCTTCCGAAAAGGGTTGTGGAGGCTCGCATGAAGCGTCTACCTCATCTTTTTTATAGATCCGTAGCGTGATTGTCCCGAAACCGTACCTTATCACTCCCTTATCTCTCGCCAGAGAAGCCACAGAGTCTTTATTGATTACGATAATCGCACTTCGATAAAGACCCTTTGGCTCCTCCAGTTTCGCGATTTTCCAGTCGTGACAAGGAAGGTCCGGGTTGCTAATCTTAATAATCTCGCGTATGTCATCCGGACATGAGGGTTCTATAGGGATCCAAGCGCGAGCTCTCGGCCTGCATGGAATGTCTTCCTTTGCAACGACCTCAAGTTTTGCGCCTGGCCAAACTTCGCCCAGCATGCCGACAGCAAGCGTATAGAGATCGCGCGACCTCTGATCGTTACAAGCGATAAGCTTGACATGACCTTGATGCCAACCCTCATCGCTTGTTACAGGCGGTGGACCCGGATGATCCCGCATGACTTTTAGAAAGCCAGCCGAGAGCTTCAGATTCACCATCTGCCAACGGTCAGAAGTAATCGTGCCATCAATATTGCTCCTATCGATGACCGCAATTACGATCTTATTTGAATCTTTAAGTACATCACTAAAAGGTTTAGTGAGAGGTACTCGAGGAATGTTTGGAGTGCTGGTGTTTTGCACTTTGGGCTTTTTCGGGACGGGAGTGGACTCCTCCAAAGACCTTTGTCGCTTTGACGTGGAGTCGTGGCGACTAGTATTGTCTAAAATGGATTTAGCCCACTCCAGCTTTTTGCTAAGGATGGGATTACTTCCATCCCCCAGTGTTGAACCAGAGGATTTTATAATCCTCATCGCATTACGTCGTTGTTTATACGAGCTCCTAGGAGCATACTGGAGAGGTTTACTCTCTTTAGTAGTGGAAAGATCATTTTTCACGAACTTTCCACTACCGACATGAGGAAGCGTATTCGTCAATTGTACATCCTGCACCGCACTAGAAGAAGGGCAGCGACTTGGCACAGGCCCTTTTCCGGTGCTCGGCACAGGAGTAACGACAGCCAGCGTTGCCGCCGAACTGCCGCCCGGTGTGGATACATCCTGCACCGCACTAGAAGAAGGGCAGCGACTTGGCACAGACCCTTTTCCGGTGCTCGGCACAGGAGTAACGACAGCCGACGTTACCGCCGAGCTGCCGCCCGGTGTAGCTGGAATACCGGTGCCGGTTTGACGCTTTTGCTTCCAGTATTGTTTTTGTTTTTGTTTTTGGTTTTGTTTTTTATTTAAGTTATTTAAGTTATTCATTAGGATTCCCACGAGTAGCGAAGTAAAGGGGGGGTCCATCTGTGCAGAGATTCGCTTACACAGATAAGGCTAGCTAATCCGGAGGTCGCCTGGTATCCGGATACTCCGTTAACGACTGAGCTATTTTTAGAAATTGGGCCCTCAGCCTGGCCGATCATCGGCACGGGTCGTATAACACCTTAGATCCAGCCCAATTGGGAAGTTGAAGGGAAGGATATGTTTTGGAGCAGGAGAGACGAACAGCAAAATGTCACTAGCTATTCTCAATTGTAAAAAGTAAGATTTTGTAACTATGTATATACGTTAGTTTATTATGTAAAAGAGAATAATGAATGAATAAAAAAAAAAAAAAAAAAATATAGAAAACACTTACTTCAATTTTCTAAATTGTTTCTTAAACGTTATACCTTTATTTTAAATATTATAATTCAATGAAAACCTATCCCAATGCACAGGATCCTAATTTTAACTTTTGAAGCCTTAGTACCTATACCTATTAAGGAACAGGTTACTCGTATAACTAGTCTTAAACTTTTAAGACCTATTGTCTATTTCGATTGAATTTTTGGCAATGCCTTTTCCATATACCTAAACAACATCAATCCCTACGACTTATAGTTAAGAATCAGCTTAAGTTTAAAAACAGCCCCATTTTATATTGATTTAGATAATCGAAACAAAAAAAAAAAAAACTTCGACACTATAAACTCAATTTCTTCAAAAGTTTGATAGGTATTTTATTTTAATTAAATTTTCTTCTCTAAACCTGAACTGAAGACTTAAGTGCCTATATACCACCTTACTTGTATACCTAAGCTATCTATCTATCTATAGATCCCTAGTTCCTACCTACATTAATTTGCTTAATCTAAATCCTTTTAAATACTTTAACTTTATCCTTTGTTTGAAGAATATTTACCTTCATCACAAAAATCACTTTACTTCTCTTTCTCACACTGCAGAACCTGGTAATTTTATTCAAATCAAACCAAAAACTAAAATAATGCTTTTTAATTCATCAGCATCAGCCATCTTGTGCCAGAGAGTCTATTTTTATTCATCAAAAATCGGTTTTTATTCTATACGCCAACCCTAACCATAACTCTAGCTTTATCTCTAGACCTATACCTAACCTATCAATGCAATGTCCAATAAAATGGAATGGAAATCCTTGAGAACTTGGGATGCCATTAAGACAACTTCTGGTCTAGAATTTAACAATAGAATCATAGTTTTTCCCACAGATTTCTGCATCTTTTCTGCATCCATCATCATCATCACCATCATCCTCATCGTCGTCGGTCATCATCATCATCGTCAACATCGTCTAACTAATTACGAATGCAAATTGAAATGCGATGATTTGGGTCAAGGCTTTCATTGTCTACAGTTTCAAATGTCCCACAAACGCTTTCAAGTCACCTTTATATTGGTCATTTCATTACACAGTCGACCGCCTCGCCCTCCGACCGTCGGTATTCATAGTTAAAATGTATCTATAACTTCGTATGGCGCTTTTGTCGAGCTGTTATACGAGTATCTTATGTCCTTATGGACGCCATCCACGGAAAACCTTGCGGGATACTGACTTAATTAAGACCTAATGATGGCAACGGCCTTCTGCTGGTCAGTTAAGCAAAGGCTTAAAGGTATTTAGATCTTTCTTCTTTTACGATGATTGTGTGTACCTATATGTGGCTCTTCAATGTGGGTTGAAACACCTTTCGAACGAAGCGACGAAGTCGAACGACGACGACGCGATGTTCTTGTATTTACATATACATATATTTCCAGGTGATGTCGTTCTGGGTTAATTAATTCGATGACCAACCAAGTCAACAATTTAAAAGGCAAATGTGCTAAAGCGACCATCACATCAATCAAACCTCAACATCAACCGTTTTAGACTTTCACTTTGTCATATATGTACATGATGGCACGAGGATATGCGCTAAGCAAGGATGGCGATGATGTTTAAATTTAACCATCATAAAAATAAACTAAAATTAATTCAAAGGATGTTTTTTATCACTTTAGTCAATATGATGCGATAGAATATTAAGATATTTTTAATTTAAATACAAAATAATGGGGAATGTTTTGAAAACAATATACTTTAAAATGATGAACAAAATAATCTGATTCTAATGAATTTTCGATTTTCCAAGAAAAATTTGAAATACATCGCATTTTTTTTTAATTATGGTCTAACTGACCAGAGATGCTAAAATTTGTTTTTTATTTTTCTTTTTATTTCTCAATTTTTGGAGTTTCTATATTTCTCGTATTCAAAAACATAAAGTGATTTTCAAAAACCACTGAGCGAAAACTTTCGCTCCCTATAAGGTAGCCGTTTTTAATTGCGACATACAGAAATTACATATGTATATGACAGGTATTGCATTCGTAAAAAAATTCGAACTTGAGTTTTTAATAAAACATGACATAACGATGGTAGAGAAGTCGACAAAAGTGGGTCCCTGCAGCCCAAACCATTGGATCGATTGAGTGCAAGCTTGGAAGCTAAAGTTATTAATTTTGTTAAGACTAAAAATACAATTTAGTTTGTCAAATATCGAAATTTGGAATTTTCTCAAAACCGAACCTATAATTTGTATTAACTTCCCATAGAAAGTTATTGTAATTGGTCCGATTTATCGAATTGAAAATTTTAACATTTCTTGACATTTTAAAGTCCCTAGAGTCGAAATAACGAGATTTTTAGAGATGTCTGTGCGTGCGTGTGTGCGTATGTACGTTCGTACGTGCATCGGTACGTCCATACGCTGGGAAGTTTTTTTCGTCATCTATAGCTCAAGAACCAGTGGCGATATCGACTTCATCAGGAGCGATGGGGTACCAAGGGCTAGTGCCACAAAGCGCTCGCTCCTGCCACTCCCGACCGCTCCTCCATTAGTAAAGCATAACATAGTTGATATTATATACATGTATCGAGTTTGAGATCTTGCAATACTTAAATAAATTTTCCTCTGATGGGATTGAAAGTAGGTTAGTAAATGTTTTATTGTATAATTTTTTTCAAAAATTTGTTTAATTTTAGTACATTCGTAAGTTAAATGTTTTATTGAAATTATGTTGTTTGATTAACAAAATGTGGGAGGAAATTCGTTTTTCAGTAAGTAGCTGTTCGTTAACCAGGTGTGTCCAAGTGTCAAGCGTAGGAAGCACTTGTTCATTTTTGGCGTTGTATTAGAAGGATAAAACGCTAGAATACCTTCTGAGTTAGTTGAGGCATAGTGGTGGATGTAAAAGTTCCAGTCCGGTTTTGTCTTATGGCGCCAATGTGTGTCTATAATTTTCTTTAGGTCTTTTTTGAGAGGTCGTTGTTGGCTTATATTTGTATTGGGACATATGGAGATGGACTTTGCTACACGGTCTGTTGCTTTGTTACCTTTAATCCCGGCATGTTCCGGGATCCAGATAAGTTGTAATTTTGCTCCTTGGGATGTAATGTTATCACGAATTTTGTTGATATACGGTGAACGGTGTTTATCAGAAAAAATCAAATAAATTTTGTTATACACGTAATAATGCAAAAAGGACTCTCAAAAAAAATGAGTGGGTGGTTTTTTTTACTATACCAATTTAAAAAAGGTGAAAATTTTGCTTAACCCAAAATATCTCACGAACAAATAACGCCAGAGACTTGAATTAAATTTTAAATAATATATTTTAACATGAACCAAACAATCCAATTAACGATTTTTTTTATATAAATCAAAAAAACTGAAAAAACAAATAATTGTCCCCTCGAAAATTTTAAGAACAAAAAACGATTTTATCTCCAACATAATTGTGTGCAAAGAAGAATAAGGTTTTTGACATCTGGTAAAATTTTAAAAAAATCGGATACACAGTTTTTATTATAAAGAATAAAAAACCAAAAAAAAATTACAAAAAGTTGGTAAAAATTGATTTTCGACTCAAATATCTTTTTAAAAATTTAAGTAATTGGCTTCAAATTAATTTTATTTTATAAAAAATATTGTTTTCAACATTCGGTAAATTTTGAGAAAAATCGAATTATAAGTTTTCTTACAAAAAATAAAAACTTAAGAAAAGCAAAACTTAAACATGGTAAAAATTTACTTTCGACTCAAATAGCTTTTCAAAATTAAAAATATTGGCTTCAAACTAATTTTATTTCACAGAAAATATTTTTTTCGACACTCAGTTAATTTTTTATAAAAATCCAACAGTCCGTTTTTTCATAAAAAAAAATAAAATCTACAAAAAATAGTACGCAAAATTGGTAAAAATTGATGTTCAGTTCTTGAAATCTCGTGGACAATAAAAGATATTGACTTGAAATTAATTTCATTCATCCAATTTGTATTTGTTTATATAAGAAATAACAATTTTTAAGAAATGCTACTAAAATTTTTAAACATTGGTTTTCGACCAAAATCTCGTTAACAAAAATATATTTTGAAATCAAACTATTTCCAAACTATATCCAAAATATTGTTGATAATTTTAAAATTTTTAAGAAAATTCAACTCAAAACTTTTTTAACAAAAAAACTTAAACCTGTGGGTGGCATCCCATTCTCTTTTTAAATTTTCTTTAACATTATTTTCTTAACTTGGCACCTTTCAATATAATACAAATATGTTTGTTTTGCTTCTAAGTTTTTTTTTTTCAAGAACTAATGAACCAATTTCAAAACATTTTTTTCTACACAAATTTTCATAATGTCTAAATAATAATTAACTATCAACAATGTTAAAGTTTTTTTATTGATTTTTAAAAAGTATTATTTTTTTTCATAAACCGATACCTCGAAAATGGGTCATCAATTTTTTATTAAAATTAAATATAAAACTTTAATTAATAAGCTCTAAGTAACTGAATACTCAATTTTTTTTTAAACTAGAATTGAAAAATTTTATGTGTAAAAAAATAATAAAAAAAAAAAACAGATCTTACGATTTTCGAAAAGAAAATTTAAAAATCAAGTGATTTTGATTAATTTAATAACATGAACGTTTTTGATGACAAACTTATTTGATAGGTGAATTTTTAAAACTTAAAATATGAGAACTATTTGTAAACTGAATCTTTGGATACAGTTTACAAATAGTTCTTGTAACTCAGTCGTGCACTTTTTTTATTCCATTCAGAATTATCGAATCTTGTTTGGTGCAAAATTTTAGTGAACTAAACATCGATAGAAATCGTACTATTTTTAAAAAATTATTTAACTTTTCAGCATATAAAGCATAAAGCATTTTAGGATTGTAAGTCACAACTTTGAATACAAACTTTAAAACTTTGAATACAACTTTCTCCCATCGTAAACTATGCCAAAACACAATCACTGGGGGTTGAAGGGGGTACCATATATTTCTCACTGCTTACACGCCGTAATTTATAATTTTTGAATAAGTACATGTACCATAAATGTGTTTTTTTTTTAATATTTAACGAACTTAAGTTTTCTTTTTTTTTTCTAAAACATATAGAGGAAGAATCGACCGAAATTTAATATCTTTTTTTTCAAAACATTTTCCTAACCTCTTTGCCAAAACATAAGAAATCTTGTTTGAAAAATATACGGTCTTTTTCCTTATGGATTGTATATTATGAAGAATTTTGTGATTAAGCAATAAGCACATCATCAAATTTTGTCCAAGAAAAATTCTGGCGTAATTTCTTTTGGCGCAATGTCCGAGATATGATTCCAAATGGAACTTTCATCTTTTTGTTTGGTGCTCTTCCTTTAAATTAGTTTAAAGTGGCTATCCGTGATGGAGTAGAACACAAATAGGCCAGTTTAATGGCCCATTGTGATACCACATAAATCTTGAGGCTTTCTTCTAAGCTCAATGAAAGCAATTTGAGTCCCTTACGAAACGTGAGAGGCTGATTATGTTAATATGATTTAGATCGTTATAGAAGAATTCTCCTATTCAATTCTTACGTTTTTGAGCTTTATCAGGGCATGTACAGAAAAGGTGAAGAACTGTTTCCTCCTCTTCCTCATCCATACAGCTTCTGTAAGAATCATTTGAGAATACGCCTAGCCGCGTGGTGAGCTTTCCTTTTAGACAGTGCCCGGTTATGACACCTATTATAGCTTATATGCGAGCTGTTTAGAGATTGGTATGCCAGCATTTGCCAAACGTGGTAGAATGGGTTGTACTGTACCATTCCTGGCGAGTTCATTAGCCTTACAGTTTCCTAGAAAGTCTAGTCTATGCATGCAAACAGCAAAGGTGAATATTAAACTGTTGTGCCATTTCCATTAGAGATGATCGACAGTTATGGACTGTTTCAGAGTTTGTAGAGACAGAGTCCAGAGATTTGATAGCGGCCTGACTATCTGAGAAAATACGGATATCAGATGTTGATGTCACGTTTTCTTTAAGCCAGGACAAGACTTCTTTTATCGCCAAAAGTTCCGCCTGGAACACGCTTCAATGATTGGGAAGGCGGAATGAGAGACTTAATTTAAGTCGTTCATTAGTAAACACCTCTACCAACCCCTTCTTGTCTAGTTTTATATCATTCATTGTAAACGCGTTTCAGCAAAGTCAGGCCATTAAAATACTAAGTTATTGTTCGTGTTTTGGAAAAGTTGTGGAATGTGGAGTAAGTTGTTTTGTTGGTGTTGTGTACCCTTAAATTCACAGCTACTTTAAATATCAATGTTCAACCAAGAAAATAAAACAATCTTATAATTCTTGAGGATTAAGGAATGTACATAATCACTTTGGTAGGCTTTTTCCATCATTTAAAAGAATTTCAAGAATCGTATATAAATAGACCGATTTTGTTAAGCTATAAACTACAAATTCCTGTTTTTATATTGAATTAATTTGCAGTATGTCCCTTTTCCAAAAATACTTTTTCACTGCATCATAAGCTTCTTGCTTGATAAAAAAAATTAAAAAACCTGAACCCCAATCATAATCCCTGTGAGTCCATAATTCTTCTTTTTTTTAACCAGACGCCAGACGTGTCGGAACCGCATCCACCAACAAATTAATTTCAATCACTTTACGTAAACCCAGCAACAAAAATAATAAAGAAAAAACTCTGAATAAATGGATGGTGTTGTGCGATTAATTTCCGACGCACGCTTCATCCAGAATCTATACACACTTATCATATGGACGGGAAGAAGAGGACCAGGAACGAGGATATAACTACTAGGTTGACCGTAAAATATTTACTCTACCGCCATCGAAGAATAAATAGGTAGGTAGTCCAGGGTCTGGCGTCAACCTGCTGAATATTTCAGATGTGATAGGTTGGGATGAGAAGGGATACTCGATCTCGGCTTTAGGTGCTGAAGTTGATGCTGACCTGAAACTGAAACTGATTACAGTCTTTTCTCAATGAGGTGATCATAAACAAGAAGAGACTATAAAAGAGCGGCCGCTTATAATTACATTCAACCTGGAACATGACGCTCTATACAGAGATGCCAGATCTTATCCTTATGGTTTTTCATCAGCTCACTCCGCCTATAGAAATGAAGGCTGCACGAAACCTGCGTCACTGGAAACATATACAAAGCATGATGATAGGTCACTGCATCCGTAATCCGTATAACTCGGTATCTCTGCTTGATGCTTTTTTGGATGAAGCACCATGCAGCCCAAAAATTGTGATGATGCACTTCTCCCTTCTCCCTATACGATGCTGATGCCTTCCCTCCCCCATTTCATGATGTGAGTGGTGGTGGTTCTTAATGGCTTTAGGACTTCAGAGTGGTACGCTGCACTGCTGCGCTTGTTTTTGAGAGTGTCTGCACAGCAATTGTACGTGTCGATAGCAATCTTCATTCCCATCATCATCGTGTGTAAATGGTTTCGGAACTTCTGGCATTTTCAAAGCTTGATGTTGCTTTGCTGTCAAAAATGTTAATGGAATTTCATACTCAGAATTTTATGTTCTCTCTATCTCTCCCCTCTATCCAAGTGTCTCCTCTGCATTTTTCCATCCATTTTGGGTGAATCTCAAACTCAATTCCTGGAGATTGATGATGGACAAAATTATTACTGTCTTACTTTATTTTCACAAAAGGCGCATCATTTAACTATCAACACCTTCTTCTGCTTCCTCCGTCAAGCAGGTCAACTTAAGCTGACTATAATGTCCGTCTATATCGAGTTGGAGTAAAATATGTGTTTTTATAAAGATGATGATAATTTATGCATTGGGATGGGAATTGGGAGTCTCGAGTTATAACCATCTTTTAATTTACAAGCCCCACAATAAGACAGTATGTTGAACAAAGCGTGTCGGCTTAGATACAAACAAACAACTGTTATTAAATGTAATAAATAGGTTTATAATTATTATCAAACGACCAAAAAGCTGGATAGAATAGAAACAACAAATTTAAATAGGTATAGAAGTTGTATAGGAACCTAACCTCTAACGAGTGTTTAAGTTCCAAAAGTAGGTGTTTCACTTCTCATCATGATTATTATAATGTATATGGTAAGGTAAGATTCGGTGGAAAAGGTTATTGTATTTTGAATGTGTCTTCTGTCTTTATAAATTATTTTAATCCCAAAAGGTTCTTGAGAAGGGATACCTATTACCTATGTAGCTATAAAATTGTTATTTCATCACCACATAATGAGTAATGGTTTTATAAGAATTTTTGTAAAAAAATGTTTACCTTTATGTTATCTGAAAGGGGAACAAAATCTAGCAACTATTTTGAGTGAGAAACAGATGGACGAGAATGACAATTTTAATAATTTAAAAAAAGATGCGACCCACATTGATAACCGTCTGATGTCGAAAATCAATTTTTACCAACTTTTTCTTAATTTTGTTTAGGTTTTCATTTTTTGTATAAAAACTGTCAATTCGATTTTTCTTAAAATTTTTAACAATGTTGAAAACAATATTTCTTATAAGTAAAAATTAGTTGGAAGCCATAATCTCAAATTTTTGAGTCGAAAATCAATTTTTACCATATTTTATTATTTATTTAAGGTTTTTATTTTTTGTAAAAAAAACTGTCAATTCGTTTTTTCTCAACATTTTACTGAATGTTAAAAACAATATTTTTTTAAAAATAAAATTAGTTTAAAGCCAAACTATCAAAGTTTTGAAAAGATATTTAAGTCGAAAATCAATTTTTACCAACTTTTTTAAATTTTTGTTAATATTTTTATTTTTTGTTGAAAAAAAATTCAATTCGATTTTTCTCAAAATTTTTTCGAATGTTAAAAACAATATTTTTTATAAAAAACAATAATTTGAAGCCAATATCTCAAATTATTGAAAAGGTATTTGAGTCGAAAATCAATTTTTACGAACTTTTAGTAATTTTTTTTTTGAAGTTTTTATTTGTGTGTTAAGAAAACTGTCAATTCGATTTTTCTCAAAATGTTAATGAATGTTGAAAACAATATTTCTTATAAGACAAAATTCGTTTGAAGCCATAATCTGACATTTCTGAAAAGATATTTGAGTCGAAAATCAATGTTTATCAACTTTTAGTAATTTTTGTTTAGGTTCTTTCTCAAAATTTTACCAGTTGTCAAAAACGTTATTCTTTATTGCACAAAATTATTTTGGAGATAAAATCAGTTTTTGTTCGTAAAATATTCGAGGTGACAAATATATTTTTTAGTTTTTTTTTTTATTTATAAAAAAACCGTTAGCTGTAATTTTTTTTCCAAAAATATATTAATTTGGTTTGGTAGGTATCACGTTATAATATCTAATATATAAAATATTCCTGTCACAGTGTTAGTTGCCATACTTCTCCGAAACGGCTTAACCAATTTCAATGAAATTTTGCATATAAATACATTCGGTAGGTATGAGAATAGGTTTTTATCTATTTTTATATGTTCCTAAGTGCTATGGTTTAATTGCATCAACATCGTACACGGTGCAACGATCTTACGATAGTATTCAGTGACGTTATGTTATGTACAATGAAGCATTCATTGCTATTGAGGATATTTGCATTATCATTGCCAACTTACCACTCAGTCATTTCGGTATGTATTCACCAAATCGAAATGCATCTGATTTAATAGACACTGAATTGAATCGTTAACTACAATACAATATTGTAGAAATGGCAGTGATTGTTGCTCGCAATGTCCCACTAATGAACGAAGAACAAAGAACCATTTATGACCACATCATGCTCGCAGTTTCGACAGGACAAGGTGGATTCTTTTTTCGGATGTACCAGGTGGAACTAGCAAAACATTCATTATTTCGCTAATTCTTGCTAAAATACGATCAAATAATGTTATCGCATTGGCTGTTGCATCTTCTAAGATTGCGGCAACTTTATTGGATGGAGGCAGAACAGCTCATTTAGTATTTAAACTACCACTAAATATTCAAAATAACCCAGACGCGGTGTGCAATATAAAAAAACAATCATCCATGGCCACAGTGCTGAAACAGTGTAAAATTATCATCTGGGATGAATGCACTATGGCACACAAACATTCGCTTGAGGCGTTGAACAGGACATTGAAAGATATAAAAAACAACGACATCCTATTTGGCGGCACGCGGTTACTGCTTTCAGGTGATTTGAGACAAACACTTCCCGTTATTCCGCGTTCAACATCCGCTGATGAGATCAACGAGTGCTTAAAATCTTCGCAACTGAAAGTAAATATGCGTGTTCAAATGCTTTATGATCCATCCGCTGAAACATTCTAAAAACAACTGTTGAGAGATATAGGCGACGGAAAAGTTGCTACAGATGAAACTGGATGCATAAAATTACCGGTCGATTTCTGCACGATTATTGATTCACAATATGCTCTCATTGACCAGATATTGGCCGTCAGAAAGACCAATTTTAGCAGCAAAAAATGTGGATCTCAATATACAACATTTGTTACAGGAGACTTGGGATCACTAATCTATTGATACAGTTTTTGATGCTACCGAAGCTGTAAATTATCTAGCTGAGTTTTTGAACTCATTTGATTTACCAGGCATGCCACCGCAAAATTTACAACTGAAGGTTAGATCTTCGGTAATTTTTTTTCGTCATTTGAACCCACCACGGTTGTGCAACGGCACGCGATTAATAATTAAAAATGTTATCGAAGCCATAATTCTAAATGGCAAATTCCGAGGTGAAAATACATATATTATTACCGTGAATCCCTATTATGCCCACAAATGTGCCAATTCAATTCAAACGCCTTCAATTTCCAATTATTGGCATTTGCAATAACTATCAATAAGTCTCTAGGACAAACGATGATCGTCTGCTGCTTACAATTGAGCACTTTATGTTTTTCACACGGACAATTATAAGTGGCGTGCTCTCAAGTGGGCAAACCATCCAGTTAGTTTGTATTGGCGAAAGATGGGATCACACAAAATATTGTTCACTCTGTTGCATTAAGGGATTGATATTGTTCTTTCGTAGTACAGTCATAATTAGCGATATGTATATAATTTTAAAGAATTAATTTTAATAAATTAAAAAAATTTGTTAAGTGATTTTTTATTTCAGTTTGGTCTATAATTTAACCATGAATCGTCTTACAAACGAACAACGCTTGCAAATTATTAAATTTTATTATCAAAATGCGTGCTCTGTTAAGAAAGTTCATTGCGCTCTTCTTCCATTTTATGGTCAGTTTAAATGACCCGCTGAAGCGGCTATTCGGGCTATTGTGACTAAATTGCGCATTGTTGGACATTAAACTACCAACGCGTTTACGTAAAGTGCGAACTGAAGAAAATATCGCAGCTGTATCGGCCAGTGTTAATGATGATTGATGACCATCAATTATCGATTCGCCGCCGTTCGCAGCAATTGGGCCTCTGTTACTCAACAACGTGGAAAATTTTGCGGAAGGTTTTAGGTGTGATGCCTTTCAAAATATAGCTGGTCCAAGAATTGAAGCCGAACGACTCTTGGAAAGTTGGCCGAAGATCCACTTTTTTACCGAAAAGTTGTGTTCAGCGACGAAGCTCATTTTTGTCTCAATGGGTACGTAAATAAGCAGAATTGTTGATTTTGGAGTGAATATCAGCCAGAAGCATTGCAAAAGCTACCAATGTATCCAGAAAAAGTCACAGTTTGGCGCGGTTTATGGGATGGTGGCATCATTGGACCGTACTTCTTCGAAGATGATGCGAATCGTAAAGAATGGTGAGTGCTACTGTAAAAGGATATCCAACTTTTTTTGCCCAAAATGCAAGAGCTTGAATTGCATGACATGTGGTTTCAACAAGACGGTGCCACATGGACACATGAGAGGCGAGTTCGATGAATATTTTATTTCACGTTCAGGACCGGTCAATTGGCCGCCTAGATCGTGCGTTTTACGCCTTTAGACTATTTTTTGCGGGGCTATATTAAAGCTCATGTCTATACAGACAAGCCCGCTTCAATTGACGCATTGGAAGACAACATTGAAGCATTTATTCGTGAGATACCGGCCGAATTGTTTGAAAGAGTATGACAAAATTGACTAAGCGGGTGGATCATTTGAGGCGCAGTCAAGGTCAACTTTTGCATGAAATAATCTTTAAAAATTAAATTATATTCATGCATTTTTCTGAATTGTATGTGTTTTTTTTTAAACTTTCCTATAGCATTTAAAAAATCACCCCTTACAATGAAATTGTAATGACAAATTTGTCGCCAAGTATGTGTAAGTATGGCAATGACAAAATTGTTACTATTAAAATTATGTGAGTATACCACAATGACAATATTGTCATGACGAATTTGTAATTGTATTTTTCTAACAAATTTGTCACCTGTCAATATTGTATAAAATACAAATTTGTCAGACAAGTGTGACAAATTTGTAGAATTTTCGCCTGTCAATTTTTATGAAATAGGGCCCTTATGTCTGCCACAATTACTACATTACATTTTTGGCTTATCTTTTAAAATTTAATATTTCATAATTTTTCAATACGTTAGTATCCACGACCTTTGAATAGCACATACTATTGAGGGCCAAAGTGAGTGGATCAAAAAAATCATCAGTGACGTGATGTGACGCATTAGACTCTCTTAGATCTTGTGGATTGGTTTCGCCCCAAATTCGACAATTTTATTTCTTGAAGTACTTACACAATGATAAATGGGAATCTAAGCCGAAGGGTCAGCTTCGAACTGCTCAACTTATCACATCAATTTAGCAAACACCACTTAGCACCGTTCGTTGTCTATTTTCATTTTTTTGGTAGCTTCTGGATATGATGTAGGTCAAAGCCAAAATACCAAATTTACCCAGTTGTGGACTGTAAAAGGTCACAGACTTTTGCAGTTCTTTCGGAAAATTTTTCGCCTATATCAGTGGCAACAAAACTTAGGTTTCTTATCTCCATACACACCAAATTTTTTTTCTATATAAGAACGTAAGGCTTTTTAAAAGTGGTTTCATGGAACATTTCAATTTTGTCTCGTTCGCGTTCTCCAAACTCTAAAACCATTTTCATACTTCTTCAACGCTTTGTGTCACTTCACGTTACATACTTTTTATGTTATATTTTATGCACTGCATCAAATTTTTTAAAAATATATAAATACAAAATTTACATTGGTAGGTAACACGAAGGCGAAAAAAATGGTACTATACATTATCTACTTGAGCAAAAACTTGAAGAATTATTATTATTGTCTCTGTCTTGGTTATACATTCGTTAAGGATACGAAGGTATATATATGCTAAGTATTATAGATGACTTTGCGGAAATACTCTACTACGTAATTATAACTCATATACCTTCCGTTTTGTCGAAGCAGAAGCATACATATATAATATACACAGCTGGTTTTAGTTAAACATATTCAAAATATACACAGTTTCGTGTATACGATATATACAGACAAACATACATATTCATATATTGTTTCCTGTGTGGCACCGGATTCCTGAGCGGAAGCCGGGAATATTACAAAATGGTGTTCTTTTGTTTTTCTGTGTGATAAAGGATTAGCATGACACGATTATTAATTATATTATGCTTTGGTCAGCTTGAAAGTTGTTCTGAACTATATGCTTTATAAGCCCCTTATCCCTTATCCCTTATAACCTCACACCCATACTATTCAGCTTTTTACATATATAGTGATACAAAAAATAGCAATTTTTTCTTTTGCACTTATAACTGTGTTCTCTGTCGTGATTTATTTTGCTGATGTTTCACAGGAAAAAAAGAAAACTAAAAAATTTAATTAAAACGAAGAGTTACTGCATAATATTTTTGGTCTTTGTCTGTCTAGCTTTGAATGTAGGTAAATCTAACAAATGGTAAAGTTAAGGAGTCACAAAAAAAGTAACACTGCCCACACACTCCAGAATAACTACCTACCTTTTATACCTTTTTGTAGATTAAAGCTTTTTTTGATAGTGTGTTTTTTTTAATTCCAAAGTTTTTAATTTAATTGCTAAAATTCGGCATACCCCATTCAAAGCCATTATATTGAGGGAGGCGTATAAAACCTCCCAAAAAATCACCATTGGACTAAATCTACAAACTAAATTTGACATTATTTTTTAAAGGAAAAATTATACGAAATAAGTCTCGAAAAAATCAATTTTCTGTCAAAAACACTACTCGAAACCTTATATGTCACTTTTGAAGCCGTCATCTTTTGACATTTGACAAATAAAAATTATGATACACTCGTCAACAAGGTGAATACATCTCCAAAGAATCAATATTTTATGTCGAAAGCTCTCATTTTTAAAATTTTAAAATGAAATAAATAAATAAAAATTAGGATACACGCTTTAACAATACAATAATTGAAAATATTTTTATTGAAATGGAGAAAATTTTGCATTCGCAATTCAAAAAAACCAAAGCACTTTGGGTTTGGGAATTTGTGAACCACATTTTCGGCCGGAAATGGAGAAATCGGTTACTTAGGTTCTCAGACTTATTCCGTAGGAGAAGTTTCCCTAGCGGGAAATACGACCCACACTACTCCAAAACCGACATTGTGTACGATTTGTATGTACGATATATGTATGTACTTCCGATCTCTCCAACTCTTCCCAATCAGTTGTGCTGATTTCTGCTCATCGCTAGGTAGTTCTAGACAGTTCTCCTGTGTGAGGGATGTTCCAATGACTTTCAGTGCATTGCCAAGCCCGCAATGCACCACTCTTGCTTTAGTATTACTCTTTCTCGCATGAATCTCAGCATTGAAAATACGATTGGCCCAGAAAGTCCTCAAGAAGTTGCGAAGACATTTATTAACGATTGTTTGTAGCTTTCTTGTATCAGTGTCTGAGAATTTCGAAATATTGGAGCAAAATAGAAGAAGCTTTGTTTTTTAGCTAAAAGAGTTGTTTATCCATATTTTGGACAGCAGTCCGAGAGCAGCCTTTGCCTATACTGATACGACTGTTTACGTCCAATAAAGCTCCATTACCGGTAGAGAAAATACTCCCAAGATATTAGAAATCTTCTCCCAGATGTCCAAAAACATTAACATTGACTGAGGAAGTTCCAAGGCTCATGGTTTTAGTTTTTGCCGAGTGATATTTAGCCCCATGGTTCCCACTGCTCTCTACAACCTTGTTATCACTTGATGGAGGTCCATGTTCCTTTGAACAAGTAAGCATTCATGTTGTCACGTAATTTAGACGTTTGAGGTGATATTGCTGTCGCAGATTCCATTGAATTCCCCATTTCCATTCCACTAAGCTGCGTCACTTATAACCAGCATTGATTCTTTTATCAAAATTGAAAGGAGATGGGTTGCTCCAGAAGAACGTCTTATTTTTGGTGATTTGCATCGAAAAATCATCTGTAGATACTTACTTACGGAAATGGGCCTCAACCAAAATTCGTCTCCAGCCAGCTCGGTCCCTAGCTAGCTGTCTCCAGTTTCGAACGCCAAGTTAGTTGAGGTCTTCACCCACCTGCGTGTGCCACCTGAGTTGCGGTCTTCGTCTACTGCGCCGTCCCTCGGGATTGGATTCGAAGACCTTCCCGCCTGGATCGTTGATGAACGCTCACTCTACATGACCTAGCCATCTAAGTCGTTGAACTTTAATTCTGTTAACTTTACTACTTAATTGCCTTCTAAGTCCAAAGAAGCAACGATTTGTATAAGTTAATCTTCGTTTGATTTTAGCGCTGGTGTCGTTGTCTGTGTTTATAGCGGTGCCTAGGTAGAAAAAGTCCTCAACTAATTCAAAGTTATAGCTGTCCATGGTGGCGTTTTGTCCAAGACGTCTTTGTTCAATGTCCTTTTTTGATGACCTCAATTGACCACTAAACCCATCTTCTTCGCTTCCATCGCAATGCTCAAAAACGCTCCACTGACATCACGCTTTGTTCTTCCAATTATGTCAATATCATCTGCGTATCCGAGTAATTGGATGGACCTTTGGAAGATTGTGCCTCTAGAGTTGACGGTTGAGTTTTGCACAATTCTTTCCAGAACGATATTAAAGAAGTCGCATGACAATGCATCGCCTTGTCTAAAACCTTTTTTGACATCAAATGCATCTTTGAGATCTTTTCCGACGTTGATAGAGCAGCGTGCATTCTCCATTGTCATTCTGCACAAACGGATAAGTTTGACAGGGATGCCAAAACTAGACATTGCTCTGTAGAGCTCTTCCCTATAGATACTGTCATACGCGGCTTTAAAATCGATAAAGAAATGGTGGGTATCGATTTGAAGTTCCTGGGTTTTCTCCAAGATTCCGTAGTGTGAATATTTGGTCGATAGTGGACCTTCCTGGTCTGAAGCCACACTGATAAGGACCTATCAGGTTGTTGACGAACGGCTACAGACGTTCACATAATACGGGTGAGAGGATCTTATATGCAATGATAAGCAGACTGATGCCTCTGTAGCTGGCACAATTTAGAGGGTCTCCTTTCTTATGTATTGGGCAAACTATGCTGAGATTCCACTCATCGGACATGTTTTCTTCCGATCATATTTTGCAGATGAGTTGGTGCATGCTCCCTACCAAGTCATCACCTGCTGCTTTGAATAGTTAGGCAGCGATGCCGTTAGCTCCAGCAGCTTTGTTTGACTTCAGTTTAGATATAGATATCTTCACTTCGTCGAGGTCGGGTAGGCGGAATTGTTGATCTGCGTCGCCTGTAGATATGAGGTACAATTCGATATCTGAGGCTACAAACAAAATTGACTAATTTAGGGCTCGAAAAATTCCAAGCATGACTGTTGAAAGGCATCTCTACCCTAAAAGCGTTACTGTTCGATGCGGTTTTTAGACTGACATAAGGATTAAGGAGGATTAGATCTTACTCATTTGAAAGTGAGGCTTTAACAGGATTACGCCACCCATCTATGATAACGTTTATTTATTGCAAGACCATGCTACATGACACATTTGCAAGAAAAAAATCTCAATTTTACAAGAAAAGTTTTCTGACCTTGAAGAAGTCTAGCAGGGGTGATCATAATAGGCAGCTAAGGTCTTGTGATTTAACATCTTTAGACTAATTTTTATATGATAACATCTACCACCACGCTGGTAGATTATATCACCATTACTATGTTCATATTCTTTTGTATAGATATGAGTGTGCCTCAAGGTTGCCTTTTAAGTCCTATAATGTTATTTTATGATGATTGCATCTTATTAAAATATATTTTGTTATGCATTTATTAAAATATTGTAATTTCAAAGAGTTTTGCCTTTGACTTTTGAAATTACAAAATTAAATTGGACCCAAGCTGTAAGCTAGAACCGAATCAAAGTTTTAGAATGTCAATAAAAACCCTTAGAATATCATTTTTCATAAAATAAAAGAAAATTTAATAACTACTTTTGCAACAAGGTATTCGAAACTATCTTTTCTGATGTTATTTTATTTTTTTCTGTAAAGTATAAAAAGTTTCAATTGTTTTATTGAATAACAGAAAATATGATACAAAAGGAATTTTACTAAATTATTTATTCAAAGTTTACTTGTGTTGTGACATCGTTCTTCTGCCCATATTTTCCAAATAAGAGCAATGTTACAAAAAGAGACAATCAAAAAATTTTGGAAATTTTCAAATTGGATTCCTGGAGAGAGACTCTTAGGTATAAAGACAAAGTCAAAGCTAGCACAAGTTCACAAGTTATGTTATGCTTATGTGTATAGGTATCTTTGTTTCTATATTGTAGTTCAAAATTTATAGAAGTGATTTTGGTAAATTCTTTTACATATGCTTTACCTTTACTAAAGGACTATCTATGCATTGCAAATTTACCTACTGCTCTCAAAAATGACGATATGGTTATTTTGTTGTTCTTTTATAGATAAACTATGGTTTTCCCTTTTAGTATGGTTTATGTATGTATATTTAGCTTCAGGTAAATATACACTACATTTTATATAAAAAAATTGTATATTTCCTTTTTGCTCTTTATTGTTTCATGAATAAATATATGCAAACTAGGAAATGAATTATTAAAATGATATATACCCATGATAAAGTGGTTGGCTGCACAATGCACATTTCTCATTTGCATTTTTATCATCATTATATTACATACCTTACCAACTAGATGGATATTATGTACCTTTATCATCAGCAGTGTCAGAAACATGTTTATTATTTTATTATCATTGTGAAGCATCAACCAAGGGAATTTGAAGGTGATTAAATTGGATAAGAGACTTATTGACAAATAAGGACGAACTGACAAACTGAGTGATGAAAATTAAAGTACATAATTTTTTCCTTTAACTTTATTATTGTAAATTTTGCTATTCATATGGTCTGGACAGGGCATCCGTGTCAAGTTGGTATCTACACTTATGTGTTCTGCAGGAAAAGTGAAAAGTGACTGAAATTCAACAATTTGTGACAAGTCAATCATGAAGTGGTCCTTTTGTGTTGAACACTTTGAACTCAAAGGAGGAGAATCATACATTTTCAGGCTTTTTGTCTCATCATAAATTCTATTCGAAAATAGCAAAGGTGAAGTCCATCAGCGAATTGAAAGTAGTGATGTAAATTTTGTAGGTTGTTTAAGGTGAGTAATATGTAACATAGGACACTATACTAACTGACCTATTTATGAACTAGGGGCTATAAGGCATATTCGAATACGATTCTAATAATGAACCTTCAAAATATTTCGATGGCTATTTTTGGAAATAAATTGAGATTCTATTTTGTCGCAAACGTCACAAAATTTAAGCAAAATCCTTAGGTCTAGAGCACGAACTTGCTCCTGCATTAAGATTTAAGAATATACCTCCAAAGAATGTTTGTCTTTTTAAATGCCGTTTGATTTCTTAAAATAATCCTCATTTAAAAAAAATTAAAATCGTTTGAGCGTTTGTTTTATCTAATTTTGTACAGGTACATACAAATTTTTTAATTTTAATTTAGAAATATTTTTAATATGCAGTTACTTAGAACATATTATTATACATTTTATATTATTTTCGTAAAAAACCGTTAACAAGTTTTCAACACATCAAATTTTGAAAAAAAAAAAAATACTTTTTAAGAATCCAAAACAAAAATTTGGATATTTTTGATCATTATATATTATTTAGACAAGTAGCTTAGGTAGAAAAATTATTGAAATCGGTTTGTTCCTGAGAAAATTTAAACACAAATAAAAGTTCTATGGGGGGTACCCCTTTGGAGCAATGCATATTTTTAATTTTTGCGTAAATTCGAATTTTCAATTATTGCCCAAGAATTTTTATGGAGGCTATTGTTATTTTTGATTTAAAATAAAACTTACGTGAATCTGCTTAAAACCTTCACTTTTAAGTTTGAACTCAATCGCCCCAATGGTTTACTCTCTAAGAACGAAGACAGATAGACGGAATCGCGTGACCCACTTTTTTGACCTCTCTACTACGTTGTCATTTTTGATTATTTTTATGAATGCAAAACTTGCTACGTAGTTCCTATATGTCGCAAGTGAAAAGAAGGCTGAGATGTGACCCGCACTGATAACTTTCCATTAGTGCCTATTCTGAAGATACTTGATCAAAAAACCGTTTTAAATTATTTCTGTAGGTATGTATTTGTGTTTTGGAAAAAAAAACTGTCAATTGGATTTTTACCAATTTGGTGTAGATTTAGTCTTTTTTTTATAAGCAAACTGTCAATTAGATTTTTCTTAAAAATTACAAAATGTAAAAAACAATGTATAAGTAAATAATTTATTTAATTATTTGTTTTAAAAAAAACTTTATTTTTCATTTGAGCAGCGCTTCCGCTGGTTAGAATACAATTGACAAATTTGTTCTTAAATCTAGAGCTTAAATACTATTTTCCCTACTGATGGTTCCCACAGGTCACATCGCGAACGTGATGGAATTTGGCGACGTCGGCAACGTTGTTGCAATGTTGTTGCAATGTTGTTCCCACGAACGGTGTTGGTTTTCCGACTTGTTTGATGTGTTGGCATTTTCAGACGACTCATGTGAGGTGTTAGTTTTCATCTTCGTTTTGACATCGTTGTCGTTAACTCCTCCGCCGTTAAAAGTCGGACGTCCTCGTTCGATTGTTGTTTTTAAAATAACGGAATTTGGTTAATGCTGGACACCTTTGGTGATGATGTCTCTGTTGTTTTATTAAAGCGTGTTTCATGTGTGGAATCCAAAATGATTGGTTTTGTTTCGAGTACTGTATTAATTTTGATGGGTTGTTGTTTCTTTTTAGGGCATGATTTATAGAAAATGAACAGGATAAGTACGATTATTAACGTTGATAGGCCAATATTGCTTGATAAATTTATTTTGTTTTTATACTCTAATAATTTTATGTCGTTTATGTTATTTGTGTGCAGCTCTTTTATCATCTCTAGGGATAAGAGTTCTTCGAACGTTCCATTTTTTGAAAACGGTTGCATTATTGCGGGTAAGGGTTTGGTGGTTAAAACTTCTTTTGAAACATAGGTTTGGTTGTTTATTGTAATGGTTTGATTGTGGTGTTGAATGATGAAAGTGCCGGTAAGCTTTATTTCTTCACTGTCGATCAAAATGCTGCTGTTATACTGATTTAATAGTAATATTCCGGTAGAAATTTCTTCAACTGTGGGTACGTGCTGGTTATTTATTCTGGTACAAATAGGTGGCTGGCTTTTTAATAAGTTCGTTATGCAAGTTGAATTACTTATGTTAATAAGGTTCTTTTGACTACAAATTGAAAGATTATACAATTTTTTACAGTTTGATTTTATGCCAAAAAGATTTTGTTTACATTTCAGTATATGTTCATATGGAATTTTATTTATAAAATTACCTTTTTTTACAGGTTTTAATAGAATTGTTTCACATGTTTCAAGTTCTGTTGTTGGTAAAGTTAAAATATAAATAATTGTAGAAAGATTAGATGCAATTTTAACATCACCAAATTCTAGTGCTTCTTCAAGATTTACATAAGGCATATTTTCTTTTTCTAAAATTTCTTTTGTTATATTAATTTCTGTATTTGTTAAAATGTAGGAATTTACTACACCGGCTTTAGCCCAGTGGATAGCATAATCAATATTAATAATCTCCTCTTTTATGATCTCGATCTTATATTTAATATTAGTTATTAATTCATTTTTAACAATTTCACTTGTTCTTAGTTTCTTTAAAATTTCATTCGTGACATTAGTAATTTGATTAATTTTTTCGAAAGACAATTTATTTATTACAATTTGCTTATTATTATTTTCAAGAACATTATTTATTTTGCTACTAATTATTTGGAAGTCGTCATGGTCTGGATTACCAGCAATCCACTTCCATGCGGTTCCTATAAAGTCAATTGAACGTTTAGTTTTGGTTGTTGGTTTCAATCGAGTTAGGTGATTTTGGATTATTGAAATTTCATGGGAAAGGTATGGATAGAGTGTTTCGCTAGTGCTAATGTTTTGGTTAATAATCAGTCGTATGTCATCTATCAATTTTTGGTATAGGCTAAGGTCGATAGTATGGATTATTTTAAAAGTCCCAGTTTGTAGTTTTGCCGTCCCCGTTCCTAGTGTTATCATTTGTGAGTTAGTATAGTCTAGTATTTGGATTTCCCCGTTGCTCAAGGTGAGGGTGAGGAAAGATCTGAAATTAAAGGATAAATAATTATTAGTTGCGAATATGTCCCTTGTAGACAATTTTCCCAGATTCCGTAAGTATTGTTGTGTTTCTATTTTCTTTCACAATTTCTTCTTTAAATCTTTTGGAAAGTTTTGTCCCTAGTCGCTTATTTTGTCTTACGTAAACTATTTGTCCGGGCAGATACTGTTTAATTTTATGTCTCGTCTTGTTATGTTGTTTAAGGTCAACTTGTTGTTTATGTAAAAGTTTCTGTAAATTGTTCTGTCGAGTCTTGTCATAATCGTCAGGTCCAAATTCTACATTACGGCCAAAGAATAAGTCGACAGGTTTTTTGCCTGTTGTAGAGTGAATACTGTGATTGTACTCATTCACTGATTTTTCTAGAAGTTCCTCGAAGTCTTTATGTGTTCCATTTTCTTTAATGCATCTCATTATTTCCGATAGAGTTGAATGGAACCTTTCGATTTGCCCATTAGCTTCACTCCTGTATGGAGGTGTTGTATAAACATTTATACCTAGTTCGTCTTTCAACATAAATAATATTGATGCAGAATTTAGTGATCGTTCATTGTCAATAACGATGGACTTCGGAACGCCAAAGAAAAATACTATGTCTCTAAGTGGACGTCTGACGTCTTCTATCGACTTACTTTTAATTATTTTTGTCTGTACATATTTTGTGAATTTGTCTAACGCAGTCATAACTAGTTTTTTCTCCGTAGAGAAAATATCAATGTGTACTGTATGTCCAGGGAAATTTGGCATAGGTGTCTTGTTTAGTTCTGGATCATTTGGATGCCTTTCATATTTATTTTGTTTACAAACTGTACAGATGTTTACGATTCTTTTAATTTTGCCTGCCATACCGGGAAAATAATATTTTTCTAAGATTTGTAGTCGGTTTTCCTGTGGATTCCTGTGAGCTCTATTGTGGGTTTCAATTATCAAGTTTTCTTGATCTTGCTCATTGTCTATATTTTTAACCTCTTTTTGTGTGAATCTTATTTTGTAGTTATTAAAATGAAGTGGGAAAATTTCCTGAATAAGTCCCATAATTCTTTCTCCCGTTTTTATGCCATTAATTACTGAAGGGTTAAGATATTTTTTTAGAATAGCTGTAAGGGTTTCTTTATTGAACTCGGGTTCGTTAATAATGTGTTGGTGGTATCCTGGAAAGACTATTTTAAATTGGTAACTAGAGGATTCAGATAAATTGAGAAATATTTGACTCTTAAAAACATTTATGGGGGCTTCGACTATTGGTATTAAATTTTGCGATGAACTTTCATCGCTATGTTCAGTAGGGGTTAATGAAAAAATGTGATTGTTCGGTGGGCGCGATAAGGAGTCTGCGACTATGTTGGAAGTGCCTGGTTTGTAATTAAGTTCATAATTATACTCTTCCAAAATCGCTTTCCAGCGTTTCATTTTGGAATTTGAGTTTTTGTTACTGAGTGCGTGCGTGAGCGGCTGATGGTCTGTAGTAATTTTGACCTTCTTTGATCCGTAAAGGAACATTCTGAGGGAAGTGAGTGCCCAAATAATCGCGAGCATCTCTTTCTCGTTGGTCGCGTATGATTCTTCGGTTTTGTTAAGGCTTCGTGATAAGAATGCGATGGGTTTGTTGTCCTGGGATAGGACTGCTCCCAAGGCGAAGTTGGAGGCGTCTGTAGCAAGCTCGAAAGTTTTTGTAAAGTCTGGATAGAAAAGTAATACTTCTTTTGATACTAGGGCATTTTTGATTTTGTTCCATGCATCTTTTGCTTCATCGTTGAAGTCGATTAATTGATTTTTAGATATGTGTTTTGACAAACGTCCGTTTTCCCCTCTAAGAAGAGATGTAAGGGGCTTGGCTATTTTTGCATAGTCACGTATGAACCTCCGATAGTACCCCGACATTCCAAGGAAGGACCTCAAGTCCTTTAAAGTTCTTGGTGGCGGGAGGTCCAGAATTGCTTTAACTTTTTTCGGATTGGTCTTTATGCCTTCTTGGGAGATGATAAATCCCAAGAACTCGACCTCTGTTCGTAAGAATTCACACTTATCTACTTGGACCTTTAAGTTTGCTCTTTCGAGTGTTCTTAAAATGATTTCAAGGTTTTGGAAATGTTCTTCCTCAGTTTTTCCGAAAATTATAATATCATCGATATAAACATAACATCGATGACCAATGTGTTGACGGAGTACGTCATCAAGAGCACGCTGAAAAATAGAAGGGGCATTTTTCAGCCCAAAAGGAAGACGAGTAAACTCGTATTTTCCGTTATTTATCGAAAATGCGGTTTTTTCTCTATCTGATTCTTTTAATAAAATCTGATGGAATCCACTTTTTAAGTCCAAAGTGGTGAAAAATTTATTTTTTCCTAGGTTATAGAGAACTTCATTAATCTCGGGTATAGGGTAGCGATCGGCTATCGTTACCGTATTTAACTTCCTATAGTCGATTACCATACGGTATTTTTTTATACCCGTGGCATCTTCTTTCTTACTGACTATCCACACAGGGGAATTGTATGGTGATTTAGATGGGCGTATGATCCCATCAAGTAAAAGTTCATTGACTTGTTTGTCAATTTCGGCTTTCAAGGCCATTGGGTAAGGGTACGATTTTGTATAAATTGGGTTGTCAGTCGATGTTCGTATCTCTCCTTTCACGTTCGTAGTGAAAGTGAGTTTTTTATCAGGGTCAGCAAATAGATTTGGGTATGATCTTAAAATTTGTTTTAATCGAAAATTTTGAGTTTGGGATAAGTGAGAGCATCTAATATTGAGGTTGTTTACTGATTCTATTTCTAATTGTTGTAGGGGAAACTTATATTTATCTTTTAAGGTGAAGAAGTTCTTTTCGGTATAAATGATTGCACCGAGTTCTTTCAGGCTGTCATTTCCGACAATGCCATCAAAAGTGTCTAGTCCGGGGAGAATGAAAAACTGTAATTTTCCAATTTGAGAACCAAAAATATCTATTCTTGCATGGTGTGTAATTTTAACTTTCCCGCCTACTGAGTGAGCAAAAAACTCTTTAGTGTTTCTAATGGGATTACGAATGTAACAAGACTTCACGTAATTTTTATTTGATCCTGTATCTAAGAGAAATTTAAGAATTTTTCCGCTCTTCATCCTATATTGAAAGTATGGGATTGAAGAGCAGTTTAATCTAAAAAATTAATATTGTCGAAATTGTCACCATACTCAATTTCTTCTCCTTCTGTTGGTGCAATGTAGTCGACAAGGTTTTCTTCGACTCCGTTGACATCGTCGTGTTGATCTGGGTCATATTTTTCAAGAGAAGGGTTATCACCTTCCATTGGCACAGGATTTGTTTCTGTGTAAAAAGTTCGTTGGACTTTGTTTGGTGTGTGCGTTTGTTGAGGTGCCAGTCGTTTTTGTGCGTAAGGTGTTTGTTGATTATTTTGTTGATAATTTCTTTGGTAGTTTTGTTGGTAGTTTGGTTGGAACGTTGGTCTATTTTGGTAATTGATATTACGTGATTGTGTAGAAGATCCCAGTTCCATTGGTGTTACCTTTGGTTGTTGTTGTGGCTTTGGAGGAAGCGGAACACGGTTGTAGTTAGGTGCTTGGTATTGATGAGACTGTTGGGGTTGCCGGTTTTGGTAATGATATTGTTGGAAATTTTGTCGTTGAGGATAAGATACGTGTGCTAATTCGGGATAAAATTTAGTTTGGCTTTGTCGCGGGTTTAGTTGGGGTGTTGGTATGTTAGCTAGACGTTTAAAGTTTCCTAGACTATTATGGGCGTAATGCATTCGGTAAGTCATATTGTCGAGTTTGAGACACATATGAAGGGCTTGAGGCAAGGAAGTTGGTTCCCTTATACTCAATAATCGAGGTAAATCCCCGTTTAGTCCTCTGATAAATGTGTCAAGCGCTTTGTCACGGTATGCATTAGTCATTGCCCCTAAGGAATCATCACCTAAATCCAAACAAGCGATTTTATCCAATATCAACGAAAGATGTTGGTAAACTTGTTGGTAAAAGTCCGTAATGGACTGATTGCGTTGTGCAAGACTAGTTAATTGGTATTCCAGAGTACCAATATCACGCTTATCGGAATAGTGCATCATTAAGCACTGTTTAATTTTGCCCCAATCTAGTGGTGTCCTGTAGGATTCTAGAGCAGTATCTGCTTCTCCTACTATTTTGTGGCGAACCATATGGAGCATTGCATAATATTTAGAGGTACCCCTTAAACTGTCGTACATTGTGAAGATGCGGTCGACAGTTTTCCTCCATGAATTAAATTCGCCTGGTTTTCCCGAAAATTCTCTTAGGCATTTCACTATGTCTGGTACTTTGTCAATGTCGTTTGTGTTCGTTGAAAAGTCGATAGGTTGTTCTACGTCTTCTGAGTCGATAAAAGGATTATTTAATTTTTTAATTGTACTTATGACTAATTCACTTATTTGTCTTGTTAGGTCAGGGGGTAGTTGGTTTTGTGGATTGGAAGAGGATGTTTGGGCTCTTGTATTACCCGTTAGTTCATTTGATTTTAGAGACATATTTTTTAAAAGATTTTCAACTGAATTAATATCGTCTATTGACATTTATTATTAATTTTATTTTCTAGATTTAATGATCAGCAAAAATTTTCCAGTTATGAACTTTTTGAGATAGTAATTTTTCTTTTATTATATTTTACTTGTATCTAATAATTATGAATTTGATTTATGAATTTTGCTTGACTTACACTGTTAAAATAAAAAGTTTTTAAGTTTTTCTTACAAAATTAAATCAATTTTTTTCTTTTCTTTTTTTTTTTTCACTATGTTCAATTTCAACTATTTTATTTGTATTCCTTATCTAATAATTATGATTTCAATTTATGATTTTTTTTCTTGATTTATACTACTAAAATAAAATGTTTTTAATTTTTATAAACTTACAAAATTAAAACGATGAAATCCATCGGCGAAAAATTTGATGTGAATTTGGTGGAGCGGCTAGCTTGATTTTTAGCTTCCTTTTCTTCCGTTGTTGAGTTATCAGCTAACGACGGCTACTTAGGGGCCCTTTAGTTTCTCCACACTCTTAAAATAGCACTGTTTCTATTTTGTTTCTTTTATTTGCACTTTGCACTTTTTATTTTGGGATGGGTTTGACCGGTTAGCGACAGCGTTAAGTTTTTACTAGTAGTTTACGGCTACTTAAGGCGATATGTCTTACTAGTAGTTTACGGCTACTTGAGGCGATATATTTTTCTTCACTAGTAGTTGACGGCTACTTGAGGCGATATTCTTTACTAGTAGTTTACGGCTACTTGAGGCGGTATATTTTTTCTTCACTAGTAGTTGACGGCTACTTGAGGCGATATTTTTCACTAGTGTTTGTGGCTGCACTTCCCGGTCCCTGCTCGGGCGCCAGTAAATAATTTATTTAATTATTTGTTTTAAAAAAAACTTTATTTTTCATTTGAGCAGCGCTTCCGCTGGTTAGAATACAATTGACAAATTTGTTCTTAAATCTAGAGCTTAAATACTATTTTCCCTACTGATGGTTCCCACAGGTCACATCGCGAACGTGATGGAATTTGGCGACGTCGGCAACGTTGTTGCAATGTTGTTGCAATGTTGTTCCCACGAACGGTGTTGGTTTTCCGACTTGTTTGATGTGTTGGCATTTTCAGACGACTCATGTGAGGTGTTAGTTTTCATCTTCGTTTTGACATCGTTGTCGTTAACTTATATTATAATTTAATTAGTTTGAATCCAATTTCTTTATTTTTTTATTTGTTTATTATTCCAGATGAAAATTAGTTTTAAACAACAGAAAGAAACTATCGCCTTGATAATTCTAAAATTTTACCAGATGTTTAAAATTGTTCTTTAATCCATACAATTATTATTGAGGTAACATCAGTTTTTCTTCTCTTCGGAAATTATTCGAAGTGCTAAATATTTTTGTTCAGTTTTTTTTTATTTATAAAAAAAGAACTATTTGTCGGCCATATTTCCAACTATGTACTAAGTTGTCACATTGTATAATATACAATTTGATTGAAGTCGCCAGCGCTGTTGGTTGGAGAAATATTTGGTATCAACTAAATCTCCAATCTACCTTAAAATAAAGTGCGGCATATTTTCAAAAATTGCAAAATTATAGAAAACAAAATTGGCGCAAAATTTTAAACATTTAAAACCTAGTCTAAAGCATTTTAAAATTCGAAGTTGGCTATTAAAATGACAAATGAGTTTTAGAATGGGGGTTGACTCTTTGATAATTTTAAACAATTTATAGTCTACTTTAACGCTAAGACACTCGTCTCATTTTAAAAGCAGCAAAATGCCTCTTTATTTGTTTTAAAGTAGACTTTATCCACTTAATGTTAGTGATGTCATAAAAAAAAAATAAGGAAAAATGTTTTTTGAAAATTAGAAGATGATTTTGAGCTTGTAAAGCAACAATGACGAAAGCTGTCTTGATTTGAATTTGTAATGCGTAAATTGGCTAAAGGTGAGTTAAAAAGAGCTTAAAAAGTTTATTCATCAAATGGTTTTGAACCGAGACCTCTCGATCAGCAATAAAATGCTATACCAAAGTCCTTAAAAAAACATACAGATGCCCTAGATCACGTTAAAAACCTTCATTAAAGTGTTTAAAATTAAGAAACATTTAAACAAGACTTTTTAAATAAAGAACTGATCTATAATCGGCTTTATTGCTTGAACGAGAACTGATTAAAATGTTTTTTTTTTTTTTTTTTTAATTTAACTTGTACTGTTTGTATTTAAATTATGTCTGTCAAGTTCGAAGGAGATAGAATCAAATCACACACAAAATTTGTAATCATTTTATGTAGCAAATTTTCCATTGTTTCCATTTTATTTTTGAGCTTGCATGCATTTCATTTTATGCATATTGCATAATTCTTTAATAAAATACAGTTAGATTTTTCAAAAGATAATTTCAAATGTAGACAATACTATCATCTTGAACTTCTTTTTTGGTATCTCAAAAAAATAACTCATAACTGTATGGAATTTCTTTCAAAATAATTTTATTATTTATACTTCGAAAAATCTCAAACTTTTTTGTGATCATTTGCAAACATTTTTAAAAAACTCAATTTCTCCATTGCTATTGCTCCAATCTTCTTATCGCCTTTACCAAAATTGACAAGAATACAATTTTACAATTATTTTATACGTTCAATCATTTCAGAGATAATGGGGCAGAATGTTCTCTAATTTTGAAAAAAATAAAGTCAGTAAAATATCAATTTTCTTTAAAACGTGTTTTTAAATACAATGATGGTAAAGACATTTTTTTTAAAGTTATTAATATCATTGAAGCTATAGACATACAGATTATCATAAAAAATCGGTTTTCACGATCTTTTGCGGTCCATAACTTACGACGCAGACTCCAGATAGGAAATTTTTTACACAATGTTCCAAAAGGAGGGCATTTGAACAAATTTCCAGCTTTCTCTCATTCTGAGTTTAAACCCTTTGTTTGCCTTATTTTACTAGATTGTGAATTAAAATGTATTTGCTACAGTAAATGGGCTGGGCTTCAATGGAGATATTTAAGGTTGGATCTTATGACAGCCTTTCCTTTTTAAACGTTAAGGAGCGAGAAACATCAATGGTAACAATCTTTTTGGTATACAAAATGTTCAGTTAAGAGATTTATTACAATAATTTGATAAATTACGTTTATGCTTTTTATAACTTTTGCATACATTATAAATGCATAATTTTGTAAAATGCTAGCCTAAAAATGGGATGGAAATTATGTTAAAATAATTTGTTTGTCTGTTGCCTAAAAATACTATTGTCTTGGCATTTCATTTCCTAACCACTATCAATCGTCAATATACATCAATTTTTTTCCAGGCCTGTGGCTAAGGGTGCATACTTCATTCATATATAGATTAGTAAGATTTTTGAAATATTTATAATTTTGTTGCCAAAGGTTTTTGTTTCGAAAGCAAAGAGCTTTCAGACAATGCTGTAGAAGCCACAGTAAGCAGAATTTTTAACGGTTGAAATCAAGAGCGCTTTCGAATTGAAATTTGTTTTTTTTTTAATATTTTAATTTAATTCAATATAAAATACAATTTGTATGTTGATTCTATCAAGAAATCCTGAACACAGTTTGTATCCTTTACCTTGAAAATATATTTATTTCATTCATTTGTTTTATGTGAATGTCCCGAAATAGTCCTCCTTATAATAATTTCACTAAAATACAACCTTCAAATTGAAAAACACTCCCCTAACTCTTTTTTTTTCCAAGGCGTTCGTAAACACTTCTAACTTTATCGAAACATAAATCTGTGTTTTGACTTTGCTGGCAGTTGAAAAACAAAACTAATCGATTAAACTAAAACATGAGCTTTGTATAGGCAAAAATGCATGTAAATAAGTTTCACGCTATAATTTCATTTCGCAATGCAACAATCTTCTCGTAGTCTCTCTAAAAAGGGCCGACTCTAATTCCCAGGTTTCACAGCAAGTTGACCTTAATATTGAAATTGTTGTATGAAGTATCGTATACGTTACGTTCATATGTAGACCTTGATGGAAAAACACATTTTTTCTTCGTCTAGGTACCCACCAAAAAAAAAAAAAAAAAATTGAATGGGGTGGCTAAGGTAGCTATATAGGGGGCTTCAAGCCATATATGCATCAGTCTTGCTTGCATTGCATGAACTTTACATTGAGGTCAGCACATTTTGCTACTTAGCTCGCAGATACAGATATATAAACACTTTTTGTATCTTCATAATGCTCAGCATGATGTGTGCAATGTATTTGGTCTTCGTCGTCGGTCGGTGGGTCTTTCCCGGCTCGTCCGCTTCAAGGCACTTCATTTCATTGGCATGGCGCCAAAGTTCAAAATGTTGAATATACATACATATGTATAGTTTTTCCTTTAGTTTTCTTTTTTTTTCGAGTTTAGCCAAAGAAGAACTACTCTGATGTGTTTTTGGTCCTGTCCCGTGCCTGGGGTGGAATAATATAGCGAAAGCAAATTCAACCAAATGCACCACATGGATCATTGCATTTCAAATGACTACGAGCTGTAATTATAAAATTATACTCTCCAATGAAATGATATTGAATGCACTTGCTTGCATTCGCACAATCAAAAGATGAGGCTAGAGAGTCAAATGTATGGACCAATGGTCGTCGTGGTTAGGACTTGGTTGATGGTGATGCGGTGATTATTTTAGCTTAGACTGCAAAGCAAAAGCAAAGCTGATGCATGATGTTTTAGGAATACCAAGCCGCCGCCGCCGCGGAACTGCTGTGCCATCACCATCACCATCGTACCGAACCGGACCGGACCAGACCGGAGCGTTTATGTTGTTTTGTGAATTCAGCGTTTTAATTGCCGATATGCAATAAATTAAATCGATTGCTATTTTGCAATGCACCTAACCTACCATGTTCCTCTCTCTACACAACACCAAATGAGTCGGATGGAAATAGGAGAATATTATAAAAGAGCTCCATCAACTCTCTATAAACTACACCAGCCCAGTCTAATAATAATAATTGATTTAAAATCGCATAGATTCTAATTATTATGAACTGAACACAAACAAATATACGAAGTGATTGATGGAAGGCATTATATTCTATATGTGAACAAATAGGTTGGTTTGGTATAGTTTTTGAATACAATGCAAACGTTTATGGATTAGAAGACCGAAGTACGTTGGCTTTAAATACATACAATCTGAGAGCCGTTATTACAACTGGAGAAAAATAAACATTGAGAGTTCGTTCATATATTGCACCATAAGGAAGATTTCTGTACAAAATTGAAAGTTAGTGATAGATGAACTTTATTCTCGCTTAAAATAACTCACAGATTAACTTACCGATTCTGAAACGCAATCCAAAACGAAAAGAATACGATCCCAAATGGAACCTTGCGGAACACCAGGATATAGGTACCTAAAAAGTATGTTTATTGAACAAAAAACAGTTGAGCACTGCTGCATTAAGCATGTGAAAACATTTTACGATGCTGATGTTATTGATTTTTTGAGGAGTAACTAAGGTTTTCGCCTTCGAAATCTCACAGAAAAAAAACAATAATGGCCTTCTGTAACGGAGAGCTATGACACTAAAAGACCGATATTGGATCTTTTAAAATTGTTAGGGAACGTATTCCCCTAAAATCGTATATTCCACCTTATCTGGATAAATTTATACAGAGTGCGTCAGAGAAAAAGAAAGGATTTTGAACAATCACCACAACTTTGAATTTTTATGCATTGATGTAAACGTAACCAAAAATTTTCGTAGACTTTTCTTAACATAACAGTTGAAATTTTGGTAGAATGTTGTCGAATTGAAGCTTTCAGCTCTTCCAAGTCCAGTGTTTTTTTTTTATTTAGTTACGCTTAACGAAAGCTATTAACAAAAAAAGGACTTAAAGCTAGAATATCAGTGACTTCACGGTGTTTTTGAAAGGTTGTCAGATTTATAAGTTTTAAATGATCTTCATATGATGGTAAATATAGATTATCACCACAAGAAATACTGCGGAGTATAAAGAGAAGAAATATGAGTTGTACAAATTCAATTCTTTATGGTTGAGAATTCTGATGGGTAGATCAAACTTAGTAGTACCCGTGGCATGATGGTTAGTGCGTTGGACTATCATGCCAGAGGTCGTGGATTCGATCCCTGCCTATGCCATCTTAAATTTTTTTGACGGGTACTGCCTCTTGCGAGGAATTGACAAATTCTCCAAGAGTAATTCTTGTCATGAAAAGTGCTTTCTCAAATTAGCCGTTTGGATTTGGCATAAAACTGTAGGTCCCCTCCATCTCTGACAACAGTACTCGCACACAGGAATGGTTGAGAGTTATAAGTCACTAGGCCCTAGTTCTCAACGGACTGTTGCGCCACCCAATTTATTATTTTAGATCAAACTTAACTAGCGTATTTAAGGAGAAGTCTAACAAAGGTAGTTTATAGAAATTTAGTGACATAGGGGTTCGTAAATTCCTTAGACCAACGTTTTAGAAAGCCAAGGGATAAGTTGGCCTTGTTAATAATACAATTAAAATGGGTCACGAATAAAACAGACAGAATGAATGATAATATCGTGCAGACTATAAGTTCGAGTGATCGCTTACGAGTGAATGTTATGAATTGATGCATTTAGCAACATTGAGTTCTAAGACATTACTGTCGCACCAAGTCTGAAATAAGTCAAGATCATTTTGGAATAAGACAGAATCAGATGGAGTAGATTCTTTGTTAATTTCATGTCATCAGCGTAAATAGAGACAGTTGAATTATCAATGACATTAATAACCTCATGATAGTTAAGACAAATAACAAACCAAGGTGGCTCTCTTGAGGGATATCTGAGTTTGCATAAATGAGATCGGAGATTCAGTAATTTTGGTTCTCAAGGTACGATCTGAGCCGTGAACTAAAGGGCTTTAAGTTTAAGATAAATAATAAGGTGACTAATTTTATCAAAGGCATAAATAAAGTCTGTAGTGATAACGTTTACTTCATTTCCTAGTTCTGATTCGTTCAGAGTTTAAGGCACAAATTCAGTAAGATTGGTTGTAATGAATCTGCCTCTTGAAAATAGAGAGAGTCGTAGAAATTGCTGACGAAAAGCTAGGAAATCGAAGAAAGCTTAGCTATGGGCCAGTAGTTCATAATTTCAATTTGTGCTCCTTTTAGAAGTTAGGTTTTATATATTTTGGACTTCAAATAGCTGTAACCTAGCCCTACGATTTCTTCTGTACGCGAAATTAATAGGTTGTCAAACATTTTGTGTAAGCATTCGATGGTTTTGGCGGCTGGAGAAAGTTACATCTTACTTTACTCCTTCGTTCCAACTCCAGCCACAAAAAATTGTTTCATAGCTGCCTGTAGTGTATGCCGTTCCGTCAAAAAAAAGACTGATGACAACCCTTAGCATTCCGCTACTCCCAACCAAACGGTAGCCTTTGGCGAATTAAAAGGCTTCTGTTGAATCACGTAGGGGTTTTCCTTACACCAGTAATGAAGATTGTGCAGTGTATTTACGTCGCCGTTCAGGTAAAAATGAACCTCATCTGTAATCATTATCGAGTCTAGTAGAATTTAGTCGTGCTAGAATCACTATGAAGAAGAAAATGTTTGGCAAACCAGCCTTCTTTCATGGTTGTTCGTTATAATACTTACAAAATATGCATTCTTCTTTTTTCCAACGCCGTGTCGCAAGATTCGTTTTCCCACTAAAGTAGAGATACCACTATTATTTTTTTAAATCTTTTCTATTTCTCTGACGCACCCTGTTTTAAACCTTTAATGAACCTCATAATCATAATTTCATGTCAGAAGGGAGAAAATTAGCGTCTAAAAATGTGATGCAAATCTAGTTTCATAGCTACCTACAATCACGCATTCGGTTGTGCCAATTTTGATATATTTAATAGAAACAATAGACTCTTATGAGGCTTAATATACTAAGTTTCGTAAGCTCGAACTCAACGCCCCTATTTATTTTTTCGTGCTGTGACAGCTGAAAACCGTAGTGTCATTACAATTTTGCTGAAGATTCAGCTCGATTTAATGTTATCCTAGGGTCCTAGGGAGATAAGGCAATGAGTCTTTGTTACAATTTTCTAGGATTTCCAATTTTTCCGGCCAATGTGAAGCGTCTATCTTTCCATTCAAGTTTAACGTATCCCAAGTTAAAAATGACAGCTGCCAAACAACAGGTTATTTAAAATGAAATCTCTAATTGGAAAACCATTGTCTAAAATTACGAAAGTTTTTAAAAAACTGCACTTTTTGGAACACTACAGCTTAGGTATTTTTTGTTGTAAGATTAATTAAAAAAAATTACTTCACAGAATATGTTCCTAACTTTAATGAAAGCTTTTCCATTAAAACTGGAGAATCACCTTGATTATTAAAATTACTTTTTTAATCAATTCATAGTTACAAACCCCTTTAGAAACCAAACCGAATGAAATTGAAAAAAAAAGTAATAAAATCATCTCCAAATATTGTAAAATATTAATATAAATAACACTTTAATTATTTTCAGTGTATTTTGATGTTGAATCAACAAAGTTTCTCAATAAATTTGTGTATAGAAACATTTTTCTCTAAAATAACACAGGTGTCTATACAATGTTGGTTTGTTTGAATCATGATGCAAGAACTGATGAAATAAAATATCAACTACTCCCACCCTCTAAATTGTGAAATTATATTTTAATGAATCTCTAATAAAATACTTGCGTCGAATGAAGTTAAACAATAAATAGTATTTATATTCAAACAAATTGCTGAAAGCGATGGTGATGGTTTGAGAAATGCGCATGTTCTTATTTTGTTTTTAATATTTTGTATTATTGTTTAATAAATCATATTTTATTATTAATTCCTTATTTCAAATTTAGTCGTAATTATTTGTTTTTGTTTAAAGTTTCTTTTACTAGAACATTTTTTTTTAATTTCTTTGTCAACGGAAATACAAACTTTTGCTTTTACTAAAACTCTAAAACTCTCCGTGCCTAATTTGCAATTGAAACGTAGGTACTTAAGTTTTAAATCTATTCAAACAATTGTTTCATTTTTTTGTTTTGTTTTTTAAAAAGACTCATGATTCTTGAAATGTTGTTGACACAATTAAAACGTCAATTAAAAGCATATTTTCTCCATCAGAAATTGGTTCAAGAACCAAAAAGCACACGCAATCATGTGAAGCTTTTCTAGGTTTACAATAATTCAAAAGTCAACTTGTTGTTGAAAGAGTAAATTTTAATTCTGAGAGTAAAATAAGAGAACATTCAGACAAAATCTAAAATTTACTCTTCAATAAATTTTTTTCGAGCAGTTTTTCGTTAAAACTGTTGACTAAAATTTCCTTTTTATTTCCCCTTTTTGAATTTATCGTTGTAGAGTTGAACAATATTATAAAAACAAGTGATTTTTTTTAAGCATTTTAAGAAAACAAAAAATATATGTATTTTTGTTTTAATGTATTAATCAATAAATAAAATAGTTACAAATATATTTTTTTAAAAGACGTCTTGAAATTAAAGGAGCACAATTTAGAGTCATATTTTAAAAGACAAGTATAATTAAGAATGCAAACTCTATACAGCAAATATTTTTCAATTTTGACAGTTTTGTTTGTTTCGTTTCCAAAAGGTACAAATTTGGAAAGAAAACGAAATGAAAAGAATTATTTAATGAGGTTTGTTTGTTTTCAAAGTGTTACATTCATAGAACAAAGATGATACAAATTTGAATAAGATGCTTTAATTTTTTAAAAACATTTTGCATTGATTTTTATGAATTTGAAATATTTTTAATGTTGACAGAAAATAAAGTCCAACAAATTAACTCTGGCTAATACGTAACCTTTTGTATAATATTTTTTGTATAATTTTGAAGGTGTGAACTCTAGTGTGTGGACGCGTGTAGATGTGTTTGAAAGTAGTTGCATGCGTGTAGTATATTCCTGTAGTTGGGTGTGGTTGTGTGTAAATATGAGCTTGTATGTTCTAATATGTGTACGTGTGTGTATTTCTGTGGGTGAATACTTCTCCATGAATAGAATAATGTGTGTTATATTTATGTGTCTCTTCGTCCATAATGTTTCGTTGCATTTAAGTGTGTGTAGAAACGTGAAGTGGATTCTTGTGTATGTGGTTCTTAAGTGTTCGTGTGGATTCTTTTGTATGTATGTGTTTTTGTTTGCTGGTATTTCAAATTTAACAAAATCGTTTTTACTTTGTCGATGTCATGTAAAGTCGGTTGCTTTTGCATTTTGCCTCTACAAAATCAGATTGACATTCTTTGGCGTTAGGTTGAAGAGTCTTAAGTTAGAAATTGCATTTTAGATTTTTGAGTTGGTGTAACGGCTTTTTTTGTATATTATTTATTTTTTGTATTAATTTAGTCGTGAGACAAGAAAACCGACAAATTCATGTTTTTTTTGATGTTAATATCTTAAGTCCATTGAGTCTATGTGACTTAAGTACTTTTTGCCAAACGTCAAAGAATCAAGCGGTTGATTGTTTTTCATCACGATGATCACTGCTCAATTTGAACTTTTTGGAACTCAATTCAAAAACGTAATTTTTTTTGAAAAAAATGCTTGCTATATTTTTTTAGAGTCCTGTTATACTTAAATTTGTATGGTCAGATTTTGTATGAACAATACTTGGTAAGCTTATGTCAAAAAATGTATGTACACACTTACACATTTATAAAGAAAACATAGTTAAAATTAATTATTTCAGATCCCGTATTTAGGAAAACTACACAACGGAATACAAATATTCCGGACTCAAATGGAACGGTAGGTAACTGCCTTTAGTTTGAGTTCGGAAAAATCTTATTCCATGGTGTACCTAGTTTTCCTAAACACGGGAGCTGAAATAACTAATTTTATGTATATTTTCTTTATAAATACGGGGGTTAAAGTCTAGATCCCTCTAAAAGTTCGTCCGGTACAAAGAAACATTTCAGAAGCATTTAAAAAAACATTTTAGAAACAGAGAAACATTTCTAAAATATTTTTTGTTTTAGTCTGGGCGTTTTCGAAACATTTTTGAAATGTTTCTCTGTTTCCCATTACACATGGGAAATTATAAGGATTCACATATTTAGAAAGTGTTTGAGTGGCTATGAACATAAATATTAAATGTCGCAAAAATTATGGAGCAACAAAAATGTTATCCAATTTATAAAAGAATTTATAAGAAAAAAAAGTTTTGTGGGATCCACTTGACGAACATTTTAAAATTAAATCTAAAATACCGATATTTTGTCTGAAATTTCGGAAAATACAAATTCGAAATACAAAAATTAATTTCAGAAATTTTTCTCAAAGCTACAAACAAAAGAAACATTTCAGAAACATTTTTTAAACAATGTTTCTTTGGTGTGGACACACCTTAATACACAACAAAAAATTAATTCTTTTAATTTGATGCACCATAGTGTGTGGATGATTGTGTAGGTGTGTGTATATGTATATTCATGGTTGTTTTGGTGTGTGTGAATATATGTGAGTGTATGTAAATATTTATGTATAAGTGTGTATGTTTGTATATTTTTCTGGCTGGCTTGTATGTGTTCATGCATTGTTGTTGAGTGTCATTACTTGTGGTTGTGATTGTGAGTGTTTATTTGTATTTGCGTACAGTACATGTAAAAATGCATGACGTTCATTTTTTTGTGTTAATGTTTGTGTCAAATGTACTTATTGTCATTGCACTTTTTAACTTTAATATAGAGCTTGTCTTATTATATTATATTTTGTAGAGTTCAATATTGCTAAAACCTTCATTTACCATGTAAAGTTTTTAAAACCTTGAACAATGGTACTAAGCATTCACGTGGACATGTTTCAATAATTTCACTTAGTCTTTGAATATTGAATTTAAAAATACAAATTATCCGTACGTAGTAACTGGTTGACATGTACTGCCTTCAGCGAGTCAATGACAAATCCTCCCAAATCTTGTCATAAAAACTGTTTTTCAAAGAAGCCGTTCGGATTTGGAATAAAAACTGGAAATCTGCTCCATTCCTGACATTGCTCGCAATCAGTAACGGTTAAGAGCTGTAGTCACTATTCCTTGGTTCTTCTCGAGGTGTAAGGCTAATAAAATTATTTTTGTATCATCATTTTTAATACTTCATTAAGTTCAAATAAAAATGCTAACTAACCATGTTGATCCTATTTCACTGCACCCTTACACCTTATAATAAAGTGTGAACAACATCTGAAAAAAGATAAATCTTATTTAATAAAATCAAGAGATGTACCTAATCAAAAGACTCAAAGTGTACCACTTTTTATCAAATGAACTCTCAGTGTGTGGTACTTTTATCTATTCTATACCTTCTTTTGATTGCCAGTTGCGATGCCACTCTTAAATACATTCTTCGCTCTTTTCCACTCCTCCCACAGTTTTGATGTTGTGTTTGATATCAACATCAAAATGTTTGTCTATCACAATTTTTCACTTAACTTTTATTTTTATACATTATCATATCACTTGAAAGAGCGGCCGGCGGGCGTTTTGATATAATAATAATTTGCATTTTACTGATGCTTTTTTACTTAAAAAATATACAAAATGAAAGCAATAATTTAAGCTTTTTTAGAACCCATCAGATTTATGTAGAAGCTATTCAACTTTTGTTTTGAGTTTTCTGTGTGTCAGCTTATATAGTATACGTAACCCAAAACCTAAAGTGCATACAATTTCAATTCAAGGGCGATAACAACTTTATACGAGGTTGTATATTACATAGCTTCAACATGAGGTGCGACATCAGCCTTCAACTTATCAACATGATTTGTAGCTTTCATATTATGTTTGTACATCTAAAATGCAAATAAAATAAGCACATTTGTACATTGCGTACATGAGTTTAATAATAATTGTAAGAAGTAAGAACAAAACAAATAAATGTTTTAGTAATATTTCAATTTATTATGTGAACGTGAAATTTAGAAGAAAAACATTGTTTAACGAAACAAAAAAAAAAGGGGGTAGAAACTGAAACAGCAAGTTCGTAATAATATTAAATAATATCACTGGTCAACAAGGTTTTGTAACTCCCATTCAAATTAAATGTCTCCTTAGGTTTTTGATGGCCGTATTAAGAATCCGACTTTAAAATCAATATACATCACGACAAGTTTTCAAGATAAAACCTTTTAAAATTCGAAAAAAAACATTATATTTTGGTGTTTTTTAAATTACTATGTACATTTTAGAAAAAAAAAAATCGTGGTTATTTTCTAAATCTAGAATTTCTATCTTCAATATTCCGATTTAATATTTTCAGTGTTTTATTTACTTTAAAAAGTTAAGCTTTTAATTGTCCAACATAAACCAAAGGAACGCTCAAGCATTTATGCTAAAACTTCTGAGTAACTTTTTGTTCTCCTAACGAAATATTCGTAAGAACCAGGTTATCACTCTTTTAAAATACATTTTATTTTATATTTTTGTTGTTTATTGTTTATTGCACATATCGGGTTTTTCAAAAAGAGCGCTACAAAAGTTGTTTTAAATAAAACAAAAACGGTTTTGGATATCAATGAAATTCTTTATTCCTGTAAAAATACGTTTGATGTCATTATGTATGGAACTCGATTTCTTTTCCATGGCCACCACGGGCACGCTTGCAGAAATCCAGACGCTAAACTCAATTTTCGACCGTTTTCTAGCATACATCGGCCGGTACTGCTGCAATTTCACGTTCGATATTCGTACGAAGTTTATTAATCGTCGCTGGCTTGTTGGGATAGACCATAGACTTGTCGTAGTCCCACAGCAAATAGTCTAACGGTGTCAAATCGCACGACCGAGGCGGCCAAGCGACTGGACCATTTCGTGAGATAACACGTTATCCAAACTTGGTTTCCAATAAATTGATTGTGAACAGTGTTGGGACTTCTACCACTTAAGTGGTATTTCTACCACTTTTTGGTGTTCATGAAAATCTACCACCTAAAAAGCAAATTCTACCACTTTTTGCAACTCACCGTTCACCTATCATTAAACTCTACCTTCTACTATATACCATACGCATACGACTACAACTCCACGCGTCCACTCCACAAACACAACAGCATATAAGATCGCTATGATGGATTTCTCCCATGCACTTTTTCACCTCAGTTATCTTTCTATGTTATGGTAAGAAATTAACAAACAATAGTAAGCTAATAGGAGAACTAAGATTAGTTTTATATTGCGTGAAATATAACATGTCCCTAAGCCAAATGGATTCACTACCCGCTCTTATTAATTCGTTTCTTCAAGAAACAAATACGGTGGATCGGGTCCAGTGTGGCCGAAAAAAAGCTTAATCAATGATTATGACTATATTAGGTCCATATGCTTTGGAATACATTGCAAAAGACCCAAGATTAAAAAAATATAGTTTAATAATTGATGAAAGCACTGATGTTTCATCAAAAAAGTGTCTTGTTGTTCTTGTGAGGTATTTCGATTCAGTTGAGGGGTCAGTAAGAGACAAGTTTTTTGGGTTGTTTGAGCTAGAGGACTCAACAGGCTAATCAATTTATAATAAAATTGGAGAAACATTAAATCATTTTAATGCTCCCATTCAAAATATGATAGGATTCGCTTCAGACAATGCTGCTGTTATGACGGGTTCACTAAGCGGTGTAGCCTCACGTTTAAAAAATATTAAACCTAATATTTTTACCATTGGATGTACCTGCCATAATTTGAGTTTGTGCTCCACTTATGCTGCTAAATGTTTATCAGGGCAAATAGAGAAATCAATATTAATAATATATCTATTTCTATTTTTGCCACAGTGCGAAAAAACAAAAGGATTTCCTTACCTTCCAAAAAGCTCTTGGGGTTAATGAACACCAAATTTTAAAGGTTTCCCAAACTCGTTGGCTTTCAATGGAAATGGTCAATAACCGAATTATAGAGCAGTTGTTTCATTACTTTAATTTGCTTGCATTTGAAGAACCTTCTTCTAAGGCTTCACAAATTTTTTAAAAAACAAAGACAGTTTAGTAGGTATATTTAATTTTTTTGTCAATAAATCTTAAAATTATAAACGAGTTAAATAAAACATTTCAATCTGAGAACACAAAAATACACTTGATATTCGAAAGTATGACTACATTAAAATTAAATTTAATGAAAAATTTTGTAAAACCAGAAAATATTAATGTAAACACAAATATAAAAAACAGTGAAAACTATTTACCATATTCTCAAATGTATTTTGAACTTTACTTTGAAAGGTACTTACTTGAAAATGATATTGTTGAACAAGATGTAATGCAACTACGAAAAGTTATGTGCAGCTATTATATTGAATTATGTGTTCAAATTGGAGAAAGGTTTAACCTTTCAAACGATGAACTAAAATTTTTCAAATATATTTTAAACCCGAAAAACGTCATTGATGGAACAATGCCATCAGCTTTAGGTGTCACGAAACATTTTTCACCAACTATAAATAACTCAGAACTAGAGTTACTTAATAATGAGTGGAGAAAATTAATTGGAGAAAATCAAATTCTTAAAATTTTTAAAACTGATGACATTGTTTCACAATGGCTTTGGATAAAAAACTTAAAGACGGAATGGACAATTTAATTTTTGAAAACATATCTTCTTATATGTTGGAGCTTTGTTGCTTACCGCATAGCAGCGCTGCTGCTGAACGCACATTTTCAGATTTAAAAATATAAAAAATGAAAAAAGAAATAAATTTAAAACTACAACCGTTCACAACATTTTGGCTGCAAGGGGAATTTCAGTAAATTTTCAGAATTTTAATCCTCCGAAAGCATTACTGAAATATGCTTCAAAATTTAAATTTTCCGGCGGTCTATATAGCAAAACATAATTTTAAGTTTTTCTAACTATATTTATACTTATTGTGATATTTGAAACTGAAAGAATTGAATTATTGTTTATTTATTTTTTTGTATTTTTTAATAAGTTATTGAATATAAGATTTACTACATAAAAATGGGTTTTAATTTCTACCACTTTTCTACCACCTTTTTGACATCATTTCTACCACTCTTTTGCTTCTGCGAGGTCCCAACACTGATTGTGAAATTCGCTGTGTGGCTTGTGGCGCCGCGCCGTCCTGTTGGAACCACAAGTCCTCCAAGTCCATATCATAAAATTGGGGCTAAAAATATTCGATTATCATTGAACGGTAGCGATCCCCATTCACAGTAACGTGCCGGTATTGATCATCAAGGAAGATGTAAGGCCCAATGACGCCACCGGCCACTAAACTACACCAAACCGTAATTTTTTCGGGTATGGTGACTCATACATGTGGATTACTGCCTGACCAATACCGCATATTTTGTTTTTTGACGTATCCATTCAGCCAGAAATGAACCTCATCGCTGAAGATGATTTTTCGGTGAAAATCCGAATCATTTTCAAGTTGTTGCTCAGCCCAAATTTTTTTTTTAATTATCGATCTAAAAAATGGCAATGCATATTATGAAAACAAAAACGAAAAGCGTTTCGAAGCCCTTTTCCTAGTTTTTACATTCAAAGTTAAGAAAAAATATAAAAAAATAAAAAAAATTATCATCATAAAAAATCTTCAACTTTGGCCTGCTCTATAAGGCACACCAATAACCCAAATTGAATAATTTTTTCGATTACTGGAGCTTCAAATATTTGTGAATCCAGTGAACTAAAAAGTTTTGCATTATAGACCCACTCGAAAAATGAATATTGCATGCAGTTTTGCATAAACGGGCCACTGTGCGATGCTTCTGGTGGCGAAGCGGCTTCAGTTCTTGCGTCAATTTTATCTTGTAAGGATGTAGGCCAAGATCTTTTCGCAAAATTTCCCCACAACGACATCACAGAGATGCCCAACACTTGAAAACGACGCGTGAGAGACACATTTGGGCTTTCTGCAACTGAAGCCTCAGCGGCAGTAATATTCTCGACACTACGGGCACTTCTTTTACTCACTGGCACGGAAACATTTTGTACTGTGCATTTGTGCAAGTGGATTAAAATGTTTCCACTAGACGCTCAATTATTGTTGATCTGCTAGCACGATTATGACGACCATAAATTGGACGTAGCGCTCTTAACGTTGAGGCCACTGACTCCGAATCTCGGTAGTAAATTTAAATAATTTCGACTCGTTGTTGGCTCGTATATCTTTCCATCATAAAATAGCAAACCTTACCAAAGAGAAATGTCAAAAGAACGGCAAGAAATATGACGTCGTTTGCTGTCCCTGTCGCTCTACTTTTGTAGCGTCCCTGTTGAAAAACCCTGTATATATAAATATAATTTAAAGGTATGTAGATAAAGCGTAGATAAGCTTTTACCAAATCTCTAGAACTGCTTACTTCAATAAAATTGTTAAACTTCAATGAAATACCTTATTGATCTACACACTGGTTTATTACTACCATAGCCTGTTCTGTGATATTGGTCATTAAGTAAATCTCTGGAACTTAAAGATATTAACAGTGCATGAATTGGAATTATAAATCGTAAGGCAGAGGATCTTATTTGATAAAATAAAATATCCCTAACAAGTATTCAAAAAAGATATGGCGCTACATTTTTGTATGTTTAATTTTAAAAAATTTAAATTGCAAAATTTCAGAGACTTGAATAATATCTGATTGTATGAGATAACAATCATCTACACTGTCAATTTCTAAAAATAGTTTAAAATCATCTGCATAATAAAGGCACTGGTAATATTTTATCACAGTTGTAATATCATTATTAAAAATATTAAAAAGAAGTATACCAAAATGACTACCCTGAGGTACACCTAACATACATTTAAAATAAATCTCGAAAAAGAATTATTAATAATAACTTTGAGATCTACCAATGAGATATAATGATATCCAATTCAAAATTGAAGAGTGGAATCCAAATAGTTCTAGTTTTTGCAATAGGTTGGAGTGATATACCAAGTTCAAAGCTTTCCTATAATCGGTGTAAACTGCATCTACTTGACTCTTTATTTCAAAGGATTTAATGAAATAAGCTGAAAATAGAGCTATGTATGTTTGTTGTCGTAGAGAGCACTGACACAAAACCATGCTGCAGCTTGGATATACATAGATTTCCTAGTCAGGAATTCTAATTTGGCTTTCACAACACTCGCGAACAACTTAGGAATTGAAAATAGGTTTTAAATACCTCTGTTATAAAGAGATAAGAGATTTTTCACTCATTAAGAAAGTTTCCTTCCGAAAGAGATTTGTTGAATAACCAAAGTAAAGGAAAGCACATCGATGTCGAGCCGTTCTTTTCCTTAGAAATATAGCTGATATACTTTCGGCACCGGAAATTGATTTAGGCTTTATTGATTGAAGCTTTAGCAGAATTTCGTTACCACTCAACTTGACTTGGTATATTGGTCATACATGTAAAATTGTCGGGTAAACAGATTGGAAAAATAAGCGAATAAGTCCAGTGTAGAGGTAAAGTCTGAAACTTCGTAGTTACTTAACAATGGATAATCAGAAGATTTTCTCTTCGTATTTTAACTTGTGACTATTAAACCTGATGTTTTTTTCAAATTTTCATTAAATAATCACTATGAAGGAACTAAATAAGAACAAAAAAGTCTTTTAGCAATATTTTGAAATAAGAATAATCTAATGTAAATCACTATTTGATTGCTTGTATTTTATTAAAATCTTCACGTTTGACATTTCTAATGTTGATTAGATGCTTATTGTATCACGAAAACTTTAGTAGTAGATTTGATTTTGGATTCCAAGCCAGAGGTATACATTTAGAAAAGCTTTCAAATATGATTGAGGTAAATTGCATGTACATTTGCTCAAGGTTAAGATAACAAAATTCATTATGTTATAAAAAATTTAAAATAATGTCGAAAACAGGTATTTTTTAAAACCATGAAAGCATAACATTAAAGGTCTTTCAAAAATTCATATACGAGGTGTGTTCAAAAAGTACCCGGAATTTTTAAATTCCGCGGGTCTGGAGAGTCCGAAGGTCAAAATTATTTTTTATTGTGTTGGTATGCATATGCATGCCCCTAAAGTATGATGCAATTTTCAGCTATATTCACTGTTTACTTTGTCTGTGGTAGTTGCTAAGGTTCGACGTGTTTTTATGAGCTCGGCGATTTTTGTTGAAACTGCTGAATTTTGACCAAAAAAACAATCGCATGAACATCGCTCAAGAGCTGTTAAATGACGTCAACGACGATCCAAGTTTGCTTGAAACATGGGTGTACGGTTATGATGTCGAAACCAAAGCACAATCGTCCACCTGGAAGCATCCAACGTCAAGAACGAAAAAAGCACGTCAAGTTCGATCAAATGTGAAGGTTTTGCTTACTGTTTTCTTCGATTATAATGGCATAGTGCATCAAGAGTTCTTACCACAAGGTCGTACGGTTAATAAGGAGTATTGCCTTGAAGTTATGCGACGTTTGCGTGAAGCAATCCGAAAAAAAAACGCTCAGATTTATGGAAAAACAATTCATGGCTTTTGCACCACGATAACGCACCTGCTCACTCGTCGTTGCTTGTTCGTAATTTTTTGGCCAAAAACAATACCGTAGTCATGCCCCAACCTCCATATTCACCAGATATGGCTCCGTGTGACTTTTTCCTGTTTCCAAAGTTGAAGAGACCCATGATTGAAGAAATAAAGGCAAAATCGCTGAGAATACTAAAGGACATATCAAAAAGTACATTTCAAGAGTCCTTCCAAGATTGGAAAAAATGCTGACATAAGTGTATTATATCTGGGTGGGGGGGGCTACTTTGAAGGGGACCACATTGATGTAGACGAATAAATAAATATTTTTTTGAAAAAACGAAAATTCCGGGTACTTTTTGAACACACCTCGTACATATAAATAAATGAGAACTTATAAATCATCTCATTGCTAATGAAAATTTTCGAAAACATAAGTGAGGTAGTAAAATTATTTAAACTGTATCTAAAATGTACAGATTGTTTTGAAATCTTTAAGAGGTATACTTTTAAAACCTGACGTGATAAAAAAATTATAAGTTGATATTTGAATTCAGGGCAGTATAATCCCTTTGAAAAGTTTTGTTTGGTTTCTGTAACAGCGATGAGGTGTTCACTTTCTCAACCAGCTTGTCCACAAACTAGGCTTTATCAAAACCAGTTAAGTAGTGATTAAATTGACAAACAGTGTATTAAGTAGCCAACTCAATAAAGATTACTCACTCGTAAGGTCTTAAGAATAAGGATAAAGTGTTTATTATGTTTAACTTTAGAACAAGTTTGAAGTTGCATATACATAAGTATCAAAATATATAACCTGACTTTTAATTAAGAACCTTATCGGCGCATTTATGCTTTGACCAATAAAAATCTTTATTTATTGGGAAGTTTTTCTTCCACCACAGCTTGATGATGCCTTCCGTCTTCACTTCATTATAGAAATTTGAAACCATATAGGCATCGCATGTTGCTTTGCGGTGAATGTCGCTGCATCCTCCTGCTACCAGTCACCATATAGTGCGGTGTCTAGTCGGTATCCTTAAAAACATTTAAAAAATATGAAATATCCTATTGAGCGAGTGTCAAAAACCTAATGTAGTTATAAGCGGTTGCCTTTCATATCTACTGATGGTTACTCAGATGCTTCAGCTCATTGTGGAAACTCAGCAGTCAAGCAATCATCATCAACATCAACATCAACACCAAACTGAGAAGAGAGGAGTCATCTCTATAGCACCACAGGATGCAACTTTTATGGAGTCTTCTGCTTTGAGCATAGAAGTCAAAACATGACTTCCAAACAACTCCACAACATATAAGAAGATGGTCGAGATGGTGTGGTTAAGTAAAAAGTTTATGGTCGTCACGGTAATTGTTTTCGAGTGTGATGGAGGGAGGTTTCGGGTATGCCTTTGGAGGAAGAGACAACATGCAAACATCATGCGTGTTGAATTAATCGTTGTCTGTTACCACCGCCGCCGCTGGTTTATATGACTTTTGGCAGTTAAAGTGATTGTAATTAATTGGTTGGTAATTGTGGTCTACACCTCGATAACCATCCGCATATTCATGCTTCATCCAACCACGCCATTTTCAGCGACGATACTACGGTATGATTGTGTGTTGAGACTTGAACGTTTGTGGTAAGAATATTATAGCAGACATCGATATTGTATGAACAGGATGATTTTGAATAGGAAATTGTGATTTAAGATGTTTATGGTAGATAACTTAATTTGTACATACAATTGATACATTTTGAGGTATTTTCGCTAAATTGGATTAATAAAACGGAAGTTATTGTTTTAAGTTGTGAAACTAGGTATTTAAAGGAAGAGGCAGGTTATTTAAATTGAAATAGTTTAAAATCAAATTTTACTTTTTTGAAGGTTTTTGGTGACCTAAATCACTTCGTCTAGTTCTTGAAATATCACTTTTTAAAATTCGAAAAAAAGTATTCATTTAAGTTAATATTTATATTAAATTTGATATGATGGCTTAAATCGACTTTTGGATTCGAAATCAACAGGAAGTATTACGTATAGGAAGTATTTAAAAAGAAAACCATCAAAGTACAAGATTTAAAGTTTTTAATAACTTCATAACCAATGAGACTTTCTGGAAACTAACTGATACATTACAAAATCATTATAAAATTTAAGAAATAAAATAAATAAATTAGGTGGCGCAACAGTCCGTAGAGAACCAGGGCCTAGTGACTTACAACTCTCAACCATTCCTGTGTGCTAGTAATTGCAGGGATGGAGGGGACCTACATTTTATATGCCAAATCCGAACGGCTAATTTATGAAGGCACTTTTCATGACAAGAATTCGTCAATTCCTCGCAAGAGGCGGTACCCGTGAAAAAAACTTTAGGTGGCACAGGCAGGGATCGAACCCAAGACCTCTCGCATGACAGTCCAACGCACTAACCATCATGCCACGGGTACCAAAATTTAAAAACTATGTTTTTTTTAGTGTTAAAAACTTAGTATTATGCATTTTTTAACATTTTCAAAGAGGTATATTTCAAAAACTTTTCTGAGATGTGTCAATTTTTTAAGCAGCCGTAGTCTCTTCTGTTAGAAGAGATGATTTTTCGCCAGTTGTCCAGTTCAATGTACTCCGAAGCCTCAACGGCAAAGCGAGTGGTCGTACGCCTTTAATTACTTCGACATTTAGACCTGACAAAAAGAGAATAAATGAAAAGTTTATAATCGTGAATTGAGTATCACACTCTTGACTGCAGTAGCCAAATTCCCGTTTGTTCACACTGTACGACAAAGGCCCACAATTGTTCAGGTTGATGGTGAATCAGTCATAAATCTATAAAATCTTTATCAGCCAAACGATTTGAATGACATGGTTGAGGACGCCCACTTAAGAAAAAGTTCTTTTAACTATCATAGTTGACATAAATAAACGAGTGTAATATTTGAAAATGTTTAAGATAACCGAAATATCATATAATTCTTCACTAAAAATGTTTTGCCATACCCAAGTTTTGTGGTGTTTTTTTACAAAAAAGAATTGGTTTTTAAACCAAATTCTTAGAATGCGATACAAGTTGGTGTAAAAAGATGTACAACAAAAACAATAATTCGATATATTTACCATGCCCATTTTTGAACCCGTTTTTGAATAAAAATGTTAGGTATTTATTAATGTTTTCGTAAAAATATTAAAAATTGAGCAACAGCTTGTATAGAATCCTAAACAAAGTTTCTTTCCATATTTAATTTTTGGGATGTATCGGGATAATTAAAAACCAAAGCGACGTGGACCACTAGCAGACTTTTCTGTCAAAACTTGGGTACTTCTGGTTCAGGATTTTGATTAGGGGGAGACAAACTCTTTCAAGATTATTTAAGTATACCATTCAAACGATCTCCTATCATGGTTGATCTAAACCACGTTTTGATTCTCCTAAACGTGCTAAAAGTTTTTGCAACTGACACGCATCGTAATTCTGTAATGTGGATATTTTATAAGAGTTAGTGAAGGTAGTCTTTGAAGTTCCGATGTGCACTAATCAACGTTTGTATAAACAATTCCACAAAACTAATTGATCTGTCAAAACTTCCAGTATTATACAGTATTTTGACAATACAGTATTTTAAATGTACAGTATTTTGAAATACAGAATATAAACTATACAGCATTACGACCATACAGTAGTATATATACAGTTTAGAACAGAATTTTGACCATACAGTATTTGAAAATATAGTATTTTGACCCGCTCCCGTTTTACATAAATTATTTGAATGTACGTGCAGTATTAAAAAACCTGCCTGGAATATGGTTTATTGAAGGTCAAATTTGTTCATAATAAAAGCTTATAATCTCCCACGTAAATTAAGCTGAATAACAGACATTTTAACATGAAAATGGCCACAACTTTGCTGTCAGATTGTACTGATTTTGGTCTCATGGAATTGGAAACAAAAAGCCATTTAAAAATTATGATGCCAATAACAAGAACTCAAGATTTTGAAAAACTAAATTAACTTAGTTATTTGAAAGCATCAGAATGAAACGCAGGTCGCACTGAAAATCCAACCGCATGTGATCTTTTTGTTTCACCTAATGCATGAAAATTTCCGTTGACACAAAACAGTTTCAAAGCAATACCGTTAGGAATATTATAAAATACGGCGTGGGCCAATAAAATCCCAAATTTAGTTCTTATTTTCATGATCAGGTTTTATTGAAGATCTACCGGGACATATATGTCCCGATCGGATCTAAAGGGTTAAATGTGTTTAAGACGATAAAATAATGCGCCTATATCAATCATTCCATTTACTTTTGTCTCTTACCGGATATATTTTAGCCAGTCTGTTAACATAACTAGTTGTTTTTAGAAGATTTTTGTTTGATAAACGGGTATTTAGTCAAGGAACGGCCTTACATTTTATATCAAATTAAAGGCTACAAATTGGGCTTAAAATAAGTACCAAAAAAAGTACATGTCATCACTGATTTTTTCAAGCTATAAGCTGTAAAAGGTAGTACGAAAAAAATTATTTCAAAAAAGTTCGGAACTAAATAACAAAATATGTGCTTAACGTAGAAAAATCAAATAATTACAGCCTGAAAGAAGTTTTAGTCATCTTTTATTTTCTACCAATATCATTTTTATACCTGATATACGAGTGAAGTTATAAGTTGTTATCGAAAAAAACAACAATTTTCTTGATTTTTACAATTCCAACTCCAAGCTCAAATATCTCGAAATCTATTGAACCGATTTTGAAAATATTTAAAATTCATATTCAGCTAAACATGAGCTTTCATTTGATACCCATATCATAGGTGTCGCACTAGTTTGAGACTTTAATGGAAATTGATAATTTTTACAGGTAAATGCCAAGAAAATTGAAAAATTATCGATAAAACGGATTTAAATCCACTATAACTTGAAAACTACTGAACCGATTTTGATTAATGATATGTTTTTGAAAAGATAAATTTGTCGCAAAGAATATGAATTAAAAAAAAAATAACATATCATATAAATTGAACGACTAAAACGCTAAAATATAAAAAAAGACAATTTTTTTACAAAACTGCCGTTATAATTTTCATTTTCCAACCTATTTTAAAAAACTTAGTTTCTTTATATTCTTGACAAATAAATACAAATTTTGGTGTATCTAACATGTCCCTAAGTCATCTACAAGCCCCAATATAGTGTTTTAAATATCATTTAAAATAAAATCGAGCAAATTTCTGGACTATTAGCCGTTAAAATTTGTGTTTGAAAAAAATTCACTTAAATTATCGAAAATGGGTCATAACTTTGTGAATTCTTATCCGATTTTTACAAAAGAGGCATCAAATGAAAGCTAACAAAAAATGGACTTTTTTAAACCAAAAACTAAAATTTCAATTTTTCTAAATCCCGTTGTTTTTTGGATTGGGCGAATTGCACTAAACGGGAGGGGAATTCTATTCTACTTATCAATCTTATTTGCTTGGAAAATCGACAGCTAATTTTAAAATTGAATATTTATATTAAATTTCATTAAATAATATCTTGAAGTAATTGTTTTCGGTGTAAAAACTTTATAGATCTGTCAAATTAGACCTTAAAATAGAAAAACGTGATTTAGGACTGTATTTCATATGTACATAGATATGTTTCAAGGGCAATTAGGTTATCCCAATTTGCAGCTTTCAAAAACTTAGTTATCATTTGAGGCGTTCAGAATATTAGTGGAATATGTCCATATATTTTAAATTCGAGATATTTAAAGTTTAATAAAAAGACGTTAAAGATATTCAGGGAAAATAAAAGAAATATAATGTTTATTTATTTCGAAAATTGCTCATTTTTGACGCTGATCTTTTTTTTATAAGGTACACATTATAATAATGTGTTTAAAGGTAAAATCTCGATTTTTCTTAAAAAGTGGATTTAGACCATTATTATTCTGAACGCCTCATTTAATCATTCGATTGTATTCCCAAAGGGGGATATAACAAAGCCTGACAAATAGTCTTAAATATCGGCCCTAACTTTTCTTTTTCTTTTAACCCCAACTCGGTGTCAAAAATGCAACTGTATGCCTTCTATAATCCAAACAATATTTTTAAGATTTATAAATAACAAAAAACATTGCGTTAATTAAATTTTAACTCGGCTTAAAATATGGAATATTTATAATTAATTTAAGTTTCCTATTGACTTCTATTCAACTGACTTTAAAATTCCTTACTTTTCCTTTTTTTTGAAATAACGTCTACTGCTACTTAAGCTTACCTTAACTTGCTTTCAACCAAAGTATCCTATATACTTTATCAGATTCCTATTAGTAATTAAAGTATCATATAGTAAAATTATTACACAAAAAAGTAAACAATTCAAACAACCAAAGTCTTTCATTAAAATATTTATATTTCTTGTTATAAATATTCTTATTAAATGTCATTAAAGATAAAATGTTTACCAATAATAATTTATACAATGTAATCGTAAAAATATTTGTATGTATATAATTAATAATAATTATTATAATATTTATACACATTATAAATGGTATTGAATTCAATCTTTTCTTAGTTTTAGTTTTTAATTTTTTTCTTTTTTTTTGAAGTAATGGTTACATTTTTATTTTATGTTATTCATAATTTGAAAAAATAAAAATTAATGAATTTTATTATATTATTATTGAATTTTGAATTTATATCGTATAATGATTATTATTACATACTATAAAACTAAAATGATTCATAAGTTTTGTTGTTGTATATATATAAATGGAAAATATATTACAATTGATTAATTTTTATATTTCATCTTTGAAACTGTATTTGAAGACAATTGTTTTCTGTTTTAATTAATTTTTATTTTTAAAAAATTCACAACACAAAAAATAAACACTCAATGTATAACACAATAGTTCACATACATCGACATACATAATGCATACACAAAATAACATAATTATTTTTGTTTTTTTTTTGTTAAGTTAAATATTTGATTTAAATGTATATAACTACGATCATAAGTATATTAATTTTATTTGTGTTAGCGTTATTTTTAATGAAGTATTGTTTTTTTTTTGTTTTCTTATTTTTGTTTAGTAACTCATTACCAGTCATTTGTTTTATCTATTAATTTAATAAGAAATTGCTTTAAATTTTTACCCAAATCAATCCCTGATTCCCGCCAAAGTCATAAGTTTATTTATATTTTATTTGGCACAAAATTACAACACAAATAAAGAACAATATATAACAAATTTAAAAAAGTGTGCATTCAAATTTAAATATCAACACATCATTATACATAATAAAAATATTTGCATTAAAACTAAACAACAATATTTAAAAATTTAAAACAAAAGATTTAAAACACAACTTGATATTGACAAATAAAAGTTTTGTTTATTTTTTTACGCTTTTTATTTTATTTTGCAAAGAATTTAAAGTTTTTTTTGTTTTTTATTGGACGGATGTGCTGTGCATCTTTTATTTAATTGCTTATTAAATTAAGAATATTATTAATTCATTAAAGAATTTTTAAAAAATGTATTAAGTCCATTGACAGATTTAAAACAGGACGAAACTCAATTTTAACATATCATAATAAATATTTTTATTTTAAAACAAAACAAAAACGATATTTTTAGGGATATGTTTTGGAGAATTTTAAGTACAGTGTGATGTCTTTTGCTCTCTATTTGCTTTTAAAACACAAACGACAGAGTACATCAATTTAAAGTTAAGAATAGAAAAAGAAGGTACGTTAATAAAAATTTTGAAAAAGGCCCTTTTTGAACCATTTAATTGTTCAATTAGGTTCACTTTAAATAGCTATTTTATAGATTTTCTATTGAAATTTAGAGCAACATTTAAGCTTTGTAGAAGATGTGAATTATTTTCGATGTTGGTTTTTTGATACTTGTCTTGTTTGACTAATTTGTTTTTATATTTTCTATAATAATTAAAAGAATTTTTCTAACAAAAGCTAAATATGCTCTCTTAAACATTCGACACGTACCATCTTTAGAAAATATGATTACAAAATTTTATTTAAAACACAACCATTTTACTAGAGAAAAATGAAACATTTGTATATTCTATTAAATTATTAATATTCATTAAAATATTTCAACTAACATTGGTATATTTAGTTACGTATGTTTTCAATAAGGAAAATTTGAAAAGAAAGATAAATTTGCATTTGAAAACCGCATTACTTTTGAGGATAATTTTGTTTTTGTAATTTTGATAATTTTATCTGTTTCGATAAGGAAAATCCAAATCATGAAGATGTTCGGTCTTGAGATGTTATTGAAAATGATGTTCATATATGTTTGAAGTTGTAGCTCTATCTTGGGTCACAACCTGCAAAAACAACGAGGATTTGAGGTATTTAAGATAAAAGCGTGTGTATTGTTCTTGGCATAATTAAAGTTGGGTTTTAAGTTTTCTATTTATGAATTTGTCTAAACAGATGAGTAAACAATTATCAAAAATCCACAAAAAGCTGACTGTGATACTTAATACAAACCTATAGGCAGATAAGTTAAGGTTATGTGAGGCAAAAGAAGCTGCTGACTAGAAACAGACAGTATAGCCTGTAATTGGTCTGATGTCATACCAAACATAATACAAATTCGTCAATAAATGCCACTTGGAAATTTCCAAGAAAAAAACTATCAACTACATCTGTAACCAAATTTTGCTTTTACGATTTAACCTTTATTCAATGATGAATAGTGGAAAACCAAAATAAGAACGACAGACTTTGAGTTATTCACGGATTTCCAGTTATTTGAAATTTTGAAAAATATTTAATTTCTTGAATGCGGTTTTTGGTTTCCCAAAGAAAAATATTCTTATTAAGTCTTTAAGTTTTTCCAACTCAAAAACATGCCATTGAACCCAAAGGTTTTAGCAAAATGCTTTACAAACATATTGATATTTTTAAAAGACTTGAAAGGCACTTGAGAAATCATTTAAAAGGTACAACCATCAATAATTATAAATTGTATGTTTATTAATATTTTTCGAGTCACCTCAAGATTTATATCCCCATTTGTTCCAAGCCTAGACTTGAAAGTTTGATGAGAAAAGAAGATATTTACTTTTAATGTAATTTTCAATATCATCAGTTCTGTAAACAAATCTTGCCTACTAGCTTGTTAAAGCATCAGTAGTGGGTAACAAAATACTGCCTCAATTTCTGGGTACATCACAACCTCTAAAATATTCTGCATGCATCATTTTTAAGTTGGAACTTATTCTGACTATGCTTCATGCTAGGATTTGGAGGAAATGAGGTTATGGCTTCTAAGGTTTTAGCTATAAATAAGATCATATCTCGTTATATTTTTGCAGTGAGGCCGTTTAAAGAGGAACCCTAGGCAAGAGGTGGATTGATTTCCTAATTTAATTTAGTTGAGTTCGAAGTTAAGGAGAAAAGTCCTTTAACGGCAAAAAGAAAAAATTTGTAGTCGAAACAAACAGGTCTCAAAACCGTGGCGTTTATGGATACACATATGTAAGTTATAACTTTGACTGGTAAATCATCTTTTTTCAAAGAAAAATGCCATGGGACTATTTGGGGAATTAGGCTCTTGAGTTACGTAAGCTCGAATGAATGTTCGCACTAATGGTTTGTAGTTTCAAAAAGAGATATTTGACTGAAAAAAAACCGTAAACATCAATGAACAACATAAAACAGTTGTTGCACTTCATGTTAAATCTAAGCTATAAAAGTTAAGAAGCCTTATAGAAATATGGCCTACAATGGAGCAAACTTAATAAATAAGAAGTCCTTAAAAAAAGAACCAGCAAAAGAAATGCAGTTTCAATTTTCAAAAAACAAGAAAACCTTCAGAAGCTTGTTAAATAATTTCAAAATCAAATTACCTTTAGCTACAATTTTAAAAGATTCAGTTAAATGAAAAAAAGAGTGAGAATATTTTTGTTAAATATAAATTTCATATCTACGTAGGGGATTTGGCTTCGTTCATACTTATTTTGTTTGTTTGTTTTTCAATTCTTTGATAATACACATAAAATTACATACATATTTTAGAAAATAAAAATTAATACATTTTATTTTGTTAATGAGCTTTAAATTCTGTTTTATTTCGCATCATGTTTTTATAATAAATATAAATACACTTATTATCCAGTTCAATGTGAATTTTTAATAAATATTGCATTTTTATGTTGAAAATGTTTCTTTGTTTTCTTTTGCAGTTTTTTTTTTTTTTAATTTTAATGGTTTGCTTATAGAAATATATATATATATTTATATTAAGAGCATTTATTTGTTAACATTTTAGTTAGTTTTCTTTGTGTGTTATTTTTGTTTTAATTTAATTATTTGGAAAGCCACATGAATTAATGTATTTTTTAAGCAATATGTTTTTGTTTTTCTTAAATTTTTTTAAATTGAATAAAATTTAATTTAATTTGCCACATTATTTTATTTGTTGTTTGTTTTTTTTTTTTTATTTCATTAATTATATTTTTGAATAAAAATTGCAGTTCTCTTTTTTGATGGAAGCATGCTTTTTGAAAGATTTCTAATTTTAAAAATCTAATAGTTGCCTTGGAAACATATTTTATCGCAATAAAAAGCGATGGCAAAAAACATTCATTTGTTTATAATAATTATGTTTTCTTTTTTTTTTTTTTAAAAATCTTATCGTGCAGTTTTTATATTTTTGGCTTTTGCTTTTCAAATTCGCCAACAAAAGGGCGATATACATTTCGCATTTAAATATGTTTGTTTTTTTCTTTTTAAATGACACAACTTGAAAAGCTTATTCATCTTCGATATTTATATAGTTAATAATAATTGTTCTATACATTTTAATTAAATTCTTGTTTTTTTTTTTAATTCCATCTCTTTTTTGTAATGGATTTTATTTAAATTTTTATAAATAAGAAATTAAATTGTATTACAGAGTCTCTTATTTGAATACGTATGTCTTGTTTTGCTTTGTTTTCTAAGAAGAAAAAACATAAATCAAAAGACCAAAAATTTTACATAACTAGAAAATAATTTTAGTACAATGAAAAAAACAAAATCAAAAATATTATTAGTTAGTTTACTAGTTTTATAATGTATTTTATTTTATTAATTGTATTATTTTTTTTTGTTTGTTTTAATTAATTTATTTTAATACCTATATAAAGACTTAAGATTAATTTTTTACACACTAGGAGTTATTCTCACAGTCATCGGGTTTGTGCTTACTTCGGACATTGCTCAGTAGATCGGCACAATTGTTTACCATTGTTAGAAAATCACCATTTTCTAGATTAACTTCATTGCCGGAAAATGATGACGAAAGATTTTGCGATGTGTTTTTATCGTTTCTGTAAAAAAGAAAGAAAAGGATGATAAATTATTGGAGCGCTGAGAGATAAAATAAATGTGTTATTTTTTAAATGTTATTCTATTTAATTCAAACTGGAAAATTGAATAAAATTGGTGAGACCTAATTCTATGAAATGTTTAATTCGTGGGTCTGTACAGTTTATCACTACTTTTTGACTAAAAGTAATATTCTTGGAAAGAACTTTTTAATAGTTTTCAAATCAAAGTTAAAAGTGACTAAGTGCAGAATAAATTCTTTAAGATTTATTTATTCTAAAAAACTATTTTTTTTTTCAGGATATTTATGCAAGACTTTAAAGGATATGCTTGGTAACTATGGCTTAATATTGTCAAAACGTGTTTCAATCTTATTTCTCTAAAAAGTATATTTTTCAAAATTGAATAGAAGTTTTACATGGATCTATTACCAAAAGTCCGTTTTACGAAGTGCAAGTCTTTTTTTAAGTGAAAAATCTTGCGATCTAGGAGGAATGAATTGATAATTTCATGGGGAACTGATGAATGAATGAATAAATTGAAGGCACTTCGGGCTTTATGAAAATACACATTCTAAAATATACCCTTTAATATAGTTCCTTAAACTTAAATTTGGGTTATTTTAATAGAGGATAGTTTCTTTTCTCCTTTAAGGAACGGTTTGGTGTCTCCTCTTCAATAATTAGATGATTCAACTTGCAGTGATCAGTGAGATTATTTCTACGTTAATGTTTGTAGTTCCCGGGTAGTGGGGAAGTTTATTCAAAACTTTTGATCTAAGAGCTTCGTCCTCAGAGTTGATCATGTTATTGATCACATTTTCTCCTTTACCAAAATAGAGATCTGATTTTCTTAAGGGCGTCTTTAAAAGAGTCAGAGGTTCAGGTGACAATGTACTGTCCCATCGGTATTGAGAGTGTGTTTCTCAAGTCTCTTCAGTTGTTTTCGACCCATCAGTTTACGATTTGATCGTATTTAGTTTTGAAAGTTTAGTTGACATTTTAACAGCCAATTTTTTGACAAAGTTCTTAATTCAATTTAGAACTCGATCTAATACCTCTCGGTTTATCTTTAATATTTTATTTAAAAAATATTTAGAACTCAAGCATTTTTTTACTTTCTATAATTTCCTTACACCTCAGTGTAAGTCTATTATTGAGTATTAATGTCTTAGATCTCGGTTAAGTAAAACAAAGTTCTAACGAATAATAAACTACTTTCATAGCATCCGTTTGGAAATGATTTGCTTATTTAGTTCTAATACATATTAGAAGTTCTCGCTGTAAATAGACCTATGGCGGTTAGAATGTCCATAGAACTTAAAGTTACAAAAATTGAAACAGGGTCTTTGTTACGGTGGCGAGGGTAAAGGCGCAAGTTGTTGGGAAAACATTAATGACAGTAAAACGGATTTTACTCTGGTATATAATTTCTATTGAAACCTTTTTCAACACAAAGTATAACTAAATGAACATTATAGCTTCTTAAAAGGACATAATGTCCACGCAGACGAATTATTGACTTCTTTAAACAAACAAAATTGGTTCCTATGAACATATTGAACGTTTGAGATATGAAGTTATTTGTTCACTAATTGTCCAATGTTTTTATGTTTTCTTGTGTTGTCTTATATTTTAATACTCTAACAATTTATTATTATTATTATTATTGCACATTTAAAAAATTCGGTGACTTCAAATTTAATAAAACAATATTACCTGATCAAGGCATTGCGAGCTTTTAATATTAAATCGTTTAAAGAAATAAAAACATTGCTAAACCGAGTTTTAATATCTAGACCCTCAAATGTAAGGTCTAATAAATGGAAGACTGAGATCTAAATCAGAATTCTAACGCTTGAGAACTTGAGTATGAGTTAAAACTTAACCAAGTTTCAATTTTTCAATAAACTGAGTTTTAGATAATAGAGCTTTACATTTTTTTTGGCCGAGTTTTTTACTACCACGTACAATTGGGTCTCGTTAATAACGATTTTCATTGCCACTGTTTGACAGGTCGAAATGTTTGATTCATAGAATTGTGATACGAAGGGATTTACGTCTCCTGTCAACCGAATGTTTTCATGCAATCTAGGATGCAAGTTTTGGTAAAAATAGAATCTTTCTACATTTTATTTCCAAAACGAAAAGTGAGTTGATTATTATAACTTTTGAAGACTGTTATATTAAAGATATTTAAAAAATTGCCAATTAAGTTATTGTTAGGCGCAGAAAATCAAGCTTAAAACAAATTTAATGCAATTTTTCTCAGGCTCATTGGAAATTCTTCTTCGAAAACATAGAAAGTTTAAGCATTGCAGTTTTTGTAAAAAATCTTTAAAAATATTAAAGTACAACGACTTGATGAGCAGGTCTTGTAAAATGTATGAAGCCAATGCTCCAGTATTCAACTCAAATTCGGAGGTTCGTTTCAAATAAATAAATAATTACTATGACACAGGTGGGATACACATTTGGAAGAGGATCTCAACTTACTTTATAAACTTTAGATAGGGATCAAGCTAAATGGAGAAATGAGGCTTCAAGCGTAACGTCACCTTAAGTAGTAAGTAAGCAATTCCTACACAAATCTAAAACTGTTACCTAAATAATTCTAATACTACTACACTTACTTATTCGTTATGTTGGTTAACATTTGTTGCGTCATAATCACAGCATTTTCCAATTCCTTTAGCATTAAATTATTATTGCCAGTACTCGTTGGTGAGTCTTCGCAATTTTTTAATTTAGCATGCAGCTGCATAGCAGCAGTAGTTGTAGTGTATAATTTATTAATAATATTATACACTTGTGATTTTGCTAAAAATAGTAAAAGACAATAAATTAATATTTTTTAAATTAAAAAGCTATACCAAAAATAACTTACGATCAGATTGATCTATATCGCGGGAAGGAAAATCTACAGGTTCAAAATTACCACGAGATTTAACCACATTTGGACTATTCATAACAGCTTTCTTATGATCTAGAGATAAATTTCTAGGACGTGGAGGCACAACAGGTTTGCTACCATGTGTCGAAGAGGTACCAGGTGTTTCTTCTGAACTTGAATCATCCTGTTGTCCTGATCCTACAACAAACAAAGAAAATTACAAAATAAGATTTAAGGACATACAAGTAAAAATAGGCTATATGAACTTTTACCATTGTTAAATGAACTCTGAACACCTTTGCGTCGACTAGACGTGATTGTTGTTGCTTTGTTGTTATACTGTCTTGAGGCAGCTAAATATTAAAGAAATAGAATAATAATTTCAAAATTGGTTTCAAGATCGATTGAAGTGAGCATTACCAATTGGACCATTTGATCTGCTTTGACTTTGGGGTGATGGCCTAGATGATCCACCTCTGAGTGTCTCTTCAGGATCCGAATCGCTCTATAACGAAAATAATGATAAGTTCTTATTTTTCAGAATGGTTGTTTAATAGAACTTACAGCATTATTAAGAACATTCATTGAACCACTTTGTGTTGCTAAACTAGTTCCAGGGGATTTAGGGCCTTGAAGGCTATTTCGTTTGCTAACCGAACGTGAAACTGGACTGGGCCTATAACTTGATCCGTTCTTTTGTTGAGGTTGTGCAGGTGTTCCATTGGACTTAGGACCTATATTTTATCAAAGATAAATTGTTTAACTGAAATTAAATAAATATTAAAAAAAAAAAAAAAAAACTTACTCTTGCCCATATTTCCCATATGAAGATCACTTAAAGAACATGCACGTCGTATTGATGAATCTTCAATTTGAACTGGCATAATTGTGTTCTTATTGCTGGATCCTATAAAACAAAAAAAAATCAATCAATAAATTTATATGAACATATTTTTTTTAATTTAAAAAAGAAACTTAACAAAATAATAACTTGTAACTGAAAATTTCAGTGCTTTTAACAAATTTTGGTTTTTTGTTTCGATATTTTTTTGAAAGCCAAAAAATAAATATAAATAAAATCCAACTGATTCTCACAACAAAATTAGAATAATAATGAAAATTATAAACTTATTTCGTGTACATCGTCATGTTTGAACGATCAGTTCTCATTCAGATAGATTCAGATGACCACATCACACCTACTTAATTTAATGAACTGCGATCGTAATATCAAACAAAAGACGTCTGGAGCAGGAGGTAATAACACAAAAATATTATAGGTAGTATGTGCTTGAAATTAAATGGACCGTGGAAGACGTATTAGCTTCACAAAAACTAGTTTAAATAATTGGCTATAATTTTGATTGTATAATCAATGGTAATGCGACTCTGCTATTACTGAAACTTTAGCAACGGCGGCGGCGTCCAGTTATATTCCATTCTGAATTAAATAACGTGTGGTTGGTAATAAATCAGGTAAGCTTTATCTGACGACTTAAATGTAAGAATAAAGTTGAAACTTTGTTATGACTGTATCACGATGCACAATAGGTTAGAAAGTTATTAATATCAATTTTTAAAGTGTTATAACAGGCAATAAATAAAAACAGATATGTTTTTAAGTTGTTCCAGTGAGTTTCTAAATTAAGTGAATTGAATCTAAAGAAGGTAATGCTTTAACAATATTTTTACATTTATGGGGGAAAATGTATTTTTTATTTCAAAAATATGATTTAAAAGGAACTTAGGGTGCTTATGGAAAAATTTGGCAATTGATTAATTGTTCTTTAAGATATATTGTCAACAAAATTGAAAAAAAAAAACACATTTTGAGATAAACGCGTTTAAAGATTGTAACAGGGAATTTCATACCTGCTAGCTGTAGCTCTATTTGAAGGCTTTTGAGAGTATTGGAGATAGGGCCTTGAAATATTTATAGAATATTTCTGAAAAGATACGTTATCCAAAAAGGCACACAAATTGATTTTTTTTTTAAATTTTACAGTAGTAGCGTTTGAGTTGAACAGTTCTGAACTCTGTACTTCTTGATTTGCAATTATGAAATTAATTTGAATTGGGGGGAGAAATGAAGGTTGGCCGGGCAAATAATCAATAAAGAAGTTGGGAAATATTTCAGAACTAAGATTTAAGAAGAAGTCAAAAGCTTTCTTAAATTATCAACAATGCTTTGTTGAGCAGTACAGGCTTCATGGGCGAGCTTTTTCTAATGTAGTGGCGTCTGATGTCCGCTCACTACACTGCGTCGGGAAAAATGCCCCGAAAAAAATGAGTAAGCCACATAAATTTTTAAAGAATTGTTGTTGCAATTCTTCGCGGAAAATAGTTCCCCCAACATGACCGTTGAATCCCACTGATAATGGGATTTTGTTATTACAATCTCAACAGAGTTACCAATATCACTCTAAATTGCAAGCAAAGAGCTTATTCAGTAGATTTTATTAAGGAGCTTTTGGATTTTTAAGCTTTTTAAAACAAAACCCTGTCAGAACTTTAAAAAGCGACACGCTTATGCGAGCCAAAGCAGTCAGAGTGAGACCCAAACGTCCAATCCGCCTTGTAATGACGGTTTTTGTTGAACAGAGTATAGTAGTACATTTTTTGGGTCTTTCTAACTTAGGCTTAAGAGATATTTCAGCAAAATTTGTTTCGAGTTTTCAAGCTAAATAAAAGTTGAAAAAATATTCATATCAGTTCCATAATTTGTATAGGAGAAATGCCAACTTTTCAAAACTATAGCAAAAAAAGATTGTTTCGGTTATTGAGGTATGGACATGACAACTTACAACTTAATTTGTGAACGCACCCTTTCACTATTCATCGAACTGTAATTTTCATTGTATTTTCTAAAATCTAAATTTTCAACATGGTAAAGTAGACGAACGAGCAAAGTCGGCAAATTATAAAAAAAAGTCTCTATAGAGTCGTGGGAAAAGGTGTAAGTAGAAGTGTCAAAAATATAACTGCCGTTCAGCCGTTCGTAACAAACGATCCAAATCTGTCAAATCCCCATTATTCTCAAGAATTGGGCATCGTTAGGACCATGAAGATCTTGGTTTACACCCATACAAAATGAAGCGTGCGAGGCTTTTTCCTCGTCTATTATAAACGTCAAACCCGTGACCTTAAATATGTGTCAGTACTCATTATCAATGGGCAGGTTGTTCAGACGACTTAAGGGACTTGAAGGTAAGGCAAGTTTCAAGTATCTGATTGCCTTCCAATTAAGGCAATTTTATTGCAAAGTTGACCGAAAAGTAAGTCAAGAAAAATTTCCCTAACAATCAAGTTAAGTCAACTTATGTCAATATGACAGCTGATCATATTTTTTTTCTCATTCAACTGAAAGTTGAACTTTATTACTCTGTAATTTATTTATTTTCTGCACAATTCCATTTAATGTTTTGTGTAAAAGGGTTCCTTGTCAAATTTGAAAAGGAATAAGGAATATTCCTTTACAACACAAAATACAAGCCATGATGGACTTGTAGCTTTCCTAAAGAGTGTTTTGTACACAATAATGTGTTTCGTAGTTTATGCACGATCAACCGAAGGCAGCGCTGAGCTACACTCAGTTCCAAATGTCAAATTTATGGCACTTGAAAAACTAACTAGTGTCTTGGTCAAAAATGTACGTTCAAAGAATGAAGTCTCTTATGTTGTTTGAACCTGCTCAATTTCAACTTTTTTAGCATAAATTTTTTCACGTTCCTCTTTGTGTTCTTTACTTAGACGGATTTATAGTATTCCCTTTCGGAAGGTAATGTACACCTTCTTCGTTTGGTTTTTTCGCTAGATATCGATTTCAGATTGATTTTATTTTGATTTATCGTTGATACAAATTTGTTAAACTTTACAAACACACATTGACAGCTATCAATTATTCTGATGTATAGTTGTTCTAGTAAAACGAAAATGTGTCAAAAAACAAAGATCTGAAAATTTATTTGGATCAACATGGCTTAACTTATTACTTATATTTTAAATACCATTTTTTATAAATACTCTATTTTATTTAAAATGTTTGTTCAAAAAATAGGGTTTTTCCATTGGTAAATTAAGATATCAATTCAAAAACTATTGATTTTTTTCTTGGAAAATGAAAGATGAATGGAAATTGATTTATTTTTGATACCTACTTGCTTGGCGTTCTTTTACCACATTCCACCAAAGCAAACACAAATTCGTCAAATTGACAGATAAAGAAAGAAAGAAAGGAATTAAATTCCTCTAAGAAATTTTCACCAAAAATAAATCAATTTATTTGGTCCTATGGAACACATAAAGAAAAATCATCATTTTGACAGATTTAAAAAAAGTGCGTTTAAAACAAAATATTTTGTTTTCTTTGTAAATAAAATAAAAAAAATACATTAAAATAACTTCTCCAATTTTCCAAATCGATTGCTAATTAAAAAAAAATATTTACATCAAAAACAACAACAACATAGTGATAAACAATATGGTAAATATTTCACACTCAAATTGAACCGAAGAAACTTAATGTGAAGAAGAAACCGAAGAAACAATATGAATGAATCAATCAAAAGAAGAATAACAAGAAGAACAACACTCGATTTTTTTTTGTTTTTTGAACGTTAAAAGTTCAGCATCAAACCTTTGTCCTTGCCACCGCAGTCATTACGAATTTTCTCACTCTCGTGTTCATCCGAAGCAGTAGCAGTACTCGTCGTTATAAAATTGTAAGCTTGCAATTTAACGCTTTCTAAAACATCTGGAAGACTTATGTTCCTTGTCATTTTACTGTACTCACTGCCACCACCATCACTACCACAACCAACACGATTATGTTCAGTCTCAATATCACGCTCGATGTCTCGAGCTAGTTTATCGAAATTCATGGTCAGACTTTTGACGTAGCCCTTCTCTTTGGAATTGCACTCGAACGGCTTCATCCGATTTTCGGTGGCCAGACGGATTTGTTCGAGCTTCTTTTCCTCCATTTCGATCAGCTTATTTATGATGTCTATTTTCTTGGCTATGTTGCGACACTGGTTGCTGGTGTTGTTGTCCAGCGAGGGCTGCAGGACATAAGTCTTTTCGTTTTGGGAGTTTTTCTTGCTTTTGTCGTCTTGGACTTCGTCCACTAATGGTGGGGGTTTAGTGTAGAGCTTGAGGCTGTCCATGTTGTTGTCTCTTTCGTTGCCATGCTCCGAGATGTACATCTCGAAGGACTTCTCTTCGTAGTCCGTTCGATTCTCACTCGACCGGCTGCTACTGCAGGACGAAGAACGCTTATCGCTCGGCGTGTACTTGATTTGACTCACGGTATTGAATCGGACTGATATCTTAGGTCGACTGCGAGATCTCATGCTGGAGGCTCGACGTGATGCTCCCCCATCGACATTTAGTGACTTCTGGCTGGACTTCAAGCAACTCCCAGTACTGCTGCTGAGCGCTCCACTACTGGCACTCGTGCGCATATTCTGCTGCTGCTTTTCCCGTTCAAATTTTGCTAAATTCCGTTCAAACTTACGCACCACGCTCGCCGTTCGGGAAGGAGCTTTCATATCCTTGATGTCCACGTCAAAACTGCACGATTTCTTCACTGTTGAGGTCGGAGTACTTGTTGACACTGCCGCCGCCGTTGTCGTGGCAGGTGGTGGAGCTCCCCCACTAAGCACCGAACTGATCAGACTTTGAGGTTTCGCTGGGACAGGTGGTTTCTCGCCGACCGGCTTCTTAGTGAACATGTAATCATCGTACTCCTCACTCGTCAGAGGATTCTTCTTCTGCCTCTCAGAGGCAAATTCTTTGCTCAAACTCTTGTTCACTCCTGAATTGTACTGAGCGTTCTTGTATTTCATGGTTGGAATATCATCGTCGTTGGTTGGAGATTTTGGCGGCAAACAGTCGGACAAACGGGGATACGTCTCAGACGAATGGATGGGGATACTTTGTGGTTGATTTTGGCTTCGGGTCTTTTCGGAAAATTCATTCAGCCCGTATCCGGAGACATCAAACGCTTCATAGGTGCAATTGACTGACCTTTGCTGCATGTAAAAGTCCAGCGAGCTATATGTATTTGGGCTGGAACCATAGGACTTCGACACATTTTCCATTACTCGCTCGTGCAGAAGATGAGTGCAGGGATTTCGCAGACGCTTCTTGTCGAAGAGCATTTCGAGCGGAGCACTCTTGCAATCCGATTCGTCCGAAAGGATACTCTCCATACTGTTGTAGTAGCTTCCATCGCCAAACTCATCCGAGAGCAGACTCTCCTGACTCTTCTTGTCCGGATATTGGGTAAGGAAGAAACTGGCGCTAGAATGACGCTGTGTTTCTAGGAATTTTGCTTCCTCTAGGTGATCTTCTCCTTCTCTCGGCTTGCTTGTTGGATCATCGTTGAGTATGTCGGACAAGGAAACATTTCGGTGAATTGACTGATCATAGAACTCCTTGTAGATGAAGTATTCACTCACCGAACGCTTCGGTATCGTTGTAGATTTTTTCTGGTGCTTTTTGCAGACTTTCTTCTTTCGGCCATTGCAGTGATTCTGCTCGTAGTCCAGGTCCAAACTGCAATTCTCTAGAGAATCTGAGCTAAAGTTACCATCTTCATCTTTGGGAGAGTCCTTGTCTTTGGTCTTCTTGCCCGATGCCCCATGATGATGATGAGCGGGCAGAGGCAAACTACGTGTATTGCTTAGACTGTGCGGTACAGATGCTGAGGTAGATAGTACATTCGTTGGAGTTTCATCAAGATCACCGTACTTTTTGGTGATCTCTTCGATCATTCGTTCAGTGTCTGTGTGGATCATGTCGAGAATTGTCCTGGCATCGTCGGAATACACCGAATGGCGTTTTGGTTCGGTGAAGATTATATTCTTATTATTGCTCGGCAAATTACGCCAGTCGATTTCTTCGTGCACCGGAGAAACAGGACAGGATTTATAATTCTTCAGAATACTCTGACTCTTGCGGGACTTCGATTGGCTAGTGTTGTTGTAGTTGGATGATGAATCTTCAACTTCGTGATTATTGGAAGAGGATGATTTACTTTTATTAACTCGGGGACATGTGGAGGAATTCGATTTTTGTTTAGTTTCATGCTGAACCGTTGATGGTGTTAATGAGGTGGTAGCAGTATAGACGCCAATATGGCGCGGATACGGAGGATAATTTTGATGTAATTGACGCATTACATTACAATTCTGTGTTAGAACTGATTTCGAGGCAGCACAATTAAAGAAAATATTGGAAGATGTTTGTGTTTTGTATCCTAGGAATTTTAGTATTTTTTTTTGTTTTCATTTCAATACCAGAAAAGCGCAGCATGTTTTTTTTTAAAGAAATACATAATATTGTGTTACACATTCAGGATGAACAAATTTTCTTATTAAATATACAATTATAATTGTATTACTCACCTGCTTTTATATAACGATTTGGTGTTCTAGTATTTTCTGAGCTGGCAGCTAAACTAAGATCTGATATGCTGTGACTACCACGTAACGGTCGATAACCAACCTATAAAATACATATTTCAAGAAAAATCATTTAAATACAAATTCATAATTCAAGATTGTGATTATTGAATGATTAACAGGCAGTTAACAGATATGACACAAGAACAACAACAAAAAAATGGTTTATGACGAACAGTTAAAAGTTAAAAACTCAAATAATGGGTTAGATGTATGCAATTCCAGTAGTAGCGACATTCTTTATAAATATTTTATTTTTGTTTTTTGTTTGTTTCATTAAAATTGTTTAATTGTTTGATTAACTTTAGTAAATTCTTTAAATTTTAGGCTTAAGCTCATTGTTAGACTTTTCTTTGTAAATTAGGCAGTTTTATTCATGCGTATAGCTTTTATGTTTTTTTCTTCTAATAATTTATTGTTGTTAAACTTGGTTTTACTTAGTTATTATTTTATTGCATATTTTTGTTTTGCTATTAATTACTAAGAATGACATTTTGCTTTTGCAATGATGACCTCTTAATTATAAACTGAACAACTATATAAGACTACCCTTTTCGAAAATAATTTTCGTTCATAGAAACGTTAAAATGTCCAACTTTGTTTTTCAACGAAATTGTCTCTGTTGAGTGTATAGCATCCGCTACTATTTTTAAAGATAAATGACGCTATGTCCTTTTCCCATAAAAGTGAAAAGGAGGAGACGAAACGCAAAAAACAAAATTTAATGAAAATGGCTTAGTCAAAAAATGGTCAATAATTCAACTTTCAAAATCGTTCTTAAATAAAACTGTAGAGACAGGTATGTAGGTAGAAGATAATATTACTACAAAACACTTATTACTTGAAAGCCTGGTTAACTTTCGACTCAAATAAGTAAGTCAAAAAGTTATTTATATGCATGGTGCACCAGATATTGCGCCTAATATGTATGATTCCTCTGACCGACCGTTTTTCAACCAGGTCATAAATGACTTGTAACACTGGTCAACAAGGTTTTGTATCTGACATAAAATTAATACTTCTTGCATGGTTGTGGTGGACTTAGTTCAAATTCGACTTTCAAATCTGTCTGCATTGGGTTTTTAAAAAATAACCTTTTAAAATTCGAAAACAAAATTATATTACACTTTTTGACGTAGTTTTTTGTCAAAAAAAATTCGTGCTGATTTTTCAAATTTAAAATCATCATTCATTATTTCGTTTTAAAATGTGCAGTATCTCAGTACAAAATCTTCATTAGTTTTAAGGCTTCACCTGTCCCACATAAAACTTAAAAGAAAGCTAAAGCATTTAAGTTAAAATAGTTTTAACTGAAAAATGCGTAGCGGTATAAAGTTAATTTGTTGTTCTTATAACAAATTCGTCGTATTTTTACATCAATTTATAGAATATATTGAAAAAAATATAAAAATTATGTTGAAAACGATTATTTTTAAATCATAACATTTATCATTTTTCAAACAATTTAAAGTGTATATGATGAAAAATATAGAATTTTATTGTGCAAAATCACTATCAATTTTTTTGTTAATAACTATGCGTTTGCGTTTGAACTTAGGCTTAAAACTTCCGTATTGTTTTTTTTTTGTTGTTACATTTATAGAGAGCTATATTTTAAAAACCTGCGTCCTATTTCATAAACATTGAAAGGTGACAATTCTACAAATTCGTCACACTTATGTGACAAGTTTTCATTGCATAACGTATTGACAGGTGACATAATTGTCAGTTAAATGCAACGCCAATTTTGTCGTGACATTGTTGTCATTGTCAAAGTATGACAATTTTGTCGTGACCATTATAATTATCCATCATTTCAAATGGTGTATGTTCACTTCCCAAACGATTTTCCAAGTTGTGCAGTACTGTACAAGTCAAAATAACCTTGCATGCAGTTGCTGGTGACAATCTCACATAGTTAAGGCAAGGAAATTTTTCCTTCAGAATGCCCAATGCGAACGGATCCAGGCCAGCGTGCAGAAACATAAAAAAACTTGAAATTTGGGATGCATACAAACCTGACATTAATTGAGTGGTTACCATTTCTGTCAACAAATGCTGACTCATTATCAGTTGGAGCATCAATTCTTATTAATTACCCATCAACAATGCCAGCAACACAAGAAAAATTAGCAAAATGCCTAAAACGTGTAGGTATAGATATAATATTTTCCGAAGGCCAGCGGATTTCTTCCCCCATTAGATTATCTACCGTCAGATGGCAAAATATTTTGACCGCTGTATGGAACTTTTAGAAACACCCCGTCCATCAGCAACTACATGGTACTGAGCTCCACTTCCACGCCAGTGTTAAGCACATAAAATTTGGGTCTTAGCATCAAGAGCAATGGTTTCTTCTTGAGGGATGCTGGAGGTGCCCACCGATTTTTAACAAAATATATTCTGCTATTGTTTTGCAGACGCGAAATTTTTCCTTAAATTGATAATCACTTAATGACGCGAAATCATTGTTCATTCTTTGTCTAAAAATTCGAGGATGGCGTACTTCGCGTTCATCATCACTTTCACTTAAAAACATTATATCAAAATAAAATTGTCACTATACGACCTAAACTCAATTGCCTGTCACAATTGTCAACTACATACTGACAAAATTGTAATTTGAACTACTTTTTCTGTTTCATAAAAAATTGTCACTACAAATTTGTCGGGGAATTTGTGACAATTTTCAAAAAATCCCTGATAATTCATTTTCATGACAATTTTTTTATGATCCGAAATCTTGACAACTGTCGCAAATTCTCTGACAATTTTACAAAATTGCCAATTTTTGTATGGGATAAAATTTAGACAGTTGTCAGGTTTGTCATTTACAAATTGTCACCTGACGTGACTATTTATGAAATAGGGCCCTTATCTAAAAAAACCAGTTCCTATTCCTTCCTATTTCAATCGTATCTCTTTAAATAGTCTGTGATTATTTATATATTAATTAAAGGTCTTGAAAGAAAATAGCAAGCTAAAATTGCATCCACATATTAAATTAAAAATAAAATGCCAGGTGTTCAAATTTTGTTCACAAGGAGTTATTTTAATTTTTCGAAAGTTTAATAAAATAAATATTTAAATGCAGTGTTTATTTCCATGAGTTTTTATATGAGGATGACAATAAATTTTAAGTTTGAAAAAGAAACATTTAATCGTTAAAGATTAACGATTGACTGAAAAATCAAAACAAATCCAATGTCCTCACAAATAACAACACTACTGTTTTTTCGATTTTAAAAACCTTATAGAGTGAGCGCCAGCGATAAAAAAGTTATTTGCTTTCTTTCCTTTCTATATGCTTGGTTCGATCGGCCGAGTTCGTTCGACCACGCCTGAGCAATATTCGGCCGATGACGTATTAGGTGTACGCGAGCCGTAAGGCATATCTAAAGATAGGCCTTGGGTTGTAGAAGATGCTAAAAATTTGTCTGAAAGGTGTTATAAAATCAACTCTAGTCAAGCTATTTTCGAACATTTCATACTTTGCACGTAGGTCAACTTATATCCTAAACCGAACGGGCAGACCATTTGAACTTTGAATAGTTGTGACAAAAGCGTTATAAAATTGAACATGGTCAAGCCATTTGCGAAACATTTAGTCTACGGCCATATGTTTTAAAACCCTCGCCCATGTTTGTAAACTTTAAAACAAACAACTTAAAAAAAATGTTGAACTAAACTAAATGTATTACTGTTTCTTTCATATACCAATATGTCTATAAAGATTTTTGTTTAGGCTTGAAGTTTTCAAAAAATAATAAACCGCACACAATTTGATTATAAACTTAAGGGTTTGCCATTGTTTTAAAAAATGTATTCGGGAAAGTGCCTGGCTTGAATAAATTCCAGCCGGGATGCTTACTTTGCGATGACAAACCAAATAAATCAAGTGACAGCTGTCAAAACGAACAACTCGGAAAAAGTATTGCCAGATTACAAGAAAACCACATGTCTAAAAAAATACCCGTTACTATTGAAAATAATATTGGCAGTAACTTAACGCATCTAAGTATTTTTATAGGAGGTTTTTTACAAAGGGCTTGAAATTAATTCACTTTTTCTTTTTTTAAATTTAAAATAACCTTGTTCTTTTAGTTTCTTTAAATACGATTTCTGTTTCCTCAAAACTACTCTAATTAAAATTGAAGAAATGTTTTCAGTTTTCAAAAACCAAATCCGGTAAAGATTAAGAACACGATATTTGTCAAATACTCATTTCGACTTTTCTGAATGTTAGGTATTGAATACAAATTATTTATAATTTATTTTCCAATATTATGGGTGACATAATCTGCTCAAAGAATTGAACGATACTGAATCCTATATATTCGTCAATCATATCGATAAAATTAAAACATCTTAATTAAACCACAGTCCTCCTTCGTGTGTCGTTTAAAACTGTTCTAACACAGAAAACAAACCATAAAATATAAACTTTTGAAAATGTTTGTGTATTATTCTTTGCTCAAAATGATATGGTATTAAAATTATTAAATAAGCAAACCATTTAAAGTTGCTCAGTTTAGAAAATACTATTTTTACGTTATCTTATTTGTTTTGGCAATACGCTAGAGTCTTATTGCTTTTTATGAATGCTGCAAATTTTGAATTTATTAATGAAGATGAGGCGAAAAAATGACGAAAATATTGCCAATGAACCCTAAACAATGATGGTATGGTTGGTGTATATGTATGTGTTTGTTTTTTACAATTATGTTTATGTTTAAAGCCGTAAACCTACATATTTTGAATCAATTATGTTTCCATTGAATAAGCGAATTATTTTTTAATGAGGTTTAATTGTTGGTTTTCTATAATTTGTGCATGCAAATTTGGAATGCGAATGCAATTATAATATTAAGAATAATTGTTTTATTTCTTTTTCAAAATTTAACACCCTATATTTAGTTAAACTGTTAAAAATTTAAACATTAATACAAAAAAAAATATGCAAAAGCTGTTAGACATCCGTTTTTCAAGAGAATAACATAATTCTCTTTATTTGTATTTGAGTTAATACTGAAAGTATTATCAACTTCTCTCACCTCTGGTATTGCATTATTTTTTATAATTCCATTTTTGAAATTTCTTTGACCCTAAAATAGTAATTGTGAATAAAAAAAAAAGAAGAAGAAACAAAAAATGAAAATAAAGACAATACAAGACAAAATACAAGAAATTAAAATAAAATACAATCAAAAGAAACAAATAAAATGTGTGTATGATGAATACAAAAAATAATGAAACAAAAAGTGAAAATCTGGAGATATTCTTGACAATCTTGAGAATCTCCAAAACTATGATCGGTATGTAAATAAGATGACGCCAAACTCCAATCATAGAACCGTGTTCGTTCTTAGAATCTTGAAAACCATTTACACTTGATGTGTTTTTGAAATTCGTATAATTTTCATTATTTATGATTTTTTATCGATTCTGCGATCGGAGTATGAGAAGTGCAACAAACTCATTCTAAAAATACTCCAAAAACTTACATTTTCTAGCTTTTGTTTGGCTTCGCTTATGACCTTAAGAAGTTCCTCCTTCTTTGTACTGGTGTATGACTTTGTTATTGATGGTGATTTTTCTGTATTATGTTTGGCACTTATACTCCGACGAGCTGTAAGAAAAAGAATACATTTTTTATTTATATTTCTTAAAGATCTTTTAATTTGAAAACAAACTTCTATCTCCTCGTTCTGGGAATCCACCTGGACCGTCTAGGGCTTGTTGCAGGAAACTAGATGAAACTTGTGGGATATTTTCAGAACTACCACCTAATGTAGATGCTATTGATCTGTCGGCATTTTCTCCACTTGGTGTTGATCCCTCATCTTCGGTGTCAGAAGTACCTGTTCCAGTTCCTGTACTTGCAGTATGTGATCCACCACTTAAATTCAAACCAACTTTCTCGAAGTTTTTCCGTCTCATTGATTTGCGAAGTTCCTCTTCGTTCATGGCATTGACTTTGAATTCACTGAAAAAATAGAACAAAATCACATATTTCAAGACATTTCAGACAAAGACAAATTAACGAGCTTACGTTGGTGTTCCAGGTGAAATAGTTGGATAGAACAGTCCATGATCCGAACTAGTTCTTTCACCATCAGATATATCTTCCACATCGCCATCATGGTCATTGTTGGACTCGAATCGCAATGAAGTTGAAACTGAATTTGATGTTTTCTTCTTCTCCGGCAGCGGCCTCATGTTACCATTGCCTGTAACTCCGACAAACTTAATTTCCCGCCTCGTCTCCATACCACTATCAATCGAACTATCTTCACTGAGGTACGTTTGATTGTACATTATGTCCTTCGAACTGGCGCTATTGTAGTCAGAGGTCTGGGTGTTTCCAACAATGCCGACACTATACGGTGGAGCTCCCAACGGGCTCTCCGAATTACTTCGCAAATCCAGTGTATCTGAGTCAATTTGACCACGTTGAGCCCATCGACCTCGCGGCTTAGGAACTCCGATTACCTGACTAGGGCTGGAACTTAAACTAGGCGGCGCATGCGGTTCCTCAGTAGCCGATGTTTTTCGTTTCGCCCACTGAGGTAGTTGGCCGACATCGGAGAACTTATAGCCAGGAGTTAGAGGAATACCGTCCATGAACAGACGACCTGGAGACATGCCGAATTTCTCCTCCTCTGGGAGTGGCGACTCTACGATGATCTCTGATATGGGACGAGCCAAAGGTGGGTGACCGGAGCGCAGACGCTGCTGCGAAAGTCTTGCCTGCATTGTAACAATCATATCGTGGGGAATTTGCCACACAAACACACAACCATCGCCACTGGCCGAAATCAGATATTTGCAGTCATTGGTAAAGGCCAGGCCCGTTACCAGTTCACTATGGCCGTACATTCGAGCCATGCATTCGTTCGAGTAGTAGTCGTATACAGACAGGGTCTTATCCGTACACGAGGTGGCCACATAGATGCCACTCGGATCCAGACTCAGTTTGATCAGACTTCCATCTTCGGAATGAGAACCCTTGAAGGTTTTCGTATGCTTTTGACTCTGGGTACTGTAGACTCTGATATTTCGATCCTGGCATGCAGTCATAATGTGTTTGCTATTGCTGTCCACTTCCATGTCGTAGAGAGTCGTCTTCCCTGAACAGTTGGTTCCGCGCAGGAATTGGCCGTTCTGGAAGGTCCTGAACATGATCGATTTGTCGGCTCCACATGAAATCATCTGGAAGGTCAGACCACTGCCGACAAATTTGATCGACGTAATACTGCTCGAATGGTCATCCAATGTCTGAAGGATCACATAACCCTGATTGACATCGAACACATGAATCAAACGATCCCGACTTGCACTGGCCAGAAGTTTTCTATCGATCTTGTCGTTGGTGTACTCCAGACACAGCACCTCCGAGTCGTGAGCCTCAATTATCGTGAGCATCTTCAAATTTGCCAAATTATAAATTCGAATATTACCACTTCGATCACCAGTCGCCAGATGGCTTAACTCTGGACTGATCTTGATACAACGAACTCCATTGCGGCCATCATAGCTGGACTTATCGGTTCCCATTACGGAGTTATCACAATCCCTGATGAAGTTTAGCTCCTCATCGATGTACACAACTTTGAGAAGATCTTTGCTGTATATGTTCCTGCGATAGATCTCGTTGTTCGAACAATTATCCAAGCCCCAAACCCTAATTGTGTCATCTGAGGAGCATGTCACAAAGCACTCCTCCGGCAGAGTATGGGACATTTCCCTTTCCATGTTGTATGGCACAGTTTCGACGCCCCAAATGCACGTCGAATGATACAAAAACGAATGACTCTTGCCCACACGCTTAATATCCCTCATATCCCAGATGTATAAACTGTGATCGTTGTACACGCAACTCACTTTCGATCGTGACGCATCGTAGACCATTGCAACGCAGTCTGGGTATTTGGCATTATGTGGCACATTCATTATGTGATTGATATGTACTCCAGCAGCCACATCCACACCCAGATAGTGGGTTCTTGGCAATGTGGTCACATATTCCAAGGTGCTGGCATTAAAAATCCTAATTATAGATTCGGCACAACCGACCAGAATAAACTGGGCATTTACACAAATGCAGTTAGCACTTGTCGTTCGACAGGCTACCCATTTGTCAAGTAAGCGGCGGGAATTGAATTCGACCAAATGACCTTGGCGGGTTATTGCGTAGGTGCTATCAAAGAATTCACCTTTGCCACAGGCTACAGCACAAAAGTCATTGTTGCGTAGTTCTCCTAGAATGGCACTCCGACCCATTAACGGCACCGGATCTTTGTACTGTTTTGAAAAAAGGAAAAATTTGGTCAGAAGAATTTCGAAATAGCTGAAGAACTATGAACAAACCTTTCGTCCTCCATCGAGATACCAATATTTGACATGTCGGTTACCCACTGTGACAAAGTAGCTGCCATCCTCGCTAAAGCTAACCGCTGAAACTTTGGCACTGACTTTGTTTGAGGCCATCTTGAGATTGGACTTCCAATCGAAGACATTGACTATCATATCGTGCTGTGATCCAACCGATACCAGGTACTTGCCCGTTGGCGAGAAGGCCTAGAATTAAAATGAATCTTATTAAATGTGGTTCTGCGTTTGAGGGTTTTATTTGTTTTTGGACTTACCACACAGCTGACTGCATACTTGTGACCAATAAACTCAGCTACCACATTGCCACCAGTTGTGTCCTCCAGACTTCCATTCGGCGAATCCAACTCCCACACTTTGATGGCAGGATTTAGGCCACATTCACCTGTTGCCACATAACGACCACATCGTGAAAATGCGACAGCGGTGATCGCTTTTCGTGATGTGTTCACAAGGTAAGCTTGAGTTTGCTTTTTGGCATTGAACAATATAACGGTGCACCTGGGAAATAAAAAAAGGACAAATAAAATGAGAACTGAGAATCCACAGTTGCAATGATTTAAAAAGAATAAAAAGAAGAAGAAGCAAGCAAGCATAAAAGGAAATTCAAATGGCAAAGAGGAAGTCCTTGATGATGTTGACGATGGTGCGGTGTTGGTGTGCCTGTGCGCGTAAGCTATAAAAGATTCTTCTGAGGAAAACGAATGAATGAATGAACTCTTTCTTCCTTTTTTGTATCCTAGCAAGGACGAACTTTATTTTTGTTACCTACGACCAACCGACCGACCCACCGACGACGTGAGTAAATGTGGAATTTCTGCAGGAGGCGGCCGGGTACGTATTAAGTTTTTTCTGCATCTAAAGATTCAAGGCATGGATTAACTTTTGTGATGAGTTTCATTCGTTCGTTCGTTCGGGCAAAACGGATGCCAACAACTTATACTGTAGTCTGTTTATTCCGGTTTTGAGGTAAATCTTATTTTAAATATAAAATTGTGCTTCTTGATGACATTAGGGGAAAAGAGAGAGGGCCAAGGCTGGGGACGGAGAAGGGCGGAAAAGGTAAAGAAATGGTTTAAAAGATTAAGTGCCCATAATGGAAACACATATTTTTAAAAATAACAGACAGAGTTGTTATGAATAAATATCATCTGTCTTTGGCATGTCGACGCCAAATACAACGACGACGAAGAGGACGAGAAGTTCGGTGCTTGATGATGAAGGAGGAGTAGACAAATTATGTTGTAATTAAAAGCACGAACTGTTTACATGATTGAAATGAAATTTATTTGCCTTAATCCTTCCATTTTTTTTAAAAAGGGGTAATTTATGGATTATTATGGTTAAGGGATAAGAGTTTACTTGAAGTACAAGTAATTGCTTATTAGCTAAGGAATATGTTGCAGTAATGAGATAACTTTGGTGTTCAAACAGGTAAACAACAAGTATTCGAAGTGACATATCAGACTTACTTAAGAGGGATTTTAAATAGGTTGGATAAACAATCCATAGTGATTTGAAAGAAATGGGATTATTTGACACCGAAAGTCCCGACCCATGCTTCAACTTTGAAGGTGACGCATAAACTTCACCTAATTAATAAATAGGTTGATAAAGAGGGTTTTTTTTTCGAAAGTATCTTGTTTTGTATTTACTTTTCTGACAGAAACACAAAACTTTACAAGAAAATAATCGTACAAACTTCAAATAACGAATAAGATATGACAGAAGATGTCAAAGGATTTGCGGAAAGAAATTGATTATGCTGCTATCTTGACATACAATCGAATAGACATTTGATAAAATATAATTGGGATTATACAAATTAAAATCATACTTTCGAAGGTTCATTGCCGTTGTTTCACAAAGACATTACTACAAACAAATGTAATTTTTCTTGCTTTTGAGCTTGCTTCATCGTCAGTCTATTTTCATTCAAGCGCTTTTGACGTTTACTCGTTTGTTGTCAACTCGATTTTGTTTATGGCTCGTGCTTCGTTTCAGAAACATTTCTTTCATGTTAGGTTCTTGAAAACTAAATTTTTGGAGTTTACGTTTGATAAAGTCAGCCAATTATATTTTTGACGCGTGACTTATTCGAGAATGGCTAATTTTTTCTTAAAATTGTAACGAGTTGTAAGTTTTTCCTAAAATAATATGAAGCTAGTAGACTGACTTACAGATGGCGCTACTATCTGATCTGATTTTTAAGTTAGCTCTTAACTTCAAAATAACGTTTAACAGCTATGAAATAACGCAACACTCGGATGGTATCAGTATTTTGGGTAACGCATGTTAGAGGACCAAGATCCTCAATGGATCGGGAGCCGGATAATCATCGATTAAGCTTGAAAAGGGAAAAACCATCAACAGCGTCTATTAGATAACGATATTTGAGCGCTTGAAGAAATAATCGCTGATAAAGTGTTCCAATTAAAAAGATGTATGAATTGGTCTTCGAATTGCTTTCACATCCTTAGCATTGTATAAAATCTACCCTCATCGATTTCTTCCTGATCTCAAGCCTCAAGAAAATGCTTGTTTGAAATATAATTATTAAGAGGTAATCGCCTAAGCTGAGGCCTATTTTGAAGATGAAGAAAAATTGTTCTATAAAAATAGCACTACAAGTACTAAAATCGTTGTTGATATTCAATTACAAGTTCAGTAAGAAATTGCCAAAAAAAAAAAAAGGAATGGCAGAAGTCATTATAGTTGATACAAAAATTTCAGAATAATTTAAAATAAAATTGTAAAAAATTTAACGAAATTCAGACCAAAACTAATTTTAACTTAATAAAATGGATAATTTTAAAGAGGATATCATTAGAACATTATCAGGAATAATTGATATTTAATTTATTTTATGTTTCCCATTTTGTAAATTTAATCTGAATGAAATAAGATCTAAAGGAAAGGGTTTCGTACGTAGATTATGGTCTAAGTAAAATAGCAACAGATCGTTGATAAATTGTAATATTTTTCGTTGATACCTACTAACTTTTTGCAGAACAACAAACAATAATACATCTTATATTATAATTAAGAAACTTTGTCGAATCAGCTTTCCAAAATAAAACAATATTTTTATTTTTTTTTGTACAATTAATAATAATACATCGATTGATGATTTGAATTTAGCATTAGTATATTTTTCTGAGGACTTATGAAGACACTTTAAGGGTTTTATTCTGATAGGTAATTTCGCAACAGTCCCTACAAATTTACCACAACATTTTGTAGTATAAGAAATCGAAAACATGCATATATGCAACAAATATTAGACAAAAGTTGATACGTGAGCTGATTGGAAAAACACACAAGTAATTAAATTTCCAAAAATAAGTTATGTCGGAATATCAAACTTCATCTTGAGTGACACCATAGTGTTTTGTATGTCGGACACTAGCCAACGCAACGATCATAGCATACGATAGCTTTCAAATGTCAAACGTACCAAGGTTTAAGTATGAAAACCTCGAAAATCGCTTTCGATACTCGAATAAAAGTCAATCCTTATCTGCAGCAGGATTTTACTTTACATTTCATCGGCAGTGATTCTATTCTGCCGGTGTTGTACTTGTTCTTCACATAAATTCCTACTGTACTACGGATGGCTTTTCCAAAAAAACACAGGGTCATTGCTTTTGAAAAAATACGTTTCAAACTTATTTTTAAAAACATTTTGGTAATAAGAAGTGTTTAAATTATAAATACTGCTATTTTTAAACTGTCACTTATTTTTGACCTTAAGAGGCGCGGAAAGCACTCTTTGAGTAAATATAGTAGGTTCCTAGTACTTATCACTTTATCTTATTATGAACTTTTTTTCTCGTCTGATTGAGAATATTCACAGTGAGACAGTGGAACAATAATTCTTTCGAATTATTGTTCCACTTGTCGAACAAAATTTACAAAATGATTCCGAAAGACAAAATAAAAAATTTACTTTTCATTTCCGATCTCTAGATTTTGAGAAAGATTGAGCATTTTATTAATTTGTTTTCTAATAAATTCATTTTGCAGTACACTTGCATGAATGTAGTTTTAAGTCTTTTTTGTGTCAAGCTCTGCTGAGAACTTGGAGTTGGGGCCAAATTACTATATTATGTATGGATCATAAAATACTGTATTTCAAAATACTGTATGTTCAAAACACTGATGATGATCAAAATACTGTATCTCAAAATTCTGTACATCCAAATTCTGTATTTCAAAATGCTGTAAATAAGGCTGAAAAATAAAAATAGTTTTAATAAAGTATAAAACTGCGTACTTTTTTACATTATCAAAACGATTTTTATTTTTCAGCCTTATTAATAGCACTTTGAAATACAGAATTTTGAAGCAGAATACTTTTTTTTAAAGAAAACATCATAATAATTTTTCATTAGCATAAACTAATTGATCTGTCAAAACCATCCAGTATTATACAGTATTATGAGATACAGTATTTTGTCTATGCAGGATTTTGAGGTACAGTAAATGTACAGTGTTTTGAAATAGAGAATATTAAATATGCAGTAATATGACTATACAGTATAATACAGAATTTTGACCTTATAGTATTTTAAAATACAGCATTTTGACCCGCTCCCGAAAACTTGAGCTATGATCTGTTCAAATTAGATGAAAGTTTTTGTTAAATTAGCCGGTTTACATTATCTTACTCTTAATTTTTTTTTGAAATTTTAATTTTATTGTTTTGTAGTAGAACTCGGGCGCTTTAGTATAAGATTGAAGTAACACAAACCCTATTCATAAACTTTTATACAATCCAAGTACTATTCCTTAAGTTTCGTTCAAGAGTGGTTAATGCCGCCTAGAGCATAATAGAATTGGTTTGGCAATAAGAAAAAAAAAAAAAAACATTTTAAATAGGAAAATTCCTATCAATTACTTATTAAATTACTGCACCAAAATCCATGTTCTATGGCAAGGTTTTTGACTTATACTTTAATTAGTTTAAGAAAACAAAAGCCTGGACTTTTATCCTTAAAGAAAGGAATAAACCTTTAATCAGCAAATCAAAACAAATAATTTACTTGCACAGCTGTTTTCAATTAAATTTTCATGGAGTTTCTGATATAAGCTTATGTTTGCTTAAACTATTACAGTTTAGATATAGACCATCAGGCCGAATTAATTGGAGTATGTCAATTAACTCTCAAATGCCAGGATATGAATTTTGGTCTTGGGATTTTAGTTTGAAGTAACTACAAGGCAGACCTTAGCATGAAGGATTGAAATATCGTATCAAATGACAAAATTATCTCACATCATTTCCATAATTAGAGTTATTGAAACAATTCTAAAAAACTCATTTGAATGAATCCACTATGATTTTCAACTCTTGAACACATTTTACTCCACTTCTTCACAAACCTGTAGAATTTTATTGTTAAATGCCTTTAATACCTTAACAAATAATTTCTCAAGTACCTGCACTCTACAGAAATTCCAACCACTTAACTACCATTATACCAAAAATAAAAAAAAAGTTTAAAAGTTTTAACATTTCTAAATTTTTATTTTGGTTGTTTCCTTCCTGAAAACATGAGTTTTAAAAAATAAAACCAATTCACTCCTCCGATCTATTTCACTGCAATGGTTTTCCAAGTTTGTATAGTTTATAGTTGAAATAAAAGTGGCTGTTTTTGTTCCTCTACATTATTATTATTTTTTTTTTTTTGTTTAATGAACTTTGGTGTGTGGTTTTCGTCTTCAATGCGATGCGGTCATATTCCATTAGAACTGAAAGTGTTTATACTTGTGTGTGCCAATTCAATGGCATGATTCGTGGAAATTTTATTTTAAAAATAAAAAAAATACAAGTACTTAACACATTTTTAATAAAAGAAAGTACATCTAAAAAAATAAAGAATTTTGAACAACAAGTGAGTTTTTTTAGAAAAGTTTTTCTTTTAAAGTCCATTTATTTGGATTGGATTTTGCGGTAGACTTAAGAGCTTTGTTTTGACACAGTGTTCATTAACCACCATCAAAACTATGGGAAATGTACTTACTTCAATTGTGGTCTTATCAATCATTTAATTCATTCTATAAGTACAAATATAAGTATATAATATGATGGTTTAGTTTTGTTAACCACAATTATTTCAAAGTTTTGAACTTAAAAGACAACCTAGATGAAATATTCGAGTTATTCTAAAAGAGTGATTTATTAACATTCAATAAGAGTTAAGAATAAGTTTATAAGGCCAGCAGGTATGACCAAAGTCATTTAAGGAGAGCATTGATTTTGAAGGTTAAGATGGCAGTGGGCCATCTATAGTGGTTTCTTTTTAATTTAAAAGTGATTTTGTGACTGACAGTTGTATACCGCTTGAAATTTTGACAGAAAGTCAGTATCATACCTTCGTGTAATTGTATGTAAACACTTTTTAAGTCTACATATCCATTACCTGTCTGTAAAACAACGACCTGGTCGAAGTGTCGAAAAAATCAAACAATTCCACGGTTTTCTCAAGAAATTGACATGGCTCAGACCACATAATGGCGTATTGGCATTGCGTAAGGATCTTGATTTACACCCATAGAAGATCAAGCTGATTCAAGAATTCAAGTCGATTGACCATTTGAAGCAACGTACGTTCCCCGATTAGTATATGGAGAAGATTTGCCAAAATGATCAATCTTATCTTCAGTGACGAAGGTCGTTATTGGTTCAATAGGTTCGTCAATATGGGATATTGGTCGGGTGAAAATCCACTTTTGACGTTAACGATCGTCACTTTACTGTGAATTGGCCCGAATTGGAAGATATGGACCTGGACGATTTGTGGTTTCAACAGGATGATGGTGCCACAAGCCACACATTACACCTTAAAATGGATTTATTGAAGACTAAGGTTGACGAGGGTGTTGCTCCAAAAATGTGGCTAGTTCTTGGCCGCCTTATTCGTGCGATTTAACGCCTCTTGACTATTTTTTTTGGCGCTACGTTAAGTCTTTGGTTTATGCCAACAATTCGACGAACGTTGAAAGAGCTGAGAGTCTATATTGAACGCGAAATAGCAGTCGTTTCGGCCAAAATGAGTGACCGAGTCATCGAAAATAAGGTCTAACGAATCGATCGCTGATAACGTGCCCACGGTGACTAAATGAAACGAAGTCGATTTCCATTCATAAATGTTTTGATGGCACTTCATTTCGATAGTAAAGTTTTTGAAATATTTTTAATGGTTTCCATTTTATTTTAAAAAAAAATTTGTAAGTTCCTATTGGAAAATGCTTTAGATGTAATGCCTTCTGTTTCAAACAAAATTAGCTGAGAAATATTATACCTACAATAAGCTTTGGTAACATACCTTATAATTAATTTCCATTTAACACTTGAAAGATTCTTAATTTCTATAGATTCCTTTAAACTTATTATAAGGGTTATCAATATCAAAAGAGTGGACTTTGATAAAACCACATACGTCTAGCAACTTGGAATCTTGGTTTCATCATGAGAGTTTAATATAAGGGTGATTTATTTTACTCAAACCTTTATCGACATTTTCTCCCACCGAAGTTAAAAACATTATTATTTATCTATCAAATCCATTAACCTTTAATCCATTTCCTTAAAAGCCTTAAAGCTTTAATGTAAGTTCGACCCTTTCATTTTCGATTAGTTATGTATATTGTAGCCTTTAAATAAGTTTCTTAAATCTGACATCACAGTTACTTTCCTGAAATTTTTCAGTCACCTGGAAAAAGTGTTCTTGTTTTCTTTTAGTATAAAACACGTTATCCACCATCATAGATAACATAAATCAGGTAAAAAAGTCTCTAAAGATTTAACAGGAAATTGACCAAAAAATCAACAACAAAAAAATAAATACTCTTAGTTCCTCGTTCTAACATTTCTTCAACCTTTTAACCATCATATAACATCTTGGATGGGAAATTTAAGAAGTGAAAGCAATTTTACCATCTTTTGCACGACTGACGAAGACACTCTGTGCGCTTTCGACACGCTGCCATACGCCACCATCATCGCCATTTATATCCTTCGCTGATATTGCAATGTAAGCGAAGTAAATTGATTCGTTATACGTGGAAACATTTAATCTGTGGATAATATTTGACAATTTCCAAGGACTAACCTCCTGTTGGCTTCCGGTTGATGCCAACATTATAGTATAGATAGATCTAAAGGTGTATAAACATATGTAGAGTTTTGTAGGTGGTGTTGAAAATCCATTTCCAGAGGAAAAAGTTCTTGAAGCGAAAAATCGACGAGAAAATTGTCGTCCCAAATTCAATAATCTCTGTGCCGCAGTGGCAGTGGTTGAGGGACCTATCAACCTATACCTTTCGCCGCTGAGCGCCATAGCGCATTGGGTTGGGTTCGAGTGCAACAAAAAAAAAAATGAGCTTCAAGCCAAACCGAAAGCAAGAGAAATATCAAAATTATATATACATAGGTTATTCTACCACGAACTACAACTGTACCACCGCAACACCCTCCGTCATCCGTCCTCCGTCATAATATCGACCAAAATTATTGCTGAAAATATGACTCTTTATGCATGGATAGGATGTCATAACCCATTGACATGATGTGCAATTTCCAAAATGCAAGAATCCACGCTCTCTGCTCCTCTGATTCTGAAAAGCCAACACCGACCAAAACGACCGACCGACAAAGGGGGCGGACGTGTACGACGACGTGAGTTTTCGGTTGACTTAAAATGGTTTGGGATAAACCCAGAGGAACCTACATACGTATGGATATGGATGGATACGTTGATGATGATCATCATCATCATCATTATCAGCACCATAATGGCAAAGGTATTGTGGTAGATGAAGTGAAATTGAATACCGTCCATTTTTGATATTTTGATGCCGGAAGAAGAAGCCCGATGGGAATTATTTATTTATAATCTGCAGTGCTCTCTCATCCATAAAGTGGTGCTATTTTGTATTTTTGCGAATTTGATTTCATGTGTCGATTATAAAAAAATTATTTAGATATCTTTATTCATATAGAGGTGAATTTTCATGGGCATATTGTTTTAATACCTCTTAAAGAGTTCATTTAGAAGAAGGAAGGAAAAGTTTTATGAGTTGTCATTTATGTTTGAAATCATGGTAAGTGGTTTTATTTTGGTATTCAAAAGAGTTTTGCAATTGGATTGACACAAATTTCTTCCAAGTATTTATTGATCAGTGGAAAAATGTTGCTTTTAAATCGGTGAAATATTGACGAGGTCTTGATGATAACTAAGCTAGGTTCAAAGGTCTAATAAATAAGGATTGTCCCGGACATGTACCTTTATTTTTAATTTGTGAAGGACTTCCGGGATAGTTTTTGTTAATTATCCGGAATTTTCCTAATTTTACCAATCGAATATCTTTTTTCTTTTATGCTACTCATAATAAAATGGTTATTCAAAAGTAAACTAGGTCTCATCAAAATTAAGTGAACGAACAGATCCAAAATATGATAAAAGAAATTAAAGATCAAAGCAGTCACTTATGTCCACAAAAATGTATACTTAGTCAATTGTAATTCCGCCCTTTTTAACTTCACTTTTTGAATGTTTAAGAAAATTTTATCAAATGTTTTTAAGAACATTTGGGGATGTAATACCTTTGAGAATTTATTTAAGTGATGGTTAAGCATACATGTGTGTATCTACATAACCTGCGAACTTGTTTTTATTCTTTTGAAATAAGTGTTGCACTAATAATTGTTTGTTGTAATCGGTCCGATTTGTCGAATTGAACATTTCGAAATTTCTCGACGTTTCAAGGTCCCTAGAGTCGAAATAAAAGATTTTTAGAGAAATGTTTGTGCGTGCGTTTGTACGTCGTTTGAACTTCCATCCGTACGTTCGCGAAGTTTTTTTCGTCGTCCATAGCTCAAGAACCAGTAGAGATATCAACTTCAAATACATTTTGTTATACAGATAATAATGCAGAAAGATGCAGAAAGAACTCTCAAAAAAATGGAGTGGGTGGTTTTTTTACCATAGCAATTTAAAAAAAAGGTGAAAATTTTGGTTAACCCAAAATATCTCAGGAACCAATAAGGCCAGAGACTTGAATTAAATTCTAAATTATATAATGTAACGTTATACCAAACTAGTATATTTTTAGAAAAACAATTCATTTGACGTTTTTTTTTATAAATCAAAAAAACCGAAAACAAAAAATTGTCACCTCGAATATTTTACGAACAAAAAATGATTTTATCTCCAAAATAATTTTGTGCAACGAAAATAACGTTTTTGACATCTGGTAAAATTTTGAGAAAAATCGAATTGACAGTTTGTTTTATAAAAAATAAAAACCTAAAAAAAACATTACTCAAAGTTGGTAAAAATTGATTTTCGACTCAAATATCTTTTCAAAAATTTGAGATTATGGCTTTAAACTAATTTTGCCTTATAAAAACTATGGTTTTCAACATTCGGTACAATTTTGAGAAAAATCGAATTGACAGTTTTTTTTACAAAAAATAAAAACCTAAAAAAAATTAATAAAAGTTGGTAAAAATTGAATTTCGACTCAAATATCTTTTCAAAACTTTGAGAGTATGGCTTCAAAATAATTTTATTTAATAAAAAATATTGATTTCAACATTCTGTAAAATTTAGAGAAAAATCGAATTGACAGTTTTTTTTACAAAAAAAAAAAAAACCTAAAAAAAAATTAATAAAAGTTGGTAAAAATTGATTTTCGACTCAAATATATTTCAAAAATTTGAGATTATCGCTTCAAACTTATTTTGCCTCATAAAAACTGTTGTTTTCAACATTCGGTAAAATCTTGAGAAAAATTGAATTGACAGGTCTTTAACAAAAAATAAAAACAAAAAAAATTACTTAAAGTTGGTAAAAATTGATTTTCGACTCAAATATATTTTTAAAAATTTGAGATTATGTCTTCAAACTAATTTTGCCTTATAAAAACTATTGTTTTCAACATTCAGTTAAAATTTTGAGAAAAATCGAATTGACAGTTTTTTAACAAAAATTAAAAACATACAAACAAATTACTATAAGTTCATAAAAATTGATTTTCAACTTAAATATATTTTCAAAAATTTGAAAGTATGGCTTCAAATTAATTTTGTTTTATAAGAAATATTGTTTTCAACATTCGGTAAAATTTTGAGAAAAATGGAATTGATAGTTTTCTTACAAAGAATAAAAACCTAAAAAAAAACAATACTAAAACTTGGTAAAAATTTAATTTCGACTCAAATATCTTTTAGAAATTTAAAAATATTGTCTTCAAACTATTTTTATCTCACAGAAAATATTGTTTTCGACATTCAATACATTTTTTATGAAAACCCAACAGTCAGTTTTTTCATAAAAAAAATAAAATTACAAATAATAGTACGAAAATTTGGTAAAAATAAATGTGCTCTCGATATCTCGTGAACAATAGAAGTATTGACTTCAAATGAATTTCCTTCATCCAATTTGTATTTGTTTATATAAGAAATAAAAACTTGTAAGAAATGCTACTAAAATTGGTAAAAATTGGCTTTCGACTAAAAATCTCGTTTACAAAATTAGATTTTCAAATCAAACTATTTCATTATATGCAAAATATTGTTGGTAATTTAAAAATTTTTAAGAATAATTCAACTGACAACTTTTTTAACAAAACACGAAAACCTACAAACTTTTAAGCAAGACAAATTGACAGACGGGATGGGAAGTTATCAGCCTCTTTTTTAATTTTGTTTTGCTCTATAATTAAAAGAATTGTGGTCCACTATTTGTGTAAGATATTTGTTATCTATCTGTTTGGAGCTTTATTGTGTTTTCTTAACTTGTAAAAGTGTTGAAAAAAATAAACTTTATATTACTTACTTAAAGTGGAAAGTGTTTACATAAGAAATTAATTCACGCGAAAAATAAATTCAGTTCAGTTTTTTACCCTATTAAGAATTTCGAGGAAATAGGTTAACTGAAATTATAACCTTAATATATAAAATTCTAGCATTGAGGCCCTGTTGTCAACAGTTAGTGCGGTTTGCCAGCAATAACCCGCCGAATATTTTCTGTCAAGTTTAAAGTCGTCAATCGTCTCGGGCTTATTTGCGTAGACAAGCGAAATCACATAACCATATAAAAAATAGTCCATCAGTGATATTGGAGGACACGCCACAGGACAACGACGAGAGATAATGCTAGAGTGCTAGAGGCGTTTCAAAAAAAAAAAAAAATTATTTCAACCAGTCTCAACAATTTCGTTTACATGCCAAAATAGGCCTCTGAAAATATGAGCCCTTAATATTAATATTTAGGTAATCCGCATCGCACTTTTCGAAACATTACCATGTTGAAACATCATACTCCAAAAAATCGCTTGGTAAATCGAATTTTTTGAACAGCTCTACCGAATTTTCGGAGATGAAGTCACTCAAATCTTTTTGTAAGAAAGATTCTAAATTTTGTTTAGTAATTTGATATCGTTGACACATTGGTGAAGAACTTCCTCGATTTTTAATTGCCGCAACAATTTTTTTCTTCACATCAACTGATATGTTACTGTCAAATAATTAAAGAGTGACCAATTCTTCATTTAAGTACCACAAGTGCTCAATCATTTTCTTGCAAGCTCTTTGTAATACCGGTGGATCTGTGGTTGACAAATGATGTAGCTGAACGAGGAGTTGCTCTGATTGAGGAAGACAACAACTGCCTTACGAGAGATGAAGAACAACTGCAAGTAGTTCGCGAACATCGTCTGAGATATTCTAACTACAATAAGACAACTCTTCACCAAGATCAATTTAATGTAAATGCATACAAATTATTTTTAAATGGAAAAATTTCGAATTTATTTGAAATAAAATATTTTTAATAAGTTATCTTATAAGTAATGAAAACTTAATAACTCTGATAACTTTTTTGGCCATGTGAAAAATTTCAGCTGTTTTCGAGCGCAATTTATTTAAAACTGTTTGATTAATAAAATTTCAGCAATCTTTGAGGGCAAAATATAAGAGTTTTGTTTTTTTTTTAACTCTGAGAGCTTAGAAATAAACTTTCAGTTTATTTTGAAACTAGTAATCTTATAAATTTAAGAGTATTGTAAAGAAAACGCCTTAATTAAGAGTAAATTAAACTTTGATCTTGAATAACTTTCGACTGAATTGATTTATCAAAAAGTGACATCAGACCTTTTTTGTAGAGCGTTCAATTCTCTAAAAAATACATAAGAGGTATTACAATGTTATTTATCGTTCGTTAGTTATAAAAATCTGAAGAAAAAACACCTTTTTTTTTGTGTTATTCTTACGGAAAATCGAAAAGTGCGATGCGGATTACCTAAATATTAATATTAAGGGCTCATATTTTCAGAGGCCTATTTTGGCATGTAAACGAAACTTTTGAGTCTGGTTCCGAGAAAAAATAATTTTTTTTTTTGAAACGCCCTAATGCACTCACTTATAGTTTTCTTCAATAAATTGAGTGGTCAGAGAGCATAAATCAAGTGACAGCTGACAAAAAGACCAACTCCTTAAAACGTATTACCAGATTGAAAACCACACGTCTTATAAAAAAACACCAGTTACCTTGTAGAATTTCTTTACTAGAACATAACTTAAGGCTCGAGAAACTGTGTTTTTCAATTCTTACTTAGAATGAGCCATTTCGCAGATTTACAGAAATATTATGTGATAAAATTAAAACTAGTTAAAATGTATAAAAAGTTCTATTTAATACATTAATATTAAAAAAGTACGCATACGCCCAAATGTACTAGATTCATTTCTGTGGTATTTTGGATAATAAATGTAAACTTTACAAATTAAATTTGACTTAACATTGACTTTATTAAAGAATACCAAAACACTGATTCAGTAAGCTTTAAAATATTGAATTCCAAATTTGATTGAAACACTTCTTCTTAATCTTGTTAAAATCTCTTTTTCTCAAGTCAATGTATTTAAAGAAATGTTTTTCAACAATTAAATAGAGTTCACATTGTCAAGAACATTTTTAATATTTTTCGACATTTGTTGACAAAGCATACACCAAGGTTCAAAATATAAATTGGAGTTCTGAAATTTAATATTTTTTCCAACTTAAAACGAAGTGAATTTTCGTGTTTTAAATTTCGATTTTTACGATTTTCAAGTGTTTTGAATTCGACTAGATTAAGTTGGTGTGATTTGAATTCGACAAGAGGAAATAGTGTTAAGCGAGTAGTAGTTTCATTTAAAGGAAATAAACCTTAACTCTTCTATGTTATGCACTTGAAAAGTTGCATCTTCTACTTTGTAGTTGAGGAAACGGACAAAGCATAATTTTCAGCACGCCAAATATCTTCTCCATAACATTTCGAGTGAAACAATGTTCTTTTAAAAAGCGATACATTTAAAAAATAAAACCAGAAGAAAAAAAAACTAGCGAACAAGATAGGAACAGAACTGCAGTTGAAAATATGTAATAATTTTATTTGTAACACTTACCCAGCTGGATAAGCTAAGAGACCGCTTATTGGTGAAACATCTAACGCGGCATTGCTGCATACTGTCAGTCCAAAGATTTTTTTCAGTTTTATCTGAAAAGAAAAATGAAGAAAACAACAATGTTAAATAAGATCGAAATAATTTTAAAAATTGTCAAATATAACAAAAAAAAAATAACAGTCGAGTTTTTCAAAGTCGAAGTTGCTCTTAAAGACTCATGTGAAAATTTCAAGTTTGAAGCATTCACTAATTTTGACTTAAATTTTGGCATTAAAAAGATTGAGATCACGAGATCGATTTACAATTTATATCCGAATTCAAGACTTGTGTCTTTTTGACTACAACCATGAAATGAGTGATCCTAAAAGTTGTTGTAATAATTATGTCATGTCTTGTTTAATCAAAATTATGACTTAATTAATACTTAAACACCCATTTTATTGTTGAGTTGCTAGAAGTACCAACCCATATCTCTGGACGACGAATTTAATATTTCCGGTCATTAAATCCTATATTTATATTTACAACTGACCAATTCAAAATTGAATAAAAAAATTACTGGTTTAATCATCACGAAATATTAAATATATGTCAGTACAATAATAATTTTCATCAATTACGCAATTTAAACCTGATGCTACCACCTTCATTCCTTCTGCAATAAAGTATCATTAAAAAATGTGTAACTTAAAATCATTAAATTCATTGGCGTAAATAAAAACCCACCTACATACATCACAAAACATACTTCAGATTGTGGAACACACAATTGTAGCTTGAAGCTATACAAAATATAAAGAAAGAAAAAACATCAGGTGTTATTGCAATGGCTCAGACCCCCTAAAGCGTTTATTTTTCCATCCACGGATTAACTTGTGCGAGATGCGCCCACCAACATCAGTAATGCAGTTTCACATTGCCGCCTTGAGGCCAACTTCTCAAGACTCCATCATATGATGTGGGCTTATTATAAGAAACCTCACCCAAAAAAGCACTTGACGCGCGGCTTAATTTATAATAATAAGTCGCATCGATTACCTAAGAATTTTACTTTGTTATTCTATCAGCGACGACCGACGACGACGTTTAGCGCGGCGGCGGCGGCGAAATTGAATCATAATGGGAATGCAGTTAATTTACTTTTATTACCAAAATCGGTTCAATTTAACTTTGATTGGATGTCTTTGATTACAAATGAATGAATACCGTTTGATGTTGAAGTCTGCTTGAAAATTAACTTTTCTAGGTTAACAAAAAGTCAAATACAAAAAAACAACAGCGGCGGCCGCTGCGCTGTGGTGCGGCCTCAGTGCAGACAAAACGCTTTAGGGGATTTAAGCTCTAGACATGCTGGGGATTTGTTGATAAACCTTCCAACACATAAAACTTGTTTTTATTTCGTATCGGTTTTTGTTTATTTTGCTTGTTATGTTTTTTATTGCTATGTTCAAAAACCAGCCAGGGCTACGCAGCGTGTGGGCTTGGGGATTGCTTGTTGTCTTTATGCGCGCGATATGAGTTTTTGAATATTCGCATTTGAATTCGCACATCTGGGTGAATTTAAATTTTTGCGTGCAAATTCGATAAATGGTAATTTACTGACGATGATGATGATGATCACCGTGATAATGATAATATGGCCATATGAACAAATTTATTTAATTTGTAATGTGGGAACCCCAATACTGCGAGCATATGCGCCTTGACTTAGACCTTGACTTGAAGGTCGCCAAAAAACAAAATAATATAATATCTAATAATTTGATAAATGTGTGGCGAGGTTTGGTGTGGTAGAAGTAAACGAGGTCTTGATGATGCGCGGATTGGGGATAATGAAATGGATGGAATTTATTTTAGTTAAAGATTAATGATGATGAGGGTTGGAATTTGATGAGGATAGAGATAAAAACGATGACAAAAATTAAACTTCAACACCTCTTCAAAAGCAATTAATTTTAATCGGATGTGACTGAAATTTTGAGAATTAAAAGTAACAATGATGATGTTGTCAAGGAAATATGTGTGATATGTATGGGTAGGAAAAATATTGTGCTTATGACATAAACCCAATGAATTCAGAATGTCTGACAAAAAAGGTTATAATTAAAAAATACATATATGTATCTATAGTGATTTAAAAACAAAATTGAAGTGACGATAAATTCTTTTGTTTTTATTATTAATAATTTTAAAGGACACATTTTTTAAATGTCTAAAATCGAATAAGACCCTGAAGATAGGTAAAGTCATATTACAGCATTCATTTGAAAAGGAAAAATACATTGCATTTTATGGAATGACGCAGGATAATAACACTTTGCTACTACAGTGAAAAATTTACTTTTGAAGTAGCCTAGAAGAAGATGTAGTTACGATGGTAGAATACGATGATCCACAAAATAAAGTTTTTAGTGTCTGTTTCACAAACACAAGAATAGGTAGAAATGGCGATCTCAGGGCAGACCTAGCCTGAGATCCAATTAGCGCTGTAGTGCGCCGTTTTGATACCAAAACTCGTTTGACCTGTGAAATAAAGGAGAAGATTTATAACGATTAAGTTAGAGCCATTTTGTCGCATTGAGAAAAGAGATTAGGTCTCTAATCTTTGTCTCAGATAGCTCATTCAGTTCGTGAAAGAATGCTTTCCCAAAGCATTTCATTTTAGTGCTTGCCAAGGCAGGACATTTGCAGAGGAAATGGATTATCGTTTCACTTTCTCTTTGGTCGCAGCAACTACGGCAAAAAGTGTTGTAAGAGATACCCAACTTCTCTGCATGAACTCCAATGGGCCAGTGTCCGGTACAAACCGCAACAATCCTGGCTATGTCTTGCCTTGGCCTGCGTAGAAGATCGTTTGTACTGGTTTTATTATAGGTGGGCCATATCTTCCTAGATATAATGCAGTTGGGTAAATTGCTCCACCTTCGGTTTGATTCAGTTTGGTATATGGAAAAGATTTTACCCTTCATAGCACCAAGAGGAATGTTAACCATTTCCGCAAGAGAGCTATGAAGGGCCGATCCTTGCCTGGCTAACTCGTCAGCCCGTTCATTTCCCACGATACCACTATGGCCCGGAACCCAGATCAGGGTGACACCGAGGTTAATGTTCAGGCTCGCAAGCTCATCGCGACATTGCTGGACCAATTTAGATGAGGATGTAGCCGAGTTAATGGCTTTGATAGCTGCCTGACTGTCTGTGAAGATAGCCGCATTTCGGTTTTGGTTTGGGCTTTGTTTAAGTATTTTACATGCCTCCCTAATTGCCAGCAGTTCAGCCTGAAAAACGCTAGCAAAGTCAGGAAGCCTAAAGGATTTAGCTACATTTAGGGACTCAGAAAAGATCCCAGAACCAACTCCGCACTCCATCTTTGAGCCGTCAGTAAAGATGGTTGTATCGAAACCTATCGACACGATGTCATCCTCCCAATCTTCTCTGAATGGGAAAAAGACCTTAAAACCCCTACTAAGGCTCAAAGTAGGAGTGCAGTAGTCAGTGTCTACCGAGATAATATCTGAGGGAATCAATTTCGCTGTGTTGCTGTGACCATAAGGTTTTGACAACCAGCTATTTGATTCCTTCAGCCTAATAGCGCTGCAGGAAACTATGTATTTAATAAAAAGGTCGATTGGTAGAAGATCCATAATAACGTTTAAGCCGTCCGTTGGGCAAGTACGCATGGCCCCTGTGGTGCCCACGCAAGCTGTTCTCTGAACCTTCTTTAGCTTATCGATATTATAGGCTTTGCTAAGAGCAGGCCACCACACAATCGAACCATAAGTTAAGATTGGACGTACTACGGCTGTGTACGTCCATAAAATCATCTTCGACTGAAGTCCCCACTTTTTGCAGAAAGTTTTGCTGCAGGCGTAGAAGGCAACACAGGCCTTCTTAACCAGCACTTCAATATTTCGTTTCCAGTTTAATTTAGGGTCGAGTATAACTCCCAAATATTTTGCACTGGAAGACAATGAAAGGATTTGACCGTTGAGTCGAGGTAGCGTGAAAGACGGTACTTTAGTTTTGGTGGTAAAGAGCATCAGTTCAGTTTTACTTTGGTTAACTCCTAGACCACAACTAGTGGCCCAGCCGCTAACTTTCTTCAAAGCTGACTCCGTGATTTCACTAATCACAGAGGTGTACTTTCCTGACACCAATAGCACCAAATCATCCGCATAGGCTACCGCCTTCACTCCACATCTCTCTAATTTAACGAGAATTGTACCCATGACCAGAAGCCACAGAAGAGGCGAAAGGACACCATCCTGGGGTGTTCCCCTACTTACGTGTTTTGTTGCGGTTGTATTGCCTAGAGTGGCTTGAATCTTCCTACCACTGAGCATGGAGATAATCCATTCTCGAATGAAGTATTCTACACCGAACTTCACGAGCGATTCTTCTATGGATTCGGTAAGGACGTTGTTAAAAGCACCTTCTATGTCTAAGAAGGTGGCAAGAGTAAATTCTTTATAATGGATTGTTTTTTCTACAGTACGCACTACCTCATGGAGGGCAGTCTCCGTAGATTTGCCCTTAAGATAAGCATGCTGAGAGCTTTCGAGAGGTCTTCCATCTAGGATTTCTCTAATATGGTAATCAAGAATGCGCTCCAAGGTTTTAAGCACAAAAGATGTTAAGCTTATTGATCTGAAATCCTTCGCGGATTCGTGACCACGCCTACCCACTTTCGGGATAAAAACTACCTTGACCTGTCTCCACGACATGGGCACATGTTTGAGAAGGAGGCATCCTTTGAAAATTTGTTCCAGCCATGGAGCTGCCACATCATGCAACTTTTGAAGCATAACTGGTAGTATGCCATCCATGCCTGGGGATTTATATGGAGAGAAAGTATTGATGGCCCACACAATATTTTCTCTGGTTATAACGGAATTGATTTGCTCCACATGAGCTACGTTTAGCTCTGTGGTTTCACGCGGTTCGGGGTTAACGCTCTCGCAACCCGGAAAGTGCGTCTTCATCAGTAGCTCTAGAGATTCGGCTGGAGAGGTTGTCCAGGTTCCATCAGGCTTTCTTAGAAATGAAGGATTACAATGTTCCTTCGATAAAACTTTGCTGAGCCTTGCGGAGTCCCTTATGTCTTCGATTGATTGACAGTAATCTCTCCAGCCTTGTCTTTTGGCTGATGACAGGGCTTTCTTATAACACAAGAATACTGTTTTAAGGGATTAAGATGTCCTGAATTTGAATTTCGACTTTACATTTCTTATCACATCAGGGTTTTAAATTATGAGATTTTAAAAAAGCTAAAGAAAACCAAAACCCTAACAATGAATTATATGATCATTTTGTAAGTTAAAAATCTTTAACTTCTAGATAAAGAAACTCGGTACATTCTATCGCTGAGTAAAAAGAACATTAAAATCTTGATAGGTGTACTAACAGGTCATTGCGCCATTGGCGTAATGGCTAATAGGATAGGGGCATTTGCACCCGATTTCTGTAGGAGCTGTCAGGATGAGGAGGAAATAGAAACCATTAAACACCTGCTCTGCGACTGTCCGAACCTCCAAACCAGCCGACTCCGTCATTTCGGAAACAGGTTTGTTGGAGAACTGGATGATCTAGCACAGGTCTCAATGGCGAGCATGAGGAAATTTATAGATAGCACAGGCTGGTTCGTTAACGAGCCAGTCTACGCTAATCGACAGAGTTAAATTGAACTGAGAGCATCGATGCAAAATTTTTACTTTTATAGGGGATCACAATGGACCAATAGGCCCCCGTGTACGCAACAGCTTCTTGCTGTGCACACCCCTTACAACCTAACCTAACCTAACCTAGATACATTTTAAATCATTTAAGAATCTCATTGAGCTCCGAAGTTTTGAAAAACATTGAATGTAATTAATTTATGTTTTTTAATAGTTTGTTTTAGAGTCAATTTTAATTGCTGATTTCGAATTTGAACTACGATTTAAGCTATATGTACTCAACACTCAACATTATTTTTGTATTTTTTTTTTTAATATATTCCAAAAACTTAATGTTTTAAATTTTAGAATACGTATGTGCAATAAGGTCAAAAATCACTTTTATACCCCTTTGCCTTTTTCTGTTAAGAACCATTTTAGTAGAAATGCTTAAGCGTTCTTTTGAGATTGATGTATTACTAAGGAGAATTTTTGAAAAATAATTAAGATACTGAACATTTTTAAACGGAATATTGAAGTAAGCATTCGTATATTTGGAAAATCAACACGAATTTTATTGAAAAAAAATCTCCTTGATAAATTAAAATAGCCTCAATAAGCGTGATATACCTGAGGTTTTTTCGAATTATCGTATCTCAAAAATCTGCCGTGATAGATTGATTTTGAATTCGGATTCGAACTTGTTATGAAAAATTGATTGTTTCAGGAACATTTTTGAAAACATTTTAAGGAATTGTTTTAAAAGTTTCTTAACATTAACAATTCGCTACCGTATCTGAAATAATTTCTTTTTAAGAAATACACTATTTACTTTTGGATGCGTCTTCTATACAGATCCATTTTGTTATCTGATACGATTCGGCCTTTTACTTTCAATCGGTGTTCCATTAAATGTGCCTGAGATTTGTTTATAATTAGTTAGAATTTGAAAAATTTACTCATGTACACTGCAGGCCAAAAGTTTGAGTACAACGTAGTGAACGGACTTCATTCATGCATGGGGGTTTGATTTTATCAATTAAATATTGGGTTTTTTACGCGAGTTCTTTACCTGAACAATGAGTAAGACAATCAAGTAGTAAAGTGGATTTTTGATGTTTTTTTTTTTTTAAATGTGTTTTGTTTGTAAAATGTTAAAAAAAAAAACAATTTAATGGATTATTAAGAAGTACTTGAGTTTTAAATAATATTTAATTTTTATGAATTATGATTGTTGATTCAGCATTTTTTCATGACTACATACAAATTAGTAATGTCCGGAATTTGCACGTTTTTAATATAAAAGCCACGTTTTAAAGTCATAAGCATTTATTTGAGATTCTTCATCTATTGAAAATGCAAACATTTGAACAAAATCACAATGGAAAGACGTTCTGGAATCATCACTTTTATTAGAGAAGGCAAATAACAGTTGGGAAGTTGCTTCGCAGTTGAAAATATTGAAGGGCTGCGTTCAACCATGCTAGGAACGACCTAGACCTACACCTACAGGTAAGCAAGAGGATCTGATAATAGGAACAATAGGCAAACGAAACAGGAGAAAAACAGCACCGGAAATACATGCCGAAATAAATGCAACTCGGGACAAGCCGTTGTCACATTGACAGCGATCAAATGTAGGCTTAAAGATGCGAATACCGTCAAGCATGTACATTGTACATAGGTGGTTCTGTAATGGTATGGCGATGTTTTTCTTTAAGTGGAGTGGGGGATTTGACTTGCGTTATTGGAAAAATGAACAGGAAAAATTAACAGGAAAGTTGTAAATTATTGACTTTTATTTTGCAATTATTATATTCTTCTTAAATTTTACTTACTTATTTTTTCACTTGAAAGTTTTTTTCGGTGCTAGAATTTTGTTTTTCTTCGTAAAATTAGAGTGAATTCAAACTTTTGGACTGCTGTGTCTATATCAACCCTCTTAATTTTGCACGAACCGTTGCCGTCTCTGGCGCAAAACAGTATACCAATTTTTATGCGAATATTTATGAGTACAAAAATGTTACCTTTTTTTAAAAGATTTTATTTATAGAAAATCTTTATAGACATAAGAAAAACCCTCAATCACCCTAAAATGTTGGAAAAAGATCTTAGATGATATACTTTTTTTGGGAAAAAATTCAAGAATTTATGTGTTGATATTTCGATCTCATCAATAAAAAAAACGCTGTCTTCTGTAACTGACACCTTTCAAATTGATATTTATTAGAATTTCAAACACTTTACCACATAAAGTTATTCATTTTGAAAAAAGACTTTTGAAAGACCATCTTAATACATATTGTTTCGTATGCACGTGTAGTTTATCTAAAAAATAATCTAAAGCTTCAGCTAAAAAGTTATTTAAGGAATACAAAATATCTATAATTATTTATTCTCTTTGAACAGTGATTGCATTTTATATCCTTGAAATACACCTCTCTCTTTGTTTATCTATATTTTTTTTTATTATATTTACTGAAGCGAATTGTGAAATTTTCAATAAAAAACTCAAACTAAAAACATATGTCATTTGATTTTCGATTGAAATAAAACCCATTAAATTAATATCGATTCTTTTCAATCAAACATTGTGACATCATTTGCATATTGTTTATACTTTTCATCATCACTTTATTTGAGATCAATGTATGTCATCAAAAATAATGCTATAGATACGATTACTTCAAAAACTATCATACACTAACCCCCACGCGACTTTTGTCGTCGAAAAGTATAAACAAGACAAAATTATCTAACGTTGGTATTTACACGTTCCATATTCACTTGTTTATCATTTAAACAATTATAACTATAATAATGAATAAGTTTGATCTAGAGGGTTAAGTATTGGAGTTTGACAAGAAATATACTTAAATACTTTTTTTTGTTTAACTTGTGCATTTATCTTGAAACCGCTTTTCAAAAAGTCTGTTTATTTAAATATGTAAACATCACGGAAATATGCCACACAAAACAAAAAACACCTTTCAAAAACAACCAAAAACTTGTCTTTGTTTTCGGTCGGTCTTCTTATGGACAAAGCTAGTTTAAAATTATATATTCATAAATTGCTAATTAAACTTCTGTTAAACAAACATTCTCTACATAAATTTGTCAAGTCTGTTAAAAAAGCTAAAATATTATAATTTATATCCATATCTAAATAAAAATACAAAACAAGTCCATGCGACCCATTCATCAGTAAATTTATCTTTTATTTCTAATGAATATTAAGTGAAGTATCTATAAGTAAAGAGACAAAACCTAATTGTATCTGTGGTATGATATGATGATGATGATATCACTTTTTGAGCGCAAATAGATTTTATTTGCTTATATTGTCTTGTAGATAAATGATGCCTGACAGAAAGCATCGCACTTTAAGTGTTGAGTTGTGTATTTTTCTTTTTAAATTCAATAAACGAAAGATTTTATTGAAAATTCTTGTTTTTTTATTTCTTATTCGTATGCAAATAAATTAGCATATCGTATGTACCTAATATTACCTACATCTGATATGTAAACTTACACGTTTTAAACAAATTTATTGTTTATTTATTTACATATTTAATATTGGTATAACGTGCTAATTGTGTGAGGGAGGACAAGTACAATATTACATGTTAAATAATGCATTAAAAAAAGCGCAATAATATTTAAACATAATATTGAGATAAGTATAAGATTAAACTTTACGTCATTCAATTTTTAAATTAGTTTTGGGTCAATTTATATTCTGCAAATAAAAGTTAAGACCTAGAAACTATGGAGACTTTTACTCTTAACGTAAAATAAATATTTTGTTGTTTACTTGTTAATTCGAGGGTTTTTTTAATAAGACGTTTCAATGAGCTTTATCGACAAGGATACAACAAACTTCAGTTTTCATCAACAGTTTTTCTTGAGCGAAGTTAATTTTTTCAAAGCTTCCCGACAGCAAAAAATTGCTTTTTTTTTACGAACTGCGAATGCAAATTTTAAAGTATTTTTGTGGTGAAAATTAGAAACTTCACTACGGTGTTGAAGCATGTAGCTTAACATTTTTAGTAGTTATGATACCTTAGGTCAAAAAGGGTCTCATAATCGACTAATATCTAGAAAACTTTCAATTATAACAGTTTGAAACTGGGGACATTTTTTTTTTGAAATTCAATTTTCTATAAAATTTCGTTAGACATTTTGGAAAGAGTACGATAACTCAGGCGACAAGATATTATAAAGGATTTTTTAAGAACAGTTAAAAACAAGCATTTTGTACTATGTATTTGAGTATTTTCTCAAGAACTAAAAGATATAAAGTCATCTAGTTTTCAGTTTTTGACCAAAAACAAATAAAAGCAATGAATTCTAAAAAAAAACAGTAGATAATTTGAAAGTTTTGAAAAACTACACTTTAAACCTTTTTTTATTTTTTTTTTGCAAACATTTTTTTTCAAAAACTATGCATAGTTTTGACTTGATTTAAAAACAAGCTAATAGACAAAAATGTTGGCTTTAAAAAAAGGTATAATACTTAATTGTAAGTATTACCGTTATTTTTTAATTATTTTTTTTCCATTTAATGTATACATATTTTTTTTAATTGACCATACCGCATAAACGGGGGGAGATACACACCCCGATCCTATAGTAAAAAATGCTTGTTTTTAACTATTCCATACAAATCCGTCATTAAACTTTGTCGCCTGGGTTATCGTACTCTCCCCGACATTTTACTGCTGGTGTTGCTGTTTTAGATAAGAGAACAGTTAATAATTTTGGAAGGAGCACCATGATTTTTTCGGTCAATTTAATCGTTAAAATGTCCATACAATCGGAAAAATTGTGCAAAATTTTGAGCAAACCGGGTCTATAGGAATTTCACGAGCCTCCAATGCAGCAGATACTGGACCAGATACTCCTACTCCATCTGTCATCCAACCGAGGAAAAGGAAACTCATCAAGGAAGTGGAGGAGAGAATGGCCCTTTGGAAAGAGCAAACCAAAATTCAAGAAAACATTTTAAAAGAGAAAAAAGAAACTAATAAGTATTTGAGAAGAATTTTAAAGATAAAGGAAAAAAACTCAATCTGCTCAAAGAAGAAATAAATAAATTAGGTGGCGCAACAGTCCGTAGAGAACCAGGGCCTAGTGACTTACAACTCTCAACCATTCCTGTGTGCGAGTACTGTTGTCAGGGATGGAGGGGACCTACAGTTTTATGCCGAATCCGAACGGCTAATTTGAGAAAGCACTTTTTCATGACAAGCATTACTCTTGGAGAATTTGTCAATTCCTCGCAAGAGGCAGTACCCGTTTATTTTTTAAATTAAGGTGGCACAGGCAGGGATCGAACCCAAGACCTTTCGCATGACAGTCCGACGCACTAACCATCATGCCACGGGTACTCTCAAAGAAGAGCTTGCAGAAAAAAAAGATACAGACATAAGCTCCTTAAAATTAAAACCCGAAAACTCGAACAAAGCTTGGAGCAGCTTAACTATTCAACGAAGAACTACGAAGACTCAAATTAATTAAGCTTATTTTATTGTAAGCCAAGAACTTATTTATTAATTTGTAATTGACTGCATAATTAAATTTCGAATTACATTTGTACTTTCATTGTTTTCGTTTGATTCGTATATTTCAGAAGAGTTTCCAGCTGGATAATTTCTTCAGTTTCATATGGTGTTTTGAAGTTTATCGCTATGTAATGAACAGAGCAACAAGCATTAATGATGTCTGTTGCCTTATCTCGAGCCTAATGTAGTTCTTGTGCCCCCATTATGCACCTGAATTTGTTCTTCATAACACCAAATGAACTTTCTACAGCATGGATAGAGTTGAAGATACTTTCTGGAGTTAACAAAAAATTTTTAAGTGGATAACCATTCTCCTAAAAGAAATATTTCAAAAAGATTTTTATAAAATTTTTAGAAAACTTAGGTCTTTTACCTAAAAGCCATGTATGTATTTCTTTCTCCGTCATTATATTTTTTGCTTAAAAAGGCCCGCAATTCACTGTTATTCCATACAAATGAATCATGGCATGATCCAGGATGTCTAGCATCAACGTATTTAATCTGAAGCTTATGATCACAGACCTTTAATCTTAAGTTTGAATAAATTTGATAGTTTTGTGGTTAAATGGGTCTACAGCATTGCATTTAATGAGTGAAATCCCTTTCTGTTATAAATAAAGATGTTGTAGATATATCCTTTTTTGGTGTTCTAATTATTACGTGAGTGCCATCTACACACTCAATAACACCTGGAAATCTTGATTTTTGATAGAAATGAAGTTTTGCATCTTCTTTTCGAATTCTGTCATCTCAAATGTTATCCATTTTGGACAAAAATGTATTGTTTAAATATCCTGAGAAGTTCCACTAATATGACAGAAAATGTTGCTCGTGGTATTCCTATGTTAAAATCGTTTCCAACAGCGGTTTGATAACTTCCTTTTGCAAAAAATCGTAGAACAGCCAAAAGTTCAACTTGAATTGGAACAGCTATCGAGTTCGCCCCACTTCTTAAATGCAGATTAATTTCTACCAATAACTGAAAAAAACTAACTATGAATCCTCTAAATTCATTGGATCACTTTTGTCTCGAATCGACCGACGACGAATTAAAATTATATGGTTTCGATCTTCATCGACGTCCTCATCCTCAGTAAAAAACAAATCAATGGAATTCATTTTCCTTAATTTAATCTTGTTTAATAAGTTTGTATTTGCAGTTTGTATTTACATTAAAATAAACTTCTTATGACCAAAAAATATTTTGTTTTCTTTGGGATTTTGACTTTTCAAACTTTGCGTTATACGTTGGATTTAACTAGAGCCGTATGTACAACATACTACTTTCATAATTTTCTTTTCAAATACGATACGATTCGACTACGACTATAAATGCGAATTGAAATACGAATTTCATAATTGAGGTGAATGGATCTTTTGCGCAACAAATTCAATGACCGTGGTATTTCAACAGGTGGCGATGTCAATTAGCCGACAAGATCATTCGGTTTGACACCGTTAGACTTCTTTCTTTGGGGTTATTTGAATGAAAAGGTCTAAGTCGATAAGCTAACAACAATTTAAGAGCTAAAGGATGAGATATTTCGGCACATTTATGGCATAGAACCTCAATTATGCGTCAGTGTTCTCAAAAAGTTGGACCATCGGATGGAGGTGTGAAGATAAGGTCGGTGCGGCCATTTCGCCGATATTTTGTTCAATACACGATTTCCTAAATAATTTGTGTTTTATTCGAAATCAATATCGGTCCTTAAAATTTAACATAAATGAAGCTTCAAATAAACTTTTCCACTGCTTTAACTTGATAATTAATTAGTAATAAGAATTAAGTGTCCGTTTTTAATATTTCCTATTTTCAGAACATTGTTTTTAAAACAAAGAAACTAAAAATCTAAAGAAATCCTTAAAACTTCTCTTAATCTAAGCTCTCAAAAGTGTTTATTTTTCTTTTCTTATAAGATTTGCAACAGACAAAAAAAAAAAACACTACACGCAAACTAACTATCCTTCCTCATTTTCCTCATCCACATTACATTTTATCTAATCTTGACATTTTGATAAATTTATCCACTGCTGCAGTCTTATGTGTTTTGTCTGAGAAGACATTTCATTGCCATTAAGCTTCTTTTTGTCTTCTCTATTTTTAAGAAAGTAGGAAGGTAAGAAGATGCTTTTCATTTAACATAAACAAACAGAAAAATAAGAACTAAGTGAAACGATAATGACCCTATAATTTGTCATCCTTTTTCTCATCCTCATAATGCTTTTTGACATATACAACACACAGACCAAAAAACACATACTCATACTTTCACATAATCTTCATATACCGTTTCTTCACTTCCTTTATTTTTCTGCTGTTTTCTTCTTTTCTGTTGCAATGAAAATATGTAGAAACAAAAGAACCATAATAAAACTTGGCAAAAATGACTAGATGTATAACGGTAATGATGTAGAATACCCATGCCCCAGACTCAACCTCACAAGTCACAACAATAAAGTGCAGTTTTCATGTTTTTAATGTGTTTTTGGCCTGAAAGTGTACATTAATTTACTCTCAGCTACAATGCAGGCAAACAGACCCACCCATATCAAAATGAACTGAAAATGAACAGACGAACTCACAGCTCTGAGATAGTACACTTCTGGTAAATATATAGGACTGTTGTCTATCTGTCTATCTATGTATAAGTCTGCCTGTCTGTCACTTTCAAGAGACTTTAATACGGTTGTTGGTTTGTATAGTGCCATCAGCTTGCCAATAATTATACAGACGTATAAATTTTGTCTAAATTATAAAAAGTTTACAAAAACTTTACATTTACACAATATAAGAACAAACATTCTAATAGAGTGGGTATAACTATTTCATATAAAGCCTTTAGCCTCTAGACCAATTCTAGCAAATTGCCAAATTACATTATGATGAAAATAAGGTTAATGAACGCATCCGCCCGTATTGACAGTGTTTTTTTGTCATTTTAATGTTTTAATTTTTGTTGTTCGTTAATGATTTTGCCACTGCAACGGCCGGCCGGCCACTCTTCTGTTGTGGCTGCGGTTGTGGTTGTTTTTGATATTGACTTGTTTTTACCGCCACGCCAGGTAGATACATTTTTATAATAACATTAAATATAGTTAACCGTGTACCACTGTATACACTCAACTTGACATTCAGCCAAGTCTTTTTTTTGTTTTTGTTTTTCCGTTTTATTTTTTGTTGTAGTTGTTGTTGTTGTTGATGTTTATGCAACAAGTATAGTGACATCATGACAGACATTTTAATTACTTTTGAACACTATTGTCGTAGTGTCGCATGAGGTTGCTCAAATATTCCGAGAACTAGCAACTTAATGAATTTGTCAAGCTTGAAATAATGTCAATTAGTTAATGAATTACCACAAGTTTTTCCGGTATTGGTGAATTTAGGATCATGATTTTGGTAGTTAAAATGTTATTATTAAGTATTTCAAATGCATACCTTTGCATTTGTATTAATAAACCCTATTTAAAATAAAATGATATTTTTTTTTTACAAAATTCAACAATTGAAATCAATAAACTTTGATCGGCCGGCACTTCAAAAGTTTTGTCCTTAGATTCGTGAACATATTCACGAATTGAACTTTGTTTATTTTAAGAGCTTGAGAACTTTTTAAAAAAAAAAAACGCATAAAATTTGCAAAATCTCATCGATTCTTTATTTGAAACGTTAGATTGGTCCATGACATTTACTTTTTGAAGATAATTTCATTTAAATGTTGACCGCGGCTGCGTCTTAGGTGGTCCATTCGGAAAGTCCAATTTTGGGTAACTTTTTCGAGCATTTCGGCCGGAATAGCCCGAATTTCTTCGGAAATGTTGTCTTCCAAAGCTGGAATAGTTGCTGGCTTATTTGTGTAGACTTTAGACTTGACGTAGCCCCACAAAAAATAGTCTAAAGGCGTCAAATCGCATGATCTTGGTGGCCAACTTACCGGTCCATTCCTTGAGATGAATTGTTCTCCGAAGTTTTCCCTCAAAATGGCCATAGAATCGCGAGCTGTGTGGCATGTAGCGCCATCTTGTTGAAACCACATGTCAACCAACTTCAGTTCTTCCATTTTTGGCAAGAAAAAGTTTGTTAGCATTGAACGATAGCGATCGCCATTCATAGTAACGTTGCGTCCAACAGCATCTTTGAAAAAATACGGTCCAATGATTCCACCAGCGTACAAACCACACCAAACAGTGCATTTTTCGGGATGCATGGGCAGTTCTTGAACGGCTTCTGGTTGCTCTTCACTCCAAATGCGGCAATTTTGCTTATTTACGTAGCCATTCAACCAGAAATGAGCCTCATCGCTGAACAAAATTTGTCGATAAAAAAGCGGATTTTCTGCCAACTTTTCTAGGGCCCATTCACTGAAAATTCGACGTTGTGGCAGATCGTTCGGCTTCAGTTCTTGCACGAGCTGTATTTTATACGGTTTTACACCAAGATCTTTGCGTAAAATCTTCCATGTGGTCGAATAACACAAACCCAATTGCTGCGAACGACGGTCTTCAGCAACACTCTCAGAAACAGACGCAATATTCTCTTCTGTACGCACTGTACGCATTCGTGTGGTTGGTTTAATGTCCAATAAAGTAAACTGAGTGCGAAACTTGGTCACAATCGCATTAATTGTTTGCTCACTTGGTCGATTATGTAGACCATAAATCGGACGTAAAGCGCGAAACACATTTCGAACCGAACACTGATTTTGGTAATAAAATTCAATGATTTGCAAGCGTTGCTCGTTAGTAAGTCTATTCATGATGAAATGTCAAAGCATACTGAGCATCTTTCTCTTTGACACCATGTCTGAAATCCCGCGTGATCTGTCAAATACTAATGCATGAAAATCCTAACCTCAAAAAAATCACCCATTACAAGGAGGAAATAGGCCAAATTCAAGCTTACCGGTATCTCGACAAAACCATTCGTTTCATAGCCAGTAAAAATAAAGGAAGTTCAAATGTTATATACAACTACCTCAAGGACCCAGAGGGGTATGGAAAAAAAACAAAAAGCAAGAGTCAAGAAAGCCACATCATTTCAGGAAAAGCGGACGATAGTAAGAGTTGCTTCAAATTTAAGGCTCTCCATTGGTAAAATCAAGGCAGCCAGCAGCTGGGGTAAATGCTAGTAAACTGTTGTTCGGGTGATACAGAAGGCAGAACATATATAAAAAAAATGAAGAAAAAAACACCATCAATGCTGCACGCATAAACCAACGCCTTAATTTTGCAACAAATAACATTAGATGGAATCGAGCTTGGCATATCGTCGTCTTTTTCGATGAAAAAAAAAATAATTTGGACGGGCCTGATGCATATATAGCTGCTATTTTTACTATTTAAGAAAGAAAGAATTCTATCTTGAAAAAAGGCATAGCAAAAGAGGTGGTGTAATGGTATGGGGAGCAATCACCTATTACGGGACCGTAGAGCTGGGTTGTCGAAGGTCTAAAATAATGGCAATCACTTAAAAATCGATTCTGGAACGAACTTTTCCGAAGAGATTATTGAAGCCATACAACGCTCCTGGGCCCAAATTTCGCTCAATTATCTAATATCACTCTTTGAATGTACATATACACCACAGGTTACTTAAAGTAAGCTTAGTCACGCTGGCGCTGTAAGAAATAAATAAATAGGTAAGCACTTAAAAGGATATAACCATTCACATTCGTCCTTAAGTTTTAAATTTTAAAATAGAATTAAAAACCAGGTTTGAGTCAAGTATTTCACATTATTGTTGTGCGGCTGAAAAAAGAATCTCCATGCTCTACAATGTCTTAAAAATTTATATCACTGATGTGCATTCATAGAAGTACGAATTTCAGGTGGAGAAATGTTTATGCAACTGAATATTAGCATAAAGTATAATTGCGAAATTAGTTCATAGAAGACCAAATTTTAGGTATAAATCAAAACAAAAAGTTTCTAATTTTAAGCTTAAGGTAGGGTATCGAAAAATTACTATGTATTTCATAAAACTAAAACAACATTAAAAAGTATTTCTGAAGAAGTAAAAATTATTAGGTGCATCTATCTCTCAGTGGATACAAATTTTTCACTTATACTGACATATCGAAATTAGTACTTAAGTACGAAATATTTTTTTTATGAATATAATTTCAATAACATTTATTGTTTATAAAACTTTATTTGATTAAACATACAATGATTTTCTTTTGTTGTGAACCTTGTGGTGAAAAATCAAAAAATTAGGTTTCGGATAATCGTCGGTAATCGAAAACAAGCATTTTTTACTCAACTTAGTTCAAAATAGAGTTTTATTTTTGTTTCTAGGGTCCCATTACAATCTTGATATTTAATTTTTCAAATGTGATAATTTAGCTGTGGGCTTCTCATTTAAAAAAAAAATCTTCCGATTTCAATACCTGAGCCCTAAAAAAAAAGAATTAAAAAGAACAACCATAATGAATAAATGACCAACACGTTTATCAAATAAATAATGTATTATACATCTTTATTTATATACCCCCTGAAGTTAACGTATACTGTTTACTAAACCGTAAACTCTTTGCATATAAATATTTTTTTTGTATGTTCAATTTAATTGTTAAAATTATACGGTGGACGGTATTGGTGTTGGTGGTGGTAGAACCCATACCTTATGATAATGACAATGGCAATGGCTTCCGCTTTTATAAGAGGGAAGTAAGTACTATGCTTTAATACAGCCATCCAACCAACGGTGATCAGGCTATCCATTTATGGACGTGGAGTCTTCTTTTTTTTTTTTTTAATAAAATTTTGGCAAACTCGTTGTTGAAGACATAATTAGTAGTACCTCGCAATTTTTGCAATAATTTATTATTGACGTTTTATTTTCGTTGAGTGATGAAGGAACATATATCATACTTAACGTTTGTAAGAAGGTACCTATAGTAAAATTAATTAAATTGCAAACTCATGTCTGGGTATCATCATTATTGAATAATTTTATTTCTTTGGATGAACTTACATCACTGGCTGTTTTTTTTTTTGACAGAAGCACGCGTGTTGTCGCTCAGTATAAGTTAAAAGTTACTTAAACTATTATTATTAAACTTATAAAATTGATGAAGTGAATATTTAATAAAACTAGACACGTATTAGATTTCAAAGTTGACAATTAAGACTAATATAATTTAGTTAGGTTTGTATAAAAAAGCATTTTGAACTTACAAGTTATTGAAGTTCAAGGTCTTATTAACATTTTGTTGAATTTTTATTATTATAAATCCACTAGCTAAAGTCTGATTTGGCTTTTTTGTCTAGATTAATTCAGAAAAGAGATTTTTAAAAAATGAATTGCGATAAAGAAACAAAAATGTTGGTTTCTGCTTTTTAGTATTTAACTTAAATTGTTTCTTATTAGTTTTTTAGTCTCTAACCTACTGCAAATTATAAGTTACAGGGGGGTAGCATGCTCTGTTTGATAATTTTGTTTTCCTTTTTTTAAATTGAACTAGAAAACAATTTCTAGCGTTTTGTCCAAAACAAATTTCTGGCGTAGTTTCCGAAAATGAACTTACTATCATGTCTTATAGTTAGGCCCGACTTCATGGGAAGGGTTCAAAACGAAATTGATTAGATAAGGCTGCATCTGTAAAGGTCAAGACAAAATCTCACTTGAATATCTTTAGATCCATTGTGCTCCCCAGAAAAGGGAAAGAATTGGGTAGGGTATAGGAAAGTTGGTGAGGTTTAAGGTTGAGGGCGCCTCCCTGAAGGATCCTGGTTTCTGGAAAATTAAAATTTAAGAATGGTGGACGTCGCATAAGTCATCAAAAAATAATCTCCTAATATTGTAATTCTTTTTTTGGCTAAGCTTGGACTTTTTCATAGAAAGTGGAAGGTATCTTTCTCAGTCTCTTCGTCTTCACATTGTCTACATTAATCGAATGAGCTCATACGTATTCTGTTCTTGTGGGTTCCCAATGAGTTGTGACCGGTAAGGATTCCTATGGGGCCTACCTAGATGCAAAAGGAATTTTATTTTACCTTTGAAAATATTCGGTTATAGATTCATAGAAACTCTGCAAGTTTTAAGAACTTATCACTTGCTGTTTGCGATTTCTACGAAATTTTCGTGGATTTGTTCAATTTAATGCTCTATTGTCCTGTACATCATTGATACCATATGGTTCGGATTGAGCATTGATACGTTTTTGGCCAATTTATCAGCTTTTTCATTACCGTCAATATCACACTGTCCTGGGACAGAGGGTAATCGTGTTGGCTTCGCTAAGTTAACGAAGCTCACTACGGCATTGCTGTATCAGTTTTGGCTTTGTGAAAGTGGCATTTATGGCCTTGATTGCTGCTTGCTGCTTGGCTGTCAAAAGTTCAATACGACTTACATATATCCCAAATTCCGAACAAAGTTCACTGAAACTAGTTCATTTTGTCTAATGGCAGTTGACTCTTTTCGAATTTAGTTCCCTGTAAACTGAGAAAATGCCGATAGAAGATAACAAATTTTGTTTAGCCCAAATTTGACAACAAAATAATGAGGGCGACATTTATTGTGATACCGAGACATTGGAAACAGGGCAGAGGTAAATTGTGAATTGGCTTAAGAGTAACTTTAGAAATGGCGACTAAGATTCTAATTGGCGCCATTTCTAAAGTAACTTTTAATCCAATTTACAATTTCAATTCATATATCTCGGTAAAACCAAACAACTCTAAGTTCAGTCATACAAAATTGCACCTTTTAGACATTTTTTGTGATGGCTTTTTAAAAATAATTGATCTTCGGCAGTTTAAACTTTTACTTCTACTTATCGGATAACCAACCAACTTTTACATTTTTTATTCTGCAACTAAAGAAATTATGTAACTAAAAGTCTGTAATGCCTTAAAAAGCTTACATTTAGTTTTACACAAACCGTGTTTACCTAATGTGATTTAATTTTTTCATTACATTTATTTACCATCCGCAACTATTTATAAAGCTATAAACAGTACAAATACAGAACAGAAAAACAAAAATCCAATAAAACAAAAAACAAAGTCACGAATGTCACGTTGTCCAATTAAATCAATAATATCGTGCTAAGTGAAAATCACATTTCCGGATATCCGATGTTAAATGTAATAAAAAAAAAGAAAGACAAATAAACTCACAAAACACAATTCACACGCGAATGCCGGGCCAGATGTTTGATAGGAGGTAGGTACATTATAACAATTCATCATCATCATCATCATAATAATAATCAATTTAATCTTTTTATAAATCTTGTATAACATAATTAATTTAATTTTGATTAAGAAGTAAAGTGATTGAAAACGTATGTGTAATATTCCCACAATTTATTTACTCTATTTAATTTGAGTTTTTATTTTCTGCTTCTTTTTTTTATTACTAAATACTTTGTATGCATTATTTTTGTTTTCTTTTCATCATGGTCATTGAATAAAGTGAAAACAAAAGTGAAATGATTTTTTTTTCATTTGATTCATCATGAGAAGCAATCTCATTTTTCACATGAAATTATTTCTACTTGAATATTTTTGTTTTTTTTTTTTTTTATTTGTTTGTTTAAAATCATTGCACGTTTCTTTGGATGTTTTTTTTTTTTTATTTTAAAATTCCAATACACGATCGAACATTTTTGTGAAATAGTTAAGTTTTGAGAGAAACACCACCGAAACTTTGATGAGAATTTAACGTCTTCTTAGTCGTGCTATTTGATTTGTTTTTCTATCCCTTCAACCTCTATCCCTCTTATACTTGAGTTTGCCCTACTAGTTTTTTGTTTTTGATTATACCCAATTAAGTTTGATTGTTTTTTCAATTTGCTCCGTGACCAAACTTGAATCTCGAAATCTTCATTTTACAGTCACACAAGTTTGTGAATCGATTTAAAGTTAAGAGCGGAATTCTTGTTTGGCAGCCACGTGAATCTATCTACAATAATCTTCATTTTATATACAATCTGCGCCATTTCACAATGAGTTCCTCGACATTACCGCCAACCGCCGCCGCCTTCAACCAACCAGTATTGGCTTAAATAAAATGTGTCATAATCGAAATAGTTTGGAGGGGGAAAAAACGTTACAGAAAAGCGTTTTTACCTCCATTCTAAGTTTTGTTTGAAATTAAGAATTTTATTCATAAAAATATGATGTCAAGATCAAGACCCAAAGTATAAGCCTGAGGCTCCAAGATCAAGACACATTATGTGTTGCTAATTTGAATTTATGTCCCATAAGTTGCAGCCGAATTACTTTTTTATAAATTTTATTAATTTTTGACATTTCGAACTGAATATGTGAATAAAATTGTAAATTAATTTCTATAACAAATCATAACTAAAAATAAAACCCTGGCGTCTCGAACTATTCCATAAGTTATTTATTTGACAAATTTACCGGTTTTTATTGGAACAGAATTAGAACGCCATGTCATTATGATAACTTGACAAACTTGTGCTGATTTTTTACTTTTTTATTTACCTTTGTATTGATGTTTATTTTAACATCAAATAAAAATTGAACTGTAAGAGTGCGCTGACCGTTTCTTCACCATAAAAGAAAAAGAAAACATACAAATACAAGTTTTAGAAAATAAAAAATTGAAAAATGTAATCATAATATTTGTACTATGATTACTCAATAAAATTCTCTCAATCTGAATTTGAGTTTTAAGTGTAATTATTACTTTTTAACATTGATTTTATAAGTGGGAAAACATGCTTTTGTCTGTCATTAATCAATTTTCACTATTGATGTCATTCAGAGAAATAACATCAATTATTTATTATATATTTGGTAGCAAATAGTCAACACGGATGTTTATTGTTGTGACACTTTGAAAATTGATTGATTTTACAAGTTATTCAATTTATTTTGTTTTTATTTAACAACCATCCAACGGTAATAGCTTTTCAACGAATTTTCATTTTTGTTTAATTACATGAGACAAAAAAATTACGTATACGTCACAGTGTGTTTTTTGGTATTGAGACATTTTATTAAATTAATTATATAGTGTTCTTTCTTTTCAAACACGTGTTTCTTTTCAAAAAAATAAATAAATAAATAATGTATAAACTTTTGATGATTTGACCTTTTAACTTGCTGTCCAAAACAATTGGTTGGGTGTCAAATCGCCCAAAACCGAATCGCCCAAAATGCAAAAAAGCGAAAAAATGTCAAATCACCCAAAAACTTTTTTGGGCGATTTGACATTTCAATTTTTTGGGCGATTTGACATAATGTCAAAATGCCCAAAAAAAATAATTTGGGGCGATTTGGTGTTTCGGCAATTTTAGTTGGCCCTGTGTCAAGTCGCCCAAAACCAAATCGCCCAAATCTGAAAAATGTCGCATCGCCCAAAATTTTTTGGCAATTTGGCTCTGTGACAAAACGCCCAAAAAAGAAAAATGTCAAATCGTCCAAAGTAAAAATGGGCGTTTTGTCGCAATCCAAAAATACTAACATTTAGGGTTCTTTTAACAAATCGCCCAAAATATTTATTGCAATTAGACCAAAATATAAAAAAAAAACAAATTTTTTCAGTATTTGTGTCAGTTCCATACCAGTACAAATGTTATTTTTAACATAAACCGCATTCGATCTAAAAATCTCATTATATTAATGGCACCGTTTTCAAGAAGCGCAGAAGCCTCCATTATATTTTTGTTTCTCTCTATATCGATTTTTTTCCTTGATTTGGTACCAGTAGTGCAACTACTTTCTATAAGCATAGAGAAATTACGGCTTCTCATAAATTCCTCTTCTTGAAGGACTTTAACAAATTTAAAGAAATTGCCCTTTTTGGTCAACATTCGTTCAAGTATACTATTGTAGTCTTCAATATCGGATGTTGTCCTTGTTAGCTTTTTAAAAACTGATAACTGTAGTGGCCCGATCTAAAAGTAAGTATAATGGGAAAAAAAACACTTTGAACGGAAATGAAGTAATTAAATGTGTTTTGTTATCGTTTGGACTTAGTTTTTGTTGTATGCTTATGCGCGAGGGCAAAACGGGGCGCGTGCGAGGCGCGCGTCGCGGACGGGCGTCGCGGACGGGTGACGCGGACGGGCGACGACGCGAATGGGCGACGCGCCGCCACCCGACCGCAAAGCGCGTCGCGCCGCCCCCCTCCCCCCGGTGGTTTCTTGTATTACCTTTCACAAACATGATTATTTAAGTAAATTTATATTCATTTACATACCTTTCGTATCCAAAACTTCTCATAATAAGCCAAAAAGCTGTCAAAATTATTGGAAAATTCTTCCACTTCGAGGAAATAAAAAAAAAAAACATTATTTTATGAGGATAATTTACCAACTTGTTACCACTTCGAGTAGTGTTTTTACACTGTCTTATCAGGTAATGGCAAATATTTCTAATAACTCATTCATGTGGAGAAGAACCAACATTCCGATGTGCCCGTTAATGTAACTGTTACAATTCTTCTTGAACATAATTTGTATCCCAATTTAACAAAAGTGTCAAATCGCCCAAAAATAATGCTAAATCGTCCAAAATTATTTACATTTTTTGGGCGATTTGACATTATGCTAAATCGCCCAAAAATGAAAAATGTTAAATCGCCCAAAAATTATTTTTGGGCGATTTGGCATTTTTCTTCATTTTTGCAATTTGGGAGTTTTGGTTTTGGGCGATCTGACACATGGCTGTTTTTGCATTATGACAAAACGCCCATTCTTTTTGGGCGATTTGACATTTTTGTTTTTTTGGGCGATTCAACATAATGTCAAATCGCCCAAAATTTTTGGGCGATGTGACATTTTTAAGTTTTGGGCGATTCGGTTTTGGGCGATTTGACACCCAACCAAACAATTAAACAAGAAACTAGATTAAAGGCATTAAAATCAAATTTGTTATAGAACAATATTCGAGCATACCAACAAAAATTGATAAAACTAGCAGATATCTGTTGTTAGAAGCAGATTATGTCAAGCGTGATGGTTCGTAGTATTCATTTGATGCAAAATAGAAATAGTTTTCAATTTTGTAGTAATTTTGTTTTTGTATCAACAACAGATAAATGAACGAAAAATAATTGAATACGAGAAATGGAATCACAATTTTACTTTTTAACTAAAGGGTGATTTTTTAAAAGCTGTAGGAAAGTTTTTCAAAAAAAAAGAAAACACATACAAGTCAGAAAAATTCATGAAATCTTTATTTAAATCGATAGTACGGTCCATATAATTTAATGTTGGAAGATTATTTCATGTAAATATTGACCTTGACTTCGATTCAAATGGTCCATCCGCTTAGTCCAATTTTGGCATACTCTTTACAACATTTCGGCCGGTATATCACGAATAAATGCTTCAATGTTGTCTTCCAATGCGTCAATTGAAGCGGGCTTGTCTGTATAGACATGAGCTTTAATATAGCCTCACAAAAAATAGTCTAAAGGCGTTAAATCGCACGATCTAGGCGGCCAATTGACCGGTCCCGAATGTGAAATAAAATGTTCACCGAACTCGCCTCTCAATAAGTCCATTGTTGCGGGTGCTGTGTGGCATGTGACACCGTCTTGTTGAAACCAAATGTCATGCAAGTCAAGCTCTTGCATTTTGGGCAAAAAAAAATTGGATATCCTCTCACTGTAGCGCACACCATTCGCAGTTACGTTACGTTTCGCATTATCTTTGAAGAAGTACGGTCCAATGATGCCACCAGCCCATAAACCGCACCAAACTGTGACTTTTTCTGGATGCATTGGTAGCTCTTGCAATGCTTCTAGCTGATATTCACTCCAAAATCGACAATTCTGCTTATTTACGTACCCATTGAGTCAAAAATGAGCTTCGTCGTCGCTGAACACAATTTTTTGGTAAAAAAGTGGATTCTGAACTTTCTTAACAGAGCACGCATTTTGATAATAAAATTTAATAATTTGCAAGCGTTGTTCGTTTGTAAGACGATTCATGGTTAAATTATTATAGACCAAACTGAAGATGTTTGACAGTGAAACAAAACACGAAACGTGCGTCAGCTGTTTAAACCAGTGTTGCCAAAAAGATAATAGTTAAAAAACCACCCTTTATTTCACGAGATTTGTTTTGCATGAACGTACATATCTCTCTAAAATTGAATATTTAATATTTTATGATTTTTTAAAAACGAATTTTAATAAATTTAAGTAAAAAAGGTAAGGTTCTTAAAAAGAATTGAAAATGTTAGCCACTTACAAAACCAATGTAAATTAAGAACTTTGTTTTTCTATGTTTTGCAAACACAGGATTTTTGAGAGCTAAATCACAAATATCTTTTTTATCATATATTTTCTTAGAAAGTTTTTCAAAATATTACATTCATGAGTAAAAGTTTTGTGTTATTGCGTTTTTTCAACTATTTTTCTTGTAATGTAATGTAATTATATTTGAGGGCAATGTACACAAATAAATTGTTTAACAACTTAGACGTTTAAAATAAGATCGATATCAGTCCAAAGATCGATTTTAAAAAATTATTCTTTGTCTGTAATCGAGTCTTTGATTACTTTAATAAATTTGAAGTAACAACGACGTTGAGTTATTTGTTAAATGGTTAATGAACTACATTTAACAATTATTTACTTGAAATATACATAGGTAATAGGTATTCACTTATGTATTTATAACTAACAATTATAATAATAATACAGATTAAATGTTAGCTTATTACTTGCTAAAGTTGCCTATAAACATTGATTTAATTTAGAGGATTGGTTTAAATAATGTTCGAAATTATGAAGTTTGAGATTTTTGCAAAACAAGATCTAGTTTATTTTAAATTTGAAAGCTTAAACTGGGACATTTAATTATTTTTGTACTCGTATTGCTTTAGATCGATCATAGATGAAACTTTTAAAAGCAATCAAAACAGGCAACTAACGGGTGGTTTTTTTAGACGTGGGGGTTTTCAATCTGGCAATACTTTTTTTCGGAGTTGGTCTTTTTGACAGCTGTCACTTGATGTATGCTCAGTTTGGTTTTCCATTTCGTAATGAAGATTTACTCCTAAAAAACTTTTGGAAATCGTGCAAATTTATTACCAAAACAATAGTTTGGTTCGCGCGACGCAACAATTTATTGAAGAATACTTTTGGTAAGCTCATAATCTGGAGACGTGGGCCTGTTTGGGCCTTGGAAGAGAATATTCGGCGAGTTATTGCGGGCAAAATGGGCCCCATATGGCAAAAAGTAGTCTAAAATTAGGACTCTTAGCTGAAATTTATACCAGCCAGCCATGGCGGCCACTTGACCTCAATAATTTTTAAAACATAATCCCATGTTCTAACAATGAATCTTAATTCTTTGCCGTAACATTCAATTATATGCGTTTTATTTCTTCTTGAAAATCACGCGTCTAAAAAACACCATTTTTATTAAAGGAATTTAAGTTTTGACATTTTTTCAAAGACATGCCAGGGTGATCTACTAGCCCCCAAAGTGTGAATAAAAGAAATCCATTCTCAGAAATATTTGTCATATTGTTTGACATTGTTATCTCGAATAGGTTAAGTTTTCTTTATCAGTCCGGATAATTTGTATAACGAGTTTTCTAATAATAGGTTTCATTTTGAATAGCCTGCAATTTGAGCAGCTGTCACTTTTGAAGCTGTCATCTTTTGACATTTGCGAAGTCAAAACTATGGCAGTAATAAAAATGGATTAATACAAGCTTTAACAATGCATTAAAATAGTTAAAGTTGTTTACTAAAATGGTGAAGAATTTGTTTTAAAAACAAAAGCATTTTTGTATTGTCGAAAGAGATGCAAAATTTGGAACTGCAAAGAAGACTTAGTAATGTAAAGAATCGAGAACTTGTGTGGTGCTCATATACAGCTGATAAAATTTCTACTGCAGTTCGTGGGTTTGACAAAACCCCAGATTTTTCAATTCCTCGTCAATCCCTAGAATAAGCGTTTGAAAAAAAATACAAAGCACTGTATTTTTCATAAAGAATTAGACATTAAAGTTTTTTTTTAAAGTTCGATTATCACATAAACTCAAGTCAGTTGATCTTAAGCAATATGATATCTTTGCTTTTTAGATCATTGAATGATTTAGATTTTCATCGGAATATCATCTCCAGCGATAAAGCCCATTTTCATTTCAGAGTTTGCGTTTAAAATACTGGATGACAAAATTAATTTTTTTAAACGATTAAGATATTTGTCACATCATGTTTTTAAAATATGTCTTTTTAAAAACGCAAAAACCAATCAAAAACGGAATTTGTTAAGGCTAGGTTAGAACTCAAAATATCTCAATAATAAATTGTGTGATGATTTTGCAAAACAAAAATCATCCTCTTCTAGATAAAATTTAAATCATTTGGAAATTCTCATTAGTTATGACTATGAGTCTTTGTTTGACTTTATATGAAGTTTAAAGCAAACCCTAAATTTAACACTTTCATAGTTTTTAAAAATACGTTTTGAAGTTAATTTGTTGTGCTTATTTCGAAATTAAAATTTAATTTTAACAATTTGATCAAGTTTTGAAAATATCCGTCCCGTTTTCAACATTCTTTTTATATTGTTTAATATATTTCAAAAAAAAAACTTGGTATATTAAAATTGTTTTAACAGCAGATTTGTTACAAGAACAAGACTTCGAAATCGTTTTAACTAAATGACTTAGTTTTTCTTTCAGATTTTTGTAAGAGAGGTGAAATCTAACCACTTATACAAATTTTTTCGATATATTATAGGGAATAACAAAAAGGAAAAACCAGCACTGATTTTATTGAAAAAAAACTACACAAATTTAGTTATCCTCAAAAACCTCATATTAGTATTTTTTTCGAATTTTATAGAAGAAGAAGTAATATCTCAAAAACCTTTAGTAATTTTTAACTTCCCATAGGAAGTTATTGTAATGGGTCCGTTTTGTCGAATTGAAAATTTTGACATTTCTCGACGTTTCACGGTCCCTAGAGTCGAAATAAAAGATTTTTAGAGAGATGTCTTTGCTTACGTGTGTACGTACGTTCGCGAGGTTTTTTTCGTCGTCCATAGCTCAAGAACCAGTAGAGATATTGACTTCAAATAAATTTAAAAATTTTTAAATTAAAAAAAAGGTGAACATTTTGGTTAACCCTAAATATCTCACGAACCAATAACGCTAGTGACTTTAATAAATTTGTATATTATATATTGTACAGTGATACAAAGCAAATATATTTTTGGAAAAAAATCCAATTAACGGTTTTTTATAAATCAAAAAAACTGAAAAAAAATATTTGTCATCTCAAAAACTTTACGAACAAAAAATGATTTTATATCCAAAATAATTTTGTGCAACGAAGAATAACGTTTTTAACATCTGGTAAAATTTAGAGAAAAATCGAATTGACAGTTTTTTTTTTATAAAAAATAGAAACCTAAACAAAAATTTATTTAAATTGGTAAATATTGATTTTTCGACTCAAATATCCTTTCAAAACTTTGAGACATTGGTTTTAAACGAATTTTATCTTATAAAAAATATTGTTTTCAACATTCAATTAAATTTTGAGAAAAATGGAATTGATAGTTTTTTTTTACAAAAAATAGAAACTTAAACAAAACATTACTAAAAAATGTTAAAAATTGAGGTTTAAGTAATTTTGGACTCAAATATCTTTTCAAAAATATGAGATTACGGCTTCAAACTAATTTTATCTTACAGGAAATATTGTTTTAAATATTCGGTAAAATTTTGAGAAAAATTGAATTGGCAGTTTTTTTTTTGTACAAAAAATAAAAACCTAACACAAAAATACTAAAACTTGGTAAAAATTTACTTTCGACTCAAATATCTTTTCAAAATTTAAAAATATTGGCTTCAAACTATTTTTATCTCACAGAAAATATTGTTTTCGGCATTCAGTAATTTTTTTTTATAAAAATCCAACAGTCAGTTTTTTTTCATAAAAAATTAGAATCTACAAAAAATTGTACTCAAAATTGGTAAAAATTGATATTCGGTTCTCGATATCTCATTAAAAATAGAATGTATTGTCTTCAAATTCATTTCATTCATTGGATTTGTGTTTGTTTATATAGGAAATAAAAACTTTTAAGAAATGCTACTGAAATTGGTAAAAATTGGTTTTCGACTAAAAATCTCGTTAACTAAAATAGATTTTTAAATCAAACTATTTCATTATGTATATGCAAAATATTGTTGGTAATTTTTAAATTTGTTAGAATAATTTAAATGACAAATTTTTTTAACAAAACACGAAAACCTTCAAACTTTTAAGCAAGAGAAATCGACGGGAAAACGGTATGGGAAGTTATCAGTGTGGGTCGGACCCCAGCCTCTTTTTTTGCATATTTAAAATAAAACCTCTTTTTGGAAAACTTTGTAAATTCAAGTCGTTTACGAGAATATACTAAAATTGAATACCAAAATACTTTCATACACTTCAAATTTACATTGGGGAAGGAGAAATAATTATGAGACTTCAATTAGTTGTTTTCAGCCACGTGTTTCGAGTTTAGCTGTCATTTATTTATTTACTGACATTTATTTATTCACTGTAAGTCAAAATGATTTACTCTAAGCATTTCGTTGTGCTTTTTGTTTTACCGTACAGAAATATTTGGAGTTTGGAATCGAATTAAATTGAATAATTAAAAAATTAGTTTAAACTTGTTTTCAATCGACAAAAACACATATGTATGAATTCAGAAAAATAAGCCTTTGTTTTAAATTTCATTTATTTATTTAATTCCAATAAAAATATCAAAGCTTTAAATATAAGTTCAACATTTTACATTTAACACTCTTAAAGAGTACATCAGTCACAAATTATTCAAGTTTTTATAAATAATTGAAGCATTTATCAATACTTTTTTAATTAGTTAAAATTTATTGTTGCGCATATATTTAGCTCTTCACAACCTTTTCAAATGTGAGTTCATTTTTTGTGTCGAATTTGTTAATGTGCAGCAAAAAAAAAAGACAATACAACACACTCTTGAAATTTAATAAGCTATTTATTTTAATTAAATGCGAGTAACAATTTATATTAATTATTTATCAGGTCATAGCTTTTAATTAAGTATAATACCTAGAAATATACTTAGTATTTTAGTATTTTACTATTTATCATTTATTAATGGGAAATTGTTCAAAATGTATGCAATTTTATTCCAAACAAAATTACTTCGTAGAATTTATTTTTGAAAAAAAAAAATCAAAAAATTACTATGCTCAATAAATTCAATGTCAAATTTTTTAAAATAAAAATAACATAAAACTAATGGAAACTTATGAAATCATCCGAATCCAAAAATATGATATCATTTTAAGTATTGTGATCAATCTTTACGGATTCGTTATGGTTTTTTTTTCTCTACCTACATAATACATATCATGCTTATTAATAAAACCTTATATACACCCCTTTACCTACATATTTATTTAATTGATGTTTATTAAACAAAAGTGGGGACCTTAAGCTTAGACTGTGTTTCGAATTATTCAATTTTTAATGCTTAATCTACTTTATTCGTGTTTTTTGTTTTTGTGTTTGCTGATTGCTTAGAAGGTGAAGGTCGACTTTAAAGCTTATAAATAAATATACGTTATTTATAATTAATATGTTAGAAGTCAATAAACTAGTCAGGGTGAATCTACTTATTTATGTTTATTAGAAGCATATAAAACTATACACTAGAGACTTAGTGAAGAACTAAACAAAACACATCACGAAGAAGGGTGTAAATTGTTAAAGATTACATATTTTGATTTAAAATGACAAAACGTGTGAAAAAGTTGATTTTTTATTGTTGTTTTAAATGGTTAAGCTTATAAAAATTTATCAGGGGCCCCATTAAAAGTCATATCACAAATTTAAATCTCTTTTAGAAATCAAATTAAGAACTAAAAGCGTCCATTGTCTTCTGTTGGGGATATTTATTTGCTTTAAAAATAATAAACGAGAATTTGTTTATTTAAACTTTCGAAAATCTCTCTCTCTCTAATTCTTATTCGACTCGGCTTACCTAATAAAATTTAATACTACAATTCAAAAATGATGTATTATAGTGTCATTTTTATGTTTTCTTATTAAGTCAATCTCTAACAAAAGCTTTATAATAATTTAATACGCATGTGGGTGTATCCTCCACGCTCCACAATAGGCAGTGCGCCAATTCAAATCTAATTAAAATAATCCTTCAACTTTTGTTAGATAAATATATTCAACTGTCGGATACCATCAACATGATTATAACACCCAATTTGGAATCTAGAATCTCTGGCGTACAAATAAAAATTAACATTCATACAAATTTTAGTTTTGATATTGTTGGTGTTTTGTTTCTTTCTTTTTATATCTCGCGAATTTTTTGATTGAGAGTGTTCATGTTTTATTATAAGAGTAATTGAATCGTGCGTTCACTACAATAATCATTGTTGCCACTTGACGCTTTGTTAATTTAGAAGAAAAAAAATATAGGAATGAATTCGAGCTCAATCTAATTAAAAACTTAAATTCTTTTTAATCCTCAAACCTTGAAACAAATCTGTTTAAGAGGTTTAATTTTAAGAATCAGACAACTATGTCAAAATTGTGTGTAGCTGGAATTTTTTGAAATAAATTTATAATGAAAATTATGTGAAAAGTGTATTTTTTTAACGAAAGTTTAGAAATATGTGAGAGGAAGGAATTAAAAAAAAAATTAAACTTTAGTTGGAGGAAGCAACATTTTTTTTAAAGCTTTGAATATTAATGTTATACAAAACATTTCACTTGTTTTGAATAGTATCAAGCCTCTTGAATCTTTAAAAGTTTTTGATTCGTATAATACTGAACATTTTCAATAGTTTTAAATGACTCAACACACACTTGTGCTGTTTTACTTGTATACAAAAAATCGGAGTGCGTAGTTAATTTTGTGTTTGATACAAAAGATGCATTGATGAGAACAAGAAGACACAGCACAATTCTTATGCAACTGGCTAGCACTATGCCATACTAGAAACAAATGTTAGGACAGACATCGTCGTAAAGTTTCTTGTCTTACCCTTTTTTACCGTTATTTTAACGGACTTTGCTCTAGTGAAATAGCTAGTTGCATTCCTCCCCTTAAACAATTTAACCGTAATACCCACGCTTCTAGGAATGCCCATCAGTTTACCCTTGAGCCCAGCTTGGGCCGTACTATGAAGTACAGAGATTCATTTTTTAGCCGTACTACGCGAATGTGGAATGCCTTGCCACGCTCTATCTTTCCCTATCATTGCAGTGTTCAGAAATTCAAAATTAATGTACACCGGCACTATCTAACTCTTCCCTCTTTTCCCAATGCTCACACTGTGTCTTTGGCATATGAAAGGTATACAAAACGCTTTTAGTGTTCGCTAATTATAAAAAAAAGGAGTTTCTTCAAAAATCTTGAAGAACTCGAAGATATTCCAGGAAGCAAGCTATTAGGCTTTATGAAAGCCTCTAAATGGCTCGAACAAGACAAACCATAAATATTATAGGTTTAATCACTCACGTTTCGGGAAGTTCAACACTTATGGGTCAGATCAATGTAGATTCATTGTGATATCTACATTGATCTAGATGTGGCTATAACGTCATTAATCGCCAGCCCATCAGCCTAACCTAACTTTGCAACAAATCAACATGTAGGCTCTTAAGTTTGAGATTTTTCATATTTTTATTCTAATGGAAATTAAATTTAGGACTTAAGATTTTTGTACGAAAGCAACATAAATATAAATTAGTAGTTTTTGAAACCAATGTTTATTATTTTCTTTTAAATGAGGAAAAAATTAAGATAACTGTTAAAATAGCTATATTTTTTTAATTAAAAGTTGAAAAAAACTATTTTTATCAACTTCTCTCACATAGACTTTTATAAATTTTTTCAAACCATTAACTTGTATACACTTTCTGGGTGAATGTCCTATTCTAAAGGTAATAAGAAGGAAAATTTTTGGAAAAAATGTTCTACAAGAAAATGAAATACTTCGACTCCTGAACGGTGAGAATTGGATGCAGCTTGTAGAGTACTGCAAGGAGGCGACCTCATACCAGAAGAGAATCATAGGTGAAAGCTTCTAAAATTTTGTTTTAACTAAACTAAAAGTCATTATTTATTTGTTAATTTAAGCGTTAGGCTTGTTTCACACTATACGGTTTTGACCGTACGGCAAAAAACCGGACGGCGACATTTTGCTAGAGGCCGTAACCGTATAATATGAAAACGTATATGCTTTTCTTCGCGCCTCTAACAAAAAGTCGCCTCCGTCCGGTTTTTTTTGCCGTACGGTCAAAACCGTATAGTGTGAAACAAGCCTTACGCTAGTTATTTTTATTCGTTTTAACTAAACTAAAAGTCATTTCAAAACAACATGAAACCTAAGTTCTCTAAACTGAAAATTTAAACAATATTTTGTTATTATAATTATATTTATATTTAGTAAGTTGAGTAATTTAAATACATTAAAAAAAGGCAAACGTATCAGATTAATACACAATTGTAATGTAAATTAACGAAAATTTAAAGCCATTCAGGCAAACGACATAAATTGTCATGACCTTAATTATTCATTATTTAGAAAATTGTAAAAAGAAAATGTAAACAACTAAATATCTTTTGAATAAAATCTTATCTAATCAATACAGTATCGACAAAAAATAACTTGAAGTTAAGTTTCCAAACGCAGTTTAGTTTTCGAGTTATATTTGTAACATTGAAGAGTTATTATTTAAATGAATAAATAGCATGAAATTAGAAATAAATTCAAAATAAATGACTGTGCGTTAAAGTTATATTTTTAAACAAAATAAATATAAATTTCAAGAAAAATTAAAACTCTAAAATAATCATTTTAGAAACAAATTAAAAAAGCTTGTCCAATAGACGAATTTACGAAAAGGTTTGGGTTCAAGTTTAGACTTTTATTTTGAATGTTTCTTTCTTAGTCATTTCAAAAGTGCACAAATATAACGTCCTCAACGTAGATAAAAGACTAATCTAGAGTTATAAAAATTATGATTTTATTCTAGAACAGTTGTCAAACTAAAAAATTGATTTTACTAAAACAAAATCAAATTGAAAACAAATTCAGACATAAGTTAAGATTATTTATTTTGAAATTATAAAAATTAAATAAGTACCTACCTTGAACATGTACAAATTTATATCTGTAGTTCAAAGTTAAACCATTGTCCTAAGGATGTTTCTCGTTCTAATTGACGTATTTATTTTTCTATCAATACATTCAGGCCTATCAAGAATCCTATCGTAATGGGGAACTTTTACGAATGCCCAAAAACCGTATCACAGAATCCGTTCGTAATGCAAAATTATATTAGATGTTCCCCTACAAACGTATTTTGGTAATAGTATAGGGTCCGCCATTTAACGTTTTTTTTTTTTTAACTAGTGCTTATTTCGTGAATGGTAACACTTAGCTTATGTCTGATTTGACAGATAATTAGTTTTATCCTTCTGCTGAACGAATATGGTTGTGTATAGCTTGAACAACGCTGGGAAATATTGCCTGCGATCGACTTAGAGAAGATACCGATTTTGCCAAAATAATCATCTTTTCAGATGAAGCTCATTTTGATCTTGGCGGGTATGTAAAATAAAATAAATTGGGTGGGGCAACAGTCCGTTGAAAACTAGGGCTTAGTGACTTACAACTCTCAACCATTCCTGTGTGCGAGTAATGTTGTCAGGAAAGGAGGGGACCTACAGTTTTTAAGTCGAATCCGAAAGGCTAATTTGAAGAAGCACTTTTCGTGACAAGAATTACTCTTGGAGAATTTGTCAATTCTTCGCAAGAGGCAGTACCCGTGAAAAAACTTTAGATGGCATAGGCAGGGATCGAACCCAAGACCAACCATCATGCCACGGGTATTACTTGGCGGGTATGTAAACAAGCAAAATTGTCGCATTTGGGGCACAGGAAACCCGCACGCATACATTGAAAAGCCGATACACCCAAAACGATTCACTGTTTGGTGCGGTTTTTGATCCAGAGGCATGATTGGGCCATTTTTCTTCAAAAATTAGCAAGGAGTGGCCGTAACAGTCAATGGCGATCGTTATCGGGACTGTTGAACGAATTTTTGTTCACAAAAATTGAAGAGGAGGATATTGGCAACATTTTGTTTCAACAGGACGGCGGCGGCGGCGACGCTTCGTGCCACACAGCCGAAGCTACGTTGGATGATTTTATAGAATTTTCAAAAAAAAAGAAGTTATTTGGCGGACATATTATTTTTCGGGATTCGTAAAAGTTTACGATGGAATTCATGATAGGGCTGTTTATCAACAGATTCGAAATCATAACTATCTAAAATAGAATAATATATTCATAATTTTATTTGAGTTGTTCTGAAAAAGTGCATACATAATCCAATAAAAACTTAAATCATGTCTAGTGATTAAAAAAAGTACGTATTCGCCAGAGTGTACCAACATATTGTCGTTTTTAGATAAATGCATGACATCACTTATGCTGTATTAAAGTTTTTGAATTTAAGTCGTAAAAAATAAGCCACCATGCTACAATTAGAGTCAAACTTTTTTATAACGAACTTTTAAAGGAACACAAGTTGCTTCCTTACAAAGAAAATTTGAAAAATTCGTTTCATACGAGACTAAACTTTTTCAATAAGAAAGTGTTCTTTTGTTAAAGATATCTCTAAAAAGATCTATACATTTCATATATTTTAGTTATAAATGTATTTAATTGTAACTCATTCTAAAATTTTCGAAAATTTACTTGCAATATGTTTTTGTTTTCCTTTTCAGCATTTTAACTTTTTCAATAATCGACAGCTTTTATGAAAGTAAAATAGACTTTCTCTTGTTTCTAAGAGATTTGCAAACTTAAAATTCGAACTGAAATGATATGCACAACAAAAAAAAACGCTGTCTCCAAATTTTAGTTATAAAAACTATACCCGTTTTGTTGAAATCCTTTTGAAAAAGCAGTTCATAGTTTACTTATAATCATAAAAGTAGTCGGTTTTGAGAAAATCTATGAATCCTTGTTGCACATCAAGAATGTGGAAACAATTTTGTTATTACCTTCCATTTTGAGAATTTTTATATTCAAACTTTTAGACAATGAGTACCGTTATCTTTTCTTAAATCCTCAAAAAATTACCTCAGCCGCATTGTCGATAAACTTTCAACATAATTTGCCTTATTTAAAACAATATAAAATCAGTTCCTGACTTTTTTTTTTTTTATTTTTATATTATACGCGCACTCAAGGGGATATGAATACCCTTATCATGATTAATCACAGTGCGAGCAATTAGGAAGGGAGGATAGGATTAGAAAGGAGATACCGGTGCACATTGGTTTTAAATGTCTGCACATTGTAATGGGTGGGAAACATTGAGTCTGGTAAAGCATTCCACATTTGTGTGGTGCGACTAAAGAAAGAATCTCTGTACTTTACAGTACGTCCGAAATTGGGCTCAAGGGTAAACTGATGAGCATTCCTAGAAGAACAGGTATTACGGTTGAATTGTTTGAGGGGAGGAATGCAACTGGCTATTTAATTAGAGCATTGTTTATGAAAGTAGCGATAAAATAATGACAGGCATGAAACCTTACGACGGTGCTCGAGATATACAAAAGTTTCAGTTAGACAACAGTCACCTATCATTTTTAGAGCTCTCTTTTGAATTCTGTCTAGGAGACTCAAGTAGGTTATAGGAGGACCTGCCCAGATATGGGAATTGTACTCAAATTTCGGACGAATATAGGCTTTATAGATTATAGCCAGATCAGAAGGGGTAAAAAACTTCTTGCATCTTCGGAGAAAACCTAAACACTTAGCAGCATTTTTGGCGATGTCAAATATGTGATCACTCCACAACAAGTGGTTTTTAATCCACATACCTAACACTGAAAGTTGTTCAGTCTCTTCGATGCAAGTATTACTCATGGATAGTGGCATTGGGGGAGGGTTACTGTTTTGCGACAGTAGACAGCATTGAGTTTTCGAAGCATTAAATTCTACACGGTTTTTGATTCCCCATTGGACAATGTCAAGATCAGAATTTAATGAGCTTATCATACGCTCCCGTTGGTAGTCCACATCCGAAGAACAAGGATGAGAATCTAAAAACGAATATGAGAAGCTAAAGGGTACTGTCATCAGCGAAACAATTAAGTGGGTTAGAAGTTTCAGACAAAAGATCATTTATAAAAATAAGGAAAAGTGTCGGAGACAAAACGGGGCCCTGGGGCACACCAGCGTTTGCCATAGAATACACATTTTTTTTTAGATAGATCTTTATTGTAACTGAAATTCTTATAATCTTTTTTTCATTTAAACCTAGATTGCACAATTTACAGAGATGTTGTGTCTTACATTCTATCTTACTACTGAAAATATTATATTTAGCATTCAATTTATATCACAGATTTATTACACTTTGAAGGAAAAGTAACTAAAAAAACCTTCATTAGAAATTTTTTCATAGGAAGAGAGAAGTAGGGAGCAGAAAACTGTCTTAAGATGTTGTTTACATTTATGTTTCACAGAAAAAAAGCATATTAATAAATAATAATAAATAAATTTAAAAATACATTTTTGGGTTCAAAATGAAGTCAATTGCTTTCTACATGGAATAACCATGTTGAAGGTTGGCCTTAACATTTTGTTTATAACCGCTGGGAAATTGAATGCAGTTATAAAGCGGTTAGTTGAAAAAAAGCTTAATTTATTAAAAAAAATTGAAAATCTTTGCACAATATAAGAGCTTGTTCACAAAACAAAACAAAATCAAATCTCTTCATTAGTTCCTGAGAAAACTAAAACAACGGTTCTATAAAGAGTACCCTTTTGGAACAATACAAAATATATATTTTTTAGATCGAAAGAAGCTAAGATGAAAAAAAAAATGCAATACCCAACTATCGGAACGTTTTTCAGAAAAATCGAATTTTCGATTTTTGACTATTATTTTTGGTCTTAAAAATAAATGAAAAAAAAATATTTCCAAGTATGAACTTAATCGAATCAATTATTTAGGCTGTAGGGGCGAATACATTCAGATGGACGTCATCGACATGACATGACACTGACATCGTAATGTCATGGTTGATTAAAATCTCAAATTCGAAATATTTAACGAACGCAATACTTCCCATTTAGTTTCCATATGTCGTAATTAAAAATATCAGGTTTTCAAAAATTCAAAAACAAAAATTAGAATTTAATTTTCAAACCAAAACCAAGAAAATTGGTGCATTCGTATGGCTAAAACTTGTCTAACAATGGACGCAAAGACACACAAACTGAAATTCGAAGCCCAATCAAAGAAATATTAATTTTGTTTTAAAAAAATCGATGATTTTCTTTGATACAAAACCAATACTTTCCCTCAAGGGAGATAAGAAAACAGTTTCCTATTTTCTTTATTTTAGTAAGCTCGACGTATAATTTAACCCAGACAATATTAAGGCATTCCCAAGGGAAAAAATTGACCTTTTCTAAGAGTATTTTGATTTGGAATTGTTCTCACATTCACTCTAGAAAACCCTCGAGAATAATGTTTTGATTAGGAGTTTTGCTATCACTAGTTGATTTCTTCTATGATATATTTTACTCTCAAATGATATTCGAACATACACCTCTTGGGAAAAGATAGAATTGCCGGTTTCTTTTTTTCATGCAAGGAATGCTGTAAACACAAAATTAGGATGGATGAAATACATAATAAACATTTAAGTACGTGAATCGAATTGAATATTATGAAACTAATTATTTATTTAGTATCACTTATAATTTATTTTGATATCAAGAATGAAACTAAGAAATCTGGAAAAGTCTTTATTGGCAACACTGCTTATAATTCTATTAACTTCAAAACCAAACAAACATGATGTCATATTTATATTTGCATATCGTCACCATCTTGAAACAATACATGAAAAAGAAACAAAGCTGCTAATTCAACTTTTCTCTCTCTATACATTCTAATAATTTAATTTGTATAGTTCTTTTAAACATTTTAGAAAAAAAAAAAAACACAATATGTATTCTAGGAAAGGAATGATACGGCTTGAATTGATGATCAATATCCGTAAGATACATTTTTAAGTTCATCATCATCATAATTCGTAGTTTATTACCTGATATGCTGCTATATCGTCAGTGTTGCTATACAATGGAACAGGTGATGAATTTCTTGGTGCAAACATTTTGGATTTAAAAAATTAAAATTTCCAAATCAACAAACGACGTTTTATTTTAGATTTGTATATTTAATTATTTTTTTATATTTTTACACTGAGCAACAGATTTCTTCAAAACACATACGATTTTCATTTTAGCAAAATTATAAAATGATTAAAATAATTAAAGGATGCAAAAACACTGCAAATTAATTTTTTCACTTTCAAATGCAACAACAAACACAATTATACTGCTTCAGGGCTTTTCTTTTGTGAAACAACTTTCTTCGGTTGGGTAAATTTTTCGCCGCATATTTACATAGGAAAAGTATATAAGATAGATGGCTGCTACTTCAACTGCTACTGCTGCTGCTGTTGATGGTGATGCTGATGACGACGATATATCTAGATAGTGCATCAACTTATTGCATCTCACCATGCAGATAATTTCAGATCAACGAACAAACGAAGAAAAAAAAGCGAAGGCGAATGCCGAAGATTCACAAAAAAACAATTCATAAAAAATAAAAGAAAACACGAAGAAAATTACTTTTTTTTTCTTTCTTTAGGTTTGTTGTTGTTTTTCTTTTTTTTTAAATAAATAACTTTTCTTTTTTCTTTCGAATGAATGCTGCACCGCTACTATTGGGATGTATGTATCTTTGAGATGATTATAATCAGGTTTGTTTTCATCTTAAGGTTGATTTTATTGTTGTTGTTGCAACTTAAGGTATCGATACAATACCACCGACATACACTGTCAGCATTCCATAAGAAGTAACAGCAGCACGTTGCAATCACCACATGCACCGTGTGCAAGGTGTTGTTTTGGCCAACGACAACGAAAACTACAACAACGACGACGACGGAGACGAAGACCAAGACGACGACAAAAAAGACCAAGAAATGAAAACTTTCATTTGTATCTTTTTCTCGATTAAGATATATTTATGTTGATTTTGACGTGTGACAACAACAACAACAAAACTTTCTTGTTAAACTTGTGGAAATTGTTTCACAGATTCTTGCGAATATCTTTTGAGCGATTCCGACTTTAAGTTAATTATTATGTTTTAAATTAAGGCAAATGACGAGACGCGAAGTTTGATTCACTCTTTCACTTACTAAATTGTATCTCGAGATAAATTTAGGTAAATTTTCTCGTGACACTTAACAAAAATATATGTTTGTTTCGTGATACAAACAAAATTTAATCTATAATTTCGATAAATTCGTTAAAATTGCAATTTAGATACTTTTGTATCTTTGAGATACTTTTTGTGTATCTTTTTGATATAAAGCTGCTATTTATGCAGTAAATTCAATACAATTCGATTCGATTCGACAGACGGTAGTGGCGCAATTATCGTAGACCCCATTCGACTAAATATACTATACAGTACCAATTTTTTGCGATGTTGTGTTGTAAATTGTACACAAATCAAAACACACAGATTCAATGCAATTCAATTCAATTCGATTCGAATGGACAAACGCACGGTCATCAGAGACGATTATATTATAGGTTTTGATTTTGTATTTTTGTCTACCTGTATTATTATTATTATTAAAGCGAAGCTTACGATTAATTTCACGACTTCTTTCAAACTGAATACCAGGTTTGAGTTAAGACAGTGAGCGAGCGGTGAGTTGTTACTATATGCTTGTTGCTGGAACTGTTGTCGCTGTAGCTGCCCAAGCCCAATCTCAATCTCAATCCTAGGACGGAGGCAGGTATTTTTCTCCGGGTTTTTTTGTCTCTCTGTTGTTGTTATAAGTTTGTAGGTAGTTTTTTAAGTTATTTATTATTCAATTTTTATTTAGTTTTTTTTTTTTTTTTTTATTTTAGTATTATTATTCTCTTCAGTTCGAATATTTCAAATCACGTAGAAAGGTGTGTTTTTTGTTGTTTTCATTGCTGTTAGTTTTGGAAAATCGCATGCAACACAGGTGAGCTGCTCAGCTCATACAGGTAGGAGCCATAGAGTGTTGACATGTCTATACGTCGCCACCGCTCCGCCCGCCGGACTATACAGAGTTGGAACTCAACTGGAAGAAAGAATTAAAAATCATGACAACGATGACGACTGACGACGACGACAAGACGAAAATGACAACGCATGAAGTGCGGGAGGAAACGACAACAATACTGATGCAGGCGTATATAGATACATTTGTATCTATGTTTTTCAAATCAAGTTTCTGATGGTAATTATTATTATTATTGTGATTATTATTATAATTTGAAGTTAAGGTAGTTTTGGAATATCTTTTAATAGATTTTTTTTTTTTATTGACAGAGGTTAACGACGACGGCCTACCGAACGACGACGACGTTTGTTGAATTGTTTTGTATTTTAATTTGTCAATGAATTTACAAATTAACAGTTGCTGGTTTTTATTTCAGTTTTTGATTATTTTTTTTTTGTTATTAAAACCACTTGAGGTTTTAATGAGAGAAGAAAAACCAGCAGGTGATGTGATGAGGAAAAGGCAAGATTTTCAAGGAAAAGTTGTTTGCTATTATGTGCGTTTTTATTTTGTATTTTCTTGTTTTTATTGTTGTTTGACTAATGTGGCGATTAATTATTGCATTAAAAAGATGAAGAGAGAGAAAGAGAGATTTGAAAGTAGTATTAAATAAATTGTTGTTTTTAATATTTGTTTGTTTTTTTCAAATATTTTTTTTTTTTTTAAGTATTAATGAATCGAAGATTACATTGTTGGTTTATTATGGTAATAAAATTTGATGAATTTTTCAATATAAGGTAAGATATGCAAATATAATTATAATCTGGCTTAAGTTGAAAAAGCAAATAAAGAAAAAATATGAATGGAGAAGTTGGCTTTCATGATACAAAGTGCATTTGAACTTTGTACCAGTCGTTTGTTTGATTTCATTTTTATATCGTCACAAGTTAAATTTTATGAGAATTTTTGTTTTCATAAAGTTGAAGTATGTAAATATGTGGGCTTTTATAAACAGTATAGGAGCAGAAAGTTTTAAAGAAGTAAATGGTGTTAAATAGTTTCCATTTGATGTAAACGAAATATGTAATTTGGATACAAATAAAAGTAGTTTACGGAGTATTTTTTGTCATTTTACACGAAGAACACTTCAACATTTTTCAAATTAATTATTTGTATGTTATTTTTTTTTGTTAAATCTTTATATGAAAACAACTTTGGAATTTATTGTTTTCCTTAGGAAGCAAATAATTCTGTCAATTTTTGAATACATTTCCAAATAAATATACAAACTTGGGTGTTATTGTTTTATTTTAATTTTTCTTTAAATACAATAGGTATATGTAAATAGAAAAAAAAGACTTAAGTTTAAGACTTAATAACTTTTAAGTTAAACATAAATGAGTCATCAAAAAACAGTTTAGAGTCATTTTATAGTTCATTAGAAATGTTTGAGTATATTTTATTATTCATTTGGCTTTTAATTTTATTTTTTTTTATAGTGGACAGACATGTTTTTATTATATTCAATTGAATTGCATAATCAGAATTAGTAATTTTGGGAAGTCCCTTTTGGACAATATACATATGTACATATGTATGTATTAATATGACACAAATATTAATATTATTATTAAATTTGAATTAGATTCTACAACGGTCCCCTGTATTGTGACGTCATTGAGGGTCGGTATGAACTTAAAAATCAAAAAAATAATTGTCATCTCAAATAGTTTTCCAAGGGTGTAATCGGCTAAGGTGATTTTTGATTAATGACAACCAAAATGAACGAATTTGATTCATGTAGGCGCAGTGGCGGACTAAGGGGGGGGCGGTGGGGGCGGTCCGCCCCGGGTGGCAGACAAATAGGGGGTGTCATCAGTAACAGAAAAATTACTTTGCACACTACAAAAAATAAAAACACAAATAAAACAATACATTTGTTTCCCAAATACCTACCTATACTCTCTTATCTGCTGTATGCGACTTTACGTTTTTATGTTATCTTTCATTCTGGTTCGATATTTTGGAAGAAGTTGATTCAGCACAGAAATACTTGCAAAAATCCGGGCTCACTCTAGAAAAAAGTGTAATAAAACTTAAGGCACTAGCGAGTTTTCTTCGTGAACACCGTGATGAATCCGTGAAAAAGGCCGTAATATACGCAAGAGAACAATGTACCGAGCTAGAAATTTCAATTGAAAGGCGGGGAAGAAGAAAAAAGAAGAAAATTATGCCAGGCGAAAAGGCTCAAGATGCTGGTTTGACGTTGGAAGAGGAAACACGAAGAGTCATGTTAGAATGTCAGGATACATTTTATACTGAACTTGTGCATCGATCTAAGGCCATGGAAGATATTGCGTCAGTTTTCCAAGCTCTTCAACCGAAAATATTGCTGTATGGAACGGAAGAAGAACTGCGGGCTGTGGTTCCAATGCTTACCTCGACATTTACAGAACTTACAGAAAACAGTATCATATTGGAAATCCAGCGAATTCGGCGTCACATGGTAGCTTCAAAGATAAATTTAAAAGATGCAGAAATTTGGACAGCCTTTGAATTTTTAAGCTTCATTGTTAAGTGGGATTTTTCAGACTCTTTACCGAGTCTGTCATTGGCAATGAGAGTTTATATAACAATTTGCGTCTCAGTGGCATCGTGTGAACGAAGCTTTTCCAAATTAAAATTAATAAAGACTTATCTGAGATCAACGATGAGCCAAAATAGGTTGACTAATTTGGCTATACTTTCAATCGAAACGAAACACACAAAAAATATAGATTTTAATGATTAAATCGAAACATTCAGTACAATAAAAGCTCGTAAGCACCTTTAAATAAAATCTTTGTTCGTGTTTTTTTCTTAAATTTTTCAAGGGGTGTAAGCTTGCTTTACCGCCCCGGGTGTCACTGCCTCTTAGTCCGCCACTGTGTAGGCGTAGGGTTATAATTTTTTTTTTTCAACAAATATGTTGTTTCTGACACTTACACAAACGACTGGAACATTTTCTCACTTCCTTTTTTTCTTGTTAAAAAAAACATTCTTGTGACCAACAAAGCTTAAGACATTCGAAAAACCAAGAAAAGTAAGAAAGTTATAACACACATCTAAATTAATACTTTTATTTAGATATTTTATAGGAACCACTTTCAAATCGCATCATGGCAAAAAAATTAATTTTGACAGTTCTAATCTGAACATTTTTTAATCGGACTGAATTGAGTTGAATCATCTTATACAGATGGAAAGCTCGGTGATAGTGACTTATCACCTTAGCCGATTCCATACCAGAATAATTTTATACTTAGAAGGTTCGGACATCTATTGACAATTTTAGTATATATTCAAAAAAGATTCAATACTACTAACAATTAATTTTTGACTTGAATTTCTTGAGGATAAATAAAGATGTTGACTTCAAGCTTAAGTTAAACTAGAGCAAATATTGTTGTTCATATTTCGAAAATAATAAAAAAACGTCTTTGATATTTCGAATCAAAGACAAAGAGGCTGTGATGCGACCCACACTGATAACTTCCCATCCCGTCTTTCGATTTGTCTTGCTTAAAAGTTTGTCTATATGTATCAATTTTTACCAAATTTGCGTACTATTTTTTGTAGATTTTATTTTTTTATGAAAAAACGGACTGTTGGATTTTTATATCGAATGATATATGAATATCGAAAACAATATTTTCTGTGAAATATAATAAGTTTGAAGCCAATATTTGTAATTTTTGAAAAGCTATTTGAGTCGAAAGTAAATTTTTACCAAGTTTAAGTATTGTTTTTTTTTTAGGTTTTTATTTTTTGTAAAAAAACTGTCAATTCGGTTTTTCTCAAAATTTTTCAGAATGTTGAAAACAATATTTCTTATAAGTTAAAATTAGTTAGAAGCCATTATCTCAAAGTTTTGAAAAGATATTTGAGTCGAAAACCAATTTTTACCAACTTTTGTTAAATTTTTTTTAGGTTTTTAATTTTTTGTACAAAAGCTGTCAATTTGATTTTTTTTTAAATTTTACTGAATGTTGACAATAATATTTTTTGAAAGATTAAAGTAGTTTAAAGCCAATATCTCCAATTTTTGAAAATATATTTGAGTCGAAAATCAATTTTTACCACCTTTTATACATTTTTTTAGGTTTTTATTTTTTGTAAAAAAAAAACTGTCAATTTGATTTTTCTCAAAACTGTTCATTAAGTTGAAAACAAAATTTCTTATAAGTTAAAATTAGTTAGAAGCTATTATCTCAAAGTTCTGAAAAGATATTTGAGTCGAAAATCAATTTTTACCAACTTTTATTAATTTTTTGTAGGTTTTTTTTTTTTTTAAATGTCAATTCGATTTTTCTCAAAATTTTTCAGAATGTTGAAAACAATATTTCTTAAAAGATAAAAATAAGTTCGAAGCCTTTATCTCAAGTTTTTGAAAAGATATTTGAATCGAAATTCAATTTTTACCAACTATGAGTAATGTTTTTGTAGGATTTTATTTTTTATAAAAAAGAACTGTCAATTTGATTTTTCTCAAAATTTTATCAGATGTCAAAAACATTATTCTTCGTTGCATAAAATTGTTTTGGAGATGAAAGCATATTTTAATCGTTAAATTTTCGAGGTGACAAATTTTTTTTTCAGTTTTTTTGATTTATAAAGAAAACCGTTAATTGCATTTTTTTCCAAAAATATAATTGTTTTGTATCACGTTACAATATATAATATAAAATTAAATTCAAGTCTCTAGCGTCATTGGTTCATGAGATATTTAGGTTTAACCAAAATTTTTACCTTTTTTTATGGTAAAAAAAACACCCACGCAATATTCTTGAGAGCCCTTTCTGCTCTATTATCTGTATAACAAAATTTATTTGAAGTCGATATCTTTTCTGGTTCTTGAGCTATTGAGGACGAAAAAAATGTCGCGAACGTACAAACGTACGGACGTACGAACGTACGTACACACGCACGCACAGATATCTTTCTAAAAATCTTTTATTTCGACTCTAGGGACCTTGAAACGTCGAGAAATGTCAAAATTTTCAATTTGACATTACAATAACTTCCTATGGGAAGTTAAAAATAGCTCAAGATTAAGTTATTATTGATTGCGTGTTTTATAAATTCCTCTAAATGACAATTTGGCTAAATACAAAAAGACTCTTTTCAATATTGAAGCCTTAAGCTTTAAAATTATTAAGGATCAGGTCTTTTGATATTTTCAGTGTTATATCCCTAAATTTATGGCTTCGTTTATTTCAAAAACAATGATGTCATTGTTTTGTTTTTACTTTTTGAAATATTGAAAATAATTTTCAGTTTTATAATGTTGCTTTTGATATGATTCAAAAAACTAAATTGTGTTTTTCCAGACGTGTGGTTTTCAAGAAGAAATAAAAAACATATTATTTAATAATTTCGCCAAGATTTTAGCTATATTATAAAGATATGGGTTTGCCATTATGTTTTAAAACTGATTTGGGACAAATAGCCGCTGCAAATGGCTTGAATAAATTCCAGCCAAAATATCCAATTTTCGACAATTTTTTGGAGCATACATACGTCACCAATAACGCGCTAATTATTCTTTTCCAAGCGTCAATCGTTTCGGATTTAATTGCGTAGACAAGCAACTTCAACTTCACAAAAAACAATTCAACGGTGTTAAATTGCAGTATCTTGTAGGTTAAAAGTTAAATTCAATAAATTAATACGTCGTTCGAACTGAATTTTTGTAAAACATTTTTCACGCTTTGCAAACTACATATGTTCAAGAAATTACTTTTATTATGAAATGGCAAACCAAACTGAGCATATATCAAGTGACAGCTGTCAAAAAGACCAACTTCGAATAAAAAAATTTCGGATTAAAAATCACAAGTTTAAAAATTTCGAAAAGAAGTAATGTTAAGTATGAAAAAGGACAACAAAAATCAGGTCCGTACTTGCTGAAGTAGTTTTTTAAGATTATTTCTTGTTTTGCCATACAATTTTCTTAAGCTTGGTTAATTATTTTAAAGTTGACTGCAGCAAAAAAAAATTATATCAGATTTGGTCTACATTTTGACCAAAGAAAATAACAGGATTCATTTTTAAATGAAACACGCTTTCTTTTTTTCATTTTCTATTTTCTCGTTACTAATTTGGGCAAAAGATCCCTTAAAATTCAAAAACATTTTTTGAACAAAATTAAATTTTTAGTTAAAAAATTCGACATATTGAAACTTATCGAGTCCTCTTGTTTTTAGCTTTTTTTTTAATTCAAAATGAAGACAATCACCTAAAATTTTTTTTTAAATAAACCAAATTCTCACTTAAAAAAGTTCGAAAAGTTTTTTTTTTGTTTTAAATATGTCAATAGATTTTTTTTTAAGTTCTAGCTTTATTAACAACACTTTTTTTTAAGAATTAAACTTAGCCCCAAGTCAATATCATTGTTCATTCAAAAGATATTTCGGTTGAAAACAATTTGGAATGATGTTTAGTGTGTTTTAGTCTATGTTTGTAAAAAAAATTCAACTTATTTTTTTCTACAAACTTAAACAAATATTTAAAAAAAAAATATTGTACAAGGAATGAAATTAACATCTTTACTTGTTTTCAAGACATTGAAAATAAAAAAAAGAAACACAAATTTGACCAATTTTTGGTACGATATTTTGTAATTTGCTATTTAAAAAAAAAAACACAAGTAAACCAAATCCTTTTGAAAACCAGATGTCAAAAACGCTTAACTTTATAATTTATAATAACATTATTTTAAAGGTAATCTAATGTTTGGTCTTCAAATATTTGAACTGCTTAAAATATTGTTGTTCAGTTTTTAAACGATTTATAAAAAACAAATGTTGGTTATTTAAAAACCTATTAATTTTTTAAAATTTTGAATGAGGTCAATTTATTGACACTTTATTTTTGTCACGAAATCGACCCCAATTGACATTTTCCTCGTGGACCCTGTATTATTTTTCTTTTAATTTTATTTTTTAAACGTTGAAATTTCTTCTACACTTCAAGAAAATAAAGTTCAAAGACATAACGTATGTAAATAAGTAAGGTTAACAAAAACACAAATGTGAATAAGCACGATTTGATATATGTATATGAGAGTTCAGTTTATTTTACTATTCACACAATAAATTAGCCTCTAGTTATATTTCATGGTAAACATTCAAAAGTCCAACTTCCACTACATTATATGAGTTTGAATTACATGTAAATAGTATCACATTTTTCTTTTGATGGTCCACACAAAAAAAAAAAAAACAAAACCTAGACCATTCTTAAAACTGCCCTAAAGCATTAAAAGCTTTCAAAGTTAGTTTTTTAGTGTTTTAGTTTATTTTTAAAGCATTTTCGTTCTATATTTTGAATGGTAGATTTACAAAAAAATGGAACAAAAATTCTCTTCCAGAAATAGAACAATAGATTCATATACACTTTTCTTCTTTATTTATGTATACAAATAAAAAAAAACTCTTAGAAATAGCAAACGTCAAAATCTTTGTTACTTAAAACAAAAACAAAAAACTATACAACTATGAGCAATTGCTGCGTTTTAGTTGTAGTCTTTTCTTTACCTTATATGCAACTAAGCATCTACTACGCTCCGTGTTCCTAAAACACAAAGAACTACATTTTTTTTCTTTGAATTTCTAAGAAACGAGAATAAGCTATATGGACCTATTCAATTTTTTTTTAACTTTATTTGTATGAAGTCAGAAAAATTTTAACATCTTGTTAGAACAAAATCTTCCCTATTGTCATGTCACACAAATAGGTCACGCAAGTTGTTTAGAAAGAAAAAGCCTTGAAAGGAAAAGATAGTTTATTGTATCGTATCTACTCTGCAAAAGCAGCAAGTCAACTGTCGCAATTTTTCATAAAAGGAAGTCAATTCAACTTCAATGCATTTTAATTAGAAAAAAAAAACAACAACACAACAAAAAGCAAAAACAAAAGCACTAAGAAACAAATCATTCCCATAAAGAATCTGCCATAAAATGTTGCAAATTTTTATTTTTGTAAAACATTCAACGGATGTACAACACAACCATTTTTGGTATTTTAATGTTTTCAATAGAATAATGCAAAACTTCTCTTTACGGTTATTGTTTTGTTGGATAAGTTTCACTTTTCACACTTAAAACAAGTAAACGGCAAATTTGAGTACAAACAAAAAGCACATTATGTAGATATACATACATATATGTACGTATCTATAAAATGCACGCCCACAAAATATACCTTACCATTCTATTTTGGCCGCCAAATGATATACTTATACTCTAAACTAATGTCTGCACGTTTTTCAGCACAATTTTTTGGGTGACTTTGAGGTTGTAACTGCAGTCTGCACTCAGGTGCAATGTAAGCCGTCAACTTTAAGCATCTAACACAGGAGGGTATATAATGGCATTGGGAGAGAACGAGAACTGCTACTTGTACTCGTACTTTAGTATTCTAATAATGATAACAACTTAAATATCACAATGAGCACTATTTTCAAGTACCTCGTCAGAATTATAAACTTTCGTATACTTAAAATCCAAAGATTGTGAGTAATTAAACATTTTTAGGAAATACTTTCAAGTACTTGCTTATACTTTAAGTCTCAAGTGCGATGATACAAAAATGCTTGCATCTAATGAAGTACTTGTTTAATTTTCCTTATTAATTGTTTTCATAAGTTAAACTTACTTTACTCATTAAGCCAAGAAAGTGCATAAATGAGTCGCATGTAAGCAATAGTTAGGTATAAGTACAATTACTTAGTACTTGAATTTTAAAATGCAAGTTTATATACTTGAAAATGTTAAGTACTGATACCAGGACTTGTAATTGTTCATGAATTCCTTTTGTACTCAAGGATGCATTTTAATAATTTTTGTTTGAAATTATTCAATACTTGAAAGTACATGCCAAGTAGTGGATTTACTTAAGTACTCAAGTACCTGATACTTGGAGCCCTGATACTTGGAGCTTACGTACCTGAAACTTTGTAACTAAGTATATGATGCTTAGTATTTAAGTTAAATGTTTTGTTGAGCTTTAACACTTTTGAAATTGTACTCAAGTAACTGATACTTTGTGCTTAAGTACCTACAGACTTACAACTTACAATTACTCCAATTATTAGAGTAAGTGTAAGATGCTTGATATTTAAGTTTATGTCAGTTGAACTTAAACTCTTGATAAATAGACCTTTAGCACGTGATACCTATTACTTAGGAAATTGAATTTTGGTACTTAAGTACAAGACACTTAGCACTTTAATATATAATACTTGGCACTTAAGTACTTGTAACTTTATACTTAAGGACCTTATACTTGATACTAATGTAACTGATACTTGGTATTCAAGTAACTGATAATTCGTACTTAAGTAGGTACCCGATGATTTGTATTTAAGCACTTGATACTTTGTACTTAAGTATCTGACGCTTTGTACTTAAGTACCTGATACGTGGTAGGTTTTTCTATTCAATCAAATATTTGAAGAAGTATGATACATTTTTTTTTATTCAACGTTACAGGACCAGTTACTGATGTACGAGTACCAACACCTAGTACTTGAGTTTAAGAGCTCAAAGTCATACAATGCAGTTAATTTTGCACTAAAGTATAGACAAAACTTACAACCCACAATAACATCACTTTTTTTTGTTCAATATCTTAACATATTAACACGAAACAAAAAATACTAAATGTATCTAAGTATATCTTTGCATTTGGAATGGAGAGTATAGATGGAGCTTGCAGTAGACAAGACTATAAGCTTTTAAAATCAGCCAGCCAGCCCAGCATCGGCATCAGCAGCCACGGCCACAGTCATTCGTTAAGAGTAAAATTTTCAACATTCATGTGTCTGTTAAGTGGCATTCGGTGGCGGCAGGAGCGCAACAACTACTACACTGCTATCTGGATTCAAGTGATGGCGGTTTTGTTCAAGTCAAACAATCTCCAAAGTCATAGTCATAGGATTTTTTTTTTTGTTGCTTTGGGGGTTAAACTTTTGCCCCGTTTGTGGATAGATATATTTTGATATTCGTACTCGGATACAAGTTGCATGTTAATTTCCGTCTTTGAATTTTCCATGAACCAACAGAGACCGCATACTCGCTGTCCGCCCGCCACGTCCGTCTTAACAACCGACATAGTCTACATACATACATATATATTTTTGTAAACGGGTATAGAATAATAAAAATAAAACAAAACTACATTAATATATCTTTTCACTTGGTTTTAGCTGAGCTGTGTTACTCCTGAAGTATTTATTGTATCTGAAAGATATACTCGTACTTATACTCTCCAAAAAATGTATCTACGTATGTATCTATCTATTGTTTGTGATGTTGCGGAGCTTTGTAGCTCAACCGGAAAAAATTATTGTAGATTTCCAACAACTAGATGTCGTTTCTTAAGTCGAAATACAGACACAAAACAATACAAACCAAAAAAAAAATGTTGACAGGCGGGCGGATGGCAAAAAAACACAAGTCACTTGTTCACTTCCTTCGTATATCTGTCAGATACTATATCTAACATTTAATGTACTCGTATATATATTCGAATTCGTAGGTACTGAACTTTGGAAACATTTTTTTTTGTATTCATACCTACTTTAAATAGCTTGACTATATTCGTAACTAAATTTTGTATACCTTTGACTGACTGACGTGACTGAAATAATTTCAAACTTTTTTGGATGGATTTGTTCCGACTATTTTATGGATTAAAGATCTCAGAGACCGACTAGACTTGGATTCAACAATCGGTAGGTTGGTCGGTCGGTCGGTCGGTGGTGATGATGATGACGGGCGTTGAAAAAAAAATCAAGACGATTAAGTTCCCTTTTTCCTATTTAATACCTTTGTACATATGTAGGTATGTTCTGTTCATGTCTATGATGTATGCAAGCAAGTAAATTGAATTTGGACGTAAATAAAAAGTCCATTGTGATGCATGGTGAGAATTGTTTCAGATGTTCGAAATTTGATATATGTACCTATGTAAATGTTTGAACTTAAAATAAGTTGTTGCATCTATTCTAGTTTTGTGTGTTTTGAGCATTTAAAAATACATTTTATTTTCTAAAAATAGAAAAAATGGAAGAGGATTTTTAAAGGTGAGGCGCTATCATTCATGCATCTTTTTAGAGTGAAATTTATTTTTTTATATCCAAAAATAGTATTATGTGGGATTAAAGGGGTTATCAAGAAAAATAAAATTAAGAAAATGGATGCTTTGGTTTTGAAAAAATAAAAAGAATTTAGTTTTTTCTCCGAGAAAAATTTATATCAATAGATGCACCCTCTTCTGTAGAAATGTTTCTTATAGAGATTTTCAAAATTGTTCTTCTCTCTTAGATTATTATTAAAGATGAGAGTTTTTCGAAAACTTTAATGCTTAAAATTTAATCGGTTATTGAGATCTTCTTTGGAATTTCGAAATTACGACTCTTTTAAAATTTTTGCAGCTAGAATTTCTTTTTTTAAATCATAGGTTATTTTAAAACTGAGAGCTGTGTCCTGCTCGAAACCTTGACAGAAAGACAAGTATTATACATATTAAAACGAAATAATTTGTTTTGCAATTATATAATGTTGGGAAAAAGTTAAACTTATTTCCAAAAAGAGGGCTGTGTAGCTAAAAAAGTGCATTTCTCAAACAAATTTTTTGGTCAAAACCGCACCTGCTGGTATTTAGACAACACTCATGACATCGTATTGAGACTCAATTCATGAACATTCATAAAAGGGTGAAAGTTTAGTGCCATTTGTGGATTCGTTATAATGGGAATGTTTGCTCTTAATAAGAAACTTGTATTTAGTCCACCCTTTGCGTCAGAGTACTTACACAATACAGTCAACTCTCTCTAGGTCGAACTTTCACGGGATATCAAAAAATTCGAGTTAAAGAGGTTTTTCTTTATAGTATATTAAACTTAATTAATTCATTATTACGTTTTATACAAAAAAATGTTTCAACTTAATTATTTAAAACAATTTGTAATTTTATCACAGTATCCTTGTTTTCAGAGGGGGAAATACTCATTTTTTACAAATTTTAATTTTTCCTGCTGTTGTTTTGGGCGAGCTGTACAGTTATCGATGAAGAATAATACCTTGCACTTTGATCTTCTAAATTAAGAATCAAGACCTCCTTTCTTTACTGTGCTTACCTCCAAAACATTGTTCAGCTATAAATGGCAAAAGACACAAATTCGATTTGAGGGAAAGAAAAAAGGGCAATAATCAGGGAATGTGTTCGAATTAGAAGGAGTTTTAACAGTTTTTGTATTGAAAATTGAAGGGAATGCAAAAATACGGCTACAAAAATATAATTTAGAGGGAATTTCGACTTAAAGAAAGTTCGACTTAGAGAGAGTCTTCTGTATTTGAAATCAACCACGTTGATTGTTTGTATCAAGAACTCGTTCGTTATTTGAGAAACTTCATTACAAAAAAGGGGGCGGATTTTTCAGAACTCTGTACAATACCCGTGTTTTGTTGGAAAATCTATCCATAGTATAGTAGGATTTTACACGAATAACAAAAACAATATCCATAGTATGAATAACACCGATAAAAGTTAGAGTAGAATCTTACTATGGATGGGTTTTTGACATTTATACGAGTCTCGAATGGATCTTATGTGATTTCGTTCTCAAATGTTGGCACGATTGATATTGCATTTGTATCTCGATGGCTGTGTTCGTTGAGTAGTTGTGCATTTGGAATCATGTGTGTTTTCCATTGGGGAAAAAATCAATCTATTACTGTTGATATTATTTAGTTTTGTTAGTGAAAATGGACTAACCGGGCTTATTTTGCAAGAGAAAACAATAGAAAAGATAATTAAGTTTTCCTATGTTTCCACCAAAGGTTTATCTCAGTTTAGATTAGATAAATCTTTTTGGTGTTTCCACCGTACAAGAAGATTTAAAAATGGTTAAGTATGACAGCACTGGTGTTTCGATGTTTTCGATGTGTGAAGTGCAAGTGAGATAGTTTGATTCGTGTTAAACAATGAAGAACTGATTAGTTCAGCACCATATAAGAATATACTACCTACTCCATGTACATTTTTTTTTTTTTTTTGAAATTTTATTAAAACAAAACTATATTTTTTGTACACAAACATGCAAGTAAACAGATCATAATGCATTATCTGTTAAACCAACTCCTCCACACAGATTTTTCTTCTCAAATTTTGACTCGACTCGAATTAAGCTAATTTCAACTCGATTCAGGTATATAAAGAATTGAGGCGATCTTCAAGCTCGCTTCAACACCACATGTTAATGTAGTAGTCTACGAAGCAATTGTTAAATTAACTTTTTTTTATAGAATCTCAATTTCCAGATATGTTCTTACCATTTCTTCTTGAAAATTGTCCATTTTATTAGTTTTAGTTAGTTTTTTTGCTAAGTTAATTTTAACATTTGATTTTCACAAAACTTTCTTCTATTTGTGTGTGTTTTTTTTTTTGTATTATTCTGACAGATCTTCATTCAGTTGTACCAATTTTTAAATACAAAAATCTGGCTACTGCGGAACGTTTTGTTGGCAATTTCTCACTGTACTATATATGGAATACCAAAAAAACGCACTTAATCAAATTTCTGTATATTGCAGTGACTGTATGCATACGTCAGACCATGCGTTAAATCTGGTATTTCTGAATTTTTGGTTACTTGTTTATGGCCTGATTAATAATACAAGTTTCTGACCTCGAGCACCGAATGCATCATGACCAGAAATCAAAAAAACTGTGAAGTATTCGCACTTCTTTTTACTTATCCTTAGTTTTTAACAATTCAATTATGTTCTACAATTTTAAAGCAAATAAATTAATAATTACAAATCGAGCCTACAACTGTATCTGTAGACCTAATAGTTTTCAGAATAAAGCTTTTAAAAAATTATCTGAAATACATTTTTTTTACAAAAAAATCAGCGAGTTAGTACTAAAATAATTTTAGAGTTGGTAAATTGGGTCAAAAGAAGAAAAAAAAATTGTTTGGGATGGGGTTTCTACGTCCCGCATGTTTCAGAATACTGAGTTGACATATAAAACTAAAGATTGGATAACAGCTAGAAACACATTCTTAGAAGTTTCTTTTTTCTGTCCATAGTCTCAGAAAAAAATAATCATAAATCTCAAAGGTTGAAAACTATTATTTAAAAAAAGAATATTTTTTTCCAAATTACTTCGTTATTGGGTACTACTTTTGTCAGTTATCAATGTCAATTGTCAATTATTGATTAAATTAAAAAAAAACTAAACATATTTTAGGTTTTGATAAAATTGGAAACAATTAAATCTACTTAACAATTTTTTATTCAAGTTAGTCTTTTTTTGACCGGAAAGAGCCTAGTGGCTCTAGTGGCCAATTTTTGTTCTTGGTTCTAGTGGCCAATTTTTGTTCCTAACGATATTGGTCTATTAAATTATCCAAGTTTTGAACCTCTAGTGGCCAATTTTTGTTCTTGGCGTTTATGACATTGGTCTATTAAATTATCCAAGTTTTAAACCTAGTGATCCGAACGCAAAATGGCAAAAGATCGATAAAACCGCTAAAATGGTTAGTTTTTTTTTCAGTTATTGCCAACACTGATGAACTGTTTTTGCACCATAAATGCAATCTACGCTTTCAAGCTAATCGAATTTTTTTTATTTTCAAATTTTATTTTATTAAAACATACAACTTTTAAGAACCATACAAAATTATGGGAATAACACAAAAATATATTCTTCTAAAAATGCAGGCACAAAACACCATTTTGAAATACAGACTTTTTAAAGACAGAAGTTTTACCATATAGGATTTTGTTCGACAGTATCATAAATACATATTTTGACCAATACTGTATTTCGACCTAAACACTGTAAAGACATGCGAATCAAACCATTTCTTTGACACAAAAAATAAACGAAAAATTTGACTTAACACCCTTAAAAAAATAAACGTCATTAAAATATAGTATAATAAATAAATTTGTTTCCAAATGTTTTGACATCAGTCAACGTTGATCCGAACGGTTCCTCTTCTAGTGGAATTTGCTTCGATATTTGAACAAGATTTTACCAACGAACCATTTATTTTGAAGACTAATGTGTTCGTCTTTACTTATTCCTTTAATGTGTAGCACTACCAGAAGTCTTGATTTAATCCCAATGCTTTGGCAACTAATAAGTACTGCCTATTGTAAAAAATTAACAAATCATCTGAGGTATTCCTTGTCATAAAAAGTAGTGCTTTTCAAAAAAGCTTTTGGAATTCAGCATACAAAATTTGGGCTCCTCGATCCCTGTTAGTATTGACAAAGGGGAATGGTTGATAGTTGGGTCACTGGACCTTGTTCTCCACGATTTTCTTTTATAATTAAGAATTCAAACTATTTTCCAGTGTTTTATGTACTTCAATTGAAGATTTAAAAACTAAAAAATAAACACCCTCCAATAGTCATTTTTAAGTGGGCCTAATATATGCTTTTTGACATTCTCTATAAGTTTAAAACCACTTTATCATATTTTTCTTTGGCATTAAAAAATAAATATATAAATAATAATTCTATGTACAATAGAAACATGACTTTACTTATTTCTTCGCAGAAAAATAAAAGAAATACTTTCTCTGAATATGGTAAAATACTCCATAAACCAGAATTTATTTAACTTTATTATAAAACTTACGTGACTATAATTATATTTTTCTTTGGTAAAATGTCTTCTCAACTTCAACCAACTAAGTTGCGATGTTACCTAACCCAAACGTATGTATGTACGTTAAAGTCAATAATAACAATTAATCACTTTGACCATATGCCACAAACGTGCTAACAACAATGGTTATTCTGACAGCAAATAAATGCTCTCGTACTTGCTATAGGTTAGGTATAGCAAATTGTCACAATTGACGTTTTATGTAAATTTACTTTTTTAACCAAGCCCATACGCTTTACCATAACCATTTTAAAATAAATAAGAAAAACGCAGGCATTTCCGTGAGCGAAAAAATATAAATTTCAAAATGGCAATAGCACAAAGAAGGCATACTACTCGCTGCTTCTCGAACCTACTCAGAAGTTTAATAAATCAAGACACATTTGTTTCTTTGAATTTTGTATAGGTGGGAGATTTCTCAAAACTTAAAACAGAACTACACTTAAACATGCTAAAAATCTTGAGTGTAATTTGTTAAGTTAAAAATTCAAAACACAACATTTAAGCAATCAACTATCCTCCGAATCAGCTTACTGCCGCCTGGCATTGGAATTTCACAAAATTTATATTTAGGAGCTTGGTTTGGTCTGAAGTTAACACCGCACCCATTTTCAGCAAGTCCTGTCAAGGACACATTTGTATTTAATCTCATGCTGAGAGAAACGGGAAAAAACCTCCACCCAGTTTGAGACATTTTGCAAATGTGTTCCAAATCAACAAAAATCTGCCCCAAAGGGGATTTAGAGGCAAAATGTTCTTATGGCTTGTTTTTATATTTTTTTTGGTGGCAAAGTATGTCTAGGCTGTTTTGCTGACGCGACTTTATATTTTTTTTTCTTGCCTAAAGTTGATGTTTTTGATAATCAAAGTATATGTCATAATGACAAGGAATTTGATAGTTCGGTTTTATTTTGTGTTTGTCTTCTTTTTTGCAAATCTTTGAGCATAATTTTGATGAAAAAATCTATAAGTTTTGTGTTCGAAATGTGTCGCCGGCTTTTATTACTTAAATACAATAGTTTTTGTCTCGTCAGCAATTATGGCGTCCTTGTGGTTGTCCGTCCTTATTTTGAAGAAGATAGTTTAAGAAATTTGAGTTGAAAAGAAAAACTTTTAATTGATGATACGAGTATAGGCTCTTTTAGTGGAATACAAATAATATAGTCTCATCTTTAATATGATATCATCCTCACATAAATTACCACAGAATATTGAAATTTGTTTTTTTTCTTTTAATTATGTTTTGTCTTACTTACGAATATGAAACTTTTGATTTTTGCTTACCTGAAAAGAAATAAGAAACAAATTTATTAAATTATGTTGTTTTACAATCTTATAAAAATAAACACGAAAAAGTTGTTTACAGAAATAAAATATACAAATATAAATATTGCGTTATTTTCGGGCCTTTGAAGAATTAAATATTTAAATTCTTAACACTTTTTTAATCCGTTGTTTTTTTCATAGAAAAATAATATATATATATTATACATTTTAAAATTCATATTTAAATGAGAATTCAAAAGAATCTTGGCACTGGATTTTTAATTACAAAAGAGGTACGTCATTTAATAAATACATAATACCAAAAATTGTATTAAAAAATTAGAACGACAAAATAGGAATTGACAGAAAAACCTACAAACTTTCAACTCAAAATTTTTCCAAAGAAGTTTTTTTGAACACAGGAGTACCTTCCGTAACAAATAAATATTTAAGTCAAGAATGAAATATGAAACCTTGAACCTATTTTTCTGAAATATTTCCAGATAGAATTTTAAATGTAAATTTTTAGTATAATTTAACCATGAAGTTTAAATTATATTTTTTTCTAATACGAGAACTTAAGGATATTGGCAATAAAATACAAGAATATCAGATATGTTAACATTAGATACAGAAAAACAATTAAGTGCTACCATAAATCCTATTAAATTGATTCAATGATTAGATTGGTCCTTTCGACACAAAACTGCTTAAACTTCAATTTTGTATTCCATACACTTTTAAGTTCTTTAAATACAAAAAAAAATTAATTATAACAAAGTTTCATTTCCCAATTTTTGAAAGCATTACTGGAAAATTATAATTGTGACTTCTGACTTGCATTTCAGCCTTTTTTCGGTTTTTATTGATTTCGTTATTTAAGTAAAAAGTGGTATTTTTTTTTATTTTGACGAAATTATGATGAAATTTAACATCTTTGAAAGCATTACCATAAGAAAAATATTTATATTTGTATATTGTTTAGGGGAGAGAAGGGCATAAATGATCACTTGCGGGGTAAAGGGGACTTTCAATTTCAAACTTGTATATCATTTAAAACACACTTTTTACTTCAGCTTTTTATTAAAATTGATAGATGTGTTGGCAATGTAAGTTCTCCATTATAGCCTTTTATTAAATATAAAAACCATGCTAAAAATATATTCTTTTTGACTCTGAGTCTTGCCCCCTTCTCCCCTAAGCTTGTTTTCAGTTATATTCTCTGTAAAAAAAACCTAATTATTCAATTTTTAGAACTGTTTTACTGGTGACAGTACCCTCAGATTTTCGTATTTGTTTTTAGATTCTCATCGTTGTCCTTCGGATATGCCCTACCAACGACGGAAGCGTAAGATAAGCTGATCAAAAACCGTGTAGAATTTAACAGCTCTCAGTTCTAGGTATGTGCTTTAAAAAATATATCTTGTGGAGTGATCATATATTCCCCAAAAATCCTGGCTATACAAAGCTTTTATTCCTACAAAACTTATTTGGGTTGGTTCGCCAATAGCGTACTTAAGTCTTTTAGATATAATTGACAAGAAAAAGAGATAGGTGATCGTTCTAATACTGAGACATTTGCTTCTCTTAAACACCACCTCAAGATTTCATGCTTATCATTGTTTTATCGATATTTTCACAAATAATGAAATAGCCAGCTGTATTTCTACCCTCAAACAAATCAACCGTAATACCCGTACTTCTAGGAATGCTCATAAGTTTACCACCCTTAAGCCCAATTTCGGATGTACTCTTAAATATAGGGATTCTTTCTTTAGCTGCACTACAAGAATTTGAAACGCTTTAACAGGCTCAATATTTTCCACTCATTACAATGGGCAAACATTCAAAACGTGAATGTGCATCGGTATCTTCTTTTTTAATCCTTTTTTCCCTTACTGATTGCTCGCACTGTGTTTAACATAATGAGGGTATTCACAACCCCGTTTGAAGAAAACACACCAAGACTTAAAATAGAATCTATTTAACTCCTTGCTTTTAAAGATTTATGAAATCAAAATACGAGATATTGGATATATTACCCTTTCCATATTTGAATAAAGCGGCACCCAAGTTCTCAATTAACAAAAAAAACTAGTGTAAAAGTAAGATTTCGAAAAAACTCACATTGGAAAAATTAAACATTCCAATTCATCTATCCCTAACTTTTCGACTTTCTACCAGAATGTTTTTTAAAACAAGTAGTTTTGCAGATGTTATTCCCTTTGTTTTAAATAACAAATCAAACCAACCTCGATTCGAGCGCCTTTTAATAAAACGACCCTGAAGACGACATTAGGAGATGACAAGGTCTTTAAAGAGAGTTGGCTTTTTGCGCCTTGGGTAATATAAAACCAAAGTCAAATAAAAAATGCGAATTCCCGAAATCCCTGCGTTTGTTTTGATAAATTGTTTGTCTTTGACTTTCATTTTCAAAACAAATGAATACTCAGGTGTCTAAGGCTGTGGGAGTCTTAACAACACGCGAGCTTAAATTCAATGTGCAAAATTAAAGAAAAAATAAAAAAAAAACAAAAACATTAACAACAAAATGTTGCCTTGCGCGGTTTCTTTGAAGCAACATTTTTGTTGAATCAACAACATTTTCCAAAACTTAATCATATTACGAGTATATTATTATAATTTGGATTAAAAGCATCAACCGAAAATATGTCACGATGTGGGAGTCAAAGGAGGACTTTTAAAAAACACAAAAAATATTTTAATAATGCGCAATGCGCGTAGTCAGACCAGATGTTTTTTTTTTTTTTTTAAATGTTTAGAAGCATCAAAACCATCCAACCATTAAGGTGTGAACACACCGGATACCTTTTTGTTTCGTGTATAGTAACGTGTGTGTAGCGTTTAGATCTTTTATCTTAATGTGAAATCTGAAATTCTTTTAACACAAATTTGTGTGTGATTTTAAGTGGTCAACATTTTGATAGTGCTATAAGCGGCATACGGTTTTGGTCTGATTATGTATTGTATGGTGTGGGAGAAGCACTCACAACTGTCAGATACAAATTTGTAACTTTGTTGAGGAAATTATACAAAGTGCAATAGAAAAACCCTCAACCGCCATCGCCACCATAAGCGTCAGAGATATCTTTTTTGTTTGTTTCTTGTATATTTTTAGATAGATAATACTTTGGTGGGCGTTTACAAGCTCCTATATCTCTGGCTTTGGTTGAAACTTGAAACTAAATACTCGTTACAATTTGCTTTATGTACAAATGAAATTACGATAAATTATCCCCGCAAATTAAAATGAGATACTGAGATACCTACTTTCTTTAGAGGTTGTTTTGTTGTTTTATTATTTTGTTTTTTTTTTTCGTTATGGAAAAACATCAGCAAGTTGGAATTTATTTTGGGGGCGGATAAACTTAATTTATTAAGATTTTGTTGTTGTTTTTTTTTTCTATCTTTAATTGCACGAGACCATCACAGGGTTTGGTTCTTGTGGAGGTGGTCATTTAATACGCTCGAGGTTAAAGTTATCTCTGATTGAGTTGTTCAATTAAGAAATAGAGTGAAGTGTGTGGCCGCCGCCCCTCCTTGTGCGATTGTGGCACTTGAAACAAATTTAAAAAGTTATTATTTTTGTATGTTTTGTTTGTCTGTCTGCCTGTTTCTGATTGCAGTAAATGAAATAATGAATAAAAGTATTATTTGTTTTTTAATGATGATTTCATTTTAATAACTTTTTATATGAACATTGGCTATTAGCTGAAGAATTGTAATTGTTGCAATTATTGCGCATTATTCATTGTGGTTTTTAAGTATTTTTGTTTCTTGATTGCCTTCAAGTGTTGTGGCGCTCCCATCATGAGTTTACAGATTTTCAAAAGCGCCTGTATTTGAAATTTTAGTATAATTCTGAATGCCTATGCAAAAGGTAAAATGGTTTAAGTGAACTTAAGTCAAAAACTTGTTTTTTTTTAACTCAAAAACAAATTGAAGTAAAAGAGGCTGGGATGCGACCCACACTGATAACTTCCCATCCCGTCCGTCGATTTGTCTTGCTTAAAAGGTTTGTAGGTTTTCGTGTTTTGTTAAAGAAGTTATCAGTTAAATTATTCGGAAAAAATTAAAAATAACCAACAAGATTTTGGATATGATGAAATAGTTTGATTTCAAATCTATTTTTGTTAACGAGATTTTTAATCGTTAACGAATTTTTACCAATTTTAGTAGCATTTCATAAAAGTTTTTATTTCTTATATAAACAAATACAAATTGGATGAATGAAATTAATTTGAAGTCAATGTTTTCTATTATTCACGAGATATCAACAACCAAACATCAATTTTTACCAATTTTGCGTACTATTTTTTGTAGATTTTAATTTTTTATGAAAAAACTGACTTTTAGATTTTTATAAAAAAATTACTGAATGTTGAAAACAATATTTTTTTATAAAATAAAATTAATTTGAAGCCTTTATCTCAAATTTTTGAATAGATATTTGAGTCGAAAACCAATTTTTACGAACTTTTAGTTATGCGTTTTTTAAGTATCTATATATTTTTTGTTAAAAAACTGTCAATTTGATTTTTCTCAAAATTTTATCGAATGCTTAAAACAATTTTTCTTATAAGATAAAATAAGTTTAAACCTAATATTTTTAATGTTTAAAAAGATAATTGAGTCAAAAATCCATTTTTACCAACTTTTATTAATTTTTTTTAGGTGTTTATTTTTTGTTTAAAAAACTGTTACCTAATTGGACTTTTCTCAAAATTTGACTGAATGTTAAAAACAATATTTCGGGATCGGGTCAAAATTCTGGCTTCAAAATTCTGCTTTTCAGAATTCTGCTTTTTTAACGAAAATTCTGCTTTTCAAAATTCTGCTTTTTTTTGTCTGGTTTACAAAATTCTGCTTTTCAAAATTCTGGAAATTTATATTAAAAAAAAAATTCTGCTAATTCTGCTTTTTTTTTAATAGTATATTTATTAACGGAAAAGTCAATTTAACATGGTTTTTGTTTCAATTTTAAGAAAAAAAAAGTTAAGAGAGCAAAAATTAATTGCGTCTAAACATCTCGCTTATGCAAGCGAGAGGATAATTTTACAAAATTCTGGATATAATAAAAATAAGGTTTGGAAAATGTTAAAAAGCGCGCGCTTTTTTATTATTTCCAGAATTTTGAAAAACAGAATTTTGAAAAGCAGAATTTTGAAAAACAGAATTCTGAAAAGCAGAATTTTGAAAGCAGAATTTTGAAAAGCAGAATTTTGAAAGCAGAATTTTGACAAAAGAATTTTGACCCCGGCAGAATTTTGACCCCAACCCCAATATTTCTCATAAGACAAAATTATTTTAAAGCTAATATCTCAAAGTTTTGAAAAGATATTTTAGTAGAAAATCAATTTTTACCAACTTTTGTTATTTTTTTTTGTTAGGTTTTTTATTTTTGGTAAAAAAAACTGTCTATTCGATTTTTTCAAAATACTACTGAATGTAAACAACAGTATTTTTTAAAAGATACAAATTAGTTTAAAGCCAATGCCTACAAGTTTCAAAAAGTTATTTGAGTCGAAAATCAAATTTTACTAACTTTTATTAATTTTTTTGTAGGTTTTTAGTTTTTGTAAAAAAAACTGTCAATTCGATTTTTCTTAAAATTTTACCAGATGTTGAAAACATTGTTTTGCGTTGCACAAAATAGTTTTAAAGATAAAATCATCTTTTAATCATAAAATTTTCGAGCTGACAAATATTTTTGTTCAGTTTTTTTGATTTATATAAAAAACCGTTTGTTGGATTTTTTTCCTAAAAATATTTGTTTGGTATCACGTTACAATATATAATATAAAATTTAATTCAAGTCTCAAGCGTTATTGGTTCGTGAGATATTTAGGGTTAACCAAAATTTTTTTAAACTGCTATGGTACAAAAAAAACCACCCACGCAATTTTCTTGAGAGCCCTTTCTGCATTATTATCTGTATATCAAAATTTATTTGAAGTCGATATCTCTTCTAGTTCTTGAGCTATGGACGTACGGAGGTACAGACGTACAGACGTACGGTCGTACGAACGTACGTACACACGCACGCACAGACATCTCGCTAAAAATCTTTTATTTTGACTCTTAGGACCTTGAAACGTCGAGAAATGTCAAAATTTTCAATTCGACAGATCGGACCCATTACAATAACTTTCTGTGTGAAGTTAATAATGATGAATTCTGTCTTCTCTTGTTTCTAATCCCTCTGTCTTATTTCATTCAAAAATTTGTTTTTCTTGTCTTTTGTTTACCTAAGACCTTCTTATGAACCTTTAACTTTTTTACTTGCGACATATAGGAACTATGTTTATGGCAAGTTTTGCATTCGTGCAAAATTTCGAACTCGAGATTTTAATCAAACATGATATTACGATGGTAGAGAAGTCAAAAAAAGTGGGTCCCGCGATTCCGTCCGGTCAATTTTGTCTGTCTGTCCACGCTCCTACAGCCTAAACCATTGGGTCGATTGAGTTCAAACTTGGAAGTTAAGGTTTTGAGCAGATTTGCGTTAGGCGTTTTTTTCATTTTTTTTTTAAGATCAAAACTAATAGTGGCCCCCATACAATTTTTTTGGTCAAAAAACGAAAATTCGAATTTTCTCAAAAACAAACCGATAGATTTTTTTTAAATTTTTGTCTAAAATTTTATTTTTTAATTTAGCTTCTTTTAATAAGAAAAACATATTTTTGTATTGCTCAGGAAAGGTACCGCTCATAGAACCGTTTTTTTGTTTTTTAATTTTCTCAGCAACTTTTGAACCGATTTCAATAATTTTTTTTTCTGAACGAGCTCTTATATTGCCTTTGTTTGTTTGGATTTTTAAAAAAATATTGAAATTTTTTTTTCAAAATTCTATATCTCAAAAACGGGTGAACATTTTTTTACGAAATTGAAATATAGAGCGTATATTTACAATCACTAAACAACTGCATACCAAAAATATTTTTAGAACAAAATTGAAAAATTTTATATATAAAAAATTAATTTAAAAAAAAAACCGCTCTAACGATTTTCAAAAAAAAAAATTTGAAAAATCAAGGGTTTTTTGATTTATAAAATGGCATTTAAATTTTTGAAGACAAACTTATTTTTCAGGTAAAATTTTGAATCTTAAATTATTTTTTTTTAAAAATTATTTTAACTGTATTAAATGTAACCCCCTCCCAAAAAATTGAAAAATGGAGGTTTTTTCGACAAATCAAATAACATATACATATATCTTTGAAGACAAACTTATTTTACAGGTATATTTTTAAATATTATATAGATACTTTTTTAAACAGACTCTTTGCATACAGGAGCAAGTTCGTGCGACCCAGTCGTGCACTTTATTTTTTTTGATATTTGAGTACTCTTAAACTACTTTTTAAAACAAAATTTGGGAAATATATTCATTATACTTTAGTTGTTTTGTTTTTGTTTTTGTTTATTTTTTAATTTTAAATAATTTTGAAATTTGGAAAAAAAAAACTTACGAATTATTTAAAAAACACTTACAAAAAGACTTCTTTTGAACTTATTTTGTAAATACTAACATTCCCTCATATAAAAATTTAGATTTCATGTTTCCGTTATTTACTATTAACTTATATTTTTTAAACATTAAATTCGTTCTCTTTAAAAATGTTTAAAAAAAAACTGAAGTTTTTTAGGAGGTAGGCAATTGAATTTACTCACGGTTATAATTGTATAAAAATTCAAAACATTCAACTTCGATTTACCAAAATCCATCCTGGATTTAGATGACGCGACGGTCAAAATCTTAATAACTTCAAATTTACAAAATTTTACTAGTATGCTACTTTTTATAAACAACTCAGGATTTTTAAAATGCTCCTTCTTGTGAGTGATAAATCAATGAGCTTCCAAATTTTTTTGGAATAATTTGAAACAATTTCTTAATATCAAGTTTAAAAGTGTGAGCAATTGATTGATAAGTTTAGTTCAGATTGTCAGACTGTGTTGAAATTATTGTTCAGTAAGATTTGGCGATTGACCATGAATCGTTTAACGCCAAAACAACGTTCACAAATTGTGAAAATTCAGTTTAATCTGTTAGCAAAGTTCATGAAGCAATTCGTCCATTTTTTGGTTAAATTAGCCAATAAACAAAATGGCTGCATATGGAGCTGATACATTACCGAATTAATATTACATCTATTAAAAGGGAACGGGTCGAAATGCTGTTTTAAAGGATTCTATATAACCAAGTTCTGTATGATATTGTTTAGTCATAATTCTGTGGATCGTATAAATTTTGTCTTTCAAAAATCTCTGAATTTCTCATCACAAATTACTGTTTCCTTACAATGTACGTTTTTGACTGTTTTGTTGTTTAACTTCTGTAAGCCAGCACTTGTATTATTTTATTTCTTGGATTTTGAAAACCAGAACAAATATTGTATGAGAAAAGGAATATGGAAGATGGTAAATACAAAAGAAAAATTATATGGTCAAAATATTGATATTATTTTCATCGCAAAAGTCACTTAAAACAAATTTTTAGGAACACACAAAATTCAAGTTTATTAAAACAAAATTTAAATGTTTTCCAAAGTAGAGTTAATTAAAAATTGTTGTGATAACTTATTCTCAAAAATATTTTGTTTTAAAAATTCAATGCTTGAAAATGCTGTAATTGGGCTGAAAAGAAAAATCGCTTTGATGTGCACTTTTTCAAATCATCAAAACAATTTTTCTTTATAAGACTAAATACAGAATTTCGACCAACCTCAATTTAAAAATAAAAAATGTTGTCCTACAGAATTTTGATATATAGTATTGTGACCCATTTAATATTTCAACCAAATCGTTTATTAAAATGGTGGGTTTTCCATTTTGTATAGATACATATTGACAATTGTAACAGACGACAATTTGTTAATGTATAGCTTGACAATTGTCAAAATCTGTTCCATAAACAATTGGACAAAAATTATAGAAAGAAAAAATATTATAAAGAAATTGTCATGACAATGAATTGTCAATAATTTTTCCATTATTGACAATTCTTTTACAAAATGGGAAACAAACTACCATTTGAATATTTGTCAGTATTTAATTGATAATTGCGACAGGAAACTTAGTTACTATCAAGTATTGACAGTGAAAAGACCTTAAATTGTAAACGTTATATTTTAAAGTGAGAATGATGACGATTCTCAGTTGGGTCTCTGTGTAATACGTAGCTGGCGCCCTCGGAATTTTAAACAACGCATAAATTGTATCTCGAAGGTAAGATATCTTTATTTTCTAAAATCAACTTAAGTACACTTATTATGAGAATGTTATTCATTTTAAAGCTCTTAATTTGTATTATGTTTCATGCACTTCACTTCTATGTAAATAATAAAACCACGATTTTTCAAACTGTGACATTTCAAAATTTAGAGTGTGCTAGCGTTCTGTTACTTCTAACATCGAAAAATTTGGTCAAAAAACGATGAAAATTAAAACAAAATGCAAAGGTTACGGGCCATATTTCATCGTTTTTCAATCATCATGAAATTGTCACGACAAATTTGTCAGTAAGAATAGGTAAGTATGACAATGACAAAATTGACATGACAAATTTGCAACTGTCAATATTTTATGAATTACAGATTTGTATGAAATAGGTTCCTGTTGAGGCATAATCGGTCATTATTTTGAACATGAAGTTATGAATCAAAAGCCATTTTAACTGATTTTTTGTTTCTAAAAATTTAAACAGCTATGAATCGACATTTGGCTCAACTTGCTATACAGCGTTCTAAGCCATCATAATTTATTTAAAAAATCAATTTGGTGACAAATTTATGTACAGAAGTGATGCTGTTAATTGATATAATGGTTTTAAAATGTGATAACCTTGAATTTCAATTTATGAAACTGCTATTCAATTATTAGTTTTTCTTTTGGAAATATAAATCTACACTAATGTTACAAAGAGAAAAGATTTGTATTTTTGTATGTAACGAATAAACTCAAAAAGTACTGGACCGATTTTAATAATTCTTTTTTCATTAGAAAGCGACATTATCTGTACCTATTTATGTCTACCCGTGCGAAGCCGGGACGGGCCGCTAGTCTTTCATATAGGTCAAAGCTTAATCTAGAAGTTGACTCTTTTAAAACCGAATTGACTTTAGTTTGACACTAAAAGTGATAGTTTAAGAGTTATTTATTTATTTTCAAAGACTGTATTATTCAAAGACTCTACATCTTAATCTTATTTATTCTTTTTTACAGCTTTTAATCTTTGATGGAATATGTGTTGAATATACAAGGAACATTAATCTAAGTAAACCTTACCTTGCTATTGAAAAGGAAAAGTTTTACAATAAGGTCGATGTCATATATGTTTGTACGTACCTACATGTCTAAGCCTATTAATCGTTTCATTTAGATTCGTGCTAAAATATTCTCTTTTTAAAACTTTTCAAAAACAACAATTAACCTTTTCGAGTATAAAAGATAGAACGTTTCATACTGATAGCAAATAAATAAACTCATTTGTAATTTGCCTCGCCTCAAACAAACATACAATTATACACATTTCCTATCTTCTATAGGATGTATGTATTTTTATCACTAAACACATCATCATTATAACTTTTTATTGCCATGAAAACAAAAATAAATTTTATACATAGAGCAAAATTGTTAAAAAAAAAGTTTGAAGCGTTTACGTAAAATAAATATTACAAAGCTACTTAACACTTTTTGAGACATTCACTATTTCAGTTTTGAGAGCTTCTTCTTAATTTAAATAGCAAATATATATATTTACATTTTTACATTTTTCAAGTTTATATTAAGAAAGAGATAGCTGCAAATTTATGTGTATTGAAAAGAAACATAAAATAAGACTTGGAAATAAATTTAGAGCTCAACTATTTACAGCTCTATGAATTGTATACATTTGCTATCAAATATTATGCGAACTTATTAGTTTACCTACTTTAAAAATTTTCGTTTGTTGATGTTAAAAGTAGTGAAAAAACGTGCTCGTGCTTTAGACCAAAAAAAAGCTTTCGATTGTAGGCACTAAATATATGTTTCCCTTATCTATGTTGTATAAAGGTAGCTGATAGTGTTTGATTAAAGAAAATGTTATGACAGTTTATGTATATGATAAAAAAAAAACACAAAATTATGTATTCCAATTAATTCAAGATTACAGACTGGTTGAGGTTCATCATATTCGAAAACGAAAGTAGTTTTTAACAATAAAGCCCTTGAATAGGCTATCGAACTACGTTTAAAGAGCTTTCAGTGCGTTAAGAAAGATGTCAAGAATGGCAACACCCCATTTATGTATCTAGGTTAAATCTCTTGAAATGTGGTTTTAATTGTCTTTCAATCTTTCAAGTCTGTCCGTGTTTTGTTCTTTTTTCCTTAAGAAAACTTTTTTATTTTTATAATGGCATCTTCTTGAGAAATCCACTTAACTTTTGTTCCATGGTTTGTCAAAGATTGTAATTGAATACAATCAAAATTATTGCAATTAGGAACAAATTTAGGATATCGATTTGAATTCGAACTATACAGATAATTCCTGGAAATTCCATAAGACTTCTTTAAAATATCTATTGGAATGTTTTTGTTGTATATTTGGCATTCACATTTATTAATTGACTAACTAAAAGAAAGCTTAATACAATTTTTAAACGAGGCGTAAGATACTAAGTGCTCATATGAAGTGCTCCAATAAGAGGTTTCATTTTGATACTAAAAAAGTACAAGTATTTTTTAAGAGAAATAAGTAGTTGTTTATTTTACTTCAAAAAGAAAGATATGCCATTACCAATAGACATAAATATTAGCCAAATAATTGTCAGGGCAGCACCATATCCTTATTATGAAATTTATAAAAAATAAATAAATTAGGTGGCGTAACAGTCCTTTGAGAACTAGGAGCTAGTGACTGACAACTCTCAACTATTCCTGTGTGCGATTACTGTTGACAGGGATGGAGGGGACCTACAGTTTTAAGCCGAATCCTAACGGCAAATTTGAGAATTTGAGAAAGCACTTTTCATGACAAGAATTACTCTTGGAGGATTTGTCAATTCCTCGCAAGAGGCAGTACCCGTGAAAAAAGCTTTATATGGCACAGGCAGGGATCGAAACCAAGACCTCTGGCATAACGGTCCACCGCACTAACCATCATGGCACAGGCACTACTATTATGAAATTTGTAAGGACCAATTCAAACATTTGCGGCTGTATGAACTCGAGAACTTCAAGAGTGACATCTTGAAGGCCTGTAATCGATTTTAGAGCATTGGCAACCTTATGTTTCACGTGGTCACAAAAAAATTAATAAAGGGGTTAAATCACAAAATCAGTGTGGCCAACTTTTATCATTATCTTATCAAAACGATTTGTATCTCTCGAGCTCCGTCGCGTCGTAAGGTTTTATGCCTGTCATTATTTTATCGCTACTTTCATAAACAATGCTCTAATGAAACAACTATTTGCATTTCTTCCCTCAAAGAATTCAACCGTAATACCCGTTCTTCTAGGAATACTCATCAGTTTGCCCTTGAGCCCAATTTCGGACGTACTGTAAATTATAGAGATTCTTTCTTTAGTCGCACTATACGAATGTGAAATACTTTAAGAGACTTAATATTTCCCACTCATTGCAATGTGCAGAAATTTAAAACCAATGTGCATCGGTATCTCCTTTCTAATCCTTACCTCCCTTTTTAATTGCTCGCACTGTGTTTAATCATTATATGGGTATTCATATCCCCTTGAGTGAGCGCATAATATAAAAAAAAAATCATCATTGGGAAAGTTTTAATTTAAAATTTCGATTCTTGCGTTGTTTGAGTGAATTTTAACAATTCCAATGTATTGTTGAATTGTGTATTGTTACATTTTTAGTAAACTCTTAGTTCTAACTTGTCAAATGTTTGAAGATGACAACTTCAAAAACTGAAGCTATTGCGGGATATTCATACTGAAACCTCTTATTGGAAATCCTTTTAGTAAGAGCCATTTTAAACAAATCTAAAAAAAGGAAATCGTTTCGAGGTGCGGGTTCAATTCTTCTTCTCTATAGAGTCAAAAAATGGGTTGGGGTCAAAATACTGTATAGATCATAATACTGTATTTAAAATACTGTATTATAAAATACTGTATTCCAAAATACTACATCTCAAATATCTGTATTTCAAAAGTCTGTATAACAAAATTCTGTATAAAAATCGTTTTGACAAAGTAAAAAAATGCGCACTTTTTTACATTATTAAGTCAACTGTTTTTGAAGAGTTGGGATTACCGCGTAAATAATGATAAAAATTCAGCTGTTGCGAAAATCGAGGAGTAGCGTGAATCGAGAACATACTGTAATAAAAACAAAAACAATATAAATGCTATCTTCTTCTTATTTTCTCTTTCTCATTTTCTTTTCCTTAATTTTGTATATCTCTCCAACGTTTTTATATGAATTGTTCCTATCATAATCAACAAATGCATAAACAATTTCACCAAAATAATTGATCTATCAAAACTTCCAGTATTATAGAGTATTTTGAAACACAGTATTTTAAATTTACAGTATTTTGAAATACAGAATATTAACCATACAGTATTATGACCATACAGTATCATACAGAATTTTGACCATACAGTATTTTAAAATGCAGCATTTCGATCCGCTCCCTCAAGAAACATGCTTTCCTATGAATTTCGACCATTTATGATATATATCTGAAAACTAAGTGGACTTATGTAAGCTTTGACTAACTCATTTACGTTTTGTTAAATTCCTTTGGATTTGTAAATTTGAGTAAATTTCCTATTTTTTCCACGAAACCAATGATTTCCTTTATGTTAAGTTTAATAAATGTCCACAACAATAATCACTTGAATATAAAAGCTTCCGTGGAATTTGGCAAATTTTACAAAAACGAAAAGAATATGGCGGGAAATGATTTTTGACTGCCTTCTTTGTATCGTCGCTCGTGTCATGTTTTCCTTCATGTAAATGTATAAACCTCAAATTCTACTTTCTTGCGAAATAAAACACATGCCACGAATTTAATTTTATGTGTGTATTGTTTACCTACTCGTATATACCTTTACCGCAGAAAAGGAATTTTTTAGCAAGAAACAACTTCAAAAAAAAGAGAGAAAAAAAAATCACTCATACGCCCGAGTGCACTATTCATGAATGTAACTGAGAGAATAATTAATGTACTTGAAAAAAGAAAAATAAATATATGAAAAACTCATGAAGGTTTTTTATTTGTTAAAATCCCTAAAAAAAAAAACTTAATTTCACGCTAAACAATAAATTAAAATATCTACAAAAACAAAAATGTTTAAAGTCACATAACAGTATAGTCTGTAAAACTTATCAATATTTAAAAAAAAACTTTTCGGTTAATTAGCATTTATAATTTTGTATATCATTATTATAACCTGCACTCTCGAATATTTCTACAAATGAATATTCATTGAATTGATGAATGTGGAACACTCATAGTGATTGTCAACTAGTTTGATAAAATAAAAACTGTCATGTTTCAAGCACTAAATTCCGAAGTTAAGTTAAGCTAATCTACAGCTGCTGCTTTTGCTGTTGGTGCTACTGGCTCAATGAAATAAACCCAACGAGAAATAAAAACTAATCTCTGAAATAATCATTTAACATAGTTTTTCTGCCGTCATTATTTTAATTTATATGATTTTTTTTTAATAATTAAGGATATAATATTGTGAATAAATTACATAGTATCTAGGTTTACACGAATCAATTTTCACTTGGCTCAACTGATTGAGAGAGAAAAACAGAAAATCAATTTCATAATATTACGAGTATATATTTTGTCGTTGGACCAGTTTGTCATAATTTACAACACAGAAACAAAAAATTTAAAAACGAAAAATTATCCCCACAAAAAAAAAATTGCATTATGTAAATTTTTAATAATTTATTCCATTTTGTTTGTCTACTTTTTTTCCTACATACACATCTCGACGAAACATAAATATTTGAAACTATTTAATCCAGTTTGCGATTTTGAATGAAGTGAATGAAGTTATTTCATTTCTACAAAATGAGAAAAACAACCTCATTTACTATAGATACATATACGACTTACGAGTAGTACACATGATCTCGTTACAAATGGACTCAATTAATTTTTATTTTATGTTTCTTTTATTTTTAGCAAAAAGAAAAACCCAAATAATGTTATGGATTTATTAATTTTTATTATAACATTTTCATTCATAACACGATTTCAAAATATATACAAATTTTAGTCCTTATAATATCCGAGTTGAATATGATTACACTAAGAGAAATAAAACCAAATGGTTTAGGATAAAGCTTTAGAAATCAAAATAAATCGATTTGTATAAAAACGATAAATCCTGTGCGGGAGAATAGGGAATAAGACGTGAATATTTAAAAGAAGATCCTTTGGAAACCAATTGGTTTCACAACTTAATCAAGTTCTATCTCTTTTTTTATATGTTATCCTTAATATCAACTCCACGTAGATTATATCAAATGAAATGCTTATATTTAAAATACTATATCATTGAAACTTACAGTATGAAAACTTGCACTGATGATGTGGAAAATAGTAAATTTTATAAAGAAAAATAAAAATTCCAAGAATTCGAAAACTAGGATCGGGTTTGATAAAATAGCAAAAATAACATAATATGTAAGTTTTTGATGGATATTAAAAAAATATGTTTCATTTTTTAATAAGTAAAAGTTTTGAAATGGTAAGAAAAAATTTTACTTAGATTGTATCAAACATGTTTTTTTGAGAGCATATTTGAAAAAAATATTTTTGATTCTAAATATTTAAACAACGGCTAAAACTTCTCGTGTAAAGTCAGTAGTACATTTGTTTTTTTTTTTTTTTTTTAATTTTTACTTTTCCAGTATTGTTATATAAGTTGTTAAAATTTCTCTGACAAATTATTAACATGCCACTGAAATACATAATATTCAAAACAAAAACTGTTGAATTGAAAAGATAGACATCTTTCCATATTTATCTCATGATAAAAACATATTTGAAGAGCAACAAATTTTTACCGAACGGGTAACAATTTTTTGTTTAAAATTGCTGAAATAAATTACTTTACCTAATGAAATAGTTCTTTATTCAACCATTTTTCTTCTTTCATTTCTTGTTTCCAAAGTAATTAAACTATAACATAATAATTGAAAAAGGGTGAATAAATTAACTAAGGTATAGTCATCCCTCACTGCTTTAGATTTAAGGTAAGTTTGTGAGTACTAAATTATTAAAACATACCGATACTCATTATCATTAATCATAATTCATATCTTTATACATTTTTCAAGACTACTTAAGGTGTCATGAGATTATCTTTTCAAAATTAAAATTTTTCGGTAGGAAGTTTATGAAAGTTATGAAGTTAGATGAAAAAAAAATAAAAGCAAAAAAGGCTTAATTTAAGCATTTGTAAATTTAACGCTTTGAATAAAGAGTTTTAGTTAAAGTTTTGGCATAGTAAAATAACACATTTTCGTTAATATACCAAACATTTTTATAGATTGACAGACAAGTTTTGTTTTGATATTTTTAAAGACGAAAAGGTTACAGGTTTTTCGATGAATCCAGATAACACACTTTTTGCCACAACAATTTATTTTTTGTTTTTCATTGTTTATTCAATCCGTTTTTGAGAATTGATAGTACAAACTTAAGGTGATTTTGTCTAAAACAAGCACGTCAATTTATAATCACGACAATTAATCCAATTAAACTGGTAGAAAAATTACGATTTTTTTTTCTGCACAAAAAAAAATCCATTTTTAAGGGATTAAGATGCCTTGAATTGGAATTTCGCCTTCAAAATTTTCTATCATATCAGGGAACTGTTTTACCAAACACTTTTTACTTTGCAAAAAATAACATCCTGCAAGGTGAAAGTGCAAAGAGTTTAACAAAATTTTAAAAGTGAAAAGACTTCAATTTTTCAGACTTTATTTGAAAAGTAAAAGTGTTTCGCCGATTTAAAATTCAACTTTGCAATTAATTCGTGTTTTGAAAAGTTGCAAAGTAAATCTTTGATTAATTTTATTAAGATCCAGATATGCATTGACAAAAATTGGTAAAACAATATCTATCATGCTACCGTCAACACATTCAGCTACATAAGGAATTCCTCCTTGAGAACAAGTCTGAACAATTTTGTGGATAGCAAATGGTGTTAGAGAGAAAATTATCAATGCTTATATTCGACACTCGAAGAACAACTCCGCAAACAGCTGCTTTACCTATTCTTTGCATAGTACAACACCATGATATTGGGCTCCATTCCCAGCCCAATCTAGCATACACAAAAATTTGTTGGCATTTTTTGTTAATCGAAAACTCTCTTTTGTCGAAAAATCATTTATGATATCGAAGTAAATTCTTAGTTTAACTACTATTTTATCAATATTATTAACTTTCTCGTTTTTCAAAATATTCTTCAAAACGATTTATTTTGGTATAAATTATTTTACAACAGTTTTTCAAAGCAATCGTTTTTTTAAAAAACCTCTGCAAAATCAGACATTTTTAAAATTGCGATGAATCAACGGTTAACCCTAAAATTCAAAATTCATGTTCAAAATTAAAAAAAAAAAACCTATGTCAATTACCTTTATTATTATTTATTATTTACTTCTTCATTTTCAAAATTGTTCATATATTTTGTTATTACTTTTCGACAACAAAACAAACTTTTATTTGGAAATGAAAATTTCTCTTTTGCATATTACTGAAAACCTTTTCAAAATTATAAATATAATTTGCAAGTTTGGTGAAACAAAAAGAACAGATATCTACTTTGCAAAATAAAATAAAATTCACTTTTCAGAAAAGGCTTTGCACTTTGCAAACTTGAGTTTGGTGAAACGTATTTTGCAAAGAGGAGAACTTTTTAATTCAATAATTTCCTCTTTTCACAATAGCGTTTGGTGAAACGTAATTTGAAAAGTGAAATTTTTTTGTAAACAGGGCCCAGGTTTTGTTGAATACGCCCGTTTGAAAATGTTACGACAAAGCTTTTAGAAAAAAATTCTTTTAGATACAGTTTGACTCATCTGAAGTTTGAACTCTATCTGAAGTTTTAAAAAACCTTTACTGTAAGTCCTTTGTTTTTGAATAATTCGTTTTAAAGTTAATTTTAAGCGCTTATTCCCAATACAAAGTCTGATTTAAGCTATATGAACTCAAGCTCAGAAATAACCGTATTCAAAAATTGCTTTTATATCGTTTTGCGGTTTTTCTGTTAAGAATCGTTTAGGCATTAACCCATTTGTTACCAAAGAATTAAAAACAGAAAAATTTTAACTTTTGTTGACATAACTTTATTAAATATGGTTAAAACAATACAAACATATTTTTTTTTTAAGTTTGAACAATGTTTTTAAGGCTGTACCCAAACAGGTACAATGGGAAGATATGGATTCAAATATTTAATTATCATGAAATTTTTTGAAACATTCTCTTTCGATGCACAGAGCTATGGCACATAAATCACAGGTCCATCTGACTCGCATATGGCATACTCTGCACCTAAGAGGCTTTTCAATTTTTTTTGGAAAATGGTGTTCTCCACTATAGGCCACGCTGGAGGCGATAGAGCGTTTTGATGTTGTCGGTTGGCGAATTGTATACCTTCTAAGGTAATGCCTAGCAATATTTCTTTGGAAAGAAAGCAAATCATCTTCGGAATTAGCTGCGACTTTATACAGTTTCCAAGCATTCACCAAAGTAGAACTCAGCATTGAAGTAAAAAGCGGCCACCACCATTTTTTGCCTCTGATTTTTATTTTATATGCATTGACCGATTGGTCATGCAAGTCAACGCCACCCATTCCCTTATTGTAATTTGCAATAAGATTTGGTTGTTGAATATATACTTTTTTTTTCTCAGCCGATGACCACCGTTTGACAAAATTTATTGGCTGAATTGTGTCAAAATTTGTACCCATGGTGACAACATTGTTATCATTCCACTTGACGAAAAGCACTTTATTGTTGGCAACGTAAATATGTTCAAAGTGACCACGTTTTTCTTTTTTGAATTGTTTTTTTGGCTTCAATGGACATTTTTGTGTTCTGGTTTCCCTTGCTGTGCCAGTAGCTCTGAATCCCTTGGCTCTCAATAACCGCAAAAGCTCATGAGACGTAAAAAAGTTATCAAAATAAATAACATGATCAGAAGGGTATGGGATTGCTTCTAATAGCTCAAGTACAACTCTCGATCCCAGTGGCATGTGACTTATTTCTGCTTTCACATTTTTTGCACCACAATACGTGTCAAAGCTATACAGGTAGCCACAACTACTTGTAAGCATCCAATTTTTGAATCCAAAACGACAAGGCTTACCTCTTATAAACTGCTTCGACGAGTGGTGACCAAAATACCTTATCATGGCTTCATCAATAGATAGCTTTTCGTGCATAAAACCCCACTGCTGGTATTTTTTGCTCAAAAGATTCATCAGCGGCCTAAGTTTTGCCATTCTATCTTGCGAATCCAGATGTGAGTTATCCGCAAAATGAATATATTTTTTTATTTAAAAAAAACGATTTCGCGACATGTTGTTGGCTACTAATGCCGTTCTCGTATCTTCATCCAATTTCCAATACATAGATTCTCTTGGCATTGAGTGGTAACCACTGTAAAACAGAATACCAATAAAGATTTCGAGGTCTTCTTTGTTGAAATTGAAGTTGTGGTCATTATGTTGTGAAGCGTAAAGACGACTCTGATCCAAAATTAGTTCCATGACATCATTATCAAAAAGAGTTTCAAAAATTTCCACTGGAGATTTGTTTTCCAAAACAGCTTTCATATTTTTCGTCTTTAGCTCAAAAAAGTTGGAATAGTACATTGTCATGTCGACACAACTTTCGGACCATAGTGGGTGAGTTTGGGATTCCCTTCGTATGGAGGCCCTTATCTCAGACAATGGAACTTCGTCCTCACTTTCAAAATCGTCATCTCTAATGAACACTTCAACATTACCTGGAACATCATTGGGAATATGATTATTGTCCAAACTTTCCGTGTCTATGTCTTCTTGGTCAGTGTTGAAATCTGCATCTGGGGGTATAATTGCAATCTCAAATACTGCATTGCGTTCATCTTCTTCGATTGCATTTAAGGCATTTGGAAGGTTTTCGAACCTTCTTCCATAAAATGCTGCTGTTGAAAATGCTTTGAAATCCATTCTAAACAAAAAAATATATGTACATATGTATATCACATTTTCCCATTGTACCCAAGCGAGTACAGCTGACTTTGCGATTACTTACCTATCGTAATAATAAATAAAAACCTGATATTTAACTTTTAATAGCTTATCCTGTATGTTCTTTACTTGATTGCAACAAATTCAAATCGAAAGTAATAAAACATATATCTGTTTTTTGGCTCAATATACACCAACCACTGAAAATCGGGGAAAACCCTAATTGCACTTGATGTGGAGTACCAAAAAAATCTACAAATTGTGCGTTTTTTAAATATTTTACAAGCCTACTTACTCAAAACATGTGAAGAAACAAGAAAAATCCAAATTATTTGAAAACAAAATTAAAGTTAGGCTGTAGTCCAACCGTAAACTTGTTCAATTTTCTGTACCCAAACAGGTACAGTGGGAGTATATGGGTTAACGGTGCAGCATTTTTTAAGGTTTATGTTTGGCAGACCTACAACTAATGAGCATTTTTTAGAAAATAAGTATGATATTGACATTTTTTAAAGGAATATTAATGTAAGGGTTTTATAGATTTCGTAAATCATCACGAATTTTATTGAAAAAAAAAACGCTTCATGATTTTCCATAGCCTCAAAAGACCTTAAATTTCTTTCAAAGATCTCAAAAACTTTACGTGATAGATTGATTTTGGAATCGAATTTGTACTAAAGCTATCAAAATCTCTAGAAAAAGTATAATTTGATTGCCACCTAGATTACATTGTTGGCCTGTACTATTTATGTAGTGATTTTTTTTTACCACAATTTTTTATGTCAATCTTTCAAAAACGAAATAAAACCAAAATTCAGATTTCTATCCTCAATTTGACGAAACTTGAAGAAGCTGTAAACTTATTTATGCTCGGCTTCCATTTTTAATAAACTCTCATAAGTCCTCTGTCACTTTAATGTGAACATTGAAATATTTTATTTTGCTTCTTATCTTTAATTTCTCTGAGTGTAGAAAAACTTTACATATATTACGTTTGGCTAAATCTTTTACGCAACCAAAATCCATAACAACTTTTCTTTCATTTATTTTTCTTTTCTTTCTTTTAAAAAATAAAAAAAAAAATTAAATTAAAAATGAAAACCATTTATTTTAAAGTCAAATTTGCATAAGAAAAAGAAGAAGACTCGTTTAATCAATAAATCAATGAAATGGCGCTTTGCTTTTGAAATTTATGTACATACCCAATATTGAAACGACAAAAAATATTATGCAGACTTGAATTAAGCGAATAAAACAAAGAAAATATACAAAAATGACCAAACATGTTATCGACCATAACACAATGAGAACAGACCTCTGTCGGTTCTGAAATTTTTTCCATTTTTTGTCAAGCTGTCTTCATGTGTCAAATACCATGTCAATGACTTGCTCCACATACTTCGGTTGGTTAGTAAAAGACTGCTCCTCGAAAACCATGATGGGAAAATTGGAATTGGAATAGTGCGGCGACTGGCAATTGTTAAAAGAATGACAGGTCGTCGTCGTCATCGTCGTAGTCGGTCGGTAGATCTAACAGTTGAGAAAGACAAAAGCCATTTGTTTCATGAAATTCCAGTTCTAGGTTGAAAAATTTGCTTTTGTAATTTTAGCTGGAAAAAAATTGTCCATGGAGTGAGAAAAACCATTGTCAGGGTGATAAAATTGACACCAGCTAGGTTGGGTTTGGGTTTGTTTTTGTTATATGTGTTATTTCATGTCTCGTTAATTGGCCGCTTTGTTTTGGTGAGTTTTCATTTGGGAAAATATACATACACTACACACAACAATGAATGAATGCGAATGTCTCATGATGATGATGGAGAATAAAAAGAATATGAGACGCAAAACAAAATCTGCGTTAAGTGAATAATGAGCTTTTATGTAATTTTTCTGTTTGGCTACTTTGTTGTTGGTTTTTTGAAACAAAACAAATGATATGTCATATTTTGTTGTGGCTTAAGCATAATGATTTAGAACATGTTTTATGTTCTTTGAACTGTTGATGATGATGATGGTACCTACGTATAAAAGCTTTTGATGGGTCATAATCAAATGACCTTAGTTTTTTACCTTAAATACGTAAATGGTTATAATGACCTCTGTTGACTGTTGTTTATGTTTTTGTTCTTTTAAATGAAATCTTAAATGCATACTGTGAAAAGATCTGAGTAATACATTCTTAAATCCCATAATTTTTCATTCCATTAAATCTGTAAAACGAAATTATAAATGTAACTAAGATTAAGAGGTGATTTGAGTCGAATACACCCACTGCCACGCCCTTTTTTAAACTAATTTTAGCAAAATATTTATTCAATATGGTAAAACAAACGTCTTGTAATGGATGTCCCTTGAACTTACAACATGAGCTGTTGGCAGGTTGTTTTTTTTTTGTATTGTAATTGTTCGCGGCCACGCCCACTTAACATATATCTGAAAGTTTTCCTTAATTTTTTGTCCAAGAGAATTGGATAAATAGAGAATTTTCTTATGATCGTATTTAAGCTTATAGATTTTTAAAGATGTACCTACCTAAACATTTAAAACAAAAAAATAATTATAGTTTTTAATTTTATCTTTGCTCATATTAAATTTTATAGTAGTTAACTCTTTGTTTTCTAGAGGTTTCGCTGTGAAACCATAAAATTAATACTTTTTTGATGTTTCTAGAGGTTTAATTACGAAAATCAAACCCATGCAAAGTGTAAGTCACACCTTCGACGTTCAAAGGGTTAAAGAAATAGAAAAAAGACAAAACCTGTAAAAGTTCATCACCGCATTTCCTAATTTCTGTTCCATCTTTATTGATACATTTTCTTCCTCAAAAACACTTGCTTTCTACGTGTTTTTATGTATAAAGACAGTTTTTAAAAAATATCTGGCGTATACTTTAAAAGCAATCAAGTTCAGAAGGAAAAAAGCCTTTGAAAAGACCAGTTAAGTAATGCGAAAAAATGGGTCAACCCCGGAATGCGAGATAGCAAGCTGGAAACTTGTTTATCACATGTTTTATATGGAACGCCAAAGGTCGCGTTAACTTATTGTGGTTATATCCGTTTTCAAAGGTCCAATGATGTTGACATATTACTACGAAAATTTCCAAGAATATAATTTTTGACAATTTAGAGGTATAGGGCAGAAATTTTTAAGAAATTATATTAATATTAAGAAAATTCAAGTTTTGTTAATAAACCAAATGAAAAATTGGGGGGGATTAAATAGTCGTTACAAACGCACTCTTTAAATGTCAAAAGAGCGTGGACTTAAGGGAACGACAATGAAGTTGCTTTACTGTCGACTTTCTATAAGAAATCATAGTGATCGGTTCGATTTGTCGAATTGAATTTTTTGATATTTCTCGACGTTTTTAGATCTTAAGAATCTAAATCAAAGGTTGTCAGGTAGATATATGTATGTGTGTATGTCGGCCATATCTCAAGAAACATCAGAGATATTAACTTCAAATACATTTTTTTTACAGATGATAACATCAAAAGATGCAGAAATGACTAAGAAATTTAACTTGGTGATTTTTTTACTACATCAATTTAAAAAAAGGGAAAAACTTGGTTGACGCCCAAATACACTGCCAACCACGAAAATGAGGCCACAAATTTTGGAAACGCGTTTCGCTTTTTATATATGGTAGAAGTGTTGTACCGGGAAACGTTTACTTCCAGTGAGGAACGTATTTCACTAAACAAGATTCATAAAATTAAAGGACAAATAAACGAGCGTTGGAATTTCCCAATATCAAATAATGAACTACTAACAAAGTGTTTAAAAAGGTGCTTCAATTCGAAGAATTTACAAGTGCGATTTTTTAAAAACTTTTGTATAGAATATCCAAAAGAGTGTTGAAAACAACGTTTTAATTTAATTTGATATTTCTGAACTACAAAAATATGGGGAAAATCAAACAGGACGACTAAAATAATGACAAAACAAATTAATGTTTCTAATCCAAACCGTCTTAAAAATTCAAATATTTCGTTCACTTTTTTCTGAAATTTGGCACGTGGCGCGACGTACTTTTTTATACTTTTTTAAAAAGTTTGTTTTTTTTTATCTTGGGGAATTCCAACGCCGCCGATTTCCAATTTTTGCTAACTTTTATTAATTTTTTTTTAGGTTTTTATTTTTTGTAAAAAAAACTGTCACTTCGATTTTTCTCAAAATTTTACAGAATTTTAAAAACAATATTTTTTATGAGATAAAATAAGTTGGAAGCCATAATCTCAAATTTTTGAAAAGATATTTGAGTCGAAATTCAATTTTTACCAACTTTGAGTAATGTTTTTTTTTAGGTTTTTATTTTTTATAAAAAAACCGTCAATTTCATTTGTCTAAAAATTTTACCAGTTGTTAAAAACGTTATTCTTCGTTGCACAAAATTGTTTTGGAGATAAAATCGTTTTTTATTTGCAAAATTTTCGAGGTGAAAAAATTTTTTTTTCAGTTTTTTTGATTGATAAAAAAAACGGTTAGTTAGATTTTTTTCCAAAAATATACTTGTTTTGTATTACGTTACAATATATAACACAAAATTTTATTCAAATCTCTAGCGTTAATGGTTTGTGAGATATTTCGGTTAACTAAAATATTCACCCTTTTTTTAAACTGTTATTCACCCTTTTTTTAAACCACCCACGCAATTTTCTTGAGAGCCCTTTCTGCATATTTCTGCATTATTATCTGTTATCTATCGATATTTCTACTGGTTCTTGAGCTATGGACGACGAAAAAAACGTCGCGAACGTACGGGCGTACAGACGAACGTACAAACGTACGAACGTACGTACACACGCACGCACAGACATCTTTCTATAAATCTTTTATTTCGACTCTAGGGATCTTGAAACGTCGAGAAATGTCAAAATTTTCAATTCGACAAATCGGACTCATTACAATAACTTCCTATGGGAAGTTAAAAATGGTATTACCAACAAAATAATTGTATGCATCGAAGAATATAATTTTTCACATCTACTAAAATTTTTAGATAATTCCAACTAACAGTTTTTTGTTTACAAAAATTAAAAACACAAAAAAAAAATCATACTAAATGTTGGTAAAAATTGATTTTAGACTCAATTATCTTTTTAAACATTGAAGATGTTTCCAACTAATTTGATCTTATCTCGAAAGATTTTTAGAAAAATCTAATTTACAGGTTTCTTGTAAAAATAAAAATCTACAAAAAATACTGCACACAATTTGTCAAAAACTGATTGTCTACTTGAGTATCTCGAAAATAGATGAAGGCATTGAATTCAAATTAGTTAATTTTATACATTTTGTTTAAAGAAATAAAAACCTTGTAAAGTGGTACTAAAACTTGATAAAAACTGTTTTTCAACTACAACATCTCAAAAACAAAAGCAGATATTGCAATCAAACTTTTTATATCAAATCATACGCAAAATATTTTTGAGAACTTATAGATAAATTTTAGAAAAATCCAGCTTTCAACTTTTTTTTTACAAAAAACGAAAACTTATAAAAAACAACTAAAAACTGATACCAAATTTTTTCGACTGAAGTATTTTAAGAATATTGACTTTAAAATGTTTTTTTTTATTATCTGACACAAAATGTTGTTATTAATATTTTGAAAAACTTTAGGGAAATGTCGACAGATAGTCACGAATAGGAAGTTATCAGTGTGGGCCGCATTCTAGCCTTTTTTTTGTGCAAGAATGAAATTTTATTAACCATTACTTGCTTTTTTATCCAATTTCCTTTTTTTTTTTACATTTTATGGAGAAAATGGAAGCAGTAATGAATAAAATTATAATTATGCGTTTATTTTAGAACACTCTTAAGAAATGGCAGAATTCATAGAGTAAATGATTTGCAACTTTCTCTAATCTTTAACTGAAACTCTATGGAGTATTCATGAAGTATTTCCTGAGAGTATTCAAATTAATGTCGATTCATCAGGCATGAGTTAATTCAGCAAATTCTGCTTAAGAATTTAAATAGAAGTTCTATTGGAGTTTTCATAGGCTTTTTCTCTAATTTTATAAAAAAAAAAAACAGTTAAATATACGCATTAAAAATTGAAATGTTACTGACGATTTATCAAATTTCACAGTAACTTCTGCGGAAAGAATTCGAATAAAAGTTCTATAAGAGTACTTGTAGAAAACATTTACTTTGATAGAAATAACGCAAACAAACAAAAAAAAACATATTTAAATTTGATATTAATAGTCTAATGTGGATTTAATCGAATTTAGGAGCTTGGAATTAATCAAATATAATAATTAAGGTATCAAAACCACTCTAATTTGCCATTGAATTATTTGAAATTTGAAGGACTAAAAACGCTAATATTTTACAAGCATAAATATTAAAAACGCTCTTGTAGACCTACGCACCTTTGTATGAAATTTAAAATTTTGTTTATACTAACAATATATAATATTCAATTTCCAAAATAAACTAATGTTTTTTTTTTCTTTTTTAAGAACCATAGGAGCAGGAACAATAGCAACAAAAACAGATGACAGCATTATTTAGTTGTTTTGAATTACTTTTTTTTGTTTATTTTTGTTTTATACCAAACATAAACCACCTAATTAAAACTAACTTCCTCTTTTACCTTAAATCAAATAAAATTCTATTGACTTTATTTGTACAAACTGGAAGTTTTATTTAACCTTCATAGAAGACTTCTATGCCACATTTAATAATAACATTTACAAATCATTTATGGAAACATCTAATAAATTTTCAACCACTTTTTCTGTATTAAAATAATTTGCTTTTCAAACCTATATTAAGTTGATGGTATTTCAATAGGTCTATGTAGGTTTGTATATATGTATATTCCAGAAACAGCAATTTTAAACATTTTGATTTATTGATTTTTTTGATTAAATTAAATATAAGAATCCACCACCAGTGTCGTTCGAAATGTGACGTGATTTCGTCTTTTTTGTCTGTATTTTGTTTGCTAACATTTTGCATGTAATTATTCACTTAGCTCTTTTGTTTACATAAGAAAAAAAAATAATAAAAGGTAGATTCAACTTAGTTTTTGCACCGTGACAAGTCTAATGTTATAATAATATGCAATTTTTATGAACCTCTATTTATACCTATGCACAAAGTTGTTGGTTGATATTTTCTTGAATTTTCTGTGTGGGTGATGTATCTACGATTTTAGCGATTGTTTTTGCTTATGGTTTTAAACAATAGTTGCTTAAGCATGTAGTAAATCATACGGAAAACTACATTTATTTTTTTTTGTTTTTATTATTTATTAAAAAAGTTTAAAATTGAATTTATATTGCAAAAGAATTCGTGACAAAAATTTTCCGATTGCACAATTAGTATACAGAGTGTTCCCAAAATGAATCGCTTAAGTCAATGTTGTTTTTAAAATTAGAAGAGAAATTAAATTCATGAGTATTTGATGAAATGGTCATAAAATCATGTTTTTTTCATTTCACTTCACTTTTTCTTAATTTTTCAAATAAAGGATAAAGAAGGATTTTGGAAAAAGGAAGACCTCAAAAATGATTGTTGAAAATGATGGTAAGCTACGAGATTTCCAGGCTTCCGTCTAAACAACGAACCAAAAAAATCAGTCAGTTTTAAAATGATTCACTAAGTAAATTTCTGAAAAGTCTGAAGACAGAGCTTTTACCAAGTAGTTATTAAAGAAAGCATCAAAGCGTTTAAAAAGACAAAAACAAAACCGGTCAATCAAATCGCAAGATAGTGAATGTATAAGAAATCTTAAATTAAAAGCTTATCTTTTTGCTGAACATCTCGCGAATGTTTTTTAAACCATTTCTAGAAAATTCGCCTACAGATCCCTTACAGTTTCTTGAGAGAAACGACGAATATTAAATTTCTTTGGACACGCTAAAAGAAGTAAGAAGCATTTGTCAATATAAGTTATCTATTAAAAAATCACCACGATACTTATCTTATCACTGCTCAGGTTTTGAAAGAAATGCCCTCAATAGCCTTAACAAAAGTGAAATGTATAATAAACGCATGCCTAAAACTGAGACATTTACCACATCATTGGAAAATTGCAGAAGTTATTGTTTAGGTATAACAATGACCTGACAAGGTAAGCCAACAACAAAAGTAACAACCTCCTACTGGCCAATGACACTTATTTCAAACATGGTAAGAATATCGAAAAAGGTTCAGCAAATTAATAGAAGAAAGAAGACTTATTCCGAATCATCAGTTTGGTTTAGAAAGTGCATCGAATTACGGACGTGGTGGAAAAGACAGTGGAAGAAAAACAAGTATTCTCAAGCCTTTGACAAGGTTTGGCACTTGGGACTTGAGTAAAAACTGCACGCACCATTTCAGGCAAATCTTATATTACGAGCTGACTCTCTAGAGTACGGTAAGACTAAAATACTCGGAACAAAACAAAGTAGAAGCCTGTGTTCCGCGAGGAAGTGTCCTGGGACCAACCTTTTATCTGTTATATATATACAAGAGACATTCACGTGGCTGGTGATAGTGCAATATTGGTGCCACATAGAGCCGTTACTAACGCTACACAAAAATTACAAAATGCAGTCGATAAAGTAAGCACTTGGACGCAAAAATGGCATAAGTTATTCGTGGAATAATAAATATGCCCTTAGGGTAATATCTGGAAGAACAAAAGCTTCTTAATAACCGGCAGCATGGCTTTCGTAGCAATAGAGGTCTACCCATGATTTGATGGTTTACCTAACCAAACAGTGGAACAAATCTTTTCATTGTTTTTGGAGAAAGTAAGACTATTGCAATTCATATTTAAAATTAGAAAATACCTTTAAATACAAGTTGCATGAGTCTAAAACTCATAAAATAAATTATGGTGTCCCCCAGGGCTTCGTTTTGTCTCCGACACTCTTTCTTATATTTATAACCGATCTCTTGTCTGCCACTTCTAATCTATTTAATAGATTCGATGACGACAGTTTTTCATATTTGTTTCTAAAATCACATCCTTGTCGGATGTGGATAAGTGATAAACTCATTAAATTCTGATTTTGACAGCAATGTCTAGTGATGAATTATGAACCGTGTAAAATTCAATTCCTCAAAAACAATACACTGTCTCCTGTCGTTAAAGCGTAACCCACACCCGATGACGCTTTGAATGAGTGATACTGGCATCCAGGAAACTAATCAACTTTCGGTACTTGGTATATGTAACACCTCTTATGGAATGATCACATAATCGAAATTGCCAAAATTGCTTAGGATTTCTCCGACGTTGCCAGAAATTTACCCTTGAGCTTAATTTCGGACGTACTGTCAAGTATAGAGATTCTTTTTCTTACCGCACATCGAGAATGTGGAATGCTTTAATCAACTCTGTTTTTCCCTATTATTTTGATATTCAAAACTTCAAGACCAATGTGTACCAATATCTCCTCTTTAATTTTTTCTTTTTTCATAAGGAGTAAGGGTATTTATTACCCCTTGAGTGCCCATTAATTATTTAAAAAAAAGCAAACAAAGGAATGGAAAATGTAGGAGACTATGCTTGGAGATTAGGAAGAACCAAGCCTCATGAGCTGATGGTCTAAAAGTTGTGGAAAAGTATTACAAATCATTTGTGGATCTTTCATTGATTGGTCCTGTGGTTTTGATGCTATAAAAGTTCCACTCTACCCGGTGCCGATTTGTACCCAGAGTCTTCTGAAGATTTTCATCGGATAGAAAAACAATTTTTTCTTTAGTTGAAAATTATGTCTTAACAAAACCCATAAATTCATTATTACAGCCTTGAAAAAAATACTAAAAAAAGCCAAAAAAAAAATGGAAAATAGAGAACGGAATGGTTAGAGGCAGTTTTGAGACATCACTTATATGATGATAAATTATGCATTTTTATAAGAAATCCTTTTTTCTATGTATCCAAACTTGAAAAGAACTATGTTACCTTCAGGGAATAACGCCTTATACCAGAAGCATGCATCAACGAAGGAAGTACCCTGTTTTACTCCAGATTTAATATCATCGACTCTCTTTATAGGTAGATAGGTTATCTCTGGTATAAAAAAGTTTTAAATATATAACCTCCTACACTTTCTCCACCATTTTTTTATTTCTAACAACAATGCCCGAATAGGATTCAATCAATTTCGAGATAAAACGAGCATAAAAAAGATACATCACATTCACTGAGGCAATAAAATAGACGAGAAGTAAAAAGCTAATGCCATAAAAGAAAATGTAGTCCGTCAGTCACTTTCGTTTAACCCGCTGCCGTTGCTGCTGCTGCTGCGCTGTCAGCTTCTGATGCCAAACCGTGCGTCGCGTCAGCCAACGATTTTGCAGTCGTTCAATTTTATTTCATATAACTTTTTTTTTGGTTTGGATTGGTTCACTTTTCTATATCAGCTATCAGCAACTATCCGTTTTTGTGAAACGTCACTCCTTTTTTTGTATTTTGTGGATACTCCTCTAAGGAATTTTTATTCGAACCTCAGGCTATAGAGATTCTGTGATTTGCGAGACTTTCTTTATCTCCTTAACCAATCCGTATGCAATCATCATCCATTTGAGGACACGTTGAGTTGTTTTCTTCTTTTTTTTTTGTGGAACGTTGCTGGTTTTGTCTGCATGCTGCAGCAGAGCTCCATTCAAGCCATATACCATAGACCCTCAATAACTGATACGATTCAGTGTTGATGAAGCGAACATCAATATTGTGTTCGGTATTATTCGACATATCTACCTTCTATAACGGTAAGTGCTTGCGCGATTGTTTGATGATATATACTCGTACCTGTTTGCGATGCACAACTTTATACACTTCACTCCACCATCATCGCATATAAGCTAGATAGGTAGACACACAGAGGCTCTCGTTTAATATCTTTGGAAAATAGATCTCCTCTTATAGTCAGCGGCACTAGCACCAGCATCACCACTGCCGCGCCTCCACCAATCTACCGCGAAGCCGCTTTGTACAGTTTTACTTGACACTCCAAACTATAAATCAAGACATGAATCTAAGCACACATTCTCTTTCCTATAAATATCAGTGGGTGTTTTATTTGAATTTTTTGAAAATTCATCTTACAAGCTTCCCCAGTCCCAGAGCCTATAGCCTCGTATATAAACATATGTATATACATAAGGCCATCAGGAGTTCAAACCCGAAGCGATATGTGGCGCTGACAACGATATTAAAGCGGATTCTTTTTTTTAGGATTTTGAAGAGAGAAGAAAGGAACAACCTTTCGAAAGTATATACGAGCTTATCTTGGAAAATTCGAGGCACTTTCATTTTTGTCTATCTTAAAATTAAAATGTAGAATTCAGTGAGATTTTTCCTGCCAGGGGTGGACTTAAAGCTAGACATAGAAGAAAATTAGATATAAGAAATTTAACACAACTATTGGAGACATTTTGCTTCTAAAGCGCCAATATGAGAAACTGCAGTGTCGTTTTAGGACACATTAGTACCATTTTGGGACACATAACTTTTATTTTGAGATATTTCGGTGATATTTTGGGACACTTTTGTGACATTTTGAAATAATTAAGTACCATCAATAAACGCAAATAAGCCATAATAAGACTTTAAAGTGCAATTAATGGACTCATGTGCTATTATAGGACAGCATAATAATATTTTGGGACAATTGGGACACTAAAAATTTAAATCATAGGCAACTTTTGAGTATTCTGGAAACTGGAGTAATAGTAGGTCATTTAAAGAAATGGACACACTCATTATAAGGTACTTAAGCATCATTATGGGACACTAAAGTCATATTTTGGGACACTTAAAGTGTCTCATTCTGAAAAACTTAAATTTCGTTTTAATAAACTCAAATCTCATTTTGGTACATTATTTGAAAAAATTGCAAGAAGATTACAAGCTACAGAAAATTCCATTAAACCTTTATTGATTTTCTAAAAAACCAATTAAGTTCAATTTTGGGACTTTTCAGTGCCTTTTTGGATAATTTACTGATACAGGATACTTATATTTTGGGATAGTTAAAAGCTACGCTAAGTTGCAGTTTATGGACTCAAGCGCTATAATAGGATAGTAAAATATGATTTTGGGACACTAAAGTTAGATTTAGGGACCTTAAAACGCAATCTTAAGACGCATACCCTTAAATTCTTTTGGGACCTTTTGTTAGGAAATTTTGAATTTTAGTATACTAAAATTCTGTCTTGGAACATGAAGAGTACATTATAAGATACTAAAGTGCTAAATCTAAGCACAATTAATAGACAAAAAGAAGCTGTTATAGGACCGTTGAATTCCATTTTGGGGAATTGTGGGAAAAGGTTCAGTTTCGGAACATTCGAATACCGTTTTATTATATAAAACTTCAACTAAGATTCATTTTGAAAAACATAAGTACCTGTTTAAGACAATTCAATAATATTTTGGGACACTGAAGGGTAATTATTTGACACTTAAACGGCATTTTGGGACATTTGAATGGTATTTCCAGTTGCCAAGGTGCCCCTTTAGGACACTAAGATGACATTTTTTGACGCTCTAACTACTTCTTTACTCTTTATTGCCATTTTGGGACATTGCCATTTTGTAAATCTAAAATATAGTTAAGACAAAAACCTTTTTAAAAAAAATTAAAAATTAAAAAATTAAAATGAAGTTTTGGGACATTATTTTAAAATCTTAATTATGAGTAATTTTATTCTGTTACAAGAAAATTCTTGTAACATTTAATAAGTACTTTTCAGGGCATTGAAATGCAACTTTGGGATACTTAGGTTACATTATGAAACATTAATCAGCCATCATTTGATGGTTAAGTCATATAACATTTTGGGAAACATTTTCTGATTAATTGATCATGGGAAATTTAAATAATATTAGGTACCACAAACGCTCAGTACCGGAAACTTAAGTAGAATTTTGGGACACTAAAAATTAAAGATATTAAACTACAAGTCTTGTTCTGTAAAACCGAAAAAAGTTTCGTTTTAAATAAACTCATTTCGAGACATTATTGGAAAGAAATTACAAGAAGATTACAAGTTAAATAAGTTACATTAAACCTTTATTAAGTGCTTCTTGGGACACTTAAATCTCTCTATAAAACAAATACCTAAATAATATTTTGAGATTTTTCAGTTAGTTTTTTGATACTTTATGATAATTTGGGATACTTGAGTTGCATTTTGGGACAGTTAAAAGCCATTTTGCTACGCTTAACTAAAATGTATAAACCCAAGTGCTGTAACGAAAGAGTAAAATAATGTTTTGGGACACATTATACAAAAAAATTAAATCATGGACAAGTTGTATGATTTTCAGTATACTGGAGTAAAGAAATTCAAAACCGCATTGTAGAACTAAATACCGTTTTAGGTCACTAAAAACATTTTTGCTTATTTAAAATTGTAACCTACTTGGGACACTTTCTATGGGACAGTTTTTATACATTATTGCACATAAGTGCAATTATTAGACTTAATTACCATTATGGGAAACAAAAATATAATTTTGGGACACTTAAGTTTAAGTTGCAATTATAAGGCCGATACACTTTTAATTTAGAAACTTAAATGCTGTTTTCGAATTTAATGCAAAAAAAGTTTAATTTTAGACAACAAACATTTTATTTTAAAACTCTAGAACTAAAATGGCGATAGTAACTTGTTATTAATGGGCAACTTCTGTCAAATTCAATTTTGGGACATTTTGGAAAAGGTTAATTATGGGACAGTCAAAACTTATATTAGAGCAATGCTAAATTATATTGCAAAAAAAAAAAACGAAAACGCTGTTTAGGACACTTAAGTACCATTTTAGGACATTGAAGTGTCAAACTTAGGTCCTAAAGTAGCGTTTTGGGACATTTGAACAGTATTTCGAGTTACTAAATAGCCCCTATAGGACACTTAGGTGATAATATAATACAAATTAGTACAGGAACTCATGGCTGTTATGCGATAGTAAAATACCATCATGAGACACTTTTAAATTTTGATTTAATAAATTGGTGTTCCCTTTTTAGCGTTTTTTTAGGACATTTCATTGCACAAGTTTCATTTTGGGACATTATTTTAAATGATTAAATTATGGAACAGTTTATTTTGGAATAAAAGGTTCCATTAGGCATTTAAGTACCATTATAAGTCACTTGTGCTTTTTAGGACTCCTAAATCGTACTTTAAGACACTTAAGTACCGTTTTGGGACACTTTACACCAAAATTATTTATAAAGCTGCTAATCAAAGTTTCAGACTCCCATAGTGTGCACTTTTTCTACTGTAAACCTGGGCCTTAAAATCCGTTGTCAAATCCCCTCCTGTTCACTGCGCACCCCAATGCATTTGGAAGACAAAGTTTAAATTGCAAATGAATGTTCATGAGGTGCACACTCTATAATGGCATAGTTAGCCAAGTAAATACATAGGCAAAGATAAAAACACTCGCACAAAATTAAATTATTGTGTATAGCCTTAGTACAGGTACAGTATAGACCCCAAAAGCAGCCTTCTGGCATGACAAGTTAATATCATTTCCCCCGATGCAATGGTTAAATTATATTTAGAGGCTCGCATATATGCTCATTATATGCACTCCGAAGCCTTCCACACTGCGTCAGTCGATGTTGGAGTCGGTTTCGGTTGGTGTTGAATGCCTTACCTTCAAATCGGAATGAAACGAATAATAGTTTTTCGCACGGTTAATTGGAAAACCTGAAGGCAATTATGCGGGTGCAAATATAAATTAGACTTTTTTTGTATTTCTTTATTTTCTTTTTTGAAGTTTCAAAGTCCCAGTTAACTTTTATAGGTTGGCACATAATTCATAGACTTTATAGTCTTTCTGTGCCTGTATATATTTTTTGACTATGTGGTATTTTCAGCTTGAACTAACCCCCTGAATTGTGTCATGAATTTGTGTGTTTTATTTTTGTCCGACATTGGTATTCTTACATCGAATTGGGTTGGGCTTTAGATGAAGCCGTGTGTCGACAACGACAACAGCCTATAGCTAGCTATTCGGCATTATGACGCCGTTTTTATTCGTTCGTCGACGTTGATGCAGTCGTCGCCGTGTTTACCTATACCTAACTTACGTAGCATTTAATAAAATACAATTTGAATGCAACACAATGCGCATTGTAAGAAAACAAATTTTTAAATGCATGTCAAACTGGCGGCATAAGTATAATAATGATTGCTGATCATGTTCTTTATTTATAGATCGTTTTTGTTGAAAAGTCTTCTAGATAATATCTGCTGGTTTGACTATTAAATAGGTTGACAGAAATAAAGGCGTCAAGATAATCACAAAAATAAAAATGTTGATATTAATTCAATCAAGTGTAGAGACATCAGTTGAATTCAGAATAAGGTGAATTTTTGAAAAAGTTATATACATACGTAATTTTGTTTTTCGAATGAGCAAAAATGTAAACCATTCTACATAAAGATGTTTACATTTTTGCAATTGTAATATCAATTACTCAACAAGTTTATCAGTAGATAGGTAGTAAAAAACCGGAAAAACAAAATCGAATGGTTCAGGAAAACACGCCCACATATAATCAACTGGAGAAGCAGCTGTTCGTTAGCTTTTAGGCAGAACAAGATGGCTACCATGATTTGACACATTAATATAGTGTTTAGCTTAAAATCGAAGGCTGCATTATTTTTTATGGAGAAATTGTTATATATAACTGTTACATAATTTTCCGTTTTGCTTTTCAATGAAGGTTTTTGTAAGGTCTCCACAATCATCCAAGAAAGTAATTTCTCGGTTGATGGCGCAAGTTAGGATTTTTTTAGTTCGATCTTCTAATAGGATCATTTGGACAATTTGACTGTCTTGAATATTAAGATCTTCAAGCTTAATAAGATCATTTAAACTACTAAATTCTGTATATCATTTATTAAGGTTATTTACATTAACATTACCAACAAAATTATCAGAGTTATTGGGTTTTTTCAATTGGGACTTAACAACTTTGAATTTAATTTGCAAACGCTCTCTTTCACTAAGGATCCAACTGTCATTGGTGATTCAGTAAACTCAACATTTTCATTACATTGCAACAAACTATTAATAAATTCTACCGGAATCCAGAGTCGGTGACCGCAACTTAAAAAAGCGTTAACTCCAATTTTCGGTAGTAATTCTCACCTTAGAAGACTTGGCTGTGTCACTGAGACAACGGGTTGGTCGATGTGTCAACAATATCGCAGCTGTTTAGGCAACCGTAGCAAATGGTCCAAATCAGTCAATTCCACGGCGGCGGCGTTCTTAAGAATTGGAAATCGCTCAGACCACATATCGGCGTATTATAAGAAGAATCTTGGTTTACACCCATATACAAGATCAAGCTGACACAAGAGTTGAGGCCGATGGACAATTTGAAGCGAGAAACTGATTGGGTTTTGGAGAAGATAGACCAAGATGATGAACTTCATCGCAAAATCATTTAAATTGAAGAAACTCATTTTTGGCTCAATGAGTTCGTCAATACAACTGTTTGGTGGCGTTATTGGTCATATTGTTTCGTCGACGATAACGATCGTCACTGTACTGGGAATGGGTGGCCGTATCGCGCCATGATTCCCGATTTTTTTTGGCCCAAATTAGAGGATATGTACTTGGACGATATGTGGTTTCAACAGGATGGTGCCACAGCACTCTTAACAATTAATTCATTGAAGAGTAAGCTTGATGAGCGTGTTACTCACAAACAGACCTGTCGTTTGGCCTCCTCATTCGTGCAATTTAATGTCTCAAGACTGTTTTCTTTGGGCAATCTTAAGTAGTTGCTTTATGCCAACAAAGTGACGACTTTGGAAGAGCTCAGAACCAACATTGAACGTGCCCACGTTGACCAAATGAACGGAGTTGAGTTCTATTGTATATGTAGGCTTTGTAAAGGTGACTATACTTGATAGGCATATTCAAGAAGGGGACGGATAAAGATGAAATAGAGAGATTGGGCAACGTAAGGATTGGAAAATTTCTTTGACCAATCTTTTACAAAACCATGCGCTGAGTTGGATTTTAGTATTATAACATGAGCAAGGAAATTTAATTCTCGGTCATATAAGAGCATAAGGTCGCGAATAACCTCAGGTGTAAAGTTAATCTTCTCTAAACTTTTTTTTTACGCCGCCAAAGAAATCGTCGTGATCGAATTGAGTAAGGTAAAAATCATGCATCGACGTAATAGACTTAATTTTGTGTAGTTCAGCGTAAGGTGATATCTGGGAATATTCAAAAATCAAAAATCAATCAATATCATTTGTGGTGAGGATAAAAAGGAGAGGGCCTAAGTGGCTACCTTGTGGTACAAGAAAATAGAAGGCACATCTAAAGCAAACATAATATACGCGGCTTTCTAGGTAAGAAGAAATTCATCGCAAAAAAATCGGTTCGAAGCCTAGAGTAGAAAGCTTAAAAAGTATAAGGCTCGTTTCACACTACACGGTTTTGACCGTACGGCAAAAAACCGGACGGCGACATTTTGTTAGAGGCGCGAAGAAGAGCATATATGTATACGCTTTCATATTATACGGTCACGACAAAATGCCGGGGCCGCGCCGCGCCGTGTAGCAACCGTCTACTGCCACTACGGCCTCTTTCACACGAGACGGCTTCGTCCGTACGGTTAAAATCCGTACGGTTTTTATCCGTGAGCCATTGATAGTAAACTAATAAAATTAACTAAAGCTTTTACACTGGACGGAGACGGGTTTTTTCCGTACAGATGATTTAAAACAGCCGTCTCAACGACTGAAATATAAGGCGACCGTGCCATCGCCGTCTTATCAGTGGCGTAGGTGACTACGCGAACGCATTCACAACAGACGATTTTTATTCGTCTGCCGTCCGTTTTTATGGTCACTTGTACTAACGAAAAATATCTAAAATATAACCAAACGTAGACGATTCACGGGGAAAATACGTTATGTGTGAAAACAAAGTCCGTACGGAAAAAAATCGTACGGATTTTAACCGTACGGACGAAACCGTCTCATGTGAAAGAGGCCTACAGTATACAGCAGTTAGACGGCGCGATAAACTTAGTGGCTTACGTGACGAAATGCATGTTTTCACATTATACGAGCCACTTCAAGACTCGACCTAAAGCTGTGAAAAAATATACTAAGCACAGGAACCCTGCATATATCATGTTTTACCGTACGGTTAAAACCGTATAATGTGTAATTAGCCATTAATGCAGTTTATGCCATCCGGTTTTTTGCCGTACGGTCAAAACCGTGTAGTGTGAAACGAGCCTAAGTCTGTGGGATATTTTGTTAAAGGCTTTTCTAAAATCAGTGGAGATTACTTTAACTTCATTTCCTTTTTTAACAGCCGAAAGCATAAAGGACACAAATTCCACAAGGTTGGTAGTTGTGGACTTGAAAACCCTTTATTTACAATAATTACCAATAATATTAACTTTTAATCCACCCATACTGTTTCGAACATTTTCATTTACACTAACTATTCATAAGCATTTCCTTTAAATGGATTAAGACAATATTTTAGAATTTAAATTAAATTTGAAAAATATTGACTACTTCACAATCTGGAACCAAATTAAAAAATAGGACCATCTGTGTCACCAAAAAGAATACTTATTCTTTTGAACTTTCCAGAAAGTTTCTACTTTACCATGTCATCTAAAGTAATTCCATTCTACACATCATTGATATCATTTAGAAAAATTAGACAATTTGTTGGGTTTTTCCAATAAGAGGATATTTAAAAAATGAGTATTTTTTAATGGAAATAATAATAAGAAATAATAACAATGGGAAACGATAGCACCCAAATGACCACTACGACTTCGGTTGTAATACAATATTCTTTTCATGATATTTTCCATGATCAGCTCGCACATTATATCATCGATAACTTCATGCGTTCTATCTGTAACGTCTTGAATTCACTGTGTAGCATTGGCATAGACCTTATCTTACACTTGGCTTAAAAAAAAGGTTCTTGAAATAGCACGATCAAGAAAATGTTCTTGCTAAATTTAGTTTTGCTGAATGTGCTTAAAAAAAAGTTTAACATTTTTTTAATTGAATCCGTTCCATTTTTAGCAACAGTGTAGTTTGTATTTGTCAAATACCACGAAATGACAGTTTCAAGACTCAGTTGTACAAACACTCAAAACTGGAACAATAACTAAAAAATAGGTGTGGGCGTGGCAGTAGGTGGATTTTATAATAAAACACTGACTATTCATAGCTTCTGGTTGCCCATCAAAACAAATCTGGCGAAATCGATTCAATTAAAATCTCAAAAAATTCAAAATTGAAATTCTCTTCATCACGATTTAGCTTTCTACTTTATTTCAATCCTTCTTACCTATGTCATGAATAAACTGTTCTAATTGGAATGTTGGAAATTTGTAGTTTTGTATTTGTATTTTTATTTGTTTTTTTTTAATTTCTTTTATTTTGTAAATATTCAAAAGACTGAAAACAAAAAAATGTATATAAGGTACCAATTTATTGTTTTAATTTCAAGCGAAAAAAAAACCGATACCATGAATCTTATAGCATGAATTTATGTTAATTGGATAATTTGATTGCAAAATCAATAAAAAAAAACAAAAAACTTTACCAATCACATTAAAAGAAATTCAAAAAAACAAAAATAATACTCAAATCACGATTCTTTGAAATAGATCAAAGCAAAAAAACAACTTTTGTCCCTTGTTTTATAAATACAAGATATAAAAGAAAAATGCCAACCAACCTTCTAAGGCATAGGTAAGGTAAGGTAAGGTAAGGTAGAAGTATAGGCACCCATATTGAAAGACTTGAAATGAAGAGTACCTCTAAGCTTTAACGTAACGTTGGTTGCAACAAAGTAAAGACATATCTACAAATGCAGTCATTTCTTCAAGAAGAATACACTTCACATCACAAATGACGACTGACTGACAACTAAAAAAAAAAAAAAACTGGTTAAACATAGATTCAATATATGAATATGTATGTAAGTATCTTTATCCAATATATGTAAGCACAAGGTAAACGGAGATGAAGAAAATAGAAAAAAAACTTCAAATATAAAATGGGTCAAACTCAATGAGATCCTCTTTGCAGACTTAAGTTCCACTTCATTTGGTCTTTTTCTATCACATTTCAATGAAGTTTTTATATACCAACTACAACTGGTATATGTGGCATACATATGACTATAAATATATCTATGTGCATTTAAAAGTATCTATTTCAAAAAAATAGAAAAAAAAACTTCAAGTATCATATCATCATTATCATCTTCAATTTGTAAAAGTAATTAGAATCTTAATGTAAAAGATGGAAAAATAATTACATCCTCATTTTTCACAGACCTACCTTATTTCACGAGATACAAAAGTATCTACATATATTTACATTCATTTCTATGAATAATGTAAAAAGTTTATCTAGAATCTGAATAAACGTATTTACAAAACATTTATACATATATTTATAGTTTAAATGGAAACGAGACAATCCCGTCCTAGATAACACAAAGATAGAAGTCTAAAAAAAAAAAAAAAAAAAAAAATAGAAAAACCACAAAAATATTTTTTGGGATGTTTTCAAAGTTTTGTAGTTTTGTTGTTTTCTATTTTGTATTCCTTATTTTATGCACAAAATTGAAAATAAAAACCAAACAAAAACTATTGCCAACTGCCTTGAACTTTTAAGAGGTTTTCAATATGTGAGGTGACCATCATCCATGTGATTATTTTTTTTTTTCAATGAAGAATTTTAAAAAGTTACAATGTGAAAATTGTGCAACTAAAATGCATAAATGATGAACTTTATACAAAGGGAATTGTTTATCTAATGCTTATTTTTGGCTAAAAGCATACATTAACGAGTTTGGTATGAAAGATAGGTGATGTTGGCTGAGCTTTTTTATGAGTGCAATAAGTATTTCAAAAATCACCACGTGAAATTTTTGAACTCGAAGTTGTAAATTGCAGAAAGGCATTTTCTCCCCGAAAGTTTTTTCTTAGCTTTATGAGCTTTTCTTGTGATATATTTATTAAAAACGTTAAATAGTAATTTTAATTTTGCAAATCTAAACTCAAAACTAAAATAGTTTCAACTACTTATAGCAAACAAATTAATTTCAAAGCTTGCAAATTTGAGGTTGTCATTTGTAGAGTGAATGAGTATAGAGAATTTGTTAAATTTATTGATTAATTGATTTAGAAGAATATTAGCACCATAGCTCGATCTGCTAAAAATAGTAATGAGGGTTAAATTTCTTCTTAAGTTAACAGAACCAAAAGAGATGGGAGATTTATCAAGTAAAGCCTTTGAGCGTATGAAAGTAATAAAAGTCTATCAGGCCAGCGGAACAAACCAAGACAAGTTCTTAAAAATCTACGTTGAATACTTTCTATTCTATCAATATGAACGGATAAGTGTGGCGTCCATACATACAACGCAAGTGTATACAAGTATTGGTCTGACATAAGAAACATACAGAATGTCAATAACATATGGACCACGGAACTCTCGGCAAAATCTTTTTACGAAACCAAGTGTTTTGTAAGGTTTTTTTCAAAAATATAATTAAAGTGATCATTAAACGTTAATTTTTAGTCTAGAACTGGAATCTCTATTCAAACGTGACGAATTTAAATTACAATCATAATTTATTATATTACATTTGCGTGCCTTACATTTGTCAATACTTAAACTCAAACGATTTCAAAAATTGATTTATTTTCTTGTAGGTCTTTACAATATACATACTTCATAGAATTAATAATTCGAAATATTTTAACATCATCTGCATGGGTTGGGGTCAAAATCCCGAAAATGAAAATCCCGAAAGCCCAAAATCCCCAAAACCCAAAATCGCGAAAACCCAAAATGCCGAAAACCCAAAATCCCGAAAACCCAAAATGCCGAAAACCCAAGATCCCGAAAACCCAAAATCCCGAGATCCCGAAATCGAAATCCCGAAATGCTTTGCAAAAGCATAATAGCATCAAATCAAACTGTTTTTTATATAAGATCGGGAATTGCAAAGACAACCTACAATTTTTTTTTTTTGAGGTCACCAATAAAAAAAACCTTAGAACAAAAAGTACGTTAGATTCTCTTCTTATGTTAAGAGGAATGTTTATGTTATAAGTTTTTTTTTTTAATCTTTTTAAATTTTGTTTTTCATAAGAATATTTTACTACTGAATTGTTATTGTTGAGTTCTTTTTTCTTTCTTATTTTGAAATAAATATCAGAAATTTAAGAAAATTTCTAGATTTTGGCCATTCGGGATTTTGAGTTTTCTGGATTTTGGGTTTTCGGGATTTTGGGTTTTCGAGATTTTGGGTTTTCGGGATTTTGGGTTTTCTGGATTTTGGGTTTTCAGGATTGTCGGTTTTCGGGATTTTGGGTTTTCGGGATTGTGGGTTTTCGGGATTTTGATTTTCGGGATTATGTCCGTCTCCCCATCTGCATAGATAAGCGATATAGAATTATTTAAAACAGAAGGCAAATTATTAATAAATAAAATAAACAGCAATGGACCAAGGTGACTCCCTTGGGGTACACCATCAGAATTGACTTTAAATTTACATGAAGTGTTACTCCTGAACATGACGCTATAATATCTTGAGTATCAAAATGGGTGGAAAAAGAGAGTTAGTTACATGACGATACATTCTTGATGTTCGGCTAAGAAACCAATCTCTATTCTTTACAGCAAACATTTTCGAAACAGAGTTAACTGATAGGAATTACTATAAGCGTTTAAAAAAAATATCGACGAAACATGACATGGAACACGTGTTTTGTGCTCATTTGCACTCTTTCTTTGACGACAGTCCAACGCACTAACCATCCTGCCACGAGTACTACCAGAATACGCTGAGGAAATATTTAATTTTCCTCTATGTTTTACCAATTTTCACAATATTATTAAAATCCGCATAAAATTATTAAAAGATAATGCTAACATAAATATTAAGTATATATTGGGTTCTTCTTCACAACTTTGAATTTAATTTGTGAACGCATCCATTTACTATAATCCTTGAACTGTCGTTGTCAATTTATTCAGTAAACTCAACATTTCAACAAATTTTAAAAATTTTCCATCAAAATTCGGATTCGCTTACCGCAACTTTAAAAAGTGTCGAAAATATAGCTGCCCTTCAGGCGTTCTTGGCAAACGGTTCAGGTCAGTAAATTCCATGGTATTCTCAAGAATTAAGCATCGCTCAGACCAAATTATAGTGTATTTTGCGTAAGGATCTTGGTTTGCACCCCTTATAAGATGAAGCACTCTGAAGAGTTGAGGCCTATGGACAATTTGAAGCGACGTACGTTCTCCGATTAGCCAAGTTGTCAAGTTCTTATTGGAAAACCCTTTACACAAGTACCACATGTTCGTAATCAAGTGGGACGGGGTGTACTACGTATCTAATATACAAATATTACAAGTTGGTTTTTATTAACTTAAAAAGAGTTTTTCAAAATACTAGAAACTTAAATGTTTAAAGCCTAAAATTTTAAGTATATTTACCAGAAAGTATGTACTATAGTAAACAGGATAAATGTAGAAATATACGGGATCGTAACGGAATCCCGCTTCCCGTCTTCTAAAATACCGATTTTTTAAATCCCGCCTTTTAAAATCCCGCTTATTGAACATCGCGATCAATTACAATCCCGTCAAATCCCGACAATCACGTTTTTTTTACAAAATACTGAGAAAATTGATTACAAAAAGCGGGATTTTAAGGAATCGGGATTATAAAAAACGGGATTTTAAAATTTGGGATTTTAAGAAACGGAAATATAAAAACCGGGATATCGAACCCAACCCGAAATATACAATAGTAAAAGCATTTACTACCATTTATGCTACTCTTCTTTCCATGACTTAATTTTGTACCTTATCTAAAAGGCCGTATATGTTTTTGAACTTTTTTTTGTTTCGAGAAAATGTATGTAGATGTCTACAGAAAAAAAAATGAAAATTCTATATCTTTTTTAAAATTTCAATATTCTATCATCATTTTTATTAATTGAGTAGGCCAATACAAATTTCTAAGGTTTTTTTGTTTAAAATCACTGTTATGGAAAAGCTTTACACATAACTTGTAAAAATAGGAAACTATTAGTCTGTCACTTGTCACCGTTATTTAAATTTAGAAAAAAAAAATAATCAAAAGCCCTATAAATAGCACAAACTGTCTAACTCACTTAGAAATGTATGTAAAGAAAATGTGAGAAGAAAATTATGTACCCACAAAAGTGTAAAAACGAATATAAAACCTATAAAACTACTCCCACATAGTATTTCACACACGATTAGATTGTGTATTCATTCATGTAAAGGATTTGGTTCTAGAAACGCATGAGTCTGAGGTTACAACAAAACTGATTTCTCTAATTCAATTCACATATAGAGTTATTTCACACCATTAATTTGACACGTGGCCTTCAAAAACTTTCAAAACAACAAATTATGAGAGCTTTATTGTTGTTTTGAATATCATTTTTCCACAGAGGTCCACACAAAAAAAAAAAAAAAAAAAGAATTTTACTATTTTGCAATCCTAAAGTACGGTCACTCTATTTCCCCGATGTTGTTGATTTCTCCTATCTTCGCCTCTTGTGTATCAAATCTTTAATCAAAGAACACAACAACAAAAAGTAAACAAAACCGTTGAAATAAAAATATCGACAATTCTATAATTTTTTTTCTTTTCTAGGTTCTTTTTGTTTATTTTATTTTAACTGTGAGAAAGAAAAACTTACCTTTTCACATCTGACATACTTGGCATCGGTGGCAATGACTCCTGCTGCCCTCATCCGTGTAGATGTCATAATATTAAACCAAATGCAAATATAGGTTATTCCAATAAATAAATTTAAAAAAAAACTATCACTTCATTTATCTATCATTTAGATAACAAATAAAAAAAACACCCTCCACTTTACTTAATGACCATGCCAATAAGAATTTTCTCTCAAAGAAACAACAAATAAAAAAAAAAAACAATAATAAATAATTATTATGAAAGAACAAACATTGACAATGATGGCAAATGGATGACACAACACTGTCTGTTTTATTTTCTTCTTCTTTTTTTTTTTAATTTTGTATTCAATTTCAATTCACTGCCAATTTATTTTTTTAATTTTATAAAGAACCACACTGCTGCTCCTCATTGTGACACTAGCCTAATTCAGTTGTCAGTTTTGACAAATATCAGACCGTTAATTTCAATTTCATTTCGAATTTTCAAAAATAGAAAAACCAATTTCAACGATGCGTTCTCAATGATTCGATAGAAAAATCAAAATATAACCAAATTTGTAAATAAAAAAGCACACCACACAAGTCACACACGATCTGAATACGGAAAGAGCCGGCTTAAAATGGCTTAATACGCCATCCGCTCCAAGCATAAACACAACCGACCCAAACTTACTAAATGCGCGGAGAAATTACTACAATTCACGGCGCGCGGCGGTATACAAAATAGGGAACGTTTTAGTTTAGTTTATTTTTGTAGTTTTTGTCTTTCTTTTTTTTTTTGAATTCGAATGGAATTAAACTTTCATGTTGTTGTTGTTGTTGTTTTTAGTGTTTTTTTCTTTGTTTTTGTAAGTTTAAAAGTTAGTTAGTGTCAGTGAACAGGGAAACAACAAGCAGCTCTTAAACAACAACGAAAAAAAGAAAGAGGTTTCAAGTGAGAGGCGCATTGCGCCCAACAAGATCGCGTTTGCGTTCTCGACGTCGACAAATGCGATCAATTGCCAGAGAAGAGGTAAATTGTTATGCGCAGCCCGCAAAAAAGTTTTTCAATCCATGTCTCTCTCTCTTTTCTATGGTGTGTCTCTGTGCTGGCGCTGGCTGGATGAAAATTCAAAACAGTGCTGGGGGGAAAATTAATTGACAGAATAACTTGAATTTTCATTTTCGAAATTTTAATTGGGTTTTGAAGGAAAATTTTATGTGGATGATATGTGAAACACAAATTGAGTTTGACAGTTCGTTACAATAAAATTGCAATTCGCGATGAACAATTTGTTTTCTTAAATTTATCTTATTTTGGCTTTGAAAAAGCTTATTTTTATTACCTCAAGATCAACTAAAGCTATATTTCTACCTTTTTCTTAACAATTTCCACAGAATTAAGGTTTATAAATTGTTCAAAATCACATTTATTCATTCATACGTCAATCATTGGTCGCTCTCATGTGAATAGTCCTAAATGATTCACTTTGCAAATCATAGCATAGTAAACTAAATTTATGGATGAAAGTGATGTTAATGTGTGACGAATAAAAATAGTCAACTTAGTTAAGTCCTTGACAAAGTCCGATTTGTTTTTGTCTTGGAGAAAAGAACTTTTTATTTAAAAAAAATACTCATATATGGAATATTCATCTAGAATTTAGATGGTAATTTATGGGTAATTAATGTCAGTTAGTTCAAGAAATAAATGTTTGCAGTTTTTTATAGTAAAGTGGGGTTTTTCAAGACCCCGTTTATAAGACATTCCCAAAAAAAAAAAACAAACAAACAAACAAATATATCAAACTATGAAAAAGGACGTTAACAAACGTTTGATCGGTTCCAATTGCTTACATTTTCCAGGCCATACTAGTTTTTCAAGGTGGGATATTCGAAAATGATGTGTTGACAAATGCAATTGCTGGGGAAATGACTGGTGTTTCCTTGGAAGTGTGGTTTTCAATCTAGTAATACTTTTTTCAAACTTGGTATTTTTGACAGCTGTCAAGTATTGATTTTGCCATTTCATAATGAATATCCCTACTACTTAATAACTTTTGTAAATCGTGCAAATTTGTTCACAAAAAAATGGTTGAGTTCGCTCGGCGCATTAATTTATTGAAGGAAACTTTTGGTGAGCCCATTATCTCAAGTCGCGATCCTGTTGCACGGACTCTAAGATCGTGAGATTGAATATTGCTGAACTATTTATTGTGGAATAAGGAAAAGTCGATTGTCTCCACAGATGAGCCCGAGACGATTGAAGCCTTGAAAGAGAATATTCGACATGTTATTGCTCACGTACGGTTCCAAAGTGGCTACATACGGCAAAATACGGGTAGAATTGGGCCTCTCGTTGAAATTTATTCGAGACAGCCGCTGGGGGCCTTTTACCCGAAATAATTTTTAATATAAAATGACAAACCTTTATCTTTACAATAAAGCTTAGTTGTGTCATAACACTTAATTCTATGCTTTTTACTTCATTTTGAAATCCACAAGCCTAAAAAAACAGCTTAAATAAATGGTCCTGTTTGTTAAAAATTTGGAGGACTGTCAGCTGAGATCTTTAATAATTTATTTGTGGGATATGCAACAAATGGTTACAAAAAGGTGAATTAGAAATAAGTCAATCCATACAAAGATACGATTTTAATATGAAGTTTTCAAGTAGATTTCAGATCTCAGAACCTTATTTGAGTGGTATTCGTATGACAATGTTAAGTTCCGCAACTAAAAAAAAGGGTTTTTGTTTCTAACAAAAATAGTTTCTACGGTCATGAGAGATTTTAAGCATTTTATTTGTGGGACATTCGGACAAAACGTCGATAAATCATCTCAAAAGTCAGTATAATTGAAAGAAAACATTCGTTTGGTCAATCATAGACAATTTTTAAACTCTAGTCGATTTTTTTCTGAAGGCCATCGGAATTTTGTGTTTTTGGGATATTCGCGAAAAAAACTTACATTTCTAACTTAAATCAGAAATAAGTTAAAAAGAGTATTTGATGAAAAATAGAAAAGTCATCTCCAGTAAATTTTGTTTAAGTTATCAGTCAGTTTAATTTGTGGGATATTGGCAAAAAAGTTCAAAGAATTCATTGGATTTTAAGCACTTCACTTGTGGGATATTCGCATAAAAAGTATATATTCCACCTAAAAGTTAGTTAAGAAACGTCATTTACCACAGAAGTACATATTTGCTTCATTTTGAAAAATATCAAGATTATTAGATTCTTGTGATTTTTAGTGGGATATTCACAACAAATTATATCTACAATGTTAAATGGTTACCTAAAAATTCAATTATATAATTAAAAAGGATTAAACTTTACAAAGTTGTTAGAGATCTAAATATTTCTGGGATATTCACTTAAAAATGTGGGATGTTCACTTAACAATATACATACATTATTTCAGACTTTCAATAAGTGTACGTTCAAAAAATTAATTTTTCAACCATACTAACATGTTTGTTTAAGTTTAAAATTGTCTACGTCATCAAAGTGGTTGGACTTCATTTCTGGGATATTCATGAAAAAATACAATTTGAAAAGACAATCAATTGGAATTTATTTGATTGTATTTATCCTACAAAAATGAGATGATAAAAAATCTAAATGGACAAATTTAATCGTTGATCGAAACATTTGTATCTACTATCGGTTATTTTTTTTGAATATGCCACATATGAGATGTTAAAAGTCACTAGTTCCGGAAAAAATTGCACAGCACTGTTGGTTTTACGAGCCGAGTATATTTCTGTTTATTTATTTTGTGTGTTTTGTTATCATAGTCTGCTCTCTGTGCTCTTCTATAGTTTTCGTGGTTTAAATGACCCGTTTTATTAGGTATATAAAAAGATATATAATATTTTGTACTCGTCTGCTTTCTCACAGACTTTTGAGAAAAATCAAAAACGAAAAAAGTCAAAATATAAATGAAGAGAGAAATGATCGTAGATTGCAACTTCAACACACAAAAAACAACAACAAAAAACCAATTGAAATGGAAATTACTGACAAACGATGACGACGACGACCGACGACAACCAAACCCTCGACAGTGCTTCCTTTTTACCGGAAAAAGGTGGTTGCTTTACAAAAAAGTAGATAGTATAAGGTTTACCTTTATAACTCCGATTTATAGTAACTCCCTGGCAAAGTCGACTAAAAGGGAACTCTATAATTATAACGATCATAGTTCGACTCGTGAATCGTGTTCATATTGTAGAACGACGACGACCAAGAGTGTCTACCAATTTCCAAAAACAACGAGGGTTAGTGAAGGCAAGATAAAAGGGGGTAAAGCAAAACGAATGTCTAGTTATTTGTAACGCTTTTTGATGCTGAAATGGGGTCCGCATGGTTGGGTGTTTTAATGAACCTCTTGTCGCGCAATATTTCCAAGTTTTTTTTGTAAAGCTTCATTTTTAAACTATTTTTTGAATTCATTGATTGTTGGTGTAATTTAATGGGTCTATTTAAAAAAAAGAGGGAGAAACAAAAATAAAGGAAATCCAACAAAAACTCGATTGCAGAAAATATGCTAATTTTCTCGTTACCTCTATTGCAGAAATGTTGGGTGTGTTGCCAATTGCTACAGCATATACCTGCAGCGCCAAGTATTTAACAGTACCACGAGATAATTATTAAATTGTTTTTAAAAATGATAACTTGTTAATTTTTATGAAAATCTGACATATTTTTTGAGCTCACTCTTTTTTTAAAGCTTTTCTTAAAAGAATTGAATTTCTGAATTGGTGGCAACGCGGCCGCCGCCGATACTATAGTTTTGATTTTGCAAGTGAGTTTTCTTTAACCGGATGACAAATAAAAACTAAAAATAAAAGAGCAAGGATCGCGTGTAGCACACAAACACACTCTCTTAAAAAAAATCTTAGTCGCATATTATGCTAATGAAGGGGGTCAGAGTAAACCAGTTAAGATATGGGTGAACGTATTATACGTACATAAATTGATTGATAAGTGGGTCAATTTAAGCCGAGTTCGTTCGATTTATTTTATAACTATTATCATTTGATATCTGTATCTTTGTTAGATTCTTTACGTTGTATTTTTAGTTTAGATCTATAGATTTGAATAGATACATCTTTTGTTTCTTTATTTTTTTGAAAGGGGAACCTTAAGATTGTGGGATATAAGGAAATAGATATAATTAAGTTAATATCATTTGTAAAACTATTAATTTCTTTGGTTTTGAATTGATTGTTATTAGAACAAAATAAAAAAAGGTAAACATTGGTTAGTTTATTGTGTGTTTTAAATAGTGAAATTTAAGATCTTGAACTTTATATATTTTTGTGCGGTCGAGTTCGATATTCGACTTAAGTTTTCTTTGTTTTGAACTTTACTTGGTTATGAAATATGAAACATTGAGCACGTGATAAAACCAATATAGGTTAGAATGATCTAGACGATAAAATTTAATAAAATGTACACGTTTTTATGCATTGATCTTTTTTTTCGTGTCAGCTTGTCGATATTTTTAAAAGTTTTTCAAAATATTAGCGACAGCATTTTGTGTTAGATAAAAAAGTTTGAAGTCAACAGCTTTATTTGTTCTCAAGACATTTGACACTCGAAACTCATTTTTTATCAGTTTCTTATTGTTTTTTTTTGCATATTTTAGATTTTTTAATAAAGTTAAGGGGGTATTCTAGTGTAAAATTTTTTTTTCATATTTCCAAAGTTTAGACATTCAAGAATATGCGTTTAAAAGGATTTTTTAATATTCCTATTATTTCACAAGTTAATTGAAGGTCATAGAAACTGGTTTTGAAGGTCATAGAAACTGTTTTGTCCTTTTAGTTTCATTTTAAGTTACTTTTGTGGCAACCTTTATACTGAGTGGAAGTGCTAGCTCTGACAACGTGTCAGCAGGAATCGCTGATTAAAAATATGCATATACGTATTCTGTATCATTCTATAAGTAAAATTGTCGAAAACTTGTCTCAAAACTCTGAACGCGTTTTTCTCGAAACTACTTTTTTCGAGCTGGCGGTAAGGATATATCGAGTTCTAATAGACCGATTTACTTCAAATTTGGAGAGGATGTTCTTTATACATCTCTTTATCGTGTGGTCCTTGCCCAAAAATATAACTTCTCATTTAGTATTTTTAAAAAATTCGGAATTATTGAAAAATATGCAACAAGAACATTTTTTTTTCAAACTGCTGCCATTTTGTTAAAAAGTTTTTTTTGTAACTTATCCAAGGGTGAAACAATAGCGACATCTATAATAATTAAGAATCCGTCTGGTTTTTGTTTTTCAGATCACTAGGAGGGTTGGTAGGATGCACGCCAGGACACCCTCCCACTTTGACTGCTTGTAACTTTGTTAATTTTAATTTTTTTTTTTAATTAATTTTTGTACGTATGAACAACAAATCAATAAACAAATGATAAAAAAATTGATTGTAAAAATATTTTTTGTTTCCTTTATACAACGCTTTAAAAATCGGGCGAAATTCATGTCTCTACACTAGAATACCCCCTTAAATGGCTTTTCCTTAAAACTTGGCTTTTTCTAAAAATGTGTCTTTTTGTCGCAAAACAATTTTTACCAATTTTATTTTTTTTATAAAAAAAATAAAGATTGGATTTTACTAAGAAAATTACGTTATATAAACAAATATATTTTTTATAGAATGAAATAATTTTAAAGTCAATACCTTGATTTATTCTCGAGATATTCGAATCGCAATTCAAGGGCTTGTTTCACAAAACATTTTCCACTTTGCAACTTCGCACTTTTACTTTGAAAATTACGTTTTACCAAAGTCAAATTTTGCAAAGTGAAAAATGAACAGTTTTGTTATTTTGCAAAGTATTTGTTCTTTATGTTTCGCTAAACTTATTTAGAATTTTGAAAAGCTTTTTAGTAATATGCAAAGAAAAATTAATTTGCAAATAAAATTTTGTTTTGAAGTTGAAGTTGTCGAAAACTAAAAAAAAAATTATATTAACCATTTTAAAAATGAAGTGAAAAATGGCAAGACAAGAAAAAGGCTGATTTTTTTTTAATTTTGACGAATTTACCAAAGAACATGAATTTTGAGTTTTAGGCTTAACACTTCATCTCAATTTTAAAAATATCTGCTTTTGTAGAGGTTTTTTAATATATCAACATCGTAGCCTTCCTTTAACGGAATTTGACAGTTTCTAGCATAAAAACATTTCTTTTGAAAAGTTGTTGTTAAATTAAAAAAAAAATTAATCGTTTTGAAGAATATTTTGAAAACGAATAAGCTAAAAATAGTGACCAGAATAGTGGAACAAAGAATTAACTTCGATATCGAAAATGATTTTTAGACAAACAAAAAATTACGATTAACAGAAAGTACCGACGAATTTGTGTTGTCCAATGTTGGAAGTAAACTACAATTTGATTGCAAAAGGATGTGTTTTTAAGTCTCTTCCAACAACTTTTGTGTACACTTAATTCAGCTATATTCAGGAAATGGATTTGTTGACGGTACCATGATAGATATTAATTCACCAATTTTTTTCAATGCATATTTATTCCTAAAAAACACAATCAAAGATTTATTTGGCAACTTTTCAAAATACGAATTAATTGCAAACTTGTATTTTAAATTGGTAAAACACTTTTACTTTTCACTTTTCAAATAAAGTCTGTAAAAACATTTAACTTTGCAAATTTTGTTAAACACTTTGCAATTTTACTTTGCAGTATATGTAATTTTTTTGCAATGTTACGAAGTGATAAGGTTTTGGTGAAATAGGCCCCAATTCTTACCAAATGCCACATCAATTTTTTTTATTTTACCAGATGTCAAAACCGTTATCTGCGATGCATACGATAATTTTGGAGTTTTTTTTATCGAATTTATACCAATTTGGTATTATTTCACAATGTATAATATAAAGTTGAAACCGCTTGCGTTATTGGTTCGAGAGATATTTGAGGTCAACCGAGTTTATCATCTCTTTTTAAAATACTAAAAAAACACATATTCAATTTGTTAGTCCTTTCTGCATCGGTTGATGTTAATATCTGTAAAATAAAAATTATTTGGAATCCATTTCTTTAATAGTTTTTGAGATATGGCCAACGAGAAAAGTGTATCTCGAACGAAAACAGGAATCTCTCTAAATACCTCATCTAAAATTTAGATTCTATGGACCTTGAACGGTAGAAAAATGTCAAAATTTTCAATTCGACAAATCGAACCGCTTACAAAAACTTTTTATGTTAGGTTAATAAAACACGTACAGTGATTCATTTTTAGTGAAAACTTGGACACTAAAATGGTCGCCTTGAGAAGTTTCGCAACATGCGATTCTAAACACTTTTCGCACCGCATTTTAGTTGCTGTTCATTTTTGCAACAGAATTTCGGGGATTAATCTCGTCAACATCAATTAATATCGCCAAAACGTGAAATAAGACGAAAAGGACTCTTTTCACTCATAAGCCATCAATTATCGCCCAAATAGGAGGTGCTCGGGAAATCGATAAATTCGGATCATCAGCAACATTGACATGCTGTCACATGCCAGCGCTACCAACTTGAAACCACTAAATGAATGACGCATTTTTTAAAGAAAATGTTTTCAGTGAAAAGCTGTCTTTTTAAAGAACAAAACAGACATCGTTTGAATTTTGAACACTCGAAATGAGCCATGCTTATTATTCCAACAATCAATGTATTTTCTTTATTTTTCACTCGTAACTTGTTGACAAAGAAATTCAAGATTTATAAAACCATAAACTTTAAATTAATTTGGATACTTATACTGTCAAATTTAAGGTTTAATCAAAAATCAAGTTTGTGCAATCCAATTGTATATTTTATTAACATAAAGTAACGCAGTTCCAGTCATGCTTTCGTAAAGCTTAGTTACCTTTACTTGGATAAACTTGATTATTTTAAATGTATATTTTGTAAAATTTACAAAACAACACATTTTTACTTTCGAATTTATGTAATTTTTTCAGACTCGATATTTGGTGTACAAAGATTTTTATTGATTGTTTCAAATTCGGAATTCAACTTCATAAATTTTATTGCCTTACCAAAAAGACCAAAATGTCTGTTAACATTTGCTTTACTCTGATTCTCATAAATTATAGGAATAAAATAGGTAAAATGTACATTGAATAAATTATGTAGTTTTTCACTTTTTATCTCAATCACACTTGATGGTAAAAATTGTCTCTTTTATTTCCTGACGTTGGTACTTTCCTATGGGACAGACAAACATTGTATCTATTCTGCAAAATGAATCTCAAGCATAATTTATATCTAAAGGATGTGTTAATGTCCCTCAAGCTATACAACGACTCATTTCTTTTTTTTTTCTCGCTTCGCTCTTGAATGATATGGTAACAACTCAACTTTAAAAAATCATCATGATTATCATCTTCATCTATAGGTAGGTACAGCTCCCATTAGTTGAAGACTGGATGACTTGAAAGACAACCATTTCAACAAGAAGAATAAAAAAAAACACAAATGAAACAAGACATGAAAATAATTACTCAGGATGGTTAAAATTGCCTTTTTCGAATTAAGGTTAACGAGGAAAAGTAAAAGTTAAAAAGTTTATCATGTGCACTATGACGCTGGCTGGCACTGGCTATGTCGAAGCGAATTTCTGGGATTCATGGTGTGTGTGCCGGGGCTGGTTGAGCAGCACCAGCAGCAACAGAAAAACAGAATCAAAGAATTGCACCATCAGGAAGGAGTTTTTCATATTTTTCACAACTATTTTCATATCCACAAAGGAAACAAACAAAAAACAACAATAAGAGAGAAAGAAATTAGAATTGTAGCGTGAAAAATGCAAGGGCGCACCCTTGTGATGGTGAAGGGTCATAAAATGTTCCATGACCAATTCGCTCATTTCCTGTATGGCTGTGTGTCCTCAATGATTCTACGAATTCCAACTTTAAGGTCTTTAACGGTTTGCAGAGCATTGGCTTGTACATATATTATCTTTTACGTGGCCCTAAGGAAAAAAGTATAAGGTCACAAGACCTTTGTGGTCAATTGTAAACACCTCTTTGAGGAGGAGCAAAATTCGGATTGTTTAGTTGCTTGTGCAGCCAATTTTAACAATTTCCAATTTGAAGTAATGGCGTTGTTTTCATTTGGCAATTGTCAAAAGTTTACAACTTTAAAAATGTCAAAAGATAACTTCCAAAGTGACAGCGCATTAAATTTTAACAATTTTCATTTAAACAATGGCACCGTTTTAATTGTCAAGTGTCAAAAGATGACAACTTCAAAAGTGTCAGCGTAACAAATTTTTCCAATTTCCATTTTTAAGTAATGGCGTCGTTTTTAGATGTCAAATTACAACAACTTCAAAAGTGAAAACGTAATACATTTTAACAATTTCCATTTGTAAATAATGGTGCCGTTTTTACCTGTCAAATGTCAAAAGAAGACAACTTCAAAAGTGACGACGTAATACATTTTACCAATTTCCATTTTTAAATAATGGCGTCGTTCTCATTTGTTAAATGTCAAAATATTACAACTTAAAAAGTGACAACGTGACAAATCTTAACAATTTCCTTTTTTAAATAATGGTGTCAATCTCATTTGTTAAATGTCAAAAGATAACAACGTCAAAAGTGACAACATAATAAATTTTAACAATTTACATTCAAATAATGCCACCGTTTTACTTGTCAAATGTCAAAAGTTGACAACTTCAAAAGTGGAAGCGTAATAAACTTTAACAATTTCCATTTTTAAGTAATGGCGTTGTTCTCATTTGTTAAATGTTAAATGATAACAACTTCAAAAGTGACAACGTAACATATTTTAACAATTTCCATTTTTAAATATTGGCACCGTTTTACTTGTCAAATGTCAAAAGATGACAACTTCAAAATTAGAAGCGTAATTAATTTTAACAATTTCCATTTTTATGTAATGGTGTCGTTCTCATTTGTCAAATGTCAAATGATAACAACTTCAAAAGTGACAACGTAATACATTTTAACAATTTCCATTTTTAAATAATGGTACCGTTTTTACTTGTCAAATGTCAAAAGATGACAGCTTCAAAAGTGACGACGTAATTTATTTTAACAATTTCCATTTTTAAATAATGGTGCCGTTTTTACTTGTCAATTGTCAAAAGTTTACAACTTTAAAAGTGACTGCGTAATAATTTGTTGCCATTTTTAAGTAATGGCGTCAATCTCATTTGTTAAATGTCAAAAGATAACAATGTCAAAAGTGACAACGTTATAAATTTTAGATTTACATTTAAATAATGGCACAGTTTTACTTGTCAAATGTCAAGTAGAAGTGTAATAAATTTTAACAATTTCCATTTTTAAGTAATGACGTCGTTTTCATTTGTGAAAAGTCAAAAGATGGCAACTTTAAAAGTGACAGCGTGATAAATTTTAACAACAACCAATTTTAAGTAATGGCGTCGTTTTCATTTGTCAAATGTCAAAAGATGACAACTTCAAAAGTGACAAGTGACAAAATGGAAAACCCTGACAAAAAATGACTGATAAAATTCGCTGGACTTTAATTTGATCGTTCATCATCATCAGGTCCTCTAACCCCGTACGGGGCATAGGGCGTCAATACTTCTTCTATTTGTTGACGATTCATTTATTGTTATGGCGTCTTGATTGACGCTGTTGCATGAAAGATGCCGCACCCCCAATTTCGATGTGCGGTTTAATTTGATCGTTACCTTAAAGATATTGAATATTCAAGGGTTTAAAAGAAATACATCCACTTCAAAACTTTTAAGCTAAATTTCATATAACCCGGCCCTGGATAGAGGGAAAGAAGCATTCATCCGGAGGAACACAACAACGACCTCTGCTTTCTTTAGTTACATGTTCATACTTTGTACTTTGTATGTAAAACTGTATCTACAATATTGCAATAGAAAACTTTCAGCATAGTATCTTGTGTCTTGCACATTTGTAAATTTTTGGAATAAATTTCCCTATACGCGACCATGACTATGATATATTTCAGTTACAAACAACAACTTGAAATGACAAAACTAGAAAAGTAAGAAACCAGAGATAACCTTTTTCGTGTGCAATATGAAAAGTTGCAAATCATGTTATTTCCCTCCGCAGCAGCGCAGCACAGGTAACATCGTAGTCATTTGTATTTATTTAACAGTATCACTCTATCTACATGTACCAATTTAAAACTTTAAGAAAAATAAATAAGACTAATTTATTTAAATTTAAAAAACTTACCCGACCATACAGTTGCTCATCGTTACGAGCTCGCCTACGAGTAGGCGCACGAATAACTGCCGACTCCATTATCTCCCAAACTTTGGTTGTTGTCTATGCTATACGATCCAATACGTCATTTGCGCAACATAAGAAAAAATTCCAAAATTTTATTTACGTTCCACAATTATGATAATATTACGAGAAGTATAGATTTTTACGATATTCTTCTTACGATATACGATGTTAGTTCAGTTATACGTTACGTAATGTTGAGTTTGGTTGGAAGTTTTTTGTGGAAGTTATTACGAACTTAACGTTACGTATTTTATTGTTAAATATTTTTATATTGCATATTTTTTGGTGTTGTTGATATTCAGTGCTTTGCTTCGTTCTTTTTATAGAATACATTTAGGCGTATTTTCATCTTAGTCTAATGATTGTGATGACAGTTACAAATGTCATTTTCAATTTTAAGCACATTGAGTTGTTGTTTTTTTAAAGATACTAAATTTTAGGCGGCAGATTTTATATATTATTTTTAAGTGCGTGTGCGTTTTGTTACAATTAAGGCATCTTAGTAATTGATATCTGAAATGAAATTAAGAAATGTAGAAAATTAGGATTTCGGAAGGTAAGCAATTTAAAGATCGTCGGTATTAAGGGTGAAATATATGTTATTTCATGTAAGAGATAAATTTTGTATAAAGATTTAAGTTTAAATAAGTTGTAGTCATACAGTCCATCTGTGTATTTTTTGGTTTTGGTTAAAAGCGGTAGAAGCAATTTATTGGGTTAAAATATGGTTCTGATCAATTCGAACAGGATCTGACTGAACCAAACGGAAACATATTTTAAGCAAGAACATATTGAATATTATACATAAAATTCGAAATAAAAGAGTCGCAGAAAATATTTTTAAAACCATGTAAGATTTGCAAATAAAAGAAATGATCTTCCTGTAAGTTTTAAAGCATTAAAGTCAAGAATTTTTCAATAAGAGATTTCTTTTAGAATAGATCGCTTTATTGACAGCTGTCACTTTTAAAGCTGTCATTTTTTGACATTTGACAAACATGCAAAATAAAATGTGGAACTGTCTGAACAAAAAATTGACGTGAAGAATCAACAACAGAAAAAACTCATATTTTTCCTTGTCGATCTTCAAACAGCATTACACCATATTTTCCACAATGGCTAATGGCTCAACAAGAACAACGCGTTAGGTCGGTCGGGCTTTTGATAGGTTTTTCAACAACTTTATGATATTTTACGATATTAAGTGACTTAAAGCGTGACCTAGGAATTTAATGAAATGTAGCTTCAAATCTGGGGGTTTTGAAGAATGTTTACTTAAATTATTTACGATTTTAATCGACCACAAAGCTTGATGTAGTAACATTTTAGATTGTTTCATAAGAATCCATTGTTTCTATTCGATATGTCAAAGTCTGCAAAATCTAACACGTTTTTGTGGCTAAGCTAATAACTCTTAAGGCTTTTAAAGCCCGGACAACTCAAGAACTCAAGACTGTCGGTCAATCACCAGCAATCACCGTCATATCTGCTCTGATCAAAATGATCCTGGGATGGAATCGGCTTTTCATCGACAAGTCATCTTCAGCAATTTTGTATCTAAGAGCCTACGTTAATAAGCAGAATCAAAGCATTCTGACTGTTTGGTGAAGTTTTCGAGCTACATGCCGATGTAATTGTATCGTAGATGGATATATAATGATTTTTTATGATCGGATTTTGAAGATATTGACGTTGAAGATGTTTATTTTCAATAAGAAAATAGCAGTTTTGCATAAGAAAATCTTTTTACAGTGAAATATCTCATCAGAGAGTGATCACAACTGGCCACCGAGATTAGGTCATATAACACCTTTAGACCTTTTTTTTTGGATCCACCCGAGGTCATACATCCACAAATGTACTACGAATGTGTCAAGGGCAATTTCATTAGAAATTATAGTAATCGCTCGAAAGTTTCGGCATTTCTTGACTTTTCAAGGTTCCTAGAATCTAAATAAAAGGTTTTTAGAAAAATTTGGCTAAACAAACATACCTTCAAACCAACAGTGCTAGCGGCTTTAATAAGATTTTATATTATAAATTGTGACGTGATACCAATTTTGTATACATTCGACAAAATAGAACTATCGGTTTTTTTTATAAATCAAAAGAACTGAAAATATAATTTTTACCTCGAATATTTTGCGAACAAATAATGTTATCACCTCCAAAAAGTTTCTATGCATCGAAAAATAATTTTTTGGAATCAGGTAAATTTTCTAGAAAAATCGAATTGACAGTTGTTCCAAAAAAAATTAAAACCCTAAACAAAATACTACCAAAATTGGGTAAAAATTGATTTTCGACTTGAATATCTTTGCAACAATTTAAGATATTGGCACTAATTTTTAAACATTTAAAACCTACTCTAAATAATTTTAAAATTTGAAATCGATCCTAAAAATGCGACTTAGAATGAGGGTTGACTCTTTGATATTTTTAAACGATATAATGTACGCTGTAACGCTTAAGCATTCGTTTAACATTAAATGCAACAAAAAGCTTCTTTATCTTTTCAATGTTTGTCATTTCATAAGAAAAAAAATTAAAGATTTTTTTGAAGATGAGAAGATGATTTAGGGCTATTACTGATTCAATAGACAATATTTGGACAAAGTTGCATTCGGTCGACCGCCCCAACAAAAACAAAAAAGAATGTGGCATATAGTGTTGGACTACGATATCGCGGCAAACCATTTCTTTTCTGCTCACAAAATTGCCCGTCATCTAAGCTGTATTGGCTAAATGTGAGTTAGAAAAAAAGGAAAAAAGGCTAAAAAAAAAAAAATACAATTTTCAATCGGGGACCTCCCCATCAGCAATGGAAAGCTCAAGCACAGCTCAGAAAAAAACCTTTATTAGTTAGAAGAATTGTTTAAAGCTAAGAAAAATGCAAACAAGACTTTTAAAATAAAGAACCGCTTAACTAAACCAGAACTGATTAAAATTGTCTTCAAACTATTTTTATCTTATAAAAAAAATTGGTTTTAACCATTTATAACAGTTTTTATGTTAACAATAAAAATCTACAAAAAATTGGTAAAAATTGATGTTCAATCGAATATCTCAAGATATTGACTTTTTATTATTTCAATCTAATCGTCATTTTTTAAAAGAAATACAAGTCTTCAAATAATGCCACAAAAATTTGTTAAAAACGATTATCGACTAAAACATCTCGGCAACAAAACTTTTAAAAACGAAGAGCTACGAAACAAACAACTAAAAACTGATAAAAATAGTTTTTTACTCAAGTTTTTGTATACCTACCTTTAATATGCCAAAGAATAAGTGTGAACAATAGGAATAAAGGAAGGTACCGCAGGCGCAACTGTATCGGCCATTTTGCTGAAATTGTTTTTTTTTTTTTTTAAGCATCATTCCTTACTACAATAAATTAAACATGCAATCATTTTTCTAAGAAAAAAAATACTCACTGTTTTTTAATATCAAAATGAAACCTCTTATTGGAAAACGTTGTATTTTAATAAATAAAAATGGCCCTGAACTTTTCTTTTGACATTTTTATATGAACTCATATATTTGATTCTGGAAATAATTGTGCAAAACTCAATCGTCAATACTACAGACACAATCTTCTAAACGTTAGTCAAATTGTTCGAAAACGACGATGATATTGACATAACTGGAAGAAGAATGCGTCATGTCAGTGGCACGTTTTTAAGCATTGCGACGGAAGCGGAGAAGATGGGTCAATGGGGACAATACTAATTATGTTCTGTCATCAAAAAAGGAAATTGAACGAAGACGTCTGGAAAAAAACGTCAACATGGACTGTTTTAACTTTTAGGGCCAGATTTATTTAAATATCTGACCCTCACTTCCGAATTAAGAAAACAAATTGGAAGAATTTAAATGCTTGGTGAGTTAATAAAAGTACTGCACTATAATATGTGTCCCAAACTATTCTACAAAAAAAAAATATCAAAATGAAAATAAGTTGAACTTATGAACAACTGTTGAACTGATCCTGATTGAAATATAATATAATTTTTTTTTTCATTTTTATAATGAGTATTCATCACAAAAGAAAAACAAAGTTCAAGTGACACAGATTGACATTTTTTTGTTCAATATTTCTTTCTTGTCTTCATTTGATCCCGAAGCCGTATTTCCCTAAATTCCTTCCTTTATGTGCTCTTGTCTTTATATCTGATGAAACAAGATTCTTAGTCATCATACCTTAAACAACTGTTACAAGTTAAATATCTTCATAATTTTTTGTCATTGTTTCCTTTTTAAAGAAAGGATTTCCGCTTTTTTGAATGAAGAAAAATAAAAACTCCAAAACAAAGAATTTTTTTTTAATAAATTGACGTATGTAACTTTAGTCAATATAAGGAATTTCAACAAATAATTCTCAAAAAGATTGAACTTCCATTTAGAGACGATTTTCAAGATGAAAAAAACTTCATTCATTCATGAGTAATGTTGCATGATGATGATGATTGATTTTATTTTATTTTTTGTTAAATTATTTCGTGTAAGTTTTATTGAAGTTCTTTATAAGAGTATATTATTGTGTCTGACCTTAATTAATATCTATGTCAACTTGTGACAATTTAATTTAACTTTTTTTAATTTTATGTACAATTTAACAATACCTAAATGCTTTGTTTAGCTATACTGCTTTTGTGGCATTAAAATTGCAAAATGAGATAAGTGTAAAATTTACAATTGCCTCGTTTGTTTTATCAGTTTTATTACAGTTCAATGGCAAAACAAAAGCCTATTTTATCGAACAAAGGTATACGCCCTCAAAAAATGTGTGTAATTGTTTATTCTTTAGGTGTCGACAAAATAAAACGCACGATTTTTGAGCCCTTAAAATTTAAATTCGATGCAATAAAAAACAAATTTTTCAAAAGAGTCACGAAACTTTACCCATTTAATTTACTGGTCGAAATTTTAACTATGGAATAATAAAGATGTCAAAAATGTATCTAGATCAGAAATAATGTCCAATCAAAAGAAAACAGATCGATTAACGAGCTGCATTTTTATTTTCCATTAAAGCACATATCTGTAGCGATTATTGACAGTAGTGTCGTGATTAATAGAACAATCTGCATGTTTCACGAACAAAACAAATTAAATCGAAAATAAAAAAGATTGGATGGAATGAAAAACAGTCTAGGTTTTGGTATGACCAAAATTCAAACCAAATAAATTCATTAAAAAACTCACATAACTTGCAAAATAACCAGCAACATTTTTGAAAAAGCAGAGTAAACATTTTCTACCAACTTTTTTATTAAAAAACAAAAAAATAAATCTCAAACTAAGTTCGGAAAGCGGTGCAGACATGTGTACCAAAAAAATCAAAAAAACAACCATTAAAATACCGGATTATATTTTAGCTTACATTCGTATAAGGAATTAATTTAAAAGACAATGGCAATGTTATCGCTTTCAAGAGTATTGCAATGAAGTTAAATTTTATAAAAAAAAAGATTGCAGAAAAAATAAGTAAATTTCGAAATACAAATTGGAATGAGAAACTTAGTAAGTTGAAAAAGAATGCTTAACCTTTTTGGAACATAGCCAAAATTATCAAAAATAAAAACAGACAAATATCTAACCTTCAAAATAATGATGAAGTTGTTTATCAAAATTCAGATAAAGCTAATGTCTTTGCAACAAACTTTTTGAAAAATCATTGTGTGTCGCAACACCGTGATGATCCTACTAAAATACAAGTAAGTGAAACAGCAAATACAGTTCATTCACAAATCACTGAAACTCCTAGGGATCAGTTTGTGTATAGGAAGGATGTTAAATATCGGGTGATTTTTTAAAAGCTATAGTTTTTCAAAAAAAAAAAAAACACAAAATTCAGAAAAATGCATGAAATCTTTATTTGAATCGATAGCACGATCCATTTTTGAAGATTCTTTTACGCAAATATTGACCTTGACTGCGCCTCAAATGGTCCACCCGCTTAGTCCAATTTTGGCATACTCTTTCCAACATTTTGGCGGGTATCTCACGATTAAATGCTTCAATGTTGTCTTCCAATGTGTCAATTGAAACGGGCTTGTCTGTATAGACATGAGCTTTAACATAGCTCCACAAAAAATAGTCTAAAGACGTTAAATCGCGAGATCTAGGCGGCCAATTGACCGGTCCCGAACGTGAAATAAAATGTTCACCGAACTCGCCTCTCAATAAGTCCATTGTTGGGCGTGCTGTGTGGCATGTGGCACTGTCTTGTTGAAACCACATGCCAAGCCAAGCTCTTGCATTTTGGGCAAAAAAAGTTGGATATCATCTCACGGTAGCGCTCACCATTCACAGTTACGTTACGATTCGCATCAAATTACGGTCCAATAATGCCACCAGCCCATAAACCGCACCAAACTGTGACTTTTTCTGGATGCATTGGTAGCACTTGCAATGCTTCTGGCTGATATTCACTCCAAAATCGACAATTGTGCTTATTTACGTACCCATTGAGCCAAAAATGAGCTTCGTCACTCGCTGGAAGAAGCGATGAACTTTCGTAAAATTCAATAATTTGCAAGCGTTGTTCGTTTGAAAGACGATTCATGGTTAAATTTAAGACCAAATCGAAGATGTTTGACAGTGAAACAAAATACGAAACGTGCGTCAGCTGTTTAAACCAGTGTTGCCAAAAAGATAATAGCTAAAAAATCACCCTTTACATCGTTTTAAACTTAAAAATCAAAAAATCAGATGGACTAGATAACATAAAAAACAGTAAACACATATCTTCAAAAAAAAATACCAAAAGCAGGGCTCGAAATTCTTACGTTTTTAATAAATGTGTGTCTCAAAATGCAATATTTTTCCATTGAATTTTAAATATGCAAAGGTAATACCGATTCCTAACCCTGGAAAACCGTCAAAACTCCAAACAAGCTATCGACCAATAAGTTTGCTTAGTTGTATAAGCAAAGAATTCGAAAAAATTCTGAAATGTAGTAGGTACTACTCAACAGTTATTTAGAGTCTGTGAACAGATTATGAAAAATCGATCTTTTGGCAAATCGACTGGGCTTATTCTACTTGATATAGAAAAGGCATTTGGCTAAGCTTGGCACGATGGAATTGTGCACAAGATGGTATACTTCAGGTTTCCTTTGTATCTTTAAAAATTATCCAAAGTTTTTTGTCGAATCGTTACTTTAGTGTTTTCGTTAACAACTGTTTGTCTAACTGTTACCAAGTCAACTATGGTGTCCCGCAAGGATCAATACTAGGTTCTTTACTGTACAATATTTATGCTTCTGATGTTCCTAGATAACCAGGTTGTCAGATAGCCATATTTGCGGACGATACAGGCATCTTTTCATCGCATGAATTTTAGTGTTAACATTTAGACAAATTTGAAAAATGCGATAGAATTGATGACAAATTACTACACTTTTGTGGAAAATAAAACTGAATGCTGACAAACTACAAGCTATCTTTTTCAGTAGAAAAAGAAAATATTAATAACTACTAAGCAATCAACTTACCGTTAATAGTGTAAATGTTAAATGGGATCGAAGTGTGAAATATCTTGGTATTTATTTAGATCATAAACTCTTTTTCAGAGAACATATTGCCAGAACTCTTCAAAAACTTAACATTGCCATAAATATTTTGTATCCTTTCATAAATAGGAAGATTCCTGCCTAAGCAAATACAATAAAATGATTATTCAAAAAGTAGTATTCCAAGTAATACTTCTGTATGGATGTCAAGTTTTGAGGAAATGTGCAAAAAGTCATCTTAAAAAACTGCAAGCTACTTAAAATTATGCTTAACCTTCCACGATATCATTCCACCGTAGACTTGACTTACATGAGAAGGCAAATGTTGAATTGATTTCTCTAAGAATCAATAAACTGACTAACACCTTCTTGCTAAATTGTGAAACCTTTAAAAATCCGCTTACTAATCAACTGATTCATTAACCATTTGTCCGATATGTTTTGGTAAGTTTGAATTAATACGAAAATAAAGAATATCTATCTATCTAATCTTAAAACCTCTTAAGAACTTTAAAAAAAAATCTCTGTTTTAATAATCTAGCCACCACTGTAAACATAAAGTCAAGAATGCATTTTCTCAATTAGTATGCGCGATAAATAGTCTTAGCATAAGGCAAAGATCGTCGACCACAACCAAGCACAATATGACGACGAAGGCGCGACAACAACAACAACAACAATACATGAGGAAACCTTTAAGCCAAACTTAACTTACCGCAGGTTTCCCAATTTGTCGCGCTATATAGTCGCGGGGAACGACCGAAACGACCGAAACGACCGACGCGGACGACGCGCCAATACCAACACACGTTAAGTTGAGACGGTTTTGATATTTTTGTCTTTTTATCACTTAGGTATTAAAGTTACGTGATATGAATATATTTTAAAATTATTTTTTAAGATAACTACCACGGAAAATATGAAAATAGTTGGACGAGCTTAAGCCTATACCAATAACTATTTCTTCAATTTAATTCTAAAAAAAAAAACAATCAATTCTTCCATTTTGGGGCACCGAAAGGGAAGAGCATATAGAAATCAGTCATTTGGCTAAAAATGGTGGTTAGGATGTGGACCGAGATTTCCATTTTGCATTTAGCACCTTAAAAGTCAATGTAGAGCAGTAAGGAATGTTTAGCTAGGTAACTAGTTAGAAGCAAGCAGAACACGCGTGCATATTTTCTCTGATGCATGCATCATGCATCATGCATGGTGTATAGGTTAGGTACATATAAAATAGTTTAAAGGTAGATATGGTGGGAAATGTGGTCCCAATTTGCAAATATTTATGTTGCTCTTTGGAATGGGAAACTCAGCCTTGGAAGTCTCGTTTCTTTTTGGTTTTTCTTTTAAATTTAAAACTCGTATTATATTACCACCTGGGAATTTTTCTCTGTATTGTCACAACAAAGTGAGAGTTATTTTAATGATCCATATATGTTTATATTTTGTACGAACAGGCCAGGCAGGTATGTGGTTCTCCTGGATGGAAATTTGATACACATCACTTTATGATTATGAACACGTTTTGTCAAAAAGCGTGAATGTTTTGATTTGGAATTTGCTTTTACACCAAAATTAAATAAAAAAAGTTTATTTGATTAGGATACTACTTAAGGGTGTGTGTATGAGAATTTACTGACTCTGTCTGGGGAAATATTTCGAAATCAACTTAAGTTTCAAGGTAGAATGTTCTATTGGAATTTTAACTAAAACCAATGCCTATATTATACAACATGTGGTAGTGTTTTTATTTCGGTCAAATTTGGACTTTAATTCCGTACAAAGCAAGTGGAAAATTTTATTTAATGAATCATGAAATTAATGAAAATCAGAGCTGTTTGAACGTCTTGCACTACGAAGTAGAGGTGGTTTGTTTTTATTAAGCTATTTATGAAGAAAGGGAACTATACGAACAATAAAATGGCCCAAGTTTAATGACAGAAATATCATAAAGAAATTTGGAAGATATTATATCAATCGAGTTCTGGTAATGTTTTGGATGTGATTTCAAAAAAAAAAAAAAACAATCTACCAAAGACCATGGTTTATACATTTTTTTGGAAATTTTGCGCCCAAGAAGAGACTGTTACAATGCCAAAAATGTGGACAGAACGCAATGCGAGCATTTGGAAAACTAGGTTAGGATTAAGTGAAAGATATTGATTGGTTTTGAATGTCGACTATAGCAACGAAAAAATAGGGAAATTTAATTTGGGTAAAGTGTTTCACATTCATGTTGTTTGGTTTGAAAAAGAATCTCATTAATTAGCAGTACTTCCAAAATTTTGGATCAAAAATAAAATGTTTCTACAAAAATGTTTACGTAATTCTGTTTTGGACGAATGATCTTGTATCGATAAACACTTATAATTCTATAGAAAAATCTGACAGAGAATACCATATCCGTTGATCTGTGAGATTCATGACAATTTTGAAACATTTAGTTTCAGAGGGGTTTCAATTAGAAAATGCTAAGAAAATATTTGATAAGTTTATAGTTCTCTTAGCTTTTATGTAGTTCAAAATAATGGGTTGTTTTTAAGTGGTATAGAACTTTCGATAGGAAAAACTATCTCTCAATCAAATTGGATTAGAGCTCAGCACCACAAAAAAAAAAAAAGGAGACTGATGAGTGCAAAAGTGGCAAAGCACGAAATAGCTATATCTGCAGCCAAAAACAATGAGTGGTAGCACCTTTAAGGTGTTGTTGTTGTTGTTCAAAAACATTCAATAAAAAATTGACAGAATGAAGAATGGTCAAGTCTAACAAGCTGATATTCTAGTACGAATAGTACAATAAGAATAACAATAAAATCAAGTGCATTTTTAAGTTTTTTCTGTACACTTTGGAAAATCACGTTTATTAAGTATTATGGTAACTCCAATAATTTTTGCGTGCTTTATTTTTTTTTTTAATGTTTATTCTCTTAAAAAAAACAACTGATGTTTTGAATTTGGAAATTGAAACATATGTAAATCAAAAGTTGGGATATTATACTCAATAAAAACTCGGAATCCAAATTGAGCCCTGAGGCTCAAGTTAAAATCAACTTGAGGATATTTTTTTTCTTACTTTTCGATGTAACTTTTCTTCACTTGAAGTTCTCATTTTCAATTCAAGATTTTTGAATTTTATTTTCATTTCTCAACATTCAAGAGATAAGAAAGCTGACTACTTAACTTTAGATTTTCTATTAGATCTCGTGTTTGTTTTTTCATTCAATTAAATGCTTTCACTAAATTCTAAGGAAACTACTTTTGAACAATTGGGAATTGAAAGAAGACAGTACAATATGATTTCACGTACAGGACCGCCACTTTTTTTTTACAGATTTTGAATATCAAAAACATCATTTTGATTTTTTAAAAAATCATAAGACTTATTTTATTTTGGCAAATAAACAAAATTGACGTATATTTGAGTCTTGGAAAACCCACACGTAACACTCGAGAACTAATGTATCCACAGAAAGTGGATTTAGACGATTTGTGGTTCATGAAGGACGGCGTGCAATGCCACAAGCGATCTTTTGCGAACAAATTTGTAAATCGTCATCTTGGCGATGTCAATTGGCCGCCTCGAAGCTGCGTCCTTATCCCTTTGTATTTTTTTTTGTATTGAAAACCTCGAAGGATCGATGTCATGCCAAGTATCCGAAAATGATTCAAGAACTTCAGTTCGAAACCATCAACAGCGTCTTGTAAAATTTGTGTTACAGTTCCATAATTAATGTGAATGTTCTTACTAAATAAGCTATAATATATTGAATTTTTGCTTTGTCCATTTTATTGTATTTTTAAAAAATAAAGTGTATTTTGGGCTACCATTTCGAATAAGAGGTTGCATTTTGCTTTATAACAAAATTATTCAAATCTATGAAAAATTTTCCAAGTATAACATTTATAAGAAATCTTTAGGACCCAACTAACTTTTTTATATATATTACTAATAAGGTGTGTATCTACAGAAGGCAATTTTCGAAATTCTGGAAAAATATTTCTAATAACTACCAAAATGTTGTTTTTCAAAAATGATTTTAAAACTGTTTTTGAACATTAAAATGACTACGAAATGATATTTCAACTACAAACATCAATTCTTCGTTAAGTTACATATAACGTTCCAAAGTTAACTTCTTCGGTAATATGGGAGTTTAAAGAATTGGGTTGTATTCGAAACATTTAGAATTATTTTTTGATTATGATCATAAGTAATCAAATTATACTTTTTCTAAGGTTTATGATAGCATGGCTTTGAAAACAACTTCAAAATCAATCTATCACGACAGGAATTTGAGATATTCAAAATACGTCCATATATTAAACTTTTTGAGACTCTGTAAGTTCATGATGTAATGTTTTTTTTTTTTTTTTTTTTTTTTTTTCAATAAAATACGTAACGATTTTTCAAATCTACAAGCCCTTACCTCGATATTCCGTTTGATAATTTTCAGTATCTTACTTATTTTTCAAAAAATCCTCATAAGTTCCAATTTCGAATTCGATGTTAATAAAAAATAGAAAGTAATGTTAAAAATTGATATTTCGGAGTTTGAGCGCATAAAGCTTAAATCGGAGTCTTACAGTATGTTAGCTGATTCGGAATCGGAATCAGCACCAAAAACTAACTCTTAAACTGTACATAGAAGATAAAGATTTGTGTTTTAGAAAATCACGATACAATATTTTGTTTAAAAAGTATATTGCATGCCCTTAACTAAATTGTATCACCACAGGATTGAAGTAGGACTATTATCCTTATGTGTGCCACCCAAACATTTTTTTTTACAAATTCAAAAATATCAAACTTTCCGGGAGTAAAATGTTTCAAAATGATATCATTAAACCTTGGGTAACACATGTACGAAAACAGCTAAGGTATTTTTTTTAGAAATTACCCTTGGAACTCCTTTATTTGTCTCTGAATTTATGATCAAACATCTCTGATTGCTTTGAAATGACTTTGTCGTTGCAACCTTTAATGACAAACGACAACATATTGCACCAGTAAGGTTAACTTAAAACACAACTTTGACTTTTGAACTAATGTTATTGATTGTGTCTATTATTTCCACAAAAACATAAGTAATATAGTACAGTACCGTATAAAAGTATAAAACATATCAAGGATAACATCTTTTTACCTATAAAATCAATTTAGATGAGTTTTTCATAAATCTCCTTAAAAGCTATGTTTGTTGTTAAAATTGCTTCCGTTTTTTAACTTATTGAATTTTTCATACCTAATAGCTACTATAACAACTTATATACCTGCTATTAACGAAATAAATTTTAACATTGAACCTTCCCCATATGTTTTATGCGAATGAAATTGAGAAAACAGCAAAAATAATAACAAAAGTTTAAAAAAAAAGATTATTTGACAACGTTTTTTTTTTCAGGTTTTGCTTGTTTTTAAATGTGCGTCAACAGAAAACAAAATTAATAAAAAAAAACACTTAGCTCAGGTTCTAACAGTTGCAAAATAAACAACAACAAAAAACAAAAAGACTCAAGATACAAAAATGATAAAAGTAAGAATAAAAACAAAACACATAAGACAAGAGTATCTCATGTAAATATTTACACTAATTAAGTTCACTTTTAGAGCTTAGCGCACAAGGTGAGTGTATGTATAGTCTGAGAGAGTGTATGTATAGTCTGAGAGATGGTGTTGCTAGATTGTACACATGTGCATGCATTTTAATTCTTTGGGATCAGGTAAAAAGATCTTTGCACTTAAAGTTTAGATTTGGATTAATGGGTTTTTGTCTCCAACAGATTTTGTTCTCTAGCTACTTAAGTCTAACAATACTGCTAACTATCGCGTTAAATTAGTCTTTAGACTATACTCGTAAATCGGAAAAATTGCAGTCTTTGTGATCAGTTTCTGACTCAAGTCCTTTTTGTCTAACATCAATATCCCATTTTAATTTTAGTACTTTAAGTATTTAAAGGTTTATTCAAATTAAAATTGTATACTTGAAAATATGAGCAACATTGTTTTATACTTATCATACATATACATTATACATATATTATTTCGTTAGCAAGTTTTTTACAAATAAGTTCTCAAAAGAAAGAGAATTTTCAGCAGACTAAGCACATTGTTGGTTTATTTAATATACATGAATAATTTGTTGAAAAACTTAACTTTTTATAATACCATTGAATAATTACAAATAGAAGTGGACACCGAACATTGCTCAAACGACCATGCGACTTATGAGCACCCAGTGAGTACTATTAGTAGCTTGAATATCATTTTCATGATATTGGTTTTTGTATATGCTAATTTAAATGCTCAAAAGGTTTGTGTATACAAAGTCAAAAGGGATTAAAAAAGTCCTTTTGGGATCTTTTTTGAAAACGAACTATATGAATATTTATAGATGAAGACAATAATATTATGTACGCGTTAAAAGGCATAATGTTTTTGTGTGGCCATACAAAAAGGAATAGGTATACCTACATGTACATCTTAATTATGTTAGGTAGGTATTTGAAAAGATACTATTCAATTTTCGTGTGTAAAAAATTGCCATTTTCTTACTATTTTTATTTTGTTTTGGAGATTTGGTTAAATTGATTTACCAAATCGTTTACTTGGAGGTTTGTTGTTCAAAATAAATAAAATTGCAACTACTTTTTCATGATTTTTTTATCGGTACTGGCAGATATACCATTTTACGAATACATAGTTTTGTGAATGTTAGTACGATATGGCCAAGTGCATGTTGTATATTAACTCAAAAAATAAATTTCTTCAGTAAAGCCATTTGAAGGTTTTTAAATAAACTGAAACACATATAGGTAATTTATTTAATAGTACTAATATATGCACATAAATAATGCATTAGTATTTCTTGAAACTTTTTTTACAATTTGCAATGTCTAATTTAAATCAAATAAATTATTTTGTCTTAATTTTGTTAAGGAGACGTTGAAAATAATTGGAATGATATAAATGAAAATGACAATAAAATGTCCTTAACATAGGTATTTTGTAGGATATATTGCAAAATCTGTGGTAAAGAAAAATGACTGATTTATGCAAATTGTTTATGGGCAAAAGCAAATGTCAAAACAAAGACACTCCATATATAGAGTGTCCTTGTGTCAAAATAAGTATGAAACAAGGGAACATTTAATAAAATTTCGTCAATTCGAAAATAAGGTTAATGGAGGCTTGTCAATTCCCACAAGAGAATTCGTAAGTCATGTAAAAACTACTGTGCAATGTTTTGTAGAAGAGTGCTTCAAAAGTACACTTTTCTCAGAATTTAACCACAACAGCACTTAATTATGAAACTTATGTTAAAATTAAATGATGAACAATCAATTCTCTAGCAGCAGTTTTTCATAACGTAGCTTGGTCTTGATCATTTAGTTTCAATCTTAGTTTCATACTCAATTTAACTCGATCGAGGTTTAATTTTAAAGGAAGTGTTTTTTCATTGTAATGTAGTACATATGTACCAGTATACCTATCTGATCTTATTAATAATATATTCATGTACATTATCTTTTTAACGCTGTTTTTATTTTATTTAAGAGTTTTGGTAACGTGTTGCAACTATAAATTGATGTGGTTTGTTCAATTTACTGGTTTTCTTTTCAAGCAAAACAAAAATTACTAGAAATCGTCTGCTTTACCTACAAAGTATTTGAAGTTAATCAAAACAGTGATAAATAACGTAAATCGGCGAAGGTTCAACAAGATACCTTAGGTATATGTTAGTACGTTACTTACCTAACTCAAGAAAAAACTCAAAACTGTATGTTTTAAATATAACAAAATATAACACCATAATTTATATGTACCTTATGTAAATTGTATACATAGGTATAAACTAGGACCTAGATATACATATGTACATACATATGTAGGTAAATACTATTTTTGTGTTTCAAAGACCAAACCAAATTTTGCACTTGTCAAATTGAAATCTAATGAACCTATACCTACCTACTTACCTTACCTACTGATAACCTTCATCTATTCAACTGGTATTTAAAGTAGATATATTGTGATATGAATCTACAAAGAAGGTATATGTACCTCCCTCAATATTTGTGTTCAAAATTTGTTTAAAGGTAGATGTACCTCTGTACGGTACAGATAGAATTATATTCAGGTACTGCCTTGAAAATTATAGGTACATATGTATGTATATGTAGGTAAATATTTTTCCGAAAGTAGGTTAACTTTCATAATTTTCATTTGTAGATACCTTTGTCAATTTCATTAAATTAAAACAACACGTCGATAAATAAAATTACATACATATATATGTCTTGTTCAAGGTTGGCGCAACACATTATTATAAAAAGAGGCTGGGATGCGACCCACACTGATAACATCCCATTCCGTCTGCCGATTTGTCTTGCTTAAAATATTTGTAGGTTTTCGTGTTTTGTTAAAAAAGTTGTCAGTTGAATTATTTCTAAAAATTAAAAAAATTACAACAATATTTTGCATATAATGACAAAATTTGATTTCACAGTCGAAAATCAATTTTCCCGAACTTATGGTCATTTTTTTTCAAAATTTTACCAGATGTCAAAAACGTTATTCTTCTTTGTACAAAATTATTTTGGAGATAAAATCTTTTTTTTTCGTAAAATATTCGAGGTGACAAATATTTGTTTACAGTTAAATAAATATTTGGCACGAGTACGATAACTTTGGCGCCAAGATATAATAACGGTTTTTGGTAGAGGGGCTTAATACAAGCATTTTTTACTATGAGAGGGGGGTCCATCTCCCCCCGTTTATGCGGTAGGGGCAATTTAAAAAAATTATTATTTAAAATGGAAAAAAATAATTAAAAAATAACGGTGATATTTACAATTAAGTTTCATACATTTTTTTAAAGCCAACATTCTGTTTTATTAGCCAGTTTTTAATTGAAGTCAAAACTATGAGTAGTTTTTGAAAAATTTAATTTTAAACTCAAAATTTGAGTAAAAAAAGTTAAAAAAAAGGTTTAAAGTGTAATTTTTCAATACTTCAAGATTATCTACTATTGTTTTTATTACAGAATTTATTGCTCTTATTTGTTTTTGATCAAAAACTGAAAACTAGATGATTTTATGTCTTTTAGTTTTTGAGAAAATTGAAAATAACCACAACTAATATTTTAATTTAATTCTTTTTTTTTTGCTTGAGTGGTATTATTTTGATAGTAACAATGGTAGGTACGAGTTTGGGTGTATGCAACAGAAAGGTGTGTGCAAGTTTGGGTGTATGCAACAGTGGGATCTGTAAGGGGGGCATGCTGCCCCCCTGCAACCCCCCTGCTTGGGAACACTATAAGATTTGGGGTGGGTGCAAGTTGGAGTGCGTGCACGGTGGGGAGGGGGCAAGGTTCGGGGGTGCATGCAAAGTTTCTTTTGCATTTAAATAAGCTGGATTTAAGAAAAATTAATTCACCCTAGGTGTATCTTAATCCATATTCGATTATTACTATCAAAATAAGACTACGTTAATACTTAAGCAAGGAAAAAGTAATTTAATTAAAATATTTGTTTTGGTAATTTTCAATTTTCTTAAGAACTAGAAGACATAAAGTCATCTAGTTTTCAGTTTTTGATCAAAAACAAATAAGAGCAATGAATTCTAAAAAAAACAGTAGATAATTTGAAAGTTTTGAAAAACTACACTTTAAACCTTTTTTTTAAATTTTGTTTGCATACATTTTTAGTTTAAAACAATTTTTTTCAAAAACTGTGCATAGTTTTGACTTGATTTAAAAACAAGCTAATAGACAAAATTATTGGCTTTAAAAAAAGGTATAATACTTAATTATAAATATTACCGTTATTTTTAATTATTTTTTTTTCCATTTAATGTACATATTTTTTTAAATTGCCCCTACCGCCTAAACGGGGGGAGATAGACCCCCCCTCCAATAGTAAAAAATGCTTGTTTTTAACTGTTCTATACAAATCCGTCATTAAACTTTGTCGCCAAAGTTATCGTACTCTCCCCCTACTGCTTCTTGAGGTAGGTATGGACGACAAAAAAAACTTAGTGATGGTACGGACATACGAACATAGTACGTACACACGCACGCACAGACATCTCTCTAAAAATCTTTTATTTCGACTCTAGGGATCTTGAAACGTCGAGAAATGTCAAATTTTCAATTCGACAAATCGGACCAATAAGTTAAAATTAAAGCGACTACAAAAACTGCTAAACGTCGAAACTACTTCCATGCCACCGGCAACCTAAAGCAAAACAATATCTCAAAAAAAATTCTTAAAGCTACATATACCTACCACAAAATGTATATACAAAAATTCAACAACTCGAGTAGAAATTGTAAGTTATTTGTGTACGCGCAGTGCACTGGTAAATCTTAACAGTAGGCTTTAAGAATCCTTTTTTACTCCACTTTGATTATAGGTATCTTTTTTTCTTCAGCCGACAGTTTTGTTTAAAGCAAAGAAATCTGCCAAAAATACCTATACCTACTCTCGGTACTAAAATAGTTCAAAAATCTAACAGGTAGGTATACGCCCCCAAATTATGTTATACATATGTGTATATATATACATATACATACATACATATGTACCTATATTCATATTAACCTACTAACCTCCTACCTACATACATACCTATAAGTAATTACTAATTTAATTAAATTACCTACCTAACATTAGCCAAAACAATATATCTTCTTATGCTTATGTATGTAGGTACATTGGCAATGTTCCTATGCTTTGTAGTAAAGTATGATTCGTCCACTGTCCCTATTTTCAGAAAAAAAAGAAATTTAAATATAAACCTATCCCAACCCATATCAAACTAATAACGAAATTGAAGAAAAACTCACAGAAACTCACAAAACATCATCATGTCGAATGCACCGAAAAGCACCAAAATCATTTTCGTTTTATGAATGAGAAGGAAATTTAAAAAAGAAAAACAAACCTTCAAAATACATTTTCTGCAGCGAACGTGATTTGGCCTTGAATGCCACACTTTTACAGACATTATGTACCTACACAGTTGTTATTGTTGTTTTTTATTCTAAATAACAATATTCCGTTATCTTTCTCGACAACAAATTGTGAGTAAATTTCCCATAAGGACCAAATCTGAAAAATTGGGTGTTATATTTGATAGACTGAGATACAATAACTCGCCGTGCGATACTAGCGACTTATGAGCATTTGAGAAATAAGTGTCGCCATCTACAGCAGGATTTGCCCGGTGTCCCTTCTATTTGTAATTATTCAATGGTTATGTCTTACGTAATGACTCGTTTTAGGATGAACTAAGTCAGGGGGTGAAGTTTCTGGAATGTTTTAGCTCAGGGACACCTTATACCTGAAATAAAAACTCATCCCAAGAAAAATGTAACAATGGTAATCAATTTTATCGAATATTAATTAATAGCTTGGGTTTGAGAATAATTCAAAGAATTTTTAAACGTTTCGTGAATAAAGGATTTTTGTAGTTGGCCCATTAACTTTCGAGTTGGGCAAATCTGATAATTGTAATCGTTTGAACATAGTTTGTACAAGCTTACACAACTTGTGAAAAATTTAATACAGTCACAGTTTATTTTGTATACGAAATTAAACAAAAGTGTACGGTAGTTAGCCCACCAACTTTCGAATCTGAAAATTCTAAAACGCAGTTCGTTTGTACAATGTACATCCATCCATTTAGTTTATTTATGTCCCAAAAATTTGGAACAAAAAACGTTTTAGTCAATTTTTTTCTGAAATTATTTAAAAACATGCAATCGTTTGTACATACTTTTATATAATGGTCCATGATATTAGTTTTTTTTTTAAATAACGTATATCTTGTATTTTTAATAAATTTTTGAATATTTTGGGACATGTAATTGGCCCATCAACTATGAAATCTTACAATTCTAAAAATACAGTTCGACTTATAATTATTTGTACAAGTTTATACATCCAAGCGTTTAATTTATCCATGTTCTAATTTTTTTATAAAAATTTGTTTGTTAAAGTATGTTTACATAATTTTTTTTAAAACATGGAATGGATTGTACATCTCTTAAGAACATTGTTCACCAAATGAATTTAAATAAAATAATCTTCCTCTTATTTTTAACAATTTTGTTTCAAATTTTTGGCTACCTCACTGATTTAACTCACAAATATTCTGAAAACGCAGCTCGACTAATATTCCCTTGTACGAGTTTATACATCTCGTAGAAAAGTTTGTAAAACCACGGTTTTATTATTATTAGCATTCCAAAACATTTAACAGTAGTTGCCCCACGAATGTTTCGGACAAAAATCTTAAATTGTAAATCGTCTGAATATCATTTCTTCATAATAAAAAACTAGTAAAAGTTCCATTTCCACACATCTTACAAAAAACAATTTCTTTAAGATTGAACTTTATTTTTTTGTAAATCTTGGCACTGTTTGCACATTTTTAAACACCATTTTTGATGGTGTAAGTTCTTAAGAAATGTTCGTTTATTAACTTTATATTATTTTTTGTACATTTTTGGACAGCTAGTTAATAAACTCACAATCGTTAGGACATCTTTTTTAATGATGATTTATTATGCTAATCTATTGATTTGATCTTTCTTCTACTTAAAATTAATATTTTCAAAATTTTATTTATTACCCACAATATTTCATACACCCTTGTCCCAATTTTCAATTTTACACAGTTTGAACAACCAATAGTCCACATTTTTCTTATCCCAGAGAGAGACAGAAATGCCAAAAACGGCAAGTGTTTGCATAATACAGATTATTTTTGACCAAAATGATTTTTCTAACTTTAAAAAGGTAAGAAAAAGTAACACTTACCACAGGAAGCTTAGACGTAAAATTAATTTAAAATATCTTCACTTGGAAACAAAGTTTAGATGAGGGAGTTTCCGTACGGGTACGATAGTATTTTATTACAGTATTAGAAATACGGCATTCACAGATCACAGATTATTTAAAAGTGCTGTCCAATTTTTTGACCTCCTGAACTAGAAACTAGGACTGTGATAGTTTTTACCAAATACTCATGAAAATACCGATGCCCCGCATTTTCTTTTAGTAATACCAGTGTCTGTACGAGTTAAAGTCCATAATACTTGTAGATGAGAAATTGAAGTCGTGAAAAAATTAAGTACTTAACACAGCTGTTTGTTATGCAAAAAAAGACCTTCTCTTGATGCGATTTTTACAGCATTTTTCAAGCACACTGTAAAACATTATTATTTTCTTCGAAATGACAAAAAATTGGTTCCTAATTCCAGCATATTTAAATACGTTATTTTATCATTTTTAGTATCTACATGAAAAAGATTAACTCAAAATAATATATCATAATTTCAACAGAGTGTATCTTTTTAGGACTTAAAACACGGTTACAGTATTACACTGTAATATCAGACAGTGTTCGAAATATTTGTTTTTAAATTAAAATATTTAAAATTTTTGCACAAAAGCCTAGAACTACATAACAAGAAAATAAAATGTCACTAAAGATGGTATTTTTCTGTAACTTGTCATTTAAAAGAAAAAAGATTCCTATGAATTCTTACCTCTCAGACTATACAATTCATGTTTACTTTTAACTTCAAGGTGCAAAAGTTATATGTACCTTTATGAGATACAGTGTGGTTAAAGAAAACCAATAGAACCACGGGACCATAAGTTCTATGTTGAAAGCATACAAATAGTTCTATGGATGATGATGTTGCCTTAAAATCTAATCCTTTTTTCTTTTATCTTGATGCCGTTGACAGTTTTTTCTTTTAACATTTTGTATGTTACATAAATGATTTAAGTCATGCGATATGCTATGCAATGTATTCTGTTGATTTTCTTCAATTTGTACTGAGACTAAAAACTTCTTTTTTGAAATATGTGCAGTGTTCAAAAAAAAAAATACACACCATCAGCATCATCAGCAGAAACTATAGCAAACTAAAAACTGAATATAAACATTATACAAAGAGAAAACTTACAAAAGGCCTTCAAGCCTTCAAGACTTATGTATATGGAATATGCTCCGAGAACGGATGCAAATAGAAAACACACATTATTGTTGATTCACGACCGTGAAAACATCGAACACACAAGTGACAAATGGCAAATATAAATATCGCAGCGATATCTAGTTTCGTCACAATTTCTCCTGAAGAGTTTAAAAAGCACCCGAGTGGAAAGAAGAATTTCACCAATAAGCAAGATATCATATTTACATTTTATGTGGTTGAATGACGCAATTAAATAAAATAACTCTTTATTAAGTAGAGTCCGGCAGAAATGACAATAAAAAATAACCTTTTCACGGGTAGTCGTACCAATTTCTTCCAGAACTTTATCCTGTTGGCAGGAGAAACCCATTTCGCTTAGTTTTTTGACATAAAATTGTAGGTCCCCTCTTATTTTGATTAATCGAGATATTTTAGCCACTAGACTAGACGACAGACGTTGCACACTTTTTTAATATGAACTTAAAGAAGTTATAGATTTGTTTAAAGGTTTATACAAAAATATAACATCAGTACGAATGGCGAAATTCCCCTAAAAAATTACTAGCAGATAGAATATTACTCACTATACAAATATCGTATTTGCTCTCAAGTGAATTCTATTTTATTAAAAAAGGTCTATTTTTGAGTTTGCTGAAGTCATTTCATATTTTTTTTTTTTCTTGAAAAATGAAGGATAAGTACTTGAACTTGTGCCTCGATTTCTTTGCGCCAAGTCACCATCGGGCTACGCCATGCCACGCCATCCATGCCAACGCCATTCAAATGGATGATAAATTCAAAAATAATTCTATGCAAATAATTGACATCGCTCTTTGGTTGGCTGTCAAAGAGATTGCAATGGATCTTTAAGGTGCCTATTTCAGACATTTGCACTGGAATTCACATCTTCACTCAGAAATAGCTTTGGCGCTGTTTAGTTTTGTTATGTGTTTTTGTAATGTCACTATATTTTATTTTATTTTTTAAGCAATGTTATAAGATAAGTACTAAGCAAGCATCAATTAAATACCAAAGTGTATAGAAAAAGGAATCTCAGAGGTATAGGTAAATGGAAATTTACTTAAGGAATTTATTTGAGGTATGATGAAAAAAGAGGAATTTTTAGATCCCCAAGGAGATTAAATTGAAATGGAAAAGCCTATACAAGAAAAAGAAGTTCGGATTTCGGATTTGAGTCATTAAATTCCACAAGGATTTTAGTTTGAAGATTTTTCGTTGAGTAACTTAGGAGGTACTTCATTAGTATTTGTGATTGCGACAAGAAGCAGTTGGAAAGAGGGAAGATTAAAACTAAAACAATTGGCAAGGTTCGACTCTGAAAAATTCTTTAATTTTTCTTTATATTGAAGGCAGAATTCAGTAGATAAAAAAACATAATCAATTGAAATATTTAATTGAAAGACAATTTTCTTTCAACTATAAATTATCAAAGAAAAGCTATGTATAGTACATTTAATCAAAATATTTTTACTCACGCGAACCTTTTTTAAACAATTTTAATGGCTGTATAGAGATGGTCATCTTACCTGTAAAGAAAAACAAATATTATTTAAAAATGTGATTTTTTTATAGTTTTGTAGTTTTTATTAGAAACCTATAATTTATTTATAAAAAAATATTTTTTGAGTTTTATTTGCATGACTTTAATAAAAATGTGTTTTATTTGGTTCAAACAATTTTATACTGTTGTTTTGGAAGGTTTACTGTTAACAATACGTCAAAATAATTTTCAGCTGGTAACGAGCCTACGATAGGCACGGCACACATTACTCCGAAAATGGCTACAAATAATGGGAATATTTTTGAAAGCTCATATTTTCTTTAATATTCAAACGTACACATGTTTTTATCAATTTTACATCTGTATTTAATCACCTTTAAAATGAAACCTTTGAATCTCAAAAAATTGTTATTAAAAGTGTTGACCATTGGATTTTTTACATTTTGGCAAATCATGGAAACCATTCCAAAAAAAAAATGGTCTCTTTGGAGGCAAACCATTTTACGACCAATTTTTTGACTTCTTCAATATTGGCGAAGCGCTGCTCTGCAAGTTCATGCGAAAAGGTGGTATCGGGTGGGATAATATTTCCCAATTCAATGATTTTAATGTGTTCTTCACCACTTTAGCGGTATGAGACGGTGCGTTGTCATGTTTCAGAATAATTTGTTCATGTATGTATTCGGGCCCATTCCAGCTGTTTTTCGATCAACGCATGATTCGAATTAATAATTTGTTGTCGGTAATGATCCCTGTTCAGCGTCTCAATAGGTTTTAATAACTCAAAGTTCACCACACCACAATGGTCTAGTCAAACACAGAGCATTGTCTTACGGCTAAAGCGATTTATGATTGGAGTCCATGGGCTGGCGACAAAACCCAGTTTCACATGTTCTAATCACTGGAAAATGTTTCCCATACGTTTCAAGCAGTAACCGATGACCTTTAGCTGCTTTTTTTCTTCTTCTTTCCGAATAAAGAACGAAATTATAGTAATACATTTTACCGTTGAAAAAATGTTTAGGGATCTTGCTGTTTTATTGGTTTATTTATTTATATTCCTAACCGATATTTTACGCCGAAAAAGGTCAAAATAATTTTTTTAGTTTCACTTCTTAGCTTCGGAATTTTGTAAACAAAAATGACAAATAAGTTAATATACAGAAATAAACAATAAAGGCTAAAAGATAGTTTCAAAGGTGCAAATAATTAGTTAATGCAATTTTACAATAGGTAAGCATCGACCGACGCAACCCTGGGTGGCATGTCCAAAGTCCCAAAAATCCCACTATAGAAAAAATGTTAACTTCATGAACAAAAAACAAAAATATTTAAAAAAAAATTGAAGTATACAATACGAATCACAAGAATCTATTAAAATATCATTAGCGATATGGTTGTTTTTTAAGCGGCTGTAAAAGTAAGTAGTCAAATTTATACCAGAAATTTTCTTTCAAAAATTGTACGTTTATAAAATTATTAACTATTCAAGAAAACCAGAACCAAAGAAATCACACAAAAATTAATTTTCTTTTTTTTTATCGCTACAAATTTTAACAATCTCAAATTTTTGCCATCAATGTGAACAACATTTTCGAGATTTAATTGTAACGCGAGGAAAAAGGTTTGTTTTCTCTAAACATCAAATCAAAGAGTTAATAAAGGATCAATTGTTTAACCAATTCTGACTGTCGGAAAATTAGTTTTAAATAAGTTCAATAATATTGGTTTTAGTTTGCTAGTTACAAAAACTTCAAAAAATTTAATAAAATACTCATTTTTTTACAACGAATGGTACCTATGGAAAATATTAAAAACAAATTAAATAAAAATTGTTTAAGTTAAGAATTTAATTTTAAAAAATATTCGAATTAATTTATCATTTTAAAAAGAATGGATTTCTGGCTTAAAGAAATGTCATACCATAATAATAAAAAAACTGGGATGCGACCTAAACTGATTACTTCCGAACCGAGCCGATTTTTGTAAAACTTTAACAAAATATAAATAACAATGTTTTGTGGGTGATACAAACATTTTTAGTCAATATAATCCTTCGTTCTCAAAATACTTGAGTCGAAAATTTTTTTTTATCAATTTTAGCAACATTTTGTAAGTTTTTTTTTTCTTATAAAAAAAAATACCGATTGAATTTTTCTAAGAACATTTTCTTACATTTACAACAAAATTTTACATATAATAAGACATTTTTCTGGGAAACCACAAATTGTACCTAGAATCACCCCCGCACACTTAATTTCCCATTTTGTTGCCCAATATGAACGCTGCGGTGCTATAGTTCTAGAAAACTATTTTACCCCCTTTATTAAAAAGGGTGTATTCTCGAAACTATTCCATTTACAGACACTGATTCTTGCCTAAAATTGTAATTATACCATAATTATACCATAAAAATAATAGAATATAATAAATCGTATTCACAAAACTTATTTCTTTGACATCTTTTCTTATTTTTGTCATCATACTTTTTGTATTGGAGGCCAGAAACATGAATTTATTAATTCAACAAACATCAAAAACAGTTCTCTAAAAAATATTAACTGGACAAGCATGAAAACACAAGATTTTTGCAACAGTTATATTCTATTACATTAGATTAGATAACAAGATATAGGTACAACATTTTGAAGCAAAGTTAAATAATATTCAAGGCTAAAATTGCATTGTTTTTTTTTTTATATATTTTATAACCCAAAGACAGTTATGTAACAACAAAACAACAGTTGTTTAAGTATAGTCATTTTTATTTTTTCACATGTTTTTGTTAACAATAGCGCAAAAATTTAGAGACCTTGACATCATGGGTATTATAAATAAATCAGAATTTGCTAATTTTAGGTATTTAAGTTCAGTGGTTTCCAAACCTTTTCGAAGAAACCTTGACAAGTATGATGCATCCACAAAGTAAACTTAAAGTTCCTATTATTCATTAATTTGTCTAGCCTTTTAAATCATTTTGAAGCAACTACATCTTTTCAAGAATAAGATAAGTAAAATGAAGTTCAACTGGTGTGCCCCAGGGCTCTGTTCTATCTCCAACACTCTTTCTCATTTGTATTAATGATCTCCTGTCTGCAACTTCTAATCGAATACATTCGGCCCTATCATGAATTCCATCGTAATTGGAAATTTTTACGAATCCTGAAAAACTGTATCATGAAATCCGTTCGTAGTGCAAAATTGTACGAGATTTTCCACTACGAACGGATTTCATGATACAGTTTTTTGGGATTCGTAAAAATTTCCGATTACGATGGAATTCATGATAGGGCTGATTGTTTCGCTGACGATAGTACTCTTAGCTTTTCATATTCGTTTTCACACTCACATCCCTCTTCTTCGGATGTAGAACTGCAACTACAAAATATGATAAGCTCATTAAATTCCGACCTAAACAGCATTGTACAATGGGGAATAAAAAACCGCGTGGAATTTAATACTTCGAAAACCCTATGCTGTCTTGCGAGATATACACCCCTTGCCATTGCATCGAGGAGACTCGGCATGTGTATCACCAACCACCTTTTGTGGAACGATCACATACGCGATGTCGCCAAAAATGCCGCAAGATGTTTGGGTTTTCTAAGGCGATGCAAGAAGTATTTCTCCCCCTCTGATCTGGCTGTTATCTACAAGACTTATTATATACGTCTAAAGCTTGAGTATAACTCATATATCTGGGCTGGTGCTCCTGCAACTTATTTAAGCCTCTTGGACAGTATTGAACGTATAGCATTTAGATTGATTGGTGATATTACCATCATACGATCATTTACGTCGTCGAACTGTTTCTTGTCTCAACCTCTTTTACCGTTATTTTAACGGTTTAGGCTCTAGAGAAATAGCCCCCAACCGTATTACTCGCGCTTCTAGGATTGCTCATCAGTATACCCTCGAGCCCAACTTCGGTCGTACTGTCAAGTACAGAGATTCGTTCTTTAGCCGTACTACGCGAATGGGGAATGCCTTACCACACTCTGTCTTTCCCAGTCATTGTAATATTCAGGAATTTAAAACTAATGTGCACCGACACCTCCTTTGAACTCCTCTCTCCCTTCCCTAGTGCTCACACTGTGTCTACATAATAAGGGTAGCATTATCCCCTTGAGTGTGCGCTTACTATAAAAAAAGAAACTGAAATTGTTACTATAGTACATTAAGTCTTTTGAACTTACTACGGAGATATGCCTCATTGGATATGTTAACCAATACTTTTTTAATGAATGCCCCTTAAAGAGATCGTCAATAAAACAACTTCGGATGACTAAACAATTCAATTTTTAATATTGGACATTTGGTAGTTTTAACTTTAAAAAATACGATACGATTAAATAGGGTTACTAAAATTTTCTCTTCTATTAATTTAAAATAATAGCCCTTGTAACTTGTAAATTTCATAACTTTTATTGCTGCGTTATAGATTTTAGAACCAGAAGTTCACTACATTCCTTTCTTTTAATATAAACAACCTACCTATCATAATTTCAAAAAAAAAATCAAAATCTCAAGCCATTATTTACCGCATGTTTTAACATAATCAAAAAGCAATTTTATGCGTATATGTTCCGTTAAAATATTAAATTTCCATAAATAACACTTCTATATTATTATCGAATTAACACACATTCATTTCTTCAAAAATTTAGAATAAATTACTTGCGTCATTATCTAGATTTTGATTGTATACCTTTATTCAAGAAAAGGTCAATAGAACTTCGACCCAAAGCAACAAAAGTTAAAATCAGTTATAATAAACAAACAAACAAATAAAAAAAAATATAAATCGAAGACAATCGTAAAAGAAAAAATAACGTAATCATGAGGTTTTTCGTTTTGTGAGTTCACCTTTTGAAAATGATGATTCAAGTACCGTTATCCATAGGATTGACACTCACCGTCATTAGTTACAATTTATGTTTCACCTTTTTTTCTTCAATTCTTTGTCATTTGTCACCATCATCATCATCACCGTTGCCTGCTGTCTTCGTGATGGCTTGAACCACTAAACTGGGCTATTGATGAAAGAATGAAAACAAATCAAAACCTCAAGAACGATCTAAAGCAAAGCAAAAGAAATGTCAACCAGTGGAAAAATATCTAATTTTCATCATTGCATTGTTTTAGAAAAAAAAAAAAACAAAAATTAAAAAATTGATGATGATGCGGTGGTCATCATTCATCTCTCACAATCAACGTCTTTGTTTTGTTTATAAAAACACAATAAAAACAAAGTATATCAAAATACCTTTCCTGCAACTTCTTTGAATTAAAACTAACCACCACGAGACCGTCAGCGAACCGGCTTCTATACGAAGAATACGAGTATCAACATTTCGAAGCGGACAAGCGGTCACCATACCGTGAAATGATTTCCGAGATTGTTTCGGAATTTCTTATACTACCAGCCAAAGCCAGGCAGCCAGTCATCTAGTAAGCCAGCTGCTGTAATTTCCTTGTTCTCCGCTCAGGCTAAAGGTATCTTCTGGCTTGGAAACATATATCTACATATTTTTTGCGGTTCCACCTGTGGAACACTATTTTTCAAGCTTTTTTTTTTGTTGCCCGAAGAGCTGAGATCATCAAGTTGTTCTGCTTCTCGACTTTGTATAGCAAAAGACTGAAAAAAAGATTCAGTCTTGTTTTCTTGCGAAATGAGTTTCTGTTTGTTGAATTTAATTGCATTGCCATAATGAAGGAGGAGAAGGACGGACTTGACGACGACGGCGGACGGTGGCAGCGGCTCGGCGGCGGTGGACAAGCAAGAGATGGTGTTGTTGGCTAATGTGTAACACTTGGCTGAAAGAATATGTATGTACATACGTAGATAAAAGTGCTTTTAGCTTTGCCCTTCTCTCTCACTTCGTTTCCTTTAAAAATTGACTCATTTAAGTCAAACTTCAGACAAAAGAAGAAAAATTGTCTGTGAAAATTATGCAAATTTCAAGGGAGCTATCGTCTCATTGTAGCCAGCTTCAGAAGTTCAACGACTTGTGTGACATCAGGAGTTTTTTTTTTTTTTTTTTTTGTAACGTATAGAGTCTCCTCTGATGTCAAACGGGTCGTGGATATTGCGGTTGTGATGATATTATAGCGTCGAAGTAGAAGTGCCCTGCCCGGGCGCCATTTACCATCACCTTTATTTCACTACACACGACGACGACGACACCGACAACACTTATTATGTCTTTTTTGTTGTTGTTTTCTTTTTTAAATTTTGTCGACTAAAAGAGTTGTTGGTTGTTGAGAGCTTTGTTAAGAGGATATTGCACTGGAGTGCACTTCTTTTTTGGCGCAGAGTGTGTAGATAGGTACTTTTGTCGATAGGACATTTAATTCATTTTCTTTTTCACATCAATTTTTATATAAATGTTGTATCTCAAAAAATTGAAGTGCACCAGAAGTAGCTTGAAATCATAATAATGTATAAAAAGAGCGTGAAATGTGTTTTTCATTTTTATCACCATAAATGTGCTTTCATTTCCGCCTGCCTTTCAATTTCAACCAAGAGCTGTCAATCTTTTGTCTTGTCAGTTGGATGGATGATTATTCCAGAAGAAGCTTTAAATGAGCAATTTTCTTTGGGAAAATTATGAAATATTTAGAATTCTGTTATAATTTCAAAAATATGAAAATTAAATTATGTTGTTTCTATTCTTTGTGAATGTCCACCATTAAAAAAATTGTATGTTCTTTAAGAATTATAAATTAGTTTTGTTATTTTTGAAGAAGGTGTATTTTTCTTTTAGACAATAATCGCAAAATTACTGCGAGAGAGTAAATTAGGTCAAAAGAAAAAAATGTTGATTATAACACAATAAATCCATGGGAAGAAGTTAATGACCGCTATAAGGTAGTCTTTTATAGCCTTGAGTTATTATTATATGGATGAGAAGAAAAATTGAGTTATTTGAATTAACAGTAAGAAACAAAAAATTGTATCCGGGACGTTAAGTTGAAAGTTGTTTTTTTTTTTTTTTTTTTTTTTTTGTTGGCGGTTCTAGAACATTTCGAGTTAATTGATAGTCATCTCAGTAATATAATAATTAAAATAAATCACTTCGATATACATTTCAATTTTGTTTCCAACTATTTTTTTTCGTTATCTTTACTTTCAAAACATCAATAAAAAAAATTTAAAAAGTTGCCAATGTTATCTTTGGCCGTTTATACTTCTTCTAGAAAATGATGTTAGTTAGTTGGAATCTAGGATAAAACCTTAGAAGGCAAATAAGATTAAGATTAAGAGAATAGAATCAGATAAGATTCTTATAAGTAAAACTAATAAAACTTGATTTAAACATGCGCAGTTAAAATTGGTGGCGGTTCAAAGTTTGTAATAAAAGTTCTTGAGTATTGACGAAGAAAAATCTGACCATACGGACGTATGAACGTTCTTACACACGCACACACAGACAGGTCTTTAAAAATCTTTGATATACATAAATTCTAGAGACCTTAAAAGGTCGAAAAATTTTCATTTCGACAAATCAGACAGCAACATTTTTTTAAAGAAAGAACAGTTACTCTGCAATAAGATTTTGTGTGTTCTAGAAGTTTGCCATACAAATAGATTTGCAAAAAATAAAATCCAACCTTTTTATAAAGGGTGATTTTTTTTTTTTTTTTTTTTTTTTTTTTATTATTACATACTACTCAGCACATAAATGTACAGAGTAGCGACTAGACTATATAAGGTGACAACACAAGACATTAATACAAGACAGAAGAACAGAGGAGAAAGAAACACATGACAACAGCACACGGTAGGTTTCGAGACGGCCCCCCATCTTTCTACTAACCACGCTCACTGATGCTTGATTTCGGTGATCGATGGGAACCGAAGCTTTATCAGTGACTAGGCCGTTGCCTTAAAGGGTGATTTTTAAGGCATTATCTTTTTGGTAACAATGGTTTAAACAGCTGACGTACGTTTCGTGTTTTGTTTCACTGTCAAACATCTTCAGTTTGGTCTGTAATTTAACCATGAATCGTCTTACAAACGAATAACGCTTGCAAATTATTGAATTTTATTATCAAAATGCGTGCTCTGTTAAGAAAGTTCATCGCGCGCTTCTTCCACTTTATGGTCAGTTTAATCGACCCACTGAAGCGGCTATTCGGGCTATTGTGACTAAATTTCACACCAAATTTACATTGCTGGACGTTAAACTACCAACACGCTTACGTAGAGTGCGAACTGAAGAAAATATCGCAGCTGTATCGGAAAGTGTTAATGATGATTGATGACCATCAATTATCGATTCGCCGCCGTTCGCAGCAATTGGGCCTCTGTTACTCAACAACGTGGAAAATTTTGCGGAGGGATTTAGGTGTGATGCCTTTCAAAATACAGCTGGTGCAAGAATTGAAGCCGAATGACCTACTGCAACGTAACATTTTTGGTGAATAGACTCTTGAGAAGTTGGCCGAAGATCCACTTTTTTACCGAAAAATTGTGTTCAGCGACGAAGCTTATTTTTGCTCAATGGGTACGTAAATAAGCAGAATTGTCTATTTTGAAGTGAATATCAGCCAGAAGCATTGCAAGAGCTACCAATGCATCCAGAAAATGTCACAGTTTGGTGCGGTTTATGGGCTGGTGGCATTATTGGACCGTACTTTTTCAAAGAGATGATGCGAATCGTAACGTAACTGTGAATGGTGAGCGCTACCGTGAGATGATATACAACTTTTTTTGCCCAAAATGCAAGAGCTTGATTTGCATGGCATGTGGTTTCAACAAGACGGTACCACATGCCACACAGCACACGCAACAATGGACTTATTGAGAGGCGAGTTCAGTGAACATTTTATTTCACGTTCGGGACCGGTCAATTGGTCGCCTAAATCGTGCGATTTAACGCCTTTAGACTATTTTTTGTGCTATGTTAAAGCTCATGTCTATACAGACAAGCCCGCTTTAATTGACGCATTGGAAGACAACATTGAAGCATTTATTCGTGAAATACCGGTCGAAATGTTGGAAAGGGTATGCCAAAATTGGACTAAGCGGATGGACCATTTGAGGCGCAGTCAAGGTCAACATTTGCATGAAATAACCTTCCAACATTAAATTATATGGACCGTACTATCGATTCAAATAAAGATTTCATGTATTGTTCTGAATTGTATGTGTTTTTTTTTTTTTTTGAAGAACTAAAATTTAGCTTTTAAAAAATCACCCTTTATTAATACTTTTTAGAAGACGCACCTATTTTTTTGTTCAAGTTAACAAACCTCCATCGGCAGTTTTAAGGCTATATTTTCTATAATTGTTATGTATTTGAAAGCCTTTAAGTTTGTTTTTATTTTATTTATATAAGAGCTTTAAAAATGTCTACGTAAAATTATTACTTAACATAAAAAAACTAATATAAAATGAATTACTACAATAATGAATTATCACGCCAATTTTTTTGACCACCTGTGTATATGACAAATTTTGCATTCGTAAAAAAATTCGAACTCTTATACTGTCTTAATAATAAAAACTACTTAAAACTAGAACAACTACAGCACCAAATATAACTATCTTACACTTTTTTGGTTTTCATTTTTTTTTCTTTTACATGTTTTTTTTTATTTTTAATTTTTTTGATTTTTTTTATTTTAATTTTTTTTTTATTTTAATTTTTTTTTTATTTTAATTTTTTTTTTATTTTTAATTTTTTTTTTATTTTTTTTTTGTAATAATTTTTAATTTTTTTTTTATTTTTTTTTTTAATAATTTTTAATTTGTTTTTATTTTTTTTTTTTGTAATAATTTTTTTTTTGTAATCATTTTTTTGTGCCACCATGCCTATTCTACTTAAGATTAAACCCTTAAGGGGGTATTCTAGTGTAGAATTTTGAAAAATCAAAACATTTTTTTTTCATATTTCCAAAGTTTAGACATTCAAGAATATGCGATTGAAAGGATTTTTTAATATTCCTATTATTTCACAAGTTAATTGAAGGTCATAGAAACTGGTTTTGAAGGTCATAGAAACTTGGAAGGTCGAGCGCTCGGAATTCCGGACATCAGAGGCGTCAAAGGAGGGTAGAACTGCTTGTCTTCATCAGAGAACATCGAATCAGTATTTTGAAGTAGAGGAAGGATTTTTATATGGATTAAAAATATGTACGTATTCTGTATCATTCTATAAGTAAAATTGACGAAAACTTGTCTCAAAGCTCTGGACGCGTTTTTCTCGAAACTACTTTTTTCGAGCTGGCGGTAAGGATATATCGAGTTCTAATAGACCGATTTACTTCAAATTTGGAGAGGATGTTCTTTATACATCTCTTTATCGTGTGGTCCTTGCCCAAAAATATAACTTCTCATTTAGTATTTTTAAAAAATTCGGAATTGTTGAAAAATATGCAACAAGAACATTTTTTTTTTTCAAACTGCTGCCATTTTGTTAAAAAGTTTTTTTTTTAACTTATCCAAGGTCAAACGATAGCGACATCTATAATAATTAAGAATCCGTCTGGTTTTTGTTTTTCAGATCACCAGGAGGGTTGGTAGGATGCACGCCAAGACACCCTCTTTTATTTAGACCCCCCACTTTGACTGCTTGTAACTTTGTTAATTTTAATTTTTTTTTTTTATTAATTTTGTTTTATGTATGAACAACAAATCAATAAACAAATGCCGCTCGCCGTTCAGATAGAACGCCGCCCGCCCCGAAAATTAAATTGTTGTTCGAAGACATAGCTCTTGCAATGTGACCTCAAACGAGCTTTATCACGAAATTGTCAATTCTGTTAATACGAGCCCCGTTATATAGGACCTCGTTGGAATAGTAATGCACTAAAGAAGATTCGGATGTTCGATATAAGCCGGTACAGCGTACAGTCCAACGCACTAACCATCATGCCACCACGGGTACTACCACAACATGTCTAGGTTTTTTGAGAAGATGCAAGAAATTTTTCTCTCCGTCTGATCTGGCTACATTTTAAAAAATCTATATACGTCCAAAACTTGAACTTTACCGTTACTTTAACGGACTCTAGGCAAAAAGCCAATTGCATTCCTCCCCTTTAACAATTTAACCGTAATACCCGCGCTTCTAGAAATGCCCATCAGTATACCTTTGAGCGCAGCTTCGGTCGTACTATGAAGTACAGAGATTCATTTTTTAGCCGTACTACGCGAATGTGGAATGCCTTGCTACACTCTATCTTTCCCTGTCATAGCAATATTTAGGAATTCAAAATCAATGTAAACAGACACCTCCGATTAAACCCTTCCCTATTTTTTTAATGCTCACACAGTGTGTTTTGCATATTAAAGGTATACAAAACGCTTTTAGTGTGCGCTAAGTCGTGCATTTTATGTAAACAAGAATTTCGCCTAAAATTCTTGCTTTAAACTGTTTTAAATTAAATTCACTACTTGAAATCGTTTTAAATTAAATCTTCAACATTTACTGAACATACATATTGAAATAGGAAAATTGTCTCTGTACGGCTTTCAACAAAATCATTAGAACTTATTTTTTATTTCATTACCATATTACTCGTATAATATTGGTGTGAATTCTACAACTTATTTTTTCAGAAGAAGAATTGGGAAAGTTTTACCTTCTTCGTCTTTTTTTTCCTTGTGAACTTTTTCTTTCCATTTCTCCAAAACAAAGTTTACCACAAATTGTATATATCCTTTACAATATTGTTGTTGTTATTTTTGAATCTGGTTAAAATTGAGTTTTCAATTTTCCAAGAATACAAGAAAGAAGTAAAAAATAACTATAATAATAAAATTTGTCCGCAACACAACAAGCTACAGTACTGTGTAAAACTTTTGCAACTATCACCAAACTATATCCAAAAAAATGAATATTCGTATAAATAAAAGTTGTTCGAATCTAATTATTTGTATTGCTTTAGACTTTTTTATGTGTCACCTTACTTATCATAATCTTAAAGCACTGATCCACAGGCAAATTCTACAAATGCATTGCATTTACAAAAACAATAATAATTTCAGCTGTGCAAAACATTTGCAACTAGTGGTCATTCCTCTTTTCGTCTCGGAAGGCATAATGAAGTCTGAAGACTATGTAGACATCCTTTGTAACACCCTGCTGCCTTATGCCTATTGGGAAATGGACGTTCCAACACGACAATGATCCCAAACACAAGTCGAAGTTGGCCACAAAGTGGATTACAGAAAAAAAGATTGAGATTTTACCATGACCAGCCCAATCCCCATACCTAAACCCAATAGAGAACCTGTGAGAAATTGTGAAGAGAAGAATTGGGAGCAACATATTTAAGAACAAAAGTTACCTATTCTCTGGAGTTCAGAGGCAGTGACATTCCAAAAACGGTTATTAATAACGTTATAGATTCGATGCCCAGCAGATATACGTTATAAAAAATAAAAGGTACGCAATTAAATATTAACAGTTCGAAATTTAGTTGTGATATCTAAGTTGCAAATGTTTTGCAAAGCAATTTAACCAACTTTTAAAGTATTTAGTTATTTATTTTTTTGTTTAAGTGAAGAGTGTTAATTTTTTTTCCAACAATTATAACGTAATATCAAAAAAAAGTTTAGAAAACTAAAGAAAGCATTTTGTTGTTTGATTTTCGAAAAAAAATTTTTTTTACTGAAAAATGTTGGAGGTTCTAGTTGCAAATGGTTTGCACAGTACTGTATTATTTTATTTTATTTGTGGAGAGAAAGAACTTTTACGAGACATTTTTTTTTTATATTCTAATGTGTTGCATGAACAAAGTTTAAAAAAATTAGGTTCCTTTTTTATAACATAGAAGAAGAGTGTAAGGAAGTTTTTAAAAGGACAACACAACATAAAGACTTTAAAAGAATCATTATCTTTTTGTTTTTAATTTCTAAATGAATATAAAATAATAAATCAATTCATTAAAAACAAAGAACAGTTTTTAAAAAATGATATGAAAGTTTTTGAAGTCATTAAATCTCAAAAGGGATTAAAGGATGTAAAAAAAGAAAGGATGACAAAGTCGGATTACTATTTCTTGGTATTCGAGTGGGAAGATAATGGTGCTCTGATGTGTTCAGTTGTTATGTTCCATTCAAGATTATTTCCATTGAAACGAATCCGTTCCATTAGTCAAGCTGTAACTTAAGATACAAAGATATCAAGTATCATATATGTATGTAAACAAAAAAGAGTAAACAAAAAATCAAGGACATCCAAGAAAGCCTTTATATCTAAACATATGAATCAACTCACATACACCAAGATTCAATGATTCAATCTTTTCGAAGAAAGATTTTCAGTACATCATCGTTAGGATTAATCCTGAAATATGTTGTTCTTTAAAATTAAAGCAGAATTTAATTTAAAGTTAATAACCATCAAAGTTTGTCAAACTAAAGACAAAGTCAATTCCTCTCTTTCTCTCACTCTCTTTTCCATTTAATCCCTGATATATCAGAATAATGTGTTCGAGTAGAGAAAACGATTTATCATGGCTTCATTATAAACTTTACAAGGACCTCGATTATTCGTTATCATTGATTCCGATCGCATGAAAAGCTTTTATGATGGCACTTTAGCTATAGAAGTTAATCTTCATATTTGGAAGTTCGGAAAGCATTTTCAACACACTGATGTGACATTAAATATGCAAAAAGGAATGAGCAAACATTTTAGGTTATTCTTACGCAATATCTTTAAAAGCCTCTGTGTTTTTTTGAGGGGCGTGAACTAAAACTTTTAACATCAGTATTACATTCTAAATATTATGTCTATATAGCCTCTATTGGGAAAAATCAAGAAAATACTCCTCAAGGTCATATGTCCCAGAAATAGTCCCTTTGGCATCGTCAGCAATCAAATAAGGGCACATTATATACATATTTCATTTTTTCGTATTATTGTTATTATTATTATATTTGAGTAGGATACTTTAAGAATTAAAAGCTTTCAAGGTATTAATTTGGATATATTTATGTTCATATGCGTATATTAAGTTGATTTAAGGAAAAGTTAGTGTTTGAACAAGCATACTAATGCCAAATAATATGTGGAAACTGATTTATGGATATATTTTATAATATGTGCGGAAAGGCAAAAGTATAAAAGCCTATATTGTTGGTAAAGTTTCAAGTTTAATGGAACAAAACAACCTTTTGAAGATTGGTATCGATTTATGGCAGTTTATTAAAGGTGTGAGAAAAAGGTTGAATTAACTGCTTTAATAAGCGTTGCTTTGTCGATGGCAATGAAATAAGAAACATGCTTTAAATAAATATCTCGGTATTTCTTTGGGTAAGAAACATATAATGTAAAAGGTTTTCAACCACGGTCACCATTCAAAACATTGATGCATTTTTCTTACGAAAGAAAACTAGCGTTAAAATGGGGTTTTCGGATTTCCTGTAACATTGGACGCAAAGATTGATATAACCTTTTGTATAAACTATTTTAATTCTTCGATACAACCAGCTCGCAATGTGATCGGAAAGTCTTTCAAAACAGCTAGGTCGTACCAGTTTTTGACTGAGCTGTAACCATTATCAAAACTTATCGTAAGAATTTGTTTTTGAAGGTTTAGGTTTGATGAACTCATTGCCTTGATAATGTAATCCGCATTTGACTTTAAGTTTTTTAGAAATATATAAGGTAAGCCAAACTCCATATGGATGGAAAATTCGTAGCCAAATATCGTCGCCAAGAGTCCTTTTGAGACGATAACCTATAAATGTGTTGAACTTCAAATTTCATGACAAATATTTTCGTGAGTAAGAAAGATGTAACACTTTTTTGTTGAAATTCGTAGTTAGTAGGTTCAAAAGTAATGAGTAAAAAAAGTACCAAATTTTAAATTGGTTCTTGTAAAATGTGTAGAGCAACATTACATTCCTGTTAATGCCAAAAAGTTCCTAAGCTTTCGTTTTTTTTTTGTTTTTGAATTTCTACAACCATTATTAAGCTTTGTAAAAAATTTAATAGAAAAATAAATGAAAATTTAAAATAAGAATGGTTAGCAATTACTATTAGTAGAATTGATTAAAAATAGTCTCAAAATTTTGAAACTTAATTTAAAATAAAAGTACGTATACGCCTCATTGTACCATTTTTTCTTATTGTAAATAGAACAATGATTAAACTAATTTCAGAGATAATAAAGGGGTTTTCAATTGGCGCAGGTGGATTTTGTCGCTCCGTGACGGCCATTTTGTTATTGGCGACATCTGTCAAATCTTTTGATTATTATTCAGTTCTTTATGCCAACTCATCATGGCAAGTTACACGATTGAACTGCAAGTTCATATGATAAAACTTTATTGTCAAAATGAGTGTTTATTAACGCAAACGTTGCGCGCATTGCGCTCATTTTACGGTAGACGTGGTGGACCTTCACAGTCGACTCTTCAACGTTTGGTGGCCAAATTTGAGACGACCCGTTCAGTTAACAACCAGCCAACAATCGTGCGTTTAAGGAAAGCAAGATCGGCCGAGAACATCGCCGCGGTCCGTGAAAGTGTACAGCAGAACCCGAGGCAGTCTGCACAAGAACTCGGCCTTTCGCAGACTTCAACTTGGCCTTGAGGAATTTTGCGTCGGGACTTGGGCCTACACCCGTGCAAGGTCCAACTAACCCAGGAGCTCAAAGTTCATGACCATAGACAACGCGAGCCGTTTGTTCGCTGACTAGGCTTCGAATCGTTTGGAAGAGGACCCCAATTTTGGCCGAAAAATCATCTTTAGTGACGAGGAGCATTTTTGGATGAATGGCTGTGTTAACAAGCAAAAAACCTAACCTAACAAGGAAATTGCCGTATATGGAATGACACCAACCGACCAGGTGATAATGCATCCTCAAAAAGTTACCGTTTGGTGTGGATTTTGGGCCGGTGACGTAATTGGTCGGTACTTTTTTGAAAACGACGTTAGTGAGGAGGTCACCGTCAACAGCGAGCGCTACATAACGATGATAACTATTTTCGTATGGCCCAAAGTGAACCATATGGACCTAGACGACATGTGGTTCCAGGAGGACGGGGCTACGTGCCACACAGCAAACGCCACGATTGACATTTTGCATGATCGATTTGAACGTAAGGTTATCTCTCGCAGGGGTGATATGAATTGGAAACCAAGGTCATGCGATTTGACCCCGCTACACTTTTTCCTGTTTCTTGAAGTCACAGGTCTATGGAAATAAACCACAACTGACCGATGCCTTAAAGGTGAACATAACACAGGCATTCGATCACATTCAGCAGGACCTATGCGGAAGAGTCATTGAAAATTGGACCACTCGGATCCGTGCCACCGTAAGAAGTCGTGGCGGGAATTTGAATGAGTTCATATTCCAGACATAATAGCATACATGCGCCTTTCAAATAAAAAATAATTTTGTTAATACCTCACACACAACTTGTTTTATTCCATTTCAACATCTAACCGTCCTTATTGAAAAACCCTTTATAAGCAAAACTTTTTTCGTCGGCCATATCTCAAGAGCCAGTGAAGGTATGAACTTCAAATTAATTTTATTTTAAAACATAAAAAGATGCAAAAAGGTCTTTAAAAAAAAATTTATTGGTGATTTTTTACTTAAGCAATTTAAAATAAAACTGTAATATTTGGTTTATTGCAAATATTTTTTGCACCTGATACCAAATTTGTATTAATTTGGAAAAAAAATAAGACTTACAATTTTTTCATAAAACAAAAAAAATTGTCACCAATACATATTTTGTGAACAAAAATGATAATATCTCCAGTATCGAATAATAACGTTTTTGGCATCTGGAATCTATACAAAAATATTTTTGCTAAATTATTATTTTAGAAAAATACAATCGTCATTTTTTAAAACAATACAAGCCTTAAAGAAATGCTTATTACAATTGGTAAAAATTGGTTTTTGACTAAAATTCCTCGGAAGTAAAAACATAAATTGAAATCAAACTTTTTTTTACCATATTCAAAATATGGTTGTTAACTTTAAGTTAATTTTTTAGAAAAATCCCATTGATAACTTTTTTTTACAAAAAGTTTAAGCTCAAGTATCTTGAGAACAAAGAAAGATACTGACTTCAAACTTTTTTTTTATCTTACACAAAACGTTGGTATTGATATTGGGTAAAACTTGTAGAAATATTGAGAGACGGGCACGAATTGAAAGTTATAAGCGTCTTTTTCGAAATCTTATTTCATTATAAAGTTTAAACTTTGATATTTAGTGAGAAAAACAATTTTATTCGAATGGCCGCCTCGGGAAGATTCGGAGCATATGAATCTTTGCAGGTAATTTTTCACCACTGTTTTCATATTTCAGGCGGTATCTCGGCAATGATTTATTGATGTTTAAAGCGTCTATTGAATTGGGGGATTATTTCTTTAAACGCTGTCTTTTTCGTAGTCACAGAAGCCAAAATCTAGTGGTTTCAAAGAGCATGAGCTTCGTTGTCGATTGGTGTTGTCAAAACGTGAAACTTCTTATGCAATAAAGCCATAAAAAGTGGTCTTGTGTGTCCTATTACAACGTCTCGTTCATGATCTTCACATATCGTTAATGATCTTCAATCACCGACCAAAAATTAGGTGTACGACATGTTTGATAGCAACGAATGTCTTTAAATTGAAAAATTTGGATCAGCAATACTTCAGCGTGCATTACTATGACACACAGGCCTTAAGACATCGGTAACGGTTCAGAAACTTCAAATTTCTTTTCAATTCTTCTGATAGGTTTTAGTACTTTAACACGTTGTTCGACTGATAAGCGGTAAATTTCCAAATGGTAACATATAACTTATATTTTGACACTACAAATGACAGCTAAATCTTGACAGGTGTCAAACGCCAGTGCTACCAACTTAAATACAAGAAATGTATGGCCCTGCATTATCCAATTGCGTGTTTCAGACAAATGTGATCTAAAATGTAAAATTTACGAACAGAAAGACACTGCAAATGACAGCTAAATCTTGACAGGTGTCAAACGCCAGTGCTACCAACATAAATACAAGAAATGTATGACCCTGCATAATCTAAATGCGAGTTTCAGACAAATGTGATCTAAAATGTAAAATTTACGAACAAAAAAAGACACTGCAAATGACAGAATTCTTGACAGGTGTCAAACTTCAGCGCTACCAACTTAAATACAAGAAATGTATGGCCCTGCATTATCTAATTGCGTGTTTCAGACAAATGTGATCTTAAATGTGAAATTTACAAAAAAAAAAAAAGAATTTTGAAACATTGGTTTTATTTTAATTACGCACAACTTTTGAAACATTTATAATCTTTAATAAACGCAAAAAGAACACAAAAATGTCTATTTTTAAATTTTGTTGAACTAGTGTAAAATTCTAACAAAAGCTTTTTGTAGCCTTCTTAACAGTTTTCCTTTTGTTTTATTAATATTAATTTCGTTTCAAACAATGGATTGTAAACGTCCCAACAGGGCCAATTTGTTTATTTTGTGTGACAGTTTTGTAATTCCCTTTTTCAACAACGTATCTCTTAAATAATTCCACCTTAATACTCAAGTCTTCAGAGAATATCTACTCATTGTCATTTTATTACTTTACACTTGAGCCCAATTTTAGGAGCAAATTCAAGGACACAGATTTTTCTTATTGTTAAGTTAAGTAGCAATAAACCAGAGTGAAGAGGATTGATATTAATTTCACACGAATGAACATAAAGAAATTTGAATTAGCTTAGAATGTTTTTTGACTTTTTTCACTTTTTTTTTATTTTGATTTATTTTCGATTACATTTTTTGATAGAATTTGTATATTTCCACTTCGTTTATATTCATAAATAAAAACAAAAACAAAAACAAAGTCTTACAGCATCATGGGAAAACAAATGAGTATCGATTTGAAACTCTTTACCGCAAAAACCAACCATATTTTCATCTTTCTTTCTACTTTTTTTGAAATCAATATTTCTGGTCCTGATGGTTTTTTAATGAAAAACGTACGTAACTAAAATCAAATTTACTCCCAAAGTCCCCAAGGAAAAATGGAATGGAAGCAGAGTATATTTAATTGCAATTATAAAACACCTCCCACAGCGACTTCATAGTCTCACAATTTTCTTTTGTAAACGATGAAACAATATACATTCAACTACCTGACTTTCTATAGCTTGAGGATGAAGGCGAAAAAAGAGTTTAAGGAAAACTATGGACTGAAAAATATTATGTACACCACCGCTTGTAATTAAAATCATCTTCTAATTATGAATTATTGTTTTGTGAATTTCATTATTTCCTCTATCATCGTACAACAACAAATGCATCGTAAGATGTCTTCAAAAAAAGATGAAATTGCTGAGAAAATAAAAAGAGTTCTTTTTTATTAGGTCTTGAATGTAATTAAAAAAGAAAAAATCTCAAAACAAGACACACCTCAGACAAGACACGATGACGACCGACGATATCACTAACGCTAAAGCTACGCTACGCTTTGATAGCCTGTGAGAAGGTTATTCAATATCACAATGTCGCCTGAGGAATTTATTCCAAGCTCTCGTCTGAGAAAGGAACAAAACAAGAAACAAAAGTAAAGATTTCATTCGCGACATCACTTTGACAATTGACTCGCCAAGGAATATTTTATAGAAAGTTTCAAGTTTAAAAAAATACAAATAATAATTTTCTTCGTAACGGCCAGAGGCATCGTCGTCGTCTTCATGGTAAGTCGTAAGTCATTTTAAGTATGGAGGGAGAGTGAAAATTCTGTGAAAGAAAATTTTCACATTGCCATTGTAGTTAGGTATTATATGGACTCAATTCCAATTGTCGTCTTTGGTCTCCGGTCTTAGGTTGGTCGGTATCTATTTTCCCTTGAATATAGTGTGTGACGCTGACGGCATTCGTTATGGAGTATTGACTCACACTTAAAGCATCATCATCATCATCATCATCGTCGTCGTCGTTGTCGTCAAAGATATCTTCACAATCTCTTAGCATTCTTCATGTTCATATTGCTGGAAGTGGGTAAAACGCATAAGAATCTTGTTTCCGTCAACAAATAAACAACAACGACATCATGGAGCGCCATCAAAAGAATTAATATAAAAAGTCTGTAGATCTTGTATACGGAAGGTATAAATGCATTCGTGGTCCAGTGATCTACTTTTGACGAGAAATTTTGTATCATAAATTATTGCAAGACATTTTTGAAAATACACATTTATAATAATCCATTTTCATTGCCATAATATTTGCCTCGAAAAAAAAACCGATAAACCATTTAATGAACGAAAGAAGCACAGAAATGGTATCTTGGGTCTTAACAGGATCCAATTCGAAGTTTTCCTTTCACTTCGGATGAAACGGTTGTCTTGATTTTAATTTTTTGAATACACATTGACACTGGTTGAAGGTTTGTCTTATTTTTCATAGTTACAGTTTTGCAGTCTCTGGATAGCTTTTCGACTTCTCGGGAATTTGATGTTCTGTCTGATTCCATTTAAAGAATTGTCTTCCTGTATTCTCAAACTTAAATCGTTATTACGAGCGATTTAAATGTTTCCAATTCTTGGCGGCGTCTCTATTCGGGTCAGAAAACATTTAAAGGAATAAGTACTAAGATTTTTGCTGACTTTAACCATCTTACTCAGCTTGTTTCTCACTTCTGACCCTAAAAAAACATACAATTAGTGTATTGAAATCCTGGAGACATCAGACCATAGTGTCATATCTGCTCGTTTCTTGTGATAAACAAATGCAGTGAGATAAAAAGCTTCAAAGAGAACCGTTTGGCAGTGCAAAAAACCCAACTGGGATGTTGTTAATATTTTTTTTCAGAATCTTTAACTGGTCATTATGATTAATCGGTAGTGACGCAGACTAAAGTGCAGATATGATATGATAACTATTATGATCTTGGAAATGAACCCCGATTCGGGGTTCAAGTCATGGTTTGATTCGAGCTGCAAAGAGGAGAAAAAGGCGAGCTTCCAGTGTTTTAGAGTCAACCGAACAGGGGAAAACCGGAAAGGTTTAAGCAAGCCAGGAAGATTTGCAAGGCCTATTTTAGAAGGACCAAATTTTTGAATGACCAAACATTACGGAAAAAAACTGCAATGTACCAAAGGAATTCTTCCTCTTCCTTTGTCCCTACGCTTGGTGTCAATAATACTTTAGTTAGCTCTAGTATTGAGAAAACTAATTTCCTGGTAAGTCAGTTCCACTTACCTGTCAGGGCTCCCCCACATCTTGAGCGAGTTAAGGGTTCTATGGTAGGCCCATTCAAAATTGAGTTACGGCCATTTTTAATTTTTACTGGGTAGTAGCCGCGCGACTAAACTTCAAACTTTAACTGTGTTTTTCTCAAAACAGCTTTTTCAAAATCTGTTACCACGGTATTTAAAAAAAAAAAGGAATGAACCGATTTTTTTAAAATTTTGCACTATATGATGCTTTTCTGTACGAGGCTGAGGTAGATTCGTCGTTGTCTACGGTCCTTCTCAAAGAAAGCAAAAATCTTGAAATTTTCAAACTTCGATTTGTAACCAACTTCATTATCTTTAAATCATCATCGTTAGATTCTTATAACTATAATATAACGAAGTATTTTATATACTTCATTGTTCTTACTGATGTGATTAAGTTCACTATCCCTAGCAGCTATCTAGAGAATAATCGGATGCCCTCAGCCTTATCCGTCGTACATTAAGAAGAAGTCGGAATAGAACAGGGCCAAAATTTCGTATGTGCTTTTACCAGAAAACCAGAAGAGAATCGGTGCCTTGACTCACAGGACAAGCTATGTCCGGGGCATCCATAGAAGAAGGTATAGCCACGGAATAATCAGTTGAGAGAAAAGCTTCCTGTCCCAAGCACCAAATTAAAGAATAAACCTAAGTCTACCCATCATACACTAAGAAGAAATGGATGGTGGAATAAACGGAGGGAAGGAAGACGGTATTTCGGGACACAAAAATTACGAGACGGTCCTCCACCCGAGGTACATACTAAATCAATCTATAATATAAACAATCTTTTCCGATTTTTGACCTCCTCTAACTTCAGAACCAATTAAACCAAGAACCTCAACTAAGTTTGATGAAAACATGCACCCTATCAAATTTTAGATTGCAAATATCGCAATAATCGCAAAAATATCAAAAATCGAAATATTACAAAAATAGCAAAAATCACAAAATCGCAAATATCGCAATAATCGCAAAAATCGCAAAAATCGCAAAAATCGCAAAAATCGCAAAAATCGCAAAAATCGCAAAAATCGCAAAAATCGCAAAAATCGCAAAAATCGCAAAAATCGCAAATATCGCAAAAATAGAAAAAATAGAAAAAAATAGCAAAAATAGAAAAAAATAGCACAAATCGCAAAATGGCAAAAATATCAAAAATATCAAAAATCACAAAAATAGCAAAAATCACAAAAATAGCAAAAATCGCAAAATAGCAAAAATCTCAGAAATCGCAAAAGAAAATGCAAAAAATTGCAAAAAAAAAAATAGCATGTAGAAATTTCGCAGGAAGGTAGGACTTGTGGCGCAAGAAAAGGAAAAAACGGAAAATTGTGATTTTCAATTTAGAGGGCGTGTTATCCACCTACAGAAACATACAAGGCATGAGTTAAAAATACGACTTCTAAGTGTTGTAAAATAATGAAATTCAGTAGAGTGATAGGTATGTACATATATGAAAAAACAAACAATAATCTAGGCAAGAGAACAATGCACTCGGGGGGGCGTGGTATTCACCTACTTTCTTAAACGAGTTAAAATAACCACTTTTGAGTGTATATAAAAGCAAAAATCAAAAATAAGAAGGTGTATTATCCGCCCACTTTTCATGTATATTTTATCATTTACAAGGAAAACTTTTGATGATTGTATAATGATGAAACAGAGAGTATAAAGGGGATGCTTCAAGGGGACCCAAAAGTTCTGCGATCTGTGACTGAAACATTTTACCATTTTTAAAGTGAAACTTCAAATGTGATGTGATAACGGGTTACGTTTCTTATTGGAAAATATTTCAAATGTATATATAGTTTTTTATTTTCTTTGGCTTTAATTTTTGTACATTTTTTTAGCTTGGTTTTATTATAAATAGGTTTTTTTAACAATCGATTTTTGTTGGAAATTTTCAAAATGGAAAAATTTGAATCCACAGGCACAGTACAAAATGTTTCCGTGCCAGTGAGACAAAAAAGTGCCCGTAGTGTCAAGAATATTGCTGCCGCTGAGGTTTCAGTTGCAGAAAGCCCAAATGTGTCTCTCACACGTCGTTCTCAAGCGCTGGGCTCTCTGTGACTTTGTTGTGGCGAATTTTGCGAAAAGATCTTGGCCTACATCTTTACAAGATTAAATTGACGCAAGAACTAAAACCGCTTGACCACCAGAAGCGTCGAATGTTTGTGAATTGGCCTGAGCAACAACTTGAAAATAATTCGGATTTTCATCGAAAAATCATTTTCTGGCTGATTGGCTTCGTCAATAAACAAAATTTGCGGTATTGGTCAGGCAGCAATCCACACGTACTGCAAGAGTCATCATTGCATCACGAAAAAAATACGGTTTGGTGTGGTTTATGGGTCGGTGCGCGGCGTCATTGGGCCGTACTTCTTCCGTGATGATCAAAACCGGCACTTTACTATGAATGAAGATTCCTACCGTTTAATGATAACCGAATATTTTTGGGCCCAATTGGATGATATGGACTTGGAGGACACGTAGTTCCAACAGGACGGAGCCACAAGCCAAAGAGCGAATTTCACAATCAATTTATTGGAACCAAGTTTAGAGAACGTGTTATCTCACGAAATGGTCCAGTCCCTTGGCTGCCTCTGTCGTGCGATTTGATGTCGTTAGACTGTTTCCTGTGGGCCTACGTCAAGTCTATGGTCTATGCCAACATGCCAACATGCCAGCGACGATTGATGAACTTCGTACAAATATCGAACGTGAAATTGCAGCAGTTTCGGCCGATTAATGCTTGAAAACCTTCGAAAAATTGGTTTCAGCGTCTGGACTTCTGCAAGCGTGCCCATGGTGGCCATGCAAAAGAAATGGAGTTCTATACATAATGGCATCGAACGTACTTTCACAGGAATAAAGAATTTCATTGATATCCAAAACCGTTTTTGTTTTATTTAAAAAACTTTTGTAGCGCTCTTATTCAAAAACCCGATATTTAACAATTTAAAAACCTGTAACTTTTAGCAAAAAAATCAAAAAATATTTGTATTGTTTAAGGTGAAATCTTCTTAAAAACCAAAACCTCTCTTTAAATGCATTTTTTGAATTCTCTTTAAAATAAATAGATTCTCTTAAAAACAAATTGTCTAGAAAATAACATGATTTTTCCACTCTAAAATCATGTTAATTATTTTCTTGTTACAACATCACTGTTATTATTTGCCCTGTTAACAAAATTAATTCAAAAACAACGAACACTTCTCAGAAAATTATTTTTAAGAAAATCAGAAAAAAGAGAACAAAAGCTTTTATCAGCAGCGGTACCAGACATACTTTGAACTCCTTAAGAAAATACAAGAAAAACACTTCAATTTTATGCTTATTAACTGGTAATTATACCAATTAATTTAATTAATTTCCACGGTCATTTGTATAATGAAAATGGCTGTTGTACGAAACGAGTGCCTACTCTACGAATTGCCTATAACGAGTATTTTTTTGTAAATAAACACGTCCTATTTAGAGATTTTTAATTATTCATAGAATTGATAAGACCATCAAAAAGAAGTTGTGTTTCTAAATTCAAGTTGTGTCAAAAATGTTTTATTCTTCAGTTAAACAAAAATGAAGCATTAAACGTTGAAAACAATTTCAAATCATCTTTAATAAAATAAATAATATGTAATTTCAATCTCACTCATTCATCTTTTCTTGTACCTTAGGTAGATACTTTTCTTTCTCGCCGTACTTATTGAAGATAACTTTCTCTTTGTACGAATTTAAAGAAGGATATTATATGGATCCCATGGATTTTGAAGCTTGATACTCTCTCTTTACCTTCACGTCTTCTTTTTTTTCCTTTTCGTTTGGACTTGTGGATTATCAAGGTTCTACAAGTTACTCATATACAAAAAAATATCGATTTTACCTTTCGACTTTTAATGTTGATGTTGAATAAAAAAAAAAAAGTTTAAGGGTTTCTCCTTTATGACCTCGTTATTTTTATTCTCATTATTTTTGATAATATCTTGTTGAAATTTTTATTTAACACCATAAATTCCAATGATATGGCTCTTTTTCCTCAATGTGCTATAAAATAAAGGTTTGAATAAGAATACATAAAACCTAAACTCTTAGGTACCTATATAAAACTAAGTTATACAAAATGGATGAAATTATAAAAATATCCTCGTTCATTTTTAGATTTAACAACTTCCGCTTTCTGTTCTTTGTGACTTATGTTTTATTTTTTAGTTAAACTATTCATAATTAAAAAAGAACGACAAACAAGGATTTGAATAAGGAAATGTATTTTAAAGCTTTTTTTTATAACTTATGGATTTCTTTTTTATTTAAATTTCATTTCATTTAAAATATTTAAAACACGCAATTTTTTATTTATAAGAAATATACATTTCTAACTTTCTTCTCTACGCAATAAAAACTTTTCCTAACTACTCTTTTTAACTCTTAATTCAACTTAAAAGCTAAAAGGTACAAAATATATATTGTATGTGTATGGAAGATAAATAAAATCAGGATTAAATGCCCTACTGGCATTATGTCAACTGGCAAATGCAACTCTATCATCTTCCCTATCCTGGATGTTCATCTTTCATATAACCTAACCTATAGTGAGAAGCCTTTTTTTTTAGCTTATAGCCTGAAACGAGGTTATCCTTTTCAAATGTCTTTTTTTTTTGTTCGTGGCAAATATGTTCAAATGCAAATATGTACATATAAGGCTTGATGTAGACTCAAAGCAAAGCCGCATCAAATGTATGTCGGAAGAACGCAAGGATTCAACTTTTTCATATGTATGGGAGTATAGTATTCCTTTAAACATACATATTTCCCTTTAATGAATTGTCCTCTTGTTTCTTGACATTTTTTTTCTATTTTTCGCATAGTTTCTAACTAAGGATAGTTCAAAGTGATTGCACTCTTCTAAAGAGAGTTAAATGGTTTTTTAAAGATATCTTGTATTAAACTTCAATAAAAAAGGGCTTTAAAACCGTATATCAGATAAAAACCTTTAAAAATTTAAAAAAAATTTAGTTTAATTTGAAAGAAGATTTACGAGTAAAGCGGATTGGACGAAGAAACTTTAATTTAAATTATTGAACATTTATGGAAAAGATCGATTTTACTTTAGATGGACATTTTTTTTTCCAACTAACCTGATTGTCTGTTTAAAATAAACTGTTTTCTCATAAACTTAAAGTACTGTCTTATTGATTGATCAGCGCAAAGTTTATTTAGCCTCAAATAAAGCCCTTTTTTAAATTTAAGATTTAAGATTTAAGATTTAAGATTTAAGATTTAAGATTTAAGATTTAAGATTTAAGATTTAAGATTTAAGATTTAAGATTTAAGATTTAAGATTTAAGATTTAAGATTTAAGATTTAAGATTTAAGATTTAAGATTTAAGATTTAAGATTTAAGATTTAAGATTTAAGATTTAAGATTTAAGATTTAAGATTTAAGATTTAAGATTTAAGATTTAAGATTTAAGATTTAAGATTTAAGATTTAAGATTTAAGATTTAAGATTTAAGATTTAAGATTTAAGATTTAAGATTTAAGATTTAAGATTTAAGATTTAAGATTTAAGATTTAAGATTTAAGATTTAAGATTTAAGATTTAAGATTTAAGATTTAAGATTTAAGATTTAAGATTTAAGATTTAAGATTTAAGATTTAAGATTTAAGATTTAAGATTTAAGATTTAAGATTTAAGATTTAAGATTTAAGATTTAAGATTTAAGATTTAAGATTTAAGATTTAAGATTTAAGATTTAAGATTTAAGATTTAAGATTTAAGATTTAAGATTTAAGATTTAAGATTTAAGATTTAAGATTTAAGATTTAAGATTTAAGATTTAAGATTTAAGATTTAAGATTTAAGATTTAAGATTTAAGATTTAAGATTTAAGATTTAAGATTTAAGATTTAAGATTTAAGATTTAAGATTTAAGATTTAAGATTTAAGATTTAAGATTTAAGATTTAAGATTTAAGATTTAAGATTTAAGATTTAAGATTTAAGATTTAAGATTTAAGATTTAAGATTTAAGATTTAAGATTTAAGATTTAAGATTTAAGATTTAAGATTTAAGATTTAAGATTTAAGATTTAAGATTTAAGATTTAAGATTTAAGATTTAAGATTTAAGATTTAAGATTTAAGATTTAAGATTTAAGATTTAAGATTTAAGATTTAAGATTTAAGATTTAAGATTTAAGATTTAAGTTTTAAGATTTAAGATTTAAGATTTAAGATTTAAGATTTAAGATTTAAGATTTAAGATTTAAGATTTAAGATTTAAGATTTAAGATTCAAGATTTAAGATTTAAGATGTAAGATTGAAGACTTATGAATATGTAACTAATATAGAACAGTAAAAAAATTGACAACAAAGGCCGTTCTCTTTTGATGATTTTTTTAAAGAATGTTAATACACTCTTTACAGAGAAATAGTTTAATGTATAATTTAAAAAAAAAGGAAATATATAAAGATGGTTAATTTTTCAAAAAATATATAGTCCGGATCTTATATCAACATTTTCTAACTTCACAAAAAAAGTTGATGTAATCGGTCGGAATTGTCGAATTGACAATTTAAGAATTTCTCAAACTTTCCAATTTTCTGAAATCTTAGTTTACGTTAAACGTCTTTACGTGTACATTTTGTTGGAGGTTCGTTTTTTTACTATAGCAACTTAAAATAAAATGTACACTCCCTTATTGAAAGAATCTGTTTAACAATAGTATTTATAACGTCAGATTTAAAAATATACCTACCTGTTAAAAAAGTTTGTCTTCAAAAATTTAAATGCAAATTGAATTGAAAATACATATTGACATTTTTGATCATCAAATATAGTTTATATAATATCAGTGTGTGCGTACACCACACATTGAAATCGGTCCATGAGTTCCAGAGAAAATTTAAAAACAAAATTAAACAGTAGATGGAGCAATACAAATTAATATTTTTTTTTAAGCCAAGTTAAGAAAAAAAAATTAAAGAAAATTTATTGGTTCGGTTTTGAGAAAATTCGAATTTCCAATTTTTGTCCAAAAAGCTTGTATGGAGGCTACTATTATTTTTGTTCTTAAAAAAAAAAATGAAAAAGACGCCTAACATAAATCTGCTTAAAAACTTAACTTCCAAGTTTGAGTTCATTCGAGACAATGTTTTGGGCTGTAGGGGCGAGGACAGGCAGATTGACGTAATCGGAACCCACTTTTTCCAACTTCTAGATGAAATGTCATGTTTGATTAAAATCTCGAGTTCGAAATCCCCAAATCTAAAATCTCCGAAACCAATATCCCGAAAACCAAATCCAGAATTCCCAAAATCAAAATCCTTGAGCACAGGTTCACTATATTTCGAGTATATCTAAGAAATTATGTTTGGCGCCAAACATAATTTCTTAGATATACTCGAAATATGGTGAATCTGTGCTTAAGGATTTTGATTTTCGAAATAATTCAGAACAAAGTAAAGTTGTGTTTATCTTTTGGGAAAAAATGGATTGGGCAAAATGATTTGGAAAACTTGACCCCCTACGATCATTCAATTTGATAAATCTCTTATTAGTGCATATAATCCTGAGTTTTTTATCTTTACAATGCACTTGAGGCTACGATGCCAAGCTTCTACTGTATTTGACTTAAACTCGGGTTCATGTTTTCTTTTTGATGCATCTAGAAAAGAAGTTATCTTCTGAACTTTTGCTTAGCTCCATGCATTGACGGAGTTTGAAAAAATTAGATTTGGGGATTTCGTTTGTGGATTATCGGCATGGGGATTTAGATCCTGGGGATTTTATTTTTGGAGATTTTGTACTTGGGGATAACGATTTTGTGGATTTTTAAAAGTGTGGGGATTCTGTTTTTGGAGATTTTGCACTTGGGCATTATGTCGGTATGAAATTACTCGCACACCTGCATGGTTTATAGAGTTGTAAGTGAGAAGACCCTTGTTCTCTACGGGTTGTTTGCCACTAATTTATTTATTTATTTAAAGTTTCTAAGGGAGCGTAATTTATTTGAGTACAAAAATTTCCAAATTTCCATTTTTGAACGAAATGTCTTTCCCGATAGTCCCCCATTATTCCAAAGTAGCATTTTTAACCAATGTCCAAATTTTCAAAAAAGTAACGAAATTTCTAAGAAGTGAAGTATTTAGCAAATTGGTCATGAGCGAGCCATTAGAAGATCTAAAATTTCTAAAATTAATTTATGGCTACAGTATCTAATTACAGTTGGGTTGGTCGAAATATTGTATGGGTTATAATCCTGTTTTTAAACATTGTATGTCAAAATCCTGTACTAAAAAAATTCTATATGATCGAAATACAACAAAATTTTGTATAACAAATTCTATTAAACAAAATTCGGTAGAACACAATTCTGTAGAACAAATTTCTGTTTTTCAAAATTCTGAACTTCAAAATGCTATAAGTCATCTTAAAGGAGAAAAATTCGCACGTTTTACAGTATTTTGAATTGCAGAATTCTTAAAACAAAACATTTTTGAGAAAAACTTATCATAATAATTTTGTATTAACAAAGTGGAGTTAAAACATTTTAAGACAATAACATGTAATAAAATTGTTTTAATCGGGAATTCTTTGAGTTCCTTAAAAGTTTATATAGTTTTCAGGATTTGAGTGACCTTATTCATAAACAACATATGTATCAATATATTGACTTTTTGTTTTTCTTGTAAATAGTGTTTTTGTAAATTTGTTTTAACATAAGTTTCATGAATTTAAAATTTTGTAGTATTTATCACTTACTATAAGCTTTTTTTTTGAATACTTATACAATATTTGTTTTCCAAAAAAGATAATCCTGGCTTTTTCTTCTATATATAGTTAAAAATCAGAGCTTTCAGTCAATTATTTGTATACACTATTCAAAGTTTACAGTGTTTTGAAATACAGAGTTTAAGGCACACATGACTTTTAACCAAACAGTGCAGATATATACAAAATTTTGATCATACTCAAATTTGTATAACAGTATTTCGACCCACTTTCTAACACTGACGGAAATTTTTTTTCCAAATATTAATACATTTTCAAAATAAAAATTAAAACAAATTTAAAAATTTCTTATTAAAATTCAAAATTTGTAGAAGATATTAAATTTTAAGCTTGATAAAAATCAATTGAGCTCTTTTCAAAAAAAAATATTTATTTTAATATTTTTTCATTAAATACAAAAAAAATGTAATGTTCAAAATCCGCTTCGTAGATACTTTGCTCATTAAAAATGTCCGATCTGTTTAGGTCAATCTTATTATAGACAAACTTATTATTCATTTTTTCCCGTCAAAGTAATCTCAAGTTTGATACAAATCTCGATTTCTTTTCTTAACGATTTCATAACTTGACATAGAAGGTATACCTACCGCCTATACTCGTTACTAAAAGTACTTGATTTAAATACATTTTCTACACATGAACAAGGATACATAGATCTCTTGAAATCATGTACTTACATTTTTGCATAAAGACTTGCCGCAAGGAAAAACCTTGTTACTAATAAAAGAGAAAGTATTTTTTTTTCTCAGTTAACATGTCAGTCTCGAAGTGGTCTTTGAAAAGCAAAAAAATAAACTAAAGTTCCATTAAAATTAACCACTCGAATAACCTTGAGACGAAAAATAAAGTAAGAAGATGCAAAAAACCTTATTTCAAGAAAAAACCCCAACAGCCTTTCCTGTGTCCTTTTATTCTGTTAGTAGTAAGTAACAATTACTATTCATTCGAAAAAAAAAATGAAAGAAAAATCCATTTTCATTAGTTTCCTGCGTAAGTGACCTTCATTATAGAATTTTAAATTTCTTCTTCTCTTGAAATGTAAAAAAAAAGTACAAAACTCAGTTGTATGAAACTGCTTAAAGGATATATTTATGACATTTCTATATCCTACTCAACTCGATATCCAATTGGTTGGAAGAAATGTCAATTTAAAGTGATGAGGATAAAGTTACATAACTTACACACACAACAGGGACTACCTATATAAAGTGATTAACTATTGAAGTTAAACTACCCGCTGTCATCTTGAACTTGGAATTTTTGTATGAATTCTAGAACTAACCCAAGCTCTAAACTATAAGTACGGAGAAGAGAACCGAAGGAAAAAATAAAAATAAAAGGCTCTTAAGGATCGTTGGTCGTTGGTTCGCATCCCCAACTAAATGTATAGTTATAGTTATGAGGTACTATATATGAAGATGAAGACCTTATACCATAGATTTATATAGAACGCCGGCAAAAGCCGCAAGGAGAAGAAGCACTTAAAAGTCCATGAACGTGTAGATTACATGGTGGTGTTGTACTCTGTAATACATGAGCTGATGTACTATTATAGGAACATGCATAGTGTACATGGATTTTTCAGTTCTTTTTCTTGGTTGAGATTTTTATTTTTATTTTGTGAGTATACCTAAGTAATCATCCCATATGGGTGGTGTACTTGGACTTCTTATTTCTTCATTATGTAGGTCAACAGATACTTTGCGATGGTACTTGAAGGGCAGACGAAAAGAAAACTACGCGAGAATGCCCTATAAACATCCAATTTTCTGTCATTTTTCTTTTTTCTTCGTTATGTGTTTGCTGTCTTATAATTTTATATCAACGATATGATTCAATTATGTTCAACTTGCCGTAAAATTACATATTTTTATAATTAGCTTCTAGCCAAAGATCAATACTTGAGTATTTATAGATACGCGAAGGCACACAAATAAGATACATAGATATATAGTGATGCAACCTTTTAGAGCTATATCAAATGTAAACAATTAAAAAAAGAAGAAAACAACAAGCTTCGAGTTGAAGCTATAGCTATACGGGCTTGTGTATCTTTTTTTTTGTGTGTTGCTCTATAAACGCGCTATAAAACCTACCCACCCTGAATCACCTGTTTGAGGTGAACTGGTATTTGAACAGATATCTAAATATCTTTTGTATCGTAGAAGTCGTCGTTGTTGTCGTTGTTGTCGTTGCTGTAGAGAATTTGATCACAGGGCTGGCACTTTTTCAATCGTCTCTCAATTACTCTATTAATAGCTTCTATCGATTTGATGAATCATTAATCGATAAATTGTATCGCAACAGCAGAGAAAATAAATATAAGACAAATCCGCTAAAAAAAGATCTAAAAGAAAGAAAGGCAACATGGGCTCCCATTCCCAAAAAAAAAGTCGTCGTTCGTTTGCGATTAATTGTTACGTGTTTATTTTTTCTTTCAGGTGGTGTAGGTTATTTTATTTTATCCTCATAAAGGTTGATACAAGAGACATCGATAAAAGCTTGAGGTAGGTGTATTTTTGTTTGTTTACCTCATTTTTTTTTTTTGGGAGAATATACTTAAGCCAAACCTTGGCAAATTAATATTATGTTTGTTTAGCTTTACAAAATTTCGACTCTTAAGCCACAGCTGGAAGCTTCAGATATATAAGTCGATATTCCGTGAGTATGTATGTATATTATCACTTACATAAATAAAGGATAATAATTATTTCTCATTTATAAACTTAATAACATCGATTTGTTACATGTTCAAATAAGTTCAAAAGTAAATATTTGATTAATGTTCAAGGACAAAATTTGAAAGCAATTTAATGGGTGTATAAAAGAAGTTGATATGGTAACGCCTAGAGGGTCTGTTATTTATGAAATCTTTTGAGTTTAAAAAAGAAAAACAAACAAAGCAAATGTATGTTATTGAGGTTAAGTTAATATATGATTAAGTTAAGTATTGTCATTTTGTAAAAACTTATACACTTGATTTCATATAGAAATTTAATACGCATTTAAGTATTTTGACCTTGAGGGTTTTTGGCATTCGAAAAAGAGTGTAGTAAGAGTCGTATTTGCACTGATAATTTACTCGAAATTCATTCGATTCTTGATACTTTTATTATAACAGACCTGAAGGAACATCATTGCCAAAACAAGATCACATATGGAAGTAGTTTTTTAGTGAGCCAATGGTCTTAGCTAGAAAAGATTCCTAGAAGCTAAAATGCTTAGATGACTAGGTACTAGAAACGTCTTTTATAATTTGTCTTAGAAAAAAGATGATTTATTTCCATTACATATCAAATAGATTAGAATCAACATCGGATCAAAAAATATGACATCATTGACATTCTCAAAATATCAGCTGGAAAAAGGAGCACAAATGAAATAATTCAAAGCAGAATCTGGTCAATGGTGCCAGAATCTAATTTACGGAGGAAAGCTAAATGGTCTGATAATTATCATATTCAAAATTAGAATCCTTCTTCTTATACGTCGGAAGTAATAATCTTTTGTTGGGAGAAAATTGTTTAAATGAATTTTGCTAAAACAATTATCAGTTGAAATATCATAAGACCCCGAGATGTTTCTTGCGGCTTTGCTATCGAAAACAAACATTGAGTAAGCAAAATTAACTCAGTCTATTGTTAAAATGATAAAGGTTCATTACAACAGCTCAAGTGAGTTAAGAAACTCTGCTGGGTATGAGTCCACTGACAAATACCCCCATCAAAAATGTTTGAATTTATTAAAAAAAAATATCGTTTCTTGTCGCTAGAATCTCTATTTGACAGAAAAATTGATCTTTATGCATTAAAACAGGGTAAACATTTGCAATATTCAGAACTACTATGTACTAAATTACAAAATCCGTTTATAATACATAGACCTCGGCATTGGTTTTAAACCGCCCATTTCCTATTTTTAAGTGTTTGAGAATAGATTCGTGAGTTGGTGTCATTATAAGAAACGCCTAATGACAGACAACGATAATAGGATCAAAAGCTCCTAATGATATTCTACTAATAAGAGTTCAAAAGAATATATTGGATATCTAATTGTAAGTGTTACCGAAGGATCTGCTCAAATGAGCTGCTAATGAGGTATTTTACCGCGCTAAAAAGTAGGTTAAAATACTCTCCTGCTTCGTAACTGTTTTCATACAAAACATCATGACATAATATAGCTCAGTGACAGCGTGGAGGACGGACAAACAAACAAACAAACAAACTGATATAGATCTATGATTTATCTAAATCAGATTGAAAATATCGGAGAATCCGCTTAAATTAAAACATTAAGTTCTCATTTATTTTTCAAAAACTGTACAAAACTTAAGGATGCAGTAATGCGATTAACCAGAGTGAATAAAAGATAATATCAAGATGCCTACATTTTTCCAGTTAAATGTCAAAATCTTCAGGGTTTAAGATTTAACCGAAAGCTAAATGACGTAAGTGCGTTAACCTTATACATGAAATGATGATATATTATAAAAGTAATCATGGTTATAAAATAACCAAGGTTATAATATAACCCCGGTTATAAAATCACCAAGGTTATAATGTAACCGCGGTTATAAAATAAAAACTGAGGTTATGAAAATAACCCAGGTCACATGAATATCGCTTTTTATGAAATTAAGCCAGGTTACAAAGTAGCCGAGATTATAAAAATAACCCAAGTTATAAAAATAAGGTATTATAAATAATTTAGGTTATATGTAAATAAAACCAGGTTATAAAAATAACCAAGGTTAAAGAAAGTAGCCAAGGTTATAAAAATTACCTATGTTATATTGGTTGTACAAAAACCGTGGTTATAAAATAACCCAGGTTATAAAATAACCCAGGTTATAAATTAACTCAGGTTATAAAATAACCCAGGATATATAATACAACAATTCCGCCTACCCGACCTAGACGAAGTGAAGATAGCTATATCTAAACTGAAGTCAAACAAAAAGCTGACGGCATAGCTGCCGAACTATTTAAAGCAGCAGGCGATGACTTGGTAGGGAGCATGCACCAACTCATCTGCAAAATATGGTCGGAAGAAAGCATGCCCGATGAGTGGAATCTCAGCATAGTTTGCCCGGTACATAAAAAAGGAGACCCTTTAAATTGCGCCAACTACAGAGGGATCAGTCTCCTTAACCTTCCGACCACAACAGGGGTACTATAACACCCCAGGCATTTTTATTTTAAATGTAATTTGTATTTTGGTTCATTCTTTTTTCTACCGTTTTTCGTAAAAATATTTACTTTTTTATGAATTAAGTTTTTTATGTTTTTAATAAATCATATTAATTGATATGTTTAAATTAAAATTGTATGTTGTCCTTTAAAGTACTTTTTTTATATATTTTCTTGGCTGGGGTGTTATGCCACCCCTGTTGTGGTGTATGTATATTTTAAAAGTGTTGTGGTCGGAAGGTTAACATTGCATATAAGATCCTTTCTGCCGTATTATGTGAACGTCTGAAGCCGTTCGTCAACAACCTGACAGGTCATTATCAGTGTGGCTTCAGACCAGGAAAGTCCACTATCGACCAAATATTCACACTACGGCAGATCTTGGAAAAAACCCAGGAGCTTCAAATCGATACCCACCATCTCCTTATCGATTTTAAAGCCGCGTATGACAGCACCCATAGGGAAGAGCTCTACAGAGCAATGTCTAGTTTTGGCATCCCTGTCAAACTTATCCGTTTGTGCAGAATGACGATGGAGAATGCACGCTGCTCCATCAAGGTCGGAAAAGATCTCACCGATGCATTTGATGTCAAAAAAGATTTTAGACAAGGCGATGCACTGTCATGCGACTTCTTCAACATCGTTCTGGAAAGAATTGTGCAAAACTCAACCGTCAACACTAGAGGCACAATCTTCCAAAGGTCCATCCAATTACTCGGATACGCAGATGATATTGACATAATTGGAAGATCAAAGCGTGATGTCAGTGGAGCGTTTTTGAGCATTGCGGCGGAAGCGAAGAAGATGGGTTTAGTGGTCAATGAGGGCAAGACCAAGTATATGCTGTCATCAAAAAAGGACATTGAACAACGACGTCTTGGACAAAACGTCACCATGGACGGCTATAACTTCGAGGTAGTTAAGGACTTTGTCTACCTAGGCACCGCTATAAACACAGACAACGACACCAGCGCTGAAATCAAACGAAGAATAACTCTTGCAAATCGCTGCTTCTTTGGACTTAGAAGGCAATTGAGAAGTAAAGTCCTCTCTCGAGCATCTAGAGAAGATATAACGACGAACTGTACGGGCTGTAGCACAGCGACACTGACCTAGTTAGCAGAATAAAAGTCCAACGGCTTAGATGGCTGGGTCATGTAGAGCGAATGGACATCAACGCTCCAGCCCGGAAGGTCTTCGAATCCAATCCCGAGCGACGGCGCAGTAGAAGAAGACCGTGACTCAGGTGGCGCACTCAGGTGGGTGAGGACCTCAACCAACTTGGCGTGCGAAACTGGAGACAGCTAGCTAGGGACCGAGCTGGCTGGAGACGCATGTTGGTTGAGGCCCAGGTCCGCCCCGGACTGTAGCGCCACCTTAAGTAAGTAAGTAAGTAAGGTTATATAATAACACAGGTTATACATAACACAGGTTATAAAATAACACAAGTTATAAAATAACCGTGGTTATACAAAAATAAAGGTTATAATTATAACCAAGGTTATAATTTTAACCAAGGTTATGATATAAAGGCGGTTACAAAATTAACATGGTTTTAAAATAACCTATAATTATAAAATATCCGTTGCCGTTGTTATAAAATAAACTACAATTATAAGATATCCGTTGTTATAAATTATCCGTGGTTTTAAGATAACCAAGGTTATGAACCAGGTTATACAAATGTTCAGGATTATAAAATAACCGTAGATATAAAATAATCATTTCAAGAATTTTTTATTGAACTTTATAACGACTGTTTTTTTTCAAATTTGTATTTTCCAATCTGGCAATACTTTTTTCGGAGTTGATCTTTTTGACAGCTGTCACTTGATTTATGCTTTGCTTGGTCTTACATTTCATAATGAATAGACTTACTTCTAATCAACTGTTTCAAATCGGGGCCCACCATAGAGATATAAATAATGACTTTTTCGTGCTTGAATTAGAGTATATTGATGTAGACGACTTTTGGTTCTAACAAGATGGCGCTACATACCATACCAGCCAACGAAACAGTCAATATATTGAATCAAACTTTTGGTGAGCGTGGCCTGCAAGATCGTGCGATTTAACACTGCTGTAATATTTTTTGTATGGTTATGTGCTTTTCTTCGCAGATAAGCCCGAGACGATTGACACCTTGAAAGAGAATATTCGGCACGTTGTTACTGACATACGGCTCCAATTGCTGCAAAAACTGGTTGAAAATTGACCCTTTAGGCCGCGGTGGGCACTTGCCCGAAATCATTTTTAACACATAATCGAAAACCTTATGTTTATAATAAAGCTACATTCTTGGCCATAACTTTAAATCAAATTAATTTAATTTTTTCTTAAAAACCACACATAAAAAAACACCCTTTGCTATGTACTTTTCTTTTCTAGATCGTGTTCACCAATGCCTGTTTACACTCTAGTACAACAAAAAATGCAAAGATATCATATTCAACACCTTATCAATACAAGACTGTTGAAAACGCATTAACTTTTAAATAAGTTTTGTTAATACATCTATGCACTGATGTGGCACACTTTGAGGTTAAAAGGGGGATACGTTTCCTAATAAACCCGGAATAACACATTTGTACAAAAAGAAAGCAAAACCACCAGGAAAAATTATTCATCTTCACTACCACAAAATTTCTGGCGAACCATTTCAACATAGGTACTGCATAAATCATTTAAAGCAAAGCAAAAATTCCTCTAAAGATGGAAGCAGGTTATCATCAAGATGCCTTACCTCTAGAATACCAACACATGAAGGTATGTTAACAAATTCTATTAGCATAAATTTCTTTGCAAATTTATTTTATAGCAAACATTTGGAAATACTTATACCGTTACCTATACAATATTTACTCAAAATCTCTAGACATATAGGCAGACTTCAAAAAACCTCACATACAAAATATGCATGAGCACGAATCTATTTAAAGAAAAACTCCACCTTACAAACATTTTACAAATAAAACAAAAACAAAAATAACAAAAGAACATATCATGTGGAAAAACTTCCTTTACATATTCGATATGCACTTCTCAATTTTCAACATACATATGTATAACAAAAAGAAAGAAAATAAAAACATTTTTCACTATGTTCACCTAGATTATGGCAGCTACAGCGGAAAAGTGCTGTCAGTATGCTAATGAACTATAATATTGTTCGACACGCTTCACCAATTACTTTACTTTTCCTATAAAAAAAAACAAACTTTTTGTTAACTTGACTACTTTATTATAGCCATCTAGAGAGATACTATTGTGATAAGTGGGAAATGGCTTTCCAAAACATTTTCATAACACATATTAATTTACACTCATTAAGTTGGTTGGAATTAAATTTTCTGCATAAATTCCATAAAAGAGGAGTGGAAACATTCATAAAATGATTTATTTTATTATTATAATTTTTTTCTCTTTTTTTTTCTATAAGCTTTTATTTTTATTTTTAAAACAAAAGAGAGCATAATAATTTTTACCACTCCCACTGTAAATGCCGGTGCCGGCTCACATTAATCAACGTTCTGATAAACATCATTGCTGGCACGAAAGTGAGATTGATTCGGGGGAAAATCAATTTTCCCTGCAAAACATGCACAAGCTTCGTAAACATATTTTTTTAGCACATTTTTTAACATTTTTTTTTTGAAGCAAGCAACATAGAAACCCTGAACTAAAAAATGCTAAAGTAAATGAAATGAAACATGAACTAAACACTAAAGAGCTTAGACACATTATATTAAAGGTAGGTAAAGTGAATTAATTTAATTAAACTTTCCGTCAATTTGAATTAGTGTTTTATTTTTTAGCATATGCATCGCAGACGCTTATTCATTCTTTTTTCTTCTTTTTTGATAATTTTCCTTTTTTTGCATAGAAAATTGAAAATTCGTATCGTAACGTAGAATGGTGGAAAGTAGATCGACCTAGCTGACTGACTGATTGAGTGACAGTGGGGTTTCGTTAATATTCTTTGACGTTTTATGGAATTTAATTTTATCATCGTTTCCTATATACTTATATCTAGGACTAGGAATAGGATAGGGATTATTATGGAAAACGTTTTTAATCCCTTAAAACAAGGAACTGTCATATGCAGACTTTATAAGTAATCCTATATCTCAGGGGGATAATGAGACAAAAATAATATTTCGTAGCAAAATTTAAAATTATGACGTTAAAAGGATTACAAAGTGTCAACAATCTAAGGGAAAAGATATCATAACAAGGATTAAACCAAGTGATTTATTATAAGCTTAGGAGTTGAACGTAAAAAGACAAAGGAGGTATATGCAACGGTACTATAGGGTTATAAAGTAATGCAATTTTAAATGCAATCTTAAAAAAAAAAACATAAAATAAGGAATTATAAACGGTTTTCCGATAGGAGATAGGATAGGAGTATTTTAAGTAGCATGACATTTGACAAGGAAAAACTACGCCATAACTAAAAATTTAACAATAGATGCTTAAACAACTCGTTCAGATATCTTTTACATTTCAATATCAATCGAAGTACAAATTAAAATCGATTCAAAATAAAAATTGGAGTTTTTAAATTCACTTTTATCAACATTGACTTATTTTTTTTTTTTTTTTCAGAATTAATAATTAATAAAGTGAATTTTGGTGTTCTAAAAGTCGATGTTTTCGATTTTGAATTAGACTAGTTTATGTAATCTGATTTAATTTGGAAAAATGTAAATTGTTTTAAAACAGAAGTAACTTCAATTGTAGAAAATAAAGCTTAAGCAATTTTTTGAATACTTTTTTTTTATAACAAGTGCACACTCAAGGGTAAATACTACCCTTATTATGTAGACACAGTGTGAGCACTAAGAAAGGGATAGAGGGGTTCAAAGGAGGTGACGGTGCACATTGGTTTTGAATTCCTGAATATTACAACGGCTGGGAAAGACAGAGTGTGGCAAGGCATTCCACATTCGCGTAGTACGGCGAAAGAACGAATCTCTGTACTTGACAGTACGACCGAAGTTGGGCTCGAGGGTATATTGATGAGTATTCCCAGAAGAGCGAGTATTACTGTTGAACTGTTTAAGGAGAGGAATGCAGTTGGCTAGAGCATAAACCGTTAAAGTAAAGGTAAAAGAGGGTGAGACAAGAAACATTTCGACGATGTTCAAGCGACGTAAATGATCCTATGATGACATTATCAATCAATCTAAATGCTCTACGTTCAATACTGTCTAAGAGGCTTAAATAAGTTGCAGGAGCATCAGTCCAGATATATGGGAGTTATACTCAAGCTTTGGACGTATATAAGTCTTGTAGATAACAGCCAGATCATACTTCTTGCATCGCCTTAGAAAACCCAAACATCTTGCGGCATTTTTGGCGACATCGCGTATGTGATCGTTCCCCAAAAGGTTGAGAATATCAAGATGTTCAGTCTCCTCGATGCAAGTGTTATCTATGGATAATGGCAAGGGGGGTATATCTCGCTTTAACGATACAAGACAGCATTGGTTTTTCGAAGCATTAAATTCCACGCTGTTTTTTAATCCCCATTGTACAATGCTGTTTAAGTCGGAATTTAATGAGCTTATCATATTTTGTCGTTGCAGTTCCACATCCGAAGAAGAGGGATGTGAGTCTGAAAACGAATTTTAAATTCTAAGAGTACTAACGTCAGTAGTTGCAGACAGGAGATCATTAATAAAAATGTGAAAGAGTTTTGGAGATAGAACAGAGCCCTGCGGCACACCAGTATTTATTTTGTCGTTTTCAGACTTGAACTCATCCAATACTACTTGTATTGAACGATCCGAAAGGTTATTACTTATTCAATGAAGGAGTGATTCATGAAAACCGAAAGCACGCATTTTCGATAAGAGAGCTTGATGTCAAACCCTATCAAATGCTTTTGAAATATCAAATAGACATGATTCGTGGAATGTTGCAGGTACTATTCCATATTTGGGGGAACAAGCAGATCATTTAAAACTATTGTAAAGCACAACAAATGTCTTCTAAAGGGTTTTTCAATAAGGGCGGGAAGATTTTGAAATGTAATAAAACAAGCTGTGTGTGTGTACGGGCTGTACAGCGACGTACACTTAGCCAGAAGGGTAAAAGTCCAACGACTAAGATGGCTGGGTCACGTAGAGCGCATGGAAACCAATGCTCCGGCCCGGAAAGTCTTCTAATCCACACCCACAGGACAGCGCAGTAGAGGAAGACCGCGGATCAGGTGCCGCGCACAAGTGGAAAGTGACCTCACTCAACTTCGAGCGCGAAACTGGAGACATCTAGCTAAGGACCGAGCTAGATGGAGAAGTTTGATGGGTGAGGCCCTTGTTCACACAGGACTGTAGCACCACCTTAAGTAAGTAAGTAAATGTGTGTGGTATTAACAAAATTATTTAAAATCTGAAATTCGCATGTATACCATTAAGTGTGTAATATGACATTATTCAAATGCCCGCCTCGGCTTCTTACGGTGGCACGGATCCGCGTGGTCCAATTTTCAATGACTCTTCCGCATAGATCCGGCTGAATAAGCTGATAAGTAGCAAGTTTTCAAAATGTACCGGAGTGACAAAACAAATTTGTGAAAACGCTTTGCTACTCGTATCACAAGGTTGGAATTACATATGCTTCACTGGTGCCATTCGATTCCTTTGATTCGTTCATATGAATTGAAAAACTTTTCTACCATCGCTGAATTTTCAATTTAGATTAAGATTTCGTTTTACTCGATTTCAGGAACCAAGTTAACTGAAATTGTTTAAACCCACAAAAAAAATTGGTCAACATTTGGCAATTGCAGTTCTCAAAAGTAAAGCACTCTTCGTCTTCTCGTGAAGCACATTCTCAGTCGGAAAATTGAAACTAGTGAAAAAACTGTTGGAACAAATAAGTGTTATAAAGAAACGAAGCTTTCTGCGTCGCTCAAGAACAACTGAGAAATTACTTTTCTAGTCCTTATCAGTGATGATACCCAGGTTTGTCAATTCCTCTTCGATCTTTGGAATTAGTCATTCAAAGCCTTAGGTTTTAAGGGTTTTATAGCTCAGTTAACAAAAAACTTAAGTCAGTCGATCACCAGCAAACTCGTATCTTTGTTGATTGGGACCTTGAAATGCATCAAAATAGTCCCAATTATCATCGAAAAATCTTCAGTAATGAAATTCCTAATACGTGCAATAAATGCAGAATTGTCTCATTGAAAAATAAGATAATTATCAAACGACAAATTATCGTAGGCCAAAAACATTATTAAAATCAACTTTAGGTTTAAGTTTACCGGTGTAAAATACTGGGTTACCATATAAAGTACGTATGGCACCATTAAGTTTGCTTATAATTCCATTTATATGGTTGTCCCATGTTAAAGATAGGTTAAAGTCAACGCCGAGATATTTAGAAGTTTCTTCATATTCAACTTAACAAAATCGAGAGAAAGTAAGAGAATGCTTTTAGAAATCACTACGCAATTTGAATTTTTAGGCTTCAAGAAAAGACCATTTAAGTAAGACAAGTTTGAAATTTTGTCAATGTCTTCATTAATATTAGAGGCTGAAGTAAAGTTGAAGCTCGTCGCCAAACAGATGACAGGAACAGTTTTTGATCAAACTTGGAAGTTCATTGACATAGATAGAGAATAGTAGAAGACCCATTATCGACCCTTGAGGAACACCGGACGAAGTAGGTAAAAAACTGGACAAACAGTCACCAATTTGAAGTGCTTGTTTCTGTTAATCAAACATGAATATAGAAGCTTAGAGGAACTTGCAGACAAAATTAAACTGCATGATTGGAGTTTGTTAAAATATGTGAAAGATATTACATGCAAGTCTAGATACATACTTCTTAGAGTTTATATCCATGCTAGAAAAACGTCTTAACCTTACTTTTTTGGTTAAGACGGTTAGATAACTTGATAATTTCGAAAGTTTACGGTGTGATGTGGTGTAACAGTTTTCCACTTTCTTTTAATTAAAACAAAACATTTGCAAAACAAGTCGTTTAATAAAAAAACCTAATGGATACATTTTTCCGAAATTTCTATTCTCATAATTTGTATTGATTTAATCTCCTGCCTAATCCCCATTTTTGTTTCCCAAAATAAAACAAACGCCAACATTAAATTACATCCGATAGCAGTTACGTGTATTTTTAACTAAAAAACACTCCCACAATATTTTAATGTCATATTTTATGATTAACAGCCCCACTGTCATTGCTGTTTGCTCTCGTTTCAGGTGTAATTGGGGTGTGTCCGTCCGTCCACTATAATAACACAAAACAAATTTTATATATGTATGTCTGTACTTTGTGTTTTATTGTTTGCCCACAATGTTAATTTAGGAAGATTTTTATTTTTATTAGGTATTGTTATAATATGTATGTAGTTCTTTTTTTATTATTGTGCTTTGACATGGAAGACTTACCATTATTTTTGTTGGGTGCATCGAGCATCGAGCAGAAACAGCAGCAGCGATACTACTATAAACAATAAATGGTTAAAATTGTTTTGACGATGTTCATATACTCGATAGGGGGCAAATGACCAGGTAGTGTTTTGTAGTACAGTTTGTGTTACAAGAAAAGATTGATGATGCTCTTTTTTTTGTCTCTTAAATAAATCCAAAAACACGATTGTTTTAAAAGTTCTTACCTGGAAATACAAATAAAAAAATTGATTATTTTTAACATACAAATAACATAAAATACAATTTTTAATACTTTAGAAAATTCAAGCTTCTATAAAGATTCTATAAAGCTTCTTTGTTTAAAAATCAATTCATATGAAGCTCTGTTAGGTTGACTAGTCAGTTTTATATTTGAATTCAATGCTTAGAAAATTTCTTGAGAAGGATTTAATATTTGGAAATATACACTTATTTCTCTTAAGCTTTAAATACAATTGTTATCGAAGTGTTTGAGAAGCTCAAAATGCAAGTTTTTGTGACTATATGACTTTATGACGGTATGACTTCATGACCATATAAGATACAGTGCTGTGCAAAACATTTACAACTTTTATCACCTATCAAAAATACAACATATTCGACACATATAAGTTTTTAAAACGAAATTATTTATATTGCTCTAGACTTTATATGAATCAACCTTACTGTACAAAATTTAAACCACTAATAAGTAAAGGGTGATTTTTGTAAAAGCTATAGGAAAGTTTTTTCAAAAAAAAAAAAACACGTACATTTCAGAAAAATGCATGAAATCTTTATTTGAATGGATAGTACGGTCCATATAATTTAATATTTGAAGAATATTTCATGCAAATGTTGACCTTGACTGCGCCTCAAATGGTCGAATTTTGGCATACTCTTTCCAACATTTCGGCCGGTATCTCACGAATAAATGCTTCAATGTTGTCTTCCAATGCGTCAATTGAAGCTTGTCTGTAGAGACATGAGCTTTAAAATAGTCTAAAGGCGTTAAATTGCACGATCTAGGTGGCCAATTGACCGGCCCCGAACGTGAAATAAAATGTTCACCGATCTCGCCTCTGAATAAGTCCATTGTTACGCGTGCTATGTGGAATGTGGAACCGACCGTCTTGTTGAAAAAAAAGTCTTGGGCAAAAAAAGTTGAATATCATCTCACGGTAGCGCTCACCATTCACAGTTACGTTACGATTCGCATCATCTTTGAAGAAGTACGTTCCAATGATGCCACCAGCCCATAAACCGCACAAAACTGTGACTTTTTCTCGATACATTGGTAGCTCTTGCAATGCTTCTGGCTGATATGACTCCACTCCAAAATCGACAATTCTGCTTATTTACGTACCCATTGAGCCAAAAATGAGCTTCGTCGCTCGCTAGAAGAAGCGCGCCATGAACTTTCTTAACAGAGCACGCATTTTGATAATGAAATTCAATAATTTGCAAGCGTTGTTCGTTTAAAAGACTATTCATGGTTAAGTTTTAGACCAAACTGAAGATGTTTGACAGTGAAACAAAGCACGAAACGTGCGTCAGCTGTTTAAACCAGTGTTGCCAAAAAGATAATAGCTAAAAAATCACCCTTTATAACAAATGCAACAGTTTAACAAAAAAAAAAGGACTGCATTTTGCTGTGCAAAACATCTGCAACTGACGGCCATGATTTATTTTGATAACGGTTATTTTGATTCATTTTGAAATTGGTTAATTTTTTTCTGTAGCTTAGTTCGTTGAGCAAGTATAAGTTTCGTTATTAAACACGGAGATGGCTCTGTAATGGTCTGGGGCTGCTTCTCTGACCAAGGAATTGGACCTATTCGACAAGTAGAGGGTAAAATGAATTCAGCAAACTACATTGAAATTCTTGGAAACACCATGCTTCCTCGTGCAGATTGGGAAATGCCACTTGCCTGGACATTCCAAAACGACAACGCCCCCAAGCACAAGTCGAAGTTCGCCACAAACTGACTTTCTGATAACAACATAAGAGTTTTGCAATGGCCAGCGCAGTCCCCAGACCTAAACCCTATTGACAATTTGTGGGAGATAGTAAAAAGAAGAATCGGATGCCAAATTTTTAAGCGGAAGGGCGATCTTTATACTGAAATTCAAAGGCAGTGGAATGACATTCCGGAAACTATTATAAATAACCTCATTGCTTCAATGCCTAGAAGATGTGGAGCTATTATCAAAAATAAAGGGTACGCAATCAAATATTAGCATTTTCTTGCATAAAAGTAAGAAAATTGTAGGATATGGTTCAAAGTTGCCAAATGTTTTGCACAGCAATAAACCCGTCTTTTCATGTTGTTATCCGTTTTTTTTTTTTAAAGTGAATACTATTGTTTTTTTTTCTGTTTAGTCATATACTGTTATAAATAAAGTTTTCAAATTTGTGAAAAAGAAGTTTGCTGTTTGCTTTCTTAGATACTTTTTATGAGATGGAAAGATCTACAACTTTAAGTTGGAAATGTAAAAATGCACTGTAATAATTAATTACATAAAACATCTTTTTTTTTTAAATTGAAGAATATTTAATAAATATGAAAGTGGAGGAAAATAGCAGAACTCTTCAATAGGGAACTGTAATTTCAAATTTTTTTATTTTCTTTCAAAAAAGTTACGTTGAAGGCTCTAGAGAGCACAAAAGAATTACTTGAAATTCTTTAAGTTTCCTTATTAAGAGACACACAATATTCTGACCTCATTTTGTTTTCAGGGAAACCTTAGATCTTATATGTCCTAAAAGAACTCTCTTAAACGTCATTGTTTGAATTCAATTTGAAGTGTATCTTTTCTTTCACGAACCCAGTGTAACTCTATTATTGGTATTATTATTTTCGAATGCGCATCTTTTGCTTCCGACATGCATCTGAAATAGTTCATGGTATATTGTTGTTTTTGTTGTTGTGGTTGTTGTTGTTATTTCACATGGAATTTAGGGTAAGTTTTGCCAGCAGACATACTTAAATAGAATTACACCTTTATCAACCCAAATGAGCGACTCTTACCTACCTATATAGTGAATGAGTCATTTAGAGGCCAAACACCTTTATTGTAGCTTCATTCATACAAAGTATGTAGGTATGTTATGTGGTACGGTGACACAGGGCGTGTTGCACTAACCATTGCACGTATGATATTCCTATCCTATTCACCACCATCAGGCTTTGCCATTGCCAGACCCAGTCCCAGCAGCAAAACCAAACCAACCCAACGCAGCGCAGCACCACCACCAACAACAGCAGCAGCTGGGTAAATTGAAATTTTATTCCAAATACTTGACTGTTTTGTCTAGGAAGCTCCATTATACCACCAGACATAAATATAGGAGTAGGTATGGAACTACGTACGAGGTTGGGTTCCCAAACCAAATGGTTGTTATATATTTATTAGTATACGACTTACGACTGTTGTGTGCCTTGTGTGACTATATAAATTCTGTTCGAAGTGCATTGCCTTACCTTGTTCTGTTCCGATTCCGCTTTCAATTCCGTAGCCTGGCGAACTGCTGAACTATGGAAGCTTCCTCTGTCTCTATTGGGACTCCTAAGGTTGCCATCCCATGTGAAATAGTGTGCATACTTACTATACGTATGGGAGGTATGGTGGGGAAGAACAAAACTTCGTGTCTAGAACGTCTGTTTTTATGACACTTAGAAGAGGGTGAGAAATAAAAAGTTTTCTATTTTTTTGATTTATGAACTTATACTCCATGGGTAAGTGACATGATGGCGAGTTCTTCGGATTCATCCAAATTAAATATAAGAAACTTTCAAAAACAAAATGTGGGTAGGTAAGTTGGTGGGTTAGAGTGATAGGATCAAATTTATTCCTTTTGTATTTATGTCTGGCAATATACAAATATGCATGTGAACAAAGCTGATTAATTTATTGGGACAAGTTGGAGTAAATTTGTTTAAGAACTTTTAAATTAGAAACAACAAAAAAAAAACAAAGAAACAAAGGAGAAGAGGCTCGACTTGTGGGTTGGCAATAGCCTGGTAAGGAGTGTTTGTCGGTGTTTGAATTTACATATAGTTAAGTCTGAACTATCAATGAAAGTATTTGATAGTTATAATCAGATTAGCGAATCACTCCTACGAAAGTTACTCAATTACGTCACCCATTAGAAAGAACTATTTTAATCAGTTCATTGTCAGTTTTGTGACGAAGAAGAAAGAAGAACAATGAAACCGAATTTTATTAAATAAATGACCTTGGAGTAGCTTTTATTGATAATAAATTTTTAACATAAGTTTTATTTTATTTTATTTTATGTATTATTAATTAACATATACCCGTGGCATGATGGTTAGTGCGTTTGGACTGTCATGCCAGAGGTCTTGGGTTCGATCACTGCCTATGCCATCTAGAGTTTTTTCACGGGTACTGCCTTTTGCGAGGAATTGACAAATTCTCCAAGTGTAATTCTTGTCATGTAAAGTGATTTCTCAAATTAGCTGTTCGGATTCGGATTAAAAAACTGTAGGTCCCTCCATCCCTGATAACAGTACTCGCACACAGGAATGGTTGAGAGTAGTAGTAGTAGGCGGCTTCTATGATTGCATCTTGGCAATGTTGCCACTGGTTCTCAATACAGTGTGTTGGCGGCAGAGAACTTCGAGAGAGGTTACTTGTAACTCGGTCGGAGTAGGATTTGGCGATCTCTTGCGATTGTAGCCGTTCGACGTTGTATCTTCTCCCAGCATCTCCCTGTTTTGCCTTGGGTCTGAAAACCCGAAGTGCTACCTTGGCTACAACGAAGTAGTGGTCCGAGTCGATGTTAGCTCCTCGGAAGGTTCGGACATCCATGATGCTGGAAGCGTGTCTGGCGTCGATCGCAATATGGTCAATCTGGTTGACGGTAGATTGATCTGGAGAACTCCAAGTTCCTTCGTGGATGTTGAGGTGTGGAAAACTGGCTACCATGACGTTTCGCCCCGCAGCAAAATCTATGAGCCTGAATCCGTTGTCGGAATTCCACCAAAGATGTCTTCCCTTCCTAGCTCGACATTAAAATCACCCAGGACAATTTTAATATCGTATCTAGGACAATGCTCATATGTTGTGTCTAAGAGCTCGAAGAACATATCCTTGGTATTTTCATCCTTCTCTTCTGTGGGGGCGTGCGAGCATATTAGGCTAATGTTGCCAAATTAAGCCTTGATGCGGTTGATCATGAGGCGCTCGTTGATGCACTTATAGCTCAAGACTTGTTGCCTAAGTCTGGCTCCAATGACAAAGCCGCACCCAAACAAGCGCTGTTGGTTTTCGCGGTAACAGTCACCATAGTAAATATCGCAGTCTTTCATCCTCTTTTTGCCCTCTTTTAGGTCACCTTTGCCTCCTTAAAAATCTGATGGCACAAAGTTTTTTGATAAAAAATAAACCCTTTAATAACGCAAAATACACTAAAGCAACAAATGAAAATTTTTTAGAAAGGTATTTCTATTTTTAGTGAATTTTATTACATATATCACTTACGAAATTATTGTATAATTTAAAATTTCAAGTAGTAGTCGAAATTCTTTAAATTCAATTATCAAATTCGAACCGTTTTTGTCAGCAAATGTAAATTATTGCAATTTTCATTTGTTTATTGTAATACTGATGTAAAAACAGAAATCTTTCTTAGTATGTTATTGACTCCGAAAGTTGCAAACATCAACTATAGGTAGGTATCATTTGGGATAATTTAATTTAGAACTTCTTGTTAGTGAACACTGATCCTTTACAAACAGTTGATGGCCTTGTCGTCTTCGTTTCTCGTTAAGTTTTATAGTCATTGATGTCACAGTCACATCTAATGAATCAACTTCTAAGAAGAAAAGTTCTGTATATCTCTTGAGCCCTGATAAATGAATGTATCAGTTGGTATATAGAAGAAGAAGGCAGAGACACTATTAATTTATTAGATTATCTCTTCGTATTTTATTTATTGCAATTTAAAGAAATCAGTTGTTCTTTTTTTTCGACGAATGACAATCACTTTCTTAATTAAAACTTTTTAATCCGATATCCAACAGAGATAGGCCTTTACACTACACTATGCAGGACAGTATCAGTCAGTAGTAGTTTGCTTGCAAATTCCCATAGTCTTTTTATGTCAAGACATTGAATGACAATAGGTTTTTCAAAATCCCAGTTTTGTTTTAAAAAATTTCTAAAAATATTTTTCCTATCCCACATCTCAGAATTTCAACTGCATAAACTTTAATAAAATATCAAAAGACCCAAAATCTTCAACAAGATTGAATTATATTTTGAACTAAATTGAAAGAGAAACCCTCTTTTTCAAAAGAGTACATAGTTGATTGAATTGGGTTGTATATAAATATACCCCCATAGAACGGACCGTATCATCACCATGTACGAGTAGTAAGAGTTTTTATATTAATTTTAAATTAAAATTCCTTTTTTTCCCAAGGACATCACTTTTTTTTAGTTTACACTTGATGTTGTTTGGAAATAGGGGAGGAACTCAGATGATGACACGTGTGACGTGTGCTTAGGATGGTTATGGTTAGGTCCATACACCTATGTATCTTCATCATGGGACATCGAAATATCTGATGAAGACTTTTAGAAACATAGTTTGGGGTAAATTTATGTCTCGGATCTAGGACAAAAAGCATAAATGCACATTTGCGTAAATTTTCTAACCTTTTTAAATACAATTTTGATTGAAAATCACCTTTTTTTAAAGAGAAATTTTTGATTAAAAAAATACACTTTTCAGTAGAAAGTATATTTTAAAAAAATCTATTTTAGTGAAAACTTTATTTTTAGACGAAATTTTAATCAAACCCAAAAGATTGACGTTATCCACATATTTTGAAATTGAAAATTTTGTTTGATTTGGGGGGGGGTAAGTGGGGAGGTAAAAATACTCTACGAAAATGTATTGAAATAAGTAAAGTAATGATATTGTGTATTGTTTTGTTTTGTTTTCTCTTCAAAAAAAGAAGATTGTTGTTTGATAAAGAAAAACCAAAAAAAGGGTTAAATGGGATTTAAAAGTATAAAAAGTAAGTATTAAAAAAGTAAGTAAGTAAATATATTGAGATTGAGATATTAAAAGTCAAAGGACAAGCTGTTTACTTTTATATTCATCAGGCAATTTCAAGATAAAGGTTTAATGAGATTAGGTTCAAGTGGAGAGTGTATAAAATATAAGTACGAGGCAATATCTGAGTTGAATCTAAATGGTTACAATAATTATTCGATATTTCCATGATCCAAAGAAAAATAACATAAAGGCTAAGAAGCTTTCAAGCAACAAAAATGTGAATAAATTTTTATTATAGGATGTCTTTAATTCCAACCTTTGAGCGGCGTTCTAGGAAAAAAGTCTTACTGACAATTGTTCGACTTGTTCAGATGGACCTTAACATAATTAATGTTCATAAAATGTGTGATTTTTGATCGACAATTATTTTAATTGTTTACATAATATTTTTATAGTTCACAGTTCTTTTATCAGAAATCGTGATATGGTACGAAAATAATATAATGAAGCTAAGGAATTAGGAATCATGTGGTGTGTAATAAAAGGTTTCCCAATAAGAGGTTTCATTTTGAAAACCGTTTTTTCATTTTCACTCTCAAAGCTGTTATGTTAACAGCTTTGGCAAGTAAAAACTTTGTCATTGGTAAAAATGGAACGATGCACTTTTTAATAACGCATTGAAATTTTTAAAATTCACTACAAAAATGGTGAAAACTAATTTTGACCCATCCCATCAAAAATTATCTTTCGATTGGTCTATTTCCTCAACCAAGCCTCCAAACAAGATGCGGTTTTCAATTTATGTAATACTGAGTATCGCCAGTTATCAAAATTAAAGCACTTTTGGGTCGTTCGTGAATTGAACAAATTTGAGCTCAACATTTGAGGACAACAGAGAATTTTGTTACTGTAGCACGTAGTGTTTTAGTCTTTGCCATGAAATAAACATACACTTATTTTTTTTTCTTAAAAATATTAATATTTTTTTAAATTCTCATGGGAAGTTATTTTAATTATTCCGATTTGTTGTATTGAAAATTTTGTCGTTTCTCGATATTTCAAGGTCCCTAGAATGTAAATCAAATGTTTTTAGAGAGATGTGTGTGTGTGAGTGTGTAAACTCGTACATTTGTACGTCCTTACTTCACATCTTATAAACATGCAAAGATATCGACATCAAATACATTTTTTTAACAGATAATAACATCAAAAAATATGTCTCACCTCGAATATTTTGCGAACCAAAAAAAAAACTTTCATTCATCAAAAAATAACGTTTTTGACATCTACACGGAAAGAATTCTTAGATCAGATCAAGAAAAATAAGCTATAAATCACGAAAAATGAATCCAGTTTTGAACCTTGGATTCAAAATAAGTAAATTGCTACTTTTTGTTTGCAATTTCATAAAATGAGTAAAATGAAGATATTGACACTCAAAAATCATATTTCACTACATTTGAGTAGCAATAATTCGACCGAGGAAATCAAATATTTCAAACAGCGAATTGCAATTTGATATCAATTTTTATCAATTTAATGTTTGTTTTTATCGTGAATTTCAGCAGGAGTTTGTAGATTGAAATTGTTTTCTTGTAGATTATGATTCGTTTTTTTAAATACCTACACACACAAGTGGCAAATTTCAACCCTTGTTTTCTTAGACTGTGACAATATACATTAGTTTGCAAATGACAACTTATGTTTTGCTACTTCTTTTTTTTAAATTGCAACTTTTGAGTTGTAATTTGAAACAGGTTATTCTGCAGTTTGCAAATGACAGTCACAGTTTTGATACTTAGTTATTTTTAACTTGCAACTTTTGAGTCGTAATTTGAAACAGTTTCTGCAGTAATTTGTAGCTTTTAAGGATTAATTTACTTTCCATTTTCAAGCAATCATGTAGAGATTCAAGAACAATTTTTTGCAAAATCAACAATCTTCATTAGTGATTTACAACATAAACTTATTCTAATAAATATGATTTAAAATCATGAAAAATATAAACCAGCATAAGTGTTCATATACATATGCGTTTCGCCCCGATGCGATGCAATGGTTGGGCTCATCAGAAGATGACCAGACCATTACACCTTGTCTTAACGCATACTTTCCCGAATAAATCGAGACTCCATATAATCCGAGCTGCATAGAGCAACTGCGAATTATACAGTTGCTACAAAGAAGATAAACTGTATTTAGTACTTATATTGTGATTATATTTTATTGATTTGAGAATTGAGAATGCTTAAATCACCGCATACATTTCGCAAAACAAGATTAATGAGTAGTAAAATTAAATTATTCCCCTAAAGTAGTAGATTGCGACTCAAAAGTTGCAATTTACTTTCATTTCAACAAGCTCGAATTATAACTTTTGATAATAATTACCAAATTATAAAATTTTGTATTTTACGAAGATTTGAATGCTGAATTACAACTTTTTCATTCATTTTATAATAAAATCGTCTTGATTTACTAAAAAAAGGGTTTTCGTAAATTGCAACCTAAAATTTAGCAATTAGTGATTTTTCAATTCTCTCCGTGTAGTCAAGTTTTTAGAAAAATTCAAGCGGCATTTTGTTTTTACAAAAATACATAAAACACTACTAAAATTGGTAAAAATTGATTTTCGGCTCGAATATCTTCGTAAAAATTAACGATATATCTTATAAAAAAGTAATGTTTTTAAAACTTGTTAAAATTTTTAGAAAAATCCAACTATCGCTTTTTTTATAAAATAAAATCTTCAAAAAATAAGTTAATGTCTTTAAAACTATTTCACTCCATATAAAATAAAAAATATTGTTGATAACATGAAATAATTTATTAGAAATAAATACTTCCTGAAAATTGGTAAAAATTGTTTTATGACACTAAAATATATCCAGCACAAAAACAGGTATTGAAGTGAAACTTATTTTATTATAAACATAATATTTTTGTTAACCTTTAGTTAATTTAAAAAAAATCCAAAAAACAACAAAAATCTAAAAAAAAAAACTAAAAATGGGTTTTCGCCTCAAGTATCTTACGAACGAGGAAAGAAATTGACTCCAAACTTTTGTTTATCTTACACAAAATATTGATAGTAACAATTGTAAAACTTAAAAAAATATCGACGACAGGGCACGAACGGGAAGTTATCAGTGTGGGTCGCATTTCACCCTCTTTTTGAATATCAAAATAAAGCCTTTGCTAGCCTACTAAATTTCAAATAGTGGATATCTACGGCGGCGTTAGATCTTTTCGCTTAAACCCATAAAGCCCAAATCCCAAAATGTTAAAATTCGTTACAGAAACGGTGAAAAGTTTGCAGCCACAGCTATCAAAATTTAAGCACTTTTGGAGCGTTCGTGGACGTTCCCAAAATGCCATAAGGATCACAAATTTTAAGAAAATCACCAAACAAAACTGTCGTAACGTCCAAATTGTTGATTGTTATTTTGTCTAAGACTTTTTGAATTTGGGTTTTATGACATAAGGGTTGGGCTTTGTGACATTTATTTTAATCATTACGACGATTATAAAAGAAAATATATCCTTTCCGCTTTTTTGCTCTTTATTCAGTGCTTTATAAAAAGTGTTACAGTGATCGGATTTAGTTTAAATATGCGACGGTTTTGTTCGATAATCTGTTTCCATCTAGACGGCAACTTCATATTACCCCCTTCGTAGAAGCCCCCCTCCTTATTTGCCAAGAACTCGGACAGCTACTTTTTAAAAGCCTCTTTTGAGTTCCATTTAACACCACCATGGCACCAAGGGCGTTCGCCATGGACAGTAACAGGTGGTAATCACTTGGCGCTATGTCCGGGCTATGTGGTGGATGCCATACAACCTCCCATCCGAGCTCCCGTAACTTCTGACGAGTCATCAACGAAGTGTGTGGCCTGGCGATATCTTGGTGCAACACTACACCCTTCTTGTTGGCCAATTCTGGACGCTTCTGGTCGATCGCCTGCTTTAAGCGATCAAGTTGTTCGCAGTAGATGGTAGAATTAAGCGTATGGCTATGGATGGATGATTCCCTTCCAATCCCACCAAACACACAGCAAAACCTTCCTGGCCGTCAATCCCGGCTTGACCACTGTTTGGGAAGATTCACCGGCCTTCGACCAAGACTGTTTTGATATTGTCGTATGTGATCCATTTTTCGTCGACATTCCGCTTCAAAAATTGTTCGAGTTCGTTCCGTTTCAGCAGCATATCGCAGGCGTTAATTCGGTCCAGAAGGTTTTTTTGCGTCAAATCATGCGGCACCCAAGCAACATCAAGCTTTTTTTGTATCCAGCCTTCTGCAGGTGGATTAAAATGGTTTGGAGACTGACTCCTATTTCCTGGGCGATATGTCACGAAGGGAGATATATTCCAACCTTTTAATTTCTATCGCTTCTTATGTCTTATCACCCAACGACATATAACCCAAAACATAAAATTACTTGAAGCCCCAAAAAGACAAAAAGCCCAAATAAAATAACATATCAGCAAAACCAACTTTCAATGCCGTAACACCCAAATTTAGAAATGCCATAACGATCAAAAGATTTCTTGTTTCGTACGGTGAAATATGTATGGGGGGGGGCATGCTGCCTCCTGCAACCCCCCTGCTTCGGTTCACTATAGGATTTGGGGTAGGTAAAGAATCTGGATTAAAACAAAAAAAAATTGCATACACACAACCTAGCACATACCCCAAAACTTGTAGTGGGCCCAACCAAGGGGGTGACAGGCAGACAGCTGCCCCCAATAGATATTTCACAGTTTATACGCCATAATTCTGGGTGCTATCACTGTGAGTAAGCAAACCATTTCATTTTTTTGAAAGAGAAATAAGGCGAAATATATTTTTTACACTTTCTTGACGTTCCGGAGTTGTGGGCGATTTGACATATTTATTTCTTTTAATGTTTGCGTTTGGGCGATAAAATTTAAAATTAAAATAAACAAACATTTTGTCAGAATGTCCAAATGTTCAAACACATGACATCTTTTAGACTATATGTCAATAAGTAATTTGGGCATGATATTTTAAAATTGGTTTGAACAATATGACATTGATTTTGGGGTTTTGTGGCATTTTCTTCTGAAAAAGTTTTTGGCGATTTGACATTTTTAATATTTTGGCGATATTTTATTGGACAATAAGACAGAACGTTTTTATTTGGAATGTCATAAAGCCCAAAAAGGGTTTAAACTCCTAAAGGTTCGTTAATATTGCCCAAATCGTACAACAACACAATTTTAATAAAATAGTTTTGGGCGCTATGACATTTTAAATTTGGGCGATATGGTTTGGGGCGAAAAGACCCAACGCCGCTATTTTGAAAGGAGAGTGGTTTTGAAAGTATGCAAACCAAAAGATAGAAAAATGCAATGAAAAACACTTCATATAGCGAAATAGTCTGTGAAGAAAATTATGCAAATCGTGAAGAGAAATCAACTTAAAAAACGAAATCCTATATTCCTATATTTATGTGTTTGCCGTTCAATAAATCATACTTTACATATCAATTTCACCGAAGTTACTATTTCACCAAAAAAAAAGTAGAGAAGAGAAATATTATCCCTGCCAATAAATAAAATAAAAATTTTCATAAATTTATCGATTTCATTTCAAGTTATTACAAAAAAAAATAAATAATTGAAAAGTCAACGGTCTGAGAGAAAAAATTGCATTTATTTCTTCTGTTATTGTTGTTGTAGGTAGTTGCATTAATTCATTTAATGGAAACTTTAACATCCGTGCATTTATTTTAATTTGAAGTTTTATGAATGGAAATTAATATGTTAATCAGTGCAGATAAACCAACAACGTATATAATACCAACTTTTATATGATAATGATAAACAACAATAGAGGTTGAAATAAATCCCTGTCTGACGGCGGCGCGGCGCACCTCTTTCCCTGAATGCCAATTTATAGTCTTCTGCCTGACATCGCTGGTGTTCGCTTCTGAGGTTGACTGACGTGAAGTGAGATTTTAAATTTTGTTCACTTTTTCTTTTTTGGTGTATTATTATTTTGATGTAAACAAAGTTTTATTTATGCACAACAGCAAGTTGGCAGATAACACAAACATACTCGTATACATAAGCTGAGGAATACTTATTTTGTCAACGGTCGTCTGTCGTCGTCGTAGGATGGATGGTGGCGGCGCGGTGGCGACGCGACTTTCCGACACTTGAATTCTCTCCATGAAAATGTGACCAGTAAGTGTCTTTTAGTGGTGTAGTAAACGACCTTACCATACCTTTCCTTACCTTAACCGACCTACCTACCTGACATCAGAGAAGCCATTTTAATTTAAATTTTCAAGCAATGCCAAAGTAAAGACAACTTAATAGTTTGTTTTGATAAGTTGATGGCATACGACAGTTGCGGCACGGCAGTGGCAGAAATTTCCACCGGCAGCATTTTGTGAGTTGAAAATTGTTTATTTTGGTTTCTCAAATAAAATATAAATTTATTATAACTCAAAGCATTTTATGTATGCTTAACCATCTAATAACACACCTGGATGAGGGATCAAGTTTAAGCATTTATTTATTCGTCTTCTTATGCCAACAAGTATTTGAAAGTAACTTTAAGATGAAAAACTTTTCTCTTTGAATTTATTTGAATTTTCATGGCGTTTTGAAAGAAAATACGGAACATTTTGATTTTTACGCATTGTTTGAACGTCTACAACAATTTGTTGTAAAGTGTGTTTGAAAATATACGCAACGTTTGAACTTTTGTGTAGTAAAGTCGTTAAAAGGCAAGAAAAAGTTTGACAGCTGACAGTTAAGGGTATGTAAAAGAGGATAATAACCACGAAGGAACAACGCACTGTCATACTTGTTAAGTTTTAAATTTTTTGTTGAGAAAGAAATGAAGCTGGTTCCATTTCATTCAAGACCAACATTTATGTTTTGAAAAAGAAATGCATCAAGTACTTGTTATTTTTTGGTGTAAGTTTTGAGCTGGAAGCTTTCACTTTTCAAAGGTCTAATTATTTTTTTTTTATTGCACAAAGTATGGCGGAAAATTAAAATTATGCTTAAAATTAAGAACACTTTTTAATTAATAGAAATAAGTTTTCTTCCCAAGTGAGCTTAAAACGGTTTTAGTTTTTTGTCGAAAACTTTTATTTTTAGGCTATAACTTTTGAATGGTAAATATTACAATATTTTTTTTTATTTAACCTCATTTATCATTAAAATTGTAGAAATAGAATTGATTTAAGTAAAAATAATTAATTTCAAAATTTAAGCTTAGTTTATCATCCTTTTTTGTAAAATTATTCTCATTTTTCAATAAGTTTTAATATAACGAAATAACACAATATAGTTAGAACAGCCCATTTAAAATAGAAATGTTGCTCAGGGAAATTTTTTCCTGAATCAGTACAACTAAATCTATACAAAGAACGTAGATTTGCAAAAATTAAGTTGGTCAAAAAATACTGGTCAGGGAATTTTCGAAATTTTGACAATTTCTTATTGCAAAATTTTGTTATTTGTTGCTTGTTTCTTAGGTTTTTAATTCCCATTTATTTCGCCTAATTGAAGCTATAAGTACAGGGTTTCTCAACAAGGGACGCTACAAAAGTAGTAGCGCTACGTCAAATTTATGGTCGTCATAATCGTCCTACCATTTCAACAATTGAGCGTCTAGTGGAAAAATTTGAATCCGCAGGCACAGTACAACATGTTCCCGTGCCAGTGAGACAAAATAGTACCCGTAATGTCGAGAATATTGCTGCCTCTGAGGCTTCAGTTTCAGAAAGCCCGAATAAGTCTCTCACACGTCGTCGTTCTCAAGCGTTGGGCATCTCTGTGACGTAGTTGTGGCGAAATTTGGGCTTACATCCTTACAAGATTAAATTGAAGCAAGAACTCAAGCCGCTTGACCACCAGAAGAGTCGTATATTCGTTAATTGGGTTGAGCAACAACTTGAAAATGATTCGGATTTTCATCGAAAAATCATCTTCAGCGATGAGGCTCATTTCTGGCTGAATGGCTTCGTCAATAAACAAAATATGCGGTATTGGTCAGGCAGCAATCCACACGTACTCCAGGAGTCATCATTGACCGGCACGTTACTGTGAATGTGGATCGCTACCGTTCAATTGACCCAATTGGACTTGGAGGACATGTGGTTTCAACAGGACGGGGCGCCACAAGCCACACAGCGAATATCACAATCCATTTATTGGAAACCAAGTTTGAAGAACGTGTTCGGTCGTGCGATTTGACGCCCTTAGACTATTTCCTGTGGGGCTATGTCAAGTCTATGGTCTATGCCAACAAGCCAGCGACGATTGATGAACTTCGTATACAAATATCGAACGTGAAATTGCAGCAGTATCAACCGATTTATGCTTGAAAACCGTCGAAAAATGGGTTCAGCGTCTGGACTTCTGCTAGCGTGCCCGTGGTGGCCATGAAAAAGAAATCGAGTTCCATACATAATGGCATCGAACGCACTTTCACAGGAATTTCATTGATATCCAAAAGAGTTTTTGTTTTATTTAAAAAAAAAAAACTTGTGTAGCGCTCTTATTGAAAAACCCAATATAACCTAAAAATGTACTTAAATGTTAACTTAAAACTATGCGTGGGGGTGGGTGAAAAGGAGTTTGAGGTTATAGGTGCTGATTTTGAAATCAAATAAATTTGGATCCGAATTAACCAACAGAAGCATAAGGGTCGGAGGTTCGTTTAGGAGATGTGGTAAGTTGGTAAATAGAAGAGGCGAGGGTTTCTCAGGTTACGGGTTTGAGTGTTAAAAGAAATCGAGTTATAGAGAGAGAAGCAATCAACTGAGCCAGAGAGAAGCCGATGGATGAAAAGTATGTCACCAATTTCTCTACGCTCCTCAATTGAGTTGAAGTCTAACAAATGGAGGCGATCACGATAAGGAAGTAAGAACAAAATATTTTCAGAAGGAAGTTCAAAACGAAGAAATCTCCTATGGAAGCTTTCTATTCTTGATATGTGCGTATATCTTTACATGGAGACCAAACCTGATGTGATATGTGAATGCCATTAATTATGAGGAAAATGAGGAGAGGACCTAAATGACTACCTTAGGGACACCAGAATAGGATTGGAGCGTGCGGACCTAAATCAGACATAATATTTACGATTCTGAATGCAAGAAGTAATCTATTTCAGAAAAAGAGGTTCAAAACCTAAGGAGAGACTATAAGATTATAAGAAATTTTGCCGAACGTATTGCTGAAGTCAGTGGAGAAGATATCAACTTTATTCTCGTTTTCATAGGCTCTTAGAATGAATGAAATGAACTCTACAAGGTTGTGGTGGTATATCTTATCAACCTTGTACATATATCTATTTGTAACCTTGTTTTTAGACAATTACAAGGTTAACAATCTATAAAATATTTTTCAACAGCATTGCCATTTGAGAATTAATATGAAAAAAAATTTCTTTTCAAAAACTGATATGTCTAAACACTACATAACTGTTTTAAAATGTTAAAAAAAATAGTAAAGTATAGTTGCAAGTGTTTTCACATATTTATACTGGTTTGGATTTTTAATTGTTTCTCATAGAATTTCTTTTAAATCCATTATTGTTATCACGCTAGATGTCACAATTTCCCCAGAAGTTGTTTATATTTAGGCTTGAAAACTTTTCCCACAATGCTGTAAGAAGAATTAACATTGCCCGAAAAAAAAACAATTTTTATATCTGCAATTGTTATTAAGCAACCATTTCTTTAACTAATTTTTTAGAGATTGGCTTTAAGAAGCACATTTCGATTCCTTTACATTTCGTTTAAGTTGAATCCCTAAATTTTAATCGAAACCAGTTGAGTGGTTCCTGAGATATTAATTGGTTTTTATCAAATCTATTTCTATTTACCATAACTTTTGGTTAATCTTAGACCCTATACTTACTCATCATTTCGTTGTTAAAATATATATGTCATTTGTATTTACCTGCAAAAAAAAAAAGAAAAATTATTTTATTAAAGTATTTTACGAACATATAAAATATTTAAATAAATTCGCAATCCACCAAAACCACATAATACCGAAACTAAAACGTTTTATGTTTTATCTGCACTTAAGTGACACAATTTATTCCAAGTTACAATTCCCCACATAATATGGTAGTGCTTCTATCTTCAAAAAAAAAAACCTAGAGTTGATAATTTATGTTCCATTTGCCTTGAATTTTGTATATTAAACTGTCTAACGCTAATGACACCCCAACTGCGAGTATATTCATAGCACAAATTGCTGAATAATTGACGTTTATCGTAAGTTTTATAGTGATTTCGTTTGTGGTTAACCTTGCGATGGATGAAGAGTGCCGCGCGATTAATGTGATTAACTTAACTTGGTACTTGTTGAGCTGTTGTAATATTTGATTGATAAAACAAGAAGTGGAATTAAACGTATTTATGGTAATTAGAAATAAGTAGAACATTTTGTTTTATTTAGAAGAAATTCGATAACAGGGTGAAAGACCGAACAACTACTATTTTCAATGATAAAAAGAACTCAAAGAAAGTACTTTATATGATGAAGTACCTCAGCTAATATAGAAAATAAATCAGTTCGCCTTCTTTTCCTAAATCTACATAATAAGTTCTTTTATGGGATTCTTTTACTATTTTGGCATTGAGAAATTGCGAAACACTCCTTTCTTCATTTACCATAAATGGTCTATTTACAAATAACTTCCAGTATTTGTTTTTTTTTTTTCTTGTTTTGGCAAATTTCAATAAATCAAAATTGACATTTTGTTTAAGGCGTGACCATTTCTGTAAACATGAAAAGCGAACACACACCACACCTTCTCTTCTCTACACTAATTTGGAGTACTTAATACCATAAAACAATTAAGTAATGGCCCATAATTCGTTTCCTTTTCCTTTACAAGGAAAAAATGTAGTCTATAGGTAATTGGCACAAGAACAGAAGTAAGCTAATATTTTTTAATACTGAATATTGGTGGCTGGAATTAACACTCGTACATATAAATTGCATATATAGATCCCTTTGCTGCTCCAATAATTTTGGCTTATTGAACCGTAAAGGAAGGAAGAAGAGAAAAAGCAATAAATCTTCGTAACGCCCGAAAAAATATGAATTTATTTCTCTAAAGAATTCTTCTTCTTTTTTTTTTTTAATGCATAAAAGGAGTGCCATTCGAAATCTATGCCACAAGAAAAAATAAAATCAGTTCATCGCAATTACATTCCTTTAAATTTATTTGAATGTAGTAGGTACATAAAAAAGAATCGATTTTTTTAGAGGAGTACAGGAGCGTATCATATTTTGTGTTATAGTGCGACAGGGGGGACAGGGGAAGTCGATAATTGAAACACTTAACCCTATTATGAGTTTCAATCCAACAATATTTCAACCGAAAAAATTTCTTTTGAACTCATGGCAACTTTTACCCGGAAGATGATTGATTTTCGATAAATTCCCATTTATCAGTTTATTTTAGTTCTTTTTCTATTTTGAAATCAATTTTTTTTTCAAATCGAAGTTAAATTATACTCAGGCCCAACAAAAATGTTTCGGCTGAAGTTTATTTTTCGGTTGAAACTCAAAAGAAGGCAGAATGTGTTTGACAGTCTTATTAGACTTTTTCACCAAATGAAGAAATTCAGTCAAAGATAAATTTCGGTGGGATAATAAAATAAAATGATTATTATTTAAACATTTATTGTAGCTCACATTTAAATCAGATTTGAAAACTTTTAATTTAATTTGTGAACGCACTCTTTCAACATTTTCTTAGTGGTAAAATAAACGAACGTGCATCGTGTGCAAATTATACAAATTTTCTACCGGAATTCGGAGTTGTTGACCACAACTTTAATAGAGTTAGCTCCAATAGTCTGTCCTAGTAGATAGGCAATAACAATTTTAGTGCATTAAGGCAAACGGGTTATTCGAAGTGTCAAAAATATCGCTCACGATCAGGCGTCCTTAACAATAAACCAAATCAAACAATTTCAAGGCGTTTTTAAGAATTGGGCAGTGCTCATACTGCATTGTGGCGTATTTGGATAACACCAATACAAGATCAAGCTGACTCAAGAATTGATGGACCATTTAAAGCGACTTACATACGTTCTCCGATTGGGCAAGTTTGAAAACGCTCTTTTAAACTAGTTTTGAAGAGGCTCAATAACATCGGCGTTAACAAATAACTGGCTGTTCAATTTGCGGTTTCAAATGTATAGGGGTTGTTAAACGATTTTTTTTTCAGTTGAAAGTCTGGCATTTACGAAAATGGATCGCTTAACTATCGCACAACGCATACAAATTGTTAAAACCTACTACACAAATGATGATTCTGCCACAGCCACATATCGTGCTTTAAGAGAAGATTACGGTTTACATAATCGTACAACTACGCAAGCAATTGGCAAAATTGTGAAGAAATTTAAAGAGACTGGACTGGTTAGAGGTACGAGGTGTGTTCAAAAAGTACCCGGAATTTTTAAATTCCGCGGGTCTGGAGAGTCCGAAGGTCAAAATTATTTTTTTATTGTGTTGGTATACATGCCCCTAAAGTATGATGCAATTATCAGCTATATTCACTGTTTACTTTGTCTGTGGTAGTTGCTAAGGTTCGACGTGTTTTTATGAGCTCGGCGATTTTTGCTGAAACTGCTGAATTTTGACCAAAAAAACAATCGCATGAACATCGCTCAAGAGCTGTTAAATGACGTCAACGACGATCCAAGTTTGCTTGAAAGGGTCATAACTGGTTATGAAAAATGGGTGTACGGTTATGATGTAGAAACCAAAGCACTATCGTCCACCTGGAAGCATCTAACGTCAAGAACGAAAAAAGCACTTCAAAATCGATCAAATGTGAAGGTTTTGCTTACTGTTTTCTTGGATTATAATGGTATAGTGCATCAAGAGTTCTTACCACAAGGTCGTACGGTTAATAAGGAGTATTGCCTTGAAGTTATGCGACGTTTGCGTGAAGCAATCCGAAAAAACACTCAGATTTATGGAAAAACAGTTCATGGCTTTTGCACCACGATAACGCACCTGCTCACTCGTCGTTGCTTGTTCGTAATTTTTTGGCCAAAAACAATACCGTAGTCATGCCCCAACCTCCATATTCACCAGATATGTCTCCGCGTGACTTTTTCCTGTTTCCAAAGTTGAAGAGACCCATGAAAGGACGGCGTTTTTCCTCAATTGAAGAAATAAAGGCAAAATCGCTGAGAAAGCTCAAGGAAATATCAAAAAGTGAATATCAAGAGTCCTTCCAAGATTGGAAAAAATGCTGACATAAGTGTATTATATCTGGGAGGGACTACTTTGAAGGGGACCACATTGATGTAAACGAATAAATAAATATTTTTTTGAAAAAACGAAAATTCCGGGTACTTTTTGAACACACCTCGTATTGTAAGGCCTGTGCATCATTGTTTCGGTCGTGCCACTGAAAATATCGCTGATGTAAGTGAAAGTGTTGCCAAAGACCCCAATGTGTCGATTCCTCTTCGTTCTCAAGACTGTCTTACGGCACATTATGGCGTGTTTTGCATTTGGATCTACACCTATATCCATATAAAGTCCAGCTGACATAACAACTGAAGCCAGCTGACCATTCACAACGTTGTAGGTACGTCGAATGGGTGCTTGAACAACAGGCGGTGGACGGCGATTTTTCAAATAAGATTTTCTTCAGCGAAGAAGCACATTTCTCCCTCGGTGGCTATGTTAAAAAACAAAATTGACGTATTTGGGGTTCTGAGAATCCTCAAGTAATCGAAGAGAGGCCATTACAACAACAAAAAGTCACTGTTTGGTGCGCTCTTTGTTCCGGAGGTGTGATTGGGCTTTACTTCTTCGAAAACGACGCACGATGGAACGACTGCCACCGTCAATTCGGAGCGTTATGGTCATATGATAAACGACTTTTTTATTGCAAGAGACATTTCCTTGCAACAAAGCCATATTCGTTGTGTGACGTTTCCGTATCAATGAGACAACAGTTTGGCCGAAGTGTCGAAAATATCACTGCATTTCAGGCGTTCCTAGCAAACAATTTCACGGCGTTCTCAAGGCGTTCTTGGTCACCCATCAGACATTATTTCGTATTTTGCGTAAGGCTTTTGGTTTACATACAAGATCAGGCTTACTTAAGAATTTAAGTCGATGGACAATTTAAGATTTGAAGTGATTGGAAAAGTTTTGAAGTCCTAATTGAAAATTCTATAAATTGTAAGTTTTAAAGAAACTATGGCCCTTATTACGAGAAGCGAATCGAACGTTCGACTGTAAGCGAACGTTTTTGAAATCACTCATTTCGTGAATACCATTTTAATATTCACTTCAAAAGCCAACTTTTTTGGAAAAAGTGATGTTAAACTATTTGAACGTCGAAATTAATCCATCTTAATTTTGCTCTATATTGGATTTCTCAAACGTTCGCTTACAGTCGAACGTTCGATTCGCTTCTCGTAATAAGGGCCTAAATAACCTCGTTAATTGGTTAACATCACAAAACTCGGCGAAGTTTGAAGTTGACAGGTTCAAAATTCTGTGTAGTTCGAAAATCAGATGTGAAATGTCTGCTTTTAAAATTCAGGTTTTAAAGAGGCAATTGTCTTTTTCAATTTCCTGATGTTCGAAATTTATTTTTATTCAAAACTCAATTTTACGAAATTTAGTGCATAAATTAAGAAGCATCAAAAATATAAAAACAATGCTTGCTTTTTGAGGTACGCTTTAGTTTTCTTTGGAAAAACGTTTACCATTGAGGTCATAAGTTTCAATAAACTTCAATTTTCTCTAACAGAATTTTGTATAACAAAATATATGTAGTAAAAAGCGGTAATTCAAAAAGGAAAATTCGTTCGCGATTATTCCAAAATTTTGAAAAGCCCATTTATTTAATCAGAGTTTTGAATTTTGCTTCCCCTAATTTTTTATTCAAAATTCAATACATAACATTTTCTGATACATTAGATGAATTTTAAATGGCGATAGTTTTTTTTAATTAAAATGAAAATGGTTTTGGGGTTGGTAAAAAAAAGTAAAAGGGTCGTGAAAAAAGTCATGTGAAAAAAATCCACTATTTTTTGGCGACAAGTAAATATGGCCCTGTTATCCTCTTTTGACAATTAATTTCGCAATGAACTTGAACTGTGCTTAAAAATTAATAGAGACCAAACAGATTTTACTGAATATGTATATCTTATTTCGAGGCATTTAAAAGATGTAAGATTTTAGGAACGATTCTGAACTAATTCACAGACTATGAGGTGAGTGAACTCAAACTCTTTAAAAGATTGCAATTAATTTCTATAAAAGCATCCATTTAAAAGCGAGTTTTTTGTCGAAGAAATATATAATTGAAAATTCTTTTAAAAAAATTATATGAAAGTACATTTCCGGTACATTCTCATTTCTCGAATAAAATAAAAGAGTAGAAACAGACAGAAACAATGCATATATAATTAGCTATACAGGATATACATATATGATTTCTCAATGTTGAAGAAAACGCAACTAGGTATAGATACTACCTTTACAAGACCTCAAGATACTAATTTGTGATGCAAATTGTATGCATATTTTTCATAATAAATAAACATTTTTTTCTCTACTGAAGTAGTCTTGTATGCTACTCTACATAGAACATAGTCTTTTGTCGACTTACATACATATGTATATAGATATGTACTAAGATTTTTCCTCTTGTCGATTTAATTGAAGACACTATTAGAGCAGATATGAAAGACTACATTCATTACATTGCGTGTAAAGAAATATTTTTGTTGTATGTAGGTAGGTACAAGCCATGTCTGGTATTTGAAGCCAAAGTATTTGTTGGAGGACAAAAGAAGGATAAAAGCTTTTAGAAACGTGATTTAGATACAGTCACCGTCAAAATTATGTATGAAATTAAAGACTACTGTTTCACATTAAGCTTAAAATAGTTGAAGCAGTTAATTGCGATCTTTTATGTAACCCTTACATTTGCTATAATTTGTTTTTATTTTAAGTTCCTGACATTTTTTAGACTTTCTTAAAATGAGAATTTGTAAAAACCGTTTCGTTTAAAAATTAAGTATTAAACACTTTTTTATTTGTTACATAAATATTTATTGTATTTATTATAATTATTGTGGTATCCTCATTTTTTGAATTGCACAGTATGGCCTAACTATTTTTTGGGTATATTCTTAAAAGAGTTGGAAGCTAATGTTTATTGTTTAAAAAATAAATATTTTCCATATGTCGTTGATTTTCAAATTTTAGATCTGTAAATAGTATCAAGTGAAAAATTCTTCTAAAAACTTCTTAGGTTATTAAATTGCTGAACGCATTCTTTTAGAACTCACTGTTGAATCGCACACAAAAAAATTGATATACGTACGTTTAATAGGGAAAAAGATAAAAGAATTTTTAAAGAGATTGAAGAAGGTAATATAAGGTAGCTATTTGGTATCTGGTCATTACTGAAAATCCCTTTTTTATTTATTTTAGTATCTTCTATTTATCAAAATAAGCTTAAGGCTTACAATTATAGTTGAATGAACATGTTAGAAGTTTCATAAAGAAATCGTCTTTATTTATAGCAACAAATATTTACTGATTTTTTTTTTACAGTCTTTATTTATTTTTATGGCACTTAAGTTTGTATATTAATAAACTATGTCGTATTAATTTCTGTTAACTCAAATAAATTTGATAGTAGAAAAACCATTTTACGTAAAAAATCATTATTTTAGAACATTTTGTGTTTGGTGGTATTGATCCTTCTCCAGCTGTAGTTTTAGAATCTGTATAAGACCCTTTCGGCACATCTAATTAAAGTAGATGAAGGAAATGTTATTAAAACTTAGAAGAAAAATATTTAATAACATATTGCAAGAATTTCTGCATATACTAATTTTGTGCTAATTACCTGCAGAAATCTGTAATGTTTACATACAATTCATTGCATGTAGAAAAAAGATTATTTTGACCCATGAAAGCAATATCAACTGATCCCATGTTCGTGTACTTAAAAAAGTATAAAGTTTTTTGGTGGTCTAAGCTTGATTTTTAGTAGTTTTTTTTTAAATATTGAATAATTATGAAGTACACAAAGACTATCTTCATTACATACATTTAAAGTTAGTATAGGGTCCGCCATTTAACGATTTTTTTTACCAGTAGTGCTTATTTCGTGAATGGTAACACTTAGCTCATGTCTAATTTGAAAGATAATTAGTTTTATCCTTCCGCTGAACGAATATAGTTGTGTATACGCTTGAACAACGCTTAGAGAAGAAGCCGATTTTGCCAAAAAAAAATCATCTTTTCAGATGAAGCCCATTTTTATCATGGCGGGTATGTAAGCAAGCAAAATTGTCGCATTTGGGGCACAGAGCACCCACACACATACATTGAAAAGCCGATTCACCCACAACGAGTCACTGTTTGGTGCGGATTTTGGTCCAGAGGCATAATTGGCCCATTTTTCTTCGAAAATGAGCAAGAAGTGGCCGTTACAGTCAATGGCGATCGTTATCGGGCCATGTTGAACGAATTTTTGTTCAAAAAATGAGGAGGGGGATATTGGCAAAATTTCTTTTTAACAGGATGGCACGAATTCTTCTACGCAGTACATAACTCCGTACAGTTATACGTACATATGTAAACATTACATTTTTCACTGTGATGGCTACAAATATTTAATCAAATCAAATCCTATAATGATTTGTATTTCAAAGTTATTGGAATTATTTCCATGACTTGCTTAAACTGGTCGTTCAGGATTTGTGCCTGTTCAGTTTCGATTCTTCTCAGAAATAATTTTTTTTTAATTTTGAAAACAGAATAGGGATCTTACAGATAAATTCTTATCCCCACAAAGGTCGTCCCAACCGTTTTCAATATAATTCGCTGAGTTCTATATTGTTTTCCAATAGGAGGAGATACCTCATTCACATTGGTCTTAAAGTTTTTAATATGAAAATGGAAGGAAAAAACTGAACATTCTCGATGTTGGGTTAATAAAGAATCTCTATACTTAACATACGTCCGAAATTAAGTTCAAAGGTAAGCTAATGAGCATTGTTTATCAAAATATCGGTAAAAAAACGAAAGGCATGAAACATTTCGGCGGTTTTCAACTGATTAAAATGTTTCTGTTATAGTTCTATCGCCTATCATTTTCAAAGCTCTTTTTAAACTTGTTTTAGGGGCACCTGCCAAAATATGCAGTTATATTCAGCCATATCAGAAGTGGTGAAACATTTCTTGCATAGTCGAAGAAGTACTAAGCAGCTAGCAGCATTTTGACAATATCGAATATGTGATCATTCTATAAGAGTTGATCTGTGATACACATACCGAGTACGAAAAGTTGATCAGTTTCCTGGATGGAAGTGCCACTTAGTCACGCTTTAACGACAAAAGACAGAATTAAGTTTTTGAAGCATTCAAATCTACACAATTAATAATTCTTCATTGGACAATGCTGTCGAGATCGGAATTTAATGAGTGTATCATACGCTGCTATTGAAGTTCAACCCCCGAAGGACAAGGATGTGAATCTCGAAGCGAATATGAAAAGCTAAGGGTACTGTGGTCAGCGAAACAGTTTAATGGATTAGAAGTGGCAGACAAGAGATCGTTAATGAATATCAGGAAGAGATTCAGAGACAAAACAGGGCAATGGGGAACATTATCATTTATTTTATGAATCCCTGACTTGAAAACATCGAATACAGCTTGAATTGAACAGTTAGAAAGGTAATTTCTAATCCAACGAAGAAAAGATTCATCATTACCAAATGCAGGCATTTTCGATAAGAGAGCTTGGTGCTAAGTAAAAACTTCCTCCATTGCTCGGTTAGATAATCCATTAAATCACCCGTCAACCTCTTGCTAGGAAAGCCATATTGCCGGTCATTTAGAAGCATTCGTTCTTCGAGATATTTCTTAAGCTGATAATTAATCAGCGTTTCCATGACCTGGGAAGGAAGGAAGGGACTTGAGTGCAATAATTGGACGATATTTAGAAAGGAATCTACTCGGAACGAGACTTTTCAAATACGAGAGATGGAAAAGCTTATGCAGTGGTTTGGCAGCTGTTACTTTTAAAGGTCATCTTTTGCATTCGACAGTTAAAAATAACGATATATAAAGTTGTTCAAATTCACAATAAAAATACTGCAAACTTTTCACTCACAATTCGCAGTTTTGCAAGTAAAGTTTTGGGACCGTGTTATTCCTTAAAGAGGTGATTACAATTCAACAATCCTACTTATTGTGTTTAGTATCAAAATAAAACCTCTTATTGGAAAATTGTGTACAAGAAAAACAAATTTTGAATGCATTATTTTAAATACGTTTAAGAAATGTTTTAAGGTTGAAATTACTGTTACACCAAATGTCAAAAATTTAAATTAAGTAGTTCAGTTTTAATAAATTTTTTTGATAAATAAATACCTATCACATTGTTTCAATTTATTGTCCGTCTTAATTTTCGGAATTCTATGAGTATTCAAAGCAACTTTGTAATTTATAGCTGATTAATATTCATCAAAAATTCCAAAACACAATTTTTGCAATTCAACACTTTGATTTTCCTCCATAATTTATATACCACCCTAAATTCAAACAAAGCATTTTTAGTATATACAAAACAGGTAACTAAGTTTTTCTTTTGTTTTGAATAAGAAAAGATTATACCCTTTTCGAGTGCATAAAACGCATAAAACATTATTTAAAATTTTACTACCCAGAAGCAGTAAATATATGCAACGACGACGAAGGGAAAGAAAAATACATCAAACTATTCCGCCATTGTTGTGAACTTTTATCTCAACAAAATAAAAAATAAAAATTTTATTTTTATTTTGCCAAAAATTAAACAAAAAAAAACTTGTCTTCATCTTTTCAATACAAAAAAGTTTCGTGTGCTTTGTGAAAAACTTTTTAGCCTTATCTTTATATACTAGTATAAAATTTGGAGGAGGAAGCACCCTAAAGTGAAACTATATGAGGTGAGTGTTTTTTTTTTCTTCTTTGTTGGTTTAAAGAATAAATTATTCGTTTATAAAAGTTTTTATGGACTCAACTTTATAATTCTACATGAAAACCAACATCGCACCGCGTTTCTAACACTTGGTCTATAGCAAACATTTTGCATGAATCACACAAAGTGATTGAAACCCATTTTTTGATAACCGTTTGCGGTTAATTGCTGTAAATAAGATATCGGATTTGTTATCAAGTTGTACGTAATTAGTTAAACTTTCTATAGTCGAGGAGTTAGAGTTGTATATTTAAAAATGTTTAAGAAAAAAAAACAGAAAATTCTTTGAAAAATAATGTTTTGTTTAATTTGGTTAAAGGGGGAGTGGCTTGAAATGGTTTTGGAAAAAGAAAAAAATTGTATTATTGGAATAATTTATTGTGAATTCCTCCTGATGCAGTGAATTCAATTCGATTAAGTATCAATTATTTCATTGAAATACAAACAAATCAATCAATCAAAGGTCACGAGTTCATCTCTATGCAAACAACTCCTTCCAGACTATCATTTTAGTGATTTGAAAGCGTTTACGTACCTAGCTACGGTATGTAGTATGTACCTTCTTGTTCATGCAAAAATAATTCACAGTGATTGCAATATAATTGCAATTAAATCAAGAGCAGTTTACTTACGCTATCAAATATACAAGAAGATTAATGCTAAATCCTTAATTTTCCATTGCATGCCAAGGTGAAATTATACAAAGAAAAAAAGATAAAAACAAGAACTAAACCAAATAGCGAGAAATATATACCTAAGCTTAATGCAATTGGCTTTAGGTATTATCTCTCAAAACCTTTCATGTTTTTTCTTTTATCTATACTGATAGTTTGAAAGGTTTGGAAGGTAAGTTATATCCAACCAAAAGGGAATAAGTGAAAGGTTCTTTGAATTGAAAAACTCTCGCGGTAGATAAATTTGTTTTTGTAGGATTTATTTTTTTTTCTTCTTCTTTTTTGAAACATTAACAACTATTTAAACTAGGTTCATTAGTTTAAGTGATTTTAGCTGCTTTTTTTCTTTGATGAGTTGTTAAACTGAATCTTGATAATTTTGCAAAATCTATTGGGGTTTTTCGGACAAAGGTTGACCTTAATTCCGATTAATAGAACAAAAAGATTTAGGTAACTCTTGGGTATTCAAAAATAAATATGATTCTTTAAACCGCAAATTAGGATATTTAAAATGTTGGAAAATCTCTTTTGCTCATTTCATAAAACTTTTGAATAAGTATTTTTAACAAAAAGATAAATTAATAAACATTAGCGGTTTACTGCTTTGTGGTAAGTGGAGACTACAGTGTGTGTAAATGGTTAATATGACCAATATCATTTTTGTTTGCCACTTATTAATATTTTGAAAATTTTATTTTTTGTGTTCATTAAACAATAACGTTTTTCGTACTTAGATATATTTTTTGTTTTATTTAGTTTGAGTTTATGTCATCCTGGAATTTTGACACATCAGGGTCATTCATTTACATATGTTACAATTACAGTCGTTTAGAATATTTTAACGTAGTTATTACATAAATAGAAATATTTTTTGAACTCGAAACAAATACGTATCGAATACATGTTTATAGTATTTTAATATGTGCTCTTTACATATTTATGTAAAGAGTACAGAAAAACATTCTTTACTAAATTAATGTTGGATATGTAAGTGAATGTGGCACTATATGTTCAATGCTCATCCCAATCATGGGTTCTTAATACAAACATGTAGTAGGGACATATTGTTGTGCCCATTACATATCTGCACAAACTATTAATCGCACAACTTATTGATTCTGTATTAAGTGGAATCCAAATTATGCTGCTTAAATTTTGCGAGTAAGGAATACTTCTACTCAGTACACAAATATAAGTAAACATGTAATTATTACATTTTCTCCTGTAACGGCTCGCAAAACTTAAAAGCTCACGAACATTTTTTCGCGCTGCATAGGTTATTAGAAGACATGTCACAACAATGGTTTAAACAAATTCCGAGGAGGTTGATAATCCTGTTAAAATACATACTTAGTTTGGGAGACGGACATAATCCCGAAAATCAAAATCCCGAAAACCCAAAATCCCGAAAACCCAAAATCCCGAAAACCCACAATTCCGAAAACCCAAAATCCAGAAAACCCAAAATCACGAATGGCCAAAATCCAGAAGAGAATCTAACGGACTTTTTTTCTAAGGTTTTATTTTAATTGGTGACCTTCAAAATAAAAAAAATTTTTAGGTTGTCTTTGCAATTCCCGATCTTATATAAAAAACAGTTTGATTTGATGCTATTATGCTTTTGCAAAGCATTTCGAAATCGAAATCCCGAAAAATTATATAAAATGATTTTATATATATAATTTTTCGGGATTTCGATTTCGGGATTTCGGGATTTTGGGTTTTCGGGATTTTGGCCATTCGGGATTTTGGGTTTCTGGATTTTGGGTTTTCGGGATTGTGGGTTTTCGGGATTTTGGGTTATCGGGATTTTAGGCTTTCGGGATTTTGATTTCCGGGATTTTGACCCCAACCCACTTAGTTTAGGTAGGATTGTTCTAGATTTCAGTGAAAACAGTACGTTTTGGTTATTTGTTCATTTGAGTGGGAAATATGTACACAACAAATTCAAGAGAAATAATTGCATACTCAGTTTTTGAGTAATTTGAGTTTATTTTGAACGTTTTGAGGGATGGTAGTGCTAACTTCACTGTCAAGTTACCATTACCAGGGCAATGATAACTTTATAGAAATAAAATCCTAATACAAATAATAATTGAAAACACTTCTTTTGGGAAGTTTTTTTTTTGACATTTTTGAGAATTAATAACGCGACAAATTTGTTTGTTTAGCAAGTTTTTACGTAAAATACACTACAGTTAACTGCATACCTAGTTTTTTTATTTGGGCTTGATTCAGTCGTTTTTAAGAGACGGTGGTGCTAACTTGACGTAACCCAGAGTTTTAATTATTAGTTTCCTGAAATTTTAAATGTGCGTAGCCCAAAACAAAAAAAGTATCTTACGGTGACAAATTCCTTGACCTCAATGGCCAATTAACGTCACCGAAACGTAAACTAAGGAAACTATAATTGGTCATGTTTTGTGCATTATCTACTTAAAACCACGTATCGTCAAATACTTCCAGCAGCAATGTTTTCATCTGCGAGTGGCAATACGATAATGCACACTGCACAGGTCTTACGTCAAAAATAACATTTACACTTTTTTCAAATGTCATGAGAATTTAGCCGATTGTGGATGTGTTTCAATTCAAAATTTTTTTTTTGAAAGTTTTAATAATTTTGACAAGTTGTTCGATTGCCTAGCAATATTATGACACTTCAAATGACATTTGAGTATGACAGGTGTCAAATGCCAGCTCTATCAATTTGAAATCACAAAATCGATAACCTTACACTTTGTTCCTTATTTTGAGTTTCGACGAACATTTTTTAGGTTAAGTGCATCAGTCTATATTTTCGACTATCACCGCTAAGGCTTTTTTTACTGTACCATAAGAGACAGATAAATCGTGATTATCGAAACAAAAATTCAAGTATATTTTCTGAAAAACTTCTGTTATTTCTTTAAATGATGCTTAAAATCCAGTATCGACAATAACTTTAAAAACAACAAGCCCCTCAAATCTTCAGTCTACGGGCTCTTTATCTTATTTTGATTGAGTGAATTATGAGGCCCTTATTTTATTTATTCAATAATCATAATCTTTTTTATCTTTTAATGTCATAAGAACAACAAAAACAGCAACAACAATGAAAGCAATATAATTGATACTTTCATCATAACCAATTCAACATTTGTCAAGTGTTTCACGGAGTTTATTTTGTTCATGTCGTTTCATTTAATAACTCAACACCAGTTCACGTTTGCTGTCTTCACATCATCATCTCACAACTTGTTGCAAGTACACGCATTTCAATCGAACTTGTTTTATTAACGACACGACTATATCGTCGCATATCGATTTATTATCAGACTGGATGAGTAACTTTCACTTATGAAATGTTTCCAAGATCTCAAATGTCTGTTTCTTGTAACTGAACTAAGTATTAATACTTTAATTTTATAGCCTTATTACACATACAAATATACACCACACTAGTGCGCCTGTGTATATGAAAGTTGTTGCGTTTAGAAATGTCTTCAGATAAGTTCAAGTTACTGTTTTAATTCGTTTTTGTTTTGAGTTCAAAATAAATAAAAGCGAGATATTGTTTATTTAGAAACAGATTGTTTTCACAATTTCAAGAACTTCAAATAAATATGTTACTGTTACGTGAGTATAAAGTTATTATACAAAAAAAAAGTCGTCATCGATTTTTATAATATCGACGAATGATTTAATTGTTTATGATTCTATTTGTTTATAGTAGAAAATAAAATGTTTTTACTATCAGCACGATTTTTCAATTGAATTGTTTATCTTATCGTGTTTTTAGTTTTAAATCATTACTTATTAGTTTTGTCAAACACAATTGACACTTAGAAGTAGATGATTTATATCGTAACTATACCTTCTATTAGGTCATCACTATAGGTACATTCGATGCGATGGTCGGCGGCGGTCTTGAAAGTCGAAATTGTACTCTGTTAAAATATCAATGTTTCAAATGTAAACTTTTGAAAATCTGAGTACTTACGGAATATGTAAGTATCACATGTCAAAGTGTATCTATAATGACAGGGATAAAGAACAAAACCCTATAGTAAGCTTCAATTCGGTCGATATTGTTACAAAATGTAAAATCGTAAGACCTTGGCCAAGCTACACTTTAATGGAAAAAAAAGAAATGGTTTTATTTTTTCACTTTGAGAAAACAAAATTATTCTACAGTTGAGTAAGTGCTCCAAAGAGCATAAGTCACAGAACGCAAAAATAAAAAGAAATAAAAAAAGAACAAAGAATAAGAGGAAAAAATAAAAAATAATACAAAACAAAAATCCATCAGTATCGAGGGGTGGTGTCATACGCACGTGCAATTGCAAAACTTTTTGTATTATTTTTCCTCTTTTATTTTTTTTTTTTTGTTCTGGGATATTATTGTTTTCCGTGTTTTTTTTTCATAAAAATGCGTTGAAATTAAAGTTGTGATTTTTTTGTACTTTTATTTCATACGAATGAAGACAAAATTGATTTTTTTTTGCTTATTTTCTAGAATTATGACCTAAATCAGTTTTTCTCGCTTTTGTTTTTGCTTTCATGCAGGTGGATGGATTTCACTTTAATCGATATGCATAACAATATTTTAGTATATTTATGCAAAGTGCTTGCAAAATTTGTGATATTGTATATTTAAATTTAAATGCAAAATAAATCGCTAGGATTCAGGACAGACCCTTAAAGTTTATAACTTCAATTCAAAAGTTGTTGTTTTAAATAATTGTAGAAGGAAAAAATCTAAAAAAAAAATTGGGTTCATGTTGTTTGTTATAATAAAATAGGATTTTTAGTTCTAATTAACATTAGAAAATGTAGGGAATTCCTAATGTCACATTCTGAAAATTCTCCACTTTCTTGGAAATTTCAGCAAAATAACGATCCGAAGCACTTTCATCGGATCGCTAGAACTTGGTTTGTGCGCAAATTCATAAGAGTTCAGGAATTGCCTATGGGGTATTATTATTAAGAGGGCAGTGGGAACTAAAAAAAAAACATGAATAAGGCCTTTTTATGGGAAAGTAGGAGTGGAACAAAACAACCCTTTCAAAGTTCGTACTCCATAAAGTTATACGAGACAATACTAGGCTAGACATTCCCAAACATTTGTTATTTAATTGTTAATCCTGTTGAATCTTGTGTTTTGAAATATATTTTGAACAAACAAAAATCTTTTAAATTTTTTATTAGCTTAATTTTATGAGCATAAGTTTAAATAAATTAAATGTTTTAAAAAACATCAAGAATGATTTTTTCCATTTTTTTTATAAAAAGCCAAAATTTGTCTAACAGTGAAATAGTTCGACTTTGAGACATCTGCCAACCACGGTAACAGGCTTCTAGTTTCAAGCTGGAAAATTAATTTTTTTTTTTTAGATAGACGTATAGGGTTTTCCAATAAGTGGTTTCATTTTTCAATCACAAAAAACGAGAATTTTAAAGAAAAATTATTTCATTTTTAAGAGGAAAGTAATTCATTAGCAACGGAAAGGTTATCAACCTAAGGTTCTTTACAGCTAAAGTTGAATCACCATTTCATTTTCGTGTAATTTCAAATAACAATTCATAAATTTCCGGCTGTAAGCCCTCGATAACTTCAATAATTCCGTTTTTAAGTTCGAGAATGCATTACGGAGTGTATACGTTATTTTTTAAGTAGCCAAGAAAATAATTTAAAGATGTCAAATGACAAGATTTCCCAAACTTATAACTTCCCATTCGTTTCCTTCAGTTGATATTTCTATAAGTTTTACAATTTTTTCTAGGGAATTAACACAAAGTTAACAACAACATTTTCCATATGATAAAATAAGTTTTATTTCAATATGAAATATTTTGAAATATTTTTTTCAAAAACCAATGTTTTTGAAGGGGTTCATTCCATAAATAAAGTTCGTTAGAGCTTTTCCAATTTTAGTTTGAAAAATTTTTAGTATTTAACTTTCGATCAAAAATATTGACAACTTTTTAAAATATCCAATTTTGAAAAAAAAAAATTGAAAATTCAAAGAATAAAATTTGACATTTCTGATCATCAAATATTAGAACGATACTATAAGAGCTTGTGCAGACAAACAAATTCTTGAAATCGGTTCATTACTTCTTGAGAAACTTAAAAAAATAACTGTTTTATGGGGGTACCTTTCTGGAGTAATACAAAAATATTTTTTTACATTGAAAGAAGCCAAATTAAGATCAAAAATTCAAGCGAAAAAAAATTAAAATGTTGATTGACCCAAAATATCTCACGAACCAAACTAGCATAATTTTGTAAAAAAAAAAATCAACTAACTGTTTTTTTTTTTATAAATCAAAAAACTGAAAAAAAAAATATTCGTCACCTTTAATATTTTACGAACAAAAGATGATTTGGACTCCAAAATAAAAATAGTAATCATGCAACGAAGAATAACGTTTTTGACATTTGGTAAAATTTTGAGAAAAATCGAAGTTACGTTTTTTTTATAAAAAAAACTAAGAAGAATTTCTAAAAGTTGGGAAAATTAATTTTCGTCTCAAATATCTTGGCAACAAAATAAATGTATTCGCTTCAAACTGATTTCATTTTATAAAAATATTTTCATAGACATGCAACAGTCAGTTTTTGTAGAAGTTTGAAATGGGGAGTTCAAAATTAGGTTGGGGTCGAAATACTTTATGGGTCATAATACTGTATTTGAAATACTGTACGTGATTCTTGAATTATAAAATTCTGTCAAAACAAAATTCTGTATGGTCAAAATTCCTTATAAAAAAATTCTGCATTTCGGAATACTGTACTTTTTTACATTATGAAAACGATTTTGCTTTTTTAGACTATTTACAGCATTTTTAAGTACAGAATTTTTAGAACTAAATGTTTTGAAAATAAGATATCTTAACAATTTTTTATTAACTCTACTTTCCAAATAATTTTTAAGACAATTTAACATTTATAAATATTGATTGAATAAACGTGAATTTTTTGTGTTACAAAAAAATTGTTAGTTTTAAAGTTTTAAGTGAGTTTTTTTATGAACATATCAATGTTTTGTTTTTCTTTTGTATTTATCATCTTTTACATGCTTTTTTTATTGCACATTTGTCAATATCTGGTAAAATTTTGAGAAAAATCGAATAGACAGTTTTTTTTTATAAAAAATAAAAACCTAAAAAAATGTATAAAAGTTCGTAAAAATAGATTTTCGACTCAATTATCTTTTCAAAAATCAAAAATATTAGCTTCAAACTAATTTAATCTTATAAGAAATATTGTCTTAAACATTCAATTAAATTTTGAGAAAAATCAAATTGACAGTTTTATTAACAAAAATAAATACCTAAAAAAAGAAAAAGCATTACTAAAAGTTCTTAAAAATTGATTTTCGACACAAATATCTTTTCAAAAATTTGAGATATATGTAGGCTACAAAATAATTTTATTTTGTAAAAAAATATTGTTTTTAACATTCAGTTATTTTTTTATAAAAATCTAACAGTCAGTTTTTTTCATAAAAAATTAAAATCTACAAAAAATAGTACGCGAAATTGGTAAAAATTGATGTTCGGTTCTCGATATCACGTGAATAATAGAAAACATTGACTTTAAATTTATTTCATTCATCCAATTTGTATTTGTTTATATTAGAAATAAAAACTTTTAAGAAATGCTACTAAAATTGGTAAACGACTAAAAATTTCGTTTACAAAAATAGATTTTGAAATAAAACTATTTCATTATATGCAAAACATTGTTGTTAATTTAAACATTCTTTTTAAATAATTTAAATGACTTCTTGTTTAACAAAACACGAAAACCTACAAACTTTTTAAGCAAGACAAATCGACAGACGGGATGGGAAGTTATCAGTGTGGGTCGCATCCGAGCTTCTTTTTTAAATGAAGTGCTGGCTTTTTTTCTACAGCTTTTCTACAGAGTTTTAAAACAGGGTTAATTTCTGTACTAGAATCACTAGATCATAAGTTATAACATTACATCCTTTATTAATATTTTCTATATTATGTCCCTGAAGTTATAAGTTATTGCCTACGCAATACGCATACTTTATGCTTGTTGAATTCTAACAACAAAATTTTATGTTCCAGGAATTTTGGTCAAAATTAATATTCTGCTATCATAATCAAAGGGCATATTCAAGGTCACAAAATAAAAACAAACAAAAAGATAATTCTTGGTATCAAAATAACTCGAGCCCTAACAAGAGTCAATGTGTGTGTTGAAGATGGTTAGGACTTGAACAAATGAACACAGAATTTCCTATTTTCATTTCAACTATTTGCTCCTATCGTTTACCAAATGAAAACATGTCACATAAAATAGTACAGATAAAAAATGCCAAAGCCAATCAATGACAGTTTGCGTGTACTTTTGTTGTTTTTCAAGTTCTTTTTTACTTTGTCGTGAGTTTAAAACTAGAAAGTAAAACCAGTGAAACCAACTGAAACCAACAACAACAACAAAAAAAAAGCAAAAGTGTCTAGCTACGCTTTGTAACTCACAAAATTCACACCACTCTGTCAACTCTCATGTACCAAAACCAAATAAAAATAAAAATAAAAACAAAAACAAAAACTAAATAAAAGAAACATTGGGTTTTTGCCAACATGAATTCCAATTGTTATTCCCAAGTCTAGAATTTATATATGCAAATTGCTGCGACAAAATAGTTTCCTATGTGAACGCAATTTTAAACTTAAAAAATAAAACACAAGTCACCACTGTGTAGCATTCTCTAAAGCCCATCAAAACCACAAAAAGAGAAGAACCAAAAAATAAAACACACAGAATCGAAGATTTAAATGTCCTTTATAGTTCTATAACAATGTGTGTTATTGGCGTTGCTGTCGCATATGTGACATAGCAGCAAGCAAATACTTTGGCTTAAATGTGATTGGCCAGTAAACTAAAGATGTCTTCTTAAATCGGAAATAGTTTTTCGTCTAAAATGCACACATTAGTACGAATACGATTCGAGTCTGTGAAATTCCTAGAAATGTCGGACGAACGACCGACACAAGAAGTCGACGCGACGAGACGGGTAAATAATACTCCCCAAGGAGCAACAAAAGGAACGATAAGAGAATAAAAGAAGAAGGAGACTAGAAATACAAAATAAAAACACTCTCAAGTGTTTGAACTCTGTGATTTATGTCACTGTTGTTGTTTGTGCGCGTTGCAGTCGAACGTGCCTTGAGTTGAGAACAAAATTCGCCAACATAAGACAAATTGACAATCGATGTAATGGCAATCTCAATAAAGGGTCAATGGACTTTAAGTAAATATATATATACAAAAAAAATTACAATTTAGAAGAATGTTGTATTGATTTGAACCGGAACCTTTACTTAGTGAAAAATGTGTGGTGTAATAAAAACACTGTCGCCGCGTGCGTTGACCACCCCCCGGGGGGTCATTGTACAAGTTTTTATTTTTAGGACTTCAAATGATCTGAATTTAAGAAGGTTAAATCACATTCTTGAAATGCTTAGACATTTAAGAATTGTGGTCAAAGAGGTTGATGCCAAAAAATGGTTTAATGAGCTCTATCCATCAGTCTCAAAATCAGATCGTTATTTTTTTGGAAAACTCTCTATTGTCGGGATATTTTTTAATGAATAAATATCCCATTTTTGTGAAATATGCATACCAAATTAGTTAAATAAAGGTATTTTTAAATAAAAGGTTTCATTTTGAAATAAACCACTAAAAATGGAAAAAATGGAAAGCTTTAAAAATGCATTGAAATTGTTAAACTAATTACATTAATTACAAAATGGTGAAAATTCTGATCACAGTTAGCAAAACTTAAACACTTTTCGGTCGTTTGTGCAGAATCTTTTTGGTGAGCCACTCAAGAGCAAGAGAATATTACTGCAGTATCAATTAGTGTTGACGAAACCCCGGATATGTCGATTTTTCGTCGATCTTTGAAATTAGGCAACAAATGATATCCTAGCGTATTTTGCATGAACACTTACAGTCGAATTAATAAAAAACGCTTATATTCCACCTTTATTCCGCGAGTTTACTAACCAAGGGAATAAGAGTAAAGCTGTGGGTTAAAACGTTCCATGAATAAAACCAAAATGTTCGTGGAACAGTATAGTGACGTATATCAAAAATACCTCTACTACAATAAATACGATTTCTGTTTGGTAACTTGAAATTCCACCAAGTTCCACAGACTTGGGTTTTATTCGTATGGGTTTTGACAGCAAATTGTGATAATTTGTAAACACATTGAATGTGGGTGCATTCAATTTCGCCAATGACGCTAGGAGATCCAAATTTATTTTTAAATTGTTGGATAGTTGATGACTGTTCAGAAATTGATTGGAGAATTTTTATAAATTGAATTGCTTTCGAAGCAATGCTTGATGCAGACGGTCTTAAGCCCTGCATATCAGCACAATCGTCTTGAACCTTTTTTATTATTTTAGTTATTTCAGATTATGATTATACACTTCGGCTGGATCATACCAGGCTTTGTATATTTATCTTTTTTCTGTTGGTTGATGGCTGATTGTCTAATATTTGGAACTGGTTTAAAAACTCGAAAAATTTATAACACACACTATTGTAACAAAATTTAATAAACAATATTTACTTGTTTTTTTTTTTTAAATTTCAGAATGAATTTGACACATTAGGATCTTATTCCTTAGTAAACGTCACTTTGTACGAATTTTGTTTTATACATAACATTTTGAACTTATTCCATGGAATAAGACCTAACTCTTCGCTATTCCACGTTTATTAGTTTGGCTGTTAGGTTTTAAGGCTTTTAAAGTTCATTAAACAAGCAAGAGTTCGAAGTTCAAGAGTTCGAAGTTTACAGAAATGATCGTCATGTTGGTAATGCAAAGGATTTAGGTGGAGGTGTTCTCATAGCGGTAAAAAATACATATCTCTCTTCGTCTGTATCTTTTCCATTTGAACTATCAATTGAACTGGTCTGTGTAAAGTTAATGGTACAGACTAAGACAATTTTCATTTTAAACGTTTATATTCCTCCAAAAAGTTTAGAGTCTGTTTATAGCGAACTCTCCTTGGCATTAGACTTTGTTATCAGTTTGTCCTGCTCTGACACCAATATCTTACTGCTAGGTGACTTTAATTTACCACACATTGATTGGATTCCATCGGAAGACGAATCTTGCTTTGAAGCCTCTCTCTCTTCTTCACAATTGGAACTATCTTTTCTCGATAAAATCCTCTTTACTGACTTACAGCAAACAAGCTGTATTAAAAACTCAAAAAATCGAATTCTCGATTTAGTATTTTCTTCTGACGCTATTAGTACTCTTGTTCTAGAATCTAGATCAGGAATTACTAATATTGATAAATATCACCCCCCCTTGGACATTTTTTTTGACTTAAGTAATCACCTTACTGAACACAGTAATTCTTTTGATTGCTTATATAATTTTGACTTCAGAAAAGCTAATTTCCAGTTGTTGTCTGAAGATTTAATCACTTCTGGAATTGCTGATACTTTAGCATTTTCTAATATTGACGAAGCAGTTTCAAATTTCTATAAGATCTTTAATAATTGTGTAGAAAAAAATGTACCTTTAAAGAAATCAAGAAATACAAACTTTAGCCACCCTTGGTACACGAAAGAATTGCGTTTACTGCGTAACAAAAGAAATAAGGCATGGAAAAATTATCTCAAAACTCTGTCTCCAATCAATTTCTCTTTTTATGTTGAACTTTTTAACGAATTTAAGTCTCTTTCAAATTTTTTATATGCTATTTATGTTTCTGATATGGGCACCTCTTTGAAAGGGAATCCTAAAAAATTTTGGAATTTTGTAAACTTAAAGAAAAAATCAGATGGCTTTCCAGTTAACTTCACTTACAAGAACCTTTCGTTAGATAAAACTGTTGATATCTGTAACGCTTTCGCGACAAATTTCCGTGAGTCATTTGTTAATAGCCCTCAAGAAGTTGATGAAGTATATTTTCACAATCTTCACTCCTTTTCGCAGACAAGCTGTAGTCACATCCCTGTACTACAGAGTACGGTCCTTGATCTTTTATCCGTGTTGAATGATGACTGCTCAGCCGGTCCCGATGGTACCCCCGATAGTATTAAAAAAGTGTAGTAATGCTTTAGTTGAACCCCTTACGTTCTTATTCAAACTTTCTCTAAAAACAGGCAAATTTCCCAGTTTATGGAAGAAGGCATTTCTTACACCAATTTTCAAGAAAGGTAACAAGGCGGATATAACAAACTACAGGCCCATTGCAAAGCTTTCTTGCATACCTAAATTGTTTGAACAAGTTGTTTGTGAAAGTGTAGCATTTTTTAGTAAAAATCTCATTTGCGAACAGCAACATGGTTTTGTGAAAAAAAGATCAACCGTTACTAATCTCCTCACATTCTCAAACATATGTTCAAACGCTTTAGAACAAGGTTATGAAGTTGACTGCATATACACTGACTTTTCCAAAGCTTTTGACCAACTTAGCCACGGAATTATTTTATTTAAACTTAAAGCTCTTGGTTTTCCACCATTTTTCTTAGCTTGGATCAAATCATACCGTGAAAATAGATCCTATGAGGTAAAATTTAGAAATTGTCATTCTGAACCTTTTGTTGCTCAATCTGGTGTTCCTCAGGGAAGCCATCTTGGCCCTTTTCTATTCATCCTATCTATAAACGACGTATCGTCATGTCTACGCTCAAGTGATGTTCTTATTTTTGCTGATGACATGAAAATTTTTAAGATAATAAAGTCCACCCAAGATCGCATCCTTTTACAAGCTGACATTGATAGTTTTACATTTTGGTGTGGCAAAAATAGCCTTACCCTCAACCCTTTTAAATGCCAGACGATAACTTTTACTAAAAAACGAATCGGTAGTGTATTTGATTATTGTATATCAAAGCAAAAACTCGGTCGCGTCTCCACATTTAAAGATTTAGGTGTTCATTTCTGTTCCAACTTAGAATTTACACATCACATTAACTTTATTGTTAATAAAGCAAGTTCTATGCTTGGTTTTATAAAACGCTGGGCAAAGGAGTTCAATGATCCCTATGTTACTCTTTCTTTATACAATTGTCATGTTCGTCCTCATCTTGAATATGCTTCGCAGGTATGGAATCCCTATTACGAAATTCATAAGAAACGTATTGAATCAATTCAACATAATTTCATTCGCTTCGCCCTAAAGGGTCTTCCGTGGGAAGATCCTTATGATCTTCCTCCCTATGAACATCGTATTCAACTTCTTCAATTGCAAACTCTCCATCAAAGGCGTGTTAATAATGATTTAATTTTTTTTCATCAACTCATTAATGGTGAAATTGATGCACCTTATTTGCTATCTTGTATACATTTAAATTACCGCGACGGAACTCATCACCTGCGTACTTTTGACTTTATACATATTGACTTCCATAGAACTAACTATGGAAAGAATGAAGCTTTAAGTCGAATGAGCATTTTATATAACTTAAACTGTTCATCGATTGATTTAAATTTAAATAAGGTGGGATTAAAATCATTATTTAGAACCAGTGCTCCACTATCGTAAACGTCATGTTAATAATTCATGTTAAATGTTAATAATTATTTGTTTTGTATTTTGTGCGTGTGTTAGGCTATAATTGTATTATTTTCTTACTAACAACTAACACATGCACTTATGATGAGCCTCTGATCGTAGTGTGACGCTTGCTGTAAGCTAACTACTTTCTGAAAACTCTGAAGTGTAAAAAAAAAAAAAAAAAAAAAAAAAAAAAAAAAAAGAACTTAATTCGGCTTAACAGAAGCTATGTCCTATTTTAGCTGATTGAGACCTTTATAAATAAGGGTTTCGCCTCGAAATGCAAGATAGTAAGATTTAAATGTGTTCGCGTCGCATGTCATGGGCCGTTAAAAAAAACTTCGAAAACGGTTGAGCGTTAAAAGTTGTGAAAACGGTTGAACGTATGAAACAATAACTGAGAGAAATATTTAAGCGAACTGTGTATTTGTTTGGTAAAGTTTTCAACAGCATTGAACCCATAGAAACGGAGACAATCAGAAAATAAGAGGTATTCGCGACTTTTGGCGGTCCATAACTTACTACACCGACACGAGATTTTTTGACACTTTTATACAAAGTTTAAAACACCAAAAGGAAGGAACAAGCACATTTCCAGCCTACTACCTCTTAATCCAAGCTTGACATTGTTTTTCGCCTTATTTCAATGAACTATGCAATACATCAACAAGATCCGAATATTTTTTAGATAATCTTTTTCAGTAATAAAGCCGATTTTTACCTCGGAAGCTTCTTAAATATGCAAAATTGTCGCTTTTTGGGGGCTCGAAAATTCAAAGAACGATTTTTGGAATGCCTTTCTGTTCCTAATGTGACACTATTTCTGGTGGTTTTTGTGCTGGGGCGGTGTGATTGGAACTTATTTATATTCAAAATGGAACCTCTTTTCGGCAAACTTTGTGCTAATAAAATATAAATTAAATAAACTTAAACAAGCATTTATGACGATAAATGACAGATAAATACAAATGTTGAGTCTTTTTTTGCATTCAAACTTTAGATAACAGTGTTCAAGGTGATAAGTTTTAATGTAAGCTGCATTTTAGTGATAAAAAAACATCTAAGGCAGAAGTTTTTAATGTCTCCAGGTCAAATTCCAGTTGCAGACCTCAGTTTTGTCATTCTGATGTTCAACGGAACCAGATTATGTTTCAAAAATTTTAATCTTTTTATTTTCTTTCTTTTTTTCTATTCCTGTTTCATGTTTCTCGTATTATTTTAATTCAAGCTTAATTACCTTGCCAAAAAGCAAACCCCAAGCTATAAACTAAAAATTTAATGGTGACATTTCATTTTCCCGTTCTTGTGACATTATTTCAATTTTATTTTATTTTTAAACAAAAGAATAAAAAACTTGATTTTTATATGAGGACAAGTACCTTATTCCATATCTTCTATACTTTCTTCTATTGTTGTGAAATTTTCAAATGACTCGTCGTCGGTCGGTCGTCGTGTCGGTCGTTCTGATTTTCATTCCATTTTTCTTTTCATCTCCAGAATATATTTATTTGCAACCAACTGTCATCGTCATCATGTGTCATTCAAAACTTTGAAAGCTTTAAACGTATACGTGCTAATTTTGTATCTACCTACATAATGTATATTATGTTCTGTTCACACAATAATTAAAATACTTCATGTAGTGAAGATATTTTTACCATTTTCATACAATTTTACATTAAAAGTCCAAAGCAAATAAAATGCACAGTGCACACTGAATGATGTCGGATTCACACACGATTTACGTCAAAAGAAATAATAATAATTATTTTCAATTCACACATATGTATGTATGTATAGTATAGTGAAACTTTGATCTATTTTTCATTTTATTTTATTTTATTTACACACGCATTTTACTTTTTAATTAAAAGAAAAAAGAAAAAGACAAAATAAAATAATGTAAAACGCATGATCTACAAATAATTATTTTTGCTATAGCAGCAAACTCGTTTTCATTAGCACACGTTTCATTGATAAGTTTATATTTTGTAAAGGTAAGCCTGAGCAGCATGCTTGCACCGCAAAACTGATGGGTGTATATTGACGTAGGTAGGTACAGTGCGATTTATTAGATTAGGAACTATCGTAAATAATAATTGTTCATACATAATTAGCAATATTTAAAAAGAGGCTATGATCCGAACCTCACTGATAACTTCCCATCGGTAACCGTGTCTGTCGATTTGCCTTAAACTTTAACAAAATATTAATAACAATATTTTGTGTGAGAATGTGTCAAAAACCATTTATTATCAGTTTTTTGTTGTTTTTGTAGGTTTTCGTGTTTTGTAAAAAAAAGTTGTTACGTGAATTTTTTTGAAAAATTAACTAAAAGTTAGCATATGATAAATTAAGTTTGACTTGTTCGCGAGATTTTTAGTAGAAACCCAATTTTTTTATAATTTTAGTAGCATATCTTTAAAGTTTTTATTTCTTACATACAAAATACAGTTTAGATTTTTGAAATACCTTTAGTTTCCATTAACAACAAAAATTAGAATAGAATAAAATTGTCAAGTCAATACCTTTATTTATTCACGTGATATCAAGAATCGAACATCAATTATCAATTTTGTAAAATATTTTTTGTAGATTTAAATTTTAATGAAAAAACTAGCTGCTGGATTTTATAAAAATTTGTCTGAATTTTAAAAACAATATTTTTAGTTCGGAGCTAAATCTTTAATTTTTGAAAAGATATTTAAGTCAAAAATTAATTTTTATCAACGTTTTTGATTTAGGTTTTTGTTTTTTTGTAAAAAACTGTCAATTTGATTTTTCTCAAAATTTTATCAATGTCAAAAAATAATAATAAAACCATTGTAAAATATTCGAGGTGACAAATATTTTTATTCAGTTTTTTCGATTTATAAAAAAAACCGTTAATTATTTTTTTTCGAAATTATATTAGTTTTGTATCACGTCACAATATAAAAAGTAAAATGTAATTGAAGTCGCTAGCGTATTTGGTTCGTGATATATTTTGGGTCAACCAAAGTGTTCACTTTTTTTAAATTTCTATCGTAAAAAAAAAACACCCACTCAATTTTTTTGGCACGAGTATGATAACTTTGGTGCCAAGATATAATAACGGTTTTTGGTAGAGGGGCTTAATACAAGCATTTTTTACTATGGGAGGGGGGGTCTATCTCCCCCCGTTTAGGCGGGAGGGGCAATTTAAAAAAGTTATTATTTAAAATGGAAAAAAATAATTAAAAAATAACGGTGATACTTACAATTAAGTTGTATACATTTTTTTAAAGCCAACATTCTGTTCTATTAGCCAGTTTTTAAATCAAGTCAAAACTATGCTATTTTAAACTCAAAATTTGAGTAAAAAAAAGTTAAAAAAAGGTTTAAAGTGTAACTTTTTCACTACTTCAAGATTATCTACCATTGTTTTTATTTCAGAATTTATTGCTCTTATTTGTTTTTGATCAAAAACTGAAAACTAGATGATTTTATGTCTTTTAGTTTTTGAGAAAATTGAAAATAAACACAACTACTATTTTAATTTAATTCTTTTTTTTTGCTTGAGTGGTCTTATTTTGATAGTAACAATGGTAGGCGCGAGTTTGGGTGTATGCAACAGTAAGGTGTGCGCGAGTTTGGGTGTATGCAACAGTAAGGTGTGCGCGAGTTTGGGTGTATGCAACAGTGGCATCTGTAAGGGGGGGCATGCTGCCCCCCTGCGACCCCCCTGCTTGGGCACACTATAGGATTTGGGGTGGGTGCAAGTTGGAGTGTGTGCAAGGTGGGGAGGGTGCAAGATGGGGTGCATGCAAAGTTTCTTTTGCATTTAAATAAGCTGGATTTAAGAAAAATTAATTTACCCTAGGTATATCTTAATCCATATTCGATTATTACTATCAAAATAAGACTACGTTAATACTTAAGCAATGAAAAAGTAATTTAATTAAAATATTTTTTTTGGTAATTTTCAATTTTCTCAAGAACTAGAAGACATAAAGTAAGAGCAATGAATTCTAAAAAAAAAATAGTAGATAATCTGAAAGTTTTGAAAAATTACACTTTAAACCTTATTTTTAACTTTTTTTGCACAAATTTTGACCTTAAAACAATTTTTTTCAAAAACTATGCATAGTTTTGACTTGATTTAAAAACAAGATAATAGACAAAAGCGTTGGCTTTAAAAAAAGGTATAATACTTAATTGAGGGTATTACCGTTATTTTTTAATTATTTTTTTCCATTTAATGTACATATTTTTTAAATTGCCCCTACCGCCTAAACGGGGGGAGATAGACCCCCCCTCCCATAGTAAAAAATGCTTGTTTTTAACTGTTCTATACAAATCCGTCATTAAACTTTGTCGCCAAAGTTATCGTACTCTCCCCCATATAAATTATTTGAAATGACTGCATGTCAAAAACGTAACGAAACGTAACTTAATTCTAGAACGTTTTTCACATTGTACTCTTTTGAGGCCTCACTTGATATTTAACAAGTGCCAGAAAGGATAATTTTATTTTAAGTTGAGTGAGACAGGGAGATAAAATGATGAAATGTCAAAATGACTCCATTGTGAACAGCGTAAGTGGTTTAGTTTATTAACTATTGTGGTTCCTAACCGTTGAGATAGTTTTTGGTTTGTAACAATATGACGTCATCACAGCGTTCCTAAATGATTCTTAAAAATTCCAACAATTCATACCAATTGCTTTTGTTTTTTAACAAACTTAAAGGTAATATTTAAAAAAAAAAACAATAATAAAATGAAAAAAGCAAAACTTCAATTACCAAATGGTAAGAGACGAGTGACATTTGAACATTTTTTGACTTAACGACAATAGTTCACAATAGTTTGAAAAAAGAACTTTCCTTATTATTAAAATTATTAAAGTGTCATTGTTAAAAATTATTGCAATTAATTAAAATCAATTAGGGGGGGTTATTGGTAGAAATTAGTACATCCAAGCTTAATTCAATAATAAATTTTTAGGCACTATTCATATAGTGCAACTCTGAATAAGAATCTTAATGTCAAATATGAACTATTAAAATGTACACAAAGAAGTTGAAAACGTAACGGAACGTCACTAAAAGTCTTCTTAATAATGACAGCTCGCAATCATATCTGAAATGCAGATCTCTTAAATAGCATGCATCAAACGCAAGAAAATGTCAACACTGTCACTTTTAATCTTGTTCTTTTATTTGGCCAGTTTAGATTTCTAAGATCTCAGGGTTTTTTGTATTCTCAGAAATATAAACAACATTATTTCTCACACAAATATCTCAAATTTGCTGTCAGAAATTTGAGAATATGATTATGATTTTATGATTCGATTTTTCAAGAATTCTCTATTGCACAATGCAAAAAGGAAGAAAATAAATGCAAGGCTAATTTGATTGCTATGTAAATGAGAATGAATAGGGAATTGTGTTTACATAGCATTCTTATGCTCTGTCATCTGATTGATAACACTTTCAGAAAACTTCGGAAAAAAAAAGGCTGGGATGCGACCCACATTGATATTTTCCCATCCCGTCTGTCGATTTGTCTTGCTTAAAAGTTTGTAGGTTTTCGTGTTGTGTTAAAACGTTGTCAGTTGAAATATTCTTACAAATTTTAAAAGTAACAACAATATTTTGGATATAATGAAAAAGTTAGATTTCAAAATCTAGTTTTGTTAACGAGATTTTTAGTCGAAAACCAATTTCTAACAATTTTAGTAGCATTTCTTAAAAGTTTTTTTCTTATATAAACAAATACAAATTGGATGAATGAAATTAATTTGAGAGATATCGAAAACCGAATATCAATTTTTACCAAATTTGCGTACTATTTTTTGTAGATTTTATTTTTTGATGAAAAAAGGACTGTTGGATTCTTATAAAAAAATTACTGAATGTCGAAAACAATATTTTCTATAAGATAAAATAAGCTTGAAGCCAATATTTTTTTATTTTTTAAAAGATATTTGAGTCGAAAGTAAATTTTTACCAAGTTTTAGTATTGTTTTTTTTTATGTTTTTATTTTTTGTAAAAAAAATTGTCAGTTCGATTTTTCTCCAAATTTTTCCGAATGTTGAAAACAATATTTTTGAAAAGTTAAAATTAGTTGGAAGCCATAATCTCAAATTTTTGAAAAGATATTGGAGTCAAAAATCAATTTTTACCAACTTTTGTTAATTTTTGTTTAGGTTTTTAATTTTTTGTAAAAAAAAAACTGTCGATCCGATTTTTCTCAAAAAAACGTTATTTTTCGTTGGACAACATTTTTTTAGAGATAAAATCATTTTTTGTTCGTACAATTTTCAAAGTGTGAAAAATATTTTTTTTTTATTTCGACTCTAGAGACCTTGAAACGTCGAGAAATGTCAAAATTTTCAATTCGACAAATCGGACCCATTACAATAACTTCCTATGGGAAGTTAATAAACTGCCCAATTAGCAAGAATTGATCTGGATCACTTCTATGGAAGGAGACAAAAATATTGAACAATACACATCATATTGCTGTTTCGTTAGCTAAATTACGTATTCAATTTGTTAATTCGCGTCTATCCTAACGTGCCACAATGTATGATTAAAATTTACGTGATATTATAAGATACCTCAAATAGAGAACACAATTTTACATTCACATAATAGAGATATTAAAAGATAATGAAAATCTATTTTAATTGTTTGAAAATGTAGGAACAACAACAAAACTATGTTATTTTAAAATATCTTTTGCATTGCTGCAAGGATTATGTAAACATATTAATATTACGAAATAAACATTTGTGCATCTACATTATTAGAAACGTGAAGATAATCTATCTAAAGCATTAAGAGAGATTCAAACTGTTTTAACCTTAACCGAGTTGTTCTTAATGGCAAATTGCATGTTCATGCAGACATGGCAAACTTATTTTAGGTGAAATGTGTGTAATATAAATGTAGGAACCTACATTTCAATAAAGTGGTAATTGCGTTTTGTTTTGCTTCCTTTTGAGGCAATGATGTAAATGAAATATTGATTTTGGTTTAGGGGTGGTGTTTTGCATAAAATAAGTGATTACTGATTAGGAACAGATTTTCCTATATTGTGGTATATAACAAAGACTGATAAAGAATTTTTCTTTTGTATACTTCGACCTCAAGCTGTCAAATACAAATTTGTCTGAAGTTCTTAACTTCATAGATTTCCTTTTTTGTTCCAAGTATACACATGGATTTTAGGACCTTAAAAAATAATAGTTATAGTTGAAGCTTTGGTAATATGAATGTAAAGACAATTTTCAAATTTTAGAATATTGTTGGGTCAGTCCTCAGACAAAAGCTCAGACAAAAAATTGACAGTAGCCAACAAATTTCAAATGAAAAAATTGGTGTGAACGACGCGAAATCGATAAATTTAGATCATCAGCAACACTTGCGCCCAAACTTAAATTTACCCTATTGTGACATAAGTAACGCTTCCACTCTGTTGAAATTTCTTTGCAATTTGAATAAGTCAGTCCCATAATAGTATCATAATCGGAATGGAAATTTCTACGATTCATACAATTTTGTATTTTCATTTTAATGATACAAATTTATCATAAATCGTTTAGACCTCCGGAAAACGGTTGAAATGTTAAAATTTAAGTGATATTCGGAGAAAATTCCGTTCCGATCGGATACTATGATAGGTCCCAGTGTTTTTGCGAAGTCGGTCTATTAAACCAAACATAATTACGGCGTGCTGCACAAAAAGTGGCTACGTTTGAAATAGGACTTTAACTTAGTTTAATGCGTTATTCGATTTTTGGCAAACATGCAACTGATATTATGACACTTCAAATAACAGCTGAATTAGACAGGTTACAAATGTCAGCTCTACTAATTCAATAATACGAAATGGATGACCCTGTGCAAGGTTTTTCAGTAAGCAGGAAGCATAGAAAAATAAGTTTATAATTTTATTAAAGAAAAATAAATTAGAGAATTGTTAACTTGGAATTTAATTTGTGATTTTTAATTTGTCAGTTTAAGTCAACATTTGTATCATGGTAATGGCTGAAACACAAACACGCTTCAGCTTCGGCTTCGCCTGACGTTTACGAGTTCAGCCATAGGAATTCAATGCATGCTATCACAATGAAGCTTTGACCTCACGTTTCGTTTGACAATCGTTTAAGGAAAAGAACGTAATGTTACGTAATATGACTCCAAACGAAAGCTCTAGTTCAAATTTGCTGAACATTTGCTTTGTCTGACAGCTTCCCAGCTGTAAAAAAAAAAAAACAACAAACAAAATACATTTGCTTTTGGAGGGATTCCCATTGGTTATTTTTCCTTGGAGGGATTCCCATTGGTTATTATATAAATGTCATTCGAAGCAGGCTCATCGTAACGCAGACGAAGCCGAAGCTGAAGCGTGTGTGTGTTTCAGCCCTAAAGTACACGAATGAGCAACGTCTGCAAATTATACCAATTTTTTACCGAAATTCGGAGTCGGTGACCGAAACTGTATGAGCCCTAACTCCAATTTTTAGTATGACCTCTTTGATAAGCTTTTGACGAAATAAACTAAACCCTTCAATTAGTGCGATTTCACCTGTGCACACAATTTGTAAGTTGCTTATGTTGTTCTATAAGTTGTAAAATCGCTGTGAATCTGTTTTGGTTAAAGTCGTCAAAAATAAATTGTGTGCAATATCTTGAGAAAAGACGGGAAAAATGGTGATGTTCCCTACATAAATTCATTGATAAAAAGAATGAAAAGTTGAATAGTCGAAAAATCGAATAATTGCATTTTTGAAAAGTTTAATGGTCAAAAGTTTGAAAATTTAAGTTGAACGTTTGTTTTTGGAAATCATGGCTGAAAAAATCAACTCAAATTGAAAATTTAACTTTTTAAACGTTCAACCATTCATCTTTTCAAACTTTCAGTCATTCGACTATTCAACTTTTCAAACTTTTACCCATCCGACCATTCAATTTTTAAAACTTTCAATAATCGAATAGTTGCAAAAGTTGAATGACTAAAAAGTTGATTGGTTAAAAGTTTGAAAAGTTAAATAGTTGAATGGTTGAAAAGTCGAATAGTTAAAAATTTAAATAATCTAATGTTTGAAAATTTGAAAAGTCAAATAATTGAAAATTTCGTTTTTGGAAGACTTGTCATTTTGAAACTGAAATTCAACCTTTAACTTTACAACCATTTGACCATTCACCTTTTCAAACTTTCGAATATTCAGCTTTTAAAACTTTCAACTATTTGACTATTTAACTTTTTCTCTCTTGAAACTGCAAAAATTGAAATGTTGAATAGTGAAACTACAAACTACAAACACAAATTATAAAATGAAAACTATAAACTAGAATCTAAAATCATTCAACTTCTCCACCATTCAACATGTCAAATATTCAATAGTTGAAAGTTTTTCAACTATTCGGCTTTTCGACTACTCAACTTCTCGGCTCTTGAAATAGTTTGAAAAGTTGGATTATTGTAGTTTCTAGTTTGTAGTCTTCAATTTTAGGTTTTGGTTTGCAGTTTGAGCATAAATCAAGGGACAGCTGTCAAAAACACCAACTCCGAAAAAAGTATTGCCAGATTAATAACCACACGTGAATCCACAAACTACAAACACAAATTATAAAATGGAAACTACAAACTAAAATCTACAATCATTCAACTTCTCCACCATTCAACATGTCAAATATTCAATAGTTGAAAGCTTTTCAACTATTCGGCTTTTCGACTACTCAACTTCTCGGCTCTTGAAATAGTTTGAAAAGTTGGATTATTGTAGTTTCTATAGTTTGCAGTCTTCAATTTTAGTTTTTGGTTTGCAGTTTGAGCATAAATCAAGGGACAGCTGTCAAAAACACCAACTCCGAAAAAAGTATTGCCAGATTAATAACCACACGTGAAACCACAAACTACAAACACAAATTATAAAATGAAAACTACAAACTAGAATCTACAATCATTCAACTTCTCAACCATTCAACATGTCAAATATTCAATGGTTGAAAGCTTTTCATCTATTCGGCTTTTCGACTATTCAACTTCTCGGCTCTTGAAATAGTTTGAAAAGTTGGATTATTGTAGTTTCTAGTTTTTAGCCTTCAATTTTAGGTTTTGGTTTGCAGTTTGAGCATAAATCAAGGGACAGCTGTCAAAAACACCAACTCCGAAAAAAGTATTGCCAGATTAATAACCACACGTCTAAAAAAAGACCCGTAGTAAAAAGTTTTTTTCTTCACAAAAAGTTGCAATAAATTATCATATTTCTCTTAAATAATAAAAAAAAAATTGGTGTAAAATCAATTCCTTGTATGATAGAGTCAAAGGAAACAACATTTGTTGGTAATATTTATTTGTTTCTTTCGTTTAATGTTTGTTCAAGTTACATTGCTTATTTTTTGCACTAGGTACTTTTCTTCACATGTGCCAATATACATTATGAAGTACATTCATAAATAATCTTTAAGCTCAAACACATGGTAAAGTACAAGCACTTAAAAGGGCCCGAACTGAACCCCATTAGCGGATGGATGGTGACTCTCGTGTTTTATAACGAACACTCTCAATCTTAACCTCACATTGAATGAATCTATTATATAAATAAAAGTCATGATGATATATAATACTTTTTTTTAACTACCTACATACATCATAGCTTCACGTATTAAAACAACAACTACCATGAAAAAAAAGTCAATAAAACCTACGTCATTGTCTAATGATTTTAATAAACTCAACAATTTTACGGAACTATTTACACCACACCGCCATCCGTCGCCACCACCAAAACCAATTCCCTTTAATTTAATTATACCTCAAGAATAAGTTTGAGTTACATCAAAATAGAAAAAAAAAAAAAAATAAAAACCCTCAGACACGTTTTTGCTAAACAACTGCACAACGACAGCACATATAGAAGTTAAAGGTATCATTTGAGTCGTCATCAATAAATTAAAGACGTTTTACGTTGCGTTTATAGAAGCTATTATAGATAGGTACCTATAATACCTATTGATAGTTTCGTGCATTCATCGAATAATCCAACCATATCGATTTGTATCATTGGAAAAATTGTATTCACAACAACAACAAGAAAAATTCTCAAGTGTCATCGAATTGTCATTGTCTGGGTGATGGTGGGGTGTTGCAGGTCGGCGCGGCGGCGGATGCAAAGGGGGGGTTTTGAGAGGTCGGAACCGCAAGGTGATAAATTGAAATACAAACTAAATGATAAGCACTATTCGTGAGAAAAAGCCTTGTGTTTGGACAAAAAAAAAATGTCAAAGCAAAACAATGTGACACTAGAAGATGCGGACACATGAACAAGATGATAGATAAATATGGGCTTGAGACTTTTATACAGAGGTGTTGAACAAATTTATTGCCCAAAAGCTTCTTATTCGGTTTTGATGAAAATTTAAGCTTCCTTTCATTACTGTACAGACCAATTACACCCATGCAAAGAGGATCTATGAAATGTCCTTTAGACCTCTTATTACTCACTAAACAAGTTACAATAGGTTAAAAGCTTAAATTCATTATTAGAACTATCTAAAGTTGTCATTTATTTTCTTTTTTTTCCATTGCAATAGACTCGATGTAAAATAGTCAATAGAGAACTTTTCTTTTAACACAGCACTGTATTGACGTAGAGCTTTGAGGAAGGCGTCTACTCTGATAAATTTACCTTTGTCATTATTTTGCAAGTCAGCAGACACATGTGGTTCAAGGTGTTGTTTTTGAACGGTGACAAGAGCATCTGTCTTTTTTTTCGAAAGAAGAAGCGCTCAGGCTTTAGATAGAAAGATAGAAGCGCTCAGGCTTTAGATAGAAAGATAGAAGCGCTCAGGCTTTAGATAGAAAGATAGATAGTATCTTGTATCTTCAGGTGAAATACTATCTTAGTGAGACCATGAATGATGTACATATCTATGGACTGCACATATAACATGATAAGTTTAAATAACTTTGTGAATAAGTGAGTATTGTATTATGAAATAATACTAAAAGCACTTCCTTTTCTTTATGCTCTAGAGATCAAGATATCTAATATACACAAGATGGCACTTCTATTTAAATTGGAAAGAATATCTATCAAGTTGTATACCTGAACACAGGTAGGGATGAGTGTATAAAGTTTTATTAAATTTATTTATTTTTAATTTTCCTTTGTTTATGAAGCATTTTTTTTAACTTTTAACAAAGCCTGAGAGATTCCAGGAAAGTCTATGAAGTGAGAACAGTATAGATCCACGTATAGCAGACGTATCATAAGTTATATCGGTCATTAAAGTTAAAATTCATAAAAATTAAAACAAAGAACTTATTACTTAGACTTAGACCTTTAAATTGGCCACATATCATTTGTTAATTCCGACTTGATATAAAATTTAACTTTTTTGTATGACCAATAGAAGATTTGTTTGTTGTGGATGTTAAATTAAAATTGGTCTCAAGGGCGGATCCAGAATATTAATCAGGGGGGGGGGGGGGGGGTAAACACAAAATTTAAATAACATTATGTGTATGTTAGCCTTAAATTTAAACATTTCAATGGATAAAGAGATAACTTTAGTTATTGAATTGTTTTAGAACACTGTTGTCCAACAAGGTATAGTCTAACTATTTAATTTGGACGACTCCCTACATATGAAAGCATTCCAAGATTACAACAGTTTTCTAAATATGCCATATTTAAGAGCTAAAACACAACAGCTTAGAGGGTTTTTGTTGTTATATTCTTTTCTTATTGCCATTAGCGAAAAACGCTACAAAAATTCAATAACCCAGAAAATGAGAAAGAATCTGATATTAAGAATTTTCTGGCTTTTTTTTACGTGTTTTTTTTAACTCAATTTACGGGAGTCTATTATTACTATCGTTATACAGTCTGCTTACTCGTAGATTGGAGCTGATGCTAAAAAAAAATATTTTGATCTTAAAGGAGTCAACAAAACTTGAAAATTGTAGAGCGAACAATGTTTCTTCGTTCTTGAATTTAAGGAAATAGGTGCATTTAAGTACATAATTTTTCTAAAAATGAAATAAAAACAAATTAAGGTAAACAAATGATTGGGAAGAACTTAAGTTCTCAAGAGATTCAAAGCTTTTACACTAATTGATAAGAAACGTTCATTGTGTTATCAATTAGCCAATATTTTAACAAAACTGTCAATTTAGCTGTTTTTGGGACATTTATATTCTTGATATACATGTTTAAATCTCAGTTCTAGAACATCTTAAGCAAATTCACATCCAAAAATTAGATTTCTTTAATTTAAGTTTTTGAAAAAGTCTGTTTAAAAATATTTCCTATATTTTAAGAATTAAAAATGAACCAGCAAAATAAGTTCTCTTCTCAAAAATGTAAATGTCATTTTATTTCTCAAAAAACCAAAATCATTTTAATTTTTACATTTTTCATTAAAAATATTTTTGGTAAGCACCAAATAAAGTGCTTATAACGAAAACCGAAATTTTAAAGGAGATGAAAAGGGATAAAGAACTGTCCTTACTGTTCATCCAACTACAAACAGGGGGTTCCATCAAGAACTCGCCATACAGTGGTATGGAAAGTGATCTTATGCTGCAAGATGGGTGCGTTTTCAGAGGAATAAGAATTCTGATAAATATACATTGTACAATTAAATTTCGTTAAAAAATGTTCACCCTATAAAGAATGTAAAAAAAATGTATAGTTTTTTACAAATCAAAAAAAAAAAAATAATGACATTTTTGATCATCAAAAATTTGATCATTTGATCATCGACAAGAGCTTGCACAGAAAGAGAAGATTATTGAAATCGGTCCATTAGTTTTTGAGAAAACTTAAAAAACAAAATAACTGTTTTATGAAGGGTACCTTTCTGGAGCAATATCAAAATATGTTTTTTCTTGTAGAAAGAAGCCAAATTAAGAACAAACAAATAAGAGAAAGTTTTAAAAATATCTATCGGTTCATTATTGAAAAAATTCGAAATTTCGATTCTTAACCAAGAAATTTGTATGGGGACTGCTGTTATTTTTCGTATTAAAAAAATGAAAAAAAACATTCGACACATTGGTTTGGGCTGTAGGGCCCAGGACAGTGAGACAGACGGACGGAATTGAAGGCTAGTTTCAGGAATTTATATATTTTTTATATAATTGAAGATCTCTTATTTAAGGCTTCTTCTTAAGAACCTGAATTTTTTGCTTTTTTTGTTAGAAACAAGTTTTATGAAAATAATTTAAAGCAATCAATTTTTTCCAATTTCTAAATTGCATGAAAACAAACGTTTTAGTTGTTTTTGACAGCAAACCACTTTTTGGTAAATGTCGTTAAATTACAAACAAATCCTTAGTTGAAATCTTTACTTATACAACTTAACTGAGCTTTATGGCTCATGACCCCCCCCCCCTGGATCGTCCATTGGTAAAATGAATTTGTGTTGTGTTTTTGGAATAGAGCTGAATTTATGATTGATATTAAGTTCTTGGTCCAGTCCTCAGTTAAAAGTTGTACTTTTAGCAACAAAGTTTAAGGAATTAAAATACAAATTTTGTTTTCTTATACAAAAATAAATAGTTCAAAATAAAATGGGGGTCATATCCATTAACGCAATACGATTAGAAGGGAGTTCTTACGAAAAAACAAACAAATTATCTTCCAAAGGGGGGGGGGTCATGATCCCTATGACCCCTCCTGGATCCCTCATTGATTGGTCTTGGATTTGGATATGAGCGTGATATACTGGCTAGAAACAATTTAAAATTCTTTTAAAAGGTAATCGTGTTGAATCTAAGAGACCTTTTAAAAATCAATCATTCTTTTGTTACCAATGGAACACCAAAAAGGAGAAAATTTGAATTTTGACCGATGAAATCAAATGTAAATTTCGTCTGTTTATATTTCTTAAATTCTTAAGAATTTTCTCAGACATATTGACAGAGCAGAAAAATGAAATACTGGACAGTTTGATTTCTCAAGTATTCTGACATCAGTCTTTTGGCAGTTATAACCGTGGGAGTTAAGCCTTCATTGAAATATATGAGTCGTTTATTTTGAAAGTGGCATAAGTCACTTTTTCAAAAAAATCGAGTTAATGGCAACACTAAATACAATTGAACGGTATCTTTTCATTTTTAAAAATTTGCACTCAATAAGTTGAGAACTATTGAGATTTCTTCGAGAGAAGTATTGGTAATTAACGGTATAACAAATATCTTAAATATCTCGACTTAAAAAAAGAGTGACTTATGCCACTTTCAAAATAAACGGCTCATATGTTGAGCAAGGCCCTGTTTCACCAAACACTTTGCATTTTGCAACTTTGCACTTTTACTTTGCGAATTACTTTTCACCAAACTCAAATTTGCAACGTACAAAGTCTTTTACGAAAAGTTCAAAGTTTTGTTATTTTGCAAAGTATTTTTTCTTTTTGTTTCACCAGACAATTAACTTTGTACATTATATTTAGAATTTTTAAAAGCTTTTAAGTAATATGCAAAGACAAATTTTCATTTGCAAATAAGAGTTGGATTTGAAAAGTTGTCGAAAACTTATTAAAAAAAAATATACATATACATATATGAACCGTTTTGAACATGAAAAAGTAAATAAGTTAACAAGACAATCGACATAGGCTTTTTTTTTAATTTTGACGAATTTACCGAAGAACAAGAGTCTTGAATTTTAGGGTTACCGCGTTGATTCACCATTTTCAAAAATGTCTGATTTTGTAAAAGTTTTTTAATCTTTTGTTAAATGATTTATAAAAAATGAATCGTTTTGAAGAATATTTTTAAAATGGAGAAATTAATAATAGTTACCAAAAAGTAGTAAAACTAGGAATTAACATCGATATCGGAAATGATTTTTCGACAAGAGAGAAATTTCGACTAACGAAAAGTACTATTGAATTTGTGTTGTCTAAAATTGGAAATAAACTAAGACCCTTGCAACAACTTTTGCGTACACTAAATTGGACTGAGAATGGAGCCCCATACCACGATCATCTATCTATGCACGGAAAACCGTATGTTTGTTCATCAAGTGTCGAATATTATCATTGATGATTATCTTTAACACCATTTGCTGGCCACAAAATTTGTCAGACATAGCCTCATACTTTTTTCTCAATTAGCATTTCTTTGTGTAGTTTTTTATTTTTCAAAACCTTTAAGACAGCTTACTTTTTATTATTATTGTCCGATCGACTCATTTTGCAATTAGATACATAGAACTGTTAATGTAATTTTTTTGAATGCATATTTGAGCTTAATTAACACAATCTAAGATTTATATCCAACTTTTCAAAATACGAATTAGTTGAAAAATTGTATTTTAAATCGTTGAAACGCTTTACTTTTCAAGTAAAGTCTGAAAAATTGAAAAGTGAAAAGTCTTTTTACTTTGCAAATTTTGTGAAACACTTTGAACTTTTATTTTGGTAAAATAGGCCACAGGTCAGAAGAATAAAAGATCAAACGTGAAAAACGGTAAAAATTGTCTTTTCAACACTTAAAACAGTTGTGTTTTTATTTTTCAGTAATTCTCAACAAAATGTCATCCAAAGAGTTTGTCAAAATTATATTTGAATTGAATATCTTAACAGATCCTTAAAATTTTTTAGAGAAATTCTTGTTTTAAACATTTAAAATAAGGCCACAGGCGGCTTTTGGACATTTGTGCAAAATTTAATAAAAAAAAAAAATCTGAAAGGCTTTTTATCCTTTATAAAGGCGGTTTTCAAGAAATATCAATCGTTTTGCATTTAAGCATGTGGGTTTAATAGAAATTACAATAGAATAATGTTTTTGCGAATGACTTCCTTGGTTAATTTTTTCGTACTATTAACGTTTCTTTTACAGTCCAAATGATCCATCTCTTTGGCTTCGGCTATTCTTAAGTTGATCAAGATTACTTTTGGTGCAAAGTATAAACCTTTTGGAAATCACTTCACTATGGTATATTTTTTCACACTTTTGAGTTGGATTTTCAACATGTTCATCACATTTCCGTGTAGACAATTTTGGTAGTTTTTGTTTTACACCCCGAGACATATTTTTATTCTAAGCAAGTTCTTAGACTATATATTTAATAAGGACTTAAAATAGTCCGTTGAGAACTAGGGCCTAGTGACTTACAACTCTCAACCATTCCTGTGTGCGATTACTGTTGTCAGGGATGGAGGGGATCTACAGTTTAAAGCCGAATCCGAACGGCTGTTTTGAGAAAGCACTTTTCATGACAAGAGTTACTCGTGGAGAATTTGTCAATTCCTCGCAAGAGGCAGTACCCGTGAAAAAAAACTTTTGATGGCATAGGCATGGATCGAACCCAAGACCTCTGGCATGACAGTCCAACGCACTAACCATCATGGCACGGGTACTACTTTAATAAGGACTTAGATCATGTTATTTAACACCTTCAGGGGTGGAATCGGCTAAGCTGATAATTGACTATCATATTTTTTATAGTCAAATTTGACTATCATTTTCATTCCGTCTGTGTAAAATGATTCAACTCAATTCAATTCGATTGAACAATTTCTGATTATAATTGTCACAATTCATTGTTGCTATGGTGAAATTTTAAAATGATTCCTATAAAATATCTAAATAAAAGTATCAAATTGGCTGTGTTTAAATAACATTCTTATTTCTCTTGTGTTTTTTCGAAATACGTAAGCTTTGTCGGTCACAAGAATGTGTTTTTGTACCTAAAAAGGGTAACTGAAAAAATTTTCCATTCGTTTTTTGTAAGCGCCTGGTAGCTCTATTCAGAAACGATATATTTGTAGGAAAACGACTATCAAAGTTTTTTAGTGACAGCTTTTTAGGTATCAATTTGAATATCACCTTACACAGATCAAATTCGATTATTTTGACTGTCAACAATCAAAAATCACTTTAGCCGATTCCACCCCAGAACTTTTTCTTTGGGGCCACGTGGAAGATAAAGTTTAAGCAAATCTTCCACAATCGACCTGAGATGTTTAAGGACCAATTATATGTAGATATCAATGGAATCAATCCAAAATGTAGTTTTCAATCTCGCAATATTTTTTTGGAGTTGGTCTTTTTGACAGCTGTCACTTGATTTATGCTCAGTTTGGTTTGCAATTTCATAATAAACAAGCTCACTTCTAAACAAAGTTTAAAAATCATACAAATTTATTACCAAATTAATAGTTCAATCAATTTATTGAAAGAAACTTTTGGTGAGCGCAACATCTGGCGTCACGTCGCATCGTGGGCTTGTTGCTAACATACGGCCTCAATTGATGCAGAAAATTGGATGTCTCGGCACGAATCAGCACGAAATAATTTTTAAAAGCTGCGGAAATTCACACCTAATGGCCAATCTTTATTTTTACAATAAAGCTAAATTGTTGGCCATTATATTAACTTATTATACGTTTTATTACTTCTTGAAAACCACACTCCAACATTTTTTGAGAAAAATATCAATTGAACAATTTTTTTGTTAAAAATTAATAAAGCTGACTGCACTTTGTCAACACAGGAAACGAATTGGACAGGTTTAGATGAATTAAGGGACTTAACAGTGAGAGAAGTTTTATCTTATATTCCAGCTGCTAAAAAATTGCTTTTTAACTAAGGCAACTTTATTAGAAAGTTGACTGGAAAGTTAGTCAAGAAAAATCTCCCTTACAGTCAAGTCTACTTACATATGTATGTCAAAATGTTTGCTGATAATGTTTTGCCATACAACTCAAAGCTGCATTTCAATACACTGTAATTTTGTTTCGTTTCAGAGTTCTTTGTGAAGCTGTATTTCTTTGTGAAATTGCAAAAGGGAAAAATAATTGGTATTTCTTTACTAAACAAAATATAACTCATGATAGACTTATATATGTATGTATAATGTTGTTGGTACTTTTTTCACGATCATCTGCAGGTAGAAGTAAGTGAAGTAAAGTTTCAAGTTTAAAATTAATGACGTGTGAAAAATTAAGTAGCTACCTCATTCGAATTTTGAATTCAAGGAATGCAGCTGACTGCAAACGAAGTCCCTTATGTTGCCTGAACATTCTTATTGTTTCACTGATTTCGGTTTCAATTTGATACAATTCCATTTATAGACTTCTGCTAGAACAAGCTTTCGGATGGTTTTCAATCAATTATTGCCATTTCAGTGGCAATAATTTTCAATGAATGGTTTCAATGATGAAAACTAATAAAAGGTATATCTGACCCTTAAAGATGAAATTCGCAACAATTATTGAGGACATACAGCTGAAAAAATTACGAATTGACCATGGAAAATTTCATGAATAAATATGGAACTTCAATTGTAACCGTGGCGGCCATCTGGCTTAGATCGTTATCAATGTTAAAGGAGTCAATACAAATTTGTTGATTTCTTTTAAAAATAGTTGTTTTGTTCAATATCAAAATAAAACATCTTTTTGGAAAATACTCAGAGATATTAATTAAAAAAAAATTTGTCTGTTGGTCATCTCATCAGGTTTGATATGAGGCTATGTCATCATTGCACAATGCATAATTTAGTATTCTTCAAAAATGTCTCAAAACTTTACGATATAATAATGGATTTCAATTAAAACTTTCAATGGCCCCTACATTGATAAATAATCCCACCAATTAAATTATCAAATGAATAGAGAATGATTAACATAATATATTAATTAGGGTCTTTACCAAGCCGCCGAAACTCATGCTAATGCTACTTCATATGAATATTTAACTTTTTTCATATTCTCTAAGGAAAACATTCCAAAAAGTCTCATTTTCATTCTCAGTTTCTAAAGACAACCAGAACCCAGTAGAAATTCAAACCAAACGTAGGTATTGAGACAAAAATATTTAATGAATCCACCTGTCATTCCAAAATTAAATAAATAAAGTAACTACCTTACGAGGTAGGTACTAGGTACCTAAACTATTTATCGTTCATTTCTTTTTCATAAGATCTTTCGAATGACTCTAAAAGACCTGCTAAAGATGAAGACGACACACCAAAGACGAACAAATAACAAGACCAAACCCAAAGAATTCGTCGCTGAGAACAAACATTGAAAACAGAAAAAGAAACAGAAATGAGAATTATATTCCAAGATAAACGCATGAGTGTAATTATCTCTCTTGTCCATGTGGATAACTCTGAAGCTGAAGCCCAAGCTGAACCTGATGATGATGATGATGATGATAATGATGGTGAATGGTGACGGTTCAGGTTCAGTTCAGGACAGGATGGTGGTGTTGACCTTTTTACATATTTTTTTTTTTTCGTTTCTTTTGAGTGAGGGGTTTGCTTTCACAGCTCCTCATCTTTTTCCCAACCGAACCAAACCAAACCAACGAGATCGAGAGTAGTGAACTAAATAGGGTTTTCTTTTTTAACTCCATCACAACTTACCTTGTTTGTTTTTGTTGTAAACCATGTTTTCTTTTTATCACGCATCCATGGAAGATTGATAAACCACTAACAACAATCTGGAAGGTGGAATCTCAACTCAAATCGGCTCGGCGGCGGCTGCTGCTGCGGCGACGATGAGAACAAGAAAAAATCTTGTTGGAATAAATTATTTGTTTTCTCTGTTTGCGTTGTTCCTGCAAATCGAATAAATATAAATCCAGATTCCGGAGAAAACAAGAATAGAATCCACTAAGATGCAGATGACAGACACAGGTTCAGGCTTCAGGATAAGGACGACACCGACTGAAACTGAACTGAGAAATTGAGACCGACAAAGAGTTTTCTTATTATTTTCACCCAACAACAATAATTAAGGTGGAATTTTCTTTTCTCTGTATGAAAATTGATTTATTCAGACACTTGGAGCCACCGACCGACGACGCACGAGACGAACTCAGTGGTGTTACACTTTTCACTCTTATCTTATCACTTTAAAAAAAAAAATATGATAATAAATTTAATTTCTTTATCTAAATTTTTGTTTTCACTTAACAAATTTTTGTTGTTTTGTTGTTTGAAACTTCCAGCAGACAGATGGGGGTAGGAATTTGCAAAAATAAAATAAAACTTTAGTTGGTTTTCGCGCAAAATATTCGTCAAACGACGATGGAGCGATTGCAGAGCAAGTGGTTGCGAGTGAGACAAAACTATAAAATAACTTTACAGACGACGACTCCGAGTTCGAGTCCGACTCCGACGACGGTGACGGTGACGGTGGTGTTGACGGACTCACAAAAACGATGGTAGAATTTTTATTTTTGTGTCGTTTTCTTCTTGTCGGTGCGGTGTGGTTGGTGGTGAAACCCTTTTTTACACTTTTCCCTTCGTTTTTCTTAACTTGCACAATTTTATTTCTTCTCTACGATGATTTTGCAGTGAAACTGAATTCTCTTTTATTTGTTCTGACAGAAAATTAATTAATTAAATTTATTTAAAGCCATAGGTTTATTTGTTTGTTTAGAAAATATAAAAGGCACAATCACACGAAGATTTATGCGAAAATAAATGATTAAATTCAATTAAAACCGCGACCGTTCTTTTTTTCATTCGGTTCATTCGATTATTTTATATATTTTTTAATTTCTTTTTCTTATTTTTCTTTTTTACCAGACGAGCGACGACGACACGACACTTCTTGCTTCAATTCACAACGACATCACAAATTCAACTTGATGGGATTTCGTTGGGGTTTTTCTTGGTAGGCTGTCTGTTTTCTGTTTTCTGTTGGATTTGGATTTGGTTTTGGTTCGCTCTGCGTCTGCACTGCACAGGAGGATAGTGATAAAAAATGGAGAAATAAATAATAAAAATCCAATAAACAAAATTATTGTGAATGGGAATTTTTATATCGCAATGTTGGTTGAACTGAGTTGACGTTCGTTGAATTTTGCTCAATTAGACCAGATAGATATTAGGTTTGGATATGAGATAACAATTTGTAGTGCCATCTATTGGTGAGAAGAGTTTTTATTTCTTATTTCGGTTTTAGACTTATTAAGGTGGAAACAAGAAATTTAAAATTATTATTAAGAACATTTTTTAATGAATGTTGATGCGAGTGAGTCCTGCAGACGAACGGGTTACATGTCAGAATAATAATTCAATAAAAAATGCCAGTTTTAAAGGGTACTGTAATATGATAAATTATGTATGGAACAAAATAAAGGCCAAATGGACGCCGGGATCTCGACAACACACCACCAGCTGATGGTCCAAATTTATGATGACGTTTAGGTTCTATGCCGTAAATGAGCAGAATGATAGACGTACACCTTTTCTTTCAAAAAACCCTACAAAAAGAAGTCCAACGGCGTCAAGTCACATGATTTTGGCGACCAATCAAAAGGAATATTGTTTCATTAGCTGTATTGTTCTGTTGACACTATTATAGCTAATTTGGGCCATAAAAAGATCGTTATATTCTTACGATATCGAACACCATTCACAGTAACTGCGTGACAGGCCTCATTTTGGAAAAAAATACTGCCCAATGATGCCACCAGTTTATAAACCGCAGCAAACAGTCACTCTTTGTGGGTGCATTTATTTTTCGACAATCACTCTTGGATTATCATTTGCCCAAATTCAGCAATTCTGCTTATTGACAGATAGATAAGATGAATTTCTTGAAAAATTGATCATCCCCTGTTGCCATTTTTTGCCACCATTTTGACCATTGACGAAGCTTAAAATGGTCAAGAGGCTTTAGTTCTTGAGTCAATTCCCCCTTGTAAGCGTGTAAATGTAAGTCTTTATGCATAATTTTAATCAGCGACGAGTGTGAGAGGTGCAATATTGTTGGGCGTGACGGCGAGATGAGGTCGAAAACCCTTCAGCCAAGCTATCGGGAACAGCAGCAATATTTTCTGCAATATGAGCTGTACGAGCATGCACTGGTGTTTTCACATCTCCTACAGACCCGGTTTGCTGAAATTGTTGCACTGTTTTTGCGATTGTACGCACACTCTTGTACGATTAAATTGACTGAACAAATCACGAAGTGCACGATATGCATTTTGATTTGAACGCTTATTTTCATAATAAACCCAAATAACTTTAACGCCTTGTTCGATTGTGTATCTTTCCATGGTTTAAATTGAGTAAATCTAAAATTGATAAATGTCAAATGAAATTCAGAAAAAAACTTGACGTTTAAGTGTCGTTTACAATCAACATCAGCCCTTAAAATGTATGCACCCTTTATTGCTTAGATAAAGAGCCATTGACTTCCACCTCTAAAGTTGCTAGCGTTAGAAGTGGAACTTTAATAATTTCATTAATTTGCGTATTTTGACATTTACATTTAAGGTAAACAAAAATCGGTTTGTTCAATAAATATGGCATTAGAAAGAATTGTCTTTGACATTCGGCGGGTGTTGACGTAAGCTTTTTCTTTTTTTTCCTTCTCAGCTGGAAAATAATGGTTTAATAGGATTTTTTGTTGGAAAATTACCAACAAATGGTTAAGCAAGTAAGTGAAATACTTGTACGTTTTCAATATATGGAATTTTTATTTTGTGAAGACGGAAAAGGTTTGACATTTATATGAACAAAAGTTGAATTTTAATTTTAACGAACACATTTGGAAAAACTTTCAGCTCTGCAAAAAGTGAACAAATTCAACCGCTTACTTTATATCTTGAGACTCTAAGCTATTTCTTTTTTTTTATGAAAAAACGGTTTTTGCCTTGGTGATTTCTTTGACTGACCAAAGTGTCCCAAAGTTGTGTTCTTTTTTGTAACTATTGTTAAATGTTTAGCATTCCTAAATATTAAGATTTTTAGAAGATATTAGAAAGGGTCTGTTCTTAACCTTGAACAAAACTGCCAATTGTCAATAATTGTTGCTTCCAAATGCTGTTCCACACCACACAAATTTGGTAGGTTTGGACAGAAGAGAGAGACTAAAATAACTTCCAAATAACTTCCCCTCCTGACCAAGAAATTTCTATAGGCAGAAATTATTGGTCTGTCAAATTTTATATAAAATGTAAATTGACTGTTGTGTCGTCCGTTCGGTTTGCTTAGCATTGATTGAGTAGCAGACAATTTTTGCCAAGATATCGTTCCATACTTTTTTTGCAGTTTTCCTCTCTCTGATATAATTTCATCCCCACTCTTCAAAATTTGACATACCAACAATTTCGGGAACAAAACTAGTATGACGCATCGTTTGTAAACTCATTGTTGAAGTGTCAAATGGTTAAAAGTGTTGAACTGTCAAGGTTAATGATTTATTTAAAAAAATATTAATAGTTGTTTTTTTCTTTTAATTTAGGAGACAACAATGACATTAAAGCAATTTGTTATCTAAATTGAATCCGGGGCATCTCAAACAAGACATTTTGTTTCTTGACAGTCATTTTCAAATAACGGTGTAAACTACTGTGAGAAAATTCTAAAAATTGGTTTCAGTGATGAAAACTAATGACAGCTAAAACAAGCACCTACAAATTACAAAACTGTTGTGAATTTTGACAAACATTAATAATTGCCAATATCAGCTGCCGCAGATTGTCAAACACACAATTTTGCTAAGGATTTTTGTCCACGGGTTTGTAAAATGCGTTCCGCTGTTTGTTTGGATTTATCATAAACGATTGACAGCTTCAATTTTTGATAGCGTTAAAAATATTGAAATCAAATTAATTTTAAGTTTTACATTTTGGCTACAGGTCCCTATTTAATTTTTTGACAGTTTTGACAGACAATAACAGTGAAAATATGTACATATATCAACCCGTTGAGTGATGGTTAGTGCGTTGAACTGTCATACCAGAGGTCTTGGGTTCAATCATTGCCTGTGCTATCTAAAGTTTTTTTCACAAGGTTCTGTCTCTTGCGAGGAATTGACAAATTCTCCAAGAGTAAGAGTAATTCTTGTCATGAAAAGTGCTTAAAATTGTAGGTTCCCTCCATTCCTGGCAAACATTACTCGCACACAGGAATGGTTGAGAGTTGTATAAGTCACTAGGCCCTTGTTCTAAACAGACTGTTGCGCCACTGTATCAATTTATTTGCATTCGCATGTGAATTACTATTAGATTAGGTAAGGTTAAAGTGGCTGTCCGGGATGGACTAGGACACACTTTGGCCAGTTTATTGGCCCATCGTGATACCACATGAATCTCGAGGCTTTCTTCTAGCTCATTGGAACCAGTTTAAAACCCTCAAGAAACGTAAAAACTGATTATGTTACTATGATAGAGATTGTTTAGATTGGTATAGAAGAATTCACCTAGGTAGGTCTTGTGTTAGAGCAGAGCATGTACAGAGAATTGTGAATAACTGTTTCCTCGACAGAGGATGTTAATAACTGTTTCCTTCTCTTCCTCACCCATAGAGCTTCTGCATAAGTCATTTGAGAATACGCCTAGCCGATCGGAGTGCTTCCTATTAAACAGTGTCCGGTTATGACACCCATTATCGAACTTATTTGCGATCGTGGTATGAATGGGTTGTACCGAACATTTTCTCGTAAGTTCATCTGCCTTACAATTTCCCGGAATGTCTCTATGGGCTTGCATCCAGCAAAGGTGAAAGGCGGAATGATAGACTTAATTTTAGTCGTTCGGAGTACACGCCTCCACCAACCCCTTAATTTTGCTTAATTCATCTGTATAAAAGTGGAATGACTCGTCTTAGTCTTCTAGGAATGTAATGTTCGCCCAGAAAGATTTGGAAGGTTTAGAAATTTAATTCTATATCTTTGATATAGAGAGTGTTAACATATAGATTTTTTATTTCCTCAAAAATTGGACTAAATCCGTTTTGTGTAGGTTGACACCCAGTCTAAACCGGTCAGCTCAAAGTATTAGTTTATCTAAGGCGTTTTGCAAGAGGTCTCTTCTTTTTTTTTGTAAGGTACAATTTTTGGAATTCGGCTGGTATTATACTTTCTAGTCCTGCAGATTCAGATGGTTCGAAGCTGTTGAGAGCCCATTGTAGCTTGTCCCTTGCGATCAGACTTTGTGGTTATGTCACAGTATTACTTTAACGTATTTGATTGTTATAAGTTAGGGTTTGAGAGCTACCAGGAAAGTCCAATAGCAAGTTCAGCGATTCTTCATTTGAAATTGACCAGTAGCCATCTACATTTTCCAGCAAGCTTAGCATCGCTGGATTAGTTAAAAGAATTTTTCGTAGCCTAGAAGCTTCGGAAGTTTCTTCTATTGTACCACAGAAGGACCGCAAGGAAGATCGCTTCGTTTAGTTTGGTGGTAGATAAATAATAATCAAATCACTTATTTGATGACAAACATTTTATCGTAGTTGATTTTTGTGAATTTTGTAAATCTTTAACTGAGTAAAAAGACTCCGAGTTTATCTTAGGACACCATAAAATTTTATTTACAATATCATACATAGGTATAGGTACATATATAAATAATAACAGTTTTCGTTTATAAATAAGGTTTAATAATAATTAAACATAATATATTCTTATATCTTATTTCTTACATACAAAAGCGTTTTAAGGCAATTTTAAATTTACAAGAAGATTAAGATTTGTCTAATTCAATTGCTATTTCGATCTTCTCTATTTTATAGTTTAGAAAACACACCGTTTTTTTTTTGTTTTACTACATAAATTCACAACCCGAACCCAAAGCCCGTACATAACATTCCCCCCCATGGAACTATGTGCACTCTATATATTTTACTCCGATAAATTTACATCCATCAGTTCATCCGTAATTGCACCTTTTGTTTTTCGTGTTGGCGTTAGCGCTGGAGCTGGAACTGGAGCTGAAGTTGGAACTGAAGCTGGACCCGCAGGCGGCGCTGACTCAGGTGCTGATGGCATTTCCCTTAGTCTTGATATTATACTCAATCGACTCGGTGTATTTGATAAAATTTCGTTCATTCTTTCATCATTAGCCCCAAAACTCGATGATGGATTTGGGGTTGTATCTTCTACAACAATTGGCTTCATTGTGGCCATTTTGTAGAGTTGTTGCAATTGTCTTATTGAGGATTCTGGAATTATTGGTACAGTCTTAACGTAACCTTTTTTCGTCACTATTTCATTTATAAAGTTTTTATTCTGAATTTTGCTAGGTTTTCGAAGGTTATTATTATTATTTGCATTGGTATTGGAATTGTTATTGGAATTGTTATTGTCTCTACTTTTGAATCCTGTCCATTCACTAAACCAATTTCTTAACCAAGCATAATCATTTGGGGATTCTGTTGACCATTGAGGACGAGCTGTTGTTGTTGTTGTAGTTGTTCTTGGCCTTGGTCGTGTTGCCATTCTTCGAATTTTCTTGTAATCATTTTGATTTACTTGTCGTTTACTATTCGAACTTTCATCATCATCTTGATTCATACCAAGAGGTCGGGTTTCCTTTTGAGGGCCGAGTTCAACTACAACTTGAAAATCAGCATGTTCACCTAAACGGAATCCAAACCCTAGGCGGGAATCAGTTCCTGTTGAAAAAAATAAACGTTAAAAATTATAGGAGAATTAATGTTTTTGAAAATATTCATTTAGTCAGCTTACCTTTTCTAATAGGAGGAATATTTGAGTAGACAAGCGAAAGAATTGATGGTAGCTCCTGGGGGACGATTAACGCTTGTGTGACTGCAAAATTTAAAGAAAAGTCAACTTTAAATAAAATAATTCAAATTATACAATGTAATATAAATATGTATTTTTTTCTTCAATTTTTAGTAATAATGATAATAAAAAATAAAATGAATAAGGTGGCATAACAGTCCGTAGAGTACCATGGTCTAGTGCCTTATAACTCTCAAGTCTCAACCATTCTTGAGTCATTTTAAGGAAAAAGGGGACCTACAGTTTTTATGCCAAATCCGAATGACTATTTTGAGAGAGCACTTTTCATGACAATAATTACTCTTGGAGGATTTGCCAATTCCTCACAAGAGGCATCACCCGTGATTGGCTGCCGCGGACAACTTAAATACTACAAAGTAGTCCAGCGGTGTTGAATCGCACGATCTTGGAGACCACTCCACAGGCCACGTAGCGACATAATGCGTTTCACCAAATGTTTAAAAAATTTGCAAACTTTGTGCAGGAGTAAGTTTATTTATGAAATGGAAAAGCAAAATGAGCATAATTTAAATGACAGCTGTCAAAAAGACTAACTCCGAAAAAAGTATTGCCAGATTGAAAATTACACGTCTTTAAAAACACCTGTTGTTATTTTCATACTTTTTGAAAAATTAGCTTAAGAACTGTCAACAATCAATTAGATTCAGGGGTGGAAGGTGATTTTTGATAAATGACAATCAAAATTATGGAATTTGATCTACGTAAGGTGATAGTCAAATTGATACCTAAAAAGCTGTCACAACAAAAATGTGATAGTCATTTTCAAACAAATATGTTTATTCCGAATAGAGCTACCAGACGAATAGAGCTTACACAAACGGCTAGAAAAATTTCTTAGTTCGCTTTGTTTCGTTAAAAAAACACATTCCTGTTACCGACAAAGCTTAAGACATTCGAAAAAAGCAAGAAAAGTAAGAATTTTATTTAAACACAGCCAATTTGATACTTTTATTTAGATATTTTATAAGAATCAATTTAAAATGTCTCCAAGGCAACAATGAATTTTGACAATTTAAATCTGAAATTGTTCAATTGAATTGAATTGAGTTGAATCATCTTACACAGACGGAATGAAAATGATAGTCAATTTGACTATCAAAAACATGATAGTCACATTAGCCGATTCCACCCCTGATTTATTAATATAGGAGAATTATTTTATACTTAGCTTAAAGTGATATTGTTGACAATTGAGGAAGGACTTGTCACAAATACCTAACCTTCAAAATGATAAGATATGGGATCTTTCATTGGTAAGTTTGCATAATTATATAATTTAAAAAAATGGACAGTGTAACTTCATCGAAAATTGTTTTTTCAATACGTTTCCATTCTTTATTATTAATGAAGCCATAGTCTGTAAATCTGTCAAAATTGCATTAAAAAAAAAGAAAATGGTTTTTGATTAAAATAAAACACAAGTTGATTTATTTTACCATCAATGAAAGCTGCCTTAAATATTGTTCTTTATTGTTTGAAAAGCGATGGCAACTAATTCGATAATTAGTGCTCATTCAATTACATGGCAATCATTAAGGGTAATTATTTTTGCGGTTTCAAGTTGGTAACGATGACATTTGAGAGCTGTCACAGTTTTGACTCTTATTTAAATTCTCATAATATTAGTTGGATGTTTGCTATTCACGAAAATGGATCGCTTAGCAATCGAACAACTTATGGGGTTGTCCATTGGCAAAATAAATCAATTTATTCTTGATCTAGATATGTCAAAATACAATTCAATGGGGCAAAATAAATTGATTTATTTTTGATATAAGATAAAATCTGCAGATCTGAATTTTTCGGCAGATTTACCCCAGTTGCACCAATACTAATACAATTTTTTTAAAAAAACGTTTAGCAAATACAATGACAGACAAAAAAAATAAAATTGTGTTCCATGCAACACGAAAAAAAAATCAATTTTTGAAGGAAATCTGAATTTACCCATGGAAAACCCCATTATCAAAAAAAACTACTTAAATACTACAAAAGGTTGTTGATTTAGTCGTAAGCACTTTTCGGAAATTACGCAATGATTTTGGTAGTCATAAACTACCGACAACGCATCCAATCTATAAACAAAATTGTAGAAAATGGTAGCGTTACTGGAAGCGTTGCAAAGCATCACAATGCCCACACACTCCCGACATTCAAGGTCAAGTTCATAAGTAAATTAATTAATAAGTCTCAATTTCATCTCGAGATTTCCATCTTGCGAATATATAACTACCTTGAAAGATGAGGACCGTTTCCATATATGTACTTAAAATCAACTGGAAAGATTTACACAAGGTTTTTTATTTTATCTTATCATCAAATCCTGGTAATAAAAATTCTTTATTTTAGATTCATAATATGTTTGTCATCTTGGTTGTGAATTTTCAGTCGTAAACACTTTTCGGAAATTACGCAATGATTTCGGTCGTCATAAACGACCGACAACGCATCCAATCTATAAACAAAATTGTAGAAAATGAAAGCGTCGCAAAGCATCACAATACACACACACTCCCGAAATTCACCGCAAATGAACGTGTCGTGTACTCCGTTTTTTTTTTACCAGCTGTTGAAGAAAAGTAATGGGTGATTTTTTTGAGGTTAGGATTTTCATGCATTAGTATTTGACAGATCACGCGGGGTTTCAGACATGGTGTCAAAGAGAAAGATGCTCAGTATGCTTTGACATTTCATCATGAATGAATGAACGATCTGCCACAACGTCGAATTTTCAGTGAATGGGCCCTAGAAAAGTTGGCAGAAAATCCGCTTTTTTATCGACAAATTTTGTTCAGCGATGAGGCTCATTTCTGGTTGAATGGCTACGTAAATAAGCGAAATTGCCGCATTTGGAGTGAAGAGAAACCAGAAGCCGTTCAAGAACTGCCCATGCATCCAGAAAAATGCACTGTTTGGTGTGGTTTGTACGCTGGTGGAATCATTGGACCGTATTTTTTCAAAGATGCTGTTGGACGCAACGTTATGGTGAATGGCGATCGCTATCGTTCAATGCTAACAAACTTTTTGTTGCCAAAAATGGAAGAACTGAACTTGGTTGACATGTGGTTTCAACAAGATGGCGCTACATGCCACACAGCTCGCGATTCTATGGCCATTTTGAGGGAAAACTTCGGAAAACAATTCATCTCAAGGAATGGACCGGTAAGTTGGCCACCAAGATCATGCGATTTGACGCCTTTAGACTGTTTTTTGTGGGGCTACGTCAAGTCTAAAGTCTACACAAATAAGCCAGCAACTATTCCAGCTTTGGAAGACAACATTTCCGAAGAAATTCGGGCTATTCCGGCCGAAATGCTCGAAAAAGTTACCCAAAATTGGACTTTCCGAATGGACCACCTAAGACGCAGCCGCGGTCAACATTTAAATGAAATTATCTTCAAAAAGTAAATGTCATGGACCAATCTAACGTTTCAAATAAAGAATAGATGAGATTTTGCAAATTTTATGCGTTTTTTTTTTTTAAAAGTTCTCAAGCTCTTAAAAAATCACCCGTTATTTGGACAATATGTGGTCCCAACAATATGTGGGAACTTTCCTGGTCATTCAGTTTCACTTTTTCAACTGTATGGCCAAAAATATCATGCGGTTTTACATACGTTCGATTAGTTTCTTTGGGCCTTTGGGCCAGATATATAACGTTCGGAATGTGTGAAAGAGTGAAAAATGGTTAAAAACTACCTCTAAAAAATCGCATGCTATACGAATTTTCTTGAGGCTACTAATTTATTGATATTGTTTTTCACACTTAATTGTAAATTCCGAAAGTTATAATGAAATAAAAATTTCATCAAAAATGTATCACTGTGGAAAAACATGACTAATTTATTGAGAGTTGAGTTTCTAAAACCAGATCTTACATTTTTGACCTGTGGATTGTCGTCATAAGTTTCCCTTTAGAAGCATTGTAAGTGAAAAACCGCTCTTCACATGTAGAAAAAACGTGGTAAAATAGAACCATCAAGATGAATACAAGATTGTCAATATTGCCAGAGTACAGAAATTGATGTGGCAATATTTTTGAAAATCTGACTATCGTCTGTATTAAGTTTTAAATCAAAATTTTGTCAGGAAATTACCATTTTCGAAAACAAAAATTTGTTTGCTAAGCAAATTTAATATTTGTATAAAAATCTACACTTGTATCAAAATTCGTTTCAGCAATCAAGAACACCAAATAACCGATTTCTGTTGCTTGTTAACTTATTCACCTATATTTAATCTTGACAATCTCTGAATTACTAGGTATATTAACAAGGTCTAACACCTATAAAACATATTTAAATAACTAACACTTCCTTTCACTAAATTAAATGCTTACACAAAATTTTAAAATTATAGCAATCAAATATAAAACTGTATAGAGAAAAATATACCATTAATATACGTGCGGACTATAAATAACATATCAACAAAAACATAATAAAGAAAACTTATTCACAAAACATATCAATTTGTTGGCATCAAAAGTTAATAGAAAAACAAAAACAAATAAACAACTATCTATATCTTAATCTATTATATATATGTATTTTATGTAGTGTCTTAAACTAGTTAGATAGATATTTAGTTAAAACCTTCAATCGACACAATGACACACAGACGTTAATCAACCTAGTTGCAAAAAGCCAACAGAAAAAAGTTAAAAATCAACAATATTTCTTGCCAACAAATTATATACTTATCTTACACATGTTTGTTCATTTCAACAGGAGGTCAACAAGTTCAATGGTTTTCATATCACTCAAATAGATTTTTATATAATTCATTTTAATATCTTTTAATTTAGCCTTAATTCTTAATGCATTGCATACATAAGTAATAATATCATATGATTGCTTGTATTTGGACCATTGAACTCTTTGGATATTAGAAACCAAGTATGTAAGATCAAGTTCATATAAGTATATTAATTAATAAATCTCAATTTCATCTCGACATTTTTATCTTGCGAATATAACAAGCTTGAAAGATGAGGACCGTTCCCATATACTTAAACTCAACTCGAAAGATTCACACAAGGTTTTTACTTTATTTAATCTTATCATCAAATCCTGGTTATAAAAATTCTCTCTTTAAAATTCATAATATGTTTGTCACCTTGGTTGTGAATTATGTCTTAATTGATTAAATCAAATTTAACAACAAAAAAAAAAACCCAAACCATCCCACTGAGTCACCACAAAAGTTAACACCTTATTTTAGGACCAACCGCAATAACTCATAATGAAGTTGACTTTAATTCGATATATGTACAAAAAATTGCAAGCCAAAAAAAAACAGTGGAACGTTTTATACATGCTAGATTACAAAATTCAAATATTGTTTCAAATTCATGTTCTCAGTTTATTTGAAAAAATAAATTATAGGTGGCGCAACAGTCCGTTGAGAACTAGGGCCTAGTGACTTAACAAGTCTCAACCATTCCTGTGTGCGAGTGTGTGTTGTCAGTTTATTTAAGAGCATACAATCAAATAAATACATATTTTTAGAAAAACATACAAAGTAGTAGAAGACTTTAAAAAATCATAGCGCCATCTCTATTTCAGCTAGAGAAACGAATTATGCAGCGTTGGAAAGATATATTTTTCAGGGAGGACTGTTCTGCCAAATAACACGCATTTGGCGTAGAGTGCTTTTTTCCCCATAGTGATTCTTACAAATAAATGGTTTTCAACGAAAATAGGTTACCAAATTGAGTAAATCAGGCTCTGTGTGTAAGTCTTCCCAAGCTAGTGAAAACCACGCTGACGATCAGTCCTTATTTTTTCGACGAAACGGGAAAGCTATGAAAAAATGTAAATATCATAAAACAATTTGGTGAAATTTAAAAGTTGTGACAGCTGTAACATTTTTGACGTCTTTGTTAAATATTCGGCGTTAGGTCTTTTAGCCCAAAACTGTAACGCCCAAAACCTAAAATGTCATAAAGCCCAAAATTGGTCACAAGGCCCAAAAAGTCACCAAAAAAAATCGTCAAAAAAACCCAAAGCAAATGTCGTGACACCCAAAAAATTTTTAAAAAGAGGCTGGGATGCGACCCACACTAATAACTTCCCATCCCGTCTGTTGATTTGTCTTACTTAAAAGTTTGTACGTTTTTGTGTTGTTTTAAAAAAGTTGTCAGTTGAATTGTTCTTAAAAATTTAAAATTACCGACAATATTTTCCATATAATGAAATAGTTTTATTTCAAAATCCAGTTTTGTTAATGAGATTTTTAGTCGAAAACCAATGTTTACCAATTTTAGTAGCATTTCTTAAAAGTTTTTATTTCTTATATAAACAAATACAAATTGGATGAATGAAAACTAAATTGAAGTCAATATCTTCTATTGTTCACGAGATATCGAGAACCGAACATCCATTTTTACCAAATTTGCGTACTATTTTTTGTAGACTTTATTTTTTATGAAAAAACGGACTGTTGGATTTTTATTTAAAAATTACTGAATATCGAAAACAATATTTTCTGTGAGATAAAATATGTTTGAAGCCAATATCTCAAAGTTTTGAAAAGATATTTAAGTCGAAAATCAATTTTTACCAACTTTTGTTAATTTTTGTTTAGGTTTTTATTTTTTGTAAAAAAAACTGTCAATTCGATTTTTGTCAAAATTTTCCCGAATGTTGAAAACAATATTTCTTATAAGTTTAAATTAGTTGGAAGCCATAATCTCAATTTTTTGGAAAGATATGTGAGTCCAAAATAAATTTTTACCAATTTTTTTTAGGTTTTTATTTTTTGTAAAAAAAAACTGTCAATTCAATTTTTCTTAAAATTTTACTGAATGTTGAAAACAATATTTTTTTAAAAAATTAAAGTAGTTTAAAGACTATATCTCCAAGTTATGAAAAGATATTTGAGTCGAAATAATCAAATTTTACCAACTTTTGTTAATTTTTTTTAGGCTTTTAATTTTTTGTAAAAAAACTGTCAATTCGATTTTTTTCAAAATTTTATCAGATGTTGTATAAACGTTATTCTTCGTTGCACAAAATTGTTTTGTATATAAAATCATTTTTTATTCGTAAAATTTTCGAGGCGACAACATTTTTTTTTTTTCAGTTTTTTTGATTTATGAAAAAACCCGTTAATTGGAATTTTTTCCAAAAATATATTTGTTTGGTATCACGTTACAATATATAATATAAAATTTAACTCAAGTCTTTAGCATTACTGGTTCGTGAGATATTCAGGGTTAACAAAAATTTTCACCTTTTTTCAAATTGCTGTGGTAAAAAAACCACCCACTCAATTTTCTTAAGAACCCTTTCTGCATCTTTCTGCATTATTATCTGTATAACAAAATTTATTTGAAGTCGATATCTCTACCGGTTCTTGAGCTTTGGACGACAAAAAAACTTCGCTAACGTACGGACGTTCGGACGTATGAACTTATGTACATACACACGAACGCACGGACATCTTTCTAAAAATCATTTATTTCGACTCTAGGGACCTTGAAACGTCGAGAAATGTCAAAATTTTCAATTCGTCAAATCGGACCGATTACAATAACTTCCTTATGGGAAGTTAATAAAAGAACCCCAAATTGTTAGTTGTCATTTTGTCCAAAAGAATGTTCAATTTCGGTTTTAAGACACAGGGGTTGGGCTTTGTGACATTTATTTTGGGCATAACTATGATTTCTATCATTTCTTATGTCCTATCATAAAATGACCTAAAGCCCAAAAAGAGAAACGTCGTAAAAAATATCACTGAGAAAACGCCACAAAGCCGAAATAAAATGTCAAATCAATCAAACCAAATGTTCAATGTCGTAACTCCCAAATTTAGAAATGTCATAAAGCCCAAAGTCAGAGGGGCCGCATGCCGCCCATACATACATATTTTACTGCTTATACTCACTTTGAACAAGTAACCCATTTCGTTTTAATTCGCTTTGAAAATTTGCCTTATTTCACTTTATTAAACATATTTGTAACGCATTCTTGACGTTCCGAGTTTTTGGGCGTTCGACATTTTTATCGTTTAATGTTTGCGTTCGGGCGATAAAATTTAAAACTCAAGTGTTGTAGTGCCCTCAATAAACAAAAATGTTGTCAGAATGTCCAAATGTTGAAACACATCACATCTTTTAAGAGATATGTCAAGCAGTAATTTGGGATTTTGATTGATTTGGGCAATATGGCATTTTCTTGTGAACAATTTTTTTGGGCCATAGAGATATTTTTGGTCGATATGACATTTTTAATATTTTGGTTTTATTTTATCGGGTAATAAGACCGAATTCTTCTTTTTATTTGGAATTTCATAAAACCCGACAAATTTTTAACACCCAAGGTTCGGTAATGTTGCCGAAATCGTACAAGAACAAAATTATAATAAAATTGTTTGGGCGCTATGAAATTTTTAATTTGGGCGATATGGTTTTGGACGAAAAGACTTAACGCCAAATATCAGCGGGAGGTGATATGGGGTAAATCACTGTTTAAGGTTAGTGTTTAAGTGCCACAGCAGAATGGAGTCGCTGTAGCGGCCGCTTGTAGCGCTGTCAAAGTTGAAACATATGAAAATAGTACACAGCGCCACAATGGGAAGCTGTTGCTGCAGCGATCGCTGTCGCCATTGTTGAATAATTTTCTACTTTCCGCCATTAGTCACGCTACATTTTAAAGCTTTAAAAGCTTCATTCCGCAGTAGCACATTTGCATTATCATTGCAATAAATGCAATTTCATCGCGTTGGTCCATTTTTTAATTTAAAAATTGAAAATTAAGTTGCCCAAAAATATGAATAGTCTGACAAAACTAAACAAAACAAATGTATAAATGTCAAAAAAAAAAATGACAGCTGACGTTCTTCCTGCGCTACACCATTGTGCGACCTTTGCTACATAGTGAGCGATTTTAGTGACAGCTTGTGCTACAGCAATTTTTACCGCGACTAGCAAATTCCCATTGTGTTCAAGGGGTTAGAGTGAGATAAGTAATAAAATACATACAAAAGTTCTACCAGCAATAAGCCCTTAAAATGTATGGCTTTAAGGGAAAAAAATTGAGCAAAAAAAAAACACTAGTGTGGAGTCTTAAGAGGGTATTTTTTTATAGTAGACATTCTAAGCTTTTTGTAAACATATATATCACCATGAAACTTTAAGATAATCATATTTAGAATGTGCAAAATTTTTAATTATAATGAACTTAAATGAGTAAGTCTTGAATTCAGTTATTTCAGTCTAATTAATTATATATACCTAGGTATCAAAAATAAAAACGTTATACTTTTTAAAAATTGTTGTCTTTTTGTTTTGAGAAGTTTCATTACATTTTACACTTTTAAGTATTAAAATATCCCAAAAATGTTTATGTATGACTTTGATGGCCGAAAACTTTACATCTGTTTAATAAACATAATTTTTTACTTAGATTTTTCTCAGTCAGTGGGGTATTGTTGTATTATAAAAAAATATACCAACTAAAGACTATTTTACGTAGATCATGTATAAAACGATCCACTGTGCATTGTAGAGAAGGAAAGAGAAAAGGTGAGAAAAATTGCATAATAATACCTGTGTGTACTCTGTAGTAAAGAATATACCTTCCACCTATATAGTAAATGCTCAGACTCAGCACTCAGGTGGTACACAACAATGAACTTACTTAGAGTATACGTCGAAATCCATTACAGTCTGAGAAGAAAAGTTACATCATAAGTCTTTTTTGGAGTCTTTTTCCATACAACATGAGTTTCTACAATAAATTAAGGACAGCATTTATCGAGCTATTATAAATTAATTTATGAGACTTATTACTCAAAACTTAGGCTTCTATCAAATTAGACTCATGCAGTATTGAATATCGACTTAATATTTAATTATTTTCTACTTTACCTCTCAGACTTTAAGAAATTGCATAAATGATTGTTAATTACGAACAAAAAGATGCGATTTGTAAAAGTGCAAATGTTCAATGAAACAAAAAATTAACAACAATAAAACTCTTCGATATAAGTTGTGTTATTGTTGTTAATATTATTGCAACTAATCAACAGTAACTTTATTGTAAAGTTGTTTGTTAATTATGTGCAAATTAGTTTTTCTTTTACTCTGCTTAAAGCAATACAAAAGAAAACGAAAACGAAAACAACAAAAACCGAACATAGTGAACAAAATAAGAAAGAAACTTAATCGTTTTTGTATCTTCGTTTGTTTTTTTTTAAATTTATTTTTTAACTAAAAATCACCAACAAACGCATATTTATTTGTTCAATAGAAAATGATGGTCATTAAGAGTTCATCTCATACAAATAATAATACGTCCATGCAAATTTGTTTGTTATTTGTGTTGCTTAGAGGCAGGTAATTAAGATAAAAGATATTTTTGTTTGAATGTTAAGATGTCATTTTGGCTTTCTATTTATCCTAGAGGCATAAATTATGTTGAGGAAGTAATTATATGTCAGCATTGAAAATTAGTTTTAGTTTAGCATAGTTTAGTTTTTTAAGACAGTTACAGCAATTATGTAAATTAATTTTGATGGACATATGAATACAAAAAGATACTTTTCACTAATCAACATTATGAATTCATCATCACTTCTGAGGGTAGTGACAATTAAGTTTGGTCTTTGCAGACGTAATTATAGGAGAAAAGAAATGGGTCTAAAAAGAATTTTGTGTATACTTCTTAAAACTGAGAAATGTAGTATATGTAAATTTCATTTTCCAATTTGCATTAAGTAAGATTTTAAAGAATCTATAGATTTAATGATTGAAAATGGACATAATACATAAAACTAATATTTAAATAAATTAGGTCTGAACTTTAAAGCAATACTATAGTCCGTAACTCATGTCAATCACGATTAAAGCAAAAATGATACACACGGCGTATACTCACTTTTATTATTGGAAAAGATTTTTGATAAAAATGTTCTTCAACCGATGTTTCGTAATTGAAAGGGCATAGCAAGGTCTGTTCTCGACTAAATTTTTAATTTCTGTATTGTTCTTAACATAGTGCATTCTTTGTTTTATTTGTGTATGCAAATTGTATTCAAAGCGGATTCAATAATACAAAACTATGATAAACATGGCGAAGAATATTAATGTGAATAATTTTTGTTTAGATTTGTTATTGGTATGTGTCATTTCTCTTAAGCCACAAAATTCATCTAACCATCAAAGTAAGAACAAATTTGAATATCTTTCATATATCTTTGACATTAGGCAAAAAGGTCTCAACTCAGAAACTGGTCAAACAAATTCAATGAACTTAAAACGTTATTATCGAAATAAATATGAATATTTCTGTTTTTTTGTTTCTTTGTTTAAAGAATAGATTAATACGATATTCAGCAGTTGTTCAAGATTCAAGTTGTTAGTATTAAACGACAGAGACAAAAATCTGAAATGCAATTTTTTGAGTTAAGACGATAGAGATATAAGGGAAGGAAAAATGTCTTGAACCTTTGTACTTTCTTTAGCGTATTACTGATAGAATGGAAGGTATTATTTAGTTTAAGTCCTGCCATGATAAAACGACATGAGCTTTTCATACTTGACATTGAGTCAAGGAGAAGATTAGAAAAACATTGCCCTGAGGTACAACAACATTTATTTCAAATTTTTAATTTCAAAAACATCCTTCTTTGTATCATCAAATCATTCTCAATTAATCCTTTGGACTCTTAGAAAATTGAAACATCGATACTTGTTAAAAATCGTCAAAATCAGACTTATACACATTTTTTCCTATGGAAATTAATTTAAAAGTTTTCATTCTGGAACTGTAGCAGCAGTAAAAACATTTTAAAAGTGATAAAAGAAATTTTGAGAAAAAAATCTCTAAACCTTTTGTCTTCAATAATGAATAAGGATGCTCAGGAAAATATTTTTTTTTAATGTACAAATTTTGTTTGGAATAAAATAATGAAACAAGCAGAGGAACATTTTAGGACAACATTTTAAATAAATTTTTGTTAAGGGCATAGAATTTTACATGTTAACAGTTTTTCTTAATTTCATTCCTGAGCACAATAAAAATTTGTGAAACAATTTCAAATGTCAGAGACCCAAAAGTCATGCATATATGAAATCATTTTAAACTAGCCAAATAACCGTTTTACATTAGTAACTAACTAAAATGGTTTTAACATTTACTAAATATTTAAAGATTTTTGCACAAATAAATTTAAAGATTAATATTTTGCCACAAGACATATGAACACGATTAAATATTTACATTTGTTATTGTTCGTATATTATTTCAAAACTTTCATCTTATATTAATTTACAAAAGTGTCATTTTATCAAATGGTAATTAATATTTAAACTCGTTCTGTTTTATTTTTTTTCTATATGTTTTGAGTTACATATATTATTTGTTTTATTGTTATGTCATGAGTTGTACTATGGTTATTATTTTAAGGTGAGTTGTCCTTTTGAACATCAAATTGTATGGAAATGTCTCGAATGTGTATGTTATATTATTTAAATTGGTTGTAAAATGTCAATGCTAAAACTTATTTTTTCTTGTTAAAATTCAAAAGACAATAATTACTGTCAATTCCTTGAGAAAGTTCTTATCTCCAAAATTAGGTTTATTGAAGAAATAGAACTCGGTTGAATTCTAACTTATTTGAACACTGATTTAGATCTCAGTTTGAGAAGAACTCGGTTAAGCAATGTTTTTATTTTTTTTTTTTTTTTTTTTTTTTTTTTTTTTTTTTTTTTTTATTTCATTATTCTTATCTTACAAACTTTGTGCTTATATAATAATATAACAAATTCAAAAAATATAGAAAGAATAACTAGTGACATTTGTATTTGAAAATAAAATAGTGTTAATGTCACATCATTGAAAATTACCTTCAAAATGTGGGGTGTACAACAATTTATTACCAATTTAAAATTCAAAATTAAATGAAAGGCAAAGAGTTTTATTAATGAGCAGAAGGCTTAGAACAAAAAAGGAAAACAAAATATTAAAGCTATACTTAATAATGTGCATAAGAATATACATAAATGAAAAACATAATTAAGTGATATACAGCAGCAGAGTTTTGATTTCATGGTGATTGAAATCTAGAAGCCAACTTTTTATTCTATTTAAGAAAATAGTTAGAGATCTAATAAACCGAAAGTTCATAGGTAGACGATTGAACAATTTAAATGATACAACGGAGAAAAAGTTTCTGAAATGTGTAGTTCGAAATGATGGTGTGAGAACAGAATTAACCGAATTGCTACGCAAATACCTAGTGTCAGAGATTGGACTCTGCATATAACCACCTCTCAAGAAAAATATTTTTAAGACTTTGAAATAATATAAGTGTTTTAGTGGCAGAATTCCCAATGTCCTAAACAGAACCATAGAATGAGCCAAACGATTTGCTCTGAGTATTTTTCTTATAGCGCACTTTTGTAAAACAAGGAGTGGTTGGAGAATTGTATCGTAAGCACCCCCCCAACAACTCAATCCATACTGCAATCTTGCAAAGAGTTGATGTAAGAATTAATTTCAGATCACAGGGGCATTTATGTCCAAAGATAATACATTTTAAAAAAATTTATTTCGAATAAAATAGGAATAATAATTATAATTGTGCAATGTGCAAAAAAAAAAATATTTGTAAGCGTTTATTGTGGACGAATTTCCAAACGTCGCCGTCGGTGGATTTTTTCATAGCAAAGGGTGGATGACATTATATTAAAGTTCATAATGACCACGACCCTTAAGTTTGCCAAAACTTAAGTAAACCTTTTTTTTTTTTTTTTTAGATTTAGATTAGATTTTTTATTTCCAAGATAATTAGTATAACATTTTTAGTAAATAATTAAATAAATAAATAAATAAAAGTAAATCACATAATTTGTAAATTTAGTATAGATATAATAATTCCTAATACGAGTATATGTATAACATTATTTACAGAGTGAGTATACAAATTTATAAGTGGAAATTAACATCCAATTTAAAATGGTCAAGTGGCAATACAGTTTTGAAATTTATATATAGAAACATATGCATCTGAAGAAATGTTTCAAAATATCTTTTTAACGACACTCCTTTCAAAGACTTCAAGTTTTCAACTTTTATTGATATTGTTGCATTTTTCATCTCGACAAGAATTTTCAATGTTAAAAAAGTTCAAAATCTATTTTTGTTAAAGAGATTTTTAGTCGAAAACCAATTTTTACCAATTTTAGTACCATTTCTAAAAAGTTTGTTTTTCTTATATAAACAAATACAAATTGGATTAATGAAATTAATTTGAAACCGAACATCAATTTTTACCAATCTGCGTTTTTTTTTGTAGATTTTATTTTTTATATAAAAAAACGTACTTTTGGATTTTTATTACTGAATGCCAAAAACAATATTTTCTGTGAGATAAAATTATTTTGAAGCCAATATTTTTAATTTTTGAAAAGATATTTAAGTCGAAAATAAATTTTTACCAAGTTTTAGTATTGTTTTTTTAGGTTTTTATTTTTTGTAAGAAAACTGTTAACTCTATTTTTTTAAATTTTACTGAATGTTGAAAACAATATTTTTTACAAAATGAAATCAATTTGAAGCCAATATTAAAAATTTTTGAAGAGATAGTTGATTAGAAAATCAATTTTTACCAACTTTAAGTAATGTTTTTTTTAGCTTTTTATTTTTTTTTTTTTTTAAATTGTCAATTCGAATTTGACGTTTTTACCAGATGTTAAAAATGTTATTCTTCGTTGCACAAAATTATTTTGAAGATAAAATCATTTTTTGTTCGTAAAATTTCCAAGGTGAAAAATATTTTTTTTTCAGTTTTTTTTGATTTGTAAAAAAATTTTGGATTGAATTTTTTTCCAAAAATTTACTAGTATATTATATAATTTAAAATTTAATTCAAGTCTCTGGCTTTATTCGTTCGTGAGATATTTAGGGTTAACCAAAATTTTCACCTTTTTTTCAAATTGCTATGGTAAAAAACCACCCACTCAATTTTCTTGAGAGTCCTTTCTGCATCTTTCTGCATTATTATCTGTATAACAAAATTTATTTAAAGTCGATATCTCTACTGGTTCTTGAGCTATGGACGACGAAAAAAACTTTCCGAACGTACGATTGTAAGTACACACGCACGCACAAACATTTCTCTAAAAATCTTTGATTTCGAGTCTAGGAACCTTGAAACGTCGAGAAATGTCAAAATTTTCAATTCGACAAATTGGACCGATTACAGTGCGCTGAAACAAAAACAAATACCTTTTTCTATTTGTAAGACGTCAGAATTGACTCCTGGATGCTACAAAAAAAAACGTGTTACAATTCAGTTCCTTTCAAACGTGATCTAAAATTACTAATATTCAATTTTTTTTTTGTAAATCGAGTTTTAAAGATATGCTCGAGTTATAAATATTTTAACAATCAAAGATAAACCGAGAATTACCAGATCCAGTTTTTAATGTATTTTTGAACTTCAGCAAGAAATTAGCCGTTAATGTTTTTAATTATGAGAAAACAACTAGGTACAAGCTGAAAAAAATAAGTTACAAGTTCATTAATAACAATGTTGTTTTCTTAGTCACGTTGTACGACATAAACAAAAATCATGTCAAGCTTGTATTTTATATATGTATGTTATATACATACTTATAACCCAATAAAGTTAAAGAAATCGTATCACCATTTAAAAAATATCCATTTCATTTAATGTTAATTATAAATCCAAGTCTTTAAGCTCTTAAATACATGATGATCTGCAAAAATGTTAAGTATATACATGTTTAGTATGTTCGTGTATTTTAATGCTTCCATTCACAAAATCAATGTGAGGAATTTTATATTATATAATTGACACACTGACTTATGTGCACCATTCAATTAAATTTTATTTTTGCTAAAACCATTAACGTTTATACTCATGAAGACACATAAAGAAAATTATAAAATGCTTACACGAGTATATATACTGCAGACACATACATATACAACTATTACTTAATCAATTTATGGCTATAAACAACAATTAATAAATTTAAACCATACATTTTATTCTATTTACGATTATAATACATATAGATATGAAAAATATAATATAAACAATAAAACAAAATTAAATATTTATGCAAATTAGATATGCATGTAATTCGGTATAGGAAATGTTTCTTTTTTGTTATTGAATCGAACATCGAACTAACCAACTAACCAACCAACTATACACAAAAATATCTTTAAACAGTGGACAAGTTGGTAGGCATATTTTACATAAATATATATACCATAGCATTAGAGTTAAGTATGTTAATAAACGTCTAGGAAGTTCATTTAACCGAGGTTAGTTAACACATTCATATACATATGCATACCATATATAGATAATAAAAAATAATGTGTAAGAAAAAAATGCATAGATCGATAAATATTTACATTTTTGAGCGAAGGGTATCAAAAAACAGAATAACTTATACAGCCTTGACACAAACCGCATATTATATTATTATTTTGGACTTCAAAAAAAGCTTCAGCCAAACCGGCAAATATTCCATCAGATTCACTGATACCTAGTTTTGATTTTACATAATTATTTTTATACGACTTAATATAGGGGGCTGGTATAGAAATCTATAGATAAGATAGGCATGTATTTATGTACAGTACATTTTAATATACATGTTAGGTATTTGATTAAATTATATTGTTCATTGGCAGTGATTTCTATATGAAATTTAGATGTCATCTGTCAAAAAGTCAAGTTTATGATCAAATAGGCATAAATGATGTGAAGGAACTTCTTATATTTATTTATAAAAGAAATCTTTTTGTTTTTGTGAATTTAAGGTGTAGTGTAGTGCTGTAACTTTTAACAGAGGCCAACATTGAAGTTGATTGTTCCTTTTGTTACTAACACTACGGTATAGATGATTCACATAATTTTCAAAATTCACTACATAAAAGTTAAGTAATTTGAAAAAGGCAAGACAATAGAAAATGGAGTGAAGGAAAATATCTTCAAATAGGAAAATTTCCACTTTTTTGTAAAAAAGTTTTTCTGGCAAGAAGTGATATAAAAAATATGTGACTCTGTAAAATTAAAAAAGGAACTTGCTGATAATTTCCCCTCGGTGCTCGTGGTAAAGTCTTTGACGTTATGCAAAAAGGACTTAAGTCAGAAACTGATCACAAAGACTTAAATGAACTTAAAATGCTAATGACAAACCAAATATGCAATTTTCTGATTAATTGTCTAAAAATTAAATTATATCCCAAGTAAACAGTTTTGCAAGATTTAAGTTGTTAGGAAGCAAAATGAGTTAGAAAAAAATCAAAACCTAAAATGCAATTTTTTGACTTAAGACCTTTTTAACTAACGACAAAGAATAATTGTAACTTATATTCTTTTTAAATTTTCATTTAAAGAACTTTGAAAAGTTTGTAAAACCTGCTAAGCAGTACTTTTTTAAATGCATTCGTTTTTAAAAATACCAGTTTTTAATAACAAAAAAATAGAGCAGTATATAAAAGAAAATAAACCAGTATAATCGTTCCGTGTTGCCAAATTAAAAATTTTAACATTTCTGGACGTTTCAAGTTGCGTAGAATCTAAATCCATGGTTTTTAAATAAATGTCGCTGTATGCGTTTAAACAAGCGTTCCTACGTATGTATGTTCAAAAAATCTTCTTTGGTCCTCCATATCTCAAGAACCAGTAGAGATATTGACCTCAAAAAATTTGTTTGTACAGATATTACTAGTCATCATTCTAGTCTAGTCATTTGTTACTGTCAATAATATTAAACTTTTTTAAGGGGGTTTGATCTACTTTCTAATTTACGACTTTAAAATAATTCTATCATTTCAGGTTTTTCAGACACAATTTTTTTTTAATTCGAAAATAAACATATACTCGTATAAGGGTTTTTGAGGCTATCTATATTCATGAAGTAGCTTTTTCTAATAAATATGTATAGTCTTTCATAAATTGTTCGAAAAATCTTCATAAGTTGTTAGATGATAGAAACGATAAACCATTTGTGCTAAAACGGTTTTCAAAAGAAACAGGAATAACGGTTTGAAAGCTGGTTTTGTTCTTGTAAAGAATTCGTCATCTATTATACATTTTTGTTTGAAATATATTAATAAATATAAAAAAAAATGTTTAAAACTGATTTAACTAATTTTGAAACACGAACAGTTAGAAAATTCCAAAGTTTGGATTCGAAATCAACACTTAAAATTTACTTCAAAACGTTTGTTCAAAATTACATATAGAGTCATATAAAGATGCATAACTAATGAGAATTTCCAGAAACGAAGTAAGGTACAATAAATGATTTAAGCTGTATCTACATAGAAGACAAAGACTTGTGCTGTACTAAATCATCATACAATTAATTGCTAGGGGATATGTGGAGTTTTAACTTAGTCTTAAAGTCCATGAATTTGGTTGTCTCTAGCATTTTTAAGAGGCATATTTTAAAAACCTGATGTGGTAGAAAAATTTAAAGGCGTAATTTGAATTCAGAACATCTTAATCCTTAAGTTGTTGTTGTTCTTTATTATTGGTTAAATAATTGGATAAAATTGAGTTTTATCACAAATGTCTTGAGAACATAAAACTTATTGCATCTAATACAAAATATTGTTGTTAACTTATAGTTCAACGTATTGAATATCCCGACAGAAAACAACTTTAGCTTCAATTTTTTGTTGTAAACTTAATAAAATTTTTAAATGTAAATTTGACTTTTTACAAAAATATCCGATGTACGTTTTTAATGGTCAGAAATACAAAGTTATCAGTGTGAGTCGGGTCCCAGCCTCTTTTTTTCAATAATAAAGATTATAAAAACATTATATTAATAAACTATTGCAGTGATATATTATAAATTAAAAAATACAAGTTGTATACGTTACTAAAAATAAAACGTACATACTTACAAAAATTACATTTCGTGAAAGCTATCATTTAAGTCCACAGATAATCTCCATTAAACTCATCATGTTAAACACACAAATCGAAGTTCAGGTTCGAAGCAAAAATCACCTTAGTATATTCTTAAAAGGATAAAAACTTTATTGGGAAAATCAAAGTCATCATATCACAATTTATTGTTTAATAAAATGTTGAGAATGAGGTTTTTTTTTCAGAAATCTAACGGATTGGATGTTACACATTTTTGAAAACAGGAAAATAAAATCATTTAAAAAAACGTTTTTGGCTGCCCTTACAAGATAAGCAATTGATTTTGTTTAACAGTATAAGTCTCCTTCTGTCTTAGCCGCAAGCGGTCCACTTACATTTTAAAAAGAAAGACTTATGTTATCTCATTCTCTGAGTACCCTGAGATCTTTTCGTGCATTAATTTTTCAAGCTTAAAACTCGACCAATTACACCGAGAAAAAATCTTCATTATTTTATTCCAGATAACACTTATGCATAAATTAATTTAAAAAAATAATAGCAAAAACACTAATTCCCCAGACAAATCTAACAACTTTGAGAGATAAGGTAAGGTGATTCTTAAATTCGTCCTCAGTTAGGAGCAAAATTTGTTCAAAACGGCAGCAGTCTGTAAAGTATAGTAAAATAAGATGAAAATAGGAGTCAATTTTAGAATACGAGATAGTAATCTAGAAAATTCCATTAAAAGTCTTATTAAATTTCATGGCTGTGTAATAAATTTTGGAAGGAAAAAGATCGTGAGAACAGCTTTTTTTATGATTACCTCCGTTATTTTAGTCAAAATTGTCAAGTACACGATTTGCAAATATGATTGCCACAAACATTTTTCAAACCCCCAACCGTTTCAAAGATATAGAGAGTAGAAAATGCTCAATACTCAACTATAGCTTGCAGTTTAATATAATAGTTAACAAAATTTGTACAGAAAAAATAATGTTTTAACTTGTTGAAAAGTGTTGTATTCCATCAGCATTTTTCTTAACCCCATATGTTGTCCAAACAAAAATGGTAATGTGATGATTTAGAACCAATTCGATTGGAAACACTAATATGATTCTCCAATTAGATAAAGTGCATTGCAATCGTGATTTTCGGTTCTTACTATTTTAAACTATTATTTTTAGTTATTCATCCGGACTAATTTATACATTTTTAACTTCCTAATGGAAGTTTTTGTAATCGGTCCGATTTATCAAATTGAAAATTTTGACATTTCTCGACGTTTCCTAGAGTCTAAATAAAAGATTTTTAGAGAGATGTCTGTGCGTGAGTGTGTACGTACGTTTGTACGTCCGTACGTTCGCGACGTTTTTTTCGTCGTCCATAGCTCAAGAACCAGTGGAGACATCGACTTCAAATCAATTTTGTTATACAGATAATAAAACAGAAAGATGCAGAAAGGACTCCCAACAAAATTGAGTGGGTGGTTTTTTTACCATAGCAATTTAAAAAAAAAAGGTGAACATTTTGGCTAACCCAAAATATCTCACGAACCAATAATGCTAGAGACTTAAATTAAAATTTTATATTATATATTGTAACGTGATACCAAACAAGTATAAGGTCCGCCATCTAACATTTTTTTTTTCCAACAAGTGGTAACACCTAGCTCATATCTGATTTGACAAATAATTAGTTTTATCCTTCCGCTGAACGAATATGGTTGTGTATACGCTTGAACAACGCTGGGAACAACGCTAAGAGAAGATGCCGATTTTGCCAAAAAAATCATCTTTTCAGATGAAGCTCGTTTTGATCTTGGCGGGTAAGTAAACAAGCAAAATTGTCGCATTAGGGGCACAGAAAAAAAGGAGTCACTGTTTGGTGCGGATTTTGGTTCAGAGGCTAATTGGGCCATTTTTCTTCGAAAATAAGCAAAGGAGGCCGTTACAGTCAATGGCGATCGTTATCGGGCCATGTTGACCGAATTTTTGTTCACAAAAATTGAAGAGGAGAATATTGGCAACATTTGGTTTCAAAAGGACGGCGCTACGTGTCACACGGCCGAAATTACACTCGATGTTTTTATAGCATTTTCAAAAAAAAAAGTTAATTGGTGGACACTTTATATTTTTGGAAAAAAATCCAATTTTTATATATCAAAATAACTGAAAAAATATGATTGTCACCTCTAATATTTTATGAAAAAAAATAATTTTATCTACATATATAAATTTAATGCAACGAACGGTTTTGACATCTTGTAAAATTTTGAGAAAAATCGAATTGGCAGTTTTTTTACAAACAATAAAAACCTAAAAAAACATTACTAGAAATTGGTAAAAATTGATTTTCGACTCAAATATCTTTTCAAAAATTTGAGATTCAAACTAATTTTATGTTATAAGAAATATTGTTTTCAATATTCGGTAAAATTTTGAGAAAAATTGAACAGACTTTCTTTTTCAACATTACTAAAACTTTTTTCAAAGAATAAAAACCTAAAAAAAATATTACTAAAACTTGGTAAAAATTTACTTTTGACTCAAATATTTTTTCAAAAATTAAAAATATTGGCTTCAACCTAAATTTTGTAGTACCCGTAGCGTGATGGTTAGTGCGTTGGACTGTCATGCAAGGGGTCTTGGGTTCAATCCCTGCCTGTGTCAGCTAACTCTTTTCACGGGTACTGCCTCTTGCGAGGAATTGACAAATCCTCCAAGAGTAATTCTTGTCATGAAAAGTGCTTTCTCAAATTAGCCGTTCGGATTCGGCATATAAACTGTAGGTCCCTCCCATCTCTGACAACATTACTCGCACACAGGAATGGTTGAGAGTTGTAAGTCACTAGGCCCTGGTTCTTCATGGACTGTTGCGCCACCTAATTTATTTATTTATTCAACCTAAATTTATATCACAGAAAGTATTGTTTTCGAAATTCCGAACATTTTTTATAAAAAATTAATAGTCAGTTTTTTCATAAAAAAAATAAAGTCTACAAAAAATAGTACGCAAATTTGGTTAAAATTGATGTTCGGTTATCGGTATCTCGTGAACAATAGATGATATTGACTTCAAATCAATTTCATTTATCCAATTTGTATTTGTTTATATAAGCAATAAAAACTTTTAAGAAATACTACTAAAATTGATAAAAATTGGATCTCAACTAAAAATCTCGTTAGCAAAAATAGATTTTGAAATCAAACTATTTCATCATATGCAAAATATTGTTGGTTATTTTTATATTTTTTAGAATAATTAAACTGATAACTTTTTTAAGAAAAGACGAAAACCTACAAACCTTTTAGGCAAGACAAATCGACAGAGGGGATGGGAAGATATCAGTGTGGGTCGCATCTCAGCCTCTTTTTTTTTGAAATTGGATCCAGGCTCTAAGCCCAGCCTCATTCCAAGGTTTCTAAATCATATCCTTACCATTCTCATAATAGACATGGTTAAGATTAGATTATTAGTTAAAAGCTTACATATTTTATATTCACTCAAAATAATCTTGATGTAAAAGTTGACGTTTTCAATGTTATCGATATGACATTGCTTTAATAAATTTAATAACCTAATTAATTCGTAGAATGCAGAACAAAGAACAAAGTAATCTAACCAATGAAAATTTGTAAAAGAAGACTAACAAACTTTCTCTTTTAATATTTATCTAAAAAAATCTACATAGGAGTATGTTTAAAACTAGTTCGAAATGAAAATAACAAGTTACAATATGCTCGAATTTTTACCTGGCTATCAAGACATAAAAACGTAGCGAACTTTTGGCCGGCCTAAGTTTTTTTTTTTTGACACTTTACCTTAATAATCGAAAATTAATTGTCAATGCTATTTTCTCACTTAAAGTTAAAAACATCTTTCTTTGGAAACTGAAGTCCCTTTTATTAAACAGTATTTGAAAAACTGAATAAATAAGTTTTTAAAAGCAACGATGATATGTGTGTCAAAGCATTTCATCTTCCAAATCAAAACTGCTTTCAATTTGATAATATTTGTAATTAAGTTCGATTGAAACCTTAAAAACCAATAATAAGAGGTAAGATATGATTGCTACATTTGTGACTCATAACACCGTATGAATAAATTGCTATATCACTATTAAAGTACGTAATGCTGAGTGAAATGTAATCGAAAAGTGTCAAAATGCCAAAAAAAAAACGGATGTGCAGTAAATATATCATCAAATTAATACCTGCTTTTCGAGCAATAAGTTCGCTTAAATTACAATAAATTAAAATAATGCTCGATACATCCGCTTTAATAATAAACCATTAGTGAGACTTTTCAATCTTTTTCCCCATTTTTTCCCAAATTATAATTTGGTTATGAAAATGACTGACATTCATTCTCTGAAGAAAAATCTGAAATAAAATATTGATATCTAGCTTGAATTTGAAAACTATGCTAATTTAAAATTTAAAAAAAAAAAAAACTAAGAGAAATTGTTACCATCGTTGGTTTTTATAACTTTTGTTGTGCACTTGAAAGTAGGCCTAGGCACGCGTCTTCTTGATAGACAATTACCACTCTTTACACATTGAATAACTTAAACTACTCTAATTTGTGTTTTAATTAATATTGTTGAACCTTTGAGATAGATTAAGATACTTACTAGAACTCAAGGTCATCAAGATAACCGCTACAAGAACACAGCATCGAAACATGTTTGCTTTGAACCAATTTTTCTGACTTCGTTTTTGTTTATATTATAATCTGTATTAAGCTTCGACGTTTTTTATTTTGTTTTTTGATTTTAAATCAAATAGAAAATTAATACAAAAGTATCTCAGATGAATTTTATATCACTTTGATATGAAATTCATTCATTTACACACAGATACACCACACACATATAATATGAAGTGAAGTGGACAAAAGACAAGAAAACATATAAAATGAGAAGAATGCGTGATGTTGTTGTTAATATTTTTTATTTATTTAATTCTTCTTTTTTTTTTGTTGCTTTTTTATGTCACTCTTCAAATCACTCTCACTTTTCAGGCAGCAGCAGCAGCAGCAAAAGCGATGCGGTGGTTTCAGGTGCTTTGAGCGCCGCGAATCGGTGGTTTTTTATCTGACGACAACGACGATGATGGTGACTAACCTTGTGTAACATAATCTAACTTGGGCACACACGTAGGAATTCTCAATGAAACGAGCGACGTTTTTTTATTTTTCTTCAAATTTGGTTAAATTTATTGGTTTAAATGAATAATTATATTTCTTATCAGAAGTGCTATAATAGCTTCGTTTTTGTTACACTGGGTAATTGTGCTGTGGCGAGGCAGGGCAAAAATGAAAGTGAATTGTTTTATTTTTTCTTTGATAGTTTTTTTTTTTAATATATTTTTTTAAGGAGCGCGAAATCTTAATTCGATTGCGTGTTGTGAGCGATATTTTTTCATTGTGAACTTTTTTTTTTAAATATAATTTTGTATTTGAAAGACGTTGCGTTTCGACGAGACTTGATACGAACACGAGAAAAGTTAAGACAACCAACAACGGTGAGCGTCACGACGACAAACGATTGAGAAGAAGTGTTTTGGCCAACTGACGTTGCGGCCAAGTTGAAGTTGGAATCCGGTGGTGATGGTGTTATGGGCTGCCTATACCTACCTACCTGCAACTTGCCTACTACATGAGTTGAGATTGAGATTTACTTTTGATATTCGGTGCGGTTGTTTTATTTTTTTATTTTTATTTTTATTGTTGTTGTTGTTTTTGTTTCTTATAGTTTTTGTAGGTAGATTTTTGAAGTGGTAGGGTTCGGTTCGTTTAGCTTCGCTTCGGTTTCGGTCACTCTCTCTTTTTTCAATTTTGCGGACTGTATTGGGTGATGATGATGGATTGAGGGAGGGTGATTCAGATGACGGGCTGAAAGGTGAGGTATGTAGATATTTAAAGTAGCATGAAGAAAAAGTCACGAGTACAAATATTGAGATTGAAATAAAAACATTTTAGTTGCATACTGCTCACTATTTACACTATAAATTGTGCACAGACTATTGGGTAAATAATGCAGCAGTTTTAAGATATAAATGCATAGCATGACAAAGTGCTTTTAATGGTTTGATTGTTGTTTTGTGTGATTATTTCATATGAGATGCAGAAATTTACAAAAATTGGTAGAATTTTTTAATCAAATTAGCTTTTGCTATAGCGTATTTTGTTCCAGAATACAATGAACGTAGTTGAGATAAATATTCTACTCAGTATTATGTCTTAATCATGAAATTTTGAAACTTATTTTGTCGATTACTCACAGTTTTACGAAATATCAGGCATTTATGAATTTGCTCATAACGATAGCTCGAATATATCATCAGAGACTAACATTCTCATGATTGTTAAAAATGGTACATGTTGGATTTTGACAAAAAATTCTGAATGTTACAAACACACCTCCATCTGATGGTCCAAATTTTTCATGACGCTAAGGCATAATCGAGGTTCTATGTCGTTAATGTGCCGAATTATCTCTTCCTTTAGCTCTTGAATTGTTGCTGGTTTATCGACGTACAACTTTTTTTTCAATCTAACCACAACAAAAAAGTCCAACAATATCAAATAACGTGATCCTTGTGACCAATTTACATCTTCACCTCGTGAGACAACACAACCATTGAATTTGCTCGCAAAGAACCATTTTTTTTTAAAGCTGTGAGGTAGGTTGCGCCTTCCTTTTGAAACCACATATTGTCGACATCCATATCTTCTAATTCGAGCCACATAAAGTTCGTTTTCATGTAACGATAGCGAACACCATTCACAGTTACTGCCTGACCGGTCTCATTTTTGGAAAAAATACGGCCTGATGATCAATTTTTGTCAATTTTTGTGAGTGCATTGGTTTTCCGACACTAACTAACTAACACTGGATTACCATCTGACCAAATGAGGCAATTCTGCTTATTGGTGAATCCACAGCAATTAAAATGTACCTCATCTCTGAAGATGATTTTCTTCGAAAATTGATCATCCACTGTTGCCATTTGTTGCCACTATTTTGACCATTGAAAACGCTTGAAATGGTCAAGAAGTTTCAGTTCTTAAGTAAATTGCACCTTGTAAGCGTGTTAATGCAAGTCCTTACTCCTTATGTGTAAGATTCATCAACAACGACGAGCGTGAGAGGTGCATTTGTTGGGCACGACGCGGACGAGTTGAGGTGAACGGCTCTTCAGCCACACTATCGCAAATATCAGCAATATTGTCTGCAGTACGAGCTGTACGAACATACACTGGTGTTTTCACATCTTCTACAGGCCCAGTTTGCTCAAATTGACCGACAAAATTCCGAAGTGCACGATATGCATTTTGATTTGAACGCCCATTATCATAATAAATCTAAATAATTTCAACGCGTTGCTGGACTATGTATCATTCCATGGTTCTAATTGAGTAAGTTTGAAATTGAGAAATGTCAAATGAAATGTAGGAACAAACTTGACGTTTAGGTGTGGTTTACATTCAACATCGGCTCTTAAAATTAAACCACCCTTTATTAATGTATTTACACATTAATCATTCATTTATGACAGTGGAAAAGAAACGAACCTTAAATTTGAAGCAAATTAAAGTGCAAAAGTAACGTCTATTTTCTAATATTTAATAAGTTTTTTTTTTTTATCGCTAATATATAAATGTTTTGAGCCAATTAAACGTTTTTTTTTATTATTTTCAACCGTAAGAAAACTTTCTTAGAAAGAAGATTTTCAAACAGGATCGTAAGATTCTACAGGGAGTGAATTGCCGCAGTATTTGATTTAAACTTCAACGTGTCTGACACCTGATTTGTAGGCCAAGAAATCAGCGAACTCTTGGTATGGGTTGACACCGAGTGGCATGTTCTTCCACAAGTCTGGGGTCAAGTAAGCGTAGGTCTTGGCGATGGCAGCATAAGTGGCCTTGGCGAAGTTACCCAAGGTTCCGGTGGAACCACGAGCTGAGGTGTAACAATCCTCAATACCAGCCATGGTCAAGAGCTTCTTGGGAATTGCAGCTGATACGATACCAGTACCACGTGGAGCTGGAATCAGACACACAGATACTGAACCACACTTGCCGGTGACCTTGCATGGAACGGTATGGGATTTACCGATCTTGTGACTCCAGTAACCACGACGGACTGGAACGACGGACAATTTAAAAGGGTATTCTAATGTAGAATTTTGAAAAAATCAAACAAATTTTTTTTCATATTTCCAAAGTTTAGACATTCAAGAATATGCGTATAAAAGGATTTTTTAATATTCCTATTATTTCACAAGTTAATTGAAGGTCATAGAAACTGGTTTTGAAGGTCATAGAAACTCGGAAGCTCGAGCGCTCGGAATTCCGGATTTCAGAGGCGTCAAAGGAGGGTAGAACTGCTCATCTTCATCAGAGAACATCGAATCAGTATTTTGAAGTAGAGGAAGGATTTTTATATGGATTAAAAATATGTACGTATTCTGTATCATTCTATAAATAAAATTGACGAAAACTTGTCTCAAAACTCTGAACGCGTTTTTCTCGAAAATTGTTCTTTATACATCTCTTTATCGTGTGGTCTTTGCCCAAAAATATAACTTCTCATTTAGTATTTTTAAAAAATTCGTAATTGTTGAAAAATATGCAACAAGAACATTTTTTTTTTCAAACTGCTGCCATTTTGTTAAAAAGTTTTTTTTTAACTTATCCAAGGGTCAAACGATAGCGACATCTATAATAATTAAGAATCCGTCTGGTTTTTGTTTTTCAGATCACCAGGAGGGTTGGTAAGATGCACGCCAAGACACCCTCTTTTATTTAGACCCCCCACTTTGACTGCTTGTAACTTTGTTAATTTTAATTTGTTTTTTATTAATTTTGTATGTATGAACAACAAATCAATAAACAAATGATAAAAAAATGTATGCTAAAAATATTTGTTGTTTCCTTTATACAACGCTTCAAAAACCGGGCGAAATTCATGTCTCTACACTAGTATACCCCCTTAACCAAGATGATGGCACCACGAATAGCGGTGGCAACTTCCTTGCTGCACTTAACTCCCAAACCAATGTGACCGTTGTTGTCACCGATAGCGACGAAGGCCTTAAAACGGGTACGTTGACCGGCACGCGTTTGTTTCTGGACAGACATGATCTTCAAAACTTCATCCTTAAGGGCGGAGCCCAAGAAGAAATCGATGATCTCGAACTCTTTGATTGGCAACGAGTAGAGGTAGATCTCGTGGCTGTGAGTTTTATCGTCACGAACCAAGTGTCCCAATTTGGTGACTGGAATCCATTCCTTGGAATCTTCCTTGCCTCCGCGTCCACGACCTCTGCCACGACCACGACCCGTGGCATGATGATTAGTGCGTTGGACTGTTTTATAGGTAGACTAGGTAGTTTAAGTTAGCTTTAAGTTTTATATTAAGGACCTTATTTTAAGTAGTTTTTAAGTAAAAATAAAAAAGGACATTGATATTAGTTTTTTTTTTCAAATTTTCTAATAAATACAAAAATAAATAAAATTTAATTGAAGTAAAGTAGATCTTAGGGCTGAAAGGCAATAGTATTAAGTGTTATAGTTTAACTTAGAGCGTCTGTATGGGACCAGTAAGTTAGTTGTAAGTTATGGTTATTTAGGCTAGTTTTATGAATTTTTGTCTAGCTTTAAGATAGTCTTACGAATAAATTAATAAAAATGATGAAAAATGTAAAAAAAAAAAATAAGTGCGTTGGACTGTCATGCCAGAGGTCTTGGGTTCGATCCCTGCCTATGCCATCTAGTTTTTTTCACGGGTACTGCCTCTTGAGAGGAATTGACAAATTCTCCAAGAGTAATTCTTGTCATGAAAAGTGCTTTTTCAAAAATTAGCTGTTCGGATTCGGCCTGACAACAGTACTCGCACACAGGAATGGTTGAGAGTTTAAGTCACTAGGCCCTAGTTCTCAACGGACTAGACAACATTTTGTTATTTTTGAATAAAAAAAAAGGAAATTTAATGTCCCTTCCTTAACAAACATAACTAATCTTGAAGACATATTTCCAAATTTTTCGTGCTTATAGACTGACAACAAGACAGAATCGCACTACCCAAATAAGCTTGATTTTTTTTTCAGGAATCTTAAACTTGACCAATAGTTCCTGCATATCAGGTAAATTTCTTTTTAGTGCATGAAATTTATCGTATTTCTTAAACAAATTGTAAAACGATACTTTTCTTTTGGGTTTAAGAAATCTTAAAATTCGAATCCATTTTTTACTTTCTCTTTTACAAAATTGTACTTTCTCTTTGTGACTTTAATGTAATAAAACTATTTAAAATCCTTAATTGGGTTACATTAATTTGACCTTTTCCTTGGTATCAACGACAGTTTATTAATTAATTGAAGAACGATAATACTTTTTAGAAACCTTTTAAATCGTGAAAATTAAGTATTTTGAACGCCAACATTTCTGCGACACATTACCGTATCGGGTATTTTCTTGTAAGTACAGTGAGTTCAATTTAAATTTCTTTTTTTTTGTGTATTCAAAATGAAACACATGTTTCCGATCAAAATTTATAATTAAGTTATATGTTGCAGTCTTAAATCAAAAAAAAAAAACAAGTTCGCTACTCAGCTCTTTCGTTTGTTCGATTTATTTTTTTACTTTTGTTGCCCACTGACCGAATTTAATAATTAAAACTCACATGAAAATAACAAAAACAACAATTATCTGCAATGTATTTATGATTTCATTGTTTAGAAAAATAAATAATCTTTGCATACCATCAATAAAAATTAAGAGGTTATAAAACATGTGATAAAGAGTTTCATTTTTTTAACCAAAAATCCAAGTCAAAAATGCTTAGAAGTTTTCATAAATAGAAATAAAAAAAAAATTAAATTCAAATATTTTTAATACGACTTAACTGACTTATAGAGGAAATAATTTAAATTGCAGAAAAGGTGTGGTCTGCACAATTAAAAAAAAATGAAACTTCCTGCAGTTCGACTAAGTTAAAATCAAATTATGTATGGAGGTAGAAGTATCTTATTATTTAAATTAAAATATATTATTACTCGACTATAAAATTTGCACATCATAGTTTATACATAATAAAACCTTCTAAATTAATACAATAGTTTCTTCGTGTTGTAGACTAATTCTTAATTGTTTCTTTGTTTTTAGGTATAAATTGTTTTTCTTTGTTCTTTAATTTTTATATCGAAAATGTTATTCAAGAAATATCGATTCAACCATTCTATTCTCCATTTTTAATGTTGTTCAAAAAATTGAAAACTAGATTATCAAAATAAGGTACGAGTACATTCTTTTGTATGTCCATTGAAGCATAACTTATTATAGACTTGAAGTATACATAATAGTAGGTATATCAAGTTTCAACGAACTTTATTCTTTTTTTTTGTGCAATGAATCATAAACTTGAAATAGGTAATTAATTATTGCATTAAGTGTAAATTAGTCAATCTAGTTTTGTATTTCTTTTTTTATGGGAAATTATAGGATTTTCCCCAATACTCGTCGTATTGAATTTGCAGTATTAGGTTGCAGAGGTTTTGTATTGCCAATGAATACGTGATCAAACCCACATGAAAAGTTGCAGAATATGGTGTCTGATAGATATCAGTATATAGGCATGTATTTATGTTGGGGTTGTTGGCTTTTTGCACGACTTTTAAAGTAATAATTTAACGTTTTAACATACATACATACGTAAAAGAAAACCGGTGTTTAATTTCGATTTTCTTTTTTTTTGTATGTATATACATATATGCTTTTTTGTAATTTACTGTGTCAATAGTGCTTGTTTTTTTTTGTTGTTGTTTTGCGTGTTGTTAAAGGTAAATTAATTGTATATGGATTCGTTAACAGAAGACATTCACCGATAAACCATTTTTTCTTCTTAAATAAATAAAGTGGTTGAGGAGATTTAACATTTATTTTTTTATTTAGTAAGTTGCAGCTGGAAAAATGCATTTACTTGTTTTTTTTTGTATTGATTGCGATCTTTGGTAAGCGTATTGTCAAGCTAAAAACATACTCTTCGACTATACATTTATGCCTTTTCGAATAAAAATGAGAGGGTTACGTCTCGATAGGGTTTGAAATATTTTTATTAACTCAGTTGACATCGGCCATACATTAAATTAGAGAGGTGCAATTAAAATAAAATGCATGATTGACTACCACTTACTTGCACTTAAAGTCTAATTGGCACCGTATTTTTAAAGAATTTTTCATAAAGAAAAGGTTTTCCATTAAAGGTGAGTAGATTTTAAAATTTAATAAAACAAATGATACATCAATGGTTTTATCTTTATTTGAGAACGCTATTAATAACATTATCTGTCAAATATAACATCGTTTTTATAGTGTCGTGTATTGAGCTGTGTGGTACGTAGCACCATGTTGAAAGCATATGTCTTCGTTGTCCATATTATATAATTCATAAGAATTTGGTGATCATTGAACTACAGCAGTCACCGTTGACGGACTTCCAGCATCATTTTTGAATGCCCAAATGCATTGGCACCTCGTGAATTTCGCGTAGGTTGGTGTAGTCCCAAATCCAGACATTTTTCTTATTCAGGTACCCTTTCATCCAAAAATGTTTCTCAATTCTAAAGATGATTTTTCGCCCAAAATCGGGATCAACTTAAAACTGCTTCAAAATCTAATAAGTTTTATCATTTGTACCTGTTGCTTGATGCTGGCGCTGTAATTTGCATTGATGATATGCCTTAAGTTACTGATTAAACGAAGATATTTTGATATAAAGTAAAAGAAACAAAATGGCACCCAAGAGCTGTCAAAATCAACCAGTTCCTATTTTAAAACCCTATATATAAAAACAGTCTTTCCTATAAACAAAACATTAACAATAATATTTCAATGGGATGAAATAACTTTGGAGTCAGCACCTTCTTGTTTTAGTTATTATTTTTCTCTCAATTGGTAAAAGACTTACAAAATAAATATTTTTTTTTGTTTTTTAACTGTCAATTGAATTACAAAAATTAAATAAATGTTACCAACAATATTTTGTACCGAATTTAATATTGTTTTCGTTTTTATCCAAATTTATACTTCATGCAAAATATTCACGGTGGTTTTGCAAAAGCTTTTCAATAATTAGATTGAAGACAACAAGCTTTTAAATGAGTTTCAGACAGGTTTAAGGGTAGGTTATTTAACGGGTGACCATTTATATGAATGTTGAAGAAGTTATTCAAAACCTATTTGCTCGGACAATGGCTAAGGTATCAAATGTAGAAGAGCTGTCAAAGGGTTTAAAACAGAACCGGGAGTAGGATGTATATTGAGTCCGAATCTGTTCTACTTACCAAGTGGCATCGACTTCACCAGACCTTTAGCACCATGACCCAAATCATTCAAATCTGTAGAACAACTATGTGTTGAGGTTACTTTGCCATTTTGCTTGAATTGTATTTATTTTACTACATCATATATTCCACCTTATTCAAATATAAGTATTTATCAGATGCATATTGATAACATTTGTAATGTTTTTAATTTGTCAGGGCCTAATTCTGATATTGTTATTTTAGGGGACTTTCTCTTATATAAAATGAATTTACTCTGAAAAAGATAAAAGTTTACTTCCTTTTAATGTCGCTAATGAACTTGAATCTCAATTTGTTGATAATATGTTATCTGTTAATCTAAACCAACTTTACTATGTTGTAAACTTATATAAGGTCGAATTTTAAACTTAGTTTTTATTAATACAGAATTAGAAGGCTATTTAGTTAAGTCAGAAGCTCCTATTTTTTAAAATAGTATACATTTTTGTGCTTTGATAAACGTGAGTTGAACTTTGTTCGGGATTTTAGTAAAGCTAACCATTTGTGAACCATTTGTTTAACTTTATCGATTGGGATGAAGTTTTTTGCTCTCATGACTTAAAGGAGTGTTACAATTCGTTTATTGCTATAATTGAGGAAGCATATAATTTGTTTGTTCCATTTAGGGAGAGAAAGCATACTAATAAGCCCGTATGGTTTAATAATAGATTATGTAATCTTAAAAATAAACTTTCTAAGGTGCATACAAATTACAGAAAGGATCCTAGCTTACGCCTTCGCTATATACGATGCAGGAAAGAGTATGAGTCTATAAATAAGTCTGTCTATAGTTAACATATGCACTCTATTGAGAATAACATTAAAAGTGACTCTCGTGTCTTTTGGAAATTCGTCAATTCAAAACGTAAGTCATATGGTATTCCAACTAATATGAATTATCTAAATCTCATCATCAAGTGATGAGGACGTTATATGTGATATGTTTGCGTCTTACTTCCAATCCAATTATGTTCTTCATTCTGTTCCGCTTTCACATGAATTTCGATGTGGTGAAACTATCACTAGCCTCGAAAGCTTAAGTTTGTCAGTGGATCAAGTTTTACTTCAGCTTTCATCCTTGAAGTCTAATTTTAAGCTTTCCCCTGATAGCTTTTGTTCGGCTATGCTCAAAATGTGTTCTCTGAGTCTTGCAATCTCTTTTACTATAGGCTTTTCAACTTATCACTTTCAACAGGAGACTTTTTGGACGAACGGAAATTGACGTTGATAAGTCCAATATATAAATCGGGCTCAGAACAAGAGGTTATTAATTACAGACCCATTTCAAAAATGAAATTAATACCGAAAGTTTTTGAAGCGATAGTGAAAAAATGATCAACATGGTTTCGTTAAATCGACATTAACAAATCTAGCCTTGTTTGCGAATTTCTGTATTAAAGGTATTGAACGTGGAAATGATGTTGATGTTATTTATACTGATTTCTCTAAAACATTTGACAGAGTTCAAAACGATATTCTGCTAAGGAAACTGAAATGCTTAGATTTTCACTAAAACATTCTTAAGTGGTAAGCAAAATGTACAAATTGGAACAGTTGTATTAAAGGAGATTCTTAATCATTCTGGTGTTCCTCAGGGCAGCCATTTAGGACCGCTCCTCTTCACATTATTTATTAATGATCTACCACCTAAAATTCTGAATTCTGACTGTTAGCTACTGGGTCACTAAATGCTATTAATCGTTTATACGTCATTTCCGATATACCGCTTGAATCAGTGCACAGCCAAAAAGACCTGGGCGTTATTTTTAATTCAAAGTTAACTTTTAATTTGCACTTGGAATATATAATTTGTAAAGCTAATAAATTACTGGGATTTAGAATTCGAAACTCAAAACAAGTTTCCGACCCCTACACTATTACATCTTTGCATATTTCACTTATAAGATCAATCCTAGAGTATGCATGTTGTACATGGTGTCCATTGTATAGAGTTAATATTAATCGTATTGCATCAGTTCAGAAAAATCTCTCGAGGTATGCGTTGCGAAAACTCAATTGGGTTGACAATTTCTTGCCTAAGTATAGTGATAGATGCCTCTTAATAGACTTGAAGTCTCTTGAAGCTAGAAGGAGGTATTATTTTATTTTTGAATTATGCTTGCTAGAGATACTTTCTTTAATCGTATTGATTGCCCAAAACTTCTTTCTCTTTTCGGATTGTATGCTCCCTCAAGGCAGTTGAGGTTGAGGCAAACATTCTTCTTTGTTCCGGGTTCCTTTGCAAACTACGGTAGATCCGATCATATTTCAAGATCCAGTTCTGAGTTTCATTCGATTTATCAAAATATTGGCTTCTGTCTCAGCAGAGATGTTTTCAAAATTACTGTTTTGAGTTTAGTGTCATAGCACATATTTGTATTCATGTAAGACTAATTTTTCTTATTATTCGGAAGAAATGTTATAATTATGTTACGACACAGACCGCAAATCTGGTAAACGAAAAATGGTATTATAATTGAGAGATCATCGTAGTTTTAACGCAATTCAAATATCATGGAGTTCACTTAACGAAGATTTTAAATATGGAAATTCACCTAAGAGAGAAATTTACGAAGGCTAAAGATGCTATAAGTGCAATTTGAAATAGATGTTTTCATACAAAATGTAATGTAGCCCATGGCAGCAAGTTCAATACATTTAAAGCGATATCGGAATTAGTCACGTGGCACAAACTTGGGGAAGGAAACAGTACGGAACTGTTGAGAAACTTCTACGATACTCTATTAAGAGAATTTTTCATCTGGAATCAGGATCATAACTTCTGTTCATACGAACACTAAAAATGAAAGTTGATTACATCCTTATGTGAAGTTATGAAGGAGTTGTGAAGATGAGTAACATTAGGATTTCAAAGATAGTGGCTCTTTAAGCCATACAAACCAAAACAAGTTTGCGGGCTGATTGGTTAGATTTGGCAAGGGAATGTGGAATGGAAAAAAAACCTGAATTGTATTAACCACTATGATTTAAAAGCTTCTTTTTACCAGCTCATTTCCACAGTGGAGATTAAACAGCGACGAGAGAAACTATTTTGGGGACGATAATAGCATTGTCGAAATATCAATGATGCCTAAGTTATAAATTGACATATATCTCTATTGGTTCTTGAGATATCGGGGTTGTAAAAATGTATTCCGGTCGACATTTATCTTAGAACCTTTCATTTACATTCTAAAGGGAACTGAAACGTAGCAAAATTTCAATATACTCAATTCGACAAATCAAACTGATTACAAAAACTTCCTATGGGTATGTTCAAAAATGTTCACACTTAATTTGTTTTTAAATAATTGTTTGTAGTTGCTCCCTTTAAAAAATAAAGAAATCAATAAAATTTATATTTAAATTTAGAATCGCATTTCTTTATTGACTTTTTTATTTTTGTTTCTTTTTTTCTTAAATAAAAATTAAAACATATAGCTAATGATCTTATGTATGTAATAATTAAATTTTTGGATTCATTTTCAAAAAAATCCGTATGGTTTTAAAAAACCATACACAATATAAAATATGAAATTAAAATTTACAAACATTTGTATACTAAATTAAACAAAAAAAGACAACTCTGTAGAAACAAAAATATGATATATATTTAGTTTTGTTGAAAAATATACATATATTGAGCCAATATAATACATTATACATTCACAATAATAAACACTTTTTCATATAATAACAAACTTAAATTTAAGGAATTTAATTAAATATCTAATAATAGTATTTTATAATTATAAACTAACTAAGACATAGTGCATTCTAATTTGTATTTCTTTTGTTTTTATTTTGTTTTTAACATGAATCGCATAACATTTTTATTTTTTTTTTTTATTTTTTACTATGTATATCAATTACATTATTTCTAATATTTTGTTAGTATAACAATTTATTGGTGTAAAAATAAATGTTTTTTTTATGTATATATATCTCTTTGAAAAATATAATTATTATAATTTTTGTTTTAAGTTTTTTACAATTAGTTCATTTTTGTTTTTTATTCTCTTTTAGAATTGATTTAAATTCATTGTTTCATTTATGTTATTTTTTTAAGGACAAATTTATGTTATTTTTGTATTTATTTATACCTAATTGTTTCTTTTAGTTTTAATTTATTTTTTCATATTGACAGTGAATGAGTTGAATATTTATCAATACAACTACACTTGGTATAGTTTTCTGATTTATTATTCTTATACAGATGAGAACTTTTTATCATTTTTTTATTTTAATTTTAATTCGTTATTATTTGTGTGGTTTTCGATGATTCATCAATGCCATTGGAATACAACATGTGCAACCATAAGATACACTGTTGCTACTAATATACTACCTATCATAACCGGGAAGCCAACTCTGTAAAAGAAAAAGGGAAAATAAAGTAATTAAATATTTTCTTTAGAATTAAAACCTAACATAAAACTGAGATTGTCTTCTTTCAAAATATAGAAGGTCAAAAAACTATTTTGACAAAGAGAGAAATAGTACGAAAATTGGGAACAATATTCCATATTCTTGATGTGCCGCTGAAAAAAAAAATTATCTTTAAGCTAAACAGAACGTCAGCATTCCTATGAGATCGTATCCGGTAGAATTGTTCAGGGGTAGACTGTAACCACTATATATTCACTTTAACCTTTTTCCAAGCCACACATCAAGAATGTAGAATATTTTACCAAACTATGTATTTCCTGCCACTTTGATATTTTAATTAATGTGCGCCGTTATCTGGATGCACCTAAACTACAACATTTTCTGTATAACATTCCTACGTTGTTACTACTACTTACTTGAAGTATTCCAAAAATGTGAATCTATATCCATGTTGTTCGGCCACACCAGCACACACAACATTCGCTGAAGCACCAATTAATGTACCATTTCCTGAAAAATAAGACTCTGAGTAATAAATTATTGATGATAAAACCAACAAATATAAAATCAACCTCCTAAACAGGCCCCAAATGCCAATGCCCAAACCAATGGCTGCAATGGTAAGTGCAAATCCTTATTTTGTGCTAAAGAAATGGCAATTTTGATCATCATTGTCGTCAATGGAATATTGTCAACAAAAGCTGAAGCTATCGCTGAAACCTAAAGAAGTTATAAAAATTCATTAAACAATCGTGCTCTCATAAAAACTTTTACAATCACTTTACCCATAGAATAAGAAGAACTGCCACAGCAAGTCGTGAGTCTTCACCAACTGACAAGATGACATTTACTGTCATCTTACCAATCCAATCAATCAGACCAAGTTCCGATAAGGATTCCATCAAAATGAACAATGCAGCAAAGAAGAGTAACGTTGACCATTCCACTCGAGCCAGAACTGATTCCATGTCCTCGCGATCGGCTAAGATCAGCAAAAGAATTGCTCCCAGTAAAGCAGTCCAGCCTAATGAAAGCCTCTGCATTTCTGGCACTGAATGCAGGAAGAATAAACTAATCACAAATACCAGAGCAACTCCTGACTTATACAGCAAGGATTTGCTTCTGATGGGATACTAAAGGAACAAACATAAAATCTTTTAGATCACATCTCCGATCGATATAAAAAAAATCCAACAAACCTTCGCTTGTAACTGTCCAAGAGTTTGTTCATAGTTATCAGCTACAGTTGCTCCAGAATTGATCTTCTTCTTTAGATTTCTCTTTAACCGATTGACTTTCTTCGTCAGAGTCTCACGGACAAGATCTTCATCCTTGGAGTATGAGGAAAGTGATGCGGCAGCTCTCTGCCAAACAGAGATCTCATGACGTAACTCCTGCACGTCCTGAGCTTCATTGAATCGAAGATCATTGATATTTCGGAACTTGTAACGCAGCTGAATGTATGTTTGAACCATCACCACTAGAACCCCAATTAACATATGAGCTGTGAAGACTGTAAAGTTGACACCCTATATGAATGTTAAAGTCTTATTATACATCAACAACAACAAAAGCTCCAAAAGTCTTACATTTTTAGCAATAAAGCTGTTTGAAGCAATGATAACATTTGGAGGATCTCCGACTGGAGTCAAGGCTCCTCCAATGTTCGAGTAGATGATCATGCACATGAGAATCGGCACCGGATTAAGACCCATCACTTCACAAAGTCGTATCGTGACCGGCGTCATTAGAAGTACCGTAGTCACATTGTCAAGGAACGATGACATAATGGCCGTAAACAAACAAAGGCAATTTATAAGTGGCCAAACCCTTCCATTTGTGATCTAGAAAAAACATATTCCAAAAAGAAAATGTAAAAATCTGGATAAACCACAGCCAAAATTAAGGCCTACTTTATAAGCAAACACAGCTAAGTAATCAAAAATTCCAGTTTCCGACAAAATGGCGACCAATATCATCATTCCAAAGAGCAAAAGTAGCGTTTCAACGTCAATCCATGCCATGATCTGTGCCATCGGTGGACGTTCGTCCAAAGCTGCTAATATTCCAATAGCCATGGTCGATGCGATAATGGCTGCAAAAGTCCTATTCACCACCTCCCAAATGATCATGATATACAAGCCACACAAAACCAAAGCAGCATACACAACGCCAATGTCCTTATTGATTGGAGTATCGTCATAGCTGAACTGTAGAGGAATACCTCGACTTGCATCAGATTTCATACGAATCCGCAGAGCAGCTTTTTCACTATGGATCTTTGTAAATCTAGCTCCATCAATAGTGAATACTTTTGATCGTCGAACTTCGGGAGCAAAGTCAAGGAGCTCTTCGTCCAACAGGGGGAGTTTCCACACCTCACTCAAATTTTGAGTGTGAGTTATTTCGAGCTCTTCCTGTATCAGGGCTGTTGTCTCATTCGAGGTGGTTATTTCTTCTTTTCCAAGGTACAACAGTTGGACAAAAACATATAAATAACTAGTGGTTAGATTATTAGCGTTGTGTTCTGAAGCAAAGGCACCATCCAATGTAACTCCCAGTCGAAGTCCTTTTGGTATATTGCTTACAATGAAGTCTGAAAAAAGAGAAAAAATTACATAGCTATTAGAGTTTCAGATTTTCGTAAACGCACCACCTTAGCGAAAAACAATATTTTAATCTTTGAGAAGACAAAATTATAAAGGAATATATTTTGTGCTTTAAATTTGTTTATAAGGGTTTTCCGAAAAACAAGTATGATTTTAATTTGCTACCAATTTTGGAGTAAAGTGCATTGGAAACACTTAATTTTACATTCCAGTTTATTATTAAACAAATTGAAGCTTGGAGGCCACTTTTCGAAAAGTATTAGTCATATATTCCTGGGTATTTATTAAAATTCTCACACACTATTCTCACGGTTTGTTTTGGCTGACTTTTTTTTAAGTTTGTGCTCCCAAAGCTGTAGACAAAATCAGATTAATATTCTGACCACACATTTTTGACAATTATAATTAATTTAACTATTTAATGTTGTTGCACAAAAAATGGCAGTAAATTTGTGTTATATTTTATTATCTGCAGTTTTTGATCGAATCATTTTAAATTCTGTATTATTAGGAGAAAATTAAGTGTTAAGTGTCAAAAAAGTTTATGCTTGAGGAGACATTTATGCTGCTTGAAAAATAGTGGTGATATCTTATTTTCACGTGATGTGCAGTCATGAAATTTTAAGATCTAAGCTGTCTTTATAATTGTACTCGGGCGTATACATATTTTTGTTACTTTTAACAATTTTCTTGTTAAATTTTTAAATATGTACTCGTCACACATTTTAAAATATTAACAATTCACACTGGGTACATATATTTTTGATTGAATTGTTATAACTTAAAAATCTTAACTATATTAACAATAACATTTTGTGTAAGATAAAGAAAAGTTTAAAGTTAATATCTTTCTCTGTTCTCAAGATTCGGAAACTATTTTTGTCATTTTTTTGTTGTTGTTGTAGGTTTTCGTTTTTGTAAATTTTGAAATTAATTAAACAGCAACAACAACATTCTCCATGTGATTTTTTGCAGATTTTTTTTTTGTTTTTTATAAAAGTAAATAGATTTTTCTAAGAAATTTACGTTAACAACAATATCTTGTATGGAATAAAATATAGTTAATACCTTCATTTAGTTTTCGAGATATTTGAGTAGAAAATTAGTTTTACCAACTTTGAACAATATTTCTTTTAGGTTCTTGTTCTTTGTAAAAAACGTCACTTAAACTTTTACAAAATGTTTACCATATGACAAAAGTGTTATTTTTTGATGCGTTAAATTATATTAAATTGCTATGGGAAGCTTAAAATAATACGTAAAATTTTGGTTGGGAAATTATGAACCGGTTAAATTTTGACGGTGTTAAACTTTGACATATGTTTGCCCTCTAACATTTAAAAAACAATCATTTGGTTTTTTAACTATAACGTCTCACAGCTAAGTTCCTCTTTTTGATTTCTTGCAAATTATGAGCGACATAAGATTCTTTAGAAACTTTATGATTTTTAGAGGTCCAAAAATTTGGAACAAAGTTCAGAACAACCTGGAACAATTTTCAAAAAATCGATTTTAGAAAAGGGGGGGGGGGCTAGGTCAAAAACAGTTTTCGGGTCTAAAACCCTGTGTGTTTTTCAAAAAAAAACTTGGGAAAAATGCGGAACAAGCCAGGAACAACCTGGAACAACCTGGAACAACCTGGAACAACTTTCCAAAATAGGAAAATAAAAAAAAAGGGGGCTAACTGCACGCACTCGCTACATACCCCTTTTTTTAAAAAAATGAAAGTAAAAAAAATGTTGGAATTATTTTCTTTCCACAACTAACAAAAGAAAACAAAGGACACCTACAAAGATTACAAAAATAAAAAGAGGCTGGGATGCGACCCACACTGATAACTTCCCATCCCATTTGTTGATTTGTCTTGCTAAAAAGGTTTGTAGGTTTTCGTGTTTTGTCGAAAGTAAGTTTTTACCAAGGTTTAGTATTGTTTTCTTTGTTTTTTTTTTTTAATAAAATTGTCAATTCAATTTTTCTCAAAATTTGACTGAATGTTGACAACAATATTTTTTAAAATATAAAATTAGTTGGAAGCCATAATCTCTAAGTTTTGAAAAGATATTTGAGTCGAAAATCAATTTTTACTAACTTTGAGTAATATTTTTTTTAGGTTTTTATTTTTTATAAAAAAAACTATCAATTAGATTTTTTTCAAAATCTTACCAGATGTTGAAAACGTTATTCTTCGTTGTACAAAATTGTTTTGGAGATAAAATCATATTTTGTTCTTAAAATTTTCGAGGTGACAATTTTTTTTTCAGTTTTTTTTTTATTTATAAAAAAAACCGTTTATTCGAATATTTTCCAAAAATATATTTGTTTGGTATCAAGTTACCATATAAAATTCAAAATTTAATTCAAGTCTCTAGCATTGTTGGCATTTTTCCAACTAATCGCTCAGCGACGCGACGTGTCGTTTAGTAAATGGCCACACATCGCTCAGATTGGTCGCTCAACGACTCGAATTATTTTTCAAATTTTGTTTTTATAAAATCCGCTAACGATTAAAAAAATAAACTTTCAATATATTTAAAAACTTCAGTATTTTCTGAAGAATTATAGTTCAATTTAAATAAATATTTGGGGTTTTGTTCTGCATAAATAAAACTTTAATATTTTTGACAATATCTCTGCATTTCTACACCTTGATTTAAATTCATTCATATAAAGCTAAGAAAAACTTTTTATTTCTAAAGAAGTAAGGTCTATACTATTTATTCTAAAGTAAGTTTTTATAACTACACGCTTCTTATTATTTAAAATTGCAATTCACTTATGTAAGTGTAAAAATGAACATAAGTGTCAATTTGTTAAGACCTCTATGTCAATCTATTATTACTCAATGAGGAATGATTGAAATTCTTAGTTAATTTGGATACCTTCCGAGTGAATGTTTTCGAAAACTTCTGTTTTTTGCTCTACTACTGAAATTACTAGATATACTTTAAAAGTTCCTATAATGGCATTATTAAAAGGTTTCGTTCTCTCTAGAAAAGAAGAATTTCAAGATTTTTCTTTTCCAAAATATAAAAATCGAAAAAAATTGTTTTCGACATTCAGTAATTTTTTTTATAAAAATCCAACAGTCCGTTATTTCATAAAAAAATAAAATCTACAAAAAATTGTACGCAAATTTGGTAAAAATCGATGTTCGGTTCTCGATATCTCGTGATCAATAGATGATATTGACTTCAAATTAATTTCATTCATCCAATTTGTATTTGTTTATATAAGAAATATAAAGCTTTTAGGAATGCTATTTAAATTTAAAAAAAATTGGTTTTCGACTACAAAAAAAATCTCGTTAACAAAAATGAATTTCGAAATGAAACTATTATATTATATGCAAAATATTGTTGGTAGTTTTGAAATTTTTAAGAATAATTCAACTGACAACTTTTTTTAACAAAACCCGAAAACCTACAAATTTTTAAGCAAGACAAATCGACAGACGGGATTAAAAGTTATCAGTGTGCGTCGCACCCCAGCCTCGTTTTTATTTATGTATTTAAAAAAAGAGTTGTTTTTCAAACTTATTAATTGTATACCTTCCTAATGAAAATTTTCGTCATCTTCTGTATTTTAGACTTCTTCAAAAAATACTATACTTTAAAACTTGTTAGAGTGGCATTGTTTTAAGTTTTATTCTTTCTAGAAAAATGTTACTACACTTACATACACTGAATTGCAAGGATGAACTTTTCAAAACGAGGATCAGTGCCGAAATTCAAACAATAGTTTTGAGATATTTATAAATTTAACAGAAAAAATCAATTTTATATCAACTTACCTTTAGGTATTTGTGCAGGTGGAACGGAAAGTAATTTTCTCTCAACGACTTTTTCATTTGTAGTCATAAGAAAACCAGTGAAAAGTCCCCATACAACCAATAATATTATTATTTTTGTCCATTTTGGCCACTTTTTCTTCTAAAAATACAAAATAATGTTTAATATTTATTAAAACAAAATAATTACAAAATAGTGACAAACCCAATTGCAAGTGTCAACTATAAGTTAATAATTGATAAATATTAAGTTTCGGTCCTTAAGACTTCATTATATTAAAAAAATTTGAAATCTTAAGAGATATAAATACATTTTCTTATTCTTGTTATTTTAAACAGTTTAGGATATTCTCAATTACCAAAACTGATATTTATCAACTATCAATTAATAGTTGACATTCACATTAAAAGTGACTAACTGACCTTATGATCGTGTCCAGCATCGATATCATCCATATGATTGGGTTGGTCCATTTTATTATTGTTTCCTCTTTAGAAAAAAAAAAAAAAAACAAATTAATAAACAATACAATAATATAATTAATAATAAATTTACCTTCCATCGATTCCATGCATTTGGCCCAATTCATTTGTAATATTTATTCTAATAGGTGCATTAGGATCTATTGAGTTATTATTATGAATTGTAGCTTCATCCATTGCATTAATATCTTCTGTTGGAAGAGGATCATCATCATGAAGAGTTTCACCAGCTAGAAAAATATAAACAAATAAAAGTGTTTAGTTTTGAGCAAAATTCGAAAATAATTCGCACTAAAAATTCCAGAATTATGAAAAAATTAACTACTTTTTAAAAGACAAAACTAGTAAACGACAAAATTCTCAAATAAATGTTCTTAACCACACAATAATTACATGGAATTAAAGCTTTATAACCTCGACTCAACCACTTTATTTTTATAACTGAAATGGAAAGTTAAGAAATAAATGAGATTCCAGTGATTAGGTATCATAAAACACCCGTGATGTGCTATATCATCCTCTGTAAGGATATTTCTTCGAACAATATGGCGCACGCACATCTTTTCACCCAATAAAATAAATTTTGTCTTACGAGGATTCAAGAAAACTCAGCTGGATGCCAAACCTCCCGACCTCCCCCTCCAACACCAATTTTATCCTTGTTTATCTTCTATATGTATATAGGCAAGTTAGGATAAATTTTGTGCACGGGAGACGACGAACGGCGCGGCGGTGTAAAGACATAAAATAAAGTGTGAGAGGGCGAAAAATAATTAAGCAGAAATCCTTATTTAAGGGAAATTGGCTATGTTCTTGGGTAGACATATGTTAAAGATGGCCCTAAAGCTTTTCTTTTCGATAGTCATAAACTCAGCATGATATCTGCTGCTACCTACAAATTTTTAGAAGAGAAGGAATTCACAAGCAAATTAATATGAGTTGGATGCTTCTATATTTAAGCTTACTTTAGGTTGACCTTTTATGATGTTATTCGGGATTTAAGGAGTTTATTAAAACAAAAGTCTCTCGTTTTGTTTGAGGCAAACAAAAAAAAAAATTAGGTCATCTGGGATGACAAGTTCACGTGTTAATTAGATAAAGCTTTTGGGTATTCTAAAAATAGAACTGCGTACACCACGTATTAGGTGAGGGGTTTTGTTTTTTTTTTTCGGGGATATATTTTTATGCTGACGATATTTTGGGAAGGAGATTTAGATGGAGACATTGACGTCAAAAAGAATTGATTTTACTGATTAGGAATTCATAGAATGTAAAAAAGGATTTCATAAACAAAAAATTAATTACTGGTTTATTTTTAAAGCAAACAAATATAAAAACAAAAGGTTTTCGACTCGATTAGAATTTTTCATTTGATTTTATAGTTATAAACATAACGATAATTCCTAGGTCATTACGGAAAGGACAATTTTCTATCAAATATCAAAATATTACACATGGCTACTTTAAAATTCCACTTCTAAAGGGTTTTTCAATAGGCGCGGGTAGATTTTGGCGCCCCGTGGCGGCCATTTTGTCTTGGTGACATCTGTCAAATCTTTTGTTTATTATTCAGTTGTTTATGCCAAATTATCATGGCAAGTAACACGATTGAACAGCACTTTCAATTGATAAAACTTTATTATCAAAATGAGCGTTAACGCAAACGTTGCGCACATTACGCCCATTTTACGGTAGACGTGGTGGCCCTTCACAGTCGACTATTTAACGTATTTGAGACGACCGGTTCAGTAAACAATCAGCCAACACCCGTACATCCAAGGAACGCAATATCGGCTGAGAAAATGGCCACGGTCCGTGAAAGTGTACAGCAGAACCCGAGGCAGTCTATTCCTCGCCGTGTACAAGATTTCGCAGACTTCAACGTGGCGAATTTTGCGTCGGGACTTAGGCCTACACCTGTACAAGATCTAACTCACCCAGGAGCTCAAAGTTCATGACCACAGACAACGCCGTTTGACTGGGCTTTGAATGGTTTGGAAAAGGACCCCAATTTTAGCCGAAAAATCATCTTTAGTGAAGAGGCACATATTTGAATGAATGGTTGTGTTAACAAGCAAAATTGCCGTATATGGGACGACACCAACCCACCCGAGGTTCACACCAGAAAGTTACCGTTTGGTGTACATTTTGGGCCGGTGGAGTAATTGATCCGTACTTTTTTGAAAACGACGTTAGTGAGGCGGTCAACGTCAACAACGAGACCTACTAATGATAACTAATTTCTTATGGCTCTAATTGAACCATATGGACCTAGACAGCATGTGGTTCCAGCAGGACGGTGCGGCGCTACGTGCCACACAGTAAACGCCACGATTGACATACATACATGCGCCTTTCAAATATAAAAATAATTTTATTAATACCTCACACACAGCTTGTTTTATTCCATTTCAACATCTACCCACCCTTATTGAAAAAACCTTTATGATGCCTTCGAGATAAAAATCATAATATGGATAATTTTTAGCCTTAAATACTTTTTACTGTTTTGCATTTTTATTTGTTGCATATCTTTCGGTGTCAAGAAAACTCAGTCTAAAATCGAAATTTTGAATTCACAAAATGATATGGTACACTTAGGCGTATACGCATTTTTCTTGTTTAAAAAAATGTATGCATTTATCTGTTTGTTGACTTTTGGGCGTCAATTTTTTTATCGCATTAAGTTCGAAAGTGCAAAAAACACAGAATAATGTCTACCGGTACAGCTGTTATGTGATGTCTGAAATTTTGTTATAAATATTTTAAAAACGAAAAAAAAAACAATTTAAACAAAATTTGAAAATATTGAATTGGCAATTTTCTTTATAAAACAACAATAACACCAAGTCTCTTATTTCCAAGGGCTACAATGGGAAGTTACCGTGAGTGTGGGTTGCAAATAGTTTTTTTTTGTTTTCTGATGAAATCATTATTTAGTGTCAGCAAAAATTAAAAAACAAATATGCAGACAACACGTGCCTAAAATAATTAATTATGTAAAGTATTTTACATGCACAATACACATGTTAGTATAAATTATATAGATTCGAAAGTGATTCCTATAATGACGAATAATTCAAGTAATTCCTTTAGACAGATAAATTAAAATGGAACTAAATTATTTATAAAGTATAGATACATATGTGTTTCTTTTTTAATTTGTAAGTCTATGTATCGTTTGATAATAACAATTATTCAAATATTCAATTCATAAAGCAACACCATTTATAATTCTGATATGATTTCCATATTAGCAATGATGCAAAATACCGAAGTGGGAGTAGACAAATATCAAAAAAAATACTTACACACGATTACATTTGAGAAAAAGTTTTGATTTCTTTGCGAGTGCTGGTAATATCAATAAGAATTAATCAGGCTAAAACGGGCTTCAGAATGTCTTTTTTGAGACTTAGAAGCCAGTTTACATCTATCACTGGTTTTCATTATTGATTTTATTTATTCAAAATTTTAAAGAGATTAAATGATTCAAACTAATTATAATTTGGTTTCAAAATGAAACAAACGAGTTGTAGACTTTTTTACTAAAAAAAATACTTTATTTAACACAAAACTTTTCTTTTAGTTAATTTTTTAATTTTTCAATAATAAAATCATTTTCAATGAACAGCTAATTTTTTTGCGATAATCCAGAACATAATCGTTCCACCGAAGGAGTTTCACTTTTTTTTATTCCCACGTATCAATTTTGGTTGCAATGATCAACTCTAATCTCAAATTTTTCATTACAATGAAGAAATTTTGTTTCAATACAAATTTTGAATAAAAACTATAGTCAACTTTGTACGTGTCAAAAAAATTCAATGATTGGTTTCAATGATAAAACAAACAATGATAGCTGTAACAGGCCCCCTATCCTCAAGTATAAGAACATAAATAAAGTGTTTCATTTTAAATAGCCCGTATTAGTAAAATGTCGCTTTAAAAACTGCCATATTTGACACTTAAAAAGTTTAAAAAAATGTCATTAAAAAATAAAATATTACACGTTTTTCAAGCACTAAAATAGTCAACAACTTTTACAAAAAATTTAAAAAAAATTGCAACTGAAGTTTGTAAAATTAAAGGTACTTTTTGGTCATCGTAAAACACCTTATTGGCAGGATATAGTGAAAGTGGTGGAAACGTTTGAGCTCATGAGACAAGAACAACTGCGAACATTGCTGCTGAAGTGTTGTTCACCGATTTCTCGATTTTGAATTAGACAATACACAAACAACACTAACCAATAGTTTGTTTAAAGACTTAGATTTTAAGGCTTTTATTACGTTAACACAACAACTTATGTAGACCGGTTGATCAAAAACAACTTTGTATTTTCTATGATTGGGTTCTTAAAATGCATCAAAATGATTCAGATTTTCATTGAAAAATCACTAGGCCGATTTTCGCGTGGAAGGCTAAGAAAATATAAAGAAATGTGCCATTTGGGGCTCGGGAAATCCAAGTATGATTGTTGGAAAGACTCTCTATAATCAACGTGTTACTATTTGTTTTCTGGCCGATTGGCGGTTTAATTGGACTCTGAAATTCTTTGTAAAGTATTTGGTAATTTAGGCTGTATATTCAAAAATGTGAAGATTGAATCATAAAGCTATGGTGTTGATATTGTTTTAAATAAACATCCATTGATTTTTTTTAATATCAAAGTGCAACCTTTTATTGGAAATTCCTGTTTTTAATACAGGAATGAAAATGTTCTGTTTAAAACAATACATTACACTCTTACTGTTTACTACTGAAATGTTTCCCACACAAAATACAGGCACACCTTTTGAACTTTTCAATAAAATTCTAATTTAATTATTAAAATAAATTAATTATGATCTCTGAAAAACGTAAAAATAAATGAGTAATTTTAACTAAATTCAATTTAGAAACACTAATGAAACTTTTCAGTCACAAAAACTGGCTACGTTACATTAAATATGGATAAAATTATTGCCAATTAATTTTTTTTTAAGCTAATCAGTAATCACACATCAGAGTGTAAAAAAAAACTTTGAAAAATTGTGTAGGCACTGTAACATTTTTTTTTGAAGTAACTCACTGAACTCAAATAAAGAATAACTCTTAAGTATTGATGCAATTGAATAACTAAAAAAAGACTTAGAAGAAAAGTTACAATCCTTAGAGCTCTTATAAGAAAAACCATTTAAGAAACTGTCAATTCGATTATTTTTTGAACTAATGGTATCATAAGTGGCACTCTTCTTAAAACCATTTAAGAAATTGTCAATTCGATTATTTTTTGAACTAATGGTATCATAAGTGGCACTCTTCTTAAAACCATTTAAGAAATTGTCAATTCGATTATTTTTTGAACTAATAGTATCATAAGTGGCACTCTTGAATTAAATGATTCCACTGTGATAGGTGTCAATGTCAAAAAATCGGTTTTGGATTTACTTTCATTGATTTATGATTTATGGTGCATCAAAAAAACACGTAGTTTTAACGTAAAAAAAGGAAGTTAACGCCCGAATTTCGATCGAAGTGAATTGAAATCACTTTTCAATTTCACGTGAAATGAAATTGCATGTTCTTCAATTCGATCGATTTCGAAAACTTCGAAATTGCTTCGAACTGTCAGAACTGAGGGCTCATCCATTTTTATTTTGTTTCTGAAGTAAAATGTTTGCTGTTTTGAAGATGGATGCAATATAATTGTCAATTTCAAGTGAAAAAATAAGAAGACGAATTTTACGAGACAAATCAAATATATTGGATTTACCTGACACAATGTAAAGCACTATTCACATGGGCACGACCAACGAATATTCGTCGATTTTGACATTTCTTTCACATGAGAGTTTTTAATTCGTCACGAATGAAGTTTGACAGCCGAACACCATTCACCACCGAAACCAAAATAATAATGATTTTTGTAGGTTAAGTATACGCGCGATTATTTTATTCGTTGCAAGTGTGGATGATGTGGAACGCGAATAAAGTTTGACAGTTCGTATCAACTAAATTTTTTTTCGAGACCAATAAATTTGTTTTCTTAAATTTATTAATATATGATATTGAAAAGTAAAAGTATGCATCATAAATCAAAAAGAAACTATATTGCTATCGTCTTGTTAAGATTTTGTGTGGTTATATATCTTTAAACGTACATAAACTCACATTTTGTAATTCATTCGTCGTTCGTTGATCGCGCTCATGTATATGCTGCTTAAAGTAGCATTCACATGAGCGCGACCAACGAACGACGAATGAATTACAAAATGTGATTTTATATACGTTTAAAGACATATTTGAACACAAAATCTTAACAAAACGATAGCAATATAGTTTCTATTTGATTTATGATGCATACTTTTACTTTTTAATATCATTATATTAATAAATTTAAGAAAACAAATTTATTCGTCGCGAACAAAATTCTAGTTGATACGAACTGTCAAACTTTATTCGCGTCCCACATACCATCCACACTGCAACGAATAAAATGATCGCGTTCCACATACCATCCACACTGCAACGAATAAATTGTTCGCGCGCTACATAACCTAAAAGTCAAACTTCATTCGCGACGAATTAAAAGCTCTCATGTGAAAGAAATGTCAAAATCGACGAATATTCGTTCATTCGTTGGTCGTTGGTCGTGCTCATGTGAAAAGTGCTTAAGTGTGTGAAAATTGTGTAGAATTGTTCTGATAAATAAAGTAAGTTCTTGATTTCCTCTTTTAAGCTTTCATTGTAATTTTAGATTAAGCAAAGACGCTTTTTTATATGTTCTAAGGGAAATAGAACCTTTTATAATACCTTCATCGATTCCTTCAATTCAAAAACTTGCTGCAACTCTTCGATTCCTAGCCGAAGGAAGCTATCAAAGATCAATTCACAGAAATAAAAAATATGATTTGAATGCGTTCAAAAAATGCAACAAACCGAAATACAGAACATCCATTTGCATGTTCGAAAATCCAATTCACGATAACGAAAATGTGGTACACCCAAATTCACTTTTGCAAAGTGTATTCACAATAAGTGAAATGCAGAACATGGGCATAAATCTATGAAGAGTGAAAATATTTTCCTTTACTTAAAGATTTCAAAATTAACCTGTAAAATAACATTTTTTCAAAATTTTAATTGCCATTCGTTAGAGCGTTTTTTTTTTCAATTAATTTTTACTTGTGACATATAGGAACTAATGGTAAGTATTTCGTTAAAAATGTCGATGGTAGAGAAGTTGAAAAAAGTGGAACCCCTGAACTTATCCGTCTATCTTGCTGTTTGTCTGTCCTCGACTCTACAGTCCAAACCATTGGGTTAATTGATTTCAAACTCGAAAGTTAAGGTTTTAAGTAGATTCGCGTCAGGCATTTTTTTAAGGCCAAAAATAACAGCAGTCCCGATACAAATTTTTGGTCAAAATTGAAAATTTCGAAATATTTCAAAAACTAACTGACAGATTTTTATTAAATTTTCTTTTAAATTTTTTTTCTTAAAATGGCTTCTTTTAATAAAAATAAAATATACATACATATGTTTGTATTGCTCCACACAGAAGGGTACATCCATAGAACCGTTATTAACTTCCCATAGGGCCTGATTTGTAGAATTGAAAATTTTGACATTTCTCTACGTTTTAAGGAACTAGAGTCGAAATAGAAGACTTTTAGAAAAATGTATGTGCGTGCGTGTGTACTTACGTTCGTACGTCCGTACGTTCGCGAAGTTTTTTTCGTAGTCCATAACTCAAGAACCAGAAAGGATAGCGACTTCAAATAAATTTTGTTATACAGATAATAATGCAGAAAGATGCAGAAAGGGCTTTCAAGAAAATTGCGTGGATGGTTTTTATACCATAGCAGTTTAAAAAAAGCTGAACATTTTGGTTAACCCAAAATATCTCACGAACCAATAACGCTAGAGACTTGAATTTATTTTTTTATTATGTATTGTAACGTGATATCAAACAAGCATATTTTTGGAAAAAATCCAATTAACGGTTTTTTTATAAATCAAAAAAACTGAACAAAAATTTGTCACCTTAAAAAATTTACGAATAAAAATGGTTTTATTTCTAAAACAATTTTGTGCAACGAAACATAACGTTTTTAACATCTGGTAAAATTTTAAGAAAAATCGAATTGACAGTTTTTTTACAAAATATTAAAAGTTGGTAAAAATGGATTTTCGACTTAAATATCTTTTCAAAACTTGGAGATATTGGCTTTAATTTAATGTTATCTTATGAGAAATATTGTTTTCAACATTCAGTACAATTTATTAGATAAATCAAATTGATAGTTTTTTTTACAAAAAATAAAAACCTAAAAAAAATTAATAAAAGTTGGTAAAAATTGATTTTCGACTTAAATATCTTTTCAAATATTTGAGATATAGGCTTCAAATTAATTTTATTTTATAAAAAATATTGTTTCCAACATTCAGTAATTTTTGTATAAAAATCTAACTGTCAGTTTCTTCATAAAAAATTAAAATCTACAAAAAATAGTACCTACGCAAAATTGGTAAAATTGATGAAGAAATAAAAACTTTTAGGAAATGCTACTAAAATTGGTAAAAATTGGTTAACGATTAAAAATTTCGTTAACCAAAATAGATTTTGAAATCAAACTATGTCATCATATGCGATATATTGTTGGTAATTTTGAAATTTTTAAGAATAATTTAACTGATAACTTTTTAACAAAACACGAAAACCTACAATTCTTTTAAGCAAGACATATTGACAGACGGGATGGGAAGGTATCAGTGTGGGTCGCATCGGAGTCTCTTTTTTTGGATTTAGTTTTCCCAAGAACTAATGAACCGATTTCAATATTGTTTTACTGCACAAGCTCTTTACCTGTCTGAATAATACTTGATGATCAAAAATATCAAATATTTTTTTGCATTTTTCAATATTTTTACAAAACTTAAATGTTAATTGAACATTAATAAGCTCTAAAAAAAAACTACATACTACAAACGAAAATTGAAAATTTTAAAATATAAAAAATTAATTTATAAAAAAAAAAACGCTGTAACGATTTTTGAAAAAAAAAAAAAAAAAAATTATTTATTAATTATTATATATTAAATGGCATTTAAGTTTTTGAAGACAATTTTTTTGAGATATCAAATTTTCAATAAAATTGTTCACAATGAAACATTCCTGAGAATATTCGTTAACGAAATAACGGTTTTATGTGGGGTACTTTGTTGGAGCATTACAAAATTGTTTTTTTTTTTTGTAATGAAAGAATCTAAATTAAAAAAAAAATAAAGGGAACATTCAATACAAATCTATCGGGCCGCTTTTTAAACAAAATTAATTTTCGATTTTTGACAAAAAAATTGTATGGGGACTATTTTTATTTTTATTCTTCAACAAATTAAAAAACGCCCATTGCGAATCTTTTTGGAATCTTTATTTCCAAGTTGGAACTCAACTGGGATTAACATTTTTTGCCTTCTCTATCGTTTGTCCTACATGTATGTCGCAAGTAAAAAACTTAATTAAAAATATTTAGTATAACGTTTTTTTATAAAGTGGAAAAATGTTTTACCAGAAGTTTGAAAAAGCTCCCTTTCTAAAACTACAACGACTAAAGGCCGCGGCCACGCAGTAAGCGGCTGAGCGGAAAAAAAAATATAAAACATATGAAATCACATAGAAGCGACCACGCAATGAGCGAGCGTCGAAACAAAATTCTGAGCGGCTAAGCGGCGCCGCTCAGCAACCAAACCTGTTTTAATTTTTAGTAATGTTCTGAGCGGCAAGAAGTAAAAATGGCGAAAGTAAACATTGAGTTGTTAATTTCGTGTATGCAATCTCTGCAAAAACTACTAATCGCTCAAAAGCAGTCGCTCAGTGCCTAGCCATACGTCGCTTAGAGTTGCCTCTCAGCTGCTTGCCGCTCAGCCGCTTAGCCGCTCAGCCGCTTACTGCGTGGCCGCGGCCTAAAGGAAAGTATACGCTTCCCAAAAAATTAAAGAGCATGGGCCAAAATTATAGCATCTGCAGTATTTAAATGGAAATGTTGAGATTTGTATCACTGTTTAACATTTAAAACTAGTTAATCTACCAAATATAATTTGAATTTTTGTCAAAGTATTTTTAATGAACAATCTTTACATTTAAAATAACTTTCAAAACATACATTTTTCTCATGATATTCCCAACTACAAAATTATCAGATTTCTACACTCATGTCAAAAATCAAGATGTTCATTATTGAAACGTGTTTCTTCTTATCGAATATTTACATAAACTCATAAATTGAAGAACAAAAGAACTAAGTTTGATTCTTAGAAACTCACCATGAAGTCGTTCATGTTCCTGACGGAATGACGCCAGACTGGGGTCTTGTCGTATTTTTTCTGGCAATGATCGCCATATTTGTAGCGCACCCTCGGTCACTTCACTGCAAAAATAATTATACAAAAAAGAATAAAAATTATTCAATTATAAATTATACATATATACATATATACATATATAATATTAACACTCTATTAACATCTTGATTAAAACTTAAAAGCAATAATAAAATAAATAATCGTTCAATTTAACACCACAAATAAAAACACATAAATTATAGCTTTTCACTTGTCGGCTTATTGTATATATTTTAATATTTTAATTCCTTAGATATACCACAATTATGATAGGTAATAGGTATAGAGGTACTCGTATTATTATGGTCACTGAATCGGATAACAAGTCTATTGAATTTTACAACCCCCACTCAATTCTAAGAGGGTGTGTTCTTGTAATAAAATAAATATGATTTAATAATAATTTAATTTTTCAATTATAAAACTTTACAAAATAAAAAAATAGATAGAAAAAAAACTATTCTGCCTACAATGATGATGTTCTTCGTCGCCTTCGCTGTCGCCGTACACACCACATTCTGTAATCAGAGCCTCAAGACTTTTGAGAACATTTAAATAAAAGTAAGTTAGATGACTATAATATTCGACTATATCACCGAGCAACCGACAACGGACGGCACGTTAAAAATATATATGAAAGCACATTCATCGAATTTCAAATAACAAAAAAATTTCAGCACGTAATTTGGTTTGTTGAAAAGTTGTAATTTATCTTAAATAGCTTAAATGTCAATTATCCAGATTAATATAACTCATAACACACTGTAAGTTATAAAAATAAAATACCGGCGGCAGTGGCGGTGGCGATATGGCGGCGGGCGCTACACGAGTTTAGCAGAAATGTTTTTGACATTAAAATACACACTTCTCTATTCCCGAATTGATGGATTAATAGAACAAACGACGAAATGTCTAATTGTTGTTATCTCAATCGTTTGATATTAATACCTTTTCATATACTCCTTATACATGTTCAATTAAAATTGATAGCGCTAACGAATAAGCGTCATATTACACAGATAAATGACGAAAACTGTCAATACACAAAAGATTGATAACCTTGTATATTTTGGAAAGATAAAACATTGTTTTTGTTTAAGAATCAAAAAGAAATAAACCAACAACAAAATTCATTATCTTTGAGTTTAGAGTTGTTTAAATAGATGAAGACATTATTATTTTCTTTTTAAGGCTGATAATGATAAGCGAGCTTAAACTTAAACATGATATTTGATTTTTATTAGACAATTGAATTGTATAGGTATTACAAAACGAATATACACAATCATATTTTTTAACCTTATATGATTATTATGCTGGTAAAACGTGCTCTTGTCGTTATTAGAAAATAAATGAATTAACAAATAATTATTTGTTTTAAATCAATATTTGTTGATTGTTTTTATTTTATTTTCTCATTTAGATTAGATGTTAATTTTACCGGCAAACACAAATCAATTAAAAATTTTACCTAAAGACCTGAATTTTGTCAGTGGTTAGGAGGAGATTTATCGTTTTTTCCAGGGATGAGTGTTAATTACGGGGCAATACTTACTTAACGAAGAAATTAACAGACAAATCGAATGAAAACATTCGTTGAGTTCTGCAAAAGAAGGTTGATTGATGATGAATTAATGAACAAAACTTAACATCAAAATAACAAACTTCTGATGTTTTAAACAAAAATATAACACTCTTAGATTTACACAAAATATTCTAGGTATTGGTGTTCATGCGGTCAATATTTTAATAAATTTAGTAAAAGATTTTGTTGTTTAATTTGAACTTATAAAGTAGTTTATTTTATCAATGTAGATGGTGTTTCTTTCCTTTTTCTAAGAGTTGAACATTTTTCATCACTATGTCAACAAAAGACTGATACTGCCCTGCCCGCAGTTGTTTTCGGCGGTTTAATGGATTTAGATGATAAGTTATTGTTACAGTTACTGTTAAATGTCTACAATCTTAAAAAAATATCAAAATGTTTATAAGGATCTGGTAACTCGAGTCATATTTCAAAACAAGTTCCAAAATTCCTTGCAGACAGTCACATTTTCTCTTTAATAGATTTGTACATATATTCACAAGTGTGATTATTTTTTTAGCACAAAATTGGTTATTGTTATTTCCATTCACTAAACAAATAAGCTGATTTCACCCCAATTTATGTGAAGTGACAATGGCAGAAACAGCCTAAGAAGTTTGTTATTTATTTTCACATTTAATTTAACTTTACATATCTGGTCAAGGAAAAACAGCTTTCCGAAATTTTAGCATCAAAAGAAAATATCAGCCATATATTATGTTTATAATGGGTGATTTTTTTGAGGTTAGGATTTTCATGCATTAGTATTTGACAGATCACGCGGGATTTCAGACATGGTGTCAAAGAGAAAGATGCTCAGTATGCTTTGACATTTCATCATGAATAGACTTACTAACGAGCAACGCTTGCAAATCATTGAATTTTATTACCAAAATCAGTGTTCGGTTCGAAATGTGTTTATCGACAAATTTTGTTCAGCGATGAGGCTCATTTCTGGTTGAATGGCTACGTAAATAAGCAAAATTGCCGCATTTGGAGTGAAGAGCAACCAGAAGCCGTTCAAGAACTGCCCATGCATCCCGAAAAATGCACTGTTTGGTGTGGTTTGTACGCTGGTGGAATCATTGGACCGTATTTTTTCAAAGGTGCTGTTGGACGCAACGTTACGGTGAATGGCGATCGCTATCGTTCAATGCTAACAAACTTTTTGTTGCCAAAAATGGAAGAACTGAACTTGGTTGACATGTGGTTTCAACAAGATGGCGCTACATGCCACACAGCTCGCGATTCTATGGCCATTTTGAGGGAAAACTTCGGAGAACAATTCATCTCAAGGAATGGACCGGTAAGTTGGCCACCAAGATCATGCGATTTGACGCCTTTAGACTATTTTTTGTGGGGCTACGTCAAGTCTAAAGTCTACACAAATAAGCCAGCAACTATTCCAGCTTTGGAAGACAACATTTCCGAAGAAATTCGGGCTATTCCGGCCGAAATGCTCGAAAAAGTTACCCAAAATTGGACTTTCCGAATGGACCACCTAAGACGCAGCCGCGGTCAACATTTAAATGAAATTATCTTCAAAAAGTAAATGTCATGGACCAATCTAACGTTTCAAATAAAGAATCGATGAGATTTTGCAAATTTTATGCGTTTTTTTTTTAAAAAAGTTCTCAAGCTCTTAAAAAATCACCCGATATAAATTCAAGCTGTTAGAAAATCAAGATTCATTTAAAGCCTGAATTTCAAAGAAAATGTTTACGAATTTTAACTTGAGTCATATGACAGTTACGTAGTGTCATTCCTTTCGTGGTTTAAGGTTGGTAGCTATGGCGTTTGACAAATTCAGCTACATTAGTTGCATGTTTTTAATATGATATATTACATCTTTTAATAATCAAACAACGTGAAGATCACGACTTCATGACTTAAACCATTTTTGGTTCCAACAAGACTGTAAAGTTTTTCTGATCGCATAATTTCATGTTTAGTTAGTTTAGTTCTTCTTTAAGTCATCACAATGATAGCACTCTTCAACAAAATTAAGTTTTTTTTCTATCACACAAATCAAACAACAAAGTGATGTAGAGGAATTTGTTGTACTGAATTGGAAGCTCACCTTAAAATTGCTCTAATAAAATTGAAGATGATTTTGCACAATAAAAATCTTTTAGATACAGTTTAATTCATTTTTATATCTCAGTTAGTTCTCGGAAATCCTCATAAATTATAAGATGGCTTTAAGGTCTTCATTTGACCCTATATGAAGTTTTAAATGTTTTAATGCTTTTATGGTTTTGAAAAACTCCGTTAACTCTGGTTAACTCTGGTTAACTCTGGTGTACCTCAGGGAAGTCACCTTGGTTCGTTATTATTTGTACTAATTATTTAAGATCTTCCGTCCGTTCTAGCTAATTCTATGCCTCTTAAAAATGCTGATGATGTTAACATTTTTTGTACAATTAACTCTGTTGAAGATTGTTATTTTTTACAAAAAGATTTTCAAAGTTTCTGGGAACGGTGCAATATTAATGGTTTAGTTTAAATATTGAACAGTGTAAAACAATGTGCCTTACTAGCAAGTAAAAATGTGATTGTCTATAATTATGTGACTTATTTATCACCGCTTTGTAATTTGTCAAATTTAACTGACCTTAGGATAGTACGTTCAAAACTGACTTTTACTGTCCATTTTGACTATATTATTATAACAGCTATCAAGAGTCTTGGTTTTATTAATAGATTTTCTCAAGCATTTCATGATCCTTATGTTCTAAATACTCTTTATGTATCATTCGTAAGATCTATCTTAGAGTATGGTTCTGTTGTATGGGCACTATGTTATGCAGTTCATATAAATAGATTGGAGTCCATTCAAAGAAGACTTATGAGATCGCTACCATGGTCTAAACGAATTACCTTGTCACCTTATGCTCAACGTATTCAACGTTCATCCATCTGTAACTAGTCACAGAGCGTATAAAGAATTTTGTTTTATTGTTGAAATAATCAATTGATCGATTCTGATCACTGATCCTCATGATGATCGTCCGTATTATTTGCGAAGGCTGTTGACAACAGTCCTTTAAATATTTAATTAATATTTACAAAAAAAATTCAAGTATAATTAATTGCAGCAATGACAATGTAAAATCACTTAACTTAACAAATGTTAATGTAGATAAGATGTAAGTTTTTCTATTCTACTTTATATTGCTAGAATTTTAAGTAATGTGTACCGCTAATATGTTCAAATTGTTGACACGTGCATTAAAGATGACACAAGCGTCCACAGGTTTTTCTCAAAACCCATCTCTGTCTATGAACTCCTACTCTCATCTCCCGTGTTGAACATCGGGTGCCTAGTACCTCAACTGGAGATTGGGTTCCAACCCCCGTGAAAAGTTGTTAGGGGTAGCAAATGAGGGAGGGGGGAAGAGGTGTTTCCACTAAGGCACCTCTCCTTTCATCCAGGCTGCAGCGGAGGAATTCTACTCTACTTACTACGACATATTTAAAGCCCAGGCCTGTAAGCATAAGCAGCGGTTATGCCGGCTCTCGCCCTTGCAGTTAAATCAAGGACCTGGTCCTTCAGGTTGAAGGTCGTGCGTCAGGGTGACTTCCTGACCACATAAAGAAAACCCAGTTGCGAAGCACCAACAAGCCTCGGATACGGACGGACGGATTAACTGTTGACAACCCACACAAACGAATTAAGGACAACGAACTTCGGATATGCACGTGGAATGTTAGGTCCCTTAACAGAGCACGTGCAGCAAAATATTTAGCGGAGGCCCTGCTATAAATCAGACATCACCGCCATCCAAGAAATACGACGGGATGGGCCAGGCAAAAAGAGGATGAAAAACTGCGATATTTACTATGCTGACTGCTACCGAGAAAATCAACAGTGCTTATTTGGATCTGGCTTTGTCATTGGAGCCAGACTTAGGCAACACGTCTTGAGCTATGGGTGCATCAACGAGCGCAGCGCCTCATGACCATCCGCATCAAGGATGAGGATGACCGCGGATCAGGTGGCGCGCACAAGTGGAAAGTGACCTCACCCAACTTGGAGCGCGAAACTGGATACATCTAGCTAGGGACCGAGCTAGATGGAGGAGTTTGTTGGGTGAGGCCCTAGTTCACACAGGTCTGTAGCGCCACCTTAAGTAAGAAAGTAAGTACCGCTAGTATTTAACGATTTAACGAGAGTAAAAAAATGAGGAGAACAGAGTCTATCTTTTTAAACACTATGTATTTTTGTGTTAAGAACATTTTCAACATAATTTCTTACCGTTCCTTTAAGGTGTAAGATCTTAAAAAAAAATAATGTAATGGTACTATTGTGTTGGAATATAATCACGTATTTTATTGAAAAAAAAACTATGTATGTCATGAATTTACACAGCTTAAAAACCGTAATACAAGTTTTTTTTTGCGAATTTTAAAAGGTTATACATTTCAAAAACCTGATGCGATAGATTGATTTTGAAGTAAAATTCAAATTAATACCATTGAAATCCTTAGAAAAAAAAATTGATAACCATTTACAAAACTTTGTTGACCATTGTAGTTGAAAGAATAATTCACGAATAATAAGTTGCAATTGTATCTTATTTCAAATGTGCTTTCTATTTTGGACTTTTGAAAGAAAAAACGATTGTTTATTAAGTCTTTTCTTTTAGATTCTATGATTTCGGCTCTCCTGGTCTTGAATCACTCCATTTTTCCATTAAATATTTTTTTTAACAGTGCAATTAATGTTTTATTATACGTACCCTATTAGAAGCGTCTTGAAGTTCATTTAAAATTAAAAGTGAACAAAGTTATATGAAATGCAACAATAGCATAATAACGTAACGCATAGTAACGTGTTTTGTTGTAACAAAGTGCAGAGAAACTGCTTCAACTTCAAAGTGTAATGCAGCCCTGTGAATATTTCTGGTATCCAGGTTTAACTATCTATCTACCCTTGACATGATAAAGGAGATGACCTCTTTCTACTATTTTTTCACCCATAATCTATTTTTAACTTATGTATCTTAATCCCCTTGTCGGCATTGCGTTGTCGTCATCAATCTATAAAGATCTAAACTATAAATATACTCCCAAGCACATATGGTCGCGTGTCGTTCTAATTTTAGAAAATTGCAAAATTCTTTCATCCGTAGTTATACATAAATTTTGCTTGGATTAAGCTTAGTGTTAATTATTGTTTATAATGATGACAATCAAAAGAAAATTCACTACACAATTTTCACTGTTCTTTCGAAACTATACATAGACACTAGTATTTAAATATTCACACACAATTATTATTATAGCTTCCTTTTCTTATAAAATATAATGAAACAAAAATTGATATTGTTGTATATACAACACTGCATATGTACAACATTACAAATGGATGTATATTATATACATATTAGATCATTGGGTCATTTTTGATAGAGGCACAGACAGAAAACTGACACTCTCTTATATGTCAAACTAATCGCTTTTCCGTGTGTAGGTAAATGGTCATAATAATATACAACATGCGATGATGGTCGTCGTCCATCAACCATTATATCAAAATATATATACTTTTTTTACCCCGCTCTCTGTCAATTGAATAAGTGACCGAGACCCCTGATAAATAATAATAATAATTATAATAATTGTAATTTGAATATCTCTGTTCGAGGCTGCGAAAAGCGCTGCACTTTGATTGAGGAGCATATTCATATTCATATCCATATTCATATTCATATGAAGGTACCTCTACTTTACTTTGGAGTCTTTGGAAGAAATTCAACTTAACAAATTGTAACATCATCGTCACTTTTTTTTTTAAATAATTTCCTCTAGAAATTAAAGATTGAGATAACAATCATCCCATCATCAGCTCTACACTGTGTCTTAAGAAGTATTTATATAAGACTTTAAAATTTAGAGTAAGAAATACATCTTTAAACTACTCGTAACTATACTAACAACAACTAAATGATGAGATTTAAAGTATCGGGTGATTTTTTAAGAGCTTGAGAACTTTTTTTTTTTTAAAAACGCATAAAATTTGCAAAATCTCATCGATTCTTTATTTGAAACGTTAGATTGGTCCATGACATTTACTTTTTGAAGATAATTTCATTTAAATGTTGGTCGCGGCTGCGTCTTAGGTGGTCCATTCGGAAAGTCCAATTTTGGGTAACTTTTTCGAGCATTTCGGCCGGAATAGCCCGAATTTCTTCGGAAATGTTGTCTTCCAAAGCTGGAATAGTTGCTGGCTTATTTGTGTAGACTTTAGACTTGACGTAGCCCCACAAAAAATAGTCTAAAGGCGTCAAATCGCATGATCTTGCTGGCCAACTTACCGGTCCATTCCTTGAGATGAATTGTTCTCCGAAGTTTTCCCTCAAAATGGCCATAAATCGCGAGCTGTGTGGCATGTAGCGCCATCTTGTTGAAACCACATGTCAACCAAGTTCAGTTCTTCCATTTTTGGCAACAAAAAGTTTGTTAGCATTGAACGATAGCGATCGCCATTCACCGTAACGTTGCGTCCAACAGCATCTTTGAAAAAATACGGTCCAATGATTCCACCAGCGTACAAACCACACCAAACAGTGCATTTTTCGGGATGCATGGGCAGTTCTTGAACGGCTTCTGGTTGCTCTTCACTCCAAATGCGGCAATTTTGCTTATTTACGTAGCCATTCAACCAGAAATAAGCCTCATCGCTGAACAAAATTTGTCGCGAAACACATTTCGAACCGAACACTGATTTTGGTAATAAAATTCAATGATTTGCAAGCGTTGCTCGTTAGTAAGTCTATTCATGATGAAATGTCAAAGCATACTGAGCATCTTTCTTTTTGACACCATGTCTGAAATCCCGCGTGATCTGTCAAATACTAATGCATGAAAATCCTAACCTCAAAAAAATCACCCATTATAAAGTTTGTAAACAAAGCTACTTCCGTTTAATGCATAATATGACAATGACTTTCATATTTTAATTAATTCTATTTACTGTGTGAATATTTTTCTTTGAAGGGGAAATTCAACATAATTTTGTAATATTAACAGCCAAATTAATTTATAGCTTTGCCCGTGGCCTCCTACTCGTAAGTCAGTAGATAGAGTTAAAGTTGCAAATTGGATCCTTTAGGAATATAAAAATGTAGTTAGATCTCACTTTTATAAATACATTTTCCTGCACTATGGAAGCTTTATGTCGTAAAACTAAAGGATGTTTTTTAGAGGTATACATAATTTTAGGTGGCAGCACCATTTTAATAGGTGGACATTTTTGTTTTCAACTGTCAAATGTTTTTTTTTTTTAGTTTAGTTTGGTATTTTAAGAATCGAAGGTGTAGATTCGGTAAAAGGACCCAAAACAAGATTGCTTTTGATTCCGTCGCTTTCATAATTTACCATTGTAATCAATCATTGGAGTTTGTTTGCAGGTCTTTTATAACCATTAAAAAAAAATTCTGTCATTGAACAAAATTTGTTGATTGAAATCCACCGATAAAATTTTAGTAACAGAATTCTGTCATTGGAATTGTATGACATTGGAACACAAATCAGTGAAGCGATTCCTTCCACTTTTGAATATTAAAGTATCAGCTGTTCAGGAAAATAAATTTCTGTCCGAAAATAATAACTGCGTAATTAAACTTTGTTTCCTCAAAAAAAAATTCTTTGTTTGATTTCGAATCGATCAGTATATAATTTTCATTTCTAATCAAAAGGAAACAGTCCAATACACATTCAAAAAATTTGCGGAACTGCCCCGTAAATTGGCTCTCCAAGATCGTACGATTCAACGCCTCTTGAATATTTTCTGTGAGAATATGTGAAGTTCCTACTCTACTTGGAAGACAACATTCGCCACATTATTGCCGATATACGACCATAATAGTTGGAAAAACTCATAGGAAATTGGAAGATCAGATTAGACTACGTCAAAATGCAGCGAGCCGTATGATCATGTGCCCGAAATCATATTTAAATTATGTATAATACAAGAAGATTATCCTTCGAATAAGGCAAATTTGGTGTCAATTTGAAAGAAAAATCATTTTTGTTTTATTCCATATCAAAGTTACAATGCCTCTAAGGAAACACCCTTTATTTCCATATTTCAATTGGGCCAAATGTTGTGACATTTTATTTCAAATTACATTTTTACCATTACAGAGTTCAATCTATTGAAGCCCCAATTTGACGATTATATAAATAAAGTGCAACACCACAAAATGTGAGGCTTATAGAAAAGAGAAAGAGGTGAGTTTTAAAGACTCTCATGTTTTATTATCTTAAAAAAAAAAAAAACAGAAAACCAAGAAATCCAAGAAATCCAAGGAAACACAACACTTTATAGAAAAACAAAAGCAACAATAACAAAATAAATTGAAAAACATTTACAACTTTTTCCCACTTTAAATTTAGGTTTTCAAAATTTAGTTCAGTGTATACGTCAAGAAAAGAGAAATCGAAGTTTAAACGTCAAAAAAAGGAAAAATGTTGCCATCAATTATTTTTAGATATGACTTCTTTTAATTTTGGTGATTTTGAAAATAGATTTGTATTTTTTTTCTACAAAACTGGCATTAAAATATCATTCCACATAAAGGATAGTGTTTACATTTTCTTATTTTGAAACAATTAGCTTGGTCATCTTACCCTGTAATCTCGCTACCACTTGATGGTTAATAAGGTTTAAGGAAATATGGCAGATACATATTTCGAAATGAAATGATGAGCGAAAAATACTTAAGTTTAAAGTCCCGACCCATCATTCGTATTTTTTGAGGTGCTGTGAAATAAGACCAACTTTTAAAAACTAGCCTTATTGTACTTTACAAAAGTGAAAAATACAATTTTAAGCAGTTGGTTCTAGTAACGCTTTGACAAAGTGAAATAAGCCCAAATTATTTTGAGAAATAAGACCAACTTATTTTAAAGGTGATTAATAATTGACAAAATATACATATATACCTATGTAATATATTATCAGGGCCATCTAAAGAAAGTTAAATCCCAATTTGTAACTTTTCTACATTTGCAAGCACTTTTAAAAATTCAGACGTACACGTGTATTTTCTGGGCCTCAAAAATCTTACGGTTTTGCAGGTACGTATGTATTTTACATTTCTGTTTTACATCAATTCGATTAAAATTTAAAAGGAAAAGTCATACATTTTGGAGATTGCAAGCAGACAAAAATCCTAATTTGAAATGATTTTTTCATTTTTAAATTCTGATGAATTATAAGTATTACTGCAAAGTTTACTTTAAAAAAGAGGCTGGGATGCGACCCACACTGATAACTTCCCATACCGTCTGTCGATTTGTCTTGCTTAAAAGGTTTGTAGGTTTTCGTGTTAAAAAAGTTGTCAGTTGAATTATTTTTAAAAATTTCAAAACTACCAACTATATTTTTCATATAATGAAATATTTTGATTTTAAAATCCATTTTTGTAAACGAGATTTTTAGTCGAAAACCAATGTTTATCAATTTTAGTAGCATTTCTTAAAAGTTTTTATTTCTTATATAAACAAATACAAATTGGATGGATGAAATTAATTTAAGTCAATATCTTCTATTGTTCACGAGATATCGATAACCGAACATCAATTTTTTTTTATTTTTTATGACTGTTGGATTTTTATAAAAAAATTACGGAATGTCGAAAACAATATCTTCTGTGAGAAAGCCTAGTTTGAAGCCAATATTTTTAATTTCTGAAAAGATATTTGAATCGGAATTAAATTTGTACTAAGTTTTAGTATTGTTTTTTTTAGGTTTTTATTTTTTGTAAAAAAAATGTCATTCGATTTTTTTCAAAATCTGACAGAATGTTAAAAACAGTATTTCTTATAAGACAAAATTAGTGTAAAGCCATAATCTTAAATTTTTGAAAAGATATTTGAGGCGAAAATCAATTTTTACCAACTTTTTTAAATTTTGTTTTAGCTCTTTTTTTTTTGTAAAAAAAGTATCAATTCCATTTTTCTTAAAATTTTACAGAATGTTAAAAACAATATTTTTTATAAAGAAAAATAATTTGAAGCCAATATCTCAATTTTTGAAATGATATTTGAGTCGAGAAACAATTTTTACAAACTTTTAGTAACTTTTTTTAGCTTTTTATTTTTTGTAAACAAAACTGTCAATTCGTTTTTTTTTTCAAAATGTTAATAAATGTTAACAACAATATTTTTTAAAAGATAAAATTAGTTTAAAGTCAATATCTCAAAGTTTTGAAAAGATTTTTAAGTAGAAAATCTATTTTTACCAACTTTTGTTAATTTTTGTTTAGGTTTTTATTTTTTGTAAAAAAAAAAACTCTCAACTCGATTTTCTCAAAATTTTACTGAATGTTGAAACAAATATTTCTTATACGAGTAATATAAAATTAATTGGAAACCAAAATCTAAAATTTTTGAAAACATATTTGAGATGGGAAGTTAAAAATTACTCTTTAAATCTTGTATGCTTCGATTTTCTTTTATTTCTTTTTTTCACGATAGGATTTTTAAATAACGAAGCATTAAAGAATCTAACCTTGTTATGAATACGTTTTTGTAAATACTTCTGAGTAAAAATACATAAAAGCGCAGCATTTAAAGCAGTGTGATATTATTTCAATTTATTTTATTTAAAGGACTTTTCAACTAAATTTTTGACACTTCCTTAAGGACAGACTTTTTTGACACTTGTAAGAGGAGTTCGGTGATTTGGGATTTTAATTTTAATAGGATGTCTTATAAATATAAACAATATGATGTCAAGTTTTGTATAAGATTTGTAAAATTTTATTTTTTCCTTCTCACATCTTACTAAAAATTTATTAAAATGTTGCCTGATTTTATTTACTTAAATTTTTAAGCCTGCTTTTCAATAAGCTTGTCAATTGCGTCGAAGTATGTTGCTTATGGCCAAAATACAAGCTTATGAATTTTTGTTTAGCTCCGCAAAGTTCAAATCTCTCCGCTGTTTTAATTAAACCCACCAAACAAAAACAAATAAATGTATATACGTATATATATTTATGTATGTAATTTTCCAATAATATTATTAACACGAAAAAATGAAGTAGTACGCAGCAGTGAGAAAACAAAAGGTGGAAATTCTGATTCTTAAATTACTCCTTAATCAGTTATTTCCGTTGCTTGTTTTGAGTATTTTCTTTTAGGTTAGTAAAATGTTTTATTATGAACTTGTTTTTTTTTTCTTTTTATATTTATGTGCCAATTAAAGAAGATAATTGAATAATTAACACAATACGTTTTTTGACATTGTCTTGATTTTTTTGTTGTTGTATTGATAAAATATTATCCAAAAAATGTCTTAAATTATTAAGAAAAGGTTATAATTAACTTTTTGATTTAAAATTTATGAACAAGTAAATAAAAGGGACACTTAGGTAATTACTTCGGATTAAATTTACGAATCTCCGGACTGGAATCCGTTTGATCACTCATCATGATTAAATTTAAATTCGGCCTCGACGGCCGCGGCGACGACGACGAAGGAGGCTTCTTCTTATCAAGAGTAAATATGATGATATTTTTTTTAAGTTTATACTGCACTTTTTTTCGTGACGTTATGCGATTTGTTTTTTAAAAATTGAAAACAATAACACTTTTTTTTTTCTTTGAATTTATGTATTCGAGTACATATTTTATGTTTGTCTGGAAAAAATTGTTTAACACGCGTGTTTTTCGCGGTATTCAGCGTTTTTTTTTTGTTTGTTCTTATGTGCAACGATTATACCTTACGGTAAACTAACTTAAGCCGTACACCAATCTCGGGACAGTCAACTGAGAGAATAAAAATCAAAAACTAGGTACTATATTCTATTACTGTCCGTGGAAGAGCCCCAGAGACAAAAAGCTTTATTAAATTGGGGGGACTGTCTACTCTTGACATATGTAGATAGGTACGTATAACATTGTGGTGGCGCGGGAATATGTTATTGTGATCCGGCCTTAACGATGACCGCAGAGTAAGAATTTGATTTAATGTATTGCAACTGGTGTTGAAAAAAAAAAACAAAAACACGGGATTAAGCCAGCTACTGTTTGTCTTACAGTGGGGTACATTATCAAATTAAGGTGTTTTTAAAGCCATGGATTTATTTGATTCAAATGAAGGAAAACATTTTATTTAATCATATTATAATTTGTCATTCATTTAGTGGTTTCAAGTGGGAAGTGTCATTTGACACATGTCAAACTGAGCTGTCATTTAAAGTACCACAAAATTAGTTGATTTTTTACCATTTGCAATAAAGAATAACTTAAAAATCAAGAAATTAGTAAAACTGCGTTACTACATTACTGATGTCGTAAGGTCGAAATGTGTGGCTATTTCTGTATTTAAAGGCTATCATGCTCGAAGACTATCAACCCCTCTTTGGACCACTTAAAATTTGTTTCTTATAGCAACTACCATTTGCAAAGATTTTATTAATGCTAAAAATAATGAAAGTAATGTTTGAAATTCGGTATTCATCCCAAATAAATTGTAGTTAAATTTTAAGGGCCGATTTTGAATGTGAACCACACCTTAACGTCAAATTTTTTTCTGTACTTCATTTGACATTTCTCAATTTCAGGCTAATTCAATTTGAACCTTGGAAAGATACACAGTCGAGCAACGCGTTAAAGTTATTCAGGCTAATTATGAAAATGGGAGTTGAAATTAAAACGCATTCGTGAACTTCGTGATTTTTTCGGTCAATTTATTCGTCCAAATGTGTGTACAATCGGAAAAATCATTTGAACAAACCGGGTAGGAGATCTGAAAATACCATTGCAATATGTGTTTTCAACAAGAAGGTGCCACTTTCCACGCAGCTAACGAAATCATGGCTCTTTTGCGTGAGAAATCCAATGGCCGTGTTATCGCACGTGGTGTTGATGTCAAGTGGCCACCAAGATCGTGTGATTTGACACCGTTGGACTTCTTTCTTTGGGGCTACTTAAAAGAAAAAGTGTACCTTAATAAGTCAGCAAAAATTCAAGAGCTAAAGGATGAGATAATTTGACACATTAACGGCATAGAACCTCAATAATGCCTCAGAGCCATCGAAAATTTGGACTATCGGGTAGAGGTGTGCCGTTGACGCCATTTGGCCGATATTTTATTCCATACATAATTGAACCATACTTATATTATCATAATAAAAAGAAATGACAATAATTTCCTAAATAATATGTGTATTATTCAAAATCAACATCGGTCCTTAAAACTCAACGGTTTATCAACAATTTTCTATTTAATTTTTAGAGAAGACAGAATCCATATGAGTGATTGTCAAAAAAGAAATATATTCAATATTTTATGGAGATTTCAAGCTGAAACCATTTTCTGGAAATTTTTAAAATTTGGTCACCGAAATTTAATTACTTTTGATAAAGTATTAAACAATAAAATAACGTTATTCTCTGGAGTAATATGATTTATTTTAACTTATCCTAAACTGACAGCTGTCAAAGTGTTATTTTGTTTGAGTGTTTCCAACTCCTTGTTATACAAATGTAAACCAATATAAATCTCTTTATTTATTTAAGGAAAATTTTCATGACGTTCTTTTACTTCAAGTTGTTTTATTTTTCTATTTTTTTTTTTCTAAAAACAATCCAATACGACCCCACTGTTCGTAGTCAATCCCAGTCCCCTTTTCCATTGTCAATTGAGTTGTCAGCGTTGCATTCTGCTTTCAACGCTTTAACTATCCGTCTATTCTGCTGATTCCCCAAGTGAAAATGCAAACCGCTTCCAGTTTAGTAGCTCCAGAGTGCTCCGATTACAATACAAAAATATATAAATGATTGTTATATGGAAATATGGAAACATTTAGCTTTGATTAAACTTTGACATGATGGTGATCATCATAACGACTATAAAAGTATAAAAAATTGACGCGACGACGACGACGACGGTGATTATGATGATGATGATGACGATGACGATAATAATAATGATGATGTGACCATCATCGTGGTCATACATATTATTATTTCTCGGGCACACGTTTATGTTTGTTTGTACTTCAAATTCATTTAATATGAACATTATATTGCACACTTGTTCATATGAATTTGAAATACAAAAATATAATTTCATTTAATTTTGATACAGAGACTGAAGTTCTGTGCATCAATGCATTGCAGTACTGCACTGCCAGTGCTGTGATGCAAATCGATGGTAAGTGTTTTGGTATATTTATAAGGGGTGTGTATTACAACACTTTTATATTCATTAATTGAAACTAGTATAAGCAACTGTTTGGAGGAAGAATCAATAAAATAAAAGTCAATTTATTCGATCTTCCTTATGGCGTTTTTTCGTGGGAAATTTTAATTGACTATCTATACTGTACAGAGTTCTAGACGATGATGCTGATGAAGATGATGATTCTGAGAAAGTGCAAATTCATAGAAACATGGAAACCTTTGAAATCAAAAGTAAGGAAATTAGTTGTTCTTGAAATAATTATGTTAACATTACTTTGAGGTATATTTTACAAAGAGTACATGCTTCATTTTGTGCTACAATTATCTTGAACACAGAAAAAATAATTTAGTTTATGTTTTGAAATGAAATGGAAATTGGTGCAATTGGAATTTTTCAATTAGGTTTTTTTTTGGAGACATCTGTAAAAATTAAAAGAGGAATGTATTTAATAGTTTAATCATTCAGATGACTTATGTTTTTTTTTCAAATATTTGCATATACATATAGTTAATGTCAAAATAGTAATTTATGTTTACTTTTTAAAATATTGTAAAAATAGTTCCAGAAGTCAAAATTTTTCATAATATTAATTTTTCTTAGTGCTGCTGGATGCTGATGTTTTCTATTTTCATAATGGAGTATCAATGTAAACATTTTGACCGAGACGTTCTTCGATATTACTTACTTACTAAGGTCCTCAGTTCTATAAAGCCCATGGGTGTTCCCTAGAGGGATATAGGGCCTCAAGTACCCAAACGCGTCATCGTCACATGGCAGCGCATTATCTTGTATAATGCTTTTTGGACATCAAAGGTTTCGGAAAATTGCTTTAAATTTATATCAACCACCTCTAATTCTCTTTATAGTCATCCTGGAAGAGTTTGGCAGGGCTGTCCAACCTAGACAGTTCTTAACAGTTCATTCTTGTAAATGTAGTCATATGCGGCCTTGAAATAAAAATCTGTTGGGTGTGTTTTTAATATTCTTGGATTTTTTCCACGATATTCTGATAATTATCTACCAGGCTGTTTAAGAGGGCCTTTGGATGTTCACAAAGAAGATCTTGTTAGAGATGAGGTGGATATGGAAGGTCTCCTTATCTATACAGATATGGTAATCTTTACTTCATTTTGGCCTGCGTCGTGTCATTAACATTAAGTGAGTTTTGTTCGCATTCCATGTATAGTAAAAATTCCAAACAAAAATAGCGAAATTCAGACCAGCAGGGGTGAAATCGTGTAAGCTGATTTTTAATAGTTGACTATCAAAATCAAGAAAATACGTCTGTGTAATGTAAAAGTCGATTTAAAAGTTTTAACCAAACAATTTGACATAAAATAAAAACTTCAAGAAGGGGGTTTGTTCGTAGACTACTACATTAACATGTTGTATTGAAGCGAGCTTGAAGCTCGCCTAAATTCTTTATATACCTGAATCGAGTTGAAATGAGCTTGATTTGCTCGATTCCGGTCGGGGATAGGAAAGTTATGAAGAAAAACTTGTGTGGAGGAGTTGGTTTTACAGATAATGCGTTATGGTCTGTTTATTAGCTTGTTTGTGTACAAAAAATATAGTTTTGTTTTAATCAAATTAAAAAAAAAAATTGCACATGGAGTAGGTAGCATATTCCTATATGGTGCTGAACTTTTCATTGTTTAACACGAATCAAACTATTTCACTTGCACTTCATAAGAAACATCGAAACACCATTTGCATGTTAGAAAGAGCTGCCAAATTTTATCATTTTTAAATTTTCTTGTGCGGTGGAAACACCCAAAAGATTTATTTAATCTAAACTGAGGTGGAAGCATAGCAAAACATAAATCTCTTTTCTATTGTTTTCTTTTGCAAAATAAGCCCAGTTAGTCCATTTTCACTAACAAAACTAAATAATATCAACAGTAATAGATTGGTTGTTTCCCAAATGGAAAACACACATGATTCCAAATGCGCAACTACTTAACGAACACAGCCATCGAGATACAAATGCAATATCAATCGTACCAACATTTGAGAACGAAATCACATAAGATCCATTCGAGACTCGTATAAATTTTTTTTTTTTTTTTTTTTTTATTAATCATTATCCTCATCTTAATAACTATAACATTTGAAAAATCTTAAGATTGCTCTAACAAAATTACAATAGTGATTTTAAGAGAGAATAGTTAGTGACATTGGTATTTCATAAAAATAGAGATAATGCCACTTCATAGTACAAAAATTCAGCGTGGGGTGTACAATATAAGGAAAGTTAAGTTAAAAAATTAAAAATAATTAAATCAAAATGCATTTTCAAAAGAAACAAGATAAAACAAATTCAAATTCATTGACAGTATTAATTGAATTTAACAATTAAACAATATAGCTCAACAAAACTTCGATTTCATTATGATCGAAATCAAGAAGCCACAGTTTTACTTTTTTCAAAAAGGCGAATAGAGTTGGTAGGTTGCGTAGGCTAGCTGGAAGGCGGTTATACAATTTGCAGGATACAACATGATACGAGTTTCTAAAGCTTGTAGTACGAAAAGAAGGAATGGCAACTAAGGATTGGTAATTACTGCGTAAGATATAGCGTTCACATATTGGACTCTGCAAGTACCCGCCTCTAATAAAGAAAATCTTGAGAACCTTGTAATAAAATAACTGTCTGACAGGCAAAATCTTTATACGCCTAAAAAGCTCCATGGAATGAGAGAGACGGGGTGAGTTACACACTTTTCTTATAGCACATTTTTGCAGCACAATAAGTGGCTTCATTTTGTTTTGATAAGCACCTCCCCAACAGCTTATACCGTATTGCATTCGAGAATGAAAAATCCTATAGTAAACAGTTTTCATGGTGTTATCAGAACAATACTTTCTAAGGCGATAAAAACAACGGATTGTTGAAAGGAAATATTGTTTAAGCCCTAAAATATGCTCAGACCAGCTCAAATTTCTATCGATGAGAACACCCAAGTATTTAAAACAGTTAACGTTTTCAATTTGAAAGCAGTTGGTGTCGCAAGAAACATTAGCATTAAAATAGTGATACGAATTTTGAAAGGAACTCAAGTGTAAATTATACCTTGCACAGTTCGAAGAGTGGAATATAACATTAATGTCTGGAGTCACGTTAGAGCTAAGGGAAAAAAACATAAGTTTAGTTTTGTTGCTTACCAAAAGTTTATGTGCATCAAACCAAACTCTTAATAAGTGCACATCATGATTTAAATCAGCCACTAGGTTCAATAAACTAACGGATCTGTATGCAATTGCCAAATCATCTGCAAACGCCCTTACTTCACCAACAAAAGGTTGTTCAAAAATAGAATTAATATATATTAGAAAAAGGATGGGACCAAGAACAGATCCCTGAGGAACTCCAAGATTGATAACCTTGGAGTTACTCAGACAGCTGCCGAGCTTGACCTTTTGTTTCCTGTTTTTCAGATAAGATTCAAACCACTCATATATAAATCCACGGAAGCCCGCATAATATAATTTGTTCAAAAGAATATTGTGGTCTACCATATCAAATGCTTTCGTAATATCCACAAAAAGTCCACTACAAAACCTTTGATCATCCAGTCCTTTATGAATAAAAGTGCAAAAATCCAACAAAGCATCCTCAGTAGAGAGCCCAGTCCTAAACCCAAGCTGTTTTGAACTAAGAAAATTAGAATTTTTGAGAAAGTTCAAAACCCTACATTTAATTACTTTTTCAAATATTTTTGAAATAGAAGGCAACAACGAAATAGGCCTATAATTATTTTTGTCTTTTTTACTCCCTTTTTTAAACAGGGGTATCACAATGGCGTGTTTAAGTTCATCAGGAAAGATACCAGAGAAAATACTCAAATTAAAAATGTATGTCAAAATATCCACAATATTCAAAGCAATTTTTTTTAACACAATGTTAGAAATACCATCATTGCCAAAGGATTTGGAGTTATTCAGAGAGTTTATGGCTTTTAATATCTCATGACCAGATATTGATTCGAAGTAAAAACTATTTATTTGAAAAGACGAAACTAGAGTGCTGGAACCAGTACAAGAATATCCTAGAAAAGAGGTGCCCCTCGAAAATGATTCCTGTCCAACTGAAACAAAATGTCAAAAACCTATCCATAGTGAGATTCTACTCTAACTTTTATCGGTGTTATTCATACTATGGATATTGTTTTTGTTATTCGTGTAAATCCTTCTATACTATGGATAGATTTGCCAACAAAACACGGGTATTGAACGGATCATCTTGCTTATTAGTCGTCGCCATTATACAGTCTGAAGAAGTAGTCCTTCTATATCCTCAGCATTGAGTGCCGTAGCTTTGTTTAATCTAATAAATTGTGTGACAATTTGTTCGTGCTTTCAATTAATACTAATCAACGTAATGTACTTTTGGGTAACAATTAAAAAAATATATACTTTTGATTTGAAAAGAACATAAATGAAGATTTTCATAATTTATTCTTAGATAGAAAATCATTTTATCTGCAAAATTTGTAGTTTTCCCAAAAGTTCAACTTTTTAAAACAAAATTGTTCAATTTGTGCCTTTAGAAAATATCCCATGGGGCTGATTATTTCTTCCTCTTTTTTTCATTTATAGTTGCAGACCTAAAAACTAGCAATGATATTGGAAAAGTGTAAAATACACTGTAGAAACACATACACAATTTAAATTACTATTCCAATTATTTGTGACGTAGTTCTTAGTGTTTCAAAGTATCTAATATCATTGATAGTTTGCGAATTTCCGAAACTCTTAAAGAGATATATCTAAATACTTTGAATGCAGCAATTAACAGCTTCATAACATCCCCAGTTTCATTTTCATTAAATATCCATTCATCATCATTTTCAATAACCATTAAAACTCAATTTATAAACACCTAATTCAATAAAAGTTTATCGCACTTAAACTAACCTTCTCTATAGAATGCTGAAACCGCTACAATGTAAAAACTCAGACATTCTGGCTAATAGAAAATTATTCATAAACTCATTTTAGTTTAAAATGTCAACCACGAATCACTTAAAATACATCATTTGTATACATTAACATAACTGATGCGTTTTTTTAATTCAATTAAAAAATAAATAAGAAAAAAAAAAACTAGTCCAATTAAAGAGCGTTGATTTGTTCAGCTAAAGGAAATAAAAGGCCATTCCAAACATACCTACTATATTCACAATGTGCATCAGCTAAGATCTCCATTCTATGAGCAATTTGCAAGCATTTTTTCTTGATATGAGATAAACGCAAACTAACAATAGTCTACGCCAACGCTATTGCCACGCCATCCACCAGGGTATCAGCTGCGGGCGGGCGGACGTATCGTCACGTTCGTGTACCACAATAGAACGCACTTCTAATTCATAACTTTACAGCATCAAAAATTTCCACAAATGTACATGTGTCCAGTTTATTTTTAGTTCCATCTTTTTAACAATACAAATGGAAAAGTAGGTTTTGCAAATAACAGCCGGCAATTATGCATAATGCGGATAACCTATGTTCAACAGTGGGAGAAAAATTACACAATACTTGATTTAAATAAAAGTTTTACGACTTAGTTTTCAAAGTTTTTCTAATGAGGGGTTTAATTTCTATACTTAAAAAAATGAGAGTATTTAAAAAAAAATGAATGGATATTTATATCATGGTAAAAGAGATGGTGGATTAATAATGTAATACCAATATTAGCCAAATGACAGCCATTGCTGCGGTTGCAGCATTATATCCTCTTTTCCTTTACGAACTTCAATTCGCATATTGGCGGCTGAATTTTCTCAATAACTTCTAGATTTCCGTCTTTTAGTTCTTTAATGCCTGCTAAATCTAATGTTAAAATTACAAGATCTCTATGATCACTTCTTCGGCAAAAAAGCGTGACTGCAGAGTTTTCACCATTTTTCTATTGACATTTTTACTTGACAAATGTCAAAAGATGTCAGATTTTAAAATGACAGCTGTCAAAAAAGTGGGTTGTTCAAAATAAAAATCAGATGATTAAAAAGTCCCTTATGTATTGTGTAGGTCCTTTGTCGTTTCAGTCGCTTTGACTACTTCTCTGCCATTTTGTTTAAGGCAATAAACATATTTCTACATCAACATCAATTTGTTCCTTGCTAATATTATAAAACTTAAAATGACAGCTTATTTTGACAGATGTCAAATGCCATCACTACTACCTTTAAACCACGGGAAAGTGAGAGAAATAGCAAAATTCCTTCCAATATGCTTTAGGGCTGATTTCAATTATTCCACTTAATTTAGGTATTTTTCTGGTAGTTTTAATTCTTATACACAGTTGTACTTCATATTTTGAAGGGTAAGGCTACTCTAAAACTTTCAAAAAATCGCGTTTTTGTATTTTGAAATGGTATCCTAGGATTCCAAATATTTTATCTCAAAAGATTATGGCCGAGAAAAACCTTTGAGTAGTTGGTTTTCCAATTTTAATATTAAAGATAGTGGCGCAAAATTTGAAAGAACAAGTGTTTAAATTTTACTAAGTAGTAATTCACTAAGTGTCACGTTCTGAACGATGGTAGATTGTCAGATGATTTTGAAATCCATAGCGAATTCAGACAGAGCTGTATTCTGTCGCCAATATTGTTTTTGCTGATGATAAGCGCTGTACTGCGCACAGCTTTGTCAGTAAGCGGAGAAATCCAATGGACTTTGACATCCTATCTAAAGCAATTGGATTACGCGGACAATGTTGGCTTACTCCCTTATAGGATCATGGATCTTCATCAAATGACAACAAGTGTGGAGAGAGAAGCAGAAATCGTGGGGCTGAAAATTAATTCCGGCAAAACAAAAATGATCAGCCTCGGAACCCGACTATCCTTTAAAATAAATATTTCATCACAATCGGTGGAGAAAGTGGAGAGGTTTCAATACTTTGGAATTATTGTCTCCATTGAAGGCGGAACCGAACAAGACGTCATCTGCCGCATCGACAAAGTGAAAGCGGCGTTCGGTATGTTGTAGAAAATTTGGAGGAATAACTCTATCAGCTTAAGAACAAAGCTACGATTGTTTCGCACAAATATCGAGTCTGTACTTCTTCATGGGTGCAGCACAAGGAAGCAACATCCTAAGAATTTTCTGGCTAATGAGATTTTTCATAAATGGACCGGTCAGGAACCTATAGACTCTATTATACGAAGGCGCAAGTGGCAATGAATTAGACATACGCTTGGAAAAGGTAACGACTGTACTGTAGGCCAAGCAATGCAGTGGAATCCTCTTACACAAAAAGGAAGAAGAGCTGGACGACCCAGAAGCATATGGCGCAGAACAGTCGAGGAGGAATTTTGGGCGCTTGTGCCCAACCAATAAATAATGGTATTTTCTCCTTTTAATGAACAAAAAACTTTGTAATTTATTATTTAATTTAAGGTACACAAATACAAAAGAACTTAATTAAAAATACAATTTTTATTTGGGATGTGCCAATCAATGTGGTTGCGGTCGCAGTCGAAACAAGAATGCCAGCCTTTTTAACCCACCAGACAGCTAACAAAAAAATAGAAAATTTCCTAAGGGGCTTTACTCTAGTCAGAAGAGTCGCGCTGCATGACACTCTGGTCATTTCATTCTCTCCGAACAATGTGTCAAAACTAGAATGCGTTCCGGGATTAAACAATTTATTTTTATTGATGGTGTGTTAGCATGTGAAGGTCCGTCCGCCACAGAATCAGCGTTACTAGGCAAGAGTTGGAGGGAGCTGAAACATATCTCCGGGAACAGCACGCGATGGCGCGTAGGCGTAGTAGAGGCCCTATCCCCCTTAAGAAGTTCCCAAAGGACTTAACAGGTCGGAGGACCTAAGTAAGTAATGACTCCAAAATTGTAAACCCTTCTTTTCCTTTTTCTAACTAGTAAATTAATAATTCCTTTTTATTAAAAATCTAGCATCCGAACACGTCTAAATAGTGACAGTTTGTGAAAATAAACAAAGCAAACAAGCTCAAACGGACCTATTAATTGGAATTCTAAAATGTAGACTGCCCTATTGCATCCACTGCTCTTATAAGATTAATTGTAGAGATGTCAAAACTCGTTTTGCTGCATTTTTTTTAAGTTGGCCGGACTTTTAACTCAGACAATTTTCAGCTGATTAAACTTTTTAATATGTCTTGAAAAATACATTCTCTTTTAGGAAGACTTCTATTTCTTTACATTGGCTATTTATAATTAAAAATTAGAGGAGCTGTTAATCGAGATGTAGACCCATAAAAGAGAAAGACTTTACCGCAAAAGCTCTGCACAGTCAACATTACAAAAATCTCGTTTTTGTAATGTGAATTTACATCGAAGTATTTCTGAAAAAAATTACAAAAAATCCTACTTTTCCGCCTTTAGAGCTGCTCAAAGTAAAAGAAATGTATTGTAATATTTTAATTACATTATTCCCCACAGTGAAGCGATGAAATTAATTAATATTTATTTACAGATTCAAACATTTCACCATTTTATTGCTGAAGCTGACATAAATCACTTTTAAGATGTTTCAAACATTTTTTCGAAACGTCTCATCCGGTCGGCGGCCGGCGGGCGTCGGCGGTGCTATTCTTTGAAACAATACGCCAACTTAAAAATGTTTCCTTCTATTTATAATTACAAAAATAAATTACAAAAATATACCGACTAATAAATGACTGATTGACTGTACTTATAAAGGAAATATAAAACAAACATAACAATATTGTGGGTTGGGTTGGGTATTAAAATATACACTGTAAGAAAATTATTATTGTAATATTTTTTTTTTGTATACAATAGAATAACAAACACGTGCTATGTAAGTTGGTGCTGATGTAATCAATTAATCTTTTACGGGTTTTTCTTTGAAATTAATTAAGAACTACCCTCAGTGCATTAATTTATAATTTTATCGCGGCTGTGGTTATATCATAATCTGAACTTTATTATTAATGTGTCAGTTTGTTGAAAAATCTATTATTCCAACGGAAAAAAGTTGTTATAATAATAAAAGTGCAGCATTTTACAAAAGTGCAAAACTTAAGGTTAGTTTTATCATGTTTCTCGGAAAATAAAAGGGCCATTAACATAATGGCTGAGTCTGAGTTGAAAAGATGCAACTGATTGTTATCTTAATAAGCACGAGAAAAGTTACATCAAAAAAAAAATTCTTAATAAGAATTTAAATAACAAATGTTAGTATTTCATCTAAAGCATTAATCTTTAACTATCAATATCCTGTTGATGGCAGAACTTAATAAATTAAGTCTTTGGCAGAAGATTGGACTTACATAGGACGTAGATCACAAGAAAAACATTATTCAAAAGTGTTGTTGCATATTGATCTTAACATTAAGTTTAATTTATGTATTCTTTAGGATATTTTAATATTAGAAGTTGTAAATATTAATACTTGTCCCTACCTTTTTTACGAAAATAGTGGTACTTATATTATTTAGAAAAATGTTAAACTTTTTTTTAATCATAAGCATTAGGGTAAGATTTAATTAAGTGAAAACTAAGTTCCAAGATTAAAAAGAAAGCTGTCCCAAAATCAAGCAGATGAAAATACCGCAGAATTCTGTATAATCAAACACCATGAAAAACATATGAATATAGTATACCTCAGGTAAGTCATTTAGGACCACTTTTCTTTATTTCTTTAAATATACTGTAAAGTAGTATATCATTTGTCTATAATAAATTTCTCTCCAAACCATCCTCTTGATCTTAATACAATTATTATTTGTGACCTGACAATCATTCGTGACATATGAATTTCGTACATCAAAATTGATTTATTTTCCTATGAACGTCAAATTTTATTAAATCCGCCTTGAAACCAGTTTCTTGTGCAAAACAAACAAAAAAAAAAAACAAGATACTAATTTGCGGCCATAAACGAATAATTTATGTTCAATTATTCACTTAATACTTAATTAACACATTTTCAAAATAACAAGAACCTTATACAAATATAATACATTAGGTATCTACGTATTTTCTTAAATATATAAGTTAATCTTTATATACATATGTAGGTATATACATGACTTAGCTATTAATCTTAAAGATTGTCACCGAAAACAGTACAATAAAAAGTCGAGACTAATGAAAAGAAAGATGTTGTTATCTGCAGATTTCATCACAATTAATCTAAAAATAGTTCAATTCAAAAATTTACAATGCGTGTATGCGAAGGCATCACTAATCGCAATAACGTACTCAAAGCACAACCCACCAACAACGATGATGACAATAATAATAATAATCTTTACTTATATAAAAATATACGACAGCTTAAATAAATTGATAAAACTCCTGTCCTGGATGTGTTTTCCTCCTTTATAATGCGTTATAAAAATAAACTTCGCACTTGGAATTGGAATTGGAACTGAAAGACGCTGAATTAAGATTCAAATATTTTGATATAAATCATATTAATTGCATGAGTAGCAGTGGTTTACGCAAAAGATTATTATACTTGGAAGCTATTCAGATTTGGATAAAATAGTCTCACACAGGGTGTTTGCTTCTGCAATTTAAGTGATTTTATTCATTTTTTTTTTCACATTTCAAAGATTTCTTTTTGACCAATAGTAAGATTTTTTTTAAATGTTTGAAAGGAACTTCAAAAGTGTTAATTTTTTGGATAAACACATAAATACAATACAATACTTTTGCAAATTGTTTCGTTTTTGTTCGCTTAATTAAATTGAACTATAATTTATAAAAATTTGACAGAAATTGTGAACGCTTTAATTTTTTTGGAATCTTTTCGAGACCGAATTTGGGAGAAATGAGAAACTCAATGTTTTCAGAATAGCTTGATAGGTTTTGGGCTTACATACAAATTGCAAAGTAGCATTAAATGATCGAAACAGTCATGGAAAACTTAAGCCTAGGAAACCATAGAATCAATAGAAGAATAAGAAAACATACAATATTGCTAAATATTCATAATCAGCATATTCCACAAGCGAGTCAAAATATATTAAAATATAATTACCAAGAAAGTGCAGTTTTTTTAACAAGGATATTGAACTGAAATTTTTGGATATGAAAAACCCTTTTGAGTTTTCAATACTTTATCTCTATTTTTTTTAAACACTCCTTATAGAAAGATTGAAACTAGTTATTATAATGCTTACTTGACTTATACTTTCAAAAATAAAATGATAAATTGATCTACCAGTTTTAAAGGCATTGAAATTCAAAAAAATCTTAGCAGCCTGGCAGGAAACGATAGGCTGCGGTACAAGGTCATAACACTGTATTTAAAATAATGTGTGTTCAATTAAAAACACAAACATTCTGTACTTCAAAATTCTTTTAGGTTAACAATTTGTGTTTCCGCCTATTTTAGGAACGCAGCATTTTAAAGTGCAGAATTTTTAAAAACTGAATTTTTCCTTAAGAAGAAGGTTGTATTTAATATTCCTAGGTATGGGACAAATTTTTAAATCCTTTACAAACAGTTTCATGTATCAACATCTTCTTAATGAAAGTTTTGTACATTAATTTTGTGATGCTAAAAATCTTGCTCGGCTTTAAATGATTCAATTTTTTTAAATACAAATTTCAAATTACTTAAATTAAATTAAAAAATTAAATTAGGTGGCGCAACAGTCCGTTGAGAACTAGGGCCAAGTGACTTTTATAACTTTCAACCATTCCTGTGTGCGGGTAATTTTGTCAGGGATGGAAGGGACCTACAGTTTTAAGCCGAATCTGAACGGCTTATTTGATAAACTACTTTTCATGGCAAGAATTACTCTTCAAGGATTTGTTAATTCTTCGCAAGAGGCAGTATACGTGAAAAAAAACTTTAGATGGCATAGGCAGGAATCGAACCCAAGGCTTCTGGCATGACAGTCCAACGCACTAACAAATTACTATGGCTCATTTAAATCACAGAGAACTTTTAAACTTTTGATGTGCAGTGCTGTAAATGTAGCGCCCGTGGTGTGATGGTTAGTATAGGACTGTCATACCAGAGGTCTTAGGTTCAATCCCTGCCTGTGCAAGGGCGGATTCAGTGGGGGGTCACACACTTAACATAAAGACTTGTTTTAACTCACCGCTAAAAATGTTCTTTAATGTTCTGTAAAGGAGGCTGACAAAATTTAAATAACATAACGTGCATCTTAACCTTACATTTACACATTTCAAGGTCTAAAGTGACTACTTTAGTTATTAAATTATCTTAGAACACTGTTGTCCAGAAAGGTATTGTATATTTTTAAATTTGGACAACTCCCTACATATGAAAGCATTCCAAGATTTCAACAGTTTTCTAAATATACCACATTTAAGAGCTAAAACACAATGGGCGGTGTGAATAAAAACGAGTACGACGAGTATTTACTTACAAGTAAAGTGTAACGAGTATTTAAACTCCAAGTAAACCGATGTGAATAAAGCGTCGAGTTTACTTGTGACCGTGTACTCGTCAACCCGAGGGTGTACTAGCAAGTATTTACTCGCGAGACAACTGAATTAAAAAAAAAGGCAAGTAAATACTTGTAGCGCCACACAGACTACGCATCATTTCCTGTTGTGACTTGTTCTGTTTTCGCCTAACCTTGTTCTGATTTCGCCTAAACTAACCATCTTTCGTGTACAAGTACGACTGCAAGTCTGGGGTCGGGTTGACTTGCGAATAGACGAATATTTACTTGCTACAGAAGTATTTACTTGTGTTTATTCACACCAAAATTGGCATTTTTCCTGGTTTTACTAGCCTCTCAAGTATATACTCGCGAGTAAGAGTAAATACTTGTTTTATTCACTTCAATTTTGGCGTTTACTTGTTATTTTGATATGTTCAAGTATTTACTTGTCCTACTCGTTTTTATTCACACCGCTCAATAGTTTAGAGGGTTTTTGGTGCATTTCACACAGAAATGAAAGAAATTGTTTTGAATTGTAGCTTTTTTTTTCAAAAATAATATATAATTTTCTTGTTTCCATTTCTATTAATGTGAAGAACGCTACAAAAATTTAAAACCCAGAAAATGAAAAAAAATCTGATATTAAGAATTTTCCGGCTTTTGTTGACGTTGTTTTTTCGAACTCAATTTTCGGGCGTCTATTATAACTAACCTTATCAGTCTGCTTATTCGTTGATTGGAGCTGATGCTAGAAAACATTTTGATCTTAAAGGAGTCAACAAAACTTAAGAACTGTAGGGAAGAAAATGTTTGGTTCATAAATTTAAGGAAATAGATTCATTTAAGTTCATAATTTCTATAAATCTACACTAATATTATAAAGAGGAAAGGTTTGTATTTTTGTATGTAACGAATAAACTCAAAAAGTACTGGACTGATTTTAATAATTTTTTTTTCGTAAGAAAGCTACATTATGTGTACCTATTTACGTCTACCCGTGTGAAGCCGGGACGGGCCGCTAGTATTAAATAAAAACATATTAAGGTAAACAAGTAAGTTGGGAATAAACTTTTATATATAGTCACAAATTAAACATTTCTGAATCTCTTTTCACTTCAGTTCTCAAGAGATTCAAAGCTTTTATATTAATAGAAATTAAACGTTCATTGTGTTTTTCAATAAGCCATTAGTTAAACAAAAGTGTCGCTGTTTTTGGGACATTTATATTCTTGAAAATCATGTTGAAATCTCAGTTCTAGAGCATTTAAAGCAAATTCACTTTAAAAACTAGATTTCTTTAATTTTTAAGATTTTAAAAGTTTTTGTATTCAACAGAAAACAGAAAAAAATTTCTTCCAAAAAGTCTGTTTCAAAATATTAAATATATTTTAAGATTTGAAAATGTACCTGCAAAATAAGTTTTTCTCAAAAATTTAAATCCCATTTTATATCTCAAGGAACCTAGATTAACTTATTTTATTTTTTGATCAATTTGTCATTATTGATCATCGACAAGAGCTTGCAGAGAAGATTATTCAAATCGGTACATTAGTTCTTGAGAAAACTTAAAAACAAAATAACGGTTTTATAAGGATAAGGAGCACCCTTTTGGAGCAATACCAAAATTCGTTTTCTTTTTTTAAAGAAGCCAAATAAAGAACAACAAATTTAAAGAAAGTTTTAAAAACATCAATCGGTTCATGAAAAAGTTCGAATTTTCGATTTTTAACAAAAAAATTTGTATGGGGACTGCAGTTATTTTTCGTATTAAACAAAATTTTTAAAAAACGCCTTAATCGGCTGAAAACCTTGTTTTTCAATCGACACAATGGTTTGGGCTGTAGGGTCCAGGACAGACAAATAGATGGAATCAATCGGTGGACCAACTTTTTCGACTTTTCTGCCATCGTAATGTCATGTTTGATTAAAAGCTCGAGTTCGATTTTTTTTATGAATTTAATACTTGCCATATATGTAGTTCCTATGTATATGTCGCAAGCAAAAAGCACTTCAAAGGTCACTTATTATGTGCGTCAAAAAAAAAGATATAATATAAAATTGACGATCTCTTATTCAAGGTTTCTTCTTAAGAACCTGAATATTTGCTCTTTTTCTAGTGCTCAGTTAAAAGTAGTACTTTTAGCAACAAAGTTTGGGGAAGTAAAATACAAATAATATTATTTTCATATAAAAACAATAAATAATTCAAAATATAATGGGGGTCATATCCATTAACGCAATACGATTAGTTTTTAATTGAAGGGAAGTCATACGAGAATTCAAACAAATTCTCTCACAGGGGGGGGGGTGGCTGGTTCATGAAATTCGGAGTCGGTGACCGCGCCTTTAAGAGCGTTAAGTCCAATTAATTTGGTCGTAATTCTCGCACGAAACATATCGCTGCTGTTGAGGCGTTGGTAGCAAACGATCCAAATCAGACAATTTCATGACGTTCTTAAAAATTGGGTATCGCTTGGACCTCATTATGGCGTATTTTGGGTAAGGATCTAGTTTTACACCTATACAAGTTAAAGTTAAATCCCCTCTGATTGAATTCAATTGAATGAACCATTCAAAGCGACGCACGCACGAACGTTCTCCGATTGGGAAAGCTGTTGTCAAGTACTTTTTTTAAAAAACCTTTAATTTAAAAAATTTAAAGAACTTTAAGTGGCCAAATTTAAAAAAAATGTAAATCACATTTCAATTTCAACCCATTCTATGTACACCACAAGTGTATGTAATTATTTGTTTCACGTAGGTACACCAATTTAACTTTATGCCTATGTTAAGTTAAAAATAAATATCTTATCGTATGAAATATTGTGGTTTCTCATTTAAAAATAAACTTAAATCAATAACCTAAAGTCTTTGTTACGTACAAACCAAACCAAACCAAACTATGTAGATTTAATCAATAATCCTATTTTAAGTTTATTTTAGTTATTTATGATGATTGGTTACATACATATACAGTCATACATAATACAAAAAAAAACAATAAACAATAAAACAGTTGTTCGCCGCTTTATACGCTCGTTATTCCTACATCAATTCAATTCTCATTAATATTACATTTCTGGTAAATAAACAAAAAAAAAAACATTGCTATTTGTCAAGTAATAAAATATTCCATATATGTAAGTGATTTAACTAAAAGATTCACGCTCTAATTCCGTTTTTATCAAGATATCACGTTCCTCTGCAATTAGATGCCCATCAGGGTCTTCTCATATAATACATCAGCAGCGTGCATTACTTTGCTACTGCATATAGTGCAAATGTGATTTGAAGCGCAGCCTGGCAATTGTTGAACGAACAAACAATTTCATGCATTATAGGGTTTCAATAATAATAATTGCATGTATGATGTTTAATGGGTGCAATATTGCATCTGAGTTCTAAGTTATTGCTTTCAATTGATGAAAATATATTTACAGTACATCAACATCATACACGAGTTTTCAACACCTTCTATCCTTAGACGATGGGCATCGTCATCATAGCCATAGTAATATATAGACGTCCACGTACGTCGACGTCGTCGTCGTCAACGAAAGAGGTAATATATCTTTCGTTTATTCATTGAAATTTGTGTACATGAACATTTGACCCGCAAACTTACAACTTGGTCTTTTAAAGTGATAAAATTAGTTTGCAGTCCAACATCCCTTAACTTAGCAGAGCAGATATGTACATTTTCATTTAGAAATTCGATTAGGCAATAAAAATGATGATGATGGTGTTGATGACTTATTTTTCCATTATTAAGTTTTTAATTGGTATCAAAAGAGCGAATTTCATATCTGTGAAATTTTTTTAAGGTATTACTTTATATTTAATCTGTACATCACCTCAGCTGATAAGGCTTAAAAACCCCATACAAAAATAAAACAACGAAATCATTAACGAAAAAAAATTGTATTTGGGAGCGTGTCTACTATTTTTTCGCAAAGAATTTATTGCCTTAACCTAGACCAAACTAAAAATACAGAATTTTTATCTTTTGATGAATTTAAACATTGATAAGAATCTTGTCCAATAAATGAGAATTTATAAAATGAAATTAACGGCCACAGTGAATTTAATTTTTTTAATTTAGGGCTTTTTTGTGATTCTTATTAAATAATGTTAATTAGACAATATCAGACAATTTAGAAATTAGACATTAAACTTCTCAAAAAATTGATTATTCATAAAAATGTGAGTATGTAGGTCGATTCTTTTCACCTGATTAAGAATGCCAATTATACTCGTGATTTAAAAATTTAATTGCTTAGCAAATTATCTAACAAAATAAAAACTCACTTTTGCCTAAATTTTTTGATAAGGTAAATTTGTTCATTTATAAAATAAAATTATCATCATGGGAAAAGTACCACATTATTTGGTTCTAGCTAAATTCAATTAATAAGTTTAAGTTTAACATTTGGGTAAGTTTATCAAATCTAGCAAATAAGATTGAGCTGAAAAAAATTAGAATAGGTATTAATTTTTAAAAACTTTGACAAACTATTCTTTTAAGTTATTGTTCATTTTTTTTTTTCTTATTTCTGGCGGTATCTACACATGTCATAACTTGAGGAATTTTAGTTCTTAATTCTTCTAAGGTTTGAAGATTATTTGCTTGAACTAGGTCCTTGGCGTAGCTCGATTCATTATTGTAAGAGGCAAATATTCAAATGATATTATGAAGTTTCAATTGACAGCTGAGTCTGGCAGGACCACGGAACACGGAACAACAGAATAAATGACGAAACTGGTTTCTATAAGAGAAAAATCTTAGATATTGACAGACTTATTCTAAGGCTTTTCATTGAACCCTTTAAATTGAAATTGTTTTATAGCTAGAGGCGTATGATGATTGTTACATTTTCTTATACGATTAACGATATAAATTATTTGACATATTTGCTTGTCAAAATTAACGACCCAATGTATAGGATCTCGAAGACATGTTTCTAGGGTGGGGCAGATAAAAAATTAATTTAAAATTTAAAAAAAAAATGAAGTGGAACTGCAAAAATGCAAAATAGGGGGAACCATTTTCATTTTTAACATGCATTGGTTCAACATTTCAATAAGAGATTAAGTAAAATGTTAAAGCCATTTTTAGCAATTTACTAAGCTATACAAATTAAGCTAATTTGAAACGATTTCAACATTTTACTATCTCTTAACATTTTGCTAAAATTTAATTTACGAAATAGATGTTTTAACTTTTAGCAACTTGCTGTAAATGTATTTTGACATATGGCATCTGTCATTATCTTACAAAAAATTCCTTGCCATTTTTAATTTAAAGAGGATTATGAACGAAATACCATTCCATTTCATAAAATCCTGCATCACAAAATCCCTAATCACAATATCAACAAGACTGTATGGATTTTATTTACCATAGTAATGGTTCTCAATTAATGAGAATCAACAAGAACGAAGTTTCCCATTATATTACTTTAATGTTCTATATGAAAAAGAGTGCTCTGATTCGTTGGGTTGGGTACGAAATAACGAAATATTGTGATTATGATTTTCAAAATATTGCATCACAGAATCCTGAATCACAAAATCCTGAACTAACAGCTACCTTAAATACTTTCCATTTGGGGGTATTTCGTTATCCCTTAAAACAATTGATTTTTGTGTTTTTTTGTAATTCGTGAGTTACAATTGTGTTGCTTTAAATTGAGAAAACATTTTCGAAAGACGAAGAGATTTCAACATTTTTGAGGATTTGGATTTGTGTAGAAAAGTACAATGTTTAAAATCCCGAGCAAGGTTTCACCGGAATTACAAGTATGTACTTGCAAAATACTTATGAGTAAAATGATAAACCCCTTAACAAAAGTTTGTTAAAAATTGTTCGCCGTGGTTTTATTTTATAAAAGTAAAACTTTTCGTGTTTCGATACTATTTATTTTCAAACCAAAGTTTTTGCGTCACCTTCATAAAAGGATAATGATGTCGAGCTACACAGTGCAGCTGAAAACCATTATACTTGAGCTTTTCTTGCCTATTTTTAAACTGGCCCTTAAAATTAATAAAAACTGTAGGTATCGAGCAGACAATTTATTTAAAGACAAAAATAAATATACCTACCTAGACCTACCCTGTTATCACTTTTCCTTTTTGAATACCTAATTTATTTAATTCTTTTTCTATGTATACAGAATCGTGTGACCGTACAAATGTGTGCGAATTTAAATGATGTGTTATGCCTCCTCTTTACTTTAGCTTGTAAATCAACATAATGATGTAAAAAGAAAATTGAAAAATAAAAAAAAAAACAGAAAACAAACATAATAATAACAATACAAACAAAATATATACTAATAACAAAACGGAAACACATGTCTGCCATTGTTTATGTTTTTCCTTTTGTGATTGTTATAAAAGCGACAACGATAAGTACTTTACTTTACATACTCGTATATATGTAAATATATAAAATGTAAATGTCTAAGGTAGGTACAATAAATAAGCGAACATTGGCATCGATTATTTAAGCCATTAATTCGATCAAATTACTGGCGAATTGACGAAATCAATCGCCACATCCGCATATAATAATGTCAGATGCAACGGAATCGATAAAAAGCGTGCTGATAGGTTTTACTTTGTTGTGTGATGTGTGATATATTTATAACCAGACCATACCAGACCACCACACCGCACCGCTAGCAGCGCCACAAGCCGGCATGCAGTCCGCAGCCGCTTGTCGATTGTCGATTGTAGGTAATTGGCAAAACTGTTGGAATTTTCTGTTTTCTAATTGACTGCCAATTACTCGTACACTACTCAATGAATGCGTAATGGGCATGGGTTTTTGAAATGCGCTTACTAACGAATAAAATCTATTAAAATTTAAATCAGTAATCACATATTTTCAATCTGGATTCTATGTATTTTTAATTCTCCCTTTCACTGATTTCGTAGCTTTAAGGATTGAATAATGGATTTCAAAATTAATGGTTTTTTGTATTTGTTTTTATTTGCAATAAAGTTCTAAAGTCTTGAAATTGAGATTACCAGCTTGTATTTTGTTCAAAATGTTAAGCTTTATATTCAAACAAGAAATATTTAATAAATAAATATTTCTTGACCTTCTTATTTTAATTTCTTTTTAGACTACATTTAAAACTGTTTTAAGAAATATTATGATGTTTTATCGATTTTAAGGTGACAATTTGTCTTAAACGTGAAGGAATTAAGTTTTTCAATAAGAGCTTTCATTTTCATATTTCAAAACTCAATATTGTTTTAGAGAAATCGAGCGACGATAGTCATGGCTACGGTTGCAACACCATATCAACTTGTTATAAAATGTTCCATGACCAAATTGCAAATTTGCGATTTCATGTCCTCGATTACTTCACGAATCTTGAATCGATCGTGGAATATTGGTCTACCCTTTACACGTAGCTCTAAGTTAAAAAAAAGTCTGAAGGCGTCAAATCACAGGATCTCGATGAGCAATCGACAAAACACACCAAGGAAACTTTTTTTACGCAACTACAACCTATGATTTCAAAATTTTCACCATTTTTATAGTGAATTTTAACATTTTCAATACTTTGTTGAAGCGCGTATCGTAAAACTAGGATAAAACACAACGTAGTTCTTAACAACACATTGTACTTTGATTTTGCAAAGTAAAACTTTACCTTCCAGACACTGTTCACGTCATTTAAGTATCTCAATTTATTTTCGTAAGTTCCCATTAGTTATGAGTTCAGTTATGGGTCTTCATTTGACTCTATCTGAAGTTATTATTAAATGGCTCTCAATTATTCGTTTTAGAGTTAATTTTTGGTGCTGTTTCCAAGTCCAAACGCCAATCTTATATATATATGTATATATTTTCAAATTCAGAAAAATACTCCTTTTAAAAATTATGCCTACATAATTTTCATACTTGATATTATTATAACCCTAACACTGCGAAATTTTAATAAGAACAAAAATTGCTTTACACCGTTTTGCGTTTTTTATGTTAAGAACCGTTTTCGCATAAATGCTTCTGATTTCTTTTAAGGTTTATTTAGGACAGATAAAAAGGATTCTTAAGATATTTAAATGGAATGTTTAAGTCATTGATTTTAGATTTGGAAAATCATCACGAATTTTACCGAAAAAAAATATCTGCTTGAAAGCCTCGAAAAGCTTAATACAAGTTTTTTTTCGAATTATAAAAAGTTGTATCTCAAAAACCTGACGTGATGGATTGATTTTGAAGTCAGATTCAAACTAAGGCCGATAACCATCTAATAGAGTAGTTTCCACATGTCAAAAAATGACAGCTCCAAAAGTTACGGCTCTATGTATATTACAAAATATTTGAATCAAGCTTAAAAAATATTTTTGTGAATGCCAAGTCGCATTTTCTATCGTTGAAAAAAATTTTGAGAAAAAGCAAATAGTAAAGGGTGATTTTTTAAAAGCTATAAGAAATTTTTTCAAAAAAAAACTTATACAATTCAAAAAAATGCATGAAATCTTTATTTGAATCGATAGTACGATCCATATAATTTAATGTTTGTAGATTCTTTAATGCAAATATTGACCTTGACATACTCAAATGGTCAATCCGCTCAGTCCAATTTTGGCATACTCTTTCCAACATTTCGGCCGGTATAAGCTTTAAATCGCGTGTTGGTGGTTTAATTTCCAACAATGTAAATTTGGTGCGAAATTTAGTCACAATAGCCCGAATAGCCGCTTCAGTGGGTCGATTAAACTGACCATAAAATGGAAGAAGCGTGGGATGAACTTTCTTAACAGAGCACGCATTTTGATGATAAAATTCAATAATTTGCAAGCGTTGTTCGTTTGTAAGACGATTCATGGTTAAATTATAGACCGAAATGGAGATGTTTGACAGTGAAACAAAACACGAAACGTACGTCAGCTTTTTAAACCAGTGTTGCCAAAAAGATAATAGCTAAAAAATCACCTTTTATAAGGTTTTTTCAAATTACAAAAGGTTGTATTTCAAAACCCTAATGTGATAGGTTGATTAGAAAGTCGGATTCAAACCCTTAAAAAAGGATAGTGTTTAAAGTAAAGTAAGTAATTTTCACATGTCAAATGTCAACACGTGACAGCTTCAAAAGTATCAGCTTTTTGTATATGATAAAATATTTGAATCAGGAGTTATCCAAATTCTTGGAAACGCCAAGGTGCAATTTTCATCGTTGATACAAATTCTGAGAAAGTGAGTAAATTTTACGTGACTTGCTTTTTTCTTTTTTTTGCAAAATGAAAAGATGGGCTACTTCAATTTATCAGTGAATGAGTCGAGTATCAAGTTACTGCTTAAAAAAAATAAAAAAGCTTTATCAATACATATTGAATTATGGTGCTCGTAAGAAATTGTGCTTTGATGTATGTCTGCTAAGTGCTTTCGATAATTGTAATACACATATGGCAAGAAGAGTTATTAAAAAATTCTCAATCAGCGTTATCATATAAGCTAACATTTAAAAAGTGAAGGTTTAAATAATTTCTAACAATTTTGGATTTTAAAGCTATTTAATTATATTCAAAAAAAAAAAACAGTGCATCGTCTGACAATATCTTAAAAGATTGTTTATAGAGTGTTCTAATATCTTAAAAAGTACTTGAGAAGGTGGCTACTTATCTATAATAATACCTATCGCGTGTCATTTCAATAAATTTGTAACTTTTACTCCTAGTTTAATTTTAACCTTCAATCTTAAGATTAAATTAAGACATAAACTTAATGACTCGACAAATTTATCATACAAAAGGTTGGCTAATATAAGCTTTAAATAAATATCAATATGTTTTGCTTAAGTTCTTTTCAAAAATGGAATATTTGGGCTACACAGCACTCTTTGGGAAATAATTGTTATTTTTTCCAATAACTTTTAAAGCGACTCATTCTGTTTCAAAGAGTGTAAAACTGACATTTCGTCAAATATTCGAGCTTAAAACAGCTGTCAATGTCAAAATAATTTAAGATCCCGTCAACCTGTATAGTAAAACAGTTATAGTTTTATACATATTAATTATTATTATGAGGAAATGAATTTTAATAACATTAATACAAAATTATTAGTTAGACATTTAAGTGAGCGAAGTTATTTTAGTTATGCATATGAGTAAACAAATAGGTCGTATTTATTACCCAGGTAAAAATTCTCAAAATGATCAAAAAGTGTGAAAAGAATAAAAGAATTACCTTTTTCTTAAGTCTCAAAAGTTTTTAAACAGGAATGCATAATGAAATAGAAAAGAAGCAAAAATGTCTCCTTGATTGGAAAACTTATGAATTCTATAACAAATATTTGTGGCGATGGAAAAAAGTTGTGAATTTCTTTCATTTGAATATTAAATATCATTCAAAACGGGTATTAAATTGAATACTTTTTTAATTAAAAGAAAAATTATTGGAAAAAAAAACTTGGCTAATGTAATAAAGTTTGGTTTTGTCATTTTGTATATTAAAATGGTTCAATATTTTTGTTTATTTTCTTGATGCAAGTTTTTCAATTTTTGGGGAGTTGCCTCTGTCTGTTGGTTGTTTTTTTAAAAAGACCTTAACCAGTCGTTCTCTAGGTATATTTATTCTTTTGACAGTCTTCTATATCGAATTTTATATTAATAAGTACCAAAAGTTTGTAACCTTCAAAAATGATGGAAAAAAGGGTGTGATGTCGCGTCGCTCGTTGTCGTTGTCTTCAACGTAAGTTATTTAGTGCTTTCAATATATGTACTTCTACCTCATTTTTAAGTTACTTTTACAAGATGAAAGCAAAAACGTCTTATCAAAACGAAACGAGAGACAAATAACATCGCTCGAAGGTACATATCAAATGGGTTTTTTTTCTTTATATTTGAAAAAGGTAAAAAGCAAAAAAATTAAAATAGGTGCGGGGGATACGTAGGAAGTTTTTGCAGTTATTTTTTCAACTGCGAAAAATAAACTTTGATATTTTTGGCAAAGGTTTTCCCAAGGGACAAATTTTGTATTTCTTGTGTGTATGTTTTATTTGCTTGTGACCTTGTGAGTGATGTAACAGGGCTGAATCGATTTTATATGTTTTATTTTATTTTTTGACGTAAGAACCCTATCTTTAATTTTAAAGAGGATTATTAATTTATAATAATTTTTTTATCATATAGACAACAAGCCAACCAACAACGCATCGTCAATATTTATTAATGAGAAAATAATTATAAACCAATGCGTAGGTTTAACAAAAAAAAAAAACAATGAAAATTAATATTTGTAGAAAAATATTTAATTAGGGACTTTTGAATGTCAGTTCGACTTAATCTTGTTTTTTCCATTCGTAACCTTTAACCCTCTTAAGTGAATTCAAGGCCATATATAATTTATAAATATAAAATTGTATTTTAAAAAAAAGTGGAGTTAACCTTGAATTGTAGCAATTTGAAACGCAACATAAGAATTTACTATTATATCGCAGGTTCTTTTATTTTTGTTATTCAAAAATAATTGTACCAGACAGATTTTAAATATTTTATTAGGTTAGGTTTTTTTTTCTTTCAAAATTTCGGGGGCAAATATTCTCATTTATTTATTTATTTATTTTAAGTAATAAAAATCCTCTTAAAAATTATATTTTTTATTCCAACGAAACTTTGAAAAGTTATATATTCATAAATGTTTTATTCCAAGAAAGGACTGATATGATTAATAGCTTGTAGCTATGTATTAATTGTTTAATTCTTAGAAGTAGGGTTTTCTTTCGTACTCGCAAAGATTTTCTTATCCCAAATAAACAGAAATTAGCAACAATGAGTTTTCGTTTTAATTCCCAAATTGGTATCAATTCACAAGGTATTTTTAACACTATACCAAAATGGATACTTGTCCTTTAAAAAAGATTTCCCCGTAACCTTCTCAGATAAAGGCGTTGATCATTAACAAGCGTTAACATCGTCATTTTGTGAAAGCTGACAAGTTTTTGTAACTTTGTATACTATATTCTCGTAGATGTATACCTTACGTAATAAGTTTTTTTTTAAATTGTAATTTTAAAATCAAAACTAGACGCAAATGTAAAAAGCTTCCATCTATTTAGGATTTAAATTTGCTGTCAACTATTTATACATATTTGTTTAACTTTGACAGATTCGTTGATTTCCCCGATCTGATCTGACAGATGCAGTTCTACATATTTTTCGCATTTATTTGACAAGTTTTTATTTCACATCATATTGGCTGCGTTCAATCACTTGTTGGATAAACTATCCAGGGCCCTATTTCATAAAAATTGACAGGTGGCAGTTCTATTAATTTGTCAGACTTCTTTGTAAAATCTTTTATTTTATAAAATATTGACAGATGACAAATTTGTCGTGACAATTTTGTCATTGTCATGCTTACCTATACTTACTTTACATTTTGTTTCAATTTTCATAGTTTCTCGACCAATTTTTCGATGTTAGAAGTAACAAAATGTGAAATAGTCACATATTACTGGAAACCTTTGCATTTTTTCTCTGATAGCCCAGTTGTTCTTTTACACGTTAGACACGAACAAAAAGGTATCTGAATGCCCTACCTATCTATAAGATTAAACACAGCCATTGATTGGTGACATGCATTAAATATCAATTAATTACAGTGACAGCTATGTCGTTGTCAGTTTACGAGTATGATCATTTTTTTTGAGAAAATTCGTGGCATTTCTCAGAAAATTGTTGACGTCATCTTTGTATATATGGGGGCGGCACTTAGTGACTACAGCGACATTAGTTATTGCAGTTTTTTACCTAACTTTTGCATATACAATTTCCAACGCCATCTTGAGGCGGCGACGGCGAACGTATAAAAAAACAGCTCCATAATAATGGTACGTATTTTATATAAAAGGACGTCATGACTTTTGTTATGATAAATATTTTTCGAAGATTTTTTAAAAATTCTTAAAAGCTGTCAAATTATTTGACAATTGCTAAGCTATCACATTACAAGTGTTCATCTGTCACTTGTAATACTAGTAATTTGAATTATGATGCCATTCAGATAAGAAATTTTTGAGTTGACTTAATTTGGTGTCTCATCATTGCTTCGTTTCGTTCCAAATTTATGGTTACAACAATTGATAAGAAGTCAACAAAATTAGTCAGCTCAAGGGAGTTCAACATAACAACTGTTCAAAAAGTATAGTGTGTATTATAGGTATGTAATTCGAGTTCTAAAATATTAATACAAACTGAACAGACTTTAAATACTTAATACGTTAACTTTGTCTGACATTTTTAAATGTCAAAGTGTCATATTTTTTCTGACATTTTACAAGTTTGTAGCATTTTAAATAATTATGAGATGCAATAAACTCGTTTTATATTTACAATATTTTGTATTGTTTTTAAATTATTCATTTCAATTTAGTTCTTATATTGCCAAGAAGTGCGTACATTACATACATACGTGTGTAGGTATAAATTATGAAACTAGATGTTTTCTGAAATTCAATACTGCCAATGATAGAATATTTAATGGTCTTTCCAAGTCAATAATCATTAGCACTTCTTTATGCTTCTAAATTCATAATGACTTATTCATTTTTCTTTTCTTGTTTCAATCATCATCACACGTTCATCACGCAGCAAATCTGTTTTGTTTCAAATGTAAGTGAATGACAGTTGACATTTAAAGAGCAGACAAAAATGTTCTTCTAACCTTTTTGTGCTGCAAAAACCAATAGGTTATAGGTAAACAAAAGTATACACAGGTGTTAATAGAAAATTGAATCAAATTTTCAAAATTTAAAAAGAATTTCTTCCTAAGAAACGTTTTTGGCGTAGGTGGCGTTAAAATCACTTTTCAATTATATAAAATATTGTAATGACTTTTTTTGTTGAATGAAAATTTAAAAGGCTTGAATATGGAATAATTTAATTATAGTTCGCTGAAAAAAAAACAAGAATTTACATTATTTAGGTATACATTTGTTTTAATTTTTATTGTCTAACATTTGAAATGTTAAAACATTTGCATAAACCACTTGTCAAAGAATATTTATTTTATTAAAACTTAAATCAATAAAATGCATGATGGGGTGCTGTAAAATGTTTACACATCATATTATTTTATTCATTAAGCCTTTTGTTCTTATACAGATTTGAATATTAATGTATTTTTTTATATAATTTACTTGTTTCTATTCATGGGTGGTGGCGGTGGTTGGTGTGTATTTCAAATAATAGATTAATGAACGCCGTTTTCCACTTGGTATTTAGATTGTAGATCTTTTACTATAAGCCGCATTTTTTCATTACATTTCCATGGAGATATGTAAATTTTTTCGAGAAGTACTTATATCATAACATACCTACTACATATATCTATTTGAATGGCTCTGTAAACAGAAACACCACACGTGATGTGACAGAGTGTCATTCCAGAGTTGCATTGAATTGACAGGGTTTATTTTACATATAGATATGTATGTTTTTATTATTTGCCCTTCTAAATAAAAAGAAAGAAATTGCAGTAGGTGCATTTCGATTGTATATATGTATAGTATATAGTATATATTTTTATACGTACATCTGTATACACATAAAGAAATGACAGCTTATTAATTTAATTAACTAAGTAGCTCTATAGCTGCCCACAAGTTCTGGTAATAAGAAAATAGTAAGAATCCACAATTGTGCTCTTTGCAGTTTCTTAATTAATTTCATTTATTTTGTTTTGTTTTTATTTTTAAAACTATAATACTTTAAATGTTATAATAAATACAAATTAGAAGATAAATTAGTCTTATAAATATTATAAATAACTTTGCGATTTCGATCTTGCCAACAAAATAGAAAATAAAGAGAAATCAAAACTTTTGTTCATAAAATTTGCAGGCACTAAAGGGGTTATTACTACACTTAACATTCTTAATGTTTAAACACAGTGAAAGTTGAAGGAAAGGGTCTATGAAATAACTCCCACGAAATAAGTCCCACTTTTAAAAACGAAATAAGTCCCACCAAAAATTGCTATTTTGAAAGTGGGAGTTATTTCGTTTTTAAAAGTGGGACTTATTTCGTCAATTGGTGGGACTTATTTCGTTACGCGTTTTTATTTTAAGTGGGACATATTTCGTTTTGAGTGGGAATAAATTCGTTTTGTAAAGTGGGAGTTATTTCATACCCCTAAATTTATATTTTGGTGGGATTTATTTCGTTTTAAGTGGGACTTATTTCATTTTCATAATTTTGCATTTTAAGTAAATGCTTAATAATTTTTGCCGTTATTTGTTGCTCTTCACGTTGTTTCTCATTGAATTTCATAATGTTCTTTTTGTTGCTTTTAAAAAAAAAACCAAAAAATGTTTGATTTATTGTCTAGAATAGCTACTTTTGCTAAAAAGTTTTTTTGAATTGATAGCACGGCGGCGTACTAACAGCTAGGTATGTAAAGGTATGTATACCCAAACTCGCACCCACCCCAAATCCTATAGTGATCCCAAGCAGGGGGGTTGCAGGGGGGCAGCATGCCCCCCCTTACATACTTAGCTGCTAGTACGCCGTGCTATCAATTCAAAAAAACTTGTTTTAGCATAGAGAGAAAACAAAATTCTGCAAAATTTTAAATGGAAACAATGCCAAATTGTTATTATTTCGTTTTCTAAAGCCAAATAAACCCAAATTGAAAATTTGGCTTTATTTCATTTGGCGTTATTTCACGTCACCTTTACGAATCCAAACGTTGTTACTAGTGGGACTTATTTCGTTTACGAAAGTGGGACTTAATTCATTTAAGAAATATATTATTCAAGGGGGAGTTATTTCATTTTGAGTGGGAGTTATTTCATTTCAAATAAATTTTTAAATCATTTCATTTTGGTGGGACTTATTTCGTTTTCAAAAGTGGGACTTATTTCGTGGGAGTTATTTCATTTTTTTAAGCAATTTTTGGTGGGACTTATTTCGTTTTTAAAAGTGGGACTTATTTCGTGGGAGTTATTTCATAGACCCTGAAGGAAAATAGGGAAGGATTTAAAAGGGACTACGGGTGCTCATTGGCCTTAGAGTTTTAAATATCAAAATGAGAGGGAAAAACAGAGTTGGGTAAAGCATTCCACATTCTCTATGTACGGTTAAACAAAGAATCTCTATACTTGACAGTACTTCATGGGCATTAATGGAAGTGCGAGTATTAGGGCTTAACTATTTCGTTAAAACAAATTAAAACATGAAATATTGCTGTGGTATTTCGATTATAGTTCTACTGCCAATCATTTTCAAAGCTTTTTTTTTTTAATTCTGTCCAAAAGACTTACGCTTTCTATTCAACAAGATTGTGATTTGAAATTGACAATAGGAAATCGTTTTCAAACAGAACATTTTTCAATAATAGAAAATGAACATTAACTAATTTTTGAAATAGAGTCGGTACGTGAAAAAGTTGCACGTTCAACTTCACATTTGACGAAACGGACAGAGCACTTAAAACGTTATTTTTAGCTCAATTAAAATTGTCTTAAGAGCACCCTTAATATGCTAGCTATATTTAAGTTTTATTCGAATGCATTTTATTCTACCCAGTTAATAACTCCCCATTGAACAATGTTGTAGAGATCGGAATTTGATGGGCTTATCATACGCTGCCGTTGAAGTTCAACATCCGAAAAACAAGAGTGTGAATCTAGAAATAAATATGAAAAGCTGAGGGTACCCTTATTAGCGTAAAAGTTCAATGGATTAGAAGTTCCAAACAAGAGATCGCTTAAAAATATAAGGAAGAAAGTCAAAAGCAAAATGGAGCCCTGGGGAACACAAGTATTTAATTTGTGAATTTCAGAGTTGATACCGTTGAATAACATTTGTATAAACGAATACAATTGTATGAACGGTTAAAAAGTTAGTTTTTAATCCAATGAAGATGACATTTATTAGTACCAAATGCAACAAATTTCGATAAGAGAGCTTGGCGCGAGACTCTATAAAATTCTTTTGAAATATTAAGTGGTATAATTTAAAAAAAAAAAAAAACAATGTACAAATTTGTTCCACTGTTAAAAAATTCACCGGTGGAGCAATTGTTATTAAAGCCATACTGCCGTTCATTAAATAGCTTTTGTTCCTTAAAATATTTTCTAAGCTGTTTGTGTATGTCTTGATAAATTGCGATTTTTTCGTTGAGACTGCAAAATGTTCACAATTTTTGTAGAGAATTTTAATGATTTCAATATTTTTTGAGGCGTTCCGTTTTTAGTGATATGATTTTTGAGACATTGATAGTTCATAACAAAAAAGCAATTCGGCAGATCAATTTTGTAATGTATATTGTTGGTTTATTTTTGCATAAGGGTTTGTGATTAATTAGCAAAAGGTTTACAAAAAGGCAACATAAACCTGTTGTTTTCAATTTTATTCTTAACCTTTTGACAACCGTAGGGACAATTTAGAAAATTAAATATTTGTATAATATTAAACATTCTATTCCTTTTTTAAATGTGCTATTTTAAAATCTGGTTTGAAATACAACTGAAGTACAATAACCAGGCCAGAAAAATTATCTGGCCTACCCTAGATATAAAGCGATAAAGATACTTGTTATCTCTAAGCAGTTTGCATATAAGCTCGATAATTGATGTCAAAACCGGACACTATCTAATAGAAAAACACGTCACGTGTCTATACGTATTCTCAAATGACTTTTGTAGAAGCTGTATAGATGACAAAGAAACAGTTCTTTGACTCTTTTGTACATGCTCATTAGCTCAAAAACTTAAGACCGTCCTTCACGTTTCGTAATGAACTCCAATTGGTTTCATTGAGTTCAGAAGAAAGCCTTGAGATTCACGTCGTATCACAATAGGCCAACAACTAGCCTAAGTGTGACCTACTCCATTACAGACAGTAAATTAAACCTAATCTTACCTAGCCTATCATAACTAAACTACATAAAAGGTCTAAAGAAATATATTTTTCAAAAGTAAGATTATTTTAAAAAATTGTATGAAAATTTTTAAAAATAATTTCTTCTTACCTTACTCCCTTTTATGAACAAAAAAAAATCTTTAAAGAAAAAAAAAGTCGTAGAACAACTAAATGTTGTTAAAAAAAAAGCTGAACCAATTATTTATCCGACGATAATTTTTATAAACCTCAAAAAAAAATTAAATGTAATTATTGAATTGTCCTTTTTTCTAACAATGAATTTGAAATGAAACAATTTCCATCTTTGAAATGTTTTTTGATTTACTTTAACATTATTTTTTAAGAAAGATAAAACTGTAAGAAAATGTAAAATATTTTTAAAAAAATGTGTAACAAAAAAATACGTAAACTGTCATACAAACATTATTTTTGTAATAAATTTGCACGATATACAGAAGTTGTTCAGGGGTATTTCCATTTGTTACAAAGTAGCAAACCAAACTGAGCATAAATCAAGTGACAGTTTTCAAAAAGACTAATTCCAAAAAATTATTCGAAAACTGAAAACCACAAGTCTAAAAAATCATCCTTTATAAATTTCAAATCATAACAAGACAAGGCTATCCAAAGCCTCGTTGGATCTCGCCTTCTGAACATATACCCAAGCAAATTTTAGAGCCTTTTTAAACTAAAGTAAGTTAGCCCAGTAAAAATACAAACAAAAAAGAGGCTGGGATGCGACCCACACTGATAACTTCCCATCCCGTCTGTCGATTTGTCTTGCTTAAAAGATTGGTAGGTTTTCGTGTTTTCTTAAAAAAGTTATCAGTTAAATTAGTCTAAAACATTTAAAAATTACAAACAATATTTTGCATATGATAAAAGAGATTGATTTCAAAATCTATTTTGGTTAACGAGATTTTTATTCGAAAACCAATTTTCACCAATTTTAGTAGAATTTCTTAAAAGTTTTTATTTCTAATATAAACAAATAGAAATTGGATGAATGAAATTAATTTGAGGCCGATGTTTTCTATTATTCACGAGATATTTGCGTACTATTTTTTGGAGATTTTAATTTTTTATGAAAAAACTAACTATTAGATTTTTATAAAAAAATTACTGAATGTTGAAAAGAATATTTTTTATAAAATAAAGTTAATTTGAAGCCTATATCTTAAATTTTTGAAAAGATATTTGAGTCGAAAATCTTTTTTTACCAACTTTCATTAATTTTTTTTAGGTTTTTATTTTTTGTAAAAAAACTGTCAATTCGATTTTTCTCAAAATTTGACTGAATTTTCACAAAAATATTTTTAAAAAATAAAATTAGTTTAAAGCCAATTTCTTAAAGTTTTGAAAAGTTATTGGTTATTAATTTTTATTTTAGATTTTTATTTTTTATAAAAAAACTGTCAATTCGATTTTTCTTAAAATTTTACCTGATATAAAAACGGTTATTTTTCGTTGCACAAAATTGTTTTGAAAATAAAACCATTTTTTGTTCGTAAAATTTTCGAGGTGACAAATTTTTTGTTTTAATTTTTTTTATTTATAAAAAAACCGTTAATTTTTTCCAAAAATATACTTGTTTGGTATCACGTTACAATATATAATATAAAATTTAATTCAAGTCTCTAGCGTTATTGGTTCGTGAGATATTTAGGGTTAACCAAAATGTTCATCTTTTTTTTAAACTGCTATGGTAAAAAAAACCACCCACGCAATTTTCTTGAGAGCCCTTTATGCATCTTTCTGCACTATTATCTGTATAACAAAATTTATTTGAAGTCGATATCTCTTCTCGTTCTTGAGCTATGGACGACGAAAAAACGTCGCGAACGTACGGACGTACGAACGTACGTACACACGCACGCACAGACATCTTTCCAAAAATCTTTTATTTCGACTCTAGGGACCTTGAAACGTCGAGAAATGTCAAAATTTTCAATTCAACAAATCGGTGCTATTACAATAACTTCCTATGGGAAGTTAATTAACTCCTTTTTTCCAATCATTCAAACTGTTAAATTCTGAATAATTTTCTTCTGTAGACTAATGATATTAAGTTGAAAATAAATAAACTTAATCAACAGAAAGTGCCTGCTAATTATAAATCAATTACAAGCAGAACACAAATCATATCATTTTGCATACAAGAATATCTTGTAAATACCGGTTAAAATTCTAAAATTTTTATTTTTAAATTTTATCCTTAAATATTTGTAGTGTAAGTATGTAGGTGTTTTTGACATTTAACCAAAGTCTCTCAAATTATTTCAATTTATTATTTATTTAAAGAGCGTGTTATTTTATCTTTCAAAAAAATGCCACTCAAAAAGACTCCAATCTTATAGATCTTCGTCTTCATTTATGCTCCTCCGCATTTTATAGCCTCCCTAAGTACACAAAAATAATAATAATTGTCATGTTTGCTCTTTTATAACATTATATAATTTATCATAATTTATATCACAATGAAGTGATAACTCTCATCTCGCCAACACAATTATCTTTTTATCATTTTATTGTGTTCTTTTTTTTAGCAAAAATAAACAAAATTTACTAAAATATTTGCACTGATTCTGGAAAAAACCCGAATTTCATTTTTGTGTTAATATCACCATCAAGCTAAACTGCTAAATAAATAAGTAATAAAAGATATAAGCTTCACCCCGATTTATAACACTTATCCAAATTTTTAAAGTCTATAATTTTGAACATAATTCTTGGGGATGATGATGGCCCATTTAATCCAAGAGAAAGGTCATACAAAAAAGTATAGACTTAAAAATAACTTTTATCTAAAAAAGAATGACGATATAATTTGATTTTCTTTTTTGATTGAAAACATAAAGTTTAAAAATATAAAAATAAAACTTACTGTGGTTGTATGTAAATATCCTTATATTTCGATTTATTCCGTCTCATTAAAATACGTTTGCCGACCTTGACACGCATGGTGTTAATAAGACTGTATCTAGTGTTGTTATACGTTTTGAAAAAATAAAGATGATGACCTATGTCGCAAAATCAAACCAAACTTGGGCAGTTAGGTAAATGAGATCTTAAAAACCACCTGCAGTCACTTTTAGACGTTTCTCCTTTTTTGTTGGTTAGTTGGTCGATGTCGGTCTAGATAGATCCTATCTAAAGGCGAGGAAACACACAATTTTTACGCGTGTCAATCAATGATGCGGATAAGTGAACATTGAACTCGAATCAATATAAAAGAACTTTTCCCCACTATATGACGATAGATTTATTTTTGTATCCGTATATCGAATTCACACAGCTTTATACACAGTTAGCAAGAAAAAATGCGAAAAAAGTTTGATGAATAGACGTAACTCAATCGACTCAAAATGACACATATACGTAGGCACCACTCATGTATCTAGATACATTAGGCGGTTTTGTTGTTGACAGGAGGGTTGGGGTTGGTGTTGGGATTGGTTTGGATGGATGGTTGGTTGGTTGTTTGGTTTAGAAGAAGATAAATAAATTCAGGCAGGACGACACCGACTAGCCTTTTTTATTTTTAGATTATTACGAGACACGTTAAGCTAAGCTTTTTTTCTCCTTGTCACTTTTGACATACCTATACTCTATTCGACCAGAACTTGCATCACACGTTTATTTTACGTACAGGTATTTTTATTTTTTTTTCAAGTTTAATTTAACGACACACAAAAATTAAAAAGAAAAGTAAAACAAAAATAAACAAAACGCGGAAACATACGAACATAAGACCAGCACACACGCCGCTAAATCAATATCATCGATTCTCAAAAACACTGTTAAGTATCTTACATTGAATTTGTTTTGTTTTGCAGGGAAGACTCCCAAGGTTCTTCTTCAAAATGCATTTAAATTTCAAAAAATTTTAAACAAAAAATGTTGGTCCTATCTTCTTTTTATATAGACATACATCCTCCTTCCCCACTGAGGCTTTTTTAACTGCAGTTTTGTCTTCAATTTAGTTGTAATTGGATTTTTGGTATTTTAAATTCTGGCGGATTATAATTTAATCCTTCACAAGGATTTCTGTAATTTATCACAACTTGAGTCTATTGCTATACTTTGCCGCGGACACTCTCATCTGTCTTGGATTCCCCCAAGCACAAATGACAAAATATCTTATTCCGTAAAATTGAAATTCTCCCAAAAACCACCACTCAAAAAATATATCTTCGACAAGACGTAGAGGTACAGGAAGGAGCACAGCTTCTCAAAGCAACTTGTATCCTGAATTACGCGAGCACAGGCAAACAAAATTTACAAAAAAAAAAAAAAGTAAATAAAATGTATCTACGAGAAAGTGAAGTATCTTTTAAAGAGCAGCCCCAAAAGTATCTTTGTATCTATCTATTCTCTGCGGACGAACCGTTTGCATCGAAGGCTAGAGACTCAATAGTAGTAGGAAAAACTTTACTCAACTTGGTCGGTTGCTGTTGCTTGTTCTGGTGCTGGTGCTGTTGCTGGATGTACCTATTGTTTGGCCAGCCCAGTCGCAGTCAGTCAGCCACCACACTTTTCTATTGTATCTTTCATTTTATTTCTATATATTCACTTACAATGACGAGTAGATACATATTATGTGTATTTCGAACATTTTGTATCTTTCCACCTTTTTGAATGCGGGTTGATGTGAAATAATATTGGAAAGGCTGTCGAGAGTTATGAAGAACATATTATTCCTATTGTTGTGGCGCAGATATATTGGCTGATGTTGTATGGATGTTTGGTAACACAATGTTGTGTTTTGTTGTGTTGTGTATGGATGGATTTTGTAGCTTTAGCCGGCCGGTATGGTGTATGATGGGTCGGTCATTCCTGCCCTGTATAGAGAGTTTCAGTCGGTGTAGAGGTAGACTATAGGTACCTTTCCTGTAACTACTTATGTGGTATAAAGAATACTTTGTGGCACCTGAATAAATGTGGTGTTTTTTCAAGGGCAATTGAAATAGGGTAGCAGACGAACATCATCATCACAGTACGAAGATTTACTTTAAAATTGTATTTTCAGAATATGAAATTTTACATTTATGTATATCTATTTTGTGTTTCCATTCAAATTTGAAGTGAAAATATATACATGAGTACGAGCTTGAATATTGAGTGGGGTTTGTTTTTCAGATTTAAAATTTTTCAGGAACTTTATAGTTACAATAATATACATTTGGTTATATACATGTGTTTGTTGTTGTGGTTATTAGAAGATCATAAAAATTAGATTTTATATGTGAATTTCTCTCATAATCACGTAGTTTTGAAAGCTTTTAATGGTTAATAAAAGTGAATTATATTATTTTTAATCGTGTTTTCAGTTATTAAATTGTATAGTTGAAAATAAACATTAAGTTTAATAGGATTTGAAAAGTAGACTTAAAATATAATTCTTTTATGTTCTTGACTGGTGTATTAAATGCCTAAATATTAAATTCTCATCTTTAAGGAAATGGTAATAGGTATGAATTTCAGTATTCCTAAATGTCTACCAAAAAAAATTATTAAAAAAAGCAAATATTCGCCCCAATTATCCTTGAAACAGAAATCTTTATTTTTTAAAGCTTTTAGTCATTGATAACTTTTAACAAGGGAAATTAAACCTAACTATTGATTATCAAGAAATGAAGTATTAGCATAAAGAGCGGAACTAATGATAGAACCGCATTTTATGTCTTCTTCTACAAAATTAAATAGCTTTGACAATAATCTTACGATGGACGTGTTTTTGAAATATCAACTCAGTATAATTTCATCTAGAATTGTTTCACAAAGAAGGAATTTTTATTTAAAAACAAAGGTTTGTCCAATCCGAGGTTTTTCTTTTAAGGAGGCCGTCTACATTCGCGGTTTGAATTTTTTTTTGTTGCATATTTCTAATGTAGATATAACTAAAAACATGCTCTGTGAGGGATTTGATCGAAAGCATGCTGGTTTACGAGATATAGAGCCTCAAACCCGGCATCGCCTATTTACATTGTAACATTTATCTTTAAACGTGTTTTCCCAAAACTAGTGTTTTTCAAAATTGTTGGCACAATTTTTACGAAACTATACAAGATATCCTAAATCTGTAAAGCGTTACTTATTCACAAAACATGTTGCTAAGTCTAGACACAAGCTTTTTTCTATTTTGTACAGTCTTTTTTAGATTGAAAAACATGGTCAAAAAATTCATTTTTTTTTTTAAATCGCTGCCATTTAATGAAATTTTCAAATATTAAAAAAAAAAACTGGTGTATAGACCTAATCAACGTTCTAAAAATTAAGTTGAAACATTTTGTTGTCGTTTCAAGGTTCTGAAGCTGAGATATCGTGCTAGCCCTTCTACTCCGTCGCACTCAAATTTTATTAAAAAAAATCATAATTTTTTTGTTTTTCATTAAAGTTCAAGAATTGACTAATCAAATAAAAAAAATTGTTCAAATAGCATGTGTAGTTTTTTTTGCAATTCATCCTTGAATAATAGGCTTGAAATTTGAGCGCGAAGGTAGACGAACCCCTTAATAAACCACTATTTGAACAGTTGTCGCTTTTCAGCTGTTAGACACTTGGCAAATAAAAACTACACGATTAGTAAAAATGAAACACTGTTCTTTCACACAATCAACGAAACAAATGGAATTTTGCAAGAAAATGTTCCTGACCATTTCTCGAAGAGGTGTGAAGAATTGGGCACTGAGATCTTGTACTTTAGCACTTTTAAAAATTTAGTTTATTTCATCAAACAAAGTTACAATTCTTCAATGATTACTTGATTCCGCTGAACGAATATGGTTATGTATACGCTTGGAAAATGCTAGGAAATATTGCCTGCGATCGACTTAGTGAAGATGCCGATTTTTCCAAAAAAAAATCATATTTTTAGATGAAGCTCATTTTTATCTTGGCGGGAATGTAAACAATCAAAATTGTCGCATTTGGGGCACAGAAAACCTGCAGACATACATTGAAAAGCCGATACACCCAAAACGAGTGACTTTTTGGTGCGGCTTTTGGTCCAGAAGCATAATTGGGCCATTTTTCCAAAATGAGCAAGGAGTGGCCGTTACAGTCAATGGTGCTCGTTATCGGACAATGCTGAACGAATTTTTGTTCACAAAAATTGAAGAGGAGGATATAGGCAACATTTGGTTACAAATGCCGCATACATTAGGCATTTTGGATTTAAAAATACTGTGGGAATGTCATTGATAAATAATAAGAAAGAAATAGGACCGAATTGGCTTCCTTGAGGCACTCCCGAGGTAGCGGTGATAGGTGAAGAGAAAATGTTTTTAATATGAACATATTGAATACGATCCTTTAAGTATGCATCTATTCTGTTTAAAAAGTTACAGTGGAAAACTATTTTTATTTATTATTACCCTTTCTCAAGTCCATTTAATACATCATTAGAAAAAATTGTAAAGTTAAGGTGTTAGTGCTAGTAGAGAAATAATACTTTTAAGAATTGTAGTTATCTTACAAAAAGGACGATAGTTAGAAACTTCCTGACTTTTGCCTGATTTATAATTACATGAAAGGCAAAGTCTTTATTATTGCTCTTAAATTAAATAAAATTCCTAGACATGCGAATTGGTCATTGAAAATCTCATGAAAAAATATGGTGCCGCAACAATATCGTTGGTGATCATTTAACTGATATTGTTTTTCATTGTTGATGGTTTAGCTATTTCTTTACAATAAGCTTCAAATCCAAAGGACCATTTTTTTAATTTACATAAATCAAACCTCTTATTGAAAAACCCTGTTGTTACATAATTTTGGTACAGGGTATGATGGACTGAAATTGTGACGGAATCCTTTGCTAAGTTTGAATTGCATTTATTAACTTCCCATAGGAAGTTATTGTAATGGGTCCGATTTGTCGAATTGAAAATTTTGACATTTCTCGACGTTTCAAGGTCCCTAGAGTCAAAATAAAAGATTTTAAGAAAGATTTATGTGTGTGCGTGTGAACGTACGTTCGCGACGTTTTTTCGTAGTCCATGGCTCAAGAACTAGAAGAGATATCGACTTCAAATGAATTTTGTTATACAGATAATATTGCAGAAAAATGCAGAAAGGCCTCTCAAGAAAATTGCGTGATTGTTTTTTTTTACCATAGCAATTTAAAAAAAGGTGAAAATTTTGGTTAACCCTAAATATCTCACGAACCAATAACGCTAGAGACTTGAATTAAATTTTATATTATACATATATTGTAACATGATACCAAACAAATATATTTTTGGAAACAATTCCAATAAACGGTTTTTTTCTATAAATCAAAGAAACTGAAAAAAAATATTATTTACCTCGAAAAATTTACGAAGAAAAAACAATTTTATCTCTTAAACAATTTTGTGCAACGAAGAATAATGTTTTTAGCATCTGGTAAAATTATGAGAAAAATCGAATGGACAGTTTTTTACAAAAAATAAAAACCTAAAAAAAATATTAATAAAAGTTGGTAAAAATTTATTTTCGACTTAAATATCTTTTCAAAAATTTAAGATTCTTCCAACTAATTTTATCTTATAAGAAATATTGTTTTAAACATTCGGAAAAATTTTGAGTAAAATCGAATGGACAGTTTTTTTACAAAAAATAAAAACCTACAAAAAAATATTAATAAAAGTTGGTAAAAATTTATTTTCGACTCAAATACCTCTTCAAAACTTTGAGATATTGGCCTTAAACTAACTTTATATTTTAAAAAATATTGTTGTCAACATTCAGTAAAATTTTGAGAAAAATCGAATTGACAGTTTTTTACCCAAAAATAAAAACCTAAAACTACCGACATTACTAAAAATTGGTAAAAATTGACTTTATACTCAAATATCTTTTCAAGGCTTTAAGATACATGCTTTAAAATAATGTTATCTTTTAAAAAATATTGTTGCCAACATTCAGTAAAATTTTGAGAAAAATCGATTCGACAGTTTCTTTACAAAAAATAAAAACCTAAAAAAAAAACAATACTAAAACTTAGTAAACATTTACTTTCGACTCAAATATCTTTTCAAAAATTAAAAATATTGGCTTTAAACTTATTTTGTTTCACATAAAATATCGTTTTCGTCGTTGAGTAAATTTTTTATAAAAATCCAAAAGTCAGTTTTTTCATAAAAAATAAAATCTACAAAAAATAGTACGCAAAATTGGTAAAAATTGATGTTCGGTTTTCGATATGTCGTGAACAATAGAAGATATTGACTTCATATTAATTTCATTCGTCCAATTTGTATTTGTTTAAATAAGAAATAATTTTTAAGAAATGCTACTAAAATTGGTAAAAATTGGTTTACAACTAAAAATTTCGTTTACAAAAAATAATTTGGAAATCAAACTATTTCATTATATGCAAAATATTATTGGTAATTTTTAAGTATTTAAAAATAATTCAACTGAGATCTTTTTTAACAAAACACGAAAACCTACAAACTTTTAAGCAAGAAAAATCGACAGACAGGATGGGAAAGTTATCAGTGCGGGTCGCATCCCAGCCTCTTTTTTTAAATTTTTATATTGAACTAATTCATCCCTTATTCACGTGTTCAAAGATAAAATTCAACATTTTGCAAATTAAAAGTTGCCTTTTGACGATGCTGAGACACAAGTTTTTCTAGAATTTATTTCTACTTTTTGATTGGTAAACCATGTTGGCATCTCTTCTTCGATTAACATTTATAAACTTGGAAATTTAAAAAAAATCTACAAAAAGTTAATTTGGATATAAGATCAAATGTGTCTTAGATCAATGTTTAAAAACTTCAGTTAATAACCTTTATTTTTAACTATTCTCCCAAAAAGTTCTTATTAAATAGAATTGTTTCAAGAACCTGACGTAATGGAGCATATCTAAGCTTTGACTTATGATATTTAGACATTAAAAACCTATGAAAAAAGTACTACACTTTTACAAACCATTTTTTTTTTTTTGAAAATCAATAAATGTCGATTGTTTATTACACGTATGTATGTAGTTAATTGCTTGTAATCTTTAAAAATCTGGAAAAGAAAATAATATTTTTTAAAAGACTAAAGAAGCATCAGCTATAATTAATCTTATCCCTATTTGGGTAGAATGCCAAACCTTAAATTATCTTCTACACGTTTTTATATTATTACTCAACTTATAAATTTTATTACATTTTAGATACTTATATTTTTATTTATGTTTAATTTTTTATTTTTCTATTTCAAAACCAAATGAGTACAAAACTATGTATAGGTTAGGTATAGCTGGATAATATCCGTTGAGCTTTGAGGCGATATAATAATATGTACAATGTACATACATGTGTATGTTTAAAGACAAAATAAAACAAAATATAAAATTAAAATTATATTATTTCATCCCTTTGATAAATCACCCAAATAAATATGTTATGTGACGTTATACAAAAACCCTTTCTGTGAGAACTTTATAAAAAGGACCACATGTTTTTTTTATATTTTTGGGTTTAAAAATAAAACACGAAGAAGGAGGAGATATTTAGTTTAGTAAATATTAAATACAAATAATTGCTTATACGCCCAAGTGTACCATTCTTACATTCCAGTTTTAAAGTTTTTTTGTGGTCATAGTTTGGAAATTCTAGTTAATTTAAAGCACTATTCTCGAATTCTTGAAAACTTTTTCTCAAAAGGTTGGTTGGTTCTTTGATTTTATTACATTATGTATGTATTTTGGGTTTTCTAGTAAGAGGTTAATTTTGATTTTTAAAGAATGGAGTATTTTTGAAGAGAAATCATTAGATACATTTTTACATTATCTAAAAAAAAAAACATTGTATACATTAATATATTTCAATTCCAGACATAAGAAATCATTAATTATAGTCCGGTTGCTCAACCGATTTACTGTTGGAGTTGCACCAGGCTCCTTTTCGAAGAGTGAAGTCCCAAACCCTACCAAAAAGTGTCACTTTCAGAATGAAGAGGCTTTTTAACAATAATTTTTGGATTTTCCGAGCCTCAAATACGACGATTCGTTTATTAACCTAGTATCCAAATTAAAAATCTGAATCATCACTAAGATGACTTTCGACAAAAATCCATTTTATTTTAAAGTATTTCAGGGACCCAAACTACGAAGATATGATGTTGATGAAGTCTGTGTTCTTGTGTTAGCTGATTGTTAAAAACCTTAAGAACTGCATAAATCTTTATGCAAAAGTAGTGTGTCATTTCATTTGTGGAATGCATAAATCCAATGAACGACGAGGAATCGTAAGACTTGATTTTGCGTCAGAACTACCAATTCTAGTAATAATTTTTAACTAAATGTCAAAATACTCCAAAATACTCGTAAAACAGCTTACAAAGTGGCAGCTGACCAAATATCGGACTATTCAAAATCAATCCTCTTGCACTGTCTAAAAAGGTTTTGTTTCGGGCAGTCAAATTTTACATTTTCAATCGGTTTTGATAGCCTTAATTCAGAAACGAATACAAAATTATTCTATCGCGTAAGATTTTTGAGATACGACTTTTTTAAATTCAAAAAAACACATACTCGTATACACCGCGTTTAGAGGCTTTCTGAGTTCATAAAGTTGCCGTTTTTGTATTTAATTCGTGATTCGTTTCCCAAATCTATAATCCCTTTCTTCGATATTCAGATGAAGTATGTATAGTATTTCATAAATTGTTTGGAAAATCTATATAGATTGTTAGATTTCTCAAATTAATCTTAAAGAAAAACTGAACCATTTGTGCTAAACCGGTTTTCAAAAGATAGAGGCAAAATATATTAAAAATAATTTTTGGTTTTATAGCGAATCCGTCTTCGAAAGAATTTTTACATATCAAGTTTTTGAAATGTATTTTTAAAACTTGAGCAGTTAAAATTAAAGTTTGGAATCGAAATCGGAACTTAAAATTTACTCCAAAACGTGTTTTCCAAAACTACGGAAATATTAAATTAATTGTTTTCAAAAAACTTATTGTGTCTTAACTTAGCCTTAAAAACCATGTTTTTGGTTGTCTTTAGCATTTTTAAAGTTGCATATCTTAAGAACCTAGGCCCTGTTTCACCAAACACTTTTTACTTTGCAAATTTGTAATTTTCGTTTGCAAATTACATTTAACCAAAAGCAAATTTACAAAGAGAAACTTATTGAATTAAAAAGTATTCCTCTTTGAAAAATGCGTTTCACTAAATTCAAATTTGCAAAGTGCAAAATTTTTTCTGAAGAGTGAAAAGTTATGTTATTTTGTTCTTTTTGGGACATGAAACAATAAACTTTGCCAATTTAATTCAGAGTTTTGAATAGTTTTTTCAATATTATGCAAAGAGAAATTTTCATTCACAATTAACCGTTTTAAAAATGAAAAATTAAATAATAGTTAATAAGACAATGGACACAGGCTATTTAGTTTTAAGTTTTGACAAATTTACCAAAGAACATGTATTTTGAATTTTTGGAGTTAACGAGTTGATTTATCTATATTTCAAAAATGTCTGATATTGTAGAGATTTTTTAATTCCATCGACATCGAAGCCATCATTCAATGGAATTTAAAAGTTTGTAGGTTTTCGTGTTTTGTAAAAAAAGTTATCAGTTAAATTATTCTTAAACATTTTAAAATTACCAACAATATTTTGCATATAGTAAAATAGTTTGATTTCAAAATCTGTTTTTGTTAACGGGATTTTTAGTCGAAACCAATTTTTACCAATTTTAGTAGTATTTCTTAAAAGTTTTTATTTCTTATATAAACAAATACATATATGTATGTATATTTATAAACGAAAATGTCGAAAACAATATTTTTTGGGAGATAAAATTAGTTTGAAGGCAATATCTCCAAGTTTTGAAAAGATATTTGAGTCAAAAATAAATTTTTCCCAACTTTGAGTTAGGTATGTTTTTTTAGGTTTTTATTTTTTATGACAAAAACTGTCAATTTGATTTTTCTCAAAATTTTACCAGATGTTAAAAACGTTATTCTTCGTTGCACAAAATTGTTTTGGAAATAAAATCATTTTGTGTTTGTAAACTTTTTAAGGTGACACACTTTTTTTTTTAATTTGTTTTGATTTATAAAAAAACCGTTAATTTTTTTCCAAAATTATATTTGTTTGATATCACGTTACAATATAAATATAAAATTTTATTCAAGTCTCTAGTGTTATTGGCTCGTGAGATATTTTGGGTTAAGCAAAATGTTCACCTTTTTTTAAATTGCTATGGTAAAAAAACAACCATTCAATTTTTTTCAGAGTCCTTTCTGCATCTTTCTGTATTATTATCTGTATAACAAAATTTATATGAAGTCCATATCTCTACTGGTTCTTGAGCTATGGACGACGAAAAAAACTTCGCGAACGTACAAACGTACGTTCACACGCACGCACAGACATCTCTCAAAAAATCTTTTATTTCGACTCTAGGGACCTTGAAACGTCGAGAAATGTAAAAATTTTCAATTCGACAAATTGGACCGATTACAATAACTTCCTATGGGAAGTTAAAAAATGAATGAATTTGAAAAATATTTTAAAAACGTAATATTTTTTTAAACCTTCGGTTGGTTTTAATAGGAATTTCTAAAAATTTCTATAGTAGTCTAGTACTAAATATAACCTATGTTACTCAGTGATAATGTAGCTTTCTAATGAAAAAATGAAAAAAGAATTATTAAAATCGGTCCAGTACTTTTTGAGTTTATTCGTTACATACAAAATTACAAATTCCTCTTTATAATATTAGTGTAGACAACCTACAAGATGGCTAACTTTTTAGTATTTTTATCTGATCGACTTATCTTGAAATGTGAAAATATCTTTTCACTTTGCAAATTTTATGAAACACCACGTTGCACTTTAACTTTACAGGATATTTTTGTTTGCAAAATTATAAAATGAAAAGTGAAAAGTGTTTGGTGAAATAAACCCCTGATGTGATAGAAACATTTAAAGTCGAGATTTGAATTCACGCCAACTTAATCCTTGAAAAAAGTATTTAATTTGCCGAAAAATTTAACCCTTTATCTGAAGCATAAATTAACTAATTTCATAATTTTTTGCAAAATTATCAATTTAGCTACTTTATTATTATTTTATATTTTTTCCTTCTGGTTATGACTAGTTTATACCTTTTTCAGTATTCATTGATTTTCAGAAATTTTTAATTCCAAAGAAAAATCATTTACACAAAAAATAAAATGCTTAAGCTTAAATTAGATACATAAATATTAAAGTAGATAATTTAAATAATAACAGTTCTTCTATATCAAATATAATATACAATACATATTTTATCGTGTGTGTCGGTTGTGTCCTTTTTTTATGTTCGTTCCAGTTCGTTATTGGAGCGAGTGTTGCAACCTAAAGTAAGGAGCGCGCATGTACCATATCAAGTTGATAACATTACAAAAAAAATATAAAATATAAAATATAAAATACACTTTAACAATGAGAACATCAAAGACAGTTTTCTGGTTGAATATAAAAATACTATATGTAGATTCACCTGAGGTGCATTAAATTGCATGACCTTTATTAAATTTGTTTAATAAAAAGAGAAAAAAAGTTTGTTTGATGTACTTTACTACATAGGTTCATTTTGCATCCAACTATAGAATAGGTAATGATAAAAATACACGTCGTATGCACGTGTTGCATCTATGTATACCCGGTACAAGTGGTATGGGTGAAGGAAGTGGTGTTGATTTTCCTGGTACAATACCAAGAGCGCGGATTTACAATTTCCACAAATGGATTTCCATCAAAGAAGTCAAGTGAAAAGTTATGTATTTTCTCGTGCATCAGATTATGTTACTTAAAACAGAATTTCAAAAAGGTGTCTCCTTTAATTTGATATTTTTAAATCATCGCACTGAAATACGATCTTAAGCTTTCCTTTTTAAATTCTCATAATATTCGATTTTTGCTGAACTGTGAGTCATTGTTGAAAAAAAAAATGGAATTTCGAGACAAACTTATTCGATAACGAACAACGAATTTTGTAATACCAGGTCGCTTTTTGGAGTTAAAGTCGAAAAGTTATATTCGGCTTTTGTTTTTGAAAAATGTCATCAAGTGTATTGTTACTTATTTAAAAAATCCTATTTTGCAAATTTAAAATATTAAAAAATTCAAGTTAAAATTTGCCTTAATCTTAATCCACCCCTGGATGACCCGAGGTTATTGACTTGTTCCTGGTGCTAGGATGATGTTCTCTTGATGAGGATGACCAAGAAATAATAAATTCCCTTTGGAACTGCACACGTAGTACCTACATAGACTTAAAGAAATGGATTAAATAATTCCATCCACGCTACTAAAACATGACCAGGCAAATTAACAAGATAAAAGGATAGTCAAAGAGCAAAGAGAGAGAGTTCTCATGAATTTATGATGAGTGTTGTGCAAAAATAATAATTAACTGTTACAATAATTCGAGAAAATTCTGTAAATAGTTATTAATAAATTACCGATTATCATTCAAATGTATTAAAATCCTTTTTCACAGGTTCAAATTATTTTTTTTTGCTTTGCTTCAGAAAAAAATAAAAGACTATAAAGATGTTAAAATAAAACGGAAGAAATTAGTTGTAGGTAGTACGGTAATTTTTAACTTCAGTTTTGACGTCTCTCAAAGCTTTAAGATCCCTTAAATCTAAATGACAGATTGTTATAATTTTGAAGCAAGAGAAGAAATAAATTCAAGGAGATTCGGGCGTCTTTGTCAAACTTTAGTTTTTCTTACGAAACTGACAATATTTATTTTTAACTTGAGATAGGAAGTTATTGTAATGGATCCGATTTGTCAAATTGAATGGTGTAAACTAAAGGCACTATCTTTCACAGGCTTACAAAACTGCTTGGCTATGTGAAGTTCCAGGACATCAACATCATCGGCCGCAAAAACATTATTTAGGTGAAACGCGTTAGTCTTGAAGTGAATGCGGACAAAACGAAGTATATGCTATCAACAAACAACGCCTTATTTGTCCATCGCCTAGGACAAAACGTCACTGTTGGCCTTGGTAGCAGTATTTTCAAGGTAGCCAAGAAGTTCACCTACCTCGGATCAAATATTAAATCCACTCTACACTTTACAAATGGATTCAAAACTCTACCAAGCGCCGAGTGCTGTGCGATAAGTAAAAGAGGGAAGTTGACCCTGGGCACTTTTAAGAGATATTTGGTCCTATATGCATAGAGTGGAGGAGAAGATTCAATCGTGAATTGTAGGAGCTGTATCAAGGTATGGATGTAGTCCAAATAGGTATCCAAAATACGCCGACTACAATGACATTCGCCACATTAAGAAAACGGACAAAAACGCCCCAGCAAAGAAAATCTTTGAATCACGGCCCTCAATTTCCAGAGAAAGAGGAAGACTAGACCTCCCCTTCAGTGATTACTGACGCAAGAGCCCTTAGTCTCAACGACTGGAAGGAGCTTGCCAAGAAACCGAATACGATGAAAGAACGCGATGTCACAGAATATCCACCGAAATGTTTAATTACAGAAATCAGTCATTGGAATTGTGTGACATTGGAACACAAATCAGTAGAACGGTACGTTTCACTTTTATACGTAAAATAATCAGCTGTTTAGGAAAATTAAATTCTGTTCAGAAAATAGAAAAATTAATTTTTAGAAAAAAATAACAAGCACAATTCTTGATTGTTCAGATTCATGTATCCTAGAAACTGCTTAAACTACTTCAAAATAAAGAAATCATATAGTGGAAAAATATAAATTTAATTTACCGGAAAAATACTAAAATGCAAAGTATATGTCAATGATAAAATATTATTTTTTTTGAGAGACACAATAAATCTTTAAACTTTGTATATAAGTCTAAAAACTGCCTTTAGTTCTATTTTAAAATGTATTGTCAATAAGCCCATTATATCTCTCCATCTAAAAATAAATACAAATTCACTTATGTTGATTTAACAATCATCTATTCTTAATTTCTTTTACCTTTACCTTTGTTGTTTTGCAAATTGAAAAAGTTTAACCATTCCTATTTACACTTTTTATCAAAAAGTTCAATGCATCAAAAACTACAATTACCTTTATTTTTAAAAATAATAATTCCTCGGAATTTATTTAGGAATCCAAAATTTTCCTAAAAGATTATCCATTCTTTCATTATAATTTTTATTATCTTTAAAATTCCTGTTTACAAACACGACGGATCAAAGAATTTTTTGAGAATAAATTGTTAGTTAAAAAAAGACATTGTTGAATTTTTCAAGAGATGTTAACTATTAACTTCAACAAAAGACTATTTTTATCACAATAACACTCCTTAAAATAAACATTCATAACTCTCATCAATCAACTCAGATAATTTTATTTTTCTCAAATTAGTACTTTATTGTGTCTCTCATTTAAAAGAAAATATTTTTGGTTTCCGTCAACGATGCTTGAGTGCAATTTAAAGCTTTTAAGTAAATAAATAAAAATTCCAAAATTAAATTACATACATCATATACCCATCTACCTATTCAAGTTCAAAGTCGATTAAAAATACCACAATCAATATTTGTCTTATAGAGCTATTGACAATACAACAGCTTGCCAAATCTTCTATAGACTAGCCTAGGCTAAAGGCTATAAAGAACGTCATAATAAATTGATGATGGGTTGTTTTACATTAAATTTAACGTGAACGTCATTTCACAACAAAACAAAAGAATTTGTAAAAAATCACAATACTTACGTTATTTTATCATGTTCATCTTCAATATTAGATTGATTCAGCCAATGTAAAATATCTTGAGTCTTAGAATGTTTATGATCAGTCATAACGCCGCGAGCACGACCGCCGCCGCCGCCGCAGCCACTGCACCAATCGTTGAATTATTGTTTAATTTTCAATTTCTTATAGATGCACTCAGTTTTCAAATAAATAAACTATTTTGATTATTCATTGTTTTAAATATAATTCAGGTAGTATTCTTATAGATAGAACAAAACATCAACTCTAAAGTGTCGAATATTATTTTTAAATTCTAAAAATGATAACGGAAATTTTAAAGTTTCGACAAGAATGCGGCTAAGGTCATTCCACTTTTTGTTTTATTGTGCTGTGATACAATATACAAAAACACCAATCTTCTAAAGAGTAATTCACACAATAGCTAGGGCTTTACTATATTATAATGAGTTCTATAAGATGTGGAAGAGTTTTTGTAACCGAGTGGTCTTATGAAAGAACCAGGGCAATTAATATTTTTGGAAAAGCACAAAATATAAAATTAGATTCTTTATCTCCTGTAATTATAGTCTGAGTGGTTACACTGCAAATAAATAGATTGATGCATTTGTATATACATTCAAAACTGTGGTAGCCATCTTTGAAGTGAAGATTTTAAAATTCAGTTTATTAACTGACGGTTAAGCAACAATTATCTTAAATTAGTATTATTGATATAAATTTATTATCAGTTAACCTATGAAACTATTTTATACTACGTCAGAAAGCCTAAAAAATAAAAGCATTTTAAAAAAATCTACAACTTAATTGTAATATTATAAAATTTAACTCGCTCTAAAAAACTGAACGTGTGTCTTTTGGTAGAAAATTTTATTATTAATATTTATTAATAATATAATAATTATTTATTATTATAAAATTTTTATTTATTATTATAAAAAGAATATAAATGAAATCCTCACATTAAATCCAACTTTATTTCTCAGACTATTGGTATTATTTTGACATTTCGAAACGTTGAGTTTTATTAAAATCTGTTTGGCATACTATAAAAGTCTGATGCTGATTAATTTTATTCCAGCACGCATATAGACAATTAACGGAAAGGTTTTTGTTTTGCATCTTGTTATCATACGAGTATTATTTATTTTCAGAAAGATTCTTTATTTATATCATTATTGAATCAATATTTTTTGTCAGTGGTGCTATACTTGTGCATCGACAAATTAAATAGATTTAAGTGTTGTTAAAAAAAAATATCTAGGTACAAAAAAATCAATTTTATAATCCCATTGTGAAACTTTGACGTTTATAAATGTCAAGGAAATTTGATGTTCCTCAGATTTGATAGTGATAAAATAATATACTTTCCGTCAAAAAAAGGTGCTACAAAATCTGAAATGCCTATGAAAATAACTATGCATGTATGTAAATGAACTTTATTCATTTTAAGACCTTTTTCTTACAGGTTATTTTTGGTGTTTTCCATAGGAAAATAAATCAATTCAGTTTTTTTTTTAAATCGATCAAAACATTGAATTTTTCTCTTGTTGTGTTTTATTTGACAAACAGAAATATCTCTTTCTTTTTCTCTTTCTCTCTCTCTAACTCTCTTTCTCTGTACCAACACACAAGAAATTTGAATCTATTAGAATTTTTTAACTACACCCATAGGAAGTATATTATAATCTGTCCGATTTGTCGAATTGAAAACTTTGACATTTCTCGAAGTTTCAAGGTCTCTAGAGTCGAAATAACGGCTGAATCACAAACACGCTTCAGCTTCGGCTTCGTCTGCGTTACGGTGAGCCTGCTTCGAGGTTGCTTTGAATGACATTTCTATTATTTCATCCCTCCAAAGAGCAAATATTTTGTTTGTTGACATTTTTTTACAACTGTTGAGCTGATCGACAAAGCAAATGTTCAGATAATTGAACTAGAGCTTTCGTTTGGAGTCACATTATGTTACATTACGTTCTTTTCCTTACGATTGTCAAACGAAACGTGAGGTCGAAGCTCCATTGTGATAGCATGCATTGAATTCCTATGGCTGAACTCGTAAACGTCAGGCGAAGCCGAAGCTGAAGCGTGTTTGTGATTCAGCCATAAAAGATTTTAAGAGAGATTTCTGTGCGTGCGTGTGTACGTATGTTCGTATGTCCGTACGTTTTCGGCGTTTTTTTCGTCGTCCATAGCTCAAGAACCAGTAGAGATATCGGCTTCAAATAAATTTTGTTATACACATAATAATGCAGAAAAATGCAGAAAGGGCTCTCAAGAAAATTGAGTAGGTGTTTTTTGGTTAACCCTTAATTTTAATATGAATTCTATATTAAATATTGTAACGTGATACCAAAACAATATATTTTTGGAAAAAATTCCAATTGACGGTTTTTTTATAAATCAAAAAAAAAAACTGAAAACAAAATATTTCATCACCTCGAATATTTTACGAACAAAAAATGATTTTATCTCCAAAATAATCTTATACAACGAAGAATATCGTTTTTGATATCTGGTACAATTTTGAATAAAAAACAGTTTTTTTTACAAAAAATAAAATCTTAAAAAATAAAACATTACTAAAACTTAGAAAAAAATTGATTTTCGACTCAAATATCTTTTCAAAAACTAGAGATATTGGCGTCAATTATTTCATCTTAGAGAAATATTGTTTTCAACAATCAGTAAAATTTGTATAAAAATCCGACAGTCAGTTTTTTCATAAAAAATAAAATCTACACAAAATTGGTAAAAATTGATGTTCGGTTCTCGATATCTCGTGAATAAATGAAGGTATTGACTTCAAAATGATTTCATTCTGTAATAAATTTTCTTAGAAAAATCCAATCTGTATTTGTTTATAAAAGAAATAAAAACTTTCAAAAAATGATAATAAAATTGGTAAAAATTGGTTTTCGACTAAAAATCTCTTTAACAAAAAATTTTGAAATCAAACTATTTCATCATATGCAAAATATTGTTGGTAATTTTTAGTTCATTTTTAAAACAACCTACAAACCTTTTAAGCAAGACTAATCGACAGGAAGGATGGGAAGTGAGGGTCGCATTCCAGCCTCTTTTTTTTGTTATGTTTCATTTGACAAACAAAAATATCTCTCGCTATCTCTTCATATCTCTCTCTCTCTCTCCCTCTTTCTCTTTCTGTCTCGCTGTCTCTCTCTCTACACCAACACACAAAAAGTTTGTATCTGTCAGAATTATTTCATTTTTATAATTTTGCTTCAACATTTGTTTTCAAGGCAAAAGTAGATCCGATTGAAAAACTAAATACCTTACAAATAATGCACAAATTCGACAAGCTCATAACCTTCTTTTAATCTTAACCCAGTTAAAAAAAAATCTAAATAAAAATAAATTGGGTGGTGCAACAGTCCGTTTGAGAACCAGGGCCTAGTGATTTACAACTCTCAACCATTCCTGTGTGCGAGTACTGTTGTCAGGGATGGAAGGAACCTACAGTTTTAAGCCGAATCCGAATGGCAAATTTGAGATAGCACTTTTCATGACAAGAATTACTCTTGGAGAATTTGTCAATTCCTCGCAAGAGGCAGTACCCGTGAAAAAAAACTTTAGGTGGCATAAGCAGGGATCGAACCCAAGACCTCTCGCATGACAGTCCAACGCAATAACCATCATGCCACGGGTACTACTAAAAAAAAAACTACTAAAAAAAAATCTATGTAAATAAAAATTTGATAACTTCACTGACAAAAAACAAGACCATCGCAATTTAAAACAAATCAATTTATAATCGTGTTCCATTCACCAAAAAAAAAACAATTTTTTATTAAAGTACAAATTTAGAAATGAAAACATTCCACTAGATAATGTCTTTAGTCACGTCTAAAGATTTGTCTAATTGAGATTATTTAAGCAAAGTACTTTTATATATTCTTATGTTCAAACATTGACAAATAAGAAATAGTTTTTTTAACAATCTCTAGTGTCAAAACCGGAAACTAGATGCTTTCCTCATTTTTCTGGTAGATTTATAAAACTGAGTAGTTTCTTTTTGGGCAATAATTTGACAAATGTCAACATGCCATTTAAGGATTTGATAATCTCTGGTGATAGGTAGAATTGTAATTGTAATGTAAATGTCTTAATAATTATGTTGGTGTTTAATCAATATTATAACACTTCGTAATTTTTATAAGGTTAAAACTTTTTTTAATGTTAAGTGTTGTCATAATGCGTTTAGCTTTTTATTACAAAAAAACTCCCCAAACAAATTTTTCTAATGCGAGCGGGTCGAAATGTTGTATTTAAAAATACTGCATTGTCAAAATTCTATATGATACTGTACAATACTGTATGGACATAATACTGTATGATTAATATTCTGTATTTCAAAATACTCTAAATTTAATATACTGTGTCTCAAAATGCTGTATTGTCAAAATACTGTATCTTATAATACTGTTTAATACTGGAAGTTTTGACAGATCAATTAGTTTTTGATTATGATAGGAACAATTCATGTAAAAATGTGAGAGAGATGCAAATAACTAAAAAGAAGAAAATGAGAAAGAGAAAATAAGAAGAAGATACCATTTATATTGTTTTTGTTTTTATTATTTCAAAGACTTATGATTTATCATACATACATATGTAGGTATATATGTTATTGTTCAAGGGATGTACATCTATTAGAACATTATCCTAATGAAATATTATGATGTTTTCTTAAAAAAAGTATTCTGTTTTCAAAATTCTGTATTTCAAAATGCTGTAAATGAGGGTAAAAAATAAAAATCGTATTGATAATGTAAAAAAGTGCGCACTTTTTTGAAATAAAGAATTTTAAGATGCAGTATTTTGATCATACAGTATTTTGTACATACAGTATTTTGAAATTCATTGTTTTGAGATACAGTATTAAGATCCTTACAATATTTCGACCCCAACCCGTTTCTAATCATAAGCCAAAACTATATTGATTTTTTAAATTTTAATTTATCGAAGAATACTAAAAAAAAAAGTGATAACACGAGGTCTTGTACTAAATTTTAAAATGCAAACATTAGACCTGCAACACAAAGCAATTAGCTTTCATTCATAGTTGGGAAAAAATAATTACAAAAAAATTCAATTACAATTACTTGTAATTGCATAAATGTAATTGAAAACAAAAGTAATAATCAAAAAGGCAGAAATGATTGCTTTTTCCAGTAATCATTGCACAAAACTGTAAAAATAAATTTTGTCTTTATCATATAAAAATCAAAATACAAGCTGATTCTTTTATGTAGCTTTGAGTCTTATTAAATTGTGGTAAAACTCAAATTCAGAAGTTCTATGAGTTCCATTAAAAAAATGTATAATGTTCCATAATTGTGTGCTGTAATTTATCCAAGTCTTATAAATACAATTTTTTTTAAACTAGTCTAAACATTTTATTGCATCAAATCCCTAAACTACCATCATAATAATAACAAATAGTATATAACAGAGATTAAAAACCATTATTTTTAATGCCACTCATAAAAAATATGTGCCACCATTAAGTACGATGTAATAACTGCAACTTGTCCAATCATCATGGGAAAAGCAAACCTATTTTCAAAAGAATTTAAAAAGAACAATTTAAAGAGCTTGATACTCATGACTATATAAATATTCATACTTCAAATATCTTGTAAAAGTTATTTTATATCCATGTTGTTCAGCTGTTCCAGCTGATAAGACATTTGCAGAAGCTCCATAAAGTGTTCCATTTCCTGAAATAAAACATTTCCATAAGTCATTTTTTCATTTAAAAAATTCTTAAACGTTAATATACCTCCTAGACAGCATCCAAAAACTAATGCCCAGACAAGTGGTTGAAGTGGAAGCCCTAAAGTGTCCTTTGCCACCAGTGATACTACAACCTTAACCATCATAGCTGTTACTGGAATACTATCAAGAACAGCAGATGTCATCGCTGAGATCCATAGAATAATAAAAATTGCCGCTGCCAATCGATTCTCCTTGCTCACAAGCAGGATTATATCCTCGGTTTGATTACCGATCCACATAAAAAGTCCAAGCCTCTCTACACACTCCATGATAACAAACATGGCAGCAAAGAAGAGCAACGTTGTCCATTCAATTCTATGGACCATAGCATCCATGTCATTGCGACTGGAAATTATCATCAGGAAGACAACACCAAGTAACGCCACCCAGCCCAGGGGAAGAGTTTGCAAACTTGGCACGGATTGAACGAAAAACATACAAATTACAAAGACCAATGTGAAGCCCGATTGAATCAGAAGCGTCTTGTTTCGAATTGGATACTGAAAGAAAGAAAATGGATTAAGACTACTCAAATCGCTGTTCAATTTATCTTTCTTACTGCTGCCTTGAGTTCTTCCAATGTATGAATGTAGGCATCCTCTGATCCAACACCAGCCTGCTTCTTCTTCAATTTGTGCTTCAAAATTTCAACTTTCTTCATCAATGTCTCACGAACCAAATCTACATCTTTCGAATAGTTTGCCAATGAATTTGCTGCTCTCTGCCAAATAATGATTTCACGACGAAGTTCTTTCAAGGCTTTTGGTTCTCTAACTCGCAATGAATTAATATCACAAAATTTAAGTCTCATATAAAGACAACTAAAGAGAACTGTGAGAATTACTCCTGGTAAACAGTGTGCTACAAACTTAGTAAATGTTACTCCATTTCTTGATATGAAATGATTTGAGCAAACTATAATGCTGATGGGATCACCAATAGGAGTTATTGCTCCACCTATGTTGGCATGAACTATGATGCCCATTAGAACGGGCACGGGATCGATTTCCATAACTTCACTTAGTCTGAAAAGTAAATGAAATTTTTAAATAAATGTTAACAACAAAAAATCCATTCTTTAATACACACCTTATAGCAACAGGAGTCATTAATAGAACAGTTGTCATGTTATCTAAGACAGCCGATATGCAGCATGTAATTATCAGAAGACTGTATATTAGAGGCCAAATTTTACCACCGGAAATCTATGTATAAAGAAAAATTTTAGAATGTTAGTAATCGAAAATGTTTTTTTAAGTGTGAAAATTAGTGATGCCTGTTAAATGATAGCAGAAAGAAAGTATTACAAAGAAAGTTCCAATATCTGAAACAAAATTTAGTTGACTCAGCCAAAATTTAAAAATTGCTACCATAAGTATTGTAGTAAATTCCTGTCTTTACAGTTGGAAGGTAAATGTTTCGATTTCCAGAACTTCTAATCTTGAAATATTTCCATATTTTAGTTTTGATTGTTTGAGCTGTCTATAGATTCATTTTTTAGTCTCATCATTAACTCATCTCGTCAAAACTGAAGTGAGTAAAACGTTTCGTACTTTTATGGAATTCGTTATTTTAGATCCAGAGTAATTCGCAAAGCAGATGTCTTTTTCAATGATAGGGTAGATGGGAAAAATTGCTGTTTTAAAAAATAAGTTGAAGAGAGGAGTTAATGCATACTTAGAAGGTTGGTCTTAGTGAACCCACATAAGCTTCATTTCCAGTTCTTCTAAGATAATTTTGAGCTGATGTGTTTAAAATATTCATTAACGTGGCTTTAATGAATGTCTATTCAATTTTCTAATTCTCTTCTTCCTCTGAGATATGCCCATATGCACATAAAAGATTTATTATTTCATTGGACCCTTGGATAGATTCTTTTATTTGTAAATTTTGAGATTGGAAGTTTTGACTGTTTCCGTAGAATATTTTACTAACTCTAAATATTGCATCGTATCTTGATTCATTCTGGAATTAAATTTCTTCAGAACAATAGCCCAATGACATCCAGATTCCCCTGGAAATATTTTGCTCGATACCAAAAAATTCCACAAGAAACTTTTAAACAAGAAAGTAATGTTGTCAGGGATGGAGGAACCTTACAGTTTTAAGCTGAATCCGAACGGCTAATTTGAGAAAGCACTTTTCATGGCAAGAATTACTCTTGGAGTGTGGCAGTACCCGTGAAAAAAATGTAGATGGCACTGGAAGGGATTGATTCCAAGATCTCTGGCATGATAGACCCCTACGCACTAACTATCACCCCACGTATACTACATTGGGCACCACTTACTTCTTAAAACATCGAAATTTTAGCTCTATACTTGGTTAAGAATCCAATGACTAAATTTTAATGTTTGTTCTTAGCGCAGAATTTCTATCAGATTAATGACTGTAGACATCAAATAAATCAACCCTATCCAGAATCTCCAGGGGAATTTCTTTTTTCTCTGAATAATTTTTTTCAAATACCTAGAAAGTTTTTTAAGATAACAATTGATAACGCTGGAGCATCATTGCCCCCTCAAAAGTTTAAAAAGGAAAGGAGCCCTGATATTTTCTTTGATTTTCTTGTGAACGATTAGAAAAACAGGTCTGATAAATACTGAAATATAATGTTTTGGATGAATTTCCCTGAAGACATTATCACTACGCCTTATCATTGAAACCATTAATACTTCTTTTGATGACTGCTTTGAAAGTCGGGAATTACAAGACTCTCTTTCTACTATGAAACGTCCTGACATGACCACATTTTCAATGTCGTTAGTTTTATCAACCAAAATATTGGATAAATTCAAAATGGCCAAACAACCTTAACCTAAACTTTGCCTTGTTTTTAATTTGGACTTAATACTCCTAAACCTCACTACTGGTTAGTTTGGAGTTTTAATTTGAAATCAATTTGTTTGTCTTATGGCCCAAGGTAATGACACCCAAATAAAAAAAATGTTAGGAAATTTGACAAAAATCAATTTGGTCGATATGGCATTTGAAAATTATTTTTGGAATTTTGTTATTTTTTCTCAATTTCTTGGGCTTCTTGAAATTTGTAAGGCCTTAAGTAATTTGACTAAATCAACACCTTTTGTATTGAAAAATGGTCCCAACATTTTCATTTTATCAATGGAAAAAAGTGTCTCTCTAAGATGTTGACAAGTTAGTAGATGTTTTAGTCTTAACTTTTTTGATACAGTGATGATGTGATTGCATGAAATAGTTTTTTTCTCGCGAACTTGGGGAGTATAAAAATGGTTTAAGTACCTCAAAAGTCAAGACTGCCAAATAATCAAAAACTCCAGTTTCAGTTAAAATCGCAACAAGTATCATCATCGAAAAGAGCAATGTTAGCATTTCCATGTCCATCCAAACAACGATTTCTTCCATTGTCGGCCGATCACCAACATAAGCTAAAATTGCAATTGAAGCAGTCGAGCAAACTATTGCTATAAATGTCCTATGAAAAACCTTAAAGAAAAAAAATAAGTTCAAAACATTTCTGTAATTCAAATTTAGAGGACAAAATTAAGTTAAACTTACCTCCCAAACAAGTAGAGCATAAAAAACTGATAATACCAAAGTAGCTAAAATAATTCCTTCTTCAATATTTATCACTAAAGGATCATAGAAAATTTTCAATGGAAAACCGGATGATGATTCATTTGTAAACATTTTCAATCTCAAACGAGTGTTATTGTCTTCTTCTAATTGCATAATTATATCAGGACTTATGTAGAAAGTATGATTTCTTAAACTCATAGCAGTTGAGTCGTGTTCGTTTTCGGAAACAATTGGCACAATCCATGGCTTAAGTATATCCTATAGATAAGATTTCAAAATTAGATTTCTGTTTGTAAAAATCTTAATAGAGTTTAAACTTACCTCAGAAATTTCACTGTCATTCCAAGACACCGAATTTACTATTTGTAATTGAACTGTCAAAAAATCTCCTGTGAGATTATATGGCTCCGCAAAAGCACCCAGTAGTGTGATTTTGAAATTACCACCGGGATTCTTTGGAAGGAAATAAACTAAAATTGAAATAATTTAAAATTTTAAGGGGTTTAAGGAACTTCGATTATATTTACGCTTTTCTTCATATTCAGGCACTGAAAGTTGCTGTTCAATTAGATGTTTCTCATGGGTAGTTATCAAAGTGATCGTTGAAAGGAACCAAAATATCAATAGGCAAGTTTTTTTGATAAATTTGTCCTTTTGAACTTCCTTTTTTGTTATTTCAGTATCATTTAAAGATTGATGGTCAATGATTGAATTATGATTTTCACAGTTTGGACTAAAATTATAATAAAAATAGGTTATTGCGTATGGTAAAACAGGGTTCGCAAAACTTGTCACCACCGCTTCAGAGATAAATGTAAATATTTTTTTGACATTTGTTAAGCTATGACGGTAGCAAAAGAAACGTCAGTAAGAGATTCATCTCTTTATGAATTATTATCGTCAGTGATGACAGATTTTGCACCACCTTACACACATCTATATGATTTAACATTGAGAGTCCTTTACCTTTTTTCCTCACACGAACAACTTGTAAGCCGTCCCTTACGCTTATAGCTTTTCAGATTGATATATTCTGATTCGTCTTTGCTTTCATCCAGAGTTGATTCGATTTCGTCACCAGAACTAACGTATCGTTCACCATTTGGTGTAGACGAACCTTTAAATAAAAAAATTAAAATGACGTTTCTATTAAAATTTGTTTTCAAAAACGAGACTCTTGTATAAAACAATAGTTCTAATGCTTAAATATGTAATTTTCATTTTAAATTTGATTTTTAATTAAATGTCAATAAAATCATTATTCAAATCAATTTTCTGAAAAACTTTGAACTTGACGTTTCTATAGGACTCAGTAAAACCTCTCAGACTTGATCAATTTGTTTTAAAAATTATAATTTTTTTTGTGACAGACCAAAGAACCGGTTTTTAGTTATTTTTGACAGTTAAGGGTGTGTTCACAGTGAAAATTCGAAACTGTCAAGTCCCAGATGGAAAACCTCTTAAAGTCAATTTAAGTGACCTCATGCTAAATTTTTGAGATAATTTTTTAGTAATTATATTTAACATCAAAGTGTCTTACCTCACTTTTCTTCTGAATAAATTAACTTTATTTTAATCTATGTGCCAAAACAATGCCAACAAAATTCAAATTAGTACTAGAAATGTCTACCCTAAAGTTTGATGTGAATCCTTATCCAAACATTATTATAAATGGAAATCTGATTCAATTTCAAAAATTTAATTTATTAAACGAAGCTTTCAACGAAGTTCTCAGCTTATTTTTTATTTACCTATACCTATGATTAAAAACAACAAAATAAACACATTGCAATTGAATATTGTTATTTGTTATCTGATGACATAAATTCACATCAGATTTAGACAATGTGACGCATGTATCCGTCAATAAATTAATCTGCATATAATTGGCCCTTAAATTTTCAAATACAAATGCAAACTATGCGTGACAAATGTTGATTTTTATTATATTGTTTATTTTTTTTTTATTTTTCATACATAATTATTTTGTATAGGAGGAAGGTGTATCATTATCACAAGTTTACAAGTGGTGCATGAAATAAACTTTGTTGATTAATGTAATAATCAAGGTGTAACATTTTAAGTATAATTTCTTATTTTAGCACCAAATTTGCACTAATGATGAGGATGACTATTATAGTTGTTCCATTGAACTTTTTCTATCTATTTATAAATTTATTGTACCTATATAAAATAAATACTAACCAATGTGTAAACATTGGCGCTTATTTTTTATTAAATGGTGATTTACTTAGGAATTTTTGGTAATTGAGTCCGTTTACTTTTCTTTTGAATTCGATTGTTTGGCCATAAATAGTTTTGAATAAAGTGCTATTTTAGTAATTTTTTCAAAATTGGAACATTTATTTTTAGTCTTTGAGTATGGAAAAATTTGGACACTAAATTTTATAGTTTAACGAGACCATGAGAAACGCTTGTGTCAAGAATTGTTTGACAACAATAGATCTTTAAACTCAAGACTTTGTTGTATTCAAATAACAATCAAAGCAGTGTTACTGGATATGTACTCACTTTTCCACGTTTCAAATTTTGTTCAACCATGAAAAATATGTAGCCTTTGGCACTGCAGCCTAAACTTAAACAACTTTAAAGTCTCAAAAGCAATATTTTATTTAAAAAAAACGTTAAATATTTGTATGCTTTTAACCTGGCGAAAATTCATGACTATTGAAACATTAACGGCCAATTCCTTTAGATAGTTCTAAAATCAATTTAAAACTCAATTTAATAAGTCTTGGTTTATTTTTGAAACTTTGTTTTGAAAAATATTTAGAACTCGAGAATATCTTCACATTTAATCATTTCTGCGTAGAGCTCAGTTTAAAATCATTTTGGAATTTTAAATCTCGGTGGAATGGAACTGAGTTCTAACGTGTTTTTTGCTATTTTTGTATCACCCCGTAACTATTTCTGACTCAAAATTCTGACATTTTACGAACAAAATCAAAAACATCCGTCAATCATTCGATTTGGGGTGTGGTTTTGATATTATCACTTTTTTCGAAATAAAAATTGTGTTTTCTCATCGTTTAAAATTGGTGTTATTTAAAATTATTCTTTTTTTGATAAAAGTACACATGTACGCATATACAGTAGCCGTGTTTTTTTGGTATTCCATATATAGTACAGTGAGAAATTGCCAAAAAAACGATCCGCAGTAGTCCGGTTTTTATATTTGAAAGTTAATACAATTGAATATTTGCCAGAATATTTTTTTAAAAAATTCCAAAAAAAGGGGAAATTCAGACCAGAGGTGAAATTGTGTAAGCTGATTTTTGATAGTTGACTATCAAAATCAAATATACGTCTGTGTAATGTGATAGTCGATTTCAAAGTTTTAACCAATCAATTTGACATAAAATAAAAACTTCAAGAAGGGGGTTTGTTCGTAGACTACTACATTATCTAGCTAGCGTTATCATTTAATAAATACTGTCATCTATTGCTTTTTATAATTTTTGTATTTAGATGATTCAAAAGACAGGGAAATTTTTTCACGAATTTCAATATATTAAATAAAAAGGCCATTTATTATAAAATATTGAAATTCCACTCAAGATTCAAATAAATAGAAGAATCGAAAAAGAGGATAGGATGAAACCCATCCGTTCACGTCTGTCGATTTTTCTAAAACTGTGAGATAAAAAGAAATAAAGTCAATACATCTTTCTTTGTTTTCATAATACTTGTGTCGAAAACCATTTCTGTTTTTTTTGTCAGTTGAATTTCTCTAAAAAAATAACTTAAAATTAGTTAAACTCAAAAAACAATTTTTATCAATTTTAGCAGCATTTTGCGTTTTGTATCATCTATTCTCGAAGTATTCGAATCAAACATCAGTTTTTACCAATGTTGAGTATTTTTTTATTAGGTATTTGCTATACAAAAAAAATTGTCAGTTGGATTTTTCTAAAAAGTTTAATAAATGTTAAAAATAATACTAACACAATAATATTGCCTTGATTTTTCAAAAAATTTTACCACATTATTATTCTGGAGTTGATATCACTTTTTTGTTCGTAAAATAATCGAGGTGACTAATTATTTTTTAGTTGTTTTGAACTACAAAAAAAAACTTTAATTGAATTTTTTTTAAATTATACCTATTTGGGGTCACGTCACATTATATAAAATAACATTTAATTTAAATCACTAGTATTATTGGTGTGTGGGTCAAAAAAATATTCACTTTTTTGAATTGATATAAGCCGTGTTTTTTTGGTATTCCATATATAGTACAGTGAGAAATTGCCATTGTGATAGTCGATTTCAAAGTTTTAACCAAACAATTTGACATAAAATAAAAACTTCAAGAAGGGGGTTTGTTCGTAGACTACTACGTTAACATGTAGTGTTGAAGCGAGCTTGAAGCTCGCCTCAATTTTTTATACACCTGAATCGAGTTGAAATGAGCTTGATTCGCCTCGATTCCGGTCGTTGATCGGAGTCAAGTCAAAATTTGTGAAGAAAAACCTGTGTGGAGGAGTTGTTTTTCCAGAAAATGCGTTATGGTCTGTTTATTTGCATGTTTGTGTACAAAAAATATAGTTTTGTTTTAATCAAATTAAAAAAAAAAATTGCACATGAATTAGGTAGCATATTCTTATATGGTGCTGAACTATTCAGTTTTTCATAACACGAATCACGAATCAAACTATCTCACTTGCACTTCATAAGAAACATCAAAACACCATTTGCATTTTAGAAAAAGCTGCCAAACTTAATCATTTTTAAATCTTCTTGTGCGGTGGAAACACCAAAAAGATTTATTTAATTTAAACTGAGATAAACCTTTGGTGGAGACATAGCAAAACTTAATTATCTTTTCTATTGTTTTCTCTTGCAAAATAAGCCCAGTTAGTTCATTTTCATTAACAAAACTAAATAATATCAACAGTAACAGATTGATTTTTTTCCCCAATAGAAAACACATGATTCCAAATGCACAACTACTCAACGAACACAGCCATCGATATACAAATGCAATAACAATCGTACCAACATTTGAGAACGAAATCACATAAGATCCATTCGAGACTCGTATAAATGTCAAAAACCCATCCGTAGTAAGATTCTTCTTTAACTTTTATCGGTAGTATTGATACTGCAGATATTGTTTTTATTATTCGTGTAAAATCCTACTATACTATTGATAGATTTTCCAACAAAACACGGGTATAGTAAAAATACTACAAACTCAAGTTTTTTGAAAGTCCTTTCTATATCTTTCGATGTTATTATCTGAAAGACAAAATTGTTTTGAAGTGGATATCTCTACTGGTTCTTGAGATATTGAGGACGAAAAATGGTATCCCGAACGTACGAACTTACACACTCATGCACACGCATACATCTCTCTAAAATTCTTTTATTTGACATTGAAACATCGGAAAATGTCAAAATTTTCAATTTGACAAATAGGACTGATTACAATAACTTCCTATGGGAAGCTAAAAACGCCTAAAGCACCCATTAAATTCGTAAGGAAAACAGATGAACGACCTCTAAATATCAATCTAAAAATCTGAAAATCTGAAACATTATGAATCACTCAAAACATAATCCTAAATTTGTTTAGAGTTTCCATGCATTCTTTAAAGCACTGCTTTAGCGGAATTCGGTTGCAGGCTTCCGAAGACCAGGAAAAATAAATTATTTCCTTAAGGGCAATCTTACTGAACGAATCAGGAGACCGTGCTGGCTAGATTAGATCATTTTTTTGGTAATATTTGGTCTATACGCCCAGACGCAAAATATCAACGTAATTTCAAGCAGTATGATTGTTTTGCTAAAACAAAATTTTCAAAACTTATCTTTTGCACTTTTCTTCATTCCAAATGTCCAGTACTTTTTAAGGAAATGTTATTGGCTTATAAAACAACTGTCGGATTTTTTTTCGGAGTAAATGTCTTTTTCTTCGGACTTAGTTTTAATTTGTAAGACGAACTAATCTTGCTCTATTTTAAAATACCTTTTTAGTTTTGGAAACATCAACAAATATTTTGACAATTATCTTTTCTTAGATCTCTTTGAACACTTGTTTACAAGTTGTTAGACTTAACGAACCCAAAAGCCACACTTATTCCTATAGAAACACAATACAGGAAAACATTTTTGTTTTAAATTTAAGTTAAAATGTGAGATGAACCTTAAACTTTGGAAAGTTATCATATGCCAATATTTTTTTAACTTAAAACCTGCATAAAGGTAATGCCGGCTCTTGCCCTTCTCTAGATAAAGAAGTTTGTTGTGTGAGGCCCTAGTTCACACAATACTCTTCTAGTGCCACCTTAAGTAAGTAAGTACAGGTAGTAAATAAATTATGAACCAATTTAAAATCGTAGAAATGTATAAGTTAACACCAGATAATTTTCTTAAAGCTTTAATTCAAAATCTTTCTGATAAACGAATGAGTCTTCAAATTTGCAAAAAATTCCTTCAATTATCTTTTAGTTCAATTTTTATTTTTATCAAATTTAATAGAAAGAACTGAAAATAAGATCATATTATTAAATATAACTTACCATGCAAACGATCATTTTCAATTTGAAAAGATGCTAAACTAGGATCCTGCCGTATTTGTTCCGGTAATTCTCGCCATACTTGTAGTGATTGTTCTGTTATTTGATTAGGTTCAACTAAATTAAATATTGATCTTCTTCGATTGGGTTCTTTTGATCGATTTCGTCGAAATACTTTCAATTGATCACGTATTCCCATATTTAAAAAGAAAAAGTTATTCTTCTTCTTGCTATTTTTAACTTTATTTTTATTCTTTTCCTTAAGTCACTAACATAAGAATTGCTAAAGAGAAACACAAATATATTAGAGGGTGAGATTATTGCCAAAATAAATTATATCAAAACACAAAGAGGTGTTTACTAGCATTTGAAATTATACTTTTATTTATAAAAATTCAAAATGCACGGACATTTTGGATACACACAAATTAAATACCTGCCAAAAATTGCAAATGGAATTTTTTTTTAAACAAATTCAAAGTAAATAAATTTCACAAATAAAAAAAAAAAGAAGACAAACGATACGGGCTGGATGGCGGTAGGAAGCACAATAATCCTGCAAAGTTCTTATCGCTCAGTTATAAAAAAAACTGTGTATTTTATTGGAGTATTATTTATAAATCCATTCACAAACCGCAAACAATATCAATCTTACGCGAATAAACATATTATGTGCGAAACTCCACTCGGTTCCGAACCTTAGGTCCGTTCTCTTTATACTAACTGATGGATGTCTGGATTAACAACAGAGAACACTCAACCATAACACATCAAAAAATTATTGCTTCTATTACAACCAAACCACCCTAAGCTATAAGCACCCAACTGCAAACGTTGTTCAGCGAAATAAAATTTAAAAAAGAAAAAAGAATATTGAAAACTTATTTTTGGCAAAAGGAAAAGCTTTTCAGCACAGCAATGTTTGTTTTTATTTTCTTTGAGCATTGGTATTGAAAACTAAGAAAAATGTAACCCTCTAAAAAAAAAAAGGCACTGAAAAAAAGCTTAAAAGGGAAAGTTGGGAGAAAAATTAGTACACCACTTTTCGTTAACAGGTGTGTTTTGAATGTCATTGTTAAGCATTACACCCTTGTATTTCTGCTGGTTGTACAGGGCGTATGCGTACTATTTTTTTGTTTATAATTTTCCGAATGAACAATTTTTTCCTGAATTTTAGTTCTTCGTTCAGAAAAAATGTAATACACTAAACTAAATACATACATACATAGTTATCTTTTTTTCAGGTCTATCGTCTTCGTGTATCAAAGTTATCTCTAGGAAACCTAGGCTTCTGTTGATTTTTGCTTAGCTGATTAAAAAATGTGTTTTTGTTAAAAAAATGTCATATAAAGGTAGTAAAAAGCTCGTATTCCGGAAATCCAGAAATAAATAAGCTGACCCTGATACAGTGTTTCCGTTTTAGAGCCTTGAACTTTGTTATGGCTTCCTTAAACCACCTACCTCACTGTCTGGAAATAAGTTCCCACGAAAATCAGACTCAGAAACCTCTGTATAAATACCTCCTCTCTTTCTTCCCTATTTATTATCAATATCAAGTGGTTTGTTTATCTAAACACTCCTCTCAAAGCTCATGCGTTTGGCCTTAATCAAAAAAGTTGTCTTATCTCAATCAATGTTGTCGATAAGACCTCTCTATATATTATATATGTACTATCTCCTATATTATCAAATTTTTTGGCTTTTCTTTTAAAGTCTCATTTTTATTGGATTATTAAAAGCAATGTCAGCTAAAATATGTTGGAAATAAAATAAATTGAAACTTAAGTTGTCTATTTAAAAAAAAAACAACAACATACACGAAAAGCTTTTATTCCAAAGCGTGTTAGAATACATATTTGTTTACTTTTGTGACGTCACACAGTTCTTTGAGTACTTTTGGTGGTTCTATCTTCTTTTTTTTTTGAGCAGCTGATTTTCTCATGTTGTTTTGACTTTTCTCTTATTTACAAAACGGAAATTCAGTCAAGTAGATTTTTCCACTTATTTGTGTTTTTCCTGTTCCTTTTAAATTGGTCTACTTTATTAGTTTTTTTTTGTGTATGGGTTAGGTGTTCATTACTTACAGTTAGATGACCTATGTATATGTTGGTATTTGTCCTGGTTGTGTTTTTCTTTTATTTATTGATTCTGAAAAACTTTGTTTATCAACAAAGTTCAGCTACTGAATGAGTGTTCTAAGTAGGTTCAGTTCAGTGAGTATCTTGCTTTTCCAACTACAAAACATAAGTTGAGAATTTTAAATTTTTCAAAAACAACCTCTCTTTAATGTTTGAACTTATCCTTTTGAGGTGTGGCTCATATTGCATTCCAAAAGGCGGCAAAATATGACACCAAGACTTTTGAAGGACATATTATATGTACTTTTCATATATTAGCTGTTCGTATTGACTGAGTAATTATTTTTTAAATTTTCTTTTCAATTTTCTTACACACGAGTATACGAGTACATACACCTATGATGGATCAAAATGATAGGCAATGAGACTGACGTGATGTTAGGAATGTAATCTTCTAAAGGTGTATGTTTCTTTGTCCTTGATAGATATACTCGTAAGGTTCTTATTATTGAAAGACAATATACGTATAGAGTGTAATATATAACAACCTTTTGGAATAAATTAATGAGGCTTGGTTGTATAGACAATATATGAAGGATAGCATATGAGTAAATGTCTGGTGATAATTTGTGATGGCGAGGATAAATAGCTAAGCAGGTGCTTAGAAGTGAGTAGGTTATGTACTATATGAGTATTTACAAAAATATTGACGAAGGAATTGTACTTTGCTTCTGAACATTTTTTCTTTTTTGTAACATGAAAAGTTTGATCTCGGAACTCAGATGTGTTGAAGATTTTATTTTTAATAGAAATGAATGATTATTTCTATCATGTAAAAGATGAAAGCATATCGAAGTTTGTCCACCCCACAGAAACATTTCGGGAAAAGTTGTTTAAAAGACGTTTATGGAATGTTTCCCATTTAGTTAAAAAACATTTCAAAAACATTGCAGAATTTTACAGATTTTTTTGTTTGTATGTATGCTTTGAGAAACATTTCTGAAATGTTTTTTTTGTTTACCATTAATGTTTTCAGTTTTGTGCGTGAAAATGTAGTATTAAAAAAGTAGCATTTTTGAGACAAATTATTGGCTTTATTATTTTATTTTCCAAGCGGATTTCACAAAACTTTTCATAAACATTTCAGAAATGTTTCGTGAGCTTTCAGACCAAAAACAAACATTTTAGAAACATTCCAGAAATGTTTCTCTGTTTCTGAATCCTTTTTTTAAATGTTTCTGAAATGTTTCTTTGATCTATATGTATAAGAATGAAAAACGATATTGGTTGAGAAGCATTGACATAGACCTAAGTTTTTATCTGTTCTCAAAGAAAAAGTCCGAACATTTTAAATCACAAGATCTCGGGCGATCACCTTTTCGAGAAATAACACATCCAGAAAAATTTTCTAGCAAAACTACGAACTGTGACTGCAAAATGTTCAGTTTTTGTTTGTAAATTTCATCGCGTTCTTAAAACAACCCACACTAACAGCTTAGCTCCTTATTCGTGCCCGTATGTCGACATTTCTAAATGTTTTACAAAATATTAACAACAATATTTTTTGTAATATAAAAAAGGTTTGAAGTCAATATCTTTCTTTCTTCTCAAGATAATTGAGTCGAAAACTATTTCTTATGAGTTTTTAGTTGTTTTGGTTAGTTTTCGTTTTTTATAGAAAAAGTTTTCAATTGCATTAAAAAAAAAACAATCTAAAAGTTAACAATATCTGTTTTTCTTCATGAGATTTGTTATTTGAAAACTAATTTTTACCAAATTTTCATTATCTTATGTAAACAACGATATTTTGTAAATAAAGAATTATTTTTTGAATCAAAATAATTTTTTATCCTTGAGATATTCGAGTCGAAATCAATGTTTTACCAATTTTGTGCATTATTATTTTCCGGTTCTTATTATTTATAAGACAAATTTCAAAAATTTGTACAAGATTTCAAAAACGTAATTTATCGATGCATACAATTATTTTCAACGTGATAATATTTTATGTTCACAAAATATTCGAATTCGCACAAATTTTTTAAAAATTTTTTTTTTGATTAATAAAAAGACCGATAGTTGATCTTGTATTCAAATTTATACCAACTTGCTATCACGTCACAATGTATAATATAAAACTTAATTAAAAGCGTTAGCGTTATTGGTTGACTGATATTTGGTTTCAACCAAATTGTTCACTTTTTGTCCCTTTTGTATCTTTTGGTACTATTATCTGTAAAACAAAATTTTATTTGAACCAGACATCTCTGAAGGTTCTTGAGATATGGCCAACGAAAAAAGGTATCGCCATCGTACAGACGTATGGACGTAGTATGTTGTACGTTCGTTTGTTTTTTAAGAAGTATTTTAAGATTTGTTTTCCGTTTTTTAAACATTTCGTTTTCGAAACGTGAACAAAGAATAAAAATGTTATTTCTTCCAAAACATGACTGTTTGCCTGAGAAATAATACATACTGTTTTGACTAAATTTCGCTTTCCCAAAAATGTAGATGTAGATCATCACTGATGACTTAGGCCGTCCTTAAAAAATTGAAATTATTTCCTCATAATAATTTGTGAACTTCACCTAAAAATAAATTTTATTTTTGGTAATATGTACTTTGTAATTGACAGGTAAATCATTGTAAATTGAGTAGAAAGCGAAACGGACTTTGAAATCATACTAAGCCTGAAAACGTAACGCCAACAAATAATTGCAAAAGAAGCATGATTAATTTTTTATTTTGTATAAAAGAAATTATTTCAATAAACCAAACTTCTAAATTAAATGTGAAATACTGGTATTGTGGAAATCATATTATTTCATATGTGTCCACCATTAGAGAGTAGGCAAGAGGATACCCTCTTCGTTCTATACTTCTGACTACTGTTGTCTACCAACATTGAATAATTGGTTATTCTTTGTCGGGCTTTATCGGTTGCTCGCCTTTGACTTAACTTTATGACCCCCTCCCTCTTGTAGAAAATGTTCAACATCAATTTAAAAATGTTATCACAATATTTTGTTGACCCCTATTCGAAAAAATTGTGATTTCGATTTTGAATTTGGTTTATGAAATAAACTTTTTTTATTAATTAATCTATTATATTTTACCGTCACAATACAAAAATATTGTCAAAACGGCCATACTTTGCCATAAACAATCCAAACTCAAAAGTATAAGAAATGTAACATGACAATTTTTGGTGTGGACACATGTTCCTATGTACTATATAACATTTGAAATTTAATGTGAACCCTATGACATTTCCTCAATGACATTTTTCAGGCTCTATAACATTTTTACTTGCGACATATAGGAATTATGTACACATGTATATGGCAAATATTGCATTCATAAAAAAATTAGAACTCGAGATTTTAATCAAAAATGACAATAAGCTGGTAGAGAAGTCGAAAAAAGTAGGTCCCCTGATTCCGTCCGTCTGTCTGTCCTCACCCCTACAGCCTTAACTATTGTGTCGATTGAGTTTTATTTATTTATTTTTTTATTTGGTCAATTGTTTGGTCATAATTCGAAAATTCAAATTTTCTCAAAAACAAACCGATAGATTTTTATTAAACTTTCCTCAATTTTCTTATTGTTTTGCACCAGAATTGTACCCCCTATAAGATCGTTATTTTGATTTTAAGTTTTCTCAAGGAGTAATGAACCATTGTTTTTTATTGGATTACAAAAAAATAAAGTCAAAATAAAAGATTTTTAGAGAGATGTCTGTGCGTCAGTGTGTACGTACGTTCGTACGTCCGTATGTCCGTACGTTCGCGACGTTTTTTTCGTCGTCCATAGCTCAAGAACCAGTAGAGATATTGACTTCAAATAAATTTTGTTATACAGACAATAATGCAGAAGGATGCAGAAAGAACTCTCAAAAAAATTTCGTTTGTGGTTTTTTTTTACCATAGCAATTTAAAAAAAAAAAGGATGAAAATTTTGGTTAATCCTAAATATCTCACGAACCAATAACGCTAGAGACTTGAATTGAATTTTATATTATAAATTGTAACGCAATACCAAACAAAAATATATTTTTAGAAAACATTCCTAATAACGGTTTTTTTTATAAATCAAACAAAAAAAAATATTTGTCACCTCGAAAATTTTACGAACAAAAAATGATTTTATCTCCAATACAATTTTGTGCAACGAAAAATAACGTTTTTAACATCTGGTAAAATTTTTAGAAAAAACGAATTGACAGTTTTCTTATAAAAAATAAAAACCTAAAATTAAACACTACTAAAAGTTGGTAAAAATTGACTTTCGACTCAAATATCTTTTCAAAAACCTAAGATATTATTTTTAAACTAATTTTATCTTGTAAAATATATTGTCAACATTCAGTCAAATTTTAATAAAAATCGAATTAACAGTTTTTTTACAAAAAATAAAAATAAAAAAAAAAACAATACTAAAAGTTGGTAAAAATTGACTTTCGATTCAAATATCTTTTCAAAAATTTGTGATATTAGCTTCAAATTAGTTTTATCTTGTAAAATATATTGTTGTCAATATTCAGTAAAATTTTGAGAAAAATTGAATTGACAGTTTTTTTTACAAAAAAAAATTAAAAACCTAAAAAACAATACTAAAATTTTGACTCAAATATGTCTTCAAAAATCAAAAAACTTCGCTTCAAACTAGTTTTATCTCACAGAAAATATTATTTTCGACATTTGGTAATTTTTTTTTATAAAAATCCACAAAATAGTACGGTTCTCGATATCTCGTGAATAGTAGATGAGGAATACAGGAGTAAGTTCGTTCGATTTATTCGTGCATTTTATTTTTGCTATAAAACAAAACGAATTTTTTTAGTTGGAACTTTATAATAAATAAATAAATAAATTGAGTGGCGCAACAGTCCGTGGAGAACTAGGGCCTAGTGACTTACAACTCTCAACCATTCCTGTGTGCGAGTACTGTTGTCAGGGATGGAGGGGACCTACAGTTTATATGCCGAATCCGAACGGCAAATTTGAGAAAGCACTTTTCATGACAAGAATTACTCTTGGAGAATTTGTCAATTCCTCGCAAGAGGCAGTACCCGTGAAAAAAACTTTAGATGACATAGGCAGGGATCGAACCCAAGACCTCTGGCATGACAGTCCAACGCACTAACCATCATGCCACGGGTACTACCGGAACTTTATAATAACAACATTTAAAACAGGCTTTTGACGTTTTTAATTTGGTTTATTAAGTTTAAGAGGATTAGACTTAACGCCTTAAACGAGGTTAATCTAGCTGTAGAAATAACTCAATATAAATTTAACTTGAAAAAATGTTATCCTAGTTAAGTTTTCAAGTGGAAAAGTAAAAAAAAAGGATTCAGTTAATGTTTACAGTGTTACCTAACTTAAAATCGTTAAACTGAACCTTAGAATATTTAATGCTATAGGCTGGAATAAAACTTAATATTTCTAATATAACTAAGTAAAATTGAAAAGTACACCACTATTCTACTGTTGAAGTAATAGTATAGTTTTGTAAAGGAATTTTCAATATGTGCTTAACATCTATCTTCTACTTAGTTAGCTGTCCTTCATTTAACAACACTCTCATGTCTCAAACCATCACCATCTACCTCTAAGTGCCTTTAGTCCTTTTTTTCTATTAAACTCAAACTATTCAAACAAATAAATGACGCGCACGAGGTTTGTTATTATTATGACTCGCTTCAATTCTTCACAAATGTCAATATAGTAGGGTCAGTGTTTTAAGAACTACATACCTTTATTGTTGTGGCTCAACATTTATTCTCTGTGTTGCCATCAGTATCCAAGAATATATCCTTCCACAGAATTGAGTGAATTCTCAAAAACTAAAATCACTCAAAACCCGAACACCACTAACCACTAACACCAAATAGTCACAGAGAATAGGAACTTTTTTTTAAAGCTGCATTAATAATAATTTCATTCAACTTGACACAGTTCAAAAACGTGGTGAATAAAAACGTGACACACATTAAATTATCCGTTGCAAGGACAATAAAATTATTTATTTTTTAACCTACTCTTTTTCAACTTTAATAAAATTTATTATATCGTCTCAAGGTTTTCATAATTATTGTATGTTGTTCTTGACCGAGAGATTATAAGAGAGTTCAAAATGACACAATGGGTTGTGGAAATTCAACGGTTCTAGATTCTCCGCAAACAAATTCGTTGTCGGTAGCCCGAGGACGGACGGTAAAATTCCATTCATTATTATCAATTTTGTTGTTGTTGTTGTTGTCGTTTGGCTTTTATAAATTTTCATATGTACATATACCTTCATTTTATAGAGAAACAAAAATACCGTTGAAGAATTTGTTCAATTGGATGAAGAAATAAGTGAAATGGAAGGACTTTGTCCTGGACCAAGATTAGCAACTGCTGAAGCATGGATAGAACATTTACAAGAGAGACGTGATGCTCTAGTTTTGGACACAGATATTATTCAATATAATCTACCTATAGACCAAGTTAGTGACACGACAATAGCGACGGTTAATCAAGAGTTAGTGAATAATTCACCCAGCAAGGATTTAGCTAGGGTAAGGAAACACACTGACAGTGATACTAAGACTTTCTTATAAATTGTTGAAATTTTCTGCATTTTCAGTTAGTTATAAGTTTGGGAGTTCTTCTGAGTAAACAAAAAGCTTCCGAACAAGAGGACTTTTTTGCTAAAATTAGTAAATCTGCCCTCGAAGTTATATCCCTGCGATACTATAACGAAATATTACAACACACAAAATCAAGAGTTAAGTTTCTTAATGAAAATTACAAGCGTCTTAATGATTTGTATGTTCAGCAGGATGGGATAATTGGTAACTTTTGACACACTTTTATTTTGGTGAAAAAAAAAGAACTTCTCTGATATTAATATAATTTTGATTATTTTTATGTAGCACTTATTAGTGGTGGAACTTATATGACAAGTTATGAAGAAAGTTTAGATTCTCAACTTGAGACTGCTCGTGATGTTCGTGATAAATTAGGAAGTACTCTTGAGCAATGGAGAATTTGTGGATTATTATTAAGAGCTTGTTCGAAATCAGCTTTACAGGCATTGGAATTTTGGAGAAGCATAAAGGCTTTAAGGTATAAGTTATTTAGTTTATAATTATTTTTTCCCATAGACACCGTCCTATGTGTACTAAGTTTCAAAAATCGATAAACAATTTTATTTGGTTAGAAAAAATTATTATTATTATTATGGATCATCTATCCAATCATTTCGTTGGACATGTGGTGAAATGCATGTTTATCACGCTATTTGACATAAAATATAAAATGTATGTAGGTACAAACATACATAGGTCGAACGGAACGAGGGGGCGTTAGGTAATTGGCCATGCAATAGATTCTTATTAGACAAAAAAAATGTAAAACCTTTTATATCGCCACTAAAAAATGTGTCTATAGTCCCGTTATGTTTTTTAATTATAACTATCCCTAGGGTTATAATATAATTTTCATTTAAAACAATAGATTTTTTAACAGTTAACATTTCAAACATGCAATTTTAATACTGGAACAGAATAGAACGTAGTTTGAAACCAAAAATACTTAAAAGTTTATAGGCAAATTTTATAATTTGCGCAATAACTTAAAGGTTATTATCTGTTTGGCTGGAAGGTATATTTTTTAGAAAAATTTTGAGTTGGTCATCATCAAAAATACAAACCTAACTTTGACTAGTTTATGGACTTTCCTTTTATGAAAAAACCGTTTAAAATCTGAGGTTCCGTTTTAAACCTCATTTTTAGATAGAGAATGTAGATTTTTCAAAACAAAGATGTGCCCAAATAGCGATTTTATGCATTGACTTAACATATTGGTTAATAGGAGGAGAGCTACTTTAAGACTGTATAGAAATCACTGAATATCGTAGGAGAAGCTTCGCGTCGAGTTTACAGCTTGATCTCCCGCAGTCGACCCTATATATCAGTTTGATTCAATACCGTGAGGATATTATTCCGCTCGAAATTTTCCCATGGACGAAATTGGCAAATTCAAATCATACAAAGAAAGGAGGTCCAAACTTCGTTTCTTCGTCATTAATCCTCATAGCCTCTTTTGTAAAGGCTCTCTTTTTTCGGACGTGTGGTTTTCGAGAAGAAATAAGGTAAGGGTTTGCCATCATGTTTTAAAAAAGATTTCGGCCAAGTGGCCTTTGCGGCTGGTTCGAATAAATTCCAGCAGAAAGGCCTAATTTTCTACCACTTTTTGCAGTAATTGGAGTCATACATATGTATGTCCGTAAAAATGCGCCGAGTAATCTCTTCCAAGGCGTCAATTGTCTCGAGTTTATCTGTGTAGGTAAGTGACTTCACATTACCTCACACAAAATAATCCAGCAGCAAAAGTTTTCTTGGCTGTATGGAACTGAATCATCATTTTGTTAGATTATTTTGAGGTTTGGCTTGACTAGATTTCCAGTCAAGTTTCCAATAAAGTTGCCATAATTGGAAGGCAATTTTTCGGCAGCTTTGCCAATCAGATACTACTAAAAACTTGCTTTACTTTCAAGCCCCTTATGCTGCCCAATTGCAGACCAAATTGATGAGCATAAATCAAGTGACAGCTGTCAAAAAGACAAACTTCGAAAAAAGTATTGCCAGATTAAAAACGTCTCAAAAAACACTAGTTATCATTTTATAAATGATTGTAATGGGCACGTTCAGGTGACATAACGGACTTGAAAGTAAGGCAAGTTTCTAGTATCTGATTGGCCAGCTGCCAAAAATGTGCCTTCCAATTAAGGCAACTTTATTGGAAAGTAGACTGGAAAGTTAGTCAAGAAAAATCTCCCTAACTATCAAGTTAAGTCTACTTCTGTCAAAATGGCAGTCGATCATGTCTTTTTCATTCAGCTGAGAGCTGAACTTTATTACTCTATGATTTATTTATTTTCTGAACAACTTCATTTAATATTTTCTGTAAAAGTTCCTTGTCAATTTGGAAAAGAAATATGTAATATTTTCTTAGAATACAAAATACAGATCGTGATGGACTTGTAGCTTGCCTGAGGAGTGTTTTGTAGACAATAATGTTTTTGGTAGTTTTTGTACTATGAACTTAAAGTAGAGGTTTGTGAAGTGAAGTTCTGAATTTGAAACTCATGACATTTTAAAAACTAACTAGTTGCCTTGGTCAAAATTCACGTTCAAAGAATGAAGTTGGCTGCAAATGAAGTCCCTTATGTTGTCTGAACCTGCCCAATGCCTACAGGTAGTTCTCATATCATTTTGTGAAAAACTAAACATTTTGGGAGTTTTTAAAAACAAAATGCAAAGAAAATATTTATTTCAAGATAGCGGTGTTTCCCCGAAGACGCACGGCACAACTGTGAAACATGGTTTTTTAATAAAAAATATTTTTCAAGAAATAAAACAATAAGGCATGTAACGATATAATTTTCTACTTTGTAGAAAAATATAAATTTCCGCAAAGGGTTTACATGAACACCCCATTAGAAATATTTGCGGAAACGTTAGAAACAAACACAAAATTTATCTGTTTTTTTTTCTACGATTTCTGCTTCAAAAGAGATAAAAGTCTATATTTTGCAGAATATTTTTCCCATACAAATTTTGACAGTTGATTTCTACCGATAGAAAATTCTACAGTTTTTAAGGTTTCTATGGGTTTTCTGTGTTTGCATGAATACCCTTAATAAATAAAGTGCTCGATTTTATTACGTTACAATTCAAAATCTTTTTTGGTAAAAATAAGATGAGCTACAAAGTAAGCCTATACAATAAATAATAAACTACAATTTCGACTGATTTGTAAAAGTTAACTTTAGCCATTTTCAGTCCCTTAAATTTTTTTTATCCGGTCCAAAAATAGAGGGTCTTTTTTAGAGACTTATAAATTAAGTGTTAAACTTAAATTCATATTTTTCGGATTTTTGTATTTAATTTTCCTGGACTTTTTGTATTTCATTTTCCTGTAGAAACTTTTAAATTTCGAAAACACAAAAGTCGTTTCCCATTCTTTTGTTTGTAAGGTTCTTATCAGGTGTATACCAACCACCCAAAGAAACACGTATTAAAATAAATCAATCTTTTTCTTAATACCATTATAAGTCAAAATACTTAATCGTTTTTAAATAATTTCTTTCAGTTCCCCCAAAGACATAGTCCACCTTGCACTCGAATGTCGTAATAATACTCAGGCATCATTAATATCTCTCGAATGTGCTCAACTGTCGCTGCCAAATGTTGAAATAAAATTTGTAAGCAATCGACAAGTGTTGGCAGTAAAACATATAAATACTTATATGATAACTGACATTGCAGATGAATCACGGTAAATACCCAACTTCTATAAATTTTCCTTCAGTTTATGTAATTACTCCTTTTTCTTTACCTTCTTTCCAGATACAATCATGTGACAAAAGTTCTTGAAACATACGAGAATAATATGCAAAACGCTTCCAAGTGGTTGTATGATACTTATGACTCAACATTGCGAAAGGACTTTGAAAAGGCGGAAAAAACCGTTAAGTCATTGGCAGGAAAATTACGCAGTCATAGGCATGAGTTATTTCTTAAGGAAACCCAACGCAAATAGTTTTTTGTTTTTTTTTCTTTTTTTGTACATATTTTATTGTTAAAGAAATATAACGACCATTTTACACAAAAATTAATACCAATAGGATTTTTTGGGAATTCCTTCTTCGACGATATCCATCTTTTCCATAATGTCCATCTCGAAGGTACATAATTTGGGTTCAAATGTTACTTCGCCAACCACAGCGGCTGCAAAAGAAAAACTCCAAATTAAAACCAACTTTTAAAAAGGAAATTCTGAGCCTTACCTGGAGTGTCTTTTGAGCGTTCCAAGTATGCAGCTTTGGTCTTGTAATCATGTGTTTGGTTATTAGCATCGGGAATGGGGATGATTCTTCCAGAGCGCGTAGACACTCGCACCTTTTCACCGTCCTCTGTGTAACGCCACTCGAAGTCAGTTCCTTGCAAATCTGATGGATCTACCAACCGAATATCCCGATCAACTCTCAATGGAGCCTCTGAACGGATATAAATTCCTGGGAAGTCTTTTTCAGCACCAACAATGCGATAATGCCAATTTGTTCCCTCGCATATCACCCAATTCCTTTCGGCTATAACTTGAGTGATGATGCCATGTTTACCCTTGTCCCTACCTGTAAGGACTTCAATGCGATCACCTCGGAAGAAACTCCATTCCTCTAAATTAAAAAAAAAAAAAAACGTTATTAGTAAAATTAAGCATTCAACAAAACAGATAATGGAATCCCGGCTTACCAATTGGTTGAACAAAAACTTTCTTGCGAATTGTGTGGGGAAGATTTTGCTGACGGAACTGTCCTGTCCATGATCTATTTGTTGTGTATCGAAACTTTTTCCGTTCGACTGTTTTGGGCAAGTAGTTGGGGAGGCCTCTTGGTGTTTTCCAATAAACCTAGAGCGGTTGTTACACAATAATAATATTAGTTCCACGGCTTGACAGTGTTTGGATTTAAATTGAATTAAAACTTACTTGTTGTTTGCTTCTCTCTATGTATTCTTTTGGAAGATTTGAAAAATCTTTCAATTTACTTGCTAGAAATTGTGTTAATTTCATTTTGGTTTTACAAAATTTAAAGAGGAATTTAACCAAGAATTTATTTTGTTGAACAAAATTTCATACACGGGTTGTGTTAAAACGTCAAAATTGACAATGACAGCTGAAAGGAGTCAAAACTTTAGGAAGTGTCTGGAAATGCTAATTATAACATAAGGGGATGCACACACAAATTAATTCTGTTTTATGGAATAAATGATTTAATTTGTACTAATGCTTTACTACTGAGCTAACTTTTTACAAAAATAAGCACTCAAGCATTACCTAAATATAACTTTTCTTTATAAGTACTAATACGAAAAATATAAAGTACATGTAGATGTAGCTTCAAGAAATGAATATCTTTCCACAAACAATCAGTTGCCATACATAATTTTTTCGAGACCAAACGGCAGTATCAAATTAAATTGAAAACTTGTATTTTGTCTCACTATAAATAAGAAAATGTTTCTAAACGATTTATTTCATAAAATCTTCAGATGTTCTAATGTGCATAGTTGTAAAGTTTATTCCTTTACTACTAGCAGTTCAATATTTAATTCATGGTTCAGCAATTTTATATCACTGAATTGATGAGTTAATTGACATTCACTTTTATTTTCATTGTGTTGTTTGTTAGAAACTCAACCACGGAAATGTGCACAATTGAGCTTTTATAAACATAGATGGTTCTTTTAGTTAGTGGTGAAGCTCGCTTTTTAACCTCAGTGTGACTTTCAAGAGCGATTGTTGAAAAGCCAATGTCTTAACAAAGAGGGACTGTTTTTTGCCATTTATGGTTTCAATAGGCCACTGCCATATGCAACACAGTCAATCATATAATATATCTCTCTCTCTCTCTCTCTCTTTTAAAGAAAGAGTGTACGTCAATAAGCCAAGAACAATTGAAGAGCTAAATGATAAGATAATTCGATAAAGCGTCCATAATTCTCATAACAAAACAAAATTACAATAATTCTGCAAACTTTTTGTTTTATTTATGGTTGGACCACCATTTATATAATTCGACGTTTCTTCACATACCAAACTTAAGCCCAGGTTCAACCTCCCTTAACCCACAAAAGCACAGAATAAAATTGCAAAACAACGGTTCTACTACTGGACTAAAATATATTTTGCTATAAAAATAATATAGACAATTAAAAACTTGTATATTCTGAATTGATTCTACCAAATAGTAAAACCAATATGGCTGGCTGAACGATTCCATTTTATTTGATTAAAAAAAACATTCAAAATTCTATTTCTGCAAGTGACAGCTCCAGCTGACGAGCGAAACTAGAACAAAAGAAGAATACAAACAAATTTTCGCCATTGGCAGCTGCTCGAAGAAAAAGTAAACAATTCCTTCAAAATTCGCCAAAAATTTAACTTGAAAAATGTCCTCAGAACGAACCACTTGCAAATCGCGTTCCCCGAAGCTATTCGATTTAAGTTGGGAAGATATTCTATTACCCAATTTGGCCATTCATCTATCCCTCAAAGACTCCTTCAACCTACGCTGTTGCTCGAAGGCAAGTAAAAAATTCGTCGATAAATCATTTCGTTTTATAAAGGTCATCAATTTCTCGGGAAACAATTCAACCAATATTAATTTGGCCTTTGCTGTACTTGCGCAAAATTGCCACAAGCTGGAGCGCCTCTATTTAGCCAGATGCGAGTGGCTTGTCGATGAACTTATGCTTAACATTCTGTCCCGAAATAAACGTCTCAAAGTGGTGAATCTCAACGAATGTGTCCACCTTACACCGCTCTCTCTCCAGCCAATTATCATCGATTGCAAGGAGCTGCAGGTGCTGAATCTTTCGAAATGCGATTGGCTGACTACGGGGACGGTAGATGCTCTGACTCTGCATCAAAACAACATTGAAGAGTTCGATATATCACACTGTTCGACGATTGGCGAACGCTGTTTGGTTATTTTCTTTCGCAAGATGAAAAAACTCAACATTCTCTCTTTGGCCTTCTCCCAAAGTGTCACCAACAATGTTCTTATTCAAATTGCCAACTACTGCAAAGCCTTGGAGCACATTAACTTATCTGGTTGTGCTGCAATCTCTGATCATGGAGTACAGTGAGTATTTTCAAAAATATCAAACTTCTTCAAATTGTAAATCTATTCTTTTTTTAGAGCAATAACCGCTGGTTGTCCCAATCTAAAGTCCTTGATGGTTCAGCATTGTCCCGGAGTGACGGAGAGGGTTCTAGCACCTTTGCGCGGTCGTATGCACATAGATCGCCCAACCCAAAGCTATAATCTACTCAGTTTCGCACAACGACTTCGTGTTCAGGTTTAAACCGCATATAAAACCGTTAATTTAAGGTCCAATGATTAGTAATAATAACTGTTTTTTTTTTTTTTTTTTTTTCAAAAATACTTCTGAATGTGAGTGTAAAACTTTTCTACTTTCGATGTTAGTTTTCTTCCTTCTCCTTTGTTCTTCTTTTCATTTATTTATTAAACTTATGTGTATGGCATATTTATATATAAAAAAAAAAAAAACAATTTTAAAAATCAAGTACTTGCAAAGTTTCAGTTAATACAAAAATAATCACTTTTCTATTTGCGTGTATCTGTGGGGGTTGCTCCTCACTTTTAATGCTATGCGGGAGCGTGCGTCAGTGTCAAATTGGGCGCAAATTTTTTAGTTTTGTGAGGTAGTCGTTAAGGTATCGATGTTTTCGATTCGCCATTTCTCGTGAATTTCTTTTAGACGTTTGTAAACTCTTATCGAGATATTTAGACTTGGCATAACTTCGGATAGACCAGGTTCGTCCATGAAGGAAAGACCACACAGGCCAAAGTATGTATGGAACGGATCTGTGCTACAGCTAGGCCATTTAGCAAAACCACCAACTACGTTGTCTTGTGTTGACATTATCGATCTAAAGGAAAAATAGAAAATTTTTAAATATATTCTGCGGGGAAGTTCTTTTTTGTTCGTCTTACTTTCGATTTGCATCAAAATCTGTGAGATGAAACGCATTTAGGATCTGCAAAGATGCACCTATCCAAAATGAGTAACATGTGTCTACAGGCTTGTTGGGTCGTCCTTGGAATCCATCGATCTAAATTGATAATAGTTATGAAAAAAAAGAGACTAAATATTTTTGTTTAAATTCACCTGACGAAAGATAAGCCAACGTTTCATGCCTTCAATTGTACTTTCACTTAATTTATCTAATTGGCCACTTAAACTTAATGCTGCAATTGCACAAAATGTTGTTCCTCCATGTGATTCAGCTTCAAAATGTTGACTTACACCGTAATCGTAACGCTGCAAGAAATTTTTATTTTCAAAAAATTGTTGAGTTCAATAAATTTGAATTTTTTTTTTTGATTCTTGAGAATGATTGAAAGAGAGATCGAAATTTTGGCGAGTTATCAGATGAGTCTGAAGAAGGTAAAATTAATCAGACATTCCGGGTGCTAAGTACTCCGACTTTTTTGTAGCACATTCAACGAAGAAAGATGATTAAAAAAAGGCTACAAATAAGAAATAGTTATTATTGTGACACAAACAAACTCAGTAGATTCCCTTGAGCAGGTACAACTGTGGTCAAAATAAATGCAACAAAAAGACAAAAGTTCAAAAATATTTACATAATCCTTTGATCTATCAAAACGAAGTGAATTTTGTTAAGAGTGATTGCATCAGGTGATACCCAAGTAGCTTGGTAAAAAAGTATATTGGAGGTACCGGGAGTAAAATTTCTCTTGAAATTTTTCCGATAGACGAAATTTTAAAATGCCCATAATTTTCTACAAATTCTAAAGGATTGTTTTGACATAATTCAAGCTTGTTTGGGAAACTATCGTGATTATATTGAGCGCGCACTTAAGGGGTTATGAATACCCTTATAATGATTAAACACAGTGCGAGCAATACTTAACAGTACGCTATAAATTGGGTTGCAGGGTAAACTGATGATCATTCCTACGTACGGGTATAACGGTTGGATTTTTGTGAGAGAAGGAATACAACAGGCTATTTTACTAGAGCATTGTTTGTGAAAACATCGATTAAAGAATGAAAGGCATGAAACCTTTAGACTATGATCATTTTAAGAGCTCTTTTTCAAATCTATCTAAAAGACTTATGTAAGAACGATATTGGAGCACCAGCCCAAATATTAGAATTATACTTGAGTTTTGGATGAATAAAAGCTTTGTTAATTATAGCCCGATCAGAAGGGGTAAGAAATTGCTTGGATCATCGGAAAAAACCTAAACACTTAGCATCATTTTTGGCGATGTCAAATATGTGATCACTCCACAACAAGTGGTTTGTGATACACATACCTAGAACTTAAAGCTGTTCAGTCTCCTGGATGCAAGTACCACCCATGAATAGTGGCATTGGGGGAGAGTTACGCTTTTGCAATAGTAGACAGCATTGATTTTTCGGAGCATTAAATTCTACACGGTTTTTGATTCCCCATTGGACAATCAAAATTAAATGAGCTTATCATACGCTGCCGTTGGTAATCTACATACATCCGAAAAAAAAGGATGGTAATCTAAAAACGAATATGAAAAGCTGAGGGTACTGTCATCAGCGAAAAAATTTAGTGGGTTAGAAGTTTCAAACACAAAATCATTTATAAAAATAAGGAAGAGTGTCGGAGACAAAACGGAGCCCTGGGGCACACCAACGTTTATTGTGTGGGTATCAGATTTGAACCCGTCCAATACTGCTTGAATTGAACGGTCCAAAATATAATTTCTAACGCAACAAAGCAGAGATTCATTAATACCAAATGTACGCATTTTCGATAAGATTGTTCCACTGTTCGGTGAGAAAAACCATGAGATCACCAGTGGACCTATTGCTACGGAAGCCATACTGCAGGACATTAAAAAGTTAACGTTCTTCAAGATATTCTTTTAGCTGAAGGTGAAGAGGATTCGCTTTTTTTTAAGGGACAGGCTGGACAATTGCTGTTTTCCATCCACTGGCTATCGGAGTTTTTCAATGCAGTCAATTCCTAGACTTGAACTCCATTGCTACTCATCTTGCTGTTCTCGAGAGAACTATAAAAGCCTGATCAATATATGAATATCGGCTCCCTACTTGTTTTTGCGTTGAAATACACAAGGATGATTTTTTATACATCATACTTTGAACAGTCATTTATTGGATCTTTCGAGTTGTTCGTAGACCCGGAAATGTTTATTAGGCTTTATTATGTCTGGATTGGAAGATGTTGATGTGTACGATCTTTGGTGACATACCGCCCTGATTTCTACAAAAGGTAAACGAAAATTGGGCCTCTTGACTGGAATTTATTCGAGCCAGCCACGATGGCTACTTGCTACTTGAAATTATTTTTAGAACATAATGTTAGACCCATATCTTTATAAAAAAAAACTAAATTTTTGAGCGAAGCATTAGATTATATGGGATTTATTTCTCGCGTCTTAAAAAAAAACAGCTGATAGTTTGTCTGTAGAGTACTTGATCTTACATTTCATGAACAAGTTTGTCTACTTCTTTTGCCATTTTCCGGGGATTGTTCAAGGTTTCGTTACGAGACAGGTTTTCTAGTCTGTTACCAACCTGACAGCAGCCACGAAGAGACTATAGTCACATTGCAACGGATCCCAGTTACGGCACGTGCATGTTATTACCCCTGTTGGGATGAAGGTTAACTACCTTCATACAATACATCTTCACATCCTCGCTTCAGAGAATCCATTTTATTTTGACATCCGCTTAAAAGCTCTCAATTGCCTTAAAATAAGTCGATATGGGGGGGACCAGTTCATAAAAAAGATCTTATTAGCCCGAAACAACTCTTAAGCTTTGTTTCTAGGTTTTCTTCAGGTCATTGACTAATTGAAAGATCAGCAATTCCTTCTTTACGTGAAGGAGCATAGTGTCTGTAGAATGTCAACATAACCATGCTGATTTATCACTTTTTAAACTCATTCACTATTCACCATTTGGAGCAAATTTAAGGGAATCAAAAACTGCCATACAAAAAGCAATTTTCTTTTCATCCAACTTTAAAGTACTCTGTGAATGCAATTCATTGCTGATTATCTAAGTTTTAACTGGAAATTGTCACTGGGAAGCAGTGTAATCTATTATTTTGATCGCACTGTGTTTGTGACCCGCATATCGTGATACGTATACAAGTGTATACATTCATATCATAGGACGACCTCTTCAAGTCAATTAATCCAATTGATTTAATTTAAGTAGAAAAAAAAATAACAATAAAATCACTTACGATACTTTGAAGAATGTATTGGGCCATTCTTTCTTTATCAACATCACCCCAATAGTCAAGCATTGCACATATCGCAGCAGCACAATACACAAATCTCATATCATATTCGTTGCCTTCCACAGAAGCACTAAAACTTCCATCAGGTCTTTGGACAGCAGCAACCCCTAATAAAATATCAAAAACACTTGAATCTTAAAAAAACATCAACTAACTTAAAATGTAAACTTTACCATCAACTATAGCTTTGCGATCTATGCGACTTAAATCATCCCCAAGCGTGGCCAAAGTTGCAATTCCAGTGTAAGTCATAGCGAGATGTCCCCATTGGTAGCATTTTGCGTTGGCTTGTAAAACTGGATCGTCCGAAATGATCTTCAATGCCCTTGATCCCTGCAAAACAAAATAACACAGAATATTTAGATACAATTTTTAAGTAGGTAAATAGTAGCTATCGCTGATGATGCGGAATAAGCTTAATGATAAACATTGTCGGCATATATGTACATAAATCAAATAGGCAAATATAAGCCTTGAGTAAACAACATAAAATGTGTGTTGTTTTGTTTGCTAACTTTACCTGAAACCCGCCACATTGTATACCCGCCTGTCTGTCAGGGATAACTTGGCCGCCATAAATCCAGTCAATTATACCGTCTCTATGATGATCTTTCAGCATATCCAAAGAATTTAATATATCAAGGCCACATACTGCAAAGAACGCAATTGATCCTCTGCAAATAATAAACCACAGAAACCGAACAAACCAACCAAATGAATACAAAATACACACAGATTTTTATAAACTACATTTATTAAACATTGTACATTTGTACATACATACATATGTATATTTACACAACTGAATCATTTTGATTCATTTAATTATTTTATTAAAGCAGCAGCAACATTTTACTTTTTTACATACATACCTTGTTGAATCATGCGAGGCCAAACGTGCTGGCAATAAATTTAGGAATTGTAGAAAGTATTTTGCATGTTTTCTATGCAAAAGAGGTTCTTGTTTATCCTCGTCAACAACTGTTAGTGCATTATACATGATTTTTGTTTAACTTATTATTAATTTTATTACTAAGGGAGATTAAAGGAACAAAAAAAAGTTAAGAGGGAAGTTATTAATAATAATAAAGAGCGAGAGCCGAGTGAATGGTTTATTTTGATGGCTTGTATTGTGTTAACTTTACAAAATGCTGGTGCGCTAATGACTGAATTAGATTTTCATAAACATCATATTATTATAACAAAAAGAAAACCTTTAATTCTTCACTTTGCCCTGAGAACCCTTCTTCGACGAAATAACTTCTTATCAAAAATTGCAAGATGTCAAAAATACAGATGACGTTTAAGTTGACAAGTGAATAGTACTGGGACAGGTAGAGTACAGTGGTGTCTCTAGTATAATGTGGAATAGCTCACAAAAATATCAAGGAAATTAATTGTATTTCATTTGATTTTTTCATATAACCATGAATCTTTTTTTGCAAGCGTGTTTGATTTTCCGTGAAAAATGGCTAAACCACGCGTTAGGTCGGTTTGAGTTTTTACAGGCTTCTTATCGGATTTTTGACATTAGGTGTAATAAAACGCGACCTAAGAATTTGCAAAACATAATGAAGCTTCAAATCTCGGGCGTTGAGAAGAAAGTTTACTTAATTAATTAATTTATTTTATTTTTGTATAGATTTAAAAGTAGAAGGAAAAACACTGCTACTACACACAGATTCTGAAATAAAACAAACAAAATTGAAATGACAATACAGCTGGCAACTGTCAAAGTGTGACAGTGCTCGAGCACAAAGTTTGAGGTAACGTTTAAGATTGCCCCATAAGGCTAGGCGCGCACATGCAACTTTTTCGAAACCAAACAGTTCGATCGTTAGTTGCCCAAACATCGCGCACATAAGCAATTCCGAAAGTAATCAACGAAATAAACCAATACACAGGAAACATTTATTCACCTTGACTAAATTTTTCTCCTTCTTGCACTTACAGAAAATTATTCAACGATTTAGTTGGATGTCCGCGCAGTTACCTATAATTCCATGTGACACAAACTAAGGAATTGGTTCGAGGCGATCGTTTAGTTTGTGTCAAAACACAAACTAAAAAGTTGCTCGAATGGGCGACAGAATGGTTTCTGCATGTGCGCGGAATCTTATATAAGTCTATAGGCCCAACTATAATAGGCATAAGCAAACATAAGCTTATGTCAAAAACCCAACGAAAATTCACTTAAGTTTGTGAAATTACTGCGGATAGCCATAATGCAATTTTGCTCACGTATCTACATGTCAACAGAATACACAACAGATACACAGAATGAGATATTCATGCAAAAACACTCTATATGAAGATATACATCCTTCGTACGTATCACCCTCCAAAACCCATTTGTTTACATTGTTGTATTTGTAATGTGAAAGAATTTAACAAGAAAAATTGACACGTGTTTCCACGCATACATAGAAATAACTAATGAGTTTTTTGGTGAAATTTCATAAATTAGAGGAGAATTGACACGCACACTATGAATAAGTTTATGAGGCTGATTTCGGTTATGATAAACATTCTGAGAGAAATTATCTGCAGTGGAGTTGGCCTGTGTGTATTTGAACAAAACTGTCAGATTTACTTATGCGGCGAGCGACTGGGATCGCTCTTGCTTAAGTTTGCTTAAGTTAACGAAACTGAGAAAAATTGAACGAAACGGAGCTAGACTCCATTATGGTCACTCGTATTAGATTCTTTGTATTCGTACGTTTACTTATGCGCGCATATGCTAGCTTATGCCTATTATAGTTGGGCCTTATAGTGCTCAGTTTAGAAACCAAACAGTTTCGAAACTAAAAGTTGCATGTGCGCGCCTAGCCTAAGAGTCCACTGTTTCTATTCAATATGTCAAAGTCGGCACGACCGAATGCGTAATTGTGGTTTAGCTATACAATTTCACAATATAACATCTAAAAACGTGTGCTTCTTGATTATCGTATTAAAAACTAACAACTCTTTAGCTATATTACAAGTCATTGAAACAAATTTTAAAAATAATATTGTACTTTATGCGATGGGTACTTAAAAACTTAAAACTTATTTAAAGTCAGGTTTTGAAATAATAAATACGAAATCAAGTGTAGGAATTAATATTAAAAATTAAAATATAAATCAGAATAGAGATTTTATTAATTTGCTGCAGTAATAATGAAGAAATAAAGCTATGATTATAATATAGTGTACAGATTAATATACCAATATAATGAAAAGACGTCCGAGTACTTTGATGATTCAAAAGAGAAGAAGGTTTATTATTTAACATAAGTGTAAATGACATTTGTAATGAGCTTTTAATAACTGTTATACAGATAGTGCTATTAGATTAAGATAAAAGAGTTGTTCAATCATAAATGAGAATAGAACTTAATGGAACACTATTATATTAATTATTACAACAGCCTCACTAGTGTTTCATAAAAAAAAATATTAATTAACAATTCAATTTATGTCTAAGAAAAAATTTAAAGAAATTATTAAATAAAAAAAAATATTAAAAATTATTAATAACAATACAGTCCAAAATCTGGAATAAATTTGTTAAGCTTTGCGCTATTAACGGCCTTGGTCAATATGTCTGCAACCATTTCATTTGTCGACTTGTATTGTAAATTTAGTTTGATTTCACCTTCGACGTCTTGGTACAAGTGTTCTTGTATGAAGTATTTGCGCACATCAATATGTTTAGTGCGCGCATGATAATTTTTATTTTTCGCCAAACTGATTGCTCCCTGGTTATCGCAATACAAAAGAATCGTTTTTGATGCCTCCAAAAACATTTCGGTTTCAAAACGCTTTAACCAAAGCGCTTCTTGTATAGCTGCAACCATCGACATAAACTCTGCTTCGGTAGAAGACAAAGCTATTGTTGGTTGACGACGACAAGTCCAAGAAATTGCAGCACCTTGTGACAAAAATACATAGCCAGTTGTTGAACGTCTTTTGTCCAAGTCACTAGCCCAATCGGCGTCGCAGAAACCTACCACTTCATCATTTTGCTTTGGAACAAACAATAATTTGAAATCGATTGTACCCTTCAAATATCGTAACACCCTCTTTACCGCCGCCCAATGTGCACGACCATAGTTATTGTTGTACCTACTAAGGGCACTAACAGCGAAGCAAACATCTGGCCGACTAATCTGTGCAGCATACATAATGCACCCTATCGCCTCTTGATAAGGAACGTTTGCCATTTCTCGTTTCTCACCATCTGTTTTCGGACACAACTCTTCAGACAATTTTTGGTTGGGATCCAATGGAGTGTTGACTGGATTACATTCCTCCATGTTAAAGCGCTTAAGGAATGTTGATATGTAGTGACGCTGATCAATCGAAAGAGAACCATCCGCATATCGAGTAATATTCATACCAAGTAATGATTTCGCCTCACCTAGGTCTTTCATTTTGAATTGAGTTGACAATTCATTCTTTAACTTGGTACACATTGTTGCGTTGCTCGAGAATATCATAATATCATCCACCCAAACAGCCAGTATTATGGTATTTTGATTTGAATGTTTATAATAGATACATTGGTCTATTGACGATCGCTTGAATTTAAGTACCCGAACGAGCACTTCATTTAACTTGTCGTTCCACACACGACTTGCCTGCTTCAAACCATACAACGCTCGCTTCAAGCGACAGACCTTCGCCGTTTTATCGCTAAACCCTTCTGGTTGCTGCATATAAATCTCCTCTCTCAAATCGCCTTGAAGAAAGGCAGTCACTGCGTCCATCTGGTGAATGATCAATTTGTACTTGGCTGCCATCGCCAACAAAAAACGAATTGAGCAGTACCGAGCAACAGGCGAAAACGTCTCGTCATAATCTATGCCTTTGACTTGACTGTAGCCTTTGATTACAAGCCGAGCTTTGTACCTTTCGATACAACCTGTTGCATCGCGCTTGACTTTGTAGACCCACTTACTATCAATTGCTTTTCGCCCAGCAGGAAGCTCACACAGCTCCCATGTTTTATTCGCCATCAAGGCCGCATACTCAGACTTCATCGCTGCCTCCCACTCCCCTTTCTCGCCGCATTGCCTAGCCTCCTCATAAGACTTCGGTTCACAAACGTCTTCCGTAGCTGCTGCAAGCATCGCATGTAAACTAAGAGCATCACGAGCTTTCGCAGTTTGTCTTGGGCTTTCGATCTGATCGGTTGTTAAAGGACATGGAACAGCGCATATCTCACTGGCAGCAACGTCGAAATCAGTCTCAGCGGCAGAAGTATATGACGAATTCTCACTCTCACCAGCCTCACTGAATTCGTTATTTATAGATTCATTTTCTTCCATTGTATCGCTAATTTCTACGATTGTTTCATCTTGGTGGGGCATAATGATGACTGAATCATTAGCATCTGCATAGTTCATGCAAACATTTGACGAATTTTGATTGTCTACTACAGCCACACCTTTGTCCTCATCACCAGCCTCACTCAAATCATCATCACATGCCTCGTTCAATTCGCTATCCGATTCACTCTCCCCACTTGAATCGCTTTCATATACATCACTCACATGAGTTTCTTCAGTAGGTGCCTTTGGAAGAAAAACAGAACCATTAGAATTGAGTTTTGATTGAGTTACCTGATCTTCACTCGATTCGATGAAAGTAACATCTCTGCTCACGATTACTTTTCTCGCCTTTTTGTCATACAGCCGATAAGCTTTGCTTTGCTCGCTGTATCCAACAAAAATGCACTCAACTGCCTTCGGTGCCAATTTGCTGCGCTGAACTTTTGGTATATGAGCCATAGCCTTACACCCAAATACCCTTAGCATTGACAAGTCAGGCTTTCGTTTCGTCCACCTCTCCTCTGGTGTTTCGTCTGTCATACCTCGACATGGAATACGGTTGATCAAATAAGCTGCTGTTGTCGCCGCTTCTGCCCAAAAACTGTCACTCAGATTACTATCGAAAAGCATACACCGAACTTTCTCCAGTATCGTTCGGTTCATTCGCTCAGCCACACCATTCTGCTCCGGCGTATGCGGTACTGTTCGCTGATGTAGGATGCCATGTTTTGCCGTGAATTCATCGAATTGTTTGTTGCAATATTCGGTGCCATTGTCAGTGCGAAGTGTTTTTATTTTGCACCCGTGTTGATTTTCAACAAAACTCAGGAAGTTCTTAAAAATGCTAAAAACCTCATTTTTGTTTTTCATCGGGTACAAGAACACCTTGCGGCTATAGTCATCTATAAATGTGACGAAATATTTTGCTCCTCCAAAAGAGCGCGTGGGCATAAATGCGACATCGCTGTGGACTAACTCTAGTACACTTGTTGCTCGGTTGTCACTTGCCTCAAAAGATGCACGTGTCAGCTTACCTTTGACACAAATTTCGCACTTATTGCCGTCACTACCCTCCGCAAAGTCCACACCAATCACTGCCGTCCGAATCTTCTTTAGGTTTGCATCACAAGTATGGCCCAAACGACGATGCCATATATTTTTGTCGGTTGCCATCATTGCAGTTGCTGATCGATCTGTGGAACAGTTTAATTTATATAAATCATTAACAAGAGGTGCAGTCGCAATTAATGATTTTGTTGAATTATATATTCGGCAACTTTCTTTATCGAAGACCATAGTGTTGCCATGTTTAGCCATCTGACTCACAGACATGAGATTTGCACAGATATTTGGAACATGCAGTACATCTTTCACTGTGACATCGTAGTTTTGACGTGAACTTGTTCCAATTGACATTTTTATGTCCCCAGCTCGCTCCACAGCAAGATGAGAGTTATTACCTACGAGGATTTTATTTTGTATAGGTTCACGCACTTCTACCAAATTGACGTCACTCATTGTCATGTGCGCGGATGCCCCTGAATCGATGTACCAATCTTGTGACGAGCTTGATTGAGCCATGAAAGAACATATAAGTAACGACTCGTCTTTATTCTTTCTGTTTGGACACTTATTTGCGAAATGGCCTACCTTGTCACACACGTAGCATTTCACAGACTTGTGAGATTGTTTTTTTTTGTTTTTTTTGATTGAAGCGTTTCTTAGCATACAATGCGGTCTCTACACTTTCTGTGTTATTATAGGTTACTTCTTGAAGAAGGCGGTTTTGGATGAAGTCAGTCGACAGTTTTGGTGTAGAATTTTCGATTGCCATTACCATAGGACGAAATTCGTCCGGCAAACCTGCTAACATAAGAGCTGCAACCACTTCATCACCAATCTCCAACCCAGCCTTTTTCACCTTTGTAGCCATTAGTACCATTTTGTGGACATAATCCTCCATAGAAGGACAGTCCAGTTGCTGCAATCCGACCAATTGCTTAAGCAAATCCACCCTACGACCAATACCTGTATCCTCGAATGCGGAACAAATAGAATCCCATGCTTGTTTTGCTGTTGTGCACTTTTCCGTGTATGTATAAAGAGCAGATGACAACAGCAAGTTCAGCATCTGAATCGCCAGAAAGTTTTTATCTGGATCTGTTTCTGTGCCATCGAAACATTTCCAGTGGCCTTTTGTGGCAAGATACGCTTTTGCCTCTACCTTCCACTCATCAAAATTCTTACGCCCTTCTAATTTCTTTGGTTTACCCATTGCAATTTTATCTCAAAGACATCTACCAAGTCTACCCAAAAATTTGCAACCAAAAAACCAAAATCACTCGAAATGTACACGAATCCGTCTTAACAATTATTTAATCGTTACACTGGGCCCATAACCTGAAGAAATAAAGCTATGATTATAATATAGTGTACAGATTAATATACCAATATAATGAAAAGACGTCCGAGTACTTTGATGATTCAAAAGAGAAGAAGGTTTATTATTTAACATAAGTGTAAATGACATTTGTAATGAGCTTTTAATAACTGTTATACAGATAGTGCTATTAGATTAAGATAAAAGAGTTGTTCAATCATAAATGAGAATAGAACTTAATGGAACACTATTATATTAATTATTACAACAAATAACGCACTGAATATTCGCTCCCAAGGCTCCAACCGTCTGGGGCTTAGCGTAGATACTTCACATAACCCTACAACAAATAATCAAGCGGTGTAAAATTGCACGATCTTGGAGGCCACCTCACAGACCCTTGACGCTATTTAATATGAAATGGCAACCCAAACTCAACATTAACCAAGTGACAGCTGTTAGAATAAAAACTTTGAAAAAAGAATTGACAGATTTAAAAAAATTCCCGTTACATTTTTGAAAAATAAGTGAATTAAGGTCCAATTGTAGCTATCATTGGGATTACTGAAAATATCTTCCATTGAACTCCAGCTGGACATTTTTAATTTAACAGAAACCTGTCTTGGAATTGTAAAAAATTGAAAAACCAATGAGAGGAACAATTGAATTTATTTTTTGGCCATGAAAACAAGAAAATAATAAACATTTTTTTAAAAATTTTTTTGGTGATTTCGAAATACATCGAAATTCTTATAAAAAGGAAATAATAAAATATCCATTCCAAAATTTCTCCGGATTGATTTTAAATGATAAATCCCCTTTTAAGAGTATTTACCTTGGACTATAAATTCATTACAAAAATGACTATCTTTAAAAATAATAGTTTTTTGTTATAATAAAATAAAACTACTTATTGGAAAACCTATATTTACGAATTGGGATTATACCGAGAAAATAATTGTAACTGGGTCACAAAATAAATATTGAAATACGATTTTTTCACATTTGTATTTTATGCAAAAAGTGTTCAAGTGTAGTTATACCTTAAAAGAGTAATGGAAAAAGAGTACAAATTCATGTTTACAAACATGTTTCCTTTTTAATACAAAATAGTCTCGAACGAACCTAATTTTATTGTTTTCCTATTATCCCGCTAACAAGTGTCAAAAACAAAAATTCAATTTTTGTATTTTGATAAAATTGTTTATTTAAAATTTTCAAAAAATGTCCACATGCACAGCTGCAGAAATTGCTGAAAAAAAGCGAATAGCTTTGGAGAAACTTAAAGCCAAAAAGAATCAAATTTCCAACAAACCAACAATCGTCCCTATCAAACAATCCACTTCGACTTCAGTTCCTTCTCTAAAAACAAGTAACCAACCAGCAGCGCCTCCTTCAAAACCATCTAGTTCCTGTTCTTCTCCTTCCGTACCACCATCAGCTCCAAAAATTATTACAAGTCCAGTACAGAATTTTTACAAATCCAACACAGAAAACAAAGCTTCAGATTTCTTAAAAGCCATTAAACAAAGTTCAACATTCGCAAATCGAAATGAAGCCCGAAATACAGCCCATCCTTATTCAAGATCCTCGGGGAATAGTCCACAACAATCATCGGCAACAAAGGGAGGAAGCAGTGTATTCAAAAATGCTCTCATGACAGACAATAAAACAAAAATTGCTCCAGTTTTCGTTCAAAGTGTCACATGTACTTGCTATCTGGTTAGTGCGTTTCGGTTCGCAGTTCAACCCTCTGGCTACCATACACAGTTGATTGAGGTCTTTAAATCAATGCCTTCGAAGGCATATGGTAAAAAACAAATCATCTTTTCAATTCGAAATAAAGGAAGCAAAATTAATCTTTCTCATTTCAGATAACAATACAAAAATTTGGAGCTTCTCTGTGAGTGACTATCAGTTGCTTCAGGATCGATGTGCTGCTCTCAAACCGTACGCTGTGATAGGAATCATACCAAAAAACATCCTTAAACTTTGTCAGACACCAGTTAAAGAGCCTGATCCTTCTTGTCTCGCCTCAATCGAACCCACACTTGTTGAGAAACTTCTGCCATTCCAAAAGGAAGGAGTAGTATTTGGTATATCCAAGCATGGTCGAGTGATGATCGGCGATGAAATGGGCCTCGGCAAGACCTATCAAGCCTTGGCAATAGCAGACTTCTATCGGGAAGATTGGCCTTTATTTATATGCACTACAGCCTCAACGAGGTAAGTTTCGCCTTTCACCACGTTCACCTTTGTCAAACTTCATCTTAACACAGTCCTCTCCTGAATAGAGACTCTTGGGCAAAGCACGTACAAGAACTCCTCCCATCTGTCTTAGTTCATAACATATGTGTCCTAAGTGCCAAACAGCAATACACCGGTGATGCAAAAGTTCTCATAACAAGTTATAATCTCATGGAAAAAAGCACCGAAATGTTGTTGGAAAAAAAGTTCGGCGTTCTGATTCTCGATGAATCTCATACCCTGAAGAATAGCAAAGCCAAATGTACCGTTGTTGCTGATCGCTTATCGACACAGGCAAGAAGAGTAATTTTATTATCTGGGACTCCTGCGCTTTCAAGACCCCTCGAGTTGTTTAGTCAATTGCAAATGATTGATAGACGATTCTTTAATTTTATTGATTACAGTGAGTATTGAGGAACCATGAAACCATATGAAGAAGTTTGAGCTTTTGTTTTATGATTTAGCATCACGATATTGTGCTGCCAAGCAAACAAATTTCGGTTGGGATGCATCCGGTCAATCGAATTTACCTGAGCTTAATGTTGTACTTAAATTGAAATTCATGGTGCGGCGTATAAAAGCGGATGTTCTCCCTCAGCTGGCTGAAAAAATAAGGTTGGTTACTTGGAATTCTCCTCCTTCCACTCGCCGACTTATTGCAAGTGTAATTAACAAATTATGTTTCTTTTTAATTGTGTCTCCTTTTAAGAGAAACAGTTGTTTTGGATCCAGCGCTCCTCTGGCATGGCTCGGATGTTGACAAGACACTTCAAAGCTATACCAATGACCTATCAAAATGTAAAGGCAAAGAAAGGGAATGTATACTTCTTAGATTCTATGCCGAAACAGCTACAGTTAAAGCTCGTGCCGTTTGGTGAGATTACAAAATAATAATCTCAATTATTCTTTAATCCTTTCATCCTTTGAATTGACAGCGAATACCTCAAAACTCTTATCAAACAGAATCTTAAATTTATTGTTTTTGCTCATCATAAGGTCATGATGGAAGCTATCAGTGAGTCCTTAGATAAACAAAAAGTTAAATATATTAAAATTGATGGAAGTACGAAGAGTGATTTGCGAAGTGTAAGTTTTTGATTGTTTTTTTTTCTGGATAACATTTCAATTTTTAAAAAATTGAATATCCTTAGGAATTGGTTGAAATATTTCAAAATAAATCATCATGCAAAGTTGCTCTACTCTCATTGAAAGCCTGTAATTCTGGTATAACTCTTACAGCTGCTGATACAATTGTTTTTGCTGAATTAGATTGGAATCCAAGTGTTGGTTCTATCAAAAGTTTATAAGGAGATTTTGTTTGTGTTAATAAAAAATATTATTTATTCTTTTTAGACTCTGGCACAAGCTGAAAGTAGAGCTCATAGAATAGGTCAAAAAGAAGCTGTCACATGTAAATATCTTATGGCTAATAAAACAGCAGATGATATTATTTGGAATATGCTAAAAGAGAAACAAGATGTTTTAAATAAAGCTGGACTTTTTTCTGAAGATTTACAAGATGCTACACATTCATCAGCTCCTTTATCTGTAAGTTTAGAAAAATTATTTTCTTTGAATATTTTTGGTTTTTATTATTTTTTTATTTTAGTCTCGACCAATTGAGAGTTATATGACCCCAATTAAGAAAAATAATAATAATACAATAGAAAAGTCAAAAGAACAAACACCGGTATCTACAAACATTAAACAATCTACCAATAATTCAGGAGCTCGGGCACAAGTTTCTAAAAAGATTGAAGAAAATTTCGAAGAACTTTTCGATGAAGATGATGACGCATTCAAGGATTTGGATTTTTGATTGTTTAACTGTTTTTTCTTTTTTTTTTTAAACTATCGTTTGTTGGTTCTATTAAAATATTTGTTAATTATAAATTATTATTTGTTTGAATTTATTGACTGAAATTTTTCAATTCAAATTTAAAGCTTGTAAACAAATAGTAGTACCCGTAGCGTGATGGTTTGTGCGTTGGACTGTCATGCAAAGGGTCTTGGGTTCAATCCCTGCCTGTGTCACCTAACTTTTTTCACAGGTACTGCCTCTTACGAGGAATTGACAAATCCTCCAAGAGTAATTCTTGTCATGAAAAGTGCTTTCTCAAATTAGCCGTTCGGATTCGGCTTAAAACTGTAGGTCCCCTCCATCCCTCACAACAGTTCTCGCACACAGGAATGGTTGAAAGTTGTAAGTCACTAGGCCCTGGTTTTTCATGGACTGTTGCGCCACATAATTTATTTTTTTTAAACAAATAGTTTTAAACAAAAATGTTTTCTGCAATATGGATGAAATATGTTGTTATTTAAGTTAAAGAAGTAAATAATACGAATAAATATGAAGAATTTAGAACCGTGAATATGTAAGTATAAGTATGTATTTTGACTATGTTTCAGAAAATGTTGGAAAAGTTTGTTGCTAATCAATTTCAAAATTACCTAGAGAATAATAATTTATTAATTGATCATTCATGTGAATCGGTTCTATTATTTGTGTTGTGTGGAAGTAAAATAAATAAATTGGGTGGCGCAACAGTCCGTTGAGAAATAGGGCCTAGTGACTTACAACTCTCAACCATTCCTGTGTGCGAGAACTGTTGTGAGGGATGGAGGGGACCTACAGTTTTAAGCCGAATCCGAACGGCTAATTTGAGAAAGCACTTTTCATGACAAAAATTACTCTTGGAGAGTTTGTCGATTCCCCGCAAGAGGCAATACTCGTGAAAAAAAACTTTAGATGGCATAGGCAGGGATCGAACCCAGGACCTCTTGCATGACAGTAAAACGCACTAACCATCATGTCACGGTGTGAAGTTGAAAAGATAAATTGACTAATAATTCGGTGATACCGGTTTTCTTTTATTTGAAGCGTATTTTTGAGACTAGCGATAGGCGTATCTTATTAAAAAGCTCTGTTTGAATGGCGTTGTGAGTTGAAATGGTGTGATTCTTATTTAGCAAATAGAAGCCAAAGAATTGAAGTAGATGATGAAATTTGTAGTGCAATTATCAATGATTTAGGAGTACTGTGCTGCGGTATTCCTCTTTCTTTTATACTTGAATGACTCGGAAATATTTTTATAGTAAGTAATTCATTTATTTACATTAATTTACAAGAATTTTACACAATATTTTGAATTTCAATGCTATGGCTATGCCGTCAGCCAGGTTGACAAACAAAAATTAAGAATATTTAAATTTATGTTTTTAAATTTAATAGAATTCTGTTATTAATAACATTCCTTCAAACATGTACTTAATGTTTTCCAATCATGCTCGTTAAGGATGTTTATAGTCTCTTGTAGGGTAAGAGTATTTTTCCCAAAAAAGTAGCGTCTTTGGGTTTTGAATATTGGACAAATACCAATGAAGTGTAGACAATCTTCTTTTGATTTTAAGTTGCACAGTGTACAGAATTGGTTAAAACTACTATTATAAGGACTTCCATTTAAGTTGAGAACTTCACATCTTGCTTTAAAGATTAGGGATATCTCTTCATAACTCAGTGAATCCTTGAAATAATTTCTGGAACCAAGATAATAGTTGAGCTGACTGTAGATTATTGTACTGAATGAGTCTTGAGCTTCTTCTATCAGTGAATGCCTCATTATGTCCTCATTTTTCTCTATGATGCTGTACATTTGTTCATAATTTATATTGCTTAAATCATCATCCAATCTCACTACACACTCATTGCCATCTTGCAAACCACCAGTCCTTGTTTCTCAACTCATATAAAAGAAGTTTTTTCGAAAGTCTTGTGCTCTGGTGGTTGCTGCAGACTTTGATGATGTAGTCAGCTTGAGACTTCAAGCTGCTTGTTAGAAGTTTTGGAAGTCCTGTTTCTAAATATATGGCATAACTAGGTGTATTCAGAGGTAGGTTGAAAAGTTTCTTTATAAAATTCCTATAAAATTTTTCAATTTCTTCATATTCTTCTGATCCACAAACCTGAGCAACATACAAGAGAGTTGATTTCACTACTATTAAATACTATTAAATATTTTGTATTTTGAAGATAAATTAATTTGTTTGTTGGAGAAGATATTTTTTCATTTTAAATTTATCAAACTTTGTGAGCTTTGGGCTTTCTCCGATAAATGAATTTTTGAAATTTAATGTTGGGTTCAATTTCAAGCCTAGATATTTAATCTTGTTTGTTACCTCCAGTTGCGTACCATTATATTTCCAGCTTCTTCCATTATAAGCGCTTTGTGTAAAATATTTTTATATTGAAGTGAAAAACTTTTCTTGGAAAAAGATTGAAACCATGCACAAAAAATTGAATGGGACTTGATGAAAGTTGATATGTGGTTGAAACTTAACAAATTATTGGTTAACGTGAGTAAAACTAATTTTAAGAAGTTTGGAGTGAGTGATAAAATTATTGCCTGGATAGATGATAAAAAGCTAAACTTCAAGGAACATTAAAATTATGTTTGTGCAAGTATTTCATAGAAAATATATTTTTTGAGTAGAATAAAAAAGCAAATAACATTTGAAGCCTCTATTCTTGTAAATAATGCCCTGGGAACGCCAAACTAACTCAACTATTCTGATCACAATAGCTGACATGATAATAAAAAAGAGCCTTCAGGAATTTTGGTCATCTGTCTCAGTGAAATAAATGATGTATACATTTTACAATTGGCATAGGAATGTCCGCTGGTGATCTATCGGTATATGTATTTTAAAACTATTTAATACTTAAAATATTTGTATGCGGAGCAAAATATTGGATGCCAAAATCACTTATGATAAAAACTGTAATTTGTTAAAAACAAAATAAAAAGACGCCTGGAGAAGTTGGTATGACGTACATATACATTTTTTAAGAATACTATTTTTTTTAATACGCAATTACAATCATTTTTCAACAGAATTTTTTCCGGAGATGAAGTTAAATCATCGTTCAAAAGTTTGTTAATCTTTCCTATCAACAAAAAAGAAGACTTTCACAATATGGAAACTTGCCGAGACATCAATACCTATAGTTTTTGATTTTCAGGTTTTTTGGTTTTTGAAAAGAGTTATTTAACGACTGATTATATTTTCACGATAACTTCCATTGCTCAAGTTTTCCAAGCGAGAACCAAGAGGGTGTATGCCTTTTGGTTGATTTTTAGTATACATTGGACTTTATTCATCAAAATAGGTACTCTTTTATAAGCTTTCGAAATTCAGAAATATCAACGAAATTCTTACATGTTATAAAAGATGAACTGTATTCAGAGACAAAAGCAGCTGTATGGAACTTACTGTATTTAACTTACTCACAATGGTTTGAAACTTATAATGGAGTAAAACAAGGTTGCCTTCTGAGTGCACTCTTTGTTTCACTTTTTATACACGATGTAGAATCTACCTTGCTGGTGGAATACATCAATGTTCTTTTGTATGCTGATGCTTTTGTGATACTTTAAGATGCTCCAGAAAGCATTCAACATAATGAATCACCTAACGAAATACTCATAAGACATAACATAAGGGGCCTTAAAAAAATCCAACAAGTCAAAAGAAATCGTCTTCACTAGACCAGTTCGAAGCAAAAACATAATATACATATAATTGGTTGTTTAATGTGTTAGTTTGTAGATGAGTACAAATATTTCAGAGATTCGGCAGAGCCATTGCTGTAAATTCATATTATTATAAAAAACATGAAATGAGAAAACTGTAGAGAAAAGCCTACTCGACAAAATGAGCATGAGGTGATATCATATACCTGCACTTTCCAAGGTTGTGGCCACTTTCGACAGCAGATATTGTACCAACACCAGGGGCTCCTTCATTACGAAAGAAAGATAAGACAAATATTTAAAAAGACTCAACACAAAGGACCACGATGCCATTGTTATGCTGAATTACGAAACAAGTGACCTACTTCCATCTAGAGGGTATAAACTCCAATACGTCTTAGATGTCTGGATGCCCTTACTAAGGAGCCTAAGCGAACTATACAGTGCCTTTAAAAATAATAGTTTTGCCATAATCTAATAATCCTCCAACAATTTTTACTGTATTAAAAAATATTTCATGGCACAACAGGTCAATATCCCGAGAAAGCTTTCACTTTTGACAGAAAAAAAACATTGCCCAATCGATCTCATGCCAGTACCCACGATGATAAGTCCCTTTTGGAATGGTGGAATATCGTATGAACGGATGAAAATAAAATTGTCTTATGGTTACGGTTCCCGCAAATATCTGAACTGAGTACTGAATGCTGATAACAAGCCAAAAAAATGGAAAACATGGTGGCTCTAGTATAATGGTATGTATTAGTTTGTTTTTATTATCATGGACCAGCGTGTTTAAGTTGACAACGAATATAAAAAAGAAAATGTCGATAAGGATGCGACATCAAAAAAAAAAACAGCAACTTAAAGCAAACGAATGAAAACCCTAATTTTGAATCAATAAGATTTCTGTTATGGACTGACCTCTCCAATTACTTGATCTCAACCCCAGAGCTATTAAGAGCTATGTTAAAAAAGTGGTTGCAGCTTTAAAACCCATTGAAAATAATCAGCTGAGGACCAAAGTGAAGAATGCATTGAAAAATATCCTATTGGAAAGTTAACTGGTTTTAGTGGAAGTTTATCTTTTAAGTATCCGATTGGACTTTCTCTTTCTGCTCCTGATTCGAAACCAAGTTCTTTAAAAACTTCCCTTAAAAACCAAATTATTTTTTATCACGCATACATTACTAAACCAATATTTATTTTTAAAAAAATTCTAAAACTAATAAAAATTACAACTGGGTACTTAATATAAAATAAATCAAAACAATTAACCAAACTCTTGAGTGGATGTAACCATATTATCTATATTAAATGAATTGTAGAGTTCCTGAGAAGAAAATTCATCGGATTGTTGAAGAGCAACTATCCTCGGATAAATTTTCTTTCGCATAACATTTTCATTTTCTTCGATTCCATGTCGATCTTTATTGCTACGAGGTTCCAAATCGATTCCCTGAGTACTTGAGACTGTATTTATAAAAGGTGTCGGTAATTCGTCACTCTCTACAGTGGTAAATGAAGCATCCATCAAATCTAAGAATCCCGACATTATCTCTTGTGGGGATTTCGGTTGAGAAGGAATAACAGTTTCTAATGTTGCTGCTGTAGAATTTGATTGTGGTGTGGAAGAATCAATTTCATGGTTTTGTGATTTTCTCAGCAGGCTGACGCGAGAAGTATTTTTTTCTTGTAATCCTGGCGGTGGAGTAAGACTTATTGGCGGTGGCAATGGTTGTATTGCTTGAGCCTTCCTTTTTATCCAATCGATTTTCTCTCTCCGTTGATGGCGTTCGTACCATCTTAAGTATTTAGCTTCGGGATTTGGTAATAACCGCGGCAGATTCACCGTTAACCATTTCAAAACCTTGCTCTTCTTGTAGGTTGATAGTTTGGCTTTGTACTTTTGCTCAACCAGGTACACTAGATTGCCCACACGAAGATCAACTTTGCATGGCATTGTTATGCACATTTTAGCTACTTGCTCGTTTGTTATTGGAATTTCTACAATTTCATCGTAAATCTGTAAAATATATATTTAGATATTTTGAAGAAAGAATTTAAATCATTTGCTTGGCTTCATTTCAATGAGGGAAGCAGAAAATATCACATTCACGTACATCTAAGAAATCCACTTGATTTAATTGTTCAACTATATTTTCCATATTTAACAATTCTTATAAATAATCAACAAAATACGATGGAAAAGGAATCATAATAATTGTTTGATTTTTAAATTTTAATATTGTTGTTCTGTCAAAGCACAGCCATAGCGTTTATTAATAATTTGAAGTTTATGAAATGAATGCATTCAGCACGAAATGAAGCACAACCTAAGGTCTGATTACATTAGCTAGCTGCTAGGTATGTTCATGACCTCGGATTTGATTGTGGATTTGTATTTAATTTTCAGAACTAAAATGGTCAATAAAAAATTTCCATTTCAGTAGGAAAAACTGCAGACGTTACCCAAGGCTCAACAATTCACATTTTTTCAATTTTGACATGTCACGTGAATGACATGTGTAATTTTAAATTTTTTGTTGGATTATTGACATTTTGTGTTTCAAAATCTTGAGGCCTTTGGCTAAGTCATAGATCAATATTTAGTTCGTAGCTCAACAATTTCATGTCACCGATTTACATTGAGTTAACTGAGTTTCAACCAGATTTTAAATAAACGGTTATTCATTTCGTAGTTTCAAGTTGCTGGCGCTGTCAAACTTAGCTGTCATTCAAAGCGTTATAATATAAGTTGAATGTTTAAATTTCTCGATAATTGATTGCTAACTAAACTAAATAAGTATAGTTTCCGTCAACCCGTGGCGTGATAATAAGTTCGTATGACCGTCATGTCAGAATTCTTGGGTTCAATCACTGTCTGTGCTACCAAAAGTTTATTTTAGGGGTACTGCTTGCGAGGAATTGACAAATTCTCCAAGAGTAATTCTTGTCATGAAAAGTGCTTTCTCAAATTATCTCAAATAAGGTTTTAACATAAGAACTGTTGGTCCCCTCCAATCCTGACATTACTCGCACATAGGAATGATTGAGAGCTGCCCTTCTTCTCTACGGAAAATTTTGCTGCTGCAAACGCAAGTTTTGCTGATGATCCGAATTTATGAATTTCGTGGCATCCGCAAGAACAGGACAAGTCACACGCTTCCTTCTTAGCTGGCGATCGAATATCTTGGACGATGGTTTATATTTATTATGAGGAGTTTGTTGTTAGAAAAAATGTGCGCAGCAGAAAAAAGGATTCTACAAAATTCCAGAATAAAACACGTCTGCTTTGGATGAGAACAAATTAGAGAGTGAGTTTATTACGTTACGTTATTAACATAGAGTAGTAAAAAGAACTTAGGGTGCATACACATTCAAAAGGTATTGTTTATTCTATTTCAACAGAGTTTCTTAATCACGGAATTTCACGTTTTGATGACTTCAATTGGCCACTAAGTTTATGACAAGGCAAACAAAATTTGCAACATGAAACTAGTTTACATATCCCAGAATTTGGTGATATCTGAAATATAAACTGACCCAAATTAGAAAAATCCTGCTGCCCTTCTCTTTTTTTCAAATGCATGAAAAAAGACAACAGCATTCCTTAAAACAATACAACAAAAGCAAGAAATGTCATAACAAAACAACTTTTATAAACAAAAAAGCATGCTGCCTACCTGCGAGCTGCGAAACCAATTCTCTAAATAAACATTTCTTCAAGTTGTGAAATAGAAGCATAGAGACCAAAGACAACTCTTCAAGCCGAAAGCATAGGTTATAGACAATGTAGAACAACATAGACCTAAAGCATACTCAATCCGTCTCCACCATCAACATACTCGAAATTCATCTCGAACTACGTCATTTTTCTGTTTGTGACTATTTTTAAGTTAAAATTTCTCCTTAAATTATGGATAAAAATTACACAATTATCCACTGGTTTCGCAAAGGATTGCGTATCCATGACAATCCAGCTCTAATCAAAGCATGTGAACTAATTGAGAAAAATTCCAACTATAAATTACGTCCAGTATTTATTCTTGATCCAGGTATTCGCAAATGGATGCGAGTTGGCCCAAATCGTATGCGCTTCCTGCAGGAAACCCTCCAGCAATTACATGAGAATCTCCAGCGAATTAACTCACGTTTATACGTCGTCCGAGGTAATCCCGATGAAGTGTTTCCAAAACTTCTCAAACAATGGAATGTCAAAGTGTTAACCTTCGAAACTGACATTGAACCATATGCCAGAAAGCGTGACGCTTCCATTACGAAGCTTTGCAAAGAAAACAAAGTGGAGGTATTTCAATTCAGTTCCCATACTATTTACAATCCGGAAATTGTATTGCGTCATAATATGGGAAAACCTCCATTGACCTACCAGAAGTTCCTGTCATTGGTTGAGAAGATACCAGTTGCCGAACCGGCACCTGAACCAGAAAAACTGCCAAACAGCAATAAACCTCCAGCTGATGAGGAAGAAGCACGCAATCCTGAGTGCTACGATCCTCCATCGATTGCAGAGGTAATTGAGCGTATCCAGGAATTGGGAATAAACAAGTTCCCTGGCGGCGAGACCGAAGGCTTACGTCGCCTCGACGAAAGCTTAAATGACACCAAATGGGTTTGTAGTTTCGAGAAACCGAATACATCACCAAACTCCCTCGAGCCCAGTACGACAGTTCTTAGTCCATACCTGAAGTTCGGGTGCCTTAGTTCTCTTCTCTTCTACAAGAAACTAAAGAAAATACTCGACAAGCATTCAAAGCACTCCAAACCACCTGTCTCCCTCATGGGCCAGTTGATGTGGCGAGAGTTTTACTACACTGCCGGCGCTGCGGAGCCTAATTTCGATCGAATGATTGGAAATTCAATTTGCCTACAAATCCCGTGGGAGAAGAATGATCAGCATTTGGAAGCCTGGGCCCACGGCCGCACAGGATATCCCTTCATCGATGCGATTATGCGTCAACTCCGCCAAGAGGGATGGATACACCATTTGGCAAGACATGCTGTCGCCTGCTTTCTAACTCGCGGAGATTTGTGGATCTCATGGGAGGAAGGGCAGAAAGTCTTCGAGGAGCTGCTTCTCGATGCCGATTGGGCTCTGAATGCTGGCAACTGGATGTGGTTATCGGCTTCGGCATTTTTCCATCAATTCTTCCGAGTCTATAGTCCGGTGGCATTTGGAAAGAAAACCGACCCCCAGGGTCATTACACCAAGAAGTATGTACCTGAATTGAAGAATTATCCCAGCGGAATAATCTACGAACCATGGAAGGCTTCACCAATTGCTCAAATGCAATATAAGTGTATTATTGGCAAAGACTATCCAAAGCGGATTGTCGTCCATGAAACTATACACAAGGAGAATCTAAAGAAGATGAGCGAAGCTTATAAGGTTAATAAGGACGTTAAAGTGGCTGCCAAGCCAGAACCAGTCAGCGAAAAACGTCCAGCTAAGTCGACTTCCTCGAAGCCACCGGCAAAGAAACGTAAATTGTAAGTTTCTCCATGGAATTTAAGTCATCACATTTAAAACATCAAAACAGAACCTGCTTAGACAGGTCCTATCTCAATTTTTGTATTTTTTCAATTTAATACTCGTTTTCTATTTTTGTTAGGAATAAAATGTCTCCTTTAAAATAAATTTTATATTGTGTTTGTAAAAAAGGAAATAGCGTATTAAAAAAAACTCGAAGAAAAATTATTAAAATTTTTTTGTTTTTCTTTTTGTAAACTACGTATGCGTTGAATTTTGTAAATTACAATAAATTGTTATGAGTTAAAAGAAAAATAATATGAAGATAACGATCAATAAATAGCGCAGAAGAGCAGCAAGTGGATTACAATTCGTTTTATGTTTTCGTTTGTTCTGGTGTCGGCTTGACAGGTGCAGCAGGAGGTGGCATAAAACCTAAACGAGCATTTGGCAAAGGTGTTCCCGGCTTAACTGGCTTAAAAACCATCAACGATCCAAAGTAGACATGTTGAATGACAGGAAACTTCGATAGAATCTACAAAGACACCACACATTTTAGGCCGAGACTTTCGGGAATCAGTAAAGAATCGTGCATACCTCTTTTTGGTACATCTTAACCAATCCAGAATTGATTTTTATCCAAGATGGAACCGCCGATATGCCCCACAATTGATTCGAGTGTTCGGCAAAGTGTCCGGTCTTCATCTAAGTGGAAATAAAATAAGTGAAACACTCATGGTTTCTGTATGTTTTACCTACCTGGGATATATAATCGATACAACTTATGAACATATACGAATCCTTGTAATCGTCAATGATGTTTTGGTCGAGGAATTTCGATGGATCGAACGGACTATGAACTGAGAAAAGGTTTTAATAGCAAAATTAAATTTTCTTTTATTTTTTTTTTTTGGAAAATTTTACATGCCAATTGTGCACTTCCCCAAATGAATGGCACAAATTGATAATCGTCCAAGCTCCATACACCTTGACTGCCAGCCGGTTCCATGCGGTAGGTTTTTTGTAATCGCCTCACAAACATCAAATATGAATTGAAGAGTTTCAGAGCACAGGCTACGTTATCTTCTTCCACTAGAAATTTAGTTTTAAAGAGACAACAAAGGAACATTATGAAGGCCAGCTCATGACCAGTTCCATAGTCGATGCGTGTTGGATTGCCGAAGGATTCTCTTAAGTAGACGTAAAGTTCGTTAATCGATGTGTAGTTTTCGTCGCTGAGAGCTTCCACTAAATATGCTCTGGCATTCTATAAATAAAGCATAACACTATTTGTATTTCAGATACAATCGACAAAAACAAACCTCTTCCATCTTTTTGAACCATATACGATAGGCTTGATTGCCAAAGCGCTGGGGTTCTTCAAAACGCGGCGTCTCCTCAAGCAATTTATCGAACTTCTGAATCATTGCAACAAGATTTGTCATTGCTTTGGACATGTGCATTTCATCGGTAATTTTTTTTCCTTGTATGGCGGTACTGATTCCATTAATGAATCCAATTAGATCATAGTAGGCTTGAGATTTTTGCCAGAGAGCCATATCCATTTCAGATTTGACGCATTTTGTTAGTTCTCTTGTATTTTCTCCTGAATCTGTTTCTGGATTTAAAGGGATTGATTGAATAAATTTCAGATGAATACTGTTCTTTGTTTAATTAAATTACCTGCATTAACAAATGATTCCCTTGGTTGCTCCATGATCTATTTAAATAATTAAAAAAAATGTAAACAAGAATGCAAAATGATGTCTGTCTACGATACGTTGCGGCAGTCCGACCTTGAAATGTCAAATGCTGTGAGTTTCTTAGCAGCCGTGCTATGGAAATGTTGAATATCATTAAGCTGTCTACACAATCAAGGCTGATGAAACTAATTGGCAAATCGAATGTTTTTAGTCAATAAATTTTTATGAAATTATTTTGACATACATATCTTGGGAAAATAGAAGCAATTTGAGATACATTTAAATTGGATGGCATCAAGATTTAAATTGTGACGTGTTAGTTCAATTTAAAAAGAAAATGATAAAGAAACAGCAGCTGTCAAACAATATAAACAGAAAATGGTACTACTCGCTGAATACCCAAGTAGTATGGGACGCATCCCTAAAAATGAATGACATTGTTTGCTGCTGGAGAGGCAGCACTCATAACTCACGAAATTTTAGGGAAAGCAGAATTAAACAAAGATTTGATGATGGGGAGTTCAATGGTTGTCTGCTTGGGGATGGTGGGTACCCTTGTACTAATATCCTCTTTACCCCCGTTTTGAATCCTCGAACGGATGCTGATAAATAAGATACAATATATCTCATATAGCAACTCGTAACACGGTGGAAAGATGCTTTGGCATCTGGAAGCAAAGATTCCGCATTTTGTTATCAGGTATGAGGTGCTTCTTAGAAAATGCCAAAACAACTATTATAGCCTTTAGCAGATGTTCATAACTTCGCAATAGATTTCAAGGATGTTCTTCCACCCACAACACAAATTTTTATATTTTATTTGTTATGACAAACAGCTGATTTGATAGACAGATAAATGCAATAGATTGTTCCATGTTGGTACTTTTTTTTGACATAAGCATTGTATAACTAAAATTTATAGCAGAATTTTGTATAAATGGGAATTTTCGCAACGTACATAGAGACCACATAAATCCTTATGCACTTTATAACTATTCATCTCTTTAGCGAATTCTATTAAATAAGACTGTATGCAATTAATTTTAGCCTCATTTTTTATTTAAACCAATATTTTTGGTTGTCCGAAGCTAATTTCCGATTTTATTATTTTGTTAAGGTTTTTTGATTTATTTCAATACAAAATTTGTATTTAATAGGAAATACCATTGGAAGATTTCTCTCACACTTTCAGGTTTCAAAATATACAAATCTGCGTCACTCTCCTTTTTTTCATTATGCAGATAAAGACACTGTACTATTCCTGCTTGAAGTCCTGAATAACTGAAATCTTAATCTGGCTTTAAGATACTATCAATATTCAATGCAACAAATATTCCAAAAATTTGTTATTTCACGCTTTATAAATAATATTTATCGTGTGATGGATAAAATCATCTAATTTATAGGAAGTCGTTTTCGGAATCGTTTCGGAAAGTAAAATCCTCCTCTAGATGAATATAGGGCGGTTTTCTTTTTAAGCTCAGAGCACTGAACAGACCCTTAGCACATCGAGTGCTGCACTCGATGCACTGTATTATCTGAGCAGAGTTTAATCACAGCTCTCCGACTTATTCATACAGTGGAGTAATGAACTGTCAATAGCTTAAGAATTTTCTATCTGCCTCTTTCATACAACACGAAAAAACGTGAAATCAGCCACGCTTAGCTTCTTACTCTATTTGCTCGGTAATTTTATTCAGAGCTCATAGAGCACGCTCCAAGTTAGTTCTGATTAAAAAAGAAACACAAACCAAGCGCTCTGATATCTCTAAACAACAAATATAACGCAGATCTCTTTTTGACAGCTCATTTCTCTGCTCCGAGCTTAAAATAAACAAAAAAGGAGTAAAATTTTGAGTTTCACAGGAGGAATAAAACTTAAAAACCCCTACTATAACTTGCGAACCTTCTTTAAAATTATGTGAATGTGTTTTTTTGGCATTTCCATAGCATATACATATACATAATTGTATTTTGTTTCTCATACGTCATACCTCTCCAATAATCAATATAAGGCTAGGCGCGCACATGCAACTTTTAGTTTCGAAACTGTTTGGTTTCTAATCTGAGCACTATAGACTTATACGAGAGTCCGCGCACATGCAGAAACTATTCGGTCGCCCATTCCAGCAACTTTTTAGTTTGTGTTTTGACACAAACTAAACGATCACCTCGAACCAATTCCTTAGTTTGTGTCACAAGGAATTATATGTAACTGCGCGCACATTCAACTAAATCGTTGAATAATTTTCTTTAAGTGCAAGAGAGAAAAAAATTTAGTAAATGTTTTTCTTTCACACAAAATTTTGAGGGAAGAGTACCACCTTACATTTCAATTTCACTAGTTTTCTTTTTCATACATTGATTGCGAAAATTTATTAGTTGCTTAAACCCATACAAAATTTCTGTATCCTACTGTGATACACGTAACTGCGCCCACATTCAACTAAATAGTTTCTTTAGTATGCATGTATTAGTGCATTTCAGTCGAATGATTCTTTAAAGTGTGACGAGGTTAGTAGGATACTTCCAGAATAATATATCCTTCTCATTGTTTGTTTTCATAATTCAATTTGCTACTTTTTAAACGTCAAATGTATTTATGTACTGAAAGGCGGTGGTAAATATTATTTGTATCTCAAAACAAAACATATTTTTTATTTTTTTTTTATTTTTAGATTATTATGTACTTCAATCATATCGAAGTTCGTCATCGTTTAAAAAATGGAATAAAGCCTATGCCCTCATCAAACGGCACAGTTATTTCAAATGGAATTTTGCCTCTCACAAATGGGAATGTCAAGAGTAAAACAACGCTGTCGCTGTCGCCGTCGCTGTCGAATGCTATTACCCAGACTGCAAATGGAAATGTATACAATAAAGAGCAACATAAACAACGGAAAAGCAGCCACAGAAGCAGCAGTATCAGGAGGAGAAGGGTTCTATAATGATCCTAATTATAGCAAATCGTCATTCGAAGAGGTTCCTCTACACACAGCCTGCCTAACATATCTTGGCTTTTACCTGCTCATGATATTGGGCTGCATCAATCAATTGATGTGTGCCCCAAAAGTAGCTAAAGAAAATATTTGAGAGGTAAGATGACGATTTGAATCGATTTGAAATCCACAAACTGACTGACTGAGTCTGAAATTCGATTTGTTTTCAGGGCTATGTTGCGCTTTACGATGCCTTCGAGAGCTTCTATTCACCCTCAAGGATCGCATAACCAAGGACTACGGTTGGACATTCGAGTTCACTGGAACAGAAACACGATGTCTGAACCTGAGGTCGTACAACTACTTGGAATTCGCCGCGGCCGAGGGTCCCTGTGCCGAACAGTCTGAGCAGCGTTGCCGAACAGACGGCTTGGCTTTAGGCAGTCCCCGTCGTGAATTTGAGGCAACTCACCTGCACTTGGAACTCGAAAAACTAACGGTATGCTATTGTATTCGGAATTGGCTTTGCAACAAATTCACTCAATCTCCCAGCCCTACTCACACCTGGATGTTTGGTCTTAAGCGATGAAAAGAATCATGCATCGATTATACTTGGCATTCGACTATCAGGAGCCACAACAAAAGTATTCAAACACAATAACACAACGACATTGGTCTTAGAAAAATTGAACAACTAGCTCGGAATACACGATATTTCCGACGACGATTGGCCCAAATGGGTGTCTTTACCTATGGTCATGAAGATTCTCCTGTTGTACCGATGCTCGTCTATCTTTTCTCCAAAATTGGAGCTGTAGTTCGTACACTTACTTTCCGTAAGGTAGCTGTTGCTGGAGTTGGGTTTCCTGCCACTCCAATTATGGAAGGACGTATACGTTTTTGCTTATCAGCGGCTCGGACTAAAGAGCAGCTTGATTAATATGCCTTACAAGTGATTGATGAAAAAAGTGATTCAGTTGGCCTAAAGTATTCACGTAAACCACACGAGATCCTAATCCGATTACTTATTAAGTTTAAAGGAATAAATAAATAATAAAATAATAAAGGAATAAGGTCATTTTTCATGATTCGTTTAATAAGAATGTCATTTATTTGAGGTATGAGAAGGTATAAGTATAAAGTTAGTTACTGAAGATCTATTATATTTCTATCACTAAAAATAAATAAGTAAATTAAAATTGAAAGATGTTTTATTTTCATTTATTTTCATTTTCATCCATCAAAAATGGCAGTGTTAAAAAGCGTTTTGGCAACCAAAAGGAAACCAAAAAAAGGAAAAATGGCAGTCGTCTAGTAGCCACAATTTTTTTGGGGGCATTTTGTTTTGATATTCGCTTAATTACAGGTTTATTCCGTCTTTTTAATTCAAAGGCATATATCAGTGCCAATTCGCAAAAATCCATATCCAGAAATTTTTATTGACTTATGAAATCTCCTTCAAAAAACAAAAAATATATTTTATATAATTTTGTATTCCAACCATATATCTACTCTTTTCTTTCATAAGCGAAAGAACAGGACAAATTTGAAACTATTTTGTTTCATGTATATGAGATAGAAAAAGTCAATAAATGTTTCCTGTGTATTGGTTTATTTCGTTGATTACTTTTGGAGTTGCTTATGTGCGGGGTGTTTGGGCAACTAACAATCAAACTATTTGGTTTCGAAAAAGTTGCATGTGCGCGCCTAGCCTAATACTCTATCAAAGAAGTGTGATACCGGCCTTATATTGCTTTTGTCTCCCTCTGTGTTTTCACACCAGCACATCAATGTTCGCCCTCTCTACGCCAAATCTGCATAATCAAAAAGTCAGACGTTTCCATTATCAGTTTTTCGTTTGTAAAAAAATAAAATCATATATTAAAAAGAAAGAATAGGTTCTGTCGAGCGACGAAGAACGACGACTTTTCATTTATCATTTCCAAAAAAGAAATTATTTATCGGCAGATAAAAGAGGAATTTCATTAACATTTTTTTAATTGAGTAAACCCCCAACTAATTAATTAAAATAAAATCATCAGACAGATAACACTAAACGACAAAATGGGCTACAGTAGCAGAAACGTCTCAGTTGCCCTCTTTGCATTAATTGGTTTCCTATTAATTGGACATAATAATTTTGGTGCCGATGCCGAAAAGGAAATTCCAATGACAAAATTTGGCCAAGCTGGACCAACCATTAGTTTTCTATATTGGTAAGCTATTTGTAGAATTCTACCTACACACTTCTTACATATTATATTTGCAAGTACCTAGACTTTGTTTGCTTATTGATAAAAAACAAAAAACCTTCTTCGACAGCTATTCGTGTGGTTATAGAAAGGCCTACGAGGACTATTCGGTAATTATAGCCGAAAAATATCCACAGATGACCGTACAAGGAGCCAACTATGATTTCCCTGGCTTCAACATGTATCTATCGAAAGTTATATTCTTTCTAAAGATCGTTCTAATCGTGATTATCGTATCGGCTTTTGATATCTTTGGCGCGTTCGGACAACCAACACCTGGATGGTGGAAACATTTAATTGATAACAAATTGTATGCGTGTATGATGATTTTCTTCGTTGGTAATATGCTCGAAGCAAATGTAAGGACAAAACATAAACTTCTATAATTTAATTATAATAATTGTTTAACCAAAAAATATCTACATCATTATATGTGTATAGATGGTGTCATCAGGAGCATTTGAAATTTCATTAAACGATGTGCCGGTGTGGTCAAAGCTCCAAACAGGCAGAATTCCTGCACCCCAAGAACTATTTCAAATCATCGATAGTCAGCTACAGTTCTCCGATAAGATTCAGGAGAATCCTGATTTTGTTAAATAAAAGTCTGCTGGACATATTTATAACGAGTTAGGGTAGAATTTATACCTTAAATTTATTATTACAATAATTATTGCGATTTCAGTTTCTAGAATCTGTTGTTTTTTTTATTAGGTATTATTATTTTTCTCTGTTATTAATTTTTTGTGTTCAATTATTAGTTAATAAAATATTTCTAATGTTTTTCTTCTCCCATTGACCTAAAAAAGCACTTAAGAACCTAATGCCAAATAAAACTGTGTTTTGTTCAACTGAGCCTGCATATAATAATAATTATTATTATTATAAAATTTGCTTCTGTTTTTCTTTTATTAAACTTTTATGTTGGTGTACAAAATATTGTTGCTTTTTGATTTTGATGTGAATTTAAATGTTAATTCGGGAAAATTCGATAAGTCATACATTTAAAACAAAAAAATAAATAAAAATAAACTAGCGATCTTTAAATGTAAAATAAATACAAAAAAATGACGTTTTGGAGGTATTTTTTTGGATCATCAAGTTTAAGATTCTTTAAATATAAACACCCGACAAATTTTAGAAACTCTTATTATCGATTTATTGATAAATTCCCTCACAACAATATTTCTTCTTTAATAGACAAAATAAGCAACGGAAGAAAAGAATTTTGTTACAATATTTTTTTCAAGCTAAAAATAAAATAACTGAAATCAAGTTAAACTTTTCTATAGGTTTTTGGGTGGCTTTAGCTCGTAAACGATTTAATGGGAAATAATGAACATTTTTCCGTCGGCCATATCTCAAGAACCGTTAGATAAATCGACTTCAAATACATTTTATTTTGCAGATAATAACACCAAAACATGGAGAAAAGAAAGTGAGCAGTTTGGTTGACCCCAAATATCTCTCATACCAATTAACTTCTATTAAATTTTAAGTTCACAAAAAACGTCAGCGAAATATACGACGCGACGCAATTTGCATTTCGTAAGTCCGTTCAGACAACATAATGGAGTTCATTTGTAGTCCTCTGCGTTCTTTGAACGTAAAATTTTGACCAAGGCAACTAGGTAGGTTTTTCAAGTGTCAAAATTCATAAACTTCAAACTTTCCAATAAAGTTGACTTAATTGGAAGACAATTTTTTGGCAGAGCTGGCCAATCAGATGCTAGAAACTTGCCTTAATTTAAAGTCCCTTATGTCGTCTGAACCTGCCCATTTTCAACTTTTATCAAACGTTTTGTTGTCGTGTGTAAACGTCAAACGTCGTTGAACAGTTTCATTCAGCATTCTGTAAAACGAAAGGAAACTACAGCTTTGAAAGAAAATGACGGTATCTCTAGTTCAAAAATTTGCTCACGTGCGTCGCGTCAGGGAAATGTCTGCTCAAAAAACTTAGTGTTCTTGTTAAATTATAATTTTATGGAACTTCTTGTTTTTTTTTGTTTTACGATAGGTAAATTAAACAAGAACAAGTTGTTTACACTTGCAGTTGAAGTTAACAAATCAAAACCAATTTCAAGAGCTCGTAGAACTGATGCAGACGAACAAGCAGTTGGCTAGGGAAAGACAAAAACAATTAAAGAACGAATGGAATAACATACATAGCTGAGCAGCTGAATAACAAGGGTACCCAATAAGAGATGGAGATTGTTGGCAAAAGGTTTCAATCTCTTATTCTAATAGTACACACAAATTCTTAATGTGAGTTTTTATGAGGTTGGACCGACTTTAAATTCAAAGTTAAAAAGAAAGTACTTCACAATTCAAAGGAAATAAAAACAACTGGGAGAGGCCAAAGCCAATTGAGGATCTTGCATCAAAAGGGGGGCAAGTCCATTTTTTTCGCAAAACCGTTTTTTTTACTCACCATATGAAGACAAAAATAATCTATAGGTTAGGTTAGGTTAACGTGGCTGCGGATTTAGAAACCACACACTTAGGCCAAAAGAAAAGGCCCATTGTGATACCACCTGAATCTAGAGAATTACTTCTAACTAGTCGAACCATTTTGAGCTTTTTATAAAGCGAAGAAGATATTTGATATCCTTTTTAGCTAGTTCACTGGGATTATCAAAAGAGTAGTCTCCCAGATGAAGTTTGCGTCTTAGTGAAAGAGCAGGGCAAGTGCAGAGAGTGTGAGAGATTGTTTCCTCTTCTTCTTCGTCCATACAGCTCCTGCAGAAGTCATTTGAGGCTACACCAAGACGTGTTGCGTGTCTGCCTATGAGACAGTGTCCCGTAAGGACACCTATTAGGGAGCTAATATGAAGTCTGCTTTGAGATAGCAAGTCTTTAGAGCGCTTTAGGTCCAGTGAAGGCCATATGAGTTTTGTGGCTGCGCATGTTGATAAATTGTGCCATCTAGAGTTTGCTATCGAAAAAGCTGTTTCTTTTAGCATGAGTTTACATGTAGCTATCGGTATACCTATCTTCTCCCTTTCAGAGGGCCGATTTCAGAAAGCGCGGCGGATCGCATTGAAAGCGAAAATTCAATTTCGACCGTCTTCGCTTTGAGTTAATTTCAAAAGCGAACATGGAAGAAAGCGATCCTTCCATTTTTCCAGCTTAAATGTCAAATATTTCCAATCCATTTCCATGATATTTTCCAATTTTCCATTTATTTGTCAGTTGTTTCCAAAAATATGACATTTCCTTCCACTGAAACTAATTGTTTTTCTCTGAAAAAAGGATCTTATGTTTGTAGTTATATTTCAATATTATTGTTCGTTTCAAGTCAACAAAACTAGTTTTCAATGGACTCCATAAGTGTTTTTTTAAATGCAGAAAGAGAAGAAGCAAGAAAAGAAGCTAATTATTTAAATATTGAAAGAAAACTATTAAGAAGTGGGTCTTCGCCTCTTGATGTTCCCCCCAAAGAGTGTGTATTTAATTATCTTTTTCCAAATTGAATTTTTTTTAATGATTTTTGTTCAATAAGGTTTATAAAATTGTTTCGACTATCGCGAGAAGCATTTATGTACGTGTTTGAAGAAATCAAAGATGATTTCAAACGAGAAAACACTACCTCTTTGCCTTCAATACTCAAGCTTGCCGCTACATTGCGATTTTTAGCGGAAGGTTCGTACCAAAAGAGCGTTGGGCAGGACTACCGAATCGCTATGGCTCAACCAACGGTATCGAAGGTTTTGAGTGAAACTCTGGACATACTGGAGAAGAAACTTTGCCCAAAACACATAACGTTTGAAATGACAGAGGAGGAAAAATTGAAGGCAAAAACTTATTTCTTCCAAAAAAGTGGGTTTCCTGGTGTTATAATGTGTGTCGATGGGACTCATATAAGCATAGTCCGTCCTTCAAAGAATGAACATCATTTCTATAATAGAAAAGGATACCATAGCTTGAACGTAATGATGGTAGGTTACATGCTTAAAAAATCTTACACAACCTTACATCTATAATAAAAAAAAAACAACAGGCTTGTGACCATACCCTTAGGATTACTTGCGTTAATGCTAGCTATGGTGGGAGCTCCCACGACTCTGCTGTATGGACCATCAGTTCCGAAAGAGCTTTTATGGAAAAAAAGTTCAAGGAAGGAGATAGCAGCAAAATTCTTGGTAACAAAATTATGCTTTTCTTATATGCTTATTCACAAGTACCTACCCCAACACTTAAACTGGATGCAACATTGAATTAAAGGTGATGCCGGTTATATCCTTGAACCATGGTTGATGATTCCCTACAAATCACCTCTACCCAACAGTCGTGAAGCTAAATTCAACACGGTTCTTTCAAAATGTAGAGGCATAATAGAAAGATGTTTTGGAGTTTTGAAAGGAAGGTTTAGATGCCTGCTGCACTCAAGGGAACTTCATTACCGGCCGGAAAAGGCAGCATTGATTACAAATGTGTGTGCAATGTTACACAATGTATGTATTAAGTGCAAAGTTGATTTTGACCATCAGCTTTTAGCTCCTGAAGATAGTGATGATGATGTCGTAATTGCAGCTCCTCAAAATGCTGGCAACTTCAAAAACGTTGCAAAGCAAATACGAGATAGTATAAAAGATTCTTTTTAAATAGTATTAAATGTTTTGTTTTTATTATTATTTTATAAATAAATAAATACTTATATTGATTACATTCGCATCTTTTTAGTTTTCAAAACATAATATGTCATAAATAAGTATGTATCTATACCTATAAAAAAAAAATAGCACTTCATTACGCATCATAAATAAATACTTATATCTAAACGTTTAAAAAAAAATAGCACTTCATTTCACAGGAACTTAATATTTCAGGTTAACTTCTTTCAGTTATTTGTAAGATATGTATGTCTTCTATGTTTTCATTTTCAGTTCAAACTCTTTTAAGTCGAGTTTCCTTTTTTTTATTTCCAACTCTCTTAGTTTTAGTTTTGTGTTTTCCTTGCTTTCGTTTTCCATAAATTCGTTTTTTCTTTTTAAAATCTTTAGTTTTTGTTCCTTCAGTCTTCGAATTTTTTTCATCTCTTCCGTTTGCAATTTAAGTTCTTTATTTTTTCTTTCCAATAAGTTATTCTGCTCTTCTAGGAGATGTAACGATTTTTCCTGGTACATCTTTTGTTGGTTCACTTGGAGCTCCAACAATTTTTTTGATGTTGCCGCGGAAGTTCTAGTGTGGCGAGTTGGTGTCTTTTGTGCATGCTCTTCCATTTCTTTGTCGAATTCTCCTTCTTCCGGTTGTTCAGTTATTTCTTCTGACAATAAAATTTCAGATTCCTCCAATAGTTGACAGGTTTCTGGTGAAAGATTTTGACGTATTTCTACGTTTTTTTCTTTTAAAGGTTCTCTGGTTGGAAAAGCATCTGCTGTTCCAAATTTCCTTACTTTGAGGCCACACACCTGGGTGTTTAAGTCCAGCAAAGCAATAATTTCTTCTTCTAAGACCGAGAACACATGCTGTTTGTTCGGTCCACCTCCTGTCCCATGCATGGATTTTTTGTTTTCCCGCAATTTATCCTTTATGTGATACTTAAAATCTTTCCATACCTTCAATGCAAATAGAATTTGTTTTCATTATGAACACGAAACTGAGAGAAAGCTTCGACCTACCTTCTTCCAACCATCCGACGTTTTTACTGGAGGTCCAAGACTATTAAGCACAACCGTGATTTCATCCCAAAGCTCCCTGGTTTTGGCCTTATATTCGGGAGCATTTAGAATTCCCTTTGCTATTCCGCTATTCTCTTTTAGGAATTCTACGAGGGTCGCAAATTGCTTCGTGGAGGTATGTTTGTTACTCCTTAATCAAAAAAAAATTATTTCGTTAAATATTCAACAAAAATAAGTAATTGATATCTTTAATTTAATATATTTAAAAAAAAAACACAAATAAAACTTATTTTTGTTTACATTTTGTTGCAATCCGCCACTATCACGCCTGTCGCTTTCAAAACCCACTAGAAGAATGACATTTTGTTGGAAAGAACTTTCGCTTTCCAAATGGAAAGCGAATCGCTTTTGGGAATATAAAAACACAAATCCGCCATTAAAAGGCCCTCTGAGGGCCGATTCCAGAAAGCGCGGCGGATCGCATTGAAAGCGAAAATTCAATTTCGACCGTCTTCGCTTTGAGTTAATTTCAAAAGCGAACATGGAAGAAAGCGATCCTTCCATTTTTCCAGCTTAAATGTCAAATATTTCCAATCCATTTCCATGATATTTTCCAATTTTCCATTTATTTGTCAGTTGTTTCCAAAAATATGACATTTCCTTCCACTGAAACTAATTGTTTTTCTCTGAAAAAAGGATCTTATGTTTGTAGTTATATTTCAATATTATTGTTCGTTTCAAGTCAACAAAACTAGTTTTCAATGGACTCCATAAGTGTTTTTTTAAATGCAGAAAGAGAAGAAGCAAGAAAAGAAGCTAATTATTTAAATATTGAAAGAAAACTATTAAGAAGTGGGTCTTCGCCTCTTGATGTTCCCCCCAAAGAGTGTGTATTTAATTATCTTTTTCCAAATTGAATTTTTTTTAATGATTTTTGTTCAATAAGGTTTATAAAATTGTTTCGACTATCGCGAGAAGCATTTATGTACGTGTTTGAAGAAATCAAAGATGATTTCAAACGAGAAAACACTACCTCTTTGCCTTCAATACTCAAGCTTGCCGCTACATTGCGATTTTTAGCGGAAGGTTCGTACCAAAAGAGCGTTGGGCAGGACTACCGAATCGCTATGGCTCAACCAACGGTATCGAAGGTTTTGAGTGAAACTCTGGACATACTGGAGAAGAAACTTTGCCCAAAACACATAACGTTTGAAATGACAGAGGAGGAAAAATTGAAGGCAAAAACTTATTTCTTCCAAAAAAGTGGGTTTCCTGGTGTTATAATGTGTGTCGATGGGACTCATATAAGCATAGTCCGTCCTTCAAAGAATGAACATCATTTCTATAATAGAAAAGGATACCATAGCTTGAACGTAATGATGGTAGGTTACATGCTTAAAAAATCTTACACAACCTTACATCTATAATAAAAAAAAAACAACAGGCTTGTGACCATACCCTTAGGATTACTTGCGTTAATGCTAGCTATGGTGGGAGCTCCCACGACTCTGCTGTATGGACCATCAGTTCCGAAAGAGCTTTTATGGAAAAAAAGTTCAAGGAAGGAGATAGCAGCAAAATTCTTGGTAACAAAATTATGCTTTTCTTATATGCTTATTCACAAGTACCTACCCCAACACTTAAACTGGATGCAACATTGAATTAAAGGTGATGCCGGTTATATCCTTGAACCATGGTTGATGATTCCCTACAAATCACCTCTACCCAACAGTCGTGAAGCTAAATTCAACACGGTTCTTTCAAAATGTAGAGGCATAATAGAAAGATGTTTTGGAGTTTTGAAAGGAAGGTTTAGATGCCTGCTGCACTCAAGGGAACTTCATTACCGGCCGGAAAAGGCAGCATTGATTACAAATGTGTGTGCAATGTTACACAATGTATGTATTAAGTGCAAAGTTGATTTTGACCATCAGCTTTTAGCTCCTGAAGATAGTGATGATGATGTCGTAATTGCAGCTCCTCAAAATGCTGGCAACTTCAAAAACGTTGCAAAGCAAATACGAGATAGTATAAAAGATTCTTTTTAAATAGTATTAAATGTTTTGTTTTTATTATTATTTTATAAATAAATAAATACTTATATTGATTACATTCGCATCTTTTTAGTTTTCAAAACATAATATGTCATAAATAAGTATGTATCTATACCTATAAAAAAAAAATAGCACTTCATTACGCATCATAAATAAATACTTATATCTAAACGTTTAAAAAAAAATAGCACTTCATTTCACAGGAACTTAATATTTCAGGTTAACTTCTTTCAGTTATTTGTAAGATATGTATGTCTTCTATGTTTTCATTTTCAGTTCAAACTCTTTTAAGTCGAGTTTCCTTTTTTTTATTTCCAACTCTCTTAGTTTTAGTTTTGTGTTTTCCTTGCTTTCGTTTTCCATAAATTCGTTTTTTCTTTTTAAAATCTTTAGTTTTTGTTCCTTCAGTCTTCGAATTTTTTTCATCTCTTCCGTTTGCAATTTAAGTTCTTTATTTTTTCTTTCCAATAAGTTATTCTGCTCTTCTAGGAGATGTAACGATTTTTCCTGGTACATCTTTTGTTGGTTCACTTGGAGCTCCAACAATTTTTTTGATGTTGCCGCGGAAGTTCTAGTGTGGCGAGTTGGTGTCTTTTGTGCATGCTCTTCCATTTCTTTGTCGAATTCTCCTTCTTCCGGTTGTTCAGTTATTTCTTCTGACAATAAAATTTCAGATTCCTCCAATAGTTGACAGGTTTCTGGTGAAAGATTTTGACGTATTTCTACGTTTTTTTCTTTTAAAGGTTCTCTGGTTGGAAAAGCATCTGCTGTTCCAAATTTCCTTACTTTGAGGCCACACACCTGGGTGTTTAAGTCCAGCAAAGCAATAATTTCTTCTTCTAAGACCGAGAACACATGCTGTTTGTTCGGTCCACCTCCTGTCCCATGCATGGATTTTTTGTTTTCCCGCAATTTATCCTTTATGTGATACTTAAAATCTTTCCATACCTTCAATGCAAATAGAATTTGTTTTCATTATGAACACGAAACTGAGAGAAAGCTTCGACCTACCTTCTTCCAACCATCCGACGTTTTTACTGGAGGTCCAAGACTAAGCACAACCGTGATTTCATCCCAAAGCTCCCTGGTTTTGGCCTTATATTCGGGAGCATTTAGAATTCCCTTTGCTATTCCGCTATTCTCTTTTAGGAATTCTACGAGGGTCGCAAATTGCTTCGTGGAGGTATGTTTGTTACTCCTTAATCAAAAAAAAATTATTTCGTTAAATATTCAACAAAAATAAGTAATTGATATCTTTAATTTAATATATTTAAAAAAAAAACACAAATAAAACTTATTTTTGTTTACATTTTGTTGCAATCCGCCACTATCACGCCTGTCGCTTTCAAAACCCACTAGAAGAATGACATTTTGTTGGAAAGAACTTTCGCTTTCCAAATGGAAAGCGAATCGCTTTTGGGAATATAAAAACACAAATCCGCCATTAAAAGCGATACGCCGCGCTTTCTGGAATCGGCCCTCAGGTGAAATAGGCATGACGGTTCCATTTTTAGCGAGTTCATCGGCTCTACAATTTCCCGTGATGTCTCTGTGGCCCGGCACCCAACATAGGTGAATGTTAAATTGCTGCGCCATCTCCATAAGAGACGATCGACAATCGAGGGCCGTTTGAGATTTGGTTGAGACACCGTCAAGAGATTTAATAGCAGCCTGACTGTCAGAGAAGATGCGGATATCAGAAATCAAATAATCTATACATTGATGCAAACCAGAGGTCGATACGACAAAAAATAAGCCCGTTATAACAAAATTTGGATCTGCAACCCTAGTGGGTTTGGTGCAAAAAGTGGCAGATCTGCCTCCCTATTGACACAAACGAAATTCTTACGTTATTTGCATCAAGTTAGTCACGTTTTAAAGTTCCAGTTAAGAGGTTACAATTTTGTGAAGAAGTTTGTAAAATTTAGTTGCGATCAAATTCTTTGGCTCTTTGAATTTATTTACAAATAATAATATAATAAGTTTATAATATAATATATAAATAATAATAAAATAAATTTATAATATAATATAATAAATTTATAAATTTATAAATATGTTTTCACCACTACTGAATATGCCGAATGTATTGAGCAAGCTTCCAAAAACTTTAAAGTTGTTAATTTTTACCAAAATATGATTCAAAACTTCAGTCAACACTACGAAGGTCATTTTAAAAAAGTGATTATAAATGCAGAAAAGATTCGATTCAAAATATCGCAATATCGCATTTTTGAATATAGTAAGGAGCACATTGAAACTGTTGCAGTCAGTTCATCAACTGGAATGCCTGTATTCGAATATTTTCCTATAATGAGGAATGTTGAAGCCAACTTGTCTGTTCTGCCTCAGGAACCGATGTATGATCAAACTTTGCCTTTAAAAATGGCTAAATATAAAGATGTGATGCAACTTGTAAAGAACTACGTTCCACCCAATAAACTGTTTTTCTACGAGGCTCTTAAAAGTGAAACTGTTGGACCAACAGATGACGTTTCCAGTGATGATGACGATGATCAGGCTGAAGTAAACCTTTAAATTTGTAATTTGATTTGTTTTTCTTTTTCTATTTATTTTGAAACTATTAAAGTGATGATATATAATTCTAAATATATTAAATAACTTACTTTTAAGTGTTTTATTATTCATTGATCAAAATTTTAAACCAAATTTATTACATATTGGTGCAAATCGGGGGCAGATCCAAACTTTAAAAAATCATAGTAATTACATACATTTTTTATTTACATTAAAACTTAATTTGAATGATGTACAAATATCCAAATTTTTTTATGGCATATCATTTTCTAACATTAATGCAGTAAATATTTTTTAAAACAGTTTTTTTTTTTGATTTCCCACAAAGAGTTAAATTTGGACTTGTCCCCCTTTTGTTGCAAGGTCCTCAATTGCAAATTGAATCTTCACTGAAAGAGGCAGTAGAAAATTTGCTAAGTTATAAAAAGTGGCTAAGTAAAAATTCTATCGGTGAATACTATTTCAATTTTGATTCAAATCCCTTGACACTTTGTTGCAGTATTTATGTAGAAGCGAACGCTTTAAATACATAATATAATCGTGTGGGTGAAATAAAGGGTGAAGTTCCGGAGCAAGAACATAAAGAACAACATCAGTAATAGCAACATTAAATTGAAGAGCCATCAGCAAGAAAAACACGACGGCACGCTTTCGGTTTAAAAAAGGAAAAATCTAAGCTTTTGGAGAAGCAGTCCGAATATCAAGAAAACACCTTAAATGGTATCAACGAAAATATAAAAAATAAAAGGATATACGTCTGAAAATCCTGGAGGAAACACAACAAGAGTTGGAAAGAAATGAATCAAATAAAATAAAAGAGATATTTAAAATATATTAGGTGGCGTCGGCGTGACAGTCCTTCGAGAAATAAGGCCTAGTGACTTACAACGCTGAACTATTCCTGTGTGCGAGCAGTGGCGGACTAAGAGGCAGTAACACCCGGGGCGGTAAAGCAAGCTTACACCCCTTGAAAAATTTAAGAAAAAAACACGAACAAAGATTTTATTTAAAGGTGCTTACGAGCTTTTATTGTACTGAATGTTTCGATTATATCATTAAAATCTATATTTTTTGTGTGCTCCGTTTCGATTGAAAGTATAGCCAAATTAGTCAACCTATTTTGGCTCATCGTTGGTCTTAGATAAGCCTTTATTAATTTTAATTTGGAAAATCTTCGTTCACACGCTGCCACTGAGACGCAAATTGTTAAATAAATTCTCATCGCCAATGACAGACTCGGTAAAGAGTCTGAAAAATCCCACTTAACAATGAAGCTTAAAAATTCAAAGGCTGTCCAAATTTCTGCATCTTTTAAATTTATCTTTGAAGCTACCATGTGACGCCGAATTCGCTGGATTTCCAATATGATACTGTTGTCTGTAAGTTCTGTAAATGTCGAGGTAAGCATTGGAACTACAGCCCGCAGTTATTCTTCCGTTCCATACAGCAATATTTTCGGTTGAAGAGCTGAGAAAACTGACGCAATATCTTCCATGGCCTTAGATCGATGCATAAGTTCAGTATAAAATGTATCCTGACATTCTAACATGGCTCTTCGTGTTTCCTCTTCCAACGTCAAACCAGCATCTTGAGCCTTTTCGCCTGGCATAATTTTCTTCTTTTTTCTTCTTCCCCGCCTTTCAATTGAAATTTCTAGCTCGGTGCATTGTTCTCTTGCGTATTAACGGCCTTTTTCACGGATTCATCACGGTGTTCACGAAGAAAACTCGCTAGTGCCTTAAGTTTTATTACACTTTTTTCTAGAGTGAGCCCGGATTTTTGCAAGTATTTCTGTGCTGAATCAACTTCTTCCAAAATATCGAACCAGAATGAAAGATAACATAAAAACGTAAAGTCGCATACAGCAGATAAGAGTATGGTTGCAGCACCTCTTGTATCTAAATTTTCCTTTTCAGGATCACAAAGGAGTTCAAGAGTTGAAACTATCTTCACAAAATTTTCCTTCAATGGCTTAACAGCCTCGTGATGAGCGCTCCATCTAGTGTCTACAAGTCGCTTGACTGACACACCTATATTTTTTATGAGAATATCCCAACGATGCGTAGATGCTGAGAAAAATGTGTAAAGTCTTTCCACTGTCCCAAAAAACGTTGTACTTGAAGGAGTGCTTCCCAAAGAGTGAACTCCACAAAGGTTTAAAGAATGGTTTGCACATGGCGTAAACAAAGCTTTTGGATTAATTTTCCGAATTCATTTTTGAACTCCTCCATGAATACCCGCAATAGTCGCAGCATTGTCATATCCCTGAGCCCGACAAAGATTAATGTCAAGACTATCTTCATAGAGTTGCTTTAAGATATCGTCAGTAAGTTCATTGGCAGTCTTTCCAGATGTAGGAAAAAAACCCTAGAAAAGATTCCCTAACCTCAACTTTGCCGTCCTGAATGTGAACGTATCTAATGACCGCGCTCATTTGTTTGATATGTGATTCATCGGGTGTGCTGTCGAATATAATGCCAAAGTACTTCGCCTGGTGGATGTCTTTCACAATTTTTGTCCTCACTTCTTTACCCAAAAGGCTTATAAATTCATTTTGAATATTCTTGGACAAATACGAGCCGACTCGTGTCTTATCACCTATTGAATGCTCGATTCTACGTCGGATAGAAGAATAGAGTTATATGCCATAAAAAATGCGTACCGTTATTTAAAAACGAAACGAAGAAAAATACTCATATCAGTAAAGAAAAAAGAACTGAACACAGAACTGCGACGCTTGGTAAATGCTTGGTTGCTGCTCTTGGGCGATAAATATTTTATTTCCATATTACTTATATTAAGAGAATACGCCAGCAACGAAATTCATGCGCACATATATATATGTAGGTAGGTATTTGGGAAACAAATTTATTGTTTTATTTGTGTTTTTATTTTTTGTAGTGTGCAAAGTTATTTTTCTGTTACTGATGGCACCCCCTATTAGTCTGCCACCCGGGGCGGACCGCCCCCACCGCCCCCCACTTAGTCCGCCACTGTGTGCGAGTCATGTCAGGGATGGAGAGGACCTACAGTTTTATGCCAAATCCGAACGGCTAAAGAAGATGGTTCTTGCTCTTTGATTGAGCATCGAGAAATAATTTTATTTCTGAATTTTTGAGTTTCATTTGATTTTGACAAATTTTTGTTACTTTTTCGCCGTTTAGAAATTTAATTCAAAACCGTCGCTCGCGCGGAAGAAGTTATGGAATGCTTTTAGATGAAACGACACGACAGAGAAAACGAGAGATGTCGAAAAAGAAGACGACATCGGTAATTGGGGTGATTTTCATGGCTTACTCTTTCGATTCTCCCCACAAATTTTGAAAAAAAAACTTCTTTATTTTATATTAAGGAAAGTTTTATTATGTTAAGTTCATTCTCTACAAGTTCTGGAATTTTCTTTCTAATTAAGCATTTTAGTTGTGTTTAAGTAATCGGAGCATTATATGGATCTTTTGAGTTAAATGTAGTGTATCGCTTTTGTTTAAGTGAACCATATAGTGTACATAAAAATACATGTACAAAAATAACATATTTAAAATTTTTCGTCAATCGTTTATTATATTAAACAGCTTCCTCTTTGTTTTTAACACCGAACAATCTCAAGCTCACATACAATACATATAAATTATATGGTTAAATAAAAAGATATTCGGAATGACAAAAGTCAAGGTCTGAAGGCTATTTTTATAATAATTATTTATATGTAGGTAAGATTAAGAAAACACCTTAAAAAAGAAAACATGATGATGTGTATCAGATTGAAAAAGAAAACGAAAATAACTTAATTAAATTGAAATTACAACACTATCAATACAACTGATCAAAACAAAAATTAAAATAAAATTATTTGCTCAGTAATCAAGAGTTCTTAATGCACACTTGACATCTAGAAAGTCGTGGTATCATATTTCCAGCCTTCAATGTACCTCTCTCGGGTGGAGCAAACTGTTGATATTCTTCGACGGTCACCAACCAGAAGCTTGACTGAGTTTCAAAGAAACGACAAAGTCCATCTTTGCCATTGCATTCAATAAATGGCACTGCTCTGAAAGATTCCAAACACGATCCAGGCGATGTGAGATCTTGTCCGCCACCACTGTTGCCGACGTCAGTATGCTTTGGAGAATAAGGTATGTTTTTTTAAATTCTAAAAAATTCATATTACTAATCTTACCATAAGAAAACTGAAACCCATCCAGAGATCATCCCATCCACTGGGACAGCTTGGAACGTCTTTGGTTTGACTGTGAACTGCAATCACATTAGCTGGTACTTCACAAACAACACAACGAGAGATGTATTTTTTAATTTCAATGCTCTCAAGTGGCATAACTGGGATTGGTTCTGTAGTTGATAGCCAATAGGAGTTATCTGCACGAGAAGCGGTATGACAGTTGTCATTACTGCCACAGCTTAAGTATGGTTGCGAGGTAAAGCGACGAACACAAGAACTTGGCGATCCGAGGTCCTGACCATGTGGGTAATCATTGTTTTTGGCATAGAGCAAAGAATAACCGGACCACATTTCCACATGACCACTTTCACAGCGTGGAACCTCTGCGGTTTGACTATGTTTGGCCAGAAGTATACCGGTCGAGTAAGCAGTTTGGCCGCAAGGTCTTCCGGATGTTCCCTTTAATCCAGGCATTCCCTTAGCACCATCGTAGCCAGTCCTACCAGGAAGACCTAGATCTCCTTTTGGACCTGGTCGCCCAATTGATCCGGGTAAGCCCTCAGGTCCAATGTCTCCCTTTTCTCCGCGTTCACCTTGTGCTCCGGTAATTCCATGAATTCCTTTGAAACCCTTATCTCCCTTAATGCCGTTAAATCCGTATGGACCAGGTTCACCCTTTGGACCATTGCTTGGGTAAGGACCTGGTGCACCCTTTTGACCTTTTGGACCAGGTGTTCCGTCTCGTCCTACGTACCCCTTGGGGCCAAGGTTTCCTTTTTCACCCTGTGGTCCAGTCAAGCCATCTAAACCCGTAAGTCCATCGAATCCAATTTCACCCTTTTGCCCTTTGTATCCGTCGCGACCTGGTTGCCCTTGGAAACCCATATCACCCTTATCTCCCTTCTCTCCTTCGAAGCTAGGTAACCCTATGTCTCCTTTTTCACCTTTGTATCCAGAATCACCTTTTTGTCCAGATGGTCCAGTAAATCCATCTTGACCATCCTTTCCAGCAATTCCGATAAGTCCTTGTGAACCCTTTTCACCTTGCGGACCTTCTGGACCAGGTGGACCCATGTTTCCATTTACTCCAGCTAAACCAGCCCATCCTTTTTCACCCTTTTCACCAACAGGGCCCACAGCTCCAAAGCGTCCACTTCTTCCTAATCGTCCTTGAAGACCCTTTTCACCCTTAATTGCTATACCTGGTAATCCAGGCTCACCATCTGGTCCAGTGTCACCCTTCAATCCTTGAGCTCCATTCAATCCAGCCAGACCGACCAGTCCTGGAAAACCACGTTCACCTTTTTCGCCTTGTTTTCCCGTCAGACCAATGTCACCTTTTTCACCCATCAAACCAATAATACCAGTCTCTCCTTCTTCTCCAGCATCTCCCTTTTCTCCAATTATAATTATGGGCTGAGCGTCGAAGCCATTAGGTCCTGGATATCCACGTTCTCCTTTCAAACCCGGTACTCCGAAAACACCTACATTACCGATTTCTCCTTTTTCTCCCTTATCACCTTCAAATCCATCAAGACCAGGCTCTCCTTTCTGTCCGTAATCACCAGGAAGACCTTGTTCTCCTTTAGGTCCTAATTCTCCAGGTGAGCCATCTAAACATGGATACCCAGGAATACTTGGCAATCCAACGTCTCCCTTGTCACCCTTGGATCCAGTTGGTCCCATGAATCCTTTGTCTCCCTTCATTCCATCTAAACCAGGGGGCCCGTTTAGACCCATGCGACCTTCTTCACCCTTTTGTCCTTGTGCTCCAATTTTACCATAGCTAGTGTATCCTTTTTGTCCCTTGGGTCCAGGTGGGCCTTGGAGTCCATCTAAACCATTTGCACCTTCGAGACCAAATGGGCCAGGTTCACCCTTATCTCCCTTCTCTGATACATGTCCAGGTGCTCCAGGCGCTCCTTCTAAACCCTTTGGACCAGTATCACCTTTTTCTCCATCGAACCCAGGCACTCCATCGATTCCAGGCAGACCCATTGGTCCTATATCACCCTTAATGCCTGCCAGGCCATTTAATCCAGGGTAACCCACTGGTCCTTGGAAACCGTCTTGACCACTAAAACCACTGTCACCTTTGTCTCCCTTGGCACCAGCTATACCAGTTTTACCTTGAACTCCTCTTATTCCAGGTCGTCCAATGCTTCCTGAAGAACCCTTGGGACCAAAAGCACCAATTTCACCAGTTTCGCCTTTTCGTCCTGGCATGCCCACTGGTCCAGCGATTCCGGGTTCTCCTCTTATACCTCTTCGCCCTTGTACTCCGTCTATACCAGCCAAACCCTTAGGTCCAGTGATACCTTGAGGACCCACAGGCCCAAGATCACCAACCATTCCTACGTCTCCAGGTAAGCCTGGAATTCCCGGAGCACCTGCTTCACCTTTGTCTCCAGGATATCCAATCGCACCATCTTTTCCTGGCTGTCCATATAAGCCTTGAGGACCGCGTTCACCTTTGACACCTCCCTGACCAGGATAACCGATGATTCCGGGTGGGCCCGGATAAGAAATTCCTTGTTCACCTTTCTCACCGCTATCACCTGGCAATCCAAATAATCCAGGCAGTCCATTTTTCCCTGGCTGTCCTGGGAATCCGACTGGTCCTTGGATTCCCTTAAAACCTTGAGGTCCTATAGGTCCTCGAGGACCACTAATTCCAAGAGGTCCAACGATACCTTTATCACCCTTTTCTCCTGTTCTTCCTCTTGCCCCTTTTTCTCCTACAGGTCCAATGGGTCCAATTCTTCCCTGGATTCCTTTTTCACCCTTATTTCCTTTCGGTGGCATAATTAATGCATCAGGAGGACAAATGCTTGGTTCTCCCTTTGGTCCTGAGACACCTATGGATCCCTTGTCACCTTGTTGGCCATCATAACCGGGCAATCCCCTGTCACCTTTTATACTCTCACCTTTTTGTCCTCTTCTCCCTTGCCTGCCTGGTTTTCCGGGGAATCCGTCTTTACCCTCCCTTCCAGGTGAGCCTTTAAATCCTTTCGGTCCAGTTGAACCTTTGGGTCCGACCAAGCCGTATGGGCCAATTTCTCCTTGATCACCTTTCGGTCCAATAAGTCCTGGTGGACCACGCTCACCTTTAGAGCCTTTATCGAAAATGGTCAAACTTAAATCAAGGATTATATCACTTCCGGGAGGACCATCTGGTCCAGGTAATCCTGGTGAACCATCCTGTCCTCTTGGTCCTGGAGATCCAATTCGTCCCTCTAGACCATCATCACCGTCCATACCTGGCAAACCTATCTCTCCATCTATACCCATCATACCTTGCAATCCATATTTTCCTTCTGTACCACGGTCACCTTTGTCTCCTTTTTCTCCACTCTGACAGTCTGAACATTTTCCTCCTAGATCACCCTTAGTACCTTTATTTCCCTTATCTCCTCTGGGTCCTGAAAGTCCGAGTTCTCCCTTGGTACCATGTATTCCTGGTTCACCAGGTCTACCAGGTTTTCCTAGAATGGAGTCTCCTGACACACCTCGACCTCCTTGGAATCCACGTTCTCCCTTGTAACCCTTTTCACCGGGTGCTCTGCAAAAGAAAATATTTTTGAGTCTATTTGAGAAAGTTTAAAATTAAGATTATTAATTACCCAGGTGTTCCTGTTTCACCCTTCATGCCTTCAGCTCCAATTCCGGGAGTTCCGGATTCACCTTTTACTCCTTCATGTCCAAGAGGTCCAATGAATCCTTTAGGTCCTTGTAAGCCTGTGCTTCCAGGCCAACCTTTTCCCCCCTTTTCTCCTTTCTCGCCAGGCATTCCTTCTAAACCGTCTAAACCAGGTGCGCCAAGAACACCTTTTTCTCCAATTAGGCCTCTTGGACCTTGTGGTCCTTCAGGTTGGTTTAAGCCCGGTGGTCCCTGAGGACCCTGTAAACCTTGAGATCCTTTCGGGCCTTGTGGTCCAGGAGATCCTCTTCCACCGCCAGGGGCACCACGGGGACCCATAAAACCCACAAGTCCAGGTAATCCAGGCACACCAGGTTCTCCCTTTGGCCCAGATGGACCATCCAAACCTCGAATTCCAGTTTCTCCTCGATCACCTTTTAAACCAAGTGGACCTGGTGCTCCAAAATGTCCTTGACGTCCCTTTAAAGCAAAGAGAGTATTAAAACAAAAATAAAAAAAACAGTGTGAGTGTGAGAATATCAATACTAACTCTTGGTCCAGTTGGTCCAGGAAGACCCTTTTCACCTTTCATTCCATTTCTACCAGCTAGCCCAGCAGAACCGATATCACCCTTCTCACCAATAATACCAGGGGAACCTGGTTCGCCAGTTTGGCCCTTTTCACCGGTTATCAATAAGGGGCCACCATTATCAGTCAAAGCTTCGTATTGAGCTGGATCCCCTTTGGCACCTTTTTGACCTTTCATTCCAGGAAGTGGCATAGGAATACACATTTCTCCCTTGTCTCCCTTTACACCAATAAAACCTGTCAATCCCTGCTCACCATAAGTTCCATTAAAACCACGATCTCCCTTGAGACCTTTCATTCCTCTTTGTCCAGGCAGACCAGATCTTCCCTCCATACCCGGTTCACCTCTGGCACCTTTGTCAAAATCACCAATTTCTCTTGCTGGTTCTCCTTTGTCACCTCTTAAACCAGGATAACCTGGAAAACCTCTTGGACCCACCATACCAATCTTTCCTTTCGCACCAGGTAAACCTTGCGTTCCATTGCAACCATCAATTCCATGTAAACCCGGTGCACCGGCTATGCCCACAAATCCTTGAAGACCTTCGATTCCATTGATTCCAGGAGTTCCAACAATTCCACGTTCACCTTTTGGACCTCGGGGCCCAATTGCACCTGGGTCACCTTTTTGTCCCTTTTCCCCAGATGGTCCATCCAGTCCCGCATAGCCAGTTTCTCCTTTGAGCCCCGGAAAACCTTGTGGACCTGGGAACCCATGACTTCCTTTCTCAGCAAAGCATTTCGGTATACAGCTTACATTTCCTGTACAATTTTTAGCCCTTGGTTGCGTTTGGAAGTTTTTCGGGAGATCGATTGCTGTTACAGAATTGTCATCCAATAAATCGGTAGTAGATTCGGGGGTGTTTAAGGTTTCATAGTTGTCTTCGGGGATATAAAAATCACTGTCGATATCATTTGATATACTATTGGTCAGGTATTGCTGAAAGATTGTTAAACGTATTAATTTTGAACTTAGGTATTTATGACTCTATTGTTTTACTTACTGCTTGTGCTCCAAAAAGAGTTCCGAGGAGAATTGCTGCGAATGCAAACCTTCAAATAGAAATTTCAAAAAAAAAAAACTCTTATGAAATAAGTCTTATACATATTTAAAAAAAAAACTTGTATAAATTGTACCAAAACTTCATCTCTACATCACGACCTCCAAATTATAGGTTATGTTAGGAGAAAGATAAGAATTAAGCCTGATAGCATAATGATTGCTCTTATCGAATACACAATGGTGATTGAGTTAAGCTTATGTAGAAATTGATTACTCATATTTCTTAAATATTTGAATAATCGGTAGATGTTAACATGTGCCAGCGAATATTTAAAATGTTCTATTGGTACACACCTATTTGTTGTTCAGAAGAAAATAAATAAAGCTATGGGGTAAATTTAGATTTCCTTCAAAAATTGATTTTTTTTCGTGGCGCATGGAACACAATTGGAATTGCTTTTTTTTGTCTTTGTAATAGTGTGACTTTGTGTACGTGTTAACAAGTTCGGTAGATCTTTTTAAATTCTAAGCTAAACATTTTTTTAAAAATTGTATAAGTATTGGTGCAAAAAGGGGTAATTCTGCAGAAAAATCCAGATCTGTAGATTTGATCTTAAATCAAAAAAAAAAAAACAATTTATTTTGCCCCATGGAATGCAAAAATAGGAGAAATTTTGTGTTTTGGCAGATCTAGAGATAAAGGATAAATTGATTTATTTTTCCCATGGAAACAAATGGTGCTAATGGTGGAAAGTGACGTTAAATTTTGCCTATAGCTTGTATTCTTTAAATATTTGTTGACACCATTCTGTAAATAATGACAATACTCTTATTTAATATGGGAACATTTTGATTAGAACAATAAGATCTTTTTATGTAGTCAATGAAACACAATGCAAATACATATATTGATTATATCCTTGTATTGGTGTTCTTATTCGTTGGTAGAACTACTGTCAGGTTAGCTGTCAGATTTGCATTCAAATTAATTTTTTCTTGATGCATAATAATGACTAATTAGTTCGTTTCAAATAGCGGTCATATTAATTGATTAGGAATAATATAAAACAATAAGATAATTGTATACGTAATTTTCACAAGAGAAAAAAAAATACATATGACATAAGTCAAACTGACATATACGGCTATAAATGTGTCCTAAGGTTAAAAGCATGCTTTTTGAAAGAAAATTCACGATCACTTGTAATTTTAAATTTGTGTCTCACGTGCAGAGGACCTTACAGCCTATACAGTAGCTTAAAGCCTCACCATTTCGAAATTAATAGGAAACAATCGATTACAAGACAGACAAGTTAAAACATTCAAACGTTTGTTTACATTTTTACATTAAAACTTCGAGAAAAGGTTCTAATTTAAAAAAAAAGTATACTCAATTTCAATATACTTTAAATAACACAAATAACTTTTAAATTCAAACAGTATTCTTAGCAAATATCTTACCAATTTAAATGGGGACTCATTGCCCCAGATTGGTTTTATAAAACACTTCCGGTGAACACTCTTCTTTTTATTCGTTTCCGGTTTATTTCAAAATTTATATTATTCAAAATTACCAACAAAATTATTTCATAAAAGTTTAGGATTTTTGAGTTATGAGTTTATTATTATGTTAGCTGCATTAGGTGCAACTGTTATTTTTAAAACTGAGGTTAAAATTCAAAAACACCACATGAAACTATTTTATATATACATTCTTTTTATCGAAAGAAAGACACATCCGAACGGCCATCCATGTTTTAAAGGCGACAATATACTAATTTTGTCTTAATCGCCAATAGTTCGCAGAAGATGGAAACTTGAATATTTAATTATAAGTTGACAATAGGTCATTGTGCATGGTGATAATGATAAAGCTCCTGAGTTTTAGATTGCCAAAATACATGTGTGATGTTAATATAAGAATTTAAATTTGTTGAATCAAATTTGATAAGAGTAAGCATATTATTATTATGTAGAGTGTGTTGAAATTAGATTAATTTTTTTAGAATGTAATTCATTCTAACTCAAGAGTTATGTATAGAAGTTTTATGCCCGAAGGACGACATTTTTAGTGAGCGATAAAATCAGTTTTAGTTTAATTTTAGGACACACTTTCTTAAATAAATCTTTTAGGTTATTGGTACATCAACAAAAGTCAGACACGATTTTCCATGAGTCTGAGTTTTTTACCATAATTACATTTCCATCAAAGGGTGATCCACTTCAGTATACATAAATCAATCGCATCAAAATAATAATAAATAGAGGTTTCGATTGGTAAACTCATATTTCGATCTGAAAATTGATTTTTTCCGTGCCGAATGGAAAAGCATTGCATTTTTTTGTTGTCATGGTAACAGAGGGTAGATGCGTTAACAAATCCAAGTGCTAATCCTAACATTTCCTAAATCCGTAATTAAATAATGAAAAAAGTGTTTATTTTGCTAAATACATATTCGTTCTTCAAAAAGATGATTGTCATAGCTCAAAAAACATCCTTTTTAAGAAAATGAAATTAAAAATTTGAAATACAGGATAATTTTATGAATGGTATTAATTTTTAGAAATGTATTTTATTTTATTGGAATTTTAAGTTATATCTAGAAATGACGCTCATCCATAGAAAACATTATAGAAACAACCGTATCATTGGCTGCGTTTAATCTCACACAGATAGGATAAGAACAGGTAAAAGAACAGCTGATCCAAACCAGCTGGGATGTCAAAAAAGAAATCCAAAGGTATATTTTGGTACCTGACAGAACAGCTGATTCAACATTTATGGTAACATTTCAAGGAGTCTGAAAATTAATTTCAAATTTGTATGTTTTTTGGTAAAAAATTAGTGAATTATTAACATTATCCATTGGAAACTTTATTTAACAATCGTTTTGGACCTCAAAATCTAAATCTTTGTCTGCTTTTTGTGAACATGTATTTAAGTATGCAACTCGTTTCAAAAGTTATCCAAAAATGCACCCATCCACGATACCCTAGCCAACACGAGATTGAACGCAGCCATTAATGTTTATTTTAGTTTTATAACTGTGCAAAAAGTTTATACTACTGTCATAGAGAGGATCTTCCAAAGCCACACCTGGGCAGCCGTCAAGGGATTTATTTTGGCAGAATTGTCAATGTACTAAAATTTCATGTTCCATGAGAGTACTATAGATTTTATATACAATGGTTTTATTTTTCAGGGCTACTTGTATTCGGTGTAAAGTTTTTAACAACCACAAATTGTATATTTTACATTCATTCGTTTCATTAAAAAAAAAACCTCAATATATTTTGACGTTTCTATATGAACAAAAGGCAATATATTGCACTGTTTTATAGAAATTTTATAAAATGCCATTCCAAAAATTGGCAATACTGCAGTATCAGTATATCAGTATATTCATGTGAAAATAAGCCTCAATGGCAAATTTTCATTCAGGTAATACACTTCCTTGACCAAAAGCTACTATATAATGGGCCACCATAAAGCTGATATCTCCAATTAATTTAAAGTATTTCATAATTTTGATTTTTATTTAAAAATACTTCTTTTTGGTCTTTTCAAAAAAAAAAAAATGTATGTAAAGGGTGTCCAAAATCTAAGTAAGTTCTTTTTTAGGTGTTTCTTTGTATTGTTTTTATTATATTCGTATTCCATTACAGTACAGAACACACAAATTAATTGTTGGATTATATCAAGCTTTGACAAGTTAGAATTGAATTTGTAAACGCATCCTTTCACTAATCATCGAATTTTCATTGTCAATTTATTCTGTAAACTCAACATTTCATCATGCTAAAGTACATGGAACGAGCAACGTCTACACTTTATACAATTTTTTTAACCGTAACTTGGAGTCGGAGACTGCACCGTTAAGAGCGTTCAATTTTTGGTCTTAATTCTGTGATGTTGCCGTTTCAGTGCAACAACGGATTGGTCGAAGTTTTTAAAATATCACTGCCGTTCAGGCGCCTGTAGCAAACGATCCAAATTAGTCAATTCCACGAGGTTCTCAAGAATTGGCCATAGCTCAGACCAAATTATGGCATATTTTGTGTTAGGATGTTGGATTACACTACACCCAAACAAGATCAAGCTGACAGAAGAGTTGAACCGATGGACCATTATTTGTAGCGATACGACGTACGTTCTCCGATTGGGCAAGTTGTCAAGTTCTTATTGGAAATCCGTTTACTTAAGCATGTTTTTGTGTCAAAAGTCTGCATGACTATTTTGATGTTTAAACACATCGAATGGTTGTGATGTTAATATCCAAAGATCCAATATCCAATGTTCTGATTATAAGAACTCCAATATTAAGCACTGTTAGCTGTCGAAATTCAATTCGACAATTCAAAAATAATTTCAGGACACCCTTTATAAAATAAAATATTCTATTTCATTGAGATATTGTTGATTTGTCAACATATTAAGAAAGTATACATAACTAACCTTCTGATAATGCGTATGATCTCACTCGTTTTAATTTTGGATGAGAGATGATAAGAAACATTTTTCATCTTAACCTTTGTTACTTTTTTAAGGTCGCACTTATACTTTAATACATAATATGTACGTATATAATTTTTTAATTTGTTTCATTGATATAGTATTTTAAATCATAAAATTATATGTAAATAATGTTTGTATATGAAAAAGAGAGGAAATCGCGTGTCCGATTTTCATAGAGATGTTAACTGAATTCTAATTAAAGAATACACATTGTCAAATAATTACGACCATAAGACGACATAATACGAGGCAGAAAAAAATAGTATTAAAAAATATTCTTGTTTTCATTATTCTACTTATTTAAAAAATAGTCTTAACTCTTTAGTTAAATCTAGAAGACCAGGAAGAGGGCAATAGTGAAGGGACAGAAGATATTAAAATGGATGAAACCACAATCGAACATATAACAGTTGTAAAAGGCCTTCATAAAATGTGAAGATAAAGGTCGACAAAAATCTTTGTGCCCGATTATTAAATAAGACTCAAGGAAAGTTTGATAATTGTAAACTTTTACCGTTATTTGATAAGAGTAAAAATATTGGGTATTTTTATAATAACATACGCAAGTAAAGGCTAGAAATATTTTTCGCCATATTTACGGATGGCTTGGCGTTTCCTCTAAGATAGTGCAATGGAACATTGTTGGACTATTATGTAAAGTCGCTTGTCTACGCAAATAAGCGCAAAGCGGTTGACACCTTTGAAGAGAATATTCGGAGCGTTATTGCTGACATACATATGTATGCCTCCAATTACTGTAAAACAGGCTCCACTTGTCTGGAAATTATTTAAACCAGCGCTCACTTGCCGAAATCGTTTTTACTTGCGACGTTTGAGAACTGTATGGCAAGTTCTGCATTCGTAAAAAATTTCGAACTCGAGATTTTAATCAAACATGACATTACGATGGTAAAGAAGTAAACAAAAGTGGGTAACCCATTTTCGTCCGTCTGTCCTGGCCACTACAGCCCAAACCATTGGGTCGATTGACATCAAATTTGGAAATTAAGGCTTTAAGCCGATTCGCGTTAGGAGTTTTTTTTTTCATTTTTTTACTCTAACTCTATCAAAAACGAACTTATAGATTTATTTTTAATTTTCTTTAAAATATGTGTGTATTGGTCCAGGAGGGTGTCCCCTATAGAACCGTTATTTTGTTTGTTTCCTCAAGAACTAATTAACCGATTTTAATAATTCCTTACCAACTCTTATACTGCCTCAATAATATTTCTTGATCAAAAATGTCATTGTTTTTTTAACTTCCCATAGGAAGTTATTGTAATGGGTCCGATTTGTCAAATTGAAAATTTTGTTTTTTTTACAAGAAATGTGAACCCAACAAAAAAATTAATAAAAGTTGGTAAAAATTATTTTTCGACGTAAATAGCTTTTCAAAACTTTGAGATATTGGCTTCAAACTAATTTTATCTTATAAGAAATATTGTTTTCAACATTCGGTAAAATTTTGAGAAAGATCGACCTGACAGTTTTTTTTTTTTTTAAATAAAAACCTAAACAAAAAACAATACGAAAACTTGGTAAAAATTTACTTTCGACTCAAAAAGCTTTACAAAAATTAAAAATATTGGCTTCAAACTTATTTTATTTCACAGAAAATATTATTTTCGATATTCAGTAATTTTTGTTATAAAAATCCAACAGTCCGTTTTTTCCTAAAAAAATAAAATCTACAAAAAATAGTACGCATATTTCTTAAAAATTGATGTTTGGTTCTCGATATCTCTCAAATTTATTTCATTCATCCAATCTGATTTGTTTATATAAGAAATAAAAAATTTAAGGAAATGCTACTAAAATTGGAAAAAATTTGTTTTCGACTAAAAATCTATTTAACTAGATTTTGAAACTAAACTATTTCTTTATATGAAAAATATTGTTGGTAATTTTGAAATTTTTAAGAATAATTCTGACAACTTCTTAACCCAACACGAAAACCTACAAACTTTTAAGTAAGACAAATGGACAGACGGGATGGGAAGTTATCAGTGTTGGTCGCATCCCAGCCTCTTTTTTTGATTTGTAAAAAACTTATTAATTTTTTTTTTCGAAATTCGATATACTCAAAATATTTTTAAACTCAAAATACAAACATTTATATATAACAAATTATTTAAAAAAAAAAAAAACGCTTTAACGATTTTCAAATAAAATTTTGAAAAATTAAGATATTTTTGAGACATGAAATGGCATTTTTTATTATTAAAATACGGGCAAAATTTGGAAACAAGCTCTTTGTATACACACACGTCTAAAAAAACACCCTTTATGTATTATATCCAACCTGAAAGTAATCAGTTTGTTGTATACATGTATAATATTTTCATTAAGTTTTTCAAATTTGAGTATTTTTCAAGATATGTAAATATATTTCTATTTCATTGTATAGCGAAAAGTATCCCATTAATAATTATTATTATAATTTTCTGCCCCACAAACAAAACAATACTTTTTTAAATGATTAAGATGTTCTAAATTCAAATAAAGTTTTTAAAATATTCCCTTATAAAAATGCTAACAACAAACCTTGATACTGTCATAGTTTTGAAAAATACGTTTTGGACTTAATTTTTAGTGCTGATTTCGAATCGAAACTTTAATTTTAACTATTTGCTCAAGTTTTAAAAATTCTAGTTTTCAACATTTTTTAAATATATTTCAAAAACTTGATATAATAGAATTTATAGACAATTCGTTACAAGAACGAATCTTACTTTCGAACGGTTTTACCTTTTTTGTGTTGAAAACCGTTTTTAGCATAAATGGTTTAGCGTTTCCTTGAGATTTTTCTAAGAAAGGTGAAATCTAACAATTTATGAAGATTTTTCGAATATTATTTGAAATAATGTAAATATTTCAACTGAATATTGAAGAAAAGGATTATAGATTTGGAAAACCATCACCGAGAGACTTCATAAATTTAGATAGCCAAAAATAGTGTTTTTTTTTTTAATTTTAAAAAGTTATATCTCAAGAACCTGACGTGATACTTCCTCGATAGTTTCATAAATTCTATCTTTACCCCATTAAAAAAAATTAAATTTACTGATTTTGTCCTGAAGAATTTAGACAGTCTTCGATAGAAATTTGAAAAAGTAAAATGACGCGGACAATTTTTTCGCCGGAAACGAAGCAGATTTGTTGAAACATGCAAATTATTTTAAAAGTATAGAACTGCACAAAAACACGGCTGTTTTGTGAAATAAAAAATACACTAGAAAACTATTTTGTCTTCGAAAGTAGAACAAAACTTATGATATTGAAAAGATGATATAATAGACACCTTGCATTGCCTTGACTACTATTTTCTTTAAAAGGGATGTTAAAGATGTACATTTTTAAAATGTTTAAACTTAGTTCTCAATTGTAATTGAAATAATAAAAGGAAATCTTTCTACTCATAAATAAAACAGGTTTTAAAACCATACATTTTGAAATGAAGCCAAAAATTGTGTTTAAGTTTTGCCCTTATGCAAGACCCAGTAATTTGAAAACTTATAGTTCCTTAACTATTTTGCATTTGCTTTAAAAGATTTTCCTTTTGATATAAACTCCCTTAAAATAAAAGAAACACACAATCATTGGCTTACAAAATATTTGGTTCTTTTATTATTGTTTCTTGTTTATTTATTGTTTAATTTCAACAGTAGGTATAGTTTTAAACATTTTTTTTTTTTTTTTTTTTATTAATTTAAAGTTTTGATTGAATCATAACATAATTCGTATTTACATTTTTGGCAGTTAGTTGTATTCTCAAAATACCATTTAATTTATTAATAATTAAATTAAATGATAAATAGCGGTATTGAGTATAATATAACCTATACATTAGAAAAAAAGCTATATAAAAACTATTCTATAGAATTACTAAATACAAAAAAGGGAATTAAATTTGTGTGACTCTTAAGTGAGTCTATCATCGGATTTTAATTAAATGTCATTAGTTGTCAAACAATATAGTTTTTGTAATTTTTATAGTTATTTTTTAAATTAAAAAAAAAAACTAAAATTAAAATTTTAACATTTATGTTATAGAATCATTTAACATCTTTAAGAATTGAATTAAAGAAATGGCACGTTTTAACGTCTACAATTCTCGAGAGTCCCTTTAAAAAAACAACAACTATTTTCTTCAATATGACAACAAAAAGAATCGTTAATCGTTAATATTAGAATTAAAATGACAATTTAACAAAAAGAAAGTATCGTAAAATTACTCCATTATTTCATCTAGGTATGATGATTCTTGAATATCACGTGGAGGACGACGTTGGTTTGGCCTGTAACGGGGCGAATATGGATAGTATGGACGACGCTTGGGTGGCTGAGCACGTGTTAATGCTTGAGCACCTGGTCCGATGATAGGGGCCCGATTTATTGAAGAATTATTTCGCCTTCGGCATACTGAACATCTGTAAGAAAAACATTAAGAATAGAATGTATATGATGTTTCTCAAAATGCTGCCCTATAAGAGTTATCTTACCTGCTTATTTTGCTAGTCTGATCAGCTTTAAGTGTACTCTGCCTTGGTACTGACCATTGTTCATTCTCTTCGATGACACTTAACCAGTATGAAGCTAGAGCATCGTAGTAGTTGCAACGACCGTGTCCGTGACATTCGATGACTGGATTAGCGCGGAACTCCAACAGACATGAACCAGGTGATACTAGGTTTTGTCCAAAACCTCCGCTGTTATCGGCAGTACTCTAAAATTGTAGAAGTAAGTGTAAAACGTTAGTTGAAAATATTGTTTTTATTTGGCATACCATTAAGTAACTGTAACCGGTCCAAAGTTCTTCCCAGTCGTGAGGACATTCAGGAATAGACATATTTTGACTGTGCAAGGCAATGACCTTTGTTGTGGTTTCACATACAACACACCTGAAATATAAGGAAATCTTAGGAATATTTCTTTCATATAACCTCTCTGCGTCTGCGTCTTACCTTGAAATGTATTTCATTAGATCCCTCGATTGAATTGGTGCCATTGTTAATGACATTGGCTCAGCAGTAGAAAGCCACATGCTGTCGTCGTTGTTTTGAGCATAGTTGCAGACGTTGTTGAAGTCACATAGCATGAATGGCATTGTGGTAAAGCGCCTCAGACAAGATCCAGCAGCTCCCAAATCCTGGCCAACTGCTCTGGAGCTACCAATGTTTCCGGCAATGGAATATCCTTCCCAAAGTTTTCCTGTATTGGCTGGGCACTCGGGTATTTGGATAGTTTGAGAGTGTCGTGCGAAAATGTAGCCTCGGCTTTTTGGTGGCGGTGGTGGGGGAGCACGGTCACCACGCTCTCCTACTTCTCCCTGAAGACCATCAGAACCGGGGAATCCAGCTGGACCTTGCATACCAATTTCTCCAGGTGGTCCATAGGGACCCTCGGGTCCTTCTGGGCCAACATCTCCTTGAAGACCCTTCAATCCGATGTAACCTCTCAATCCAACTTCTCCGGCTTCTCCCATTTCACCTCTTTCACCTTTGAATCCAGGCAAACCTGCCTCACCACGATCACCAGGCAGTGCATAATCGAACGAGAAAGTAACGCCAGCTTCTCCCTTTTCACCATCCAAACCAGGAAGACCATCAATTCCACTCCAACCAATATCGCCCTCAAGACCACGAGGTCCTTTCAAGCCCATTGCTCCTATGCGGCCAGTAAGTCCAACATCACCAGTTTCACCCTTTGCTCCAGGAGAACCATTAATACCGGCGAAACCCTCGTCACCAATGTCTCCAGTGCGACCTCTAATAGCAATACCAACTTCTCCTTGCTCACCCTTGAATCCCATATCTCCTTGTTCGCCCTTAGCGCCTTCATGACCACTTAATCCATTTCTTCCTGGTGGACCAGTGAAACCTATGTCTCCGCGTACACCCTTCATACCCTCCACTTGGGGTCCAGGTAAACCTATCAAGCCGTTAACTCCGTAATCTCCTTGTTCACCAGGAGCTCCTTTTTGTCCGTCTCTTCCTGGCCTTCCTACAAGTCCATCGTATCCAGCTTCACCTTCATCACCTCGTTCGACATTTTCTGGGAAAGCGCCTTGGGGACCACGGTTACCTCGTTCACCCATTTCACCCTTTGGACCAGTAATTCCATCGATTCCTGGACCACCAACTAGCCCAATATCACCGCGTTCACCCATGGAACCTGCGTATCCCATATCTCCTTGCATACCTTGAGCACCTGTGTCACCAGTTCTGCCAACAGGACCAGCATCACCTTTGTCTCCCTTTGGTGCAAAGCCACGCAAACTACGGCCAGGTTTACCTTCTTCTCCCATATCACCAATTTCTCCCTGTAATCCTTGTTCACCTTGGAAACCACGATCTCCTTGTTCTCCTTTTTGGCCAGGTCTTCCGAAGTTTCCAGGTTCTCCGTAGTCTCCTTTTGGTCCCATCGGTCCAAAGTCTCCACGAGGTCCCATTTCTCCCTTAATTCCGTAAAAACCATCTCTTGCTCTAATAGCAGGTAAACCATCCATACCTGGTTCACCGGTTTCTCCTTGAAGACCTGTGTCTCCATAGTCGCCACGTTCACCCTTTGATCCGTTAATTCCTTGCAGACCATTAAGACCATCCAAACCCTTATCTCCTTTGGGACCTTGTTGCCCATTAAAAGCAAGTCCTGGGTCTCCTTCTGGACCACGTTCACCCTTTGCACCTGGGCGACCATCCAATCCAGGAATGCCTACATATCCGGGAATACCTTCTTCACCCTTAAGACCGCTGAAGGCACGTTCTCCCTTTCTTCCCTGGGCACCAATATAACCTCTATCACCCATCTCTCCCTTACGCCCACTGAATCCAGGTTTTCCAGAACGTCCGATGTATCCCAAATTTCCCATTTCACCCTTAGGTCCCATTGGACCTGGTTCACCTCTGGGTCCGATGTCTCCTTGACGTCCGTCAATACCCATTTCACCACGGTCTCCTGGGAGGCCAGCAATACCTTGATAACCCTCACTTCCGGGCACTCCATGAATTCCTTGTACTCCAGCGTCTCCAACTTCTCCTCTGCGTCCAGGTAAGCCAATGTTTCCTTTTGCACCTTGAACACCTACTGGGCCAGTTGGACCAATATCACCCTTTTCTCCCTTTTGTCCATGTGGTGCTGTTCTGCCATCACGACCCGGTTCACCTACTAATCCAGGAGGACCTGGGATGAAATCTCCTCGCTGTCCTTTTCTACCTGCTAGACCATATAATCCAGGAGGTCCATCGTCACCCTTGTCACCTTTGTATCCACGAATTCCTTGACGACCAGCGGGACCGGGGAAACCGGCGAAACCCTTCTCACCAATTTGTCCTTTTGGACCAGGATAACCTTCTTTACCAATTTCACCAGGCAGAATGTTAAGACCAGGATCACCTCTTTGTCCTTTTCTTCCTGGAGTACCAGTTAAACCAGGTGCACCATCTAATCCAGGGTTTCCGGGCTCTCCAGGTTTACCAGGGTCTCCTAGAATTCCTGGATAACCTTTGTTTCCTGGCATTCCTTGAACAGTAGGCCCAACCAGACCAATATCACCCCGTCTGCCAGCCATACCTTCTTCTCCAGCTTGTCCTTTGATACCCATAGGTCCAGCAGGACCATCGTTTCCTTTATCACCTTTGTCACCTTTGTTATCAATAATTGGTCCTGGGCCAGGTTCACCCTTTTGACCCTTCAAACCAAAACTACCGTGCTCTCCTTTTTGGCCGCTGTAAATTAAATAAATTTGTATTAATTGAAACCAAAACTGTAAAGATTGAAGTTCTTACTGTTTTCCGTCGTAACCAGGAGTACCGATTAGGAAATATAATGGAGTATCAGCTGCTTGTCCTTTTAATCCATCTCTTCCATCTAAACCGTTTAGACCATCTTTTCCTGGTAGACCGGGTTCTCCGAATTCACCACGTGGTCCGTACTCACCAACGGCACCAGGTCTTCCTGGATATCCTGGGAAGCCTTTGTCACCTTGTTCACCTTGCTCACCACGCTCACCAATATCACCAAAATCTCCTTTTTCAGTTGCTGGCAAATTACCAATAGTTAAAATTCCACCATCTCTACCGGGTAATCCCTGTCGTCCTGTTTCTCCTGGAATTCCACTGGGACCTTGAACACCTTTGAATCCCTTCATACCTGGGAATCCAGCTTGTCCTTTTGGACCTCTGGGGCCACTTAAACCTGGTTTGCCGGGAAAACCGGGTAATCCTGCGAAACCAATGTCACCCATAGCTCCTTTCAGACCTCTTGGTCCCGGTGGACACACACCACAGTCATCTCCTCGTTCACCTTTATCTCCCAAATAGCCAGGGCTTCCATCATAACCATCTGCTCCAGGAGGTCCTCGAGTACCGGGGCGACCTTCTGGACCAGGTGGACCAACAATATCTACACCCTCACCTGGCAAACCCTTCTCACCTGGTAAACCTGGTTCACCTGGAGAACCTCTGTAGCCATGAGAGCCTGGTCGACCAGAGTCACCAGGGTAACCTTTGGGACCCATTATATTTAAACCATCGTTTCCTGTTTGTCCTGGGCGACCAACTGGACCATGTGGACCAATTTCTCCTTGTGGTCCAGGTGCACCAATCTCACCGCGATCTCCTGGCTGTCCTCTTATTGAAACTCCACGTTTTCCATGATGACCATCGAGTCCAGTATCTCCAGGTGGTCCTGCGGGACCCATGTGTCCTCGGCGTCCGGGCTGTCCAGGAATACCATTAACACCCATGGGACCTATTTCACCTATATCACCCTGAGGTCCTTCAGATCCAGGAGATATTTCATTCAAATTAGGGTCGTAGATACCAGGTGGACCCATTGGTCCTTGAATACCGGGGGTTCCATCATAACCTTGTTCTCCAGTTGAACCATCAAGACCCATGAGACCATCAACTCCAGGATAACCTGGTGCACCTTTGTGTCCTTTCTCACCAGCAACACCAGCCTCACCGACTCTTCCCGGTTTTCCACGTTCACCTGGTGCTCCTTCATCACCACGCTGTCCGGGCTGTCCTTCACGTCCAGTTTCACCGTACTCACCAATCAAACCTCTCATTCCCTTATTGCCATGTAAACCCTTATCACCTTTTCCTCCCTTTTCGGTGTTCGGTTTGGTAAATCTATTGAAGTTTCTAATATCATCGGCTGGCTCTCCTTTTTCTCCCTTCATTCCAACTCCAATGAGGGCATCATGTGGTTCTGCTTTGTCACCTTTGAGTCCCTGCAAACCCCTCTCTCCCTTGGGTCCATCTAATCCAGCAAATCCAATGTCACCTTTATTTCCCTTCATTCCCGCATGACCTTCTGGACCATTTACACCAGCAGGTCCCTCTGTACCTCGATCTCCTTTTGTTCCTTTAGAGTTTGTACCGCCATCTCCGGCTTCACCGGTTGGTCCTGCTTGTCCTGGCTTTCCCATTGGACCGCGTCGGCCATGTTCTCCAGGTATACCAGGGTTTCCCATAGCACCATCTTGACCATTACAACCATCGATACCGTGTGGTCCTTGAGGTCCATCAGCACCAGGTGGTCCCTAAGGATCATAATATCATAACCTGTTTCTAAAGAAAATATGCAATAAAATTATACCCTTGGTCCTTGAAGTCCAGGTCTTCCTGTCTCACCAACGTCACCCTATAACCAAAAATAAACTTAGATTAAAAGTTCACAATGGTGAAGATTCTCTGTTTACCCTGTGACCTTTGTCTCCCTTTGTTCCGTACTCGCCTACATCTCCATCTTCACCGGTTCTTCCGAAGGCACCAACAGGACCAAAATCACCAGGTGGCCCTTCCATTCCTTGAACTCCCTCTGGACCAATCATACCAGGGGCTCCCTTTAAGCCTTTGCAATCACATTGTGTTTGATTGCACACCTTAAAAGAAAAAAAAAAGAAAATTATTAAACAATAAAAAATAAAGAAAGAGAAAGATTATTCTTAAAAGAAGAAGGCCTAACTTAAAATGAACTTAACGAAGCAAAAGCTAATCATAGCAATTTAACTCAGTTACGTTAAGTTTCGTTTTAATTCACGAAACTATAAACAACAGCAATTCATAAAATTTCAAATTTTAAACCCATTTATGTATCTTAACGAATATAAATTTTTTTTTTGATAAAATTTTACATTTTCTAATTTTATTAAACGAAAACTTTTCGTTATGTTTTGACGTTCATGAAGCTATAATCAAGAACTATTCATAAAATGTTAAATTTTAAACCCATTTATCTTAACGAATATAATATTTCTTTTTTGTACACCAATTTTGACATTTGCTAATTTTATTTAACGAAAACTTTTCGTTATGTTTTGACATTGACTTGGATTCATTTAATATTTGCCTTTAATATTATCGAGTTCACGCTACATTAAATCGAACATTTTTTAAAAATATAATTCTTTTTGTATCTTGTCACAAAGAGTAGAAAGTCAAAAAGTCAAGACTTATGGGGTACACTTTCCAATTGAAATCAATTTAACCGCGATGTGTGCTTATTTTTTTTCTTCTTCATTTTTTCGTTCTCTGTAATGTGGCGTCTTCTGCCGCTTAAGGTCACACTCCTCTACCCTGACTATCTTCTCCTGGATGGCAGACTTGTTGTGAGTATAGTTTCTAGCTCCATATTGGCCTGATGAATTTGTGAGATATACAAATTAATAATGTTGATGGAGCACTAAAATATTATACTCGTGCGGATGTTTAAGATGATTGGGGGGCAATATATACTATAGTAGGTGTACGCATAGCAATTGTATCTTTGTTAGCCTAGCTCTATCTGCGTTAAATTGCAGAGAAAAAGATATAGGACGATGTGTGTGGTTTATATATTATGGTGATGTGGTTGCAATATTAATAATAATATGGGACTTCATGAGAATTAACACAACACAAAGTTTTTGTGCACATTTGAATGAACGCACGTTTACGAGTATAAAGGCAAAAAGAAGGCAAATGGTAGTTGTTGCAGTTGCAGTTGAAGATGGAATTGAAGTTGAAGCATTGAAAAGTGATGACTTAATGAATCAGATATTCCTTACAATTTGTATTGATATATCTGCTCAAAAATATATGTATGTACATACAACAAATTATAAGGACGGTACACCGAAAGGCATTTATTAAGTCTTCTCTAATAAATTGACATTGTAGGTTAGGTTTATTTCATAAATTTGATATGCTTTATAAAGGTGTTAACCTTCTTTTTAAGATAAATGCGAAGAATACGAGTACATAATTGTAATCTTCTACAAAACAAAAGCAAAAAAGCGTGAGAAACGTGCGATCCATTAGATAACGTGTAAATATGGAGAAATGTATTAGTCAATTGAAAGATTTATCTAAAAGTTTAAAAATCACTTTTGTCAGAAGAAGAACTGTCATTAATGTCTTACAATTAACTATTTGGACAGTTTATATTTCTAAGATCTCAACTATTTCATACATATGTATGTAAATATACTAAATTCCTCATAAAACTTTCTCAGAAATCTCAAAAATTCTCTGTCGCACAATTCAAAAAGAAGGAAATGCAAAACTAATTTGATTGCTAGGTGATAATAAAAAGTGAATTGTGTTTCTATTTCATTCTCCTGCTCTGTCAGTCCGTCTGAGAAAATTCTCAGAAATCCTAGACATATAAACTGGCCTATTGTTAGATAATGGGCAGGTTCAGATGACATGAGGGGCTTGAAAGTAAGGCAAGCTTCTGGTATCTGATTGGCTAACTGCCAAAAAATTGTCTTCCAATTAAAATGACCTTATTAGAAAGGTAATCAAGAAAAATCTCCTTAACTATCAAGTCAAGTCTACTTATGTCAAAATGACATTTGATCATGTTTTTTAATTGAACTGTTTTGTAGGCAATAATGTTTAATGTTTGGTAGTTTTTGTACGATGAACTAAAGGTGGCGGTTAGTGAGGTAAAATTCCGAGTTTGAAATGTATGACACTTGAAAAACTAGCTGGTTGCCTTGGTCAAAATGTACGTTCAAAGAATGCAGTTCACTCCATTTGAAGCCCCTTATTTTGTCTGAACCTGCCCAATGTTTCAAATTTTAAAATGTCATTGTTTGAGCCATCCGACAATTATTGACAGTTCATACATCCTACATAATATATGTATGTATATAGCAATTTTTTCAAGGTATTTTGCTATTGTCATCTCATTGACAGTTATTGTTAGAGTAATCACTGATGTAATTATCGCCTGTGCTATACCAATGTGAAAAAATAAACTAAGGTTGATTTTTGATTTGACAATCAAAATCTGTTAACTGTCAACATGATGAAAACACCGATTTTCCAACAAACTTTCACTTTAAAACAAAAATATATGGGTTTACAAAAATACATAAATTTTTCGAAAAGTTTGAATGTTTGAAATACAAAATCAATTTCATGGAACATTGTACGCTCTTTCTTTTAACTTTCCATATTTCTTAATAATTAATTGAAAGTCTTTTTGGTTCAATATTTACCCACAACAAAAATAACCAGACACCCTGGCGACAAAATTCTTTGCATTAAACGATCAATTTTGTGTGTGTCTATCGATCTTGCCCTTGATCCATGAAAAAGTCTAGTCTCTATAGTAATTTTGTCAACAAAAATATTCATGGTCAAATTTTATTTACATTATGGATCATTGCCAAGATCATTTTTAAATCTTTCCTAAGATGATCCACTTAAACTAAGAAAAATGTTAAAGAACTAATTTACAAATTACCATTTGTCATACTCCAAAGGATATTACATATATACGCATTTTTAATGCTTGACACAGTCAATGATTTAAAAAACAAAATAATTTAAATCTTTTCCTCTTCATCCCTTCACACTTATCAATGCACATATGTATTTTGTTGTTGTTGTTTTTATTTTTAGCTGACAGAACAGTTGGACAAGTTTTAAAAAAGGGGGAATTCCTAAAAATAGTCTGGCATTTCTTGATATGAAGTCGGAAAATGCATTTTCATTATTACTTCCACAAAAATGACTCAGAATCATGAGTTAGTTCCTTGTGTGGTGGGTGGGTGTAATAATTATGGTGACCATATTTGAAATCACAAAAATTATAGCGAATGATTTAATTGTTTTTAATTTTCTTACATCAAAATTGTCTTTCCAAAAAGAAGAGAATTTTGACTTTGAATTTAAAAATATAATCAAAACCAGAAGCGCACACTCACACTTACACATTAAACGTCAAAATCGCGAAATATAATTTGTTAAATACGACAACATCAACGCCCAAAACTGGTAACGGATACTTGAAGAGGGGTAAATCGTAAGACATAAGCATGTTTAACTATGGAAGAGAGGTATACGGTATACCTGCCTCACCCGTTTAAATCTATTGATAATTAAATATTCAAAACTGTCAACGATAAAAGTGACAGCTAACACTGATTAAACAAAACCTCCTTACTATGTATTATTTAAGGTCGACGGTACATATAGTTAAATTTTTATTTTATAATCATATTTGATTCACTTTTGAAAAAGAAACAATTCCCTTATTTAGCCGAATACACATTTATGTAATTATCCTTGAATAAACAGAAAAATACAAAATATTTGGTCACCCTAAAGTCAATAAAGAAAAAAACTACGAAGTTCATTGACATAGATAGTTCATTACAAACTTAACAATAAGCTAAACGGGAAATATGTTTATTTAGATTTTAATTAAGTAAATTAAAATTCTTTGATTTTAACAGTATGTAGTACATTTAATGAAAGGTAGATCAAAAAGTCAAATTGACGTTTTATTGATTTATGAATATTTATATGATATAATTTTCTATTTCTAAGAGAACCGATTTTTAATTTATTGAAATTCATGAAGACTTTCATTATTAAATTAAATGGCACCAGTATTCGAAGCGGGTTAAATGAACATACAAAAAATTGCTAATTTGTTTAAATGAAACAGAAATAAAAAATAAGATCAAGGAAGTGCTTTCTATACTTTTATTATTTTTCGTTGTTCTTAACCAAATGTGTTCGGGGGAATAATAGAAGTGTTGTTATGAACGCACCCTTAAGCCAATGGCCAAAATGTCAATGTCAACACATTATGTTATACCTATCAAATTTGGTGAAGTTCATATTTTCAAAAGAAATTTAGACATTAATTATGAATAAACAATCAACTTATTGATTTTAAATACAGAATTTAAAAACTAGACGTGTTTTTGAGGATGGGTGTTTTTATAAACGTCTGCCTTATTTAGATCTGCGTAATACTACGTTTCCACCGGGCACTAAACCGAGATTTAGCTAGATTTGTCACAAATCTCCTTGAAATCTCGAAGATTTACCATACAAATTTTAATCTCCTCAAATGAAGATTTCAAATAAAACGCATTAAAATCTACTTGGAAACATTAGTTTGTCAAATCAAACAAACTTTTTTTTCGGAGAATAATTGTTGAACCGACCCATTTAAACGCCAATTTTGTTTATTGACAGATGGAAATGTCAACAAAAACTATCTGTCTCACTTCCATATGACTCAAATTTAAAACAATAAACAACTTTCAAGAAATCACAGACGAAATAAAATGTAAGTATACAAAAATAATAAATATGTATAAGAATATAATAAAACTAATTACTTACAGATGATGAGTGAACAAATACAAATTTTTTTTCTTTTCGAAAGGAGAATAATTTGAATTTTGGTTGTTATAACATAAACCAAACGTCAAATTAATCTCCTTTTCTTTGGTGGAAACACCTCATGATTTATTTTAAATCACTTGCTTAAATCTCGGATTATTTGTTGGCGGAAACGTACTATTAGACATGTTCATAAAGTCAGATCTGCGATCGAACAAACGCAGATGGATTGCAGAATATAGGTTTGTTCCCAAGATTTTTCGGCAAAAATTGTTGTTCTGTCAAATTTTGAAGAGTGGGGATAAAATTCTCTCAGAGAGAGGACAATTACCAAAAAATTATGGAACAGTTTCTTGGCAAACATTTTCTACCACTCAATCAATGCGAAGCAAACTGAACAGACGATGCTAATAACACTCAATTTACGTATCGTAATATGACATTGGACATGCTAACAATCTCTGCCCAAAGAAATTTTCTGGGCAGAATTTGTCACGAGGGGAAGTTATTTTACTCTCTGTCCAAAACTACCAAATTTTGTGTAGTGTGGAACGGCTTCTGGGCAACTATTGTTGACAATTGGCAATTTAAGTCAAGATTGGGAACAGACCTTATTTGTTCATAAACGTCATAAATGACATCAACGTCGAGCAGATTGGTCATCGATATTTTTTGTTTATGAAACGTCAGTGATTACTTAAAATTGTACTTAAACACGCTTCACGTTCTGCAGAATTTGTGTGTTCATTAATGCAACAAAGCAGAAAGGCGATTGTACTAACGCAGCTTTCGACGTTTATGAAAACATCCGATATGTTAAATCAGTCTGTATTGACAAGTCGGTGTTGCGTCGTCCTAAGAGGAGTTTAGGACCAATAATAATGAACTAGAAAAATTTCCAACTTGTTCTATTCTCTTATGTTAACTTTTAAAAAATGTTGGTTCATAAAAATCATCTCCACCCAGAATATAAAAATATAAATCATTAAAGATTCGATATTAACGATAAAACTTTAATGTTTTACGAATTTTTGATGGCTTTTATTTAAATTTGTAGCTGTCAGAACCTACTAATTTTATTCTTGGGATTATAATTTCTTCACTGGAAATCACTGAATCTAATATACTCGTATGTAGCTATAATATAGCCTCATAAATCAAATTCAGGAAGCACGATCTACTTAGCTGTTCAACTATCAAGCAAACTCCAAGAATTGAATCATGCAGTGATGTAGTACTGAAATTCCTGTTAAACTCTAGGTGGCAAGCTGTTGTATAGAAAAAAATAAAAACAAATACTGATCTATCAACGGGGTACTTGCGAACCATCCTAGTTTCTTATTTCTTCCGCCATCCATAACAAGGGAACTGTACAAGGAACCTTTAAGACTTGCAAAAATAATCCACCAAATACTTTATATCTGTGCGCTTGGATGCAATGCAAAGAAATTGAGAAGGTATTTCAAATATGGTAAATTATTGCAGATGGTCCTTCAGCCAGCAGCGTTTAGCGATCATCGACCACGAATTGCCTAGCGCAACAAATTGAATTTATTTACCGCCCGCAAACCGCCCCAACAACACATCAAGCTACAAGCGGGTGCTTTCTAGTTCTTAAGATTAATTTCGTCATTTATTAGCAAAAGATTGAGTGGATCGGGGATATTGGCGAACGAAAGAAACTAAGTGGAGAAAAAGATACAAATAAAACGTTGCAATTGATGATAGAACAAATAATAGAAGAGGAATAAACATGATGCTTCAACGGATAATTATAGAACATTTACCGGCTGAGTTCTGTGAGCACACATGTGTTTGTTTTGTTTGGAAGAGTTAATGCAACAGTTATTTGATGATCTGTCGAATCGAACAGTGTTTTATTTTTACTTGTGAGGTTGTGATATATGTACATATCTTATAGATGGAAAGATACTTTTAGAACAAATAATGTGTCTATAGATATTTGCAAGAAATATGAAACAATGATGATTGAGTGAGTTGATGGGAAGAAAGAGAAGTTTGTCCAGAAATAATGTCTTAAGGATGTGTATACATTAACAAGAAATGGGTGTGTCTTTTTGAAACGAACCGAACAAGTTCATAGTGTATTTATATTTCATCAAGTTTGGTTAACTTTTACTTAAGTGAGCACGAATCTTTATTAAATAAACTTATGAACATGTAAAATTTGAAACTAATTTATAAAATGATTTATATTCATGCCGATTAAATATTCTGCCTAATGAGTTGCGAATAGATTCGGAGAAAGTTTTTGACATATGTAATATAATAGAAATGTCAAATTTGAATTTGTCCGGAGTATACTCATCGAATTCTGTAATCGGTGTGATTATTTGTCCTTGAAAGAAACCTATGGTTTTCATTCAATTTTAATAAAACTGAAGCTAAGTGTACACGATTGCCAGATCTGCAAATATTGCCAGATCTGTCACTGAAAAATTTGTCTCGAATGGCTGACAATCGTGTACACACCAAATTAATTTGCAGACAAATGGTTTGGCTCCTAATTTGCAGACAAATATCTGCCAATTAATTTGTAGATATCTGGCAATTGTGTACACGCAAGCTGACAACCGTGTACACACCAAATTTGTTCATCAATCATTTTGAAGACAAATGTATTTGCAGATGTGGCAATCGTGTGTACACAAAATTCATTGGGAGATCACCAATTTTTTTTCATTTTCTGACGTTTCTGCAAACGTCTGAAAATGAATAAATTTGCATATGCCGTTTGAGAAACATTTACAAATTTATTCATTGGCAGACAAATTTGGCGAAAAAATTTGCAGATCCAAAATTTGGTTTGGTGTGTACACGGTTGGCAGAAAATCTACAAATGTTTGCAAAATCTATTGCTAGCTATTTAGCCAAATTAGTTTGTCGACATTGCCAGACAAATATTTGGCAACAGATTAGCAGATGTTTGTAGATATCTGCAAACCGTGTACACACAAATTAAATTTTCAGCTCATTGTCAGCTCATTTTCACACATTAAGGGTATTCATGTAACGATATTATTTTCTACTTTGTAGAAAAATATAAATTTCCGCAGAGGGTTTTCATGAACACCCCCATTAGAAATATTTGCGGAAACGTTAGAAACTAACAGCTTTTTGTGTTGACAAATAATATGAGCGCGTTATGTGCTAGGTTTGTCAAAATAAACGTCACAAATTTTTCTGTTTTTTTTTTCTACGATTTCTGCTTCAAATTTGAGAGATAAAAGTCTATATTTTGCGGAATATTTTTCCCATACAAATTTTGACAGTTGATTTCTACCGATAGAAAATTCTACAGTTTTTATGGTTTCTATGGGTTTTCTGTGTTTGCATGGTTTCTATGGGTTTTCTGTGTTTGCATGAATACCCTTATTGTCAGACGTTTGCAGATCTGACAATGATTGTCAGATCTGGCAATCGTGTACACTAAGCTTGAGGCTTACTCTAAATTTTGGATGCTTTTAAGCAAGTGTTTTACTAGAGCATAAATTAATCTATGTATGTCGGAATTTTTTTTGAGATGTATATTTTTTTGGAGTGCGTTTTAAAAGGGTTGATTAATTTTTGGATATGAAATTTAGGCTACATTAAAAACATAAAGTAATGCATTTGTAATAATAAATTGATCTTTGCTTTAAAAAGTGTGAAGTGTGAGCATGCCGTAGATTTAGTCGGATTTTAAAACGTGTAGAGCTTAGGGATTATTCGAGTAAAAATGCGGTCCTTTGCGTGGCTCAAAGAAAAAAACTAACGTTTTCAAATCACATAATATTATTGTGGTCAATTGACGTCATGATTATGTGATATTACGCGGCGGGTCTTACACAACAAGCAGTAATTGGAATTGTTGTGCCCGGCTTGTTGCCCCTTTTTGTTAGAACCACATATCGTTCAAGTCATGTTCTTAGTTTTCATTCGAATATATTCCTTACAATTGTCATGATAGGTGAGTTTGACAGGTGTCAAAAGCCAGCGATACCAACTTGTAACCACGAAATAAATAAATTTATGCACCTGTATTTATTTGTTGTCTCTTAATTCTTTTAAAGTTTTATTATAACATGTGAATAGTATCCACTTTTTTTATTTCATTAAAATATCCATTTTTGTTGAGGACATTGAAGAAATAAAATGCATATAATTTCAGCGGCTGGTTTGAATATGTTTCATTATGGGGCCGTTTATCAGCAATAACGCGCCTAATATTCTCTTCCGTCAACGGTCGCCTATCTGTGAAGACATGAGACTTCATATAACTCTACAAAAATTAATCTTGGAGGTCATGCCACAGCTCACCAAATGTTTCCTTCAAAAAACAGAGTGTCCAGCGAACTGACCATTATTTTGGTAATAAATTTTCAATCTTTACAGACGTTGTTCAGTTGTGAATTTATTCATTATGAAATAGAAAACCAAGTTTAGCAAGTGACATCTGTCAAAAAGACCAACTCTGAAAAAAGTATTGCCAGATTGAAGAACACACGTTAGTAAATTAAAAATGTTGAACTACCTATGTATCTTTAACTCACTTTCACAAAAATAAAGCTTTGAAGCAAATATTGAATACTTTGTGTCACTGGGTCCAAAAGGTGACATCATTTAAACATTTTCCTTCGAAAATGACGTTAGGAAAATTGTTTCGTTCAACGATAGGGCGTTACAGTGCGTTACAGTAACAAACTTTTTAATAAAATTATATCAGATGAGTAAAATGAATCATCTCATCTTTTGTTGATTAAACTGGAAGCAGTTGCTTCAATAAATTACCATGAACATAAAAATAGGCTACATTCTTATCAAAAACACTTGTTTAAAAGTTTTAATTATACAAGAAGAATTTAAATTCTTGTTTTTTTTTATTAAATTCCTCTCGACAACTTATAATTAAGCTTTTAAGATGTAATAATACGCATTCCTTATTGTAATTTTTTTTTATAGTAAAAGTTTAACTCAACTAAATGTGCAGTGCATATGGAATGCATGTATAAAATCTTATCAACATTATATTATTTCTTGCATCCGGGAAAAAGACCGATGTTATTGTTTTATTTTATTTTGTTTTTGTTCAACAATAAAAAACAATGCATTACTAAATGAATGAATTGAAGGAGTGTTACTTCTTATTTCTCTATTCACATCATCTTGAGGCTTGAGCTCAAATGTAATCTTCAAGCGGAACCATTGAAAAATGATAAAATGTATAAGGAAAAAAAATTATATATGTATATTTCTTAGTTCATTTTGTATACAACAAAAGAAATGCAAAATTAAATTTTATAAAAGTTAATAAACTATATTAAATACAAAGAAATGTCATCAGCTGCGATGACATTTTCTTAACTGTATGTTGTATACAAACTTAACGAAGAAATATAAGGTATTGCTGAGATGTATATGTTGCATATTTTTTGTCGAAAGAAAACAAAAAAAAACATAATTTATAATAATAACAACTTTAATCGCAAGTTAAAAAATAAAAATAAATTTGTTTATTTAATGTAAAACTGGGTTATCAGCTGTGATTTAGTTTCGGAAATATATTTTATCTGTGTGATGATTAAATTCATCAGAACGCATTGTGCGTTATTCAGATGATTATTTTATAGACTAAAAGTAGAGAGAGTGTGCTGCATTTCTATTTAAATGCACTCAATTTCATGCAGTGTTGAAAATGTGCTAATATGATGATGAATGTGAGCGAGGCATTACCTTGAACTGAAAATTTTTAAACGGGACATGTACTTATAATATATCATATAGAGAGGAAATACTCATTCCGTCATTCGTTCCTTTGTGGTCTTAATTAGAAGTAATTATAAGTAGGCTCTATTACAAAGTATCTCTGTCTTTACAAAAATATAGGATTTTAAGGTTATAAATAGAAATGAATATGAACTGTGTGTAGGGATTAATGTCATTCAGATGAAGATGAGTTATTTAAAGGGTAGAGGTGTTAAGAAAAACAAACAAATCTTTTTCTATGATTAAGAATTTTAGGTACCAAATGAGACGTTTTTTTACAAATTGTCTGATAATGATACGTTGTCAAAATTCAACTAGCTTTGTGAATGCAAAATTACATTACAAAGTTAGTCAATTTTAGAACTGTTATATTAATGACAAATGCAAATATATAAAATAAGAAACACTTGTATTTTCAGAACTTTAAATAGTTTTTTTTTTGTTTTTAAATTCAATAAAACCAAATAGAAGGTATAATATGACTGATTTATATTTGTATAAATACCATAAGATTAATTTCATTTTGAATTCTTGTGTCCTTACCGAGCAACTGATTATGAAACGTCAAAATCAGTGTGTACTAACATTGTAGCTGAAAATCTTACACTTCATCGGAGGGAGCTTAGTGAATGGTCGCATTCGGAAAGCTAGTGGCTACGTAGTCAAGGGATTCTGATTGGCTAAATCTAACTACAAAAGTAGTTGAAATTTCCCCTCCGACGTAGTGTAAAATTTTCAGCTACAAAGTTAGTGCACACTGGTTTTGACGTTTCACAATCAGCTGCTCGGTAAGGACACAAGAATTCAAAATGAAATTAATCGTTTAGTATTTAAATACATATAAAAATCACTCATATTATATCTTATATTCGGTTTTATTGAATTTGAAAACAAAACAAACTATTTAAAGTACTGAAAACACAAATGTTTCCTATATTATATATTTGCATTTGTCATTTATATGACAATTCCGGATTGACTAGCTTTGTAGTGAAGTTTTGCATTCACAAATCTAGTTGAATTTCGACTACGTAGCCACTAGCTTTCCGAATGCGACCAATGTCCCCATTATCTACTGCATTAGCTGTCAGAAAGACAACATTGAAGTGTTATAATACGTCATATGTGATAATTAACTTTTAAAAGTGGATTCCGACCATTCAACTTTTGAAGCCATAAACATCTTGGAAAATGTGACCGAAGCAAGGAGGTAAAAGGTGTATACAAAAATTGAACCAGTCACAAAATATAACTTTTTAAAAACTTTTGGACATAGCGGCTACAAAATTTTCATTTCCATCGTCGTCCAATATTCGCCCATCTACTTCTTTTCAAATTAAGGTTTTCCAGTCATTTCTAAAATGATGGACATTCATAAAAAGAAAAATACAATTTAATATTGAAACATGTATTTTACCACTTAATTTTTTATAAAATATTCGCACCAACAAACAACAATCACAACAAATCTTAACAATTTTCACCTGACGAATAGGTTTTTTTTTTATTGATGTCAAAATGACAGTTGAGCTTCCCAACAATACAATGCAAGTGAGCATTAGCCCTTAACCTGGCTGTTAAAATGGTTATTCTTATTAGTATGGCGAAATATTTAAGTGACCTTTAATTTTGATCATTGGTAACGCCCATAACACCACGTTCTACATGGAAATCTCAACGTAAAGTTATTTCTTGTGGTTGTTTTTAAATATGATAAACAGCCTTTAACTTGAAACCATTGAAACAAAATTATTGTTTTAACAAATTGTTTTGACATTGACAGTTTGGCAAATAGTTTAAAGGTGTGTTCACAGTGAAAATTCAAAGTTGTCAAGTTTTAGTTAGAAATAATTCATTCTTTATAGCCTCATAATAGTTTAAACCAATTTCATATATGCATAAAAACCTATGAAAAAATTATACTTTACTTCTTCTTCTTTGGCAAATAGGCATAATCTCTGAGTGTCCTATGAAAACAGATGTTTTTCTTAAAATTTCACCTTTACTGAAGATATTTCTAGTTCAAAGAACACATCATGTGGTAAAAATTGTTTTACTCTTATTTTTATGAATGTTCCATAACGCATCTTTCAACTATAGAAATATATTTTTTTTTAATTATAGAGAAGTCAGTACCAACTACCGCTGCCAATTTATATTTCAAAAAGTTCTCATCATCACCGCATACTCCCATGAATTGTATATTTTTATAAAAATTTCTGTTTAACTTTATTTAGGAAAATCTTGCCTGGTCAAAGCCCCTATAGAAATCAATAAAACAAAATAAAAAAGATTTGATGAGTCAATATAAACAGTTTTACCGAACTGAACGTTATAAAGGTGCGTTTTTCGAAATAATCCACGCCACCATTATCCGTTATACTTTTTACTCAACACGAGTTTTAAAAATAGTTTTTCCTTATTTTTCGAAATTCATTTGGAATACTCCATTCTGGAAAATGCTCTGGTATCACTAGAGGACGTGGAGGTAAATACATCTAAAGAAGTATTCAATGACCTATTCAGAAAAAAATTAATTCAAACTTGCATTTCAAACGTGCATTGCGTTTTCGAAAACGATTCCAATTAACAATAAACAATTATTTTATATTTCGTTTTTGTATGTTCGTGTGATGCAAATGAGAATCGAGCACACAAAATCTAAACAAAATTCCCAGGATTTATTTTCATGTTTACACTTACAAGATATTGGCAAAAATTATATATTTTTAAAGCGTTTTGAAATTTCAATTTAAAGTGTTCACGTGCTACAGGTTAAAGTTGGATAGCAGAGCGTGGCATTGGTGGTGCGTGCAAATTTACTCAAAACACAAGTCGATTTTATTTATGCAAGACTCTTTACACACCGATTTAAATATTAATTTGTTTGGTAAAATGGGGAGAGAGACATGAAATGCAGGGAGTTGCATTTGATGAAAAGCTTTTTACATCTTTTTGAAATTCCAACCAACTGACATCATTATTTTATTATGAAATATAAAATGCATGTTTATGAATGCAGATGGCGCTTATATCAGCGGTTTTATGATTTCATTTTTGAAGAAATATTAAAACGATATTAATGAGTTATCTGCAGAAAATTTACTTGCAATGCTGATACAAGAATTTTCAACCAAAAAACCTAAAAAGAAATTATGTTCTTTGATTTTAAGCTTAAAGGACCAATTATAGCTATCATCGGTTTTCATCATTGAAACCAATCATTGGAATTTTTATAGTAGGTCGTTTATAGCGTTTTTCATTTCTAATCAAAGGGAAACACAGTAAAATATGAATTCAAAACATTTTCCGGATTGATTTCAATGATAGCTATAACTGGCCCCTAAAAGTTTACACAGATCCAAAGCTAATTAGGTTTGTTCGTTTACTTTATAATAGCCAAAATTATTTGAAAAGTGTAATCGAGCAGTTAGCCTGATGATAGACACACACTTATATGCACTTTGACACTGACAAATGGGCTAGAATTGTGTGAAATTGACAGTTTGTGGTTCAATTCGTGAATAAAACTAATATTCCCAGCAGTGAGAAACTTTACACTTCTTATCAGTGTATTATCGTTCATTTGATGATTTCACACTAGAACTTGAAAATAAGTGAATGAAAATTGCTCTCATCATCTCAATTTATAATTACTTAAACTTGAAGCTTAAACTAAGATTAATTGCATGGATGTCATTTAGAAAAAAAAAATAAAACTTGTCTACGTTATGTTTTCATTTATTTAATCAAATAGCAAACACAATTAAATGATTGTTCAAAATTAAAATAGAGTTCTTAAAGTATTTTTACTCATGACTATAAACGACAAAGTTCATATCTTGTGGACATATAGATAGAGATACGTTTTAATTATTCCCAATTAAGTGACTTTGACATGTTTTGGATATCATCGAGCATCAAGTCTGTGGACCACATGCAAGCCATACTCAACTCACCCATCGGCATAATATAGAATCAAATAACTCAGCCAACCACATCATTCTTTCTTTTAAAAGAATCTCTCCCCTTGCCTCGCCAACAAGATATAAACAATTCGAAATCTCGGAAAATCATTCGTGCCATCTCCCGTCCTTTGTACACATGTATATACATATATTATTATTTGGTAACACAAACTGTGTGAGAGGAGACACACACAAATTTAATATTATGTCTGTCTGCCAAAAGATACATGTTCTCCCAAAAATATGACATCATCTTGAGCAGTTTAAAAAAGAAAACTAGTGCAAAAAAAGGTGCATAGGATACGAGTCTTCACAGAATGGTAATCTTGGAGTTAAAGTTTCATTTTAGTTGTTTTATTTAATTGCAATTAATATATTTTGTAACAGCATGACAAACAAAGTGTCAAAATTTAGACATGTTCTAAGATATGTTTAATGTCAGTTTTTTATTAACATTCGGCTTTTAAACGTCAAGTCATTCTTTTAGTCATTTATTTGTTTCACAAAATAAGTTTCTTTACTATTTCAATCCGGAAGTATCCTTTAACGCATGATAAAAACTCTTTGAAATATTAAGTTGATCAAATTCGAAACTTCAATCCTTTAGAGAAATGTCATAATGCGTTTTTTGTTTAGTAATTTTTTACTGCTGGGCCTTGTCACACGATGCAAATTTTGCTCTACGAGCCATTTTACTTCTGTTTTATAGTAGCATAGCGTTCTACAAGTCAACACAATCACACAATTTTAAAGTCAAAAATGTCAATTAATTAGATCTGTTTGAATCGTTAAATGACACCAACTTTTCATCATAACTTTCAGCACTATCCTCTGAGATGATAATGGTAAGTTTGTTTGGTTAGAGGCTAAAGAATCAGGAAAAAAAAATTGCACTGAGCTTAAGGACTGACTAAACTAAACCTGTTTGAATGCATACAATGGTATTTGAACGAAAAACTTTTGAATCCATCCTTTGAAAGAAAAATAAACACCAAAAAACAAAAACCCAACGGAAGTATGCCATAAAATCATGTGAGCTCAATTTTGTGCGTCGACGGTCGTGCGTCTTTGGTCGTCTCTAACCACATGTGCTGGTTTTGGGGGCCGTTTGCTGTCTTCAATGATCATTTTAATGATTTATAACAATCTGGACGAACATATTAATGTAAGTATTATGAAGTAAAGAGATCCATCACATCACAGACTTTTAACATATTAGCAAATTCTATTTTAAATATTGCACTATTTATTAATAGAATTGACATGATTTCCAGCAGCACATTTTTTTTTTTAATATATTCAAAACATCTTGTTAAATCAAACATACCCACACACAAATATACTGTATGTTAGAAAAACAAAATGAATATAAACAAACTGATCTAAAAATTCTCATGTGTGTTCTTAAAAAGATTTTAAAATTAAAAAGTAAGTTAATTAAATAAAGAAGAAAAAGTGAGAAAAATTTATAATAATTTTTCAATTTTCTTTGGAAATATTCCTAAAAATAATATATTTTTTGTTTACATTTGTTTCATTTCTCACAACTGATTTGCAAACTTTCTCTGAAAATGGTATCTAATAAAACTATGTGTGACAGATAAACAAAGTGATGTTCTTTTATTATTTTTTATAACTTTGGCAAAAGAATTTTATGTCAAATATGAATATAATAAATAAAGTTCCATAGCAAACAAATTTGACAGTTAGTTTCAATATGCTTTGAATTTTCAGACATCAGAGTTTTAAGAGTTTTTTATTGGTACAAATGTTTCTTTTTTTAATAAGTTATAACAACATTTGATATTTTGATGGTAGTGTCAAATGAGAATTATATTGAAAGCTAAACAAAATGTAAAGTTTCAAGTGTGTTCAAACGCTCTAGGACAGCAGAACAGAATTAAAATTGAAACAGATCTAATCCATTATGAATTTGGTTGACATTGCAATCTAAGTGCAAGTGATACTTAAGGTGTGTACACACCAAAGAAATATTTTAGATACATACATATATTATAGACACAAATTGAAATAATTACAAAAATAGAAAGAACATTTTTTAAAAGTTTCGGAAATATTTACTTTGGTCTGAAAGAAATTTTCGATTTTTTTTTACTGCATAACGAAAAAGAGATCTTTTCCATTTTGTGTGCTTGATTTCATGATGCACATTGTGTGTGTATATGTACATATAGCGTCAATATTATATTTTTCCTCGAATGACATGCTCGATTACCGTCCCTACATAATACTTTGAATTGTTTTTTTTTTTGCCAACTATGCCACCTGCCTCTAAAACTGATGAAATTCGGTAATCCAACTCACACACTACATAAAATACCTGCCTGTCAAAATATAGCTAATGTGCTAATGTCCACCATTGCACACCTCCCGCGATCTCAAAGTTGTTGACCTATGCTCATTCCAATCCTCTTCAGTCCAAGTTTAAAAAAAAATTAGATACTATATTTTATTTAGGTTTCTATGTATTTTAAATCTTATATTACAACCTATATCCATTTGCATAACTAAGCAAATTGTCCATATGCGCGACAATAAATTTGCAAACGTTGTAATTTCCTTGAACTTGACAGCAGCAACAGCAACAACATGAAAACAAAACATTCCCGAGACGGATATCATAGTCGCAACAAAAAAAACTAAATATGTACACCTAACATACAGTCCAAGTATTTTACCTCCTGGTGAGCTCAATTTCATTAAATTAATTTAAAGCCCAGTATAGTTGAAGGTCAAAAATGGAATCACTGCGACATGCACCCTATACATAATACAATATTGCAATAGTAGATGATGATGACAGGAGCAACCAACAGCGCTGCCTCCCGTACAGCCCCCTTTCAATTTTATGCTTTTTTATCTATCCATAAAGGTCAGTTGAAAGTAAATGCACTCACCGTCGTAGTCGTCGAGTGAAATTGGTTCAGTTCAGATTTATATGATATCAGAATGCAAGTGGAATGGAGGAGCAACCATTTATACATTATGTACATAGAGAATAGAACATTTCTGTCTGACCAAATGACCCGACCATTGTCAATGACACGTGACAGCTGACAGTGTCATTATAAGTGTGGCGGCGCGCGTTTTTATTTCTATCTATGTTGCATTTGACAATTTAACATAGCATATATACCTACATAGAAGTTAGATTTTTTTAAGTTAAACGCTGCAATTTTTTGCTTACTGATAACAAAACCAAACGTAGGCGTAATAGAACTCTTTGTCTTATACAGATGTCGCTCTGTTTGTTTAGTACGTTTTTATGCCTGAGCCTGACCGTCAAGTTGCTCGTTACTTTTCGTTTTATATTGTTGTACATGGATTCTTTTGTTGTTTTATATGTATATTATAATGAACACAGGAATAGGAGATGAAATGATATGACTGCGAAAAGTTGCACAAGCTTAATTTTAATTGTTTCAAATTGAGTGTTGGCACCATGAAATGGAAATGTAAGCTTATATGTATTTCATCATTCTAAAAACAAATCAATGATCTCATGAGAGCAGATTGTTGCATCTCTAAATACTTTACTCTAAGTAATATCAGTATACATGCAGTCATAGTGCTCATATACATAAATGAGTACAAAGTAAATAGAAGAATATGGTTGGGTTATGTGAGTTAAGTGGGTTAATTCATTCATAGCAAAAACGATGTCAAGTTAAAGATGACACTTTTCGCGTTTCTTACATAAAGATTTGGATCTTTTGATTAAAGTTTCAATTAGGTTTTATTTCGAAATGCATATTGTTTTTTATATGCACTCTATGACTTTGGAGCCAACTCATAAATGTACTATATCCAGGATAATGGAATAGATTATGAATTGTCAAAATTACATGTGTCAAAATAGAGATGACACATTTTAAGTTTTTCAATTGGACCATTGAACTGTAATAGACATACATTTGTAGTTTCATAACAATTTGTGACATTTTTTGGCAAACAGATCCGTTCAGTGACATATCGGAATAAATAAACTTCGCTTTAACAACAAAGGCTTTTTAATGGCTTATAGAATGAATCAATTCATAGCCGTCAATTTCGTTACATTAATAAATAAGAGTTCCTTGGTTAATATGAGATCAATTCTTTTTTGACAGATTGAATTAAAAATTGCATGATGTATTCCTTATTTGTTGCGCATTATTAAGCTTTAGATGACATATTCTTCCGCTATAAAAGTCTTCCAAAACACAATTCAAATCATTTTTATCTTGATTAGAATTTCATTCCTTTAGCGCCATTTCTTATTTTTGCCCCACTATTTTAATACTTTAAAACCTATGCCACGTTTTAAATTTCGTTTTATAGTTAATAAATTTACACTTTAGAGTTCACAAATTATAATGTATTAGGTTCTATTCAAGCAGTTGATACTTAAATATTTTGTTTGTGGAGGTTAAAATAATAAAATATATTAGGTAAACTCATGCAAGCATTTGAACTTGAACATACACGCGATAGAAGGAGTATGTCTACCCCATCTGAAATGAGATCTATGAAAATGAATATTTTTAACAAAAAAATAAAAAAAAAAATAAAGAAAAATTAATGGGAAGTTTTGCATTTCATTTCTGTCAAATCAGCCAAATTCTTTTAAATTAACTCTAAGATTGAGTGAATTTTATTTAGTATGAAAAGTTTTGGAAGAATTATTTTTGAATTTATTGCAAATTGGAAAACAATTATAAAAAAGCATCGACATAAAGAAAAACTTTAAAAAATGCAGGTTAGTTACCAACAAGAAGCTATTGTGAAAACATGTGACACTTTGACATTTTGAAATGTCAAAAAATTGTGTTATGCAGTGTTTTCATAGTAGATTTGTATTGACGCTTTATCATATTATCTCGCTCTCAATCTTTTTTGTTAGACGGTGTTCACATAAGAGTCTATCTCTCTCACGCCTAAAAAAGACAGACATTAATTTTTTTTGCTGTAAATTAACACCGTTTGTTAAGTTGGGAATTTTTTAGTCAAGTCCAGCTTGGGTTTTAAATTTTGTTTGAATGAATATTGTTAGTTTTTTCATTCAATTTTAAACGATGCCATATACAAATATTAACTCCACATTTTATTTAATTAGAAATAAAGAAGACCTAACATGTTAAGTTATTATGAGTTATGACGCTTTGAAAAGTTTCAATAAAAAAAACAATGAATTGACAGTCATTGTATATCCATTTTATATGTCAAAGTACGTTGCTAAACAGCAAATGTGCTGCACAATTTAATTTGTAAGCACATTTTAATTGGAATATTTGGTTTGATTGTTTACACAATATTTAATCTCTTTTTTGGACTAAAGATCAAACTGCAATACAATCAAGGTATTGCTTTCTTTTTGCCAAAATAACTCACATGAATCAGTTTGAACTTTATTTTTTATTTTTTTTTATATTTCTAAATTAATAGCTTCAAAGCGGTAAATATCAATCATAAAGATAAAAGAATCTCATCAATAGGATGGCGTACAACCATATACACCATCATCATCATCATCGGCACTACTTGAAAGAAATTAAATCTGCAGGAAATAATCAGAAAACTAGACAAGGCCCATTGAACAATTCCATGAAATAAAATCCGATCGACATAAAGATCCAGCACCAAAGCCAAAGTGTAAAGCTTAATTAATTGTCCTTTTAATAATTAAAAAATCGCTTCGATCAAACGTTCATTCAGTGGTGGCTAAAAAATAATATATGTTAAAACGCGAATACCACATATAACATTTATAACGTTAAGTGTTTGACAATCAAAAGATTGTATTCCCTGCCTGTGGAATGAAAGCATTCAGTGATATTTTCGCGCCACTTATGCCACCACACACAGAGTGTATAAATGATGCAGATACATTTCGTTGCATTGCAATTCATTGATGCAACCGCCAACGCTGAATTTGTGAATTATTGTGACTTGAATTGTGAGCTATCAAAGCGATCGCAAGTGTCAGTCATGTTTTGTTTTTGTTTTGTGTGATCTGCCATCAACGGACGCTACGCTGCGCTGCTGGTTGAAAGATGATGATGACATCATTCATAAAAATGGTGCGGTTTGCGTTATCATTCGAGATTTTTTTCTTATTCAATCCTTAGTTCGAGAAATTTATGTAAATGCATTGGGTTTATATGCAGATAGGGAAGAAAATAAATCTCAGTTGGAGCAGTCAAATCAACATTCAACCCCACGAGTTATAAGAGGGAGAAATGTATGTACATACATATGCAGCAGAGATAATGCAACTCTATAAAATACAAATATGTATGTACATAGATTTATATCATAATAATTACATATTAGTTTCCACATAGAAAGATAATGACAAATTGGCATTAATTGCTTGACACTGAACACGCTCTCTGGATTTAATGAATGAAATGCGCAAAGTGCATTGATAACAACTTGGTTCACTGATAAGCGCGTTTATAAACGAGTATGATTGCATTTGTGTTCTGTGGAAGATTCCTGACGTTATTTCAGATTTGATTTGTGGGTATATGTAAATTCATATAGACATGTGCATTTATACAAGCATACATAGACGATTAGAAAAGTTTTCTAAACAACTGTAATTTGCATTAAAAAACATAATAATATATTTTAGTTGAATGCAATTTTAGTTTGTTCATCTAATTTTTATTGACGACCATTTTTTATTCTCAGCATATAGTTTTTCCCAAATGTTATTAACCCGTTTATGCATTTCAGGATCAAAAGGTTGAGTTGAATAATTAGATCAATTTATTTTTTCAGTAATAAACGTTGACTTTTTGTCTGTTATTGATATTTTATCTCCCTCCCGTTTCAATTGAAAGCGAATTCATTTATAAAAGAATTATAAAAGTCCAAGTCTATTTTTCTTAATTAACAAATGATATTAGTTCTTTCCTTTAAGGGCTATTCACATGACAGCGACCAGCGAATGAACGAATGTTTGTCCATTATGACACTTATTTCACATGGCTTAAGATGCGTGAACATTTTATTTGTTGAAGTGTGGATGGTATGTGGAACGCGAATTGAATTCGACAGTTTGACTAAATATTGGTTTTATTAAATTTCTCTTAATTCGGCAATAAAAAAAGCTAATTTTATTACCTTGAAATTAACTAAAGCTGTATTTCTACCTTTTTGTTTGCAAATCTTCACAGAATGTAGGTTTTTAAATTGTAAATAGTGATTTACTCTGAATAGAATATGTACATATATGACCTTTCGTATTTTTGTTCTTTTACTTTATCAATTTAATTTTTAATTTTACGTTGAATAAGATTTGGACTATAGAGACGATGTATTTTGACGTTTCATCATTTTATCTTAAAGTTATTAATTTTAAAAGACACATTGTAACCTTAAACACATGTAGTGAGAGCGAGATGAAATGATGACTCATCCCCTTAAATGACAATTATGTCACCATTATCAAATAACACAGTCAATTAAGAAAAGTCAGAGTAAAAAACAGTCCTGAATATTAACTATACGAAAATGTCAAAGTACATAATGTATATGCAAAATGACTTGGGCAAGAAAGGTTTATTAAGGTCTAAAAAATCTAACACTCTTTATTATTTAATTTCCAAAACTCAATGAAATGTGTCTATAGTTTTATTTATTGAATATAAGGAATATTTAAAAAAAGGTCCTGTTTAGTTATATTTTGCGTCTTTAAATTAATTAGCTTTTATGACCTTTACACCCAATTTCATTAAAACAATTTCGAATGTCCTCATAAGCAAAAATAAAAAATGCAATTTATAAAGCCGTTACACCATCAATCTGAGATTAATTGGTCTCATATACTCGTACTCTAGAGATTCACATGTTCTACAGCAAATATCATTGTCGATTCAAATTAAGCATTAAATGCAACACATGTCACAAAAACTAAAAACAAATATTTACTCTACTCAGTTTACAAACAGAGCCACTTTTTTTCTTTGACCAAGTGTTGATCATATTAGGGCACTTTATGTGATAAAATAGGTTGATAATTGACATAATACTATCTTCAACCATATAATTATTAAATTACTCCTTAAGAACATTTTTGACAGGTTACTGTCACATTTTACAAAATATAGGGTGATACATATTTTGTTGTTTAATTTTTCGGACTGATTTCGAATTAATATGGTTTGAATTTGGACTAAGGCGCATCCAATGACCGTTTTCACTCTGTATTTTGTACCACTGAATCTGAGATGTGATCTGGCAAATTGTAACAGACACTGAAGTGTGAAGTGTAATAGTCACTTCCTCTAATCTAATGTGCATCAATTCAGTAGTTGAGAAAAATCCCTCGCTTTCCCTGCTATGTCCCTATATAGCATCGTATACACGAAACTGCAGTGTGATGTCAGTTTCATATGAAGCGTAAATCTACCTACATATTTTATTTTTATGATCAGCATGTTCGCTAAGAAAGAATCCCTCTAGCTAAGCCTGTTGCTTGTGACATTGGTGGCAATGAAGATGAAGACGATGTAATGTGCATATGCATACGTATTATTTTTAGCCCAACGACACCACAAAAACTCAACAAGTGGATGTCTTTGAACATTCACGCTTTACGATTAAGATTCACTTCTGATGATGGTGAGTTGCCACCGTTTAGTGAGATGAATGATTTCGGCAATGAGACTAAACAAACAGACATCACACACATCATCATCCATCTTTTCGGTATAGCCATAACATTGGTACTTAGTCCTTGTGTTGAAGATGCAACCCAGTGGGGGTTGAGTTATATTATGTCACAGTGTGGTTTTTACTTTACTTGAATGTTTTGTATACCTAAGGCAGATGCACGATAGCTCTGGTGTTGAGATACGGTGATTTCTGGAATTGTGTAGAATTTTCTTTTTAAAAAACCTAGAATATCATGAGTTGTAATGTGAAAGGCCCTTTAAATGAGTGACACTTCCATCGTGACAGTTTGGTGTGGAAAACGTCCTTGTTCATTTGAAAATACACCAGTATGAACAACGGTTTTTTTTGTTTTAGATCTATTAAAACATCGTTTGTGAAATCTGGATATTCCAATTGACACCATATATTGTTTTTTGAAGTATATAACGTCATGTGCAAAGATAACCTACCTCAACCTTTTTACATTGGGCAGGTTCAGCCGACATAAGGGACTTGAAAGTAAGGCAAGTTTCTTGCATCTGATTGGCCAGCTGCCAAAAAATTGCTTTCCAATTAAGGCAACTTTATTGGAAAATTGACTGGAAAGTTAGGCAAGCAAAATCTCCCTTACTATCAAGTCAAGTCAACTTATGTCAAAATGACAATTGATCATGTTTTTTAATTCAACTAAAAGCTGAACTTTATTTACTCAATGATTTATTTATTTTCTCCACAACTTCATTTAATGCTTTCTGTAAAAAGGTTCCTTGTAAATTTGGAAAAGAAATAAGTAATATTTCTTTAAAATACAAAACACAAATCATGATAGACTTGAAGCTTGCCTGAGGAGTGTTTTGTAGAAAATAATGATCTTGGTAATTTTTGTACTATGAACTTGAAGTAGAAGTTTGTGAAGTAAAGTTCTAAATTTAAATTTCATGACACTTGAAAAACTATCTAGTTGCCTTGGTCAAAATTTACGTTCAAAGAATGAAGTTGACTGCAAATTAAGTCCCTTATGTTGTCTGAACCTGCCCATTGTTAACTCTTTTCATCAGAATAATGACAGCTGTCAGTTTGACAAGAGTTAATTCAAGGACGGTGTTCACAATAGACCCTTTGGAAGCGTTTTAATTTGACATCTTATTTGTATTTCCTTCCCACTTACAGGAAACATAAAACAAAGAAATGTCAAAATGAATTCAATGTCAAATTACCCTTCGTACAGAGTGATCAAGTCTCAGATCGGAATTCAAACTAACCAATAGCAGACTTTATTAAGTGTCAATACAATTTTACCATTACGAAAGAAACATAATAAGAAACATGCTATGTATAGCACCTAACGGTAATAAATGAATATTTTGTCTTTAGTGACAACTTTAATGCTTCCTTGTACTTCGATTGAATGCTGAAAAAGGAATTTATTTTGATTGTGTAACATTATAAAATCATATAAAAACTTTCTATCAAATTATTGAATAGAGTAGAATTTTCCCTTAAACCATACAATGTTAAGACACAAATTCTCAGAATGAATTTTTGCATTTAATGATGTGCTCGTAGTGTAAACTTACCATAAAGTAGACTTTCCATAAATGAAATAAATTTCCTCTCTGTTTGCCTCTGGTGGAAAATTTGTGTAGCTAAATAGATAAACGTATGCGTTGTTGGTATGGTACATTTACTTAAACATACTTATATAGTTTAGGTGTCACCACACTTAGGCGTTGATAGTGAAAACATGATCTTGATCTTCGTGGTCGTGGGACTAGTTTACCGTTAAGTAGGTGAGGAAATCCGATGCAAACGTAAGTTATTTTTTTGTTTTGTTTATTTTTGTATTTCTAAAGGCAAATTGTGCGACCCTAATACGCAATCATTTCCGTTCATTTCTACTATGGAGAGATTTATATTTTTTTTGTGAATTCAATTGAAAATATATTTTGACAGATTTGGTTTTCGTTTGAAAATATTTTTGCATTTTATGTAAGTTCCATTATTCATAATTTCATTTGAGTTTCTGTCAAATTTAGTTCATAGTCCTGTCAAGTTAAAGTCAAACTTTATGGAACTTACAACTTAAACTCACAAAAAATCAGAAGGGAACAGTCCCAATAAGTAGATAATAATGTATTTACCTATTTTTGTTGGTATTTATACTATTGTGTATGTATAAACAAATTAATGTTTTTACATTTAAGGTTAACTATGAGTTAACTCACAAACAACTTTTTATTTTGTTTTTCATCTCTTCAGATTGTGTTCAGGATGTGAGAGTAATGGATGTCAATTGTTTTAAGGAAAAATGATTTCAATTAAAAAGACGACAAATTTCAATCGATGTATGTACAAATAAATTCCAGATCAACCAAAGAATCAGTTTGTACTGCTGATTAAAAGAACAGTATTTTGACAGATGAGTTCAATAAATTGACAATAAGTACAAAAATCACGATTTGCAATTTTTCTTCCAACAACCCAATGTTGATGATTTTTCTTTGACAGATGAATTGTAGCACATGTATGTCAATTTTGAAAGAAGTAGAAACCAACCATCAATTTGTGAGTTATAAGGACAAAATAGACAGGAACAAATTTTAACGAAACGAAATCTCAGCAAGTGATCAAAATTTTTCCCCCAGTTTTTTAAAACATAATCGAAATCGACTAAGATAAAAAAGTTTAAAAACTCAACATTAAAAAGAAGAATATATTTATATGTACATACATATTCTTGTATCATGAAGTCAAAAGCGCACAAGACACCAATTTTATGATCAAAACTCGAGACAGTATAATGTAATTTTTTTTCTGGCTACATTATTTTTCTTATTCTGACGTATCTGCAAAATGCCAAAGAATCTTTTAACAAAAGCAACACAAAAATATGTATGGTATAGTATAAAAATGTATATGTGTTAACAAAAATGCAACTTTCTAGAGATAGCATACATTATGAGTATAAACAATCTGCAATGTGATGCTTGAAGATGCGGAGCAGACTTCACGTTTGCCTAAGGCTGCTTATGAGCCTATATATCATCAACCGCAACCATAACAAGTTGGGGTCAAACTAGTGGTGAACAGTCGGCGCATGTCTAAAACAAAAGTAAAGGGTGTTTATATTTTTCCATTAATATATTTCTTATGACACTTTAATCTTAAATCCCTTAAAAAAAAATAAGTTTAACAGTTCTCTTCATCTGACAAGGCGTCTGTCAATTAGCTCTGTTTGACTTACCTATTTAATTTCCTAAAACAAACTAAAATTTATCTGCTCGTAGTTAAGTTACTGTCACTTTACATTTGGCATAAATTTGCTATAACATAATTTATATTATTAGAACGACAGCTAAGAGAATTTACTTAATTTGAGGTTAAATGTGAACGAATATTTTATTGGCTTGACTGTTCAACGTTATGGTTTGTAAATTTACGTTTGACAGTTCATAGTGACATTTTTTAATAGTTGGAAGGATATAAGTTCGTATGAAATGATTGTAATATACATTTTTTTGTTTCTTAGGTGGTAAACAGTAAAAAACACCCTTTACAATTTTTAAGTTCCGGGCCAATGTGTTGGCATTATAAGATAGGAAGAACGTCCAAAGATAAGATTCTAAGCCTGCAGATTTCTTATTTGTGTATATATACGAGTATCTTTGTATTTTTCTGCCTTGATGGTTAATATTGTTCTGCATCCAATGATTTCTAGAGTATAATAAATAAAGATACTTGATGCTTAGAGGTTCAAAAAGATCAAAGCACTAACCCTTAGTAAATGGTTATAATTTTTATTGAATTGCGTTCGTTTCGATATGATAAGTTGATATTAAATGAAGTTTAAATTTGTAAGGATATGAATTAGATAGTGCTGTAAATACATTTACTAATGATGACCATTTGAAAGTTAATGACTTCTTTTAGATACATTTAATCTATAAGTTAAAATGGTGCTTAATTTTTACAGAGGAAGTTATGTTACATTGTTGAACTTGCCTAATCAAATCGAAATATATGTATAAACGCGCGTGTAATTTCCTCTTGTCGTGATAATATTTTATTTTTTTAAATTGTTTTTGTCTACAAATACATATTTTTTTTATGCCGTTTGGCTATAATACAAATTTTTATTTCATTATTTGAAAAGAATTAAAACAGGCTAAAAGATAAGCTTCAAATACAATCATAAGCCGGTATATTATTAAGGCTATCAAAAGCTAATTTCACCTTTTGACTTTTTATTTTGTATATAAAACCAGAGCTAAATATTTAAGTGTTTTTGTAAGAACAAAATTATTTTGTTGTCATTGGTCAGAATTTTAATTCATGAAGAAATTTATTATAAAAATAGATTTAAGCGCAAAGCTTAACAAATAGATCATTTAGTTTGAAATTAAACACAATTATTATATTAAACTTTTGCCTTGATCTTAATAAAATATGTATATAAATTTTATACTGATACTGATAATGTGAGGGGCGAGAAAGACGCAAATCTTTTTCTTATTTTCTTGAACATTTCTAGAAATGACGACATTATTAGTAAATAGTATTAATAATTGATGAAATAAACATTTGGGATGTACTTAACTTTTTTTTTTTTCATTGAAAAATAGTAAGTATACGCCATGTTGTACTTTTCAATGAAAATTGCTATTATTTTGTTTTAATTAGATTTCAGTTCTCCATTTTTTATATGCTTTGATTAAAAATAAAAAGGTTGTTTTATCGATTTTATCGATATAATTAACCTTTTCATATCGATTTTCATCGAACTTACATATTTTTTCCTATAAACATTGTCATCTCTTTCTTACAAACAAAAAATGTGAATGAACCCGTTTTCTCAAAAGTACTAGAATACGGCTAAGTATACATGGAAAGATAGTTATTGTGTCACAGTCCTGTCAGAAGAATGTTTTCAATCCCCGCTTATGCTGCCTAAAGAAATACTTCTCAAAAAAAGTTCTTCTCAAATTATCCCATTAGATTCGTCATAAGAACTGTATGTCCCCCCTTTTAGTGAAACTTAAGCACACACAAAAACAGATGAGAGTTGTAAGTTAATAGGCCCTGGGCCCTATTTCATAAAAATTGAAAAGTGACATTTCTACAAAATTGTTGCACTTATCTGAAAAGTGTTAATTTTATATAGTATTGACAGGTGACATAACTGTCAATTAAATATAACGACGATTTTGTGAATGTAAGACTATGACAAATGTGTCGTGACACATTGCATATCCAATTCTTTATTACTCTCACTTTAAAACATAATATTAGTAATTGTTTATTGAAATTGTCACTTCACGACCTAGACTCGTGCCTGTCACAATAATTGTCAATTTCATATTGACAAAATTTTAATTTGTAATTTTTTCTGCTCCATACAAAAATTGTCATTACGAATTTATAGGGAAATTTGTGACAATTTTTCTATGATCCGAAATCTTGATAATTGTGGCAAATTATACAAAATTGTCATTTTTTTGTATAGGACAGAATTGAGACAACTGTCAATTGTCATTTACAAATTATCCCAAGTCACCTGTCACATTTGTCAACGCGTATGATTCTCAACGAACTGGAACGCCACCAAATTTATTTGTGTATTCTTCAACAAGAATAGAAGAGAGGAAGAGGAAGAGGAAGAGAGCGAGAAAGAAAGACAGAGAGAGAGAAAGAATGATTTCGTTATTTACAAAAAGAACCACACTTCGAAAATTATAAGTTCAATACGTTCAAGTTGTATGCTTAAGCTTGAGAACCTTTTTAAGAGGAATGACAGAATATTATTGGGTTAGATCACTACCAAAAATTAATCCGAAATTTGTGTGATTTATTCACTATTTTTGAACACAATCCCAACAAAATAAAAACGCAATTTCATTAAAACAATTGTGAACATCACATGATAAGAAATTTAATCAAAATCGTTATTGCCGTTCGCAAGAGATAACCTTCAATCAAGATTGTTAAAAGTGATCCAAAAACTTAAATCATCCTAAGAATTACACAAAAATGATCTTGACCGGTTTTCATATATTTCACATGTGTCAAGATGATTTAAATTTTAGGAATCCAAAATATTTTCCTTACATGAAAACTGTTCATATTCCTATAATTATTATAATTAATTAATCAAAAAATATTCTTAAACCTAAAATGCTAGTTCAACATATTTGTTTGTAATTTATTTAGTAATTTGTTCCAAATTTAACTTCCATCCGTTCTCCGTTTTTGATAATAAATATTTCATAGCGCAGAGACAGATTTTATAAAATATACTATACAACATATGAAGACCAATTGCGAAATAAGGTTATCACTTGCAAGACGATAACCATTAACCATATAAATATTTCATATTAAAACGCCATACCAGCATCCATGGACTATATAGATTAATAATAATAATAATTATATAAAATATTCTTTGTGCTTTAGTGCCGGAAGCATGATTTCAAAATGTTGAAGGTTCTTCAATGATTATAATATACGTACATATTTATATTTATATATAATAAGTACAAATATTATACTATGTTCAAAGGCACATGTGACAAAATAAAAAAAGAAACCAATGAGTGCTCGCTTTTTTTTTTTTGCAAGACAAAAATGTCTAATCTTAATTTCAATTTCATGCTTTTGAGGTTATCCCAAAAAGATTCACCCAAACCGTGATAAGGAAATTGAAATATTTAAATAGGTAACTATGCTAACTTTTTTTTTAGTTTCTAAGTTTTATAAAATTATTTCATTAATAGGAAATCATATCATTTCGATATTCTTTAGTAAATTTTACATTAAGTATACAGAGATTTTTTCTTTAGCAGCACTATGCGAATGTGGAATGCTTTACCTGACTCAATATTTCCCACTCATTACAATGTGCAGACATTCAAAACCAATGTGCATCAGTTTCTATTTTCTAATCCTATCCTCCTGTCCTTATTGTTCGCACTGTGTTTAATCATTATAAGGGGATTTATAACCCCTTTAGTGCGCGCACAATATAAACAAACAAAAAACTTAAATGTATTATTATTACGAAATTGCTCTAAATCGATTACCAAAATATACATGGATCAAATGTGAAGTAATGAAAAATTAAAAAAGCTAAAAGTCGAAGGCCGAATTTTGCCAATAAGGATTTTTTTCATTTTGAAAAAATAGTCTTGAACTATTATCAACCAATTATGTTAGCATAATAGGTCAAAATCATTATAAAATAAAAAATAAATCGCTTACATTAGTAAAAGTGATTATTGAGATATATTAGAATTATCCAAAAATTACATTTCTTTACACGTTACATTTGTGTTTATAACTTTTCAAAATTTATAGAATCTACATCTTGAGCATCTACTTCCAGCACAATGAAAATGATCTAAATACCAAAAGATGGGTGCAGTGAAATAGAATTGGAGATAGGTGTTTTTGTCTTCATTTCTATTTTGAAACTATTCTGTATAGGTTATAATAAAAAGCTACCAAATTTTTTTAATTCTCATTTTACAAGGATTATCAAAAGTTTCTAATAAATAAAGGCCTCATCCACTAGTTCTGTTTACTTGCAAACGTCAAATCATGACATTAGAAAAATGCCTTCTTTGTGAATAAAAACTTTAGTACTATCATCTTGGGTTTTTACGGGGGCGGCACCTAGTGGCTACGGTAACATTATTGTAGTTTTTTTGTACTTAACTTTGTATTTAAAACTTTCAACGCCACCTTGAGGCTACGACGGACGTTAAAAAACTGCTCCATGATAATACTATAGATTTTATATACAAAGATGTCATTAACCATTTGCAAGCTATGTTTGCGTACATTTTATGGCCTTCACCACCGGCGGCGCGGCGTGACACTCACAATACTTTTTTAAATTTAAAACTGTCAAAACACAGATTTAAATAATTTTTGTTTTTCAATGGATAAAGAAAGTTGATAATATTATTGATCGCAAATCAATTTTGGCGAACTGAATTGTTCGGTAATGTTAACAACATGTCAATTAATATAATTATTAATTTAATAAAATAAAAATAACTGTCATCCTACAACGAATATTTGTACATACAACACCATGACAATAAACTAACAATCTGAAGTCAAACTCGATTCTGTAGAAAAATATCAATTTACAGTTCGATATGGGCCAGTTTATAATTCCAAGATCCCAGAGACTTCCTTGTTCTCAGGAATATAAACAAAAATTTTCATTTTTGCTGTCAGAAATTTAAGAACCGAATTTTTATGATTCGCTTTCTCAAGAATTCTCTCTAGCGCACAATTAAAAAAATGCAAAACTTATTTGATTATGGGTAGTGAACTGTCAATACTTCATTCCTATGCTCTGGCAAATCCGTCTTAGAAAATCCGTCTTATAAAATGGGCAATTGTGATTGAAAAACTGGATTTCTACGGAACGAAATTCTAATGTTTTCCCCTGAATATAACTGATGTCAAATTTAAAAAAAAAATATAGAGGTGATTTTAAAAAACTAATATTACATTTAGAAAAATAACATCTATTTTCTCACTATGTAAAAAATAATTTAAAAACATATTAATCCATTTTTAGCAATGATCAACAGATGACTTAAAGTCCATGGCACAAGTTCTTTAACAAGCTATTATTAATAGCTTAGCATTTTAATAGCTCACAATTTTCTTTATATTTAAAAGTTTACTACCTATTTCAAAATCTCAATCCTTCAATAATTAATAAAATACTTAACAGTGACATTTGAACGTATTCAGTTAACTAGTAAAACACTAAATGTCAAAAAAGTCATAAATTGAGTTAGCAAACTACTAAAAGTTTAAGTAGAAATTTTGTGTTTTAACTTTGGTCAAATCTTAAGTGATAGTAAGAAGCTTAAATCCTTTAAAATTAGCCAAATAATTTTAAGTTTGATAACTCAACATTTTACTAAGTTGCTTTAAATTGTAGACCATTAATTAAATTTTTTTACTTTTTGGGCATAACAAATTTATTTTGTATTTAGTGTTTACTTATTTTTTTGCAATAGAAAAATAAACTTCTTTCAGAATTCATAACCACGTGTACCGGGGATCTTAGTTCTATCACACCCGGAAATGGACTTTGAAGTCTTGCTATGTCTTTTATTAAGATATTTGTCCTTTTCTTCTAGGGTCATTTTTTTAAATTGATAAATTGATGGAAGGGTTCAAATGAAATTGTTAATTTGAATAATCCTTTTTAAAATTAAAAGTTTCTCAACCAAACGAAGCAATGCTAGAACGGGTCAGCTAGTAGTTTATGTGACTTCAAGACACCTTGACCTTGACTTCATATCAGAGCTATGTAAATGAATTATGTCGATGAACTTAGTGGTTGAATTTAGCCAATCTGTATGGTTGACAATAAAATTTCTATAAACAATTAAACATTAGCCCCCAAAACAATTTAATGTTTGCATATTATTTGAAATTATAAATTAGGAAAATTAGTTTCTTGTGAAAACTTTAAAAATGAAAACTTGTGTATGATAAGAAAAAAAAAATAAATGAAGGGTTTTACCACTTTGATTATTTGAAATTTTATGTGACTTAAAAAACATGAACTAAAAAAACTAAACATTGCAAATATTCGTTTCATTAACTAATTTTTTCTTTAAAGATATTTTAAGTTATTTGTATCTTTCTCTTGTACCTTAATATATCATAATGATGTAATTTTTTTTTTCTTGAGTTGAATATAATTGTTTGCAAACAAAATTGCACTTTTCAAAATTCAAAGTAAATAACTGAAAAACCCTAGTTCGTACAATTGAAGAAATTATTATTTTTAGACAGATGATACAAAGAAAATTTAACACTATGCTATTATTATTTAATTTATCACTTACCTTAGCATCAACAAAACTCGATCCATCATTCAAAAGGCATATCAGATAAATCGCAAAAATCACCGCCCAAATATAGGATAAGTTCGGGCTACCCAAGAGACCGGACAGGCCTCTGGGAGTTTTCATTTTGCACAAAATCAAAAACAAAAGTTAAATAAATAAAAAGTCCACTTAAACGATCACAATGATCTATATAAAGGAGAAGACAAAAATAAAATAAAATCAAAAACCCGAATTAAACAAAAAAAAAAAAAAAAAAATCAAATTTAAATCAAACTTTAAGTTCCCGCCGAATCGAAACGCATCGAGAAAATCCGCACAAAGGTTTTTTTCTTTACCTCCAAGATTGAAATTTCGTTTGCAAAAGAAATGGCAACAGACTTTCGAACTACGAAGAGATCTCTCTAAGCAACGAAAAATTGGACAATACTATCCAAGCAGCAGAGATATACTCACTCCTCCTGCATGGAGATCGACAAACGTTCGAAGTGTTACTAAACACGAGTCTCCTAACAGAATTTCTGTTTTGCCGAGCGGCTCCCAACAATCCAACACACACACACAAAAAACTATTGCAGTCTGGAGCTCCCAAAGAGAACATAATATACTGATCTTATTTCTTCCACCCAGCCAGAAAGCCAGCCAGCCAAAGCGTAGTCCCAGTTCCAGAGACACAAGCGGTTGTATAGAAAAGTTAAAAAACAACCCTCTTGCGTTGGTGATCATCATTTCGTTGTGTGAATGTATTGTTTCGGCTTCGGCTTCGACAGCCAGCAGCGGCAAGTAGCGCAGCGTTAAGATGACGCACACTTGTAGCACTTTATGGATCCGTATCACTTGCTTTTTGACCCCACAAATGCCCCTTAGCACCCTCGCGCCACCGGAATTCATGTTCGGTTCAGGCGATCCTCAGTTTAGTCTGTAAGTGTGGACTGCGGATCGATCTCGCAATCGTCCTCTTCCACCCAACATTATCGCATAAAATGGGCCAGAGGAGTGCTGGAGTGGAAGTCTTTGATTTGCTCCAGAATATTACATATATCTAGAATGAAAAATCAGAAAAAAAAAAACAAATATAAGCGATCGTGTTTCTGGTGTGGTGGTGGTGCGTGGTTCTTACGGTATCATCTTCATAATCATATCGCGCTCCACATACATATACGGATACACGAGGCATTGTCGTTGCCGCCGCGCCGCCGCCGTTCGTTGTGCTCTTTGGTGTATATTTGATTCTGGTTGCTTGCTCTGGATCTGGCGCTGCCGGTCTTCTATAGCAATAGCAATCTGGAGTCGTCCGTACGAAGGCAAAAGCAAAGCATTATCCCCTATGTGTGTATTTGTGGAGAGGAGCTACTCTGTTGTAGATATACGAGCAATGTACATTTGGTGCCTCGTTTGCGTCTTCTGTGAACAATTTGTGAGTTGAGCATAGTTAGTTGATTGCTGCCTTCTAGAGTTAACTGGCTGTCAGGAGGATTTTTCCGTTGTGATTTCGCTCCAGATCAGTACGCTCTAGTCGATCCATCGCGTCAGATCGAAAAAAGGAAAGAACCCGCTGTTCGCTCCTACTCAAGGGTGGATGCGGTTTTCTTTTGAAAAGTAATAAAAATAAAAAAAATTACATTTTATATCAACTTTTTTTTTTGTAGATTAAATTTTCATAAATTTTTCTTCTTCTTCTTCTTAAATAAAAAAAAAAAATAAAATTATGTGCGGTTTTTTAAATAAAATTTTTGAAATTAAATTTTAGTTAAATTTAAATTTTTTGTTTAAAGTGAATTTATTTATAATTTCAGAAAAGAAAAACACCCGAAAATAAATTTTTTAATTTTCAACAAAACACAAAAATTTATAATACGAATCAAGTATATATGAGATCACTCAATGTACCACAAAAGGAATCGATATCTGTAGACATATTTTTCAATAACGAATCTATGTGATATTTTTTTAAAACAAGAAAACAAAATTGTGTGCAAAAAAAAAGATTTCAATAAGGATTAGATACAAAATTCAAGAAAACGGTGCTTGGTAAAGGAAATATTTTGAAAAGAATCACAAATGGGGATAATGGAACCCCATATAAAACGGTAAGTTTTCTAAATTAATACGTTTTTTTTTTTTGAGTTTAAAAAAAAAAAAACTTTTTATAAGTTGTATGATTTTAGTTTTGTGTGTACATCCGTAAGCAGGAAAAATAAGAGATATGTATGAATATTATTTGTCGCATTTAAATCGACAATTTTTAGTCGGGGGGCTTTTTGATTAAATAATTATTTTATATGACATGATTTTGAGTTCGCGGAAAATGTTATCTGACACAGTTTAATGTTTTGATTTTCGTTTAGATTAATTTATTGATTTTTTTAATAATTGATGGAGTCTGAGTAATCTTAATATTATCAATGAGATTTTTAATATTATGAATTTTTTTCTAATGATGTGTGCAATGAAATTATTTGTTTTATTTGAATTGATTCTGGGGGTTTTGCAGCGGCATGGGAATAATAATAGTGTGTTCGAATACTAGCTGAGCCGTTAGAGCGTTTCTTTGGAAATTTTAATTTTATTATAAATCAGTATAAGAACTGAGTTTAGAACACCTTTTTTCTGAATTGTATTATTATAAGGGAAAGAGGATTTAACCTGCGAAATATCCAGATCTGCAGATTTGATCTTTGACCTTTGAATTTATTTTAGTTTTATTAATCATATATTAATTAATAGGCGCTCACAAAAAAATTATATTACTGTAGAAAAGTGATACTAATTAATAGCTTTAAATAAATCACCTACATATTTTGAGAGTAAGTAAGCTGAGAAGTATAAGAATAATCGGATTTATCAGAAGTTTTTGAATCAAGCGACGTCGACACATTTTTTTGATAAAATAAAATGTGAAAAAGTTTTCAAGAGATAGATATCCATAGAAGCGAAACTGTTTTGACGTTAAGAATTAATTTAAATGTTTTTAAGTTTTGTTTTTTAAACTTCGATAATTTAATTACTTTTAACTATATACTGTACAAACATATTTGAGACACACTATGGCTTCTAAGGTGAAAGAGAAACTTTGAATTTGCAGCGTATTGCTCTTAATTTTTAAAGCTTTAAAAGACTGTTGAAAATTTGTATTGTTTTTTTTTTTGGAAAATATACGGTCAAATATTTTGTTTGTAAAACATTTTTCTTTTTGTATTAAACAAGTTTTAAAGCAAATGGTTTTACTTTAATGCAATTACTTTAGTTTAAATATATTCTTTTTTATTGATAACCCTCTTACTGTTGATTGAATTGAATTTAAGTTATTTTCTAAAAGTTTTAAAAGAGGTTTGATTTTCGGTGCCAAATTTATATGACATCTTGGAATGATTAAGAAATTGAGAAAATTGTCGTCGTGTTGGCATGTTTTTGAGTACAAATAATTTAAAATTTTCAAAAATTGGGTTAATATGTCGGAAAGCGCAGACGAGAAAAATTGGTTTCCGATCAACAAACAGCTATGCATATCTTTTGTTTTTCAGCTACATACTTATAATATTGGCAAAATCAGTGTTTTGGGAGATTCGATTAAAAAAATGGAAAGAATTCGAATTTAGAATTGTAGACCGAATTAAGTTACACATACATATATACGTCAGTTCTTTAATATGAGTTTATAAATATCACTGAAAATGTGTTTTTCATTGGTAGTTTGATGAGTTTTTCCATGGATAAAATAAATCAATTGATTCTTGATCTAGATCTGTTAAATAAGAAATTACCCGTTTTTGTCATTCCATCGGGCAAAATAAAATGATTTATTTTTGATTTAAGATCAAATCTGCAGATCTGGATATTTCGGCAGATTTAATCCTCTTTCTCTTATTCTAATACAATTCAGAAAAAATGCTTAGGTGGAAATTGGACAGCTCTATCACACTCATTATAACGAACACGAAGTTACACAAATACAATGACAGAAAAAAAACAATTTCAATCGTGTTCTATGCGCCATGAATAAAAATCAATTTTTGACGGAAATCTGATTTTAACCATGAAAAACCTCCTGCCATTTTCATTTGAATCTTGACATTTGAATAATAAAGTCGAAGGACTGTAATTTCTTAGTAACATGGTAAAGGCTTCTAATCGAAAGATCCGAAAGATCATTTTAACATTTTGTTAAATTATAGTATACTGCTGATACAAAAAGATCGGCGATCTTTAAGGGGAGAGCGAAATGCTTACGAATGCAAAAAGAAAAATATTATCTGGGACTTCCCCGGTTTTCAAAAAAAAAAAACTATAATGCACTAAATAAACAACAACAAAAAATATGACTTAAAATGACGCTACCGTAAAATAAATACAAGTGAAATTAGACCAATTTTTAAAATGTGTCCTTTTTGCACTATTACAAGAGTGAAATAAGGCCAATTTTTAGCAGTTGGGCATATCGCACTTTGACAAAGTCAAATAAAGCCAAATTATTTTGAAAAATATAATCAACTTATTTTTACGACGAGTTTATAAAAAGTGAGGGTTGTGTAAGGGCGAAATGCTGCCTCCTGCAACCCTCCTGCTTGAGCGCACTATAGGATTTGGGTTAGGTGCAAGGTTGAGTGAATGCAAATTGTATTTTGCAATTATCGCAAACCATACGGTTAAAAATTAAATACAAATAATTTGGCTTCATTTCACTTTGTTTAAGTGTTATAAGAACAAATGCTGAAAATTACCCGTGTTTTGTTGGAAAATCTATCAATAGTATAGTAGGATTTTACACGAATAACAAAAACAATATCCGTAGTATGAATACTACCGATAAAAGTTAAAGTAGAATCTTACTACGGATGGGTTGTTGACATTTATACGAGTCTCGAATGGATCTTATGTGATTTCGTTCTCAAATGTTGGTACGATTGATATTGCATTTGTATCTCGATGGATGTGTTCGTTGAGTAGTTGTGCATCTGGAATCATGTGTTTTCCATAGAGGAAAAAAATCAATCTGTTACTGTTGATATTATTTAGTTTTGTTAATGAAAATGTAATAACTGGGCTTGTTTTGAAAGAGAAAACAATAGAAAAGATAATTAAGTTTTGCTATGTTTCCACCAAAGGTTTATCTCAGTTTAGATTAAATAAATCTTTTTGGTGTTTCCACCGCACAAGAAGATTTAAAAATGATTAAGTTTGACAGCACTTTCTAAAATGCAAATGGTGTTTCGATATTTCTTATAAAGTGCAAGTGAGATAGTTTGATTCGTGTTAAATAATGAAAAACTGAATGGTTCAGCACCATATAAGAATATGCTACCTACTCCATGTGCAATTTTTTGTTTTTAATTTGATTAAAACAAAACTATATTTTTTGTACACAAACATGCAAATAAACAGACCATAACGCATTATTTGTAAAACCAACTCCTCCACACAGGTTTTTCTTCACAAATTTTGACTCGACTCCAATTCCTGACCGGAATCGAGGCGAATCAAGCTCATTTCAACTCGATTCAGGTATATAAAGAATTTAGGCGAGAGCTTCAAGCTCGCTTCAATACCACATGTTAATGTAGTAGCCTACGAACAAACCCCCTTCTTGAAGTTTTTATTTTATGTCAAATTGTTTGGTTAAAACTTCGAAATCGACTATCAAATTACACAGACGTATTTTCTTGATTTTGATAGTCAACTATCAAAAATCAGCTTACACGATTTCACCCCTGTTCTGAATTTCGCTATTTTTTTTTTGGAATTTTTTGATAAATTATTCTGGCAAATATTCAATTGTATCAACTTTCAAATATAAAAATCGGACTACTGCGGATCGTTTTTTTGGCAATTTTTCACTGTACTATATATGGAATACCAAAAAACACGGCTAATTTGTTTTATTGCACTTTAAAAAAGTGTAACAAGGCAAATTTTTCAAAGTTTGCCTGATTTCACTTGCCCTCATTTCACGATACCTCAAATGAAATGCAATTTTCAATTTTGACGTATACTGCTCAACTAAATTTTTCGTTAATAATTCCGTCGGGTTTTGTGACATTTCATAGAATTTGTCGTTTTTGGCAAATAAATAAATGGTTCAAATCACATTTACTTTCTATCAGTCACTTTGTGTATACCGCTGCTATTGTAACGGAATAAATAAATGAATGAACAAAGCGGGAATGAAAATAGATCTTAAACAATTATACTTGTAACTGTTATACATAGAATCTCAACTTTTATTCATTGTTCTATTAATTATATAGCTTTGGAATGAAATTTAGTATTCTGGTTTCCGGTCTGTTTTAGTTTAGCTCTGTTGATTGCGTAAATTTCACATTGTTGTTGTTGTTGTAAATGAACGCATTCAGTTGCCCAACTTTAGCAATAGTTGATAACAATTAAAACTTTTTTGTTTTAATTTGTACACTTCATTGGAAAATACATATACAAAATAAACATTAAGAAAAAACGGATATTATTATTAAATACAAATTTATTAGTTTTCCTAATATGAAGAAAATTCAAAAGCGTACAAATATTGTTTATCCTCTAAGCCTCAAGAAATTTGCACCTATTTCTGTTATTTGAGTTAAACTTAAAATTTTCAAGCAAAAAAATGACAGATGTGAAATACCAATGTTTACATCACACTGATTCTTTCGTTAAGTATAAATTCAGATTTGTTATTTATTTTGTGCTGCAAATATTTGCCATTTAAATGCATGACAATCTGACATTGGTTATTTGAATTAATGAAAAAATGTAATTGTTAAAGCACTCTTTAATAAATTGACGAATAAATAAACAGATCTCAAACTGTAATACAAGGAATACAACCATTTTATGAAACCATTGACAAACAAGAATTAAGCAATTCGGGAATCCTCATTTTGGCGTAAGTTTGCCAAATTCTTATTGAATTTAAAGCCAATAGACTTTTTACAGATGATTTTACAATTTACATATATTTATACATATGAGTAAGTACATACATAAATGTACAGTCAAAATCGTTTATAACGAACTGCATGGGACTGAAGAATTTATTCGTTATATCCGGTGTTTCGTTATAACCAATTTTCAATTTTGTGTCGTTTTTATTAAATAAAGTGCACGACTGAATCGCACGAACTTGCTTATGTATAATGTATCCAAAGACAGTTTACAAAAAGTTAGAACATGTGAAAATAAAAAAAATGTTTACCTTCCAAATCTTAAATGCCATTTAATTAATCAAAACAAAAATTGATTTACTAATTTTTTTCTGAGGAAATCGTTTGAGCGTTTTTTTTTTTTAAATTAATTTGTTTGTATATAGAAAATTGTTCAGTTTTAGTTTAAAAATATTTTTAGTTTGAATTTGATTTTTGAATTTCGTAAAAAAATTGTGACTCATTTTCGAGCTATCGAATTAATAAAAAAAATTACTTGTTTTTAATCCAATAAAAAACAATGACATTTTTCAACATAAAATATAATTAATACAGTACACGAGCTTTTGCAGAAAAATCAGTTAATGAATTCTTTAGAAAACTTAAAATCCAAATACGGGTTCTACGGGGGTTACCCTTCTGGAGAATCGCAAAAATATGTATTTTTTTTCAAAGCGAAGTTAAAAAACAATGTTTAAAGAAAATTTAATTAAAATTTGTTGAATTTTTTTTAAGAAAATTGACCAAAAAGTTTGTATGGGGACTACTGTTATTTAAATTTTTAGTCTTTAAAAAAAATGAAACAAAAATATGGAACGCGAATCTGCTTAAAACCTTAATTTCCAAGTTTGAACTTAATCGACCCAATGGTTTGGACTATACCTAGGGGCGAGGACAGATTTGGCATTTAAATTTTTGAAAACAAACTTATTTTTAAACAGACTCTTTTAATACATGAGCAAGTTCGTGTAACCTTGTCATGCATTTTATTTATTTTTGCAATACTTAAATTTATTTATGGTTGAAGTACAACGTAGTCTGTGCCTTGAATTTTAGCTTTGATAAAATTTAAGCTTTTTTCTTCAAAAGTAAAAGCAAAGACTTAATTTCGCACCAGTTTTGTTACACTTTTGTACCTGATGTCGTGATAGAAAAATGACTATTTGAGTTGCTTAAGAAAAAGAAAATGTAAGGTAAAAGGGGTAATTATCATTTTAAATCTACGATCATTGCATTGCCTCTATTTTTTGTTGTAATTTGATACGCTATATTTTAAATGTTCCATTTAAAACTGTTCGCTTCTTAAAGGCGATATCGTTAAAAGCGTTATTAGTAAAATTTGTATGAATCTCTGCCGGGACTTAAAGATTTTTCGCAATACTAAACTAATATTTTGTTACAAGCAATGTCGTTATAACTGGTTTTGACTGTAAGTGTTTATTTTTAAAAATATCTTGAGAATTTGAAAAGAGAAGCACGGAAATACAAAGTAGTATAATATTTCTGCCATCTAAAGTTTTTTTTTCACGGTGACTGCCTCTTGCGAGGAATTGACGAATCCTCCAAAAGTTATTCTTGTCATTAAAAGTGCTTTCAAAAATTAGCCGTTCGGATGCGGATTCAAATCCGAATCCGGTCCCCTCCATTCCTGACAACATTACTCGTAAACAGTAATGGTTGAGACTTGAGAGTTGTAAATCACTAGGCCCTAGTTCGCAACGGACCGTTGCGCCACCTAATTTTACTACTGAAGTAGTACATAATTTCGAAAGGAATGGTCACGCTTTTCAATTTCGTCTTTTAAAAATATTTCCATTTAATGCTGATTAAAGTTTTTTTCAAACAAAATCCATTTTTTTTTTTTAATTTTTTTAAAGATGCATTTTGACTCTTTTTTTCTAAATGTAGCTACCGAAGCGCTAAATCTGAACTCAGCTAAAACTCGAAAACGTCGATTTTGACAACTTTTGAAATTGTTAATCGAATTAAGTAAAACCATTTTTCATTTGGCGATTTACATATGTGTTCAATATATTTTACGGAATTGGAATAAAATAGAAATACATGATGGCTACTGTTCGAATTTAAAATCCGAAAACAAGTTACAAACTAATTTTTCAATATCCATATCAAACATACGATATGGGAACTTTGTTAAGGTCTATTAAATGCCTCAGTCATGTTAAATTAAGCAAACATTTTTACCCAAAGCTCAGCTTAGCGCAGTGAATTCTCAGTGCTTTAACAGAAGCGTCGCGTCGGCAAAATTACATTACCGACATGAATTACATGTTATCGATAGTTTGCATGAAAGCTTTATTTATTCTTTGTTTTGTAATGGCGACAGTTTTTCTAAGTCTTGAGTTTTTCCCGCCATTGACAGGAGCAAATCGCTTTTTTTTGGTCAAGGGTATCAAACGCCTTAATCATGTGCTATGCAATTGAGTCACATACGCATCAATCCTATTATTACAAACATAAAAGCTTGAAAGTATTATTTATTTTTATTAAGTGTACAAATTTCTCTTTATATTTTTAGGTATGCCATTGCTGTTATCTTAGCTGGAGTTCTTCTCGAAGCTGAAGCTGTAATTAAAAATTAAAGCTTTTAACTGCGACACTTGCTTAATATTTTTTTTAATTTTAATTTTATTTTAGCAATTTTGGAAAGAAGGTGGTGGCGGTACATTTATTCCAAACAGCAGAATCAGGGAGCAACCTCCAGCTCCAATTGACGAAAGTTATGCCATAATCGACACAGTCTCAGGTTACCGAACGAATCCAAAGAATTGCACATCAAACGGAAGTTGTATACCAAAATGTTTTGCTGAAAAGGGTAATCGAGGTTTGCCAGGTCCACAAGGTAGGCCAGGACCCAAAGGTCAGATGGGCTATCAAGGTATTGACGGACCTCCTGGTGAAAAAGGACAAAAAGGTGATCCAGGTTTGTTGGGACCCAGAGGATACAAGGGAGAAAGAGGTTCAGAAGGTCGGCCTGGTGTACCCGGTGTGAGTGGCTTGCAAGGGCACATGGGAACAGCCGGTCTACCTGGTCTTCCTGGTAAAGACGGATGTAATGGTGCAGATGGTGTCCGTGGTGTTAATGGTTTGCCTGGTATGGTTGGACCAAGGGGTTACCCTGGAAATCCTGGATCGAAAGGTGAAAAAGGAGAGCCGGCTAAGGAAATTGGTGATTTCGCTAAGGGTGACAAGGGTGAACCTGGTTTCATGGGAAGATCTGGACTGCCCGGAAATGATGGGCCTGATGGAATAAAAGGAGATCGTGGTGATACTGGTTCTTATGGTCAACCTGGTCCACGTGGTGACCGTGGTATTAAGGGAGAGAAGGGTGACTCGTGTATTGCACCGCCTGTACCTGGACAGAAGGGAAACAAGGGAGAGAAAGGAGAATCAGCCACATTGATCAATGTACCTTTCACCAATGGACCTGCACAGTTTATTGGACCAAAAGGTGATATGGGTGATAAGGGAGAGCCAGGATTGCAGGGTGATAAGGGTGATGTAGGTTATCCTGGACCAGCTGGAAATGATGGATCAAAGGGCGAAAAAGGTCTTCCTGGACCATCTGGAGATAGAGTGAGTAGAAAATAATGGTTTTAGTAGCAAGTGATCTCATTTGAATGTTTTATTAAGGGTCGGCAAGGTAACTTCGGTCCACCTGGACCTGCAGGTCAGAAGGGTGATCGTGGTGAGATTGGATTAAGCGGTTTGAATGGAACTCCAGGAGCGAAAGGAGAACCTGGTAAACCAGGTCTTCCCGGTGCACAAGGTTTGATTGGACCCGCTGGACCACCCGGTGGTGGAAAGGGAACTCCAGGACCAGCAGGGCCTAAGGGTCCACGTGGTTTCCGCGGACCTCCTGGACCAAAAGGATTAGATGGATACCCCGGAGTTCCTGGATTACAAGGTGCTCCAGGACCCAAAGGAGGTCCAGGTTTGGCTGGTCGACCTGGTTTGGAAGGTGCACCTGGTGAGAAGGGAGACAAAGGAGACCTTGGACAACCTGGAAACCCTGGACCTCTTGGACCACGAGGACATACAGGTCCCCCAGGTCCCGAAGGAGTGAAAGGAGAGCCTGGATTACCTGGAATTGGAGTACCTGGACTTAAGGGTGACATCGGAACACCAGGGTAAGTTGAACTTTATTTTGAAGTTATCATCTTTAAGAACTTAAAATTTTGTAGACGTCCTGGAGATCAAGGAAGGAAAGGAGAACGTGGTTTTACTGGTGCCCCTGGTGCACCTGGTGACTCAAAACTTGGTCAACCTGGTTCACCTGGTCGTCCCGGAAGACAAGGAGAAAAGGGTGACGTCGGACGTTCTGGCCAGCCTGGACAAAAAGGAGAAACTGGACCTAAGGGTGATTTAGGTGGTAGATGTATTGATTGTGCTCCAGGACAAAAGGGAACTAAAGGAGAACGAGGATTCAGTGGTGCTGATGGCTTACCAGGAGCTCGTGGTCCTACCGGAGAACTCGGTATGCAAGGAGAACGTGGTGATGATGGTCTTCCTGGCTCAATGGGAGAAATCGGAGACCGAGGAACTGATGGATTACCAGGTTTACCAGGACCCGAAGGTCCTGCTGGACGTGATGCTATTATTGACTTGAACTTAACTGCAACCGAAAAGGGATCCAAGGGTGAGCGTGGACAAAGAGGCTATCCTGGATTGAAGGGTGATCGTGGAGAAATTGGACAGCCTGGTATTCCCGGACTTAAAGGTGAGACTGGATTGAGAGGTGACAAAGGTTTCCCCGGTGCTCCCGGACAAGATGGAGCAGCAGGCGCCCCTGGAAGAGATGGATTTATGGGACCTAAGGGTGACAGCATCAAGGGAGAACAAGGACGTGCTGGATACGATGGCCAAAAGGGTGAAAAGGGTGATACTGGATTCGTTGGTCTTAAGGGAGAACCTGGTACTTGTGAAATGGACCGCAGCATGCTGCCACCAAAGGGAAACAAGGGTGAAAAAGGTTACGAGGGTAATCCTGGCCCAATGGGACCCATGGGAGAAAAGGGTGATATCGGTAGAACCGGAGCTAAGGGCGAACAAGGTTTCCAAGGACCACGCGGACCTGTCGGTCCCAGAGGATTATCAGGACCCCGAGGTGACAAAGGTAACCAAGGACCTATTGGATTCCCAGCTGCTCCTGGAAAGGATGGTGCTAGAGGAGTACCAGGAAGACCCGGTGAACGTGGTCAAAAGGGAGAACAGGGTATTGCCGTTGCTGGACCTCCAGGACCAAGAGGTATTGATGGTCAACCTGGCCAACCGGGAGATCGTGGTTTCCCAGGAAGTGATGGTTTACCTGGACCTGAAGGACAAGTTGGTTATCCAGGAGACAAGGGTGATGCAGGAACCCCAGGTAATCCAGGATTACCTGGTCCTCTAGGAGAAAAGGGAGATACGGGACCGGTCGGACCAATGGGACCTCCTGGACCTAGAGGTTCTCCTGGTGTTGACGGAGTACAAGGACGCGAAGGAACAAAGGGAGAGCCTGGTAACCCCGGATTAGTTGGTATGCCTGGATTAAAGGGTGAACGCGGTGCTATTGGTATTGATGGTCCTAAAGGATTCACTGGACCAAGTGGACTTCCTGGTATCAGAGGAACACCTGGAAAACCTGGTATTCCTGGTGTCAAAGGAGACAAGGGAGAACGTGGTTTGAACGGTGAAAATGGACTTACTGGTTTCCGAGGTCCTCCAGGACCCCAAGGATTGCAAGGATTGAAGGGTGACATCGGACCACTTGGACCACCTGGTGCTGATGGACTTCCTGGATTAAACGGAGAAAAGGGAGACCTTGGATTACCAGGTTTGACAGGAGCACCTGGTTTACCTGGAGATGCATCTGAAAAGGGACAGAAAGGAGAACCTGGTCCTCCAGGATTACGTGGTGTTGACGGAGCTAATGGAACACCTGGTTATCCAGGAGAGCAAGGATTACCCGGTATGCCTGGTTTTGGAATGCCAGGAGCAATTGGACAGAAGGGTGAACCTGGAAGGGATGGATTGGATGGTCCACCTGGTTTAACTGGCCTTAAAGGAGATCGTGGATATCCCGGACAAATCGGAATGAAGGGTGACAAGGGTATCGCAGGAAGACCTGCTCCTCCTCCAATACCTTGCATTGACGGATCTCCTGGTGAGCCAGGTATTCAAGGACCACAAGGTTTCCCCGGACCAAAAGGTTTGAAGGGCGAGCCAGGCCTCAATGGATTTGCAGGTGTTACTGGTGAAAAGGGAGACCAAGGTCTCACAGGTATTGCTGGAGCTCCTGGTCTCAAAGGTGAACGTGGATACCCTGGTCCCAGTGGACGTGATGCTGAACCTATAACCATTGTTGGCGAGAAAGGTGAACCTGGTGAATTTGGAATGACTGGACTTCCTGGAGCTGTTGGAATGAAGGGTAACACTGGTTTAACTGGACGCGATGGACAAAAGGGTGAACGCGGATACCCAGGACCTCAAGGCCTGCCTGGATTGAATGGTCAAATGGGTCAAAAGGGTGACATGGGTCCCATGGGTGAACAAGGTTTGCCTGGTATCGCTATCAAGGGAGAGAAAGGTTTACCCGGTCGTGCAGGAAAGAATGGACGCACAGGTATGATTGGACATCCCGGAATCAAGGGTGAAAAGGGTCTTCCAGGATTGGCAGGTATGCCCGGAAATGTTGGTTTGCCAGGAAAAATGGGTCCACAGGGTGAGAAGGGAGAGCGTGGTTTGATGGGTCTTCCTGGAACTGATGGACAAGATGGATACCCAGGACCAATGGGACCTAAGGGAGAACGCGGTTACCCTGGAGAGAGGGGAGCTCGTGGTTTGCCTGGATTCGAAGGACAAAAGGGTGACAAAGGTAGCCAAGGTATTGAGGGACGACGCGGTCTTGATGGATTCCAAGGTATGAAAGGTGACCGTGGTCCGATCGGTTTGGACGGTCTTCCTGGTCCAATGGGTCCCATGGGTGAAAAGGGATCTACTGGTCCTAAGGGTCGTGATGGACGTGATGGTATTCCTGGTAACCGAGGTCTCAAAGGTGAACCTGGACTCGTGCCACCACCAGGACCCAAAGGTGAACCTGGTATCCCTGGATACAATGGCGAGAAAGGTGACCGTGGTTTCCAAGGAATGCGTGGTCTTACTGGAGAACAAGGAGAACGCGGAGAAAAGGGTGATCGAGGACTACAAGGTTTCCCTGGACCAACCGGACGAACTGGACCTAAAGGAGATATGGGACGACCCGGTTTGCCTGGTCGTGACGGTGCTCCCGGACCAATTGGATTTAAGGGTGAGCAAGGAGAATCATGTTCTCCAGCACCTGATTACCTTACAGGAATACTCCTCGTAAAACACAGTCAAACCGACAAGATCCCACAATGTGAACCTGGTCATACCCAATTATGGGATGGTTATTCCCTATTGTATGTCGATGGTAACGATTATGCCCACAATCAAGATCTCGGATCACCAGGATCATGTGTTCGTCGCTTCTCAACACTGCCAGTGATGACTTGTGGCCAAAACAATGTCTGCAACTATGCTTCACGCAACGACCGTACTTTCTGGCTTTCAACTTCAGCTGCCATTCCAATGATGCCAGTACAAAACTACGAGATGCAGAAATACATCTCCCGCTGTGTGGTTTGTGAGGCACCAGCCAACGTCATTGCCATACACAGTCAATCTCTAGAAATACCACGCTGTCCCGGCGGATGGGAAGATCTATGGATGGGCTACAGTTTTGCCATGGTAAGTGAAAAAAAACTTTCACTTATTATATTACTATCAAAGATTTTCTAACTTTTTCTCTCTCTCTTTAGCACACGGGTGTCGGAAACGGAGGAGGTGGACAAGATCTTTCATCGCCTGGTTCCTGTCTTGAAGACTTCAGAGCGACGCCATTCATTGAGTGTAATGGTGCCAAGGGACATTGCCACTACTACGAGACGCAGACCAGTTTCTGGTTGGTCACCGTCGAGGAACACGAACAGTTCATTAAGCCCGAACAGCAAACACTTAAGTCAGGAACACTGAGACAGAGGGTATCGAGATGCCAAGTGTGTATTAAGAAATCGACATAAGTCCAAGGCAGACAGACAAACAAAAGAAAACCCTTTCCAAAAAATAAACTATCGGTTACTTAGAAAATTTATGAAATGAGAAAAATAACAACCTACGTATTCCTACCACCAATTTTACCATAAAATGTGTACCCAATAACTTTTTAAAAAATTACTTTTGTTTGTCTGTTGGAAGAAAAACATTAATTTTAGATTGTTATACCTAAGAATGACCCAGATAATAGAGATATCTTTTGTAATATACTGCTTAGAAAATAAACACAAAACAAAACAAAACAAAACAAAACACAGCCAATTGTCTATACCTAACTAAATATATACATACATTCTTAATTCCTTTTGTAATATTAAATTATAGTAATTATAAACTTTTGATTAAAAGTTTTTGTTTTTGTATTCTTCCTTAAGTGCTATACACCAAATTATTTTTTATGCGATTAAAATAAAACTAAATAACTTTTTAATATGTGAATAAAACAAATTATTTAAACAAAAAAAATTACTATATGCATAATAGAGCCACTTGTCACTTTGTATGAACAAATAAAATGCTGCCTATAGAAAAGTTGGCTTAACAAATTTACTGCCAATTTTTTAGAAAAAGAAAAGAAAATGTCTAACGCACACACAAAAATATAAACAATAAAAAATAAATGAAATGGTGAACAATTACAAGATTAGTTTGTAAAATTATATGTAATTAATTTTTTTGTATGAAATTATAAATAAATATAATTTAAAAAATGTTTTATGATTTATGTGCCAAGCATAAGAAACATAAGCGAACTTTAAACTAATTTTAATTATTGTAGTTACACACACACAATCAATAAAAAGAAAAATAATAATAATAATAAAAAAAAAACAGAAAACAGAAAACAGCGAGGGCTTCGAATTTATTTTTGGAAATCATCAATAAAACAAATAAGATGCAACTTGTATCTCAAAATTGATGTCAAATATAAAATATCCGAATTTGAGGAACTCTGTCAAATGAAGTTGGTATTTTTTTACACACAAAAAAATGTGCACTTGAAATACTATTTCCGCCTTATCCATGAATAACAGTTATAATAGTTAAACTTATATTTTTGTCTTCGTTATAAGCGGAAATATTTATTGCTATAAGCTTTGTTGCATTTAAAATACAAATCAATTTAAAACCTTATATGTGTATTTATAGTTAAAACTAAGAACTATGGCTCAACTGTCCATAGAGATCCTAGTGACTTACAACTCTCAACCATTCCTGTGTGCGAGTCATTTCAGGAATGGAGAGGACCTACACTTTTTATGCCGAATCCAAACGGCTAATTTGAGAAAGCACATTTCATGACAAGAATTAATTTTGGAGAATTAATTCTTCGCAGGAGGCGGTACCCGTAAAAAAAAACTTTAGATGGCACATGCAGGGATTGACCCCAAGGCCCTCTAGCATGACAGTCCTACGCACTTATTTTTTTTAAATTCATTTTTATTTTTTCGTTCTTAAAACTATCTGAAAAACTAGACAAAAATTCATAAAATTAGCCTAATTAACCATAACTTACAACTAACTTACTTACTGTCTTACGCACTAACCATCACGCCACAGGTACTACATCGTATGTCACTTATGTTAACTTAAATTCCATTTCCAGCTTAATTTAAGAGCATACAATGGAAAATTTACTGGCAGAATTTAGGTTTTATAAACAAATCTATTGGCCAAGATAACCTGGGTGACAAAATATGTTTACGACATTTTTTTAGGGTAGTACAACACAACCATGTTCTATCGTGGAAGAGGGTCAACAAGGTTTTGTAAATGGCAATCAAATAATACTAATTCTATAGTTTTTGATGACTTTACCTTTTGGTGTTCTTAACATTCTGGAAAAAGTCTCGTAAAATCTCGTGTCCGTGTCGTAAGTTATAGATTGACAAATGTCACAAAAACCGCTATTTCGTTACTATCGGCCTCTCTTTGGATCCAATGTAGTTAACACCTCAACCAAAATTGCGGAACAGACAATTTGCTTAAATGTTTGCCTCAATCATTTTTTCCCGACCGTTTTGGAGTTAGAGGGCAGAGAGGATAGTGAAAAAAATAAATTTCGTAGTAAAAACGCGACATTTTTTTTTTTAATTTGTACGCTTAACTATTTAACTAATCTGAACCGTGTCTTTTATCAAACCTAATAATGGTAAGGGCATGATTTTAAACTTAAGTAATTGGACTGGGTGCTTAAATATGGAATCCTGGAACCAATTACAAAAATGGTATCACTTGCTCCAGATTAATTACTTACAATTAAGTTTTGTAATTTGAAAACTAGTTAAAAGCTTCGAAATTTTAAAGAACACATTTTCGTAATCTTTGCCCTTTACCTCTGAAAAAATTATTGAGACAACAAACATTTTAGCAAATTGCATGCTTTACAGTTCTGGTAAATGTGTTAACTTAGTTAAACTAATTGAAACGCAGATAATAACGAAAAAGCTGTTTTCGAGACTTTTGACGGTCCATAACTTTCGACGCGACGCGGAGGCGGTCACGAGATTTTATAAGACTTTTTCCAGAATACTAACAACGCCAAAAGAAAGGTATAAGCAAATTCTTAGCTTACTATCTCTCATTCCGAGGTTTACCCTTGTTTCCACCTTATTTTATTAGACGAATAGAGCCAATTTAAAAAAGTCATCGCATGACTACATATAGTAAATATTTTCGGAAACTGATTTAGCTACTAAAATGATGGAAAGTGTAGCTAGGAAAATCGTCACATAATTTTTTTTTTAAGAACTTCGTTGTTTCTTACTTTAGAGAGAAATAAGGAAAATAAGGTCAAATTGTAATTAAGGGCAAACCCCTTCAAAAAGTATTGTTTAGTTTGTGTGTTAGAAAAAAAAAAATTTTTGTTAACCATTATACAAGTTGTTTTTAATTAATATTTGAGTTTTAAACTTTTTGAAATATTGATAAATATGAGAATATTTTTGTAAGGTCAAAGTTAAACTTAATTACATATGTAATATTGTAAGAAAATTGAATGATTGAATACATGAAATGTTATGTTTCATCATAAGATTTTGTAAGGCCGTGACTCATGCATCGATCGTCCTCTGAAAATGTGTTCTTTTTTTAATTTCGAGAGTTAAATTAATTTGGTTTAACTTACCCATGAAACCTTAAGTAACATAATAATAATAATTAAATTTTTACTTAATTGAGGAAAAGTTGTTGTTGTTGTTAGAAATATAAAACATTCATGGCTTATAATTACAACTACAAAAAACATGTAAATATTATAAATGGAGGTCAGTTTATTTCTTAAAATTGCTGATAAAATGGTTCAGCGATTGACTTTGAGGAGACGTTTGTCTTATATAACACAAAATCCAACAGGAGGTAAATTGATCGAACTCCATGTGGTCGTTTGGTTAACCAATATGCTAAGAAGAACAAGACTGTCGCAATGTTTGGTTTATGCAAGGTAAAACTAAAGTGTATCCGACCAATCCGCTATGTAAGCGTTCCTGCTTGTCAAAACGCCAGAAGACCGTTCGTCGTATAAACTGTGGTGTACTTTGCAATGGTTGCTTACGCGAGCGTACCATCCATGTATTCCTCATTGAGGAACAAAAGATTTGTATGGCCCTCAAGAGCCGAAAAAAAATCTATAAAACCTGTGAAGGTTGTTAGGGTAGCTGCATCAACTCCTCAAAAGAAGTTAGTAGAGAAATCGGCTTTAAATGTACAAAATGTACTTCTTTTAAAAAATTAATAATGTTGTATTAGAACAATTACTGAGAGTAGGCCCTTAACTCGTTGAACGGAGGCGAGAATTAATTCTTACCCATCCTCAATGCCGTTATCCATGAGCGGCACTTAGGTCTAGGAAACTTATCAACTTTAAGTACTCGGTTGGTATAGCAGACCATCACGTCTTATTAAATGATTCGTCATTGAAAAAAATGCTACTAGGTGCTTATAATTTTTCGACGGTGCAAGAAATAATTTGTCACCTTTTCTGATCTGGATGTAATTAAGAAAGCTTTCATTCGTCGAAAACTTGAATATAACTCACACATTTGGATAGAATCCAAAAAAGATCTCTCGAACACCGCCGCAATATTTTCTGACTTCCTATGTTTTATCGATATTTTTACAGACAATGTTCTGTCGAATAAAGCAATAAATTGCATTCTCCATCACAACAACTCAGCTGTAATATTCACACTTCCAAGAATGTTCCTCAGTTTAGCCTTGAGGTCAACTTCGGACACATTGTCAAGTATAGAAATTATTTTTTTTTTAAACGAGTGGAATGCTTTACCCAACTATGTATGTTTCCATATCCTTCCCTATTTTCCTAACACTTGCACTGTGTTTAAGCTTAAAATATGTTAAGGGAAGTAATAACCCCTTAAGAGCCTGCAACTTATGAAAAAAAAACTGACTTATTGTTGCATTTTACATGCAAATTGTTTTTTAAGTAAATGTGATTGCCCAAAAACACATGACTGTACAATATTTTTCTTGTATATTTAGGTAGCTTAATTTAATAACTCTGTAGACTGAAGCGTATTTTCAAAGATGTATTATTTGGCATAAACATTAAGAATCAACAGAGTACATATATACATAATATATTTGAGGTCAAACCGTGTTTTTTTTTAGCAGTATAATTGCTATGACATATTTTCCAATGGCTTCATAGAGGTGACCATTGATAATTAAATATTAATTCATATTGTTCTTAAGATTTCGAAGTTTCTGAACAAAATTAATATACGAGGAGATAAGTATTTAAACGCATGTTATTAAGTGTTATGCATTATGAATCAAGCTTTTTAAATTTTAAAATTTAATATTTAATATGTGTTATGCTCTTATATTGTGTATTAAATATGTCTTTCTAAACTTGCTTCTTCGTATTTTTGATAAATTTTACTCTCTAAAGGTCTGCGATATGAGATTTTAGTTGGATTGGCTTCTATTGCCAAAGTAAGGGTGTAATCTTCCCTTCGAAAAGCTTGCAATATTTAATTTTTATGCTGACCATAAAATGACTGTATCGACTTCATACATTTATGTGTATCTTTGTATCCTTTTAAACAACACACGTAAATATAATTGTTTTAATATACTATAAACTAGTCATTCAAAAACTTGCGTAGTAACAAATTTCCTAATAATTTTGATTGCTTAACTAACTAAAAAAAAAAGTGATTGAGATAATCGCCATAGTACATTCATATGAATATATATATTTTTTTTTTGTCTTGACCTTTTCAAATTGATATTATTATCATGGTCGAATACAAGTATTCTTTTATTGGCCAACGACGACGATGGAACCCAACAACTAAAAACCTATGTATTTTACTCTAAAATTTACAAACACATATTGTTTCTCAGACCTACCCCCAATTATTTTAGTTGATAACATCAAATATAATTTAAAACCATTTGCAAACCTACAATGTATTAAAGTATAGTTTTTTTCTTTTTGTTGTTCGTAAATTAAAAGAATAGAATGCATAGTATGTATTAAAATGTTGCTTATCTTTGAAGAGCTAAATTAGGACACTTAGGTCATTATGCACGTATATAGAGGTCTTAACTGTGTTGCGGCTAAAGAAATATTGCTACAATATTGAGCTGGCTAAGTATCAAATCTGTTTGAAATCGAAAACGAGGACAGATTGCAAAAGAAAGTATTTCAGTTGCCCTTCAATTTTTATAAATGTGGATCAAGCGGAACTAGAAAAATTTAAATCTTTAGAAGATCTATGAATGAGAAACAATAATGATGCAATATTAAACTCTAAATGAAAGCTAAACATAAAATAGTGCATTTATTTTTCTCCAATTTTGTCAAATATCTGGTACGATATTGGTACGATATAATGCTAACTAGTAGCATGGGTAGTCTTAAATGTGATCCAAGAAGTCATTAAACGGGGGTCTAGCAAGTAGTATAAAAATGCACTACCTTTGTTTTCTATTTTTTTTTTTTCAAAAAAGATACTTAAGAGTATAGATTTCGATTTCGCTGTACAGCCCGTACAGCTCGTCGTTCCATCTTCTCCGCCACTCCCCTTCGATGCATACGGGACCGTAGATCACACGAAGAACTTTCCTCTCGAAACGGCCCAAGGTGCTTTCATCCGCTTTTTTCATAGTCCATGCTTCTGCACCGTATAGCAGGACGGGGATGATGAGGGTCTTATATAGCGACACGTTGATCCCTTAGGAGAGAGCTTTGTTTATCAATTGCTTTCTTAGCCCAAAGAAACAGCGGTTAGCAAGAGTTATTCTTCGTTTGATATCAGCGCTGGTGTTGTTTTCTGCGTTAATGCGGCGGAGCCTAAGTAGACGAAGTCCTTGACTACCTTAAAGTTACGTCTGTCGATGGTGACGTTTAGAACGAGACGTCGGTGTTGTAAGTCCTTTCTTGACGACAGCATGTACTTTATTTTGCCCTAATTAACCGTTAAACCCATTTTTGCCGCCTCTGCCTCAATATTCACAAAAGCCCCATTGACATCACGTTGAGTTCTTCCGATTATGTCAATGTCATCGGCATATGCTAGTAATTGGATTGAATGCTAGGATGATAGTGCCTCTAGTTTTGACGTGGGAGCTCTGCACTATTCTTTCAAGGACGATGCTAAAAAAATTGCATGACAGCGCATTACCTTGTCTAAAACCTTTTTTGATATCGAAAGATTCTGTTAAGTTGTTTCCAACGTTTTTGGAGCAGCGTGATTTCTCCATGTTCATCCTGCACAAACGGACGAGTTTGGCAGCGATGTCAAAACTAGGCATGGCTCTATACAGCTCGCCCCTGTAGATGCTGTCATATGCGGCCTTGAAATCGATGAAAAGATAGTGAGTGTCGATTTGATGTTCTTTGGTTTTTTCCAGGATCTGCCGTAATGTGAATATTTGATCGACTGTGGACTTTCCTGGTCTAAAACCACACTGATAAGGACCTATCAGGTTGTTGACGATGGGCTTTACAAGTTCACATATTACGGCACAGAAGATTTTGTAAGCGCGATGTTAAGTAGACTGATTCCTCTATAGTTGGTGCAGTTTAGAGGGTCTCCTTTTTTTAGAATCGGGCAAACAATACTGAGGTTCCATTCATTGGGCATGCTTTCTTCCGACCATATCTTACAGATAAGTTGGTGCATGCTTATAACCAACTTACCCCCAGCTGCTCTAAAGAGCTCGGCATTCAAGCCATCCGCTCCAGCGGCTTTATTAAACTTCAGCTTAGATATAGCAATCTTTACTTCGTCTAAGTCGGGAGGACGAGATTGTTGGCTTTCGTCGTCTATGTCGAATGGATCGTCCTGCCTGATAGCGAAATTCGGTTCGTCGTCGCCGTTATACATTTTGCAGAAGTGGTCCTTCCATATCCTCAGAATTGACTGCGGTTTCACTATGATGTTTCCACTTTCGTCTTTGTAGCCTTCGGTTCTAGGTTTATGTACTTGTGAATTTCGTTTCACCTGTTCATAAAACTTTCGAACTTCATTCCTGCTTTTAAACCTCTCAACAACTTCGACCGAACGATTCTCATGCTCTCTCTTTTTCCTTCTGAGAAGTCGGTGATCCTCTCGCTTCTTCTGCTCATAGAGCTCGTGAGCAGCTCTCGTCCTTCTATGCAGCGCCGCTTGAAACGCAGCACGTCAGAGACGGCTTCTGTGTTTGCATCTTGGCAATGTTGCCACTGGTTCTCGATACATTGTGTTGGTGGCAGAGAACGTCGAGAGAGGTTACTTGTAACTCCGTTTATTTGATCGCAAAATACATCTTTTGAAGTACTTACATAAATATTGCATAGTTAAATTGGGTGGTGATAATTATTATCCAACAAATTTGAAAGCTTATTTTTCACTTTAGATGAGCGTAGTTTGGATTAAATCGAATCTTTAGTCTCTCTTTGAGTTGGAAAATCTAACAATATAAAAATTGAAATCGAAGGCTATATTCTTTCAGCAAAGAACCAAAAGCCTTTAAAATTCCGACCCTTAGAAATAAATAATCGAAATATGCAGAAATGAAAATGTAATGGCTGTGTTTTTTGTATTGGTTGACCTACCAATAACTTTAGTGACTTCAACTGATTGACTTGGCCATGGGACAATGGATACTTGTTTCTCTCGAAACCAATCTTTTACAAGACCGCGGTATGTTTAGGATTGTTGTCTTGCTGAAAGTGCCATCGCAGGGGCAAGTTATCCTCAGAAAACGGTAACATGACATCTTCCAAAATATCCCTATATCCGTATTTTGTTAAGATGTTATTAAAACAGTCCCACATCATTATATTCCCTCCTGCGTGTTTAATAGTTTTCTGTGTATAGCGGGGGCCACAAACATAAGTTTTACCAACCGTATAAAGACTCTCTTAAAATTTATAAGAAAGCCCTGTCATCAGCCAAAAGACAAGGCTGGAGAGATTACTTACAATCAATCGAAGACATAAAGGACTCCGCAAGGCTCAGCAAAGTTTTATCGAAGGAACATTGTAATCCTTCATTTCTAAGAAAGCCTGATGGAACCTGGACAGCCTCTCCAGCCGAATCTCTTGAGCTACTGATGAAGACGCACTTTCCGGGTTGCGAGAGCGTTAACCCCGAACCGCGTGAAACCACAGAGCTAAACGTAGCTCATGTGGAGCAAATCAATTCCGTTATAACCAGAGAAAATATTGTGTGGGCCATCAATACTTTCTCTCCATATAAATCCCCAGGCATGGATGGCATACTGCCAGTTATGCTTCAAAAGTTGCATGATGTGGCAGCTCCATGGCTGGAACAAATTTTCAAAGGATGCCTCCTTCTCAAACATCTGCCCATGTCGTGGAGACAGGTCAAGGTAGTTTTTATCCCGAAAGTGGGTAGGCGTGGTCACGAATCCGCGAAGGATTTCAGACCAATAAGCTTAACATCTTTTGTGCTTAAAACCTTGGAGCGCATTCTTGATTAACATATTAGAGAAATCCTAGATGGAAGACCTCTCGAAAGCTCTCAGCATGCTTATCTTAAGGGCAAATCTACGGAGACTGCCCTCCATGAGGTAGTGCGTACTGTAGAAAAAACAATCCATTATAAAGAATTTACTCTTGCCACCTTCTTAGACATAGAAGGTGCTTTTAACAACGTCCTTACCGAATCCATAGAAGAATCGCTCGTGAAGTTCGGTGTAGAATACTTCATTCGAGAATGGATTATCTCCATGCTCAGTGGTAGGAAGATTCAAGCCACTCTAGGCAATACAACCGCAACAAAACACGTAAGTAGGGGAACACCCCAGGGTGGTGTCCTTTCGCCTCTTCTGTGGCTTCTGGTCATGGATACAATTCTCGTTAAATTAGAGAGATGTGGAGTGAAGGCTAAAGTACCGCCTTTCACGCTACCTCGACTCAACGGTCAAATCCTTTCATTGTCTTCCAGTGCAAAATATTTGGGAGTTATACTCGACCCTAAATTAAACTGGAAACGAAATATTGAAGTGCGGGTTAAGAAGGCCTGTGTTGCCTTCTACGCCTGCAGCAAAACTTTCGGCAAAAAGTGGGGACTTCAGTCGAAGATGATTTTATGGACGTACACAGCCGTAGTACGTCCAATCTTAACTTATGGTTCGATTGTGTGGTGGCCTGCTCTTAGCAAAGCCTATAATATCGATAAGCTAAAGAAGGTTCAGAGAACAGCTTGCGTGGGCACCACAGGGGCCATGCGTACTTGCCCAACGGACGCCTTAAACGTTATTATGGATCTTCTACCAATCGACCTTTTTATTAAATACATAGTTTCCTGCAGCGCTATTAGGCTGAAGGAATCAAATAGCTGGTTGTCAAAACCTTATGGTCACAGCAACACAGCGAAATTGATTCCCTCAGATATTATCTCGGTAGACACTGACTACTGCACTCCTACTTTGAGCCTTAGTAGGGGTTTTAAGGTCTTTTTCCCATCCAGAGAAGATTGGGAGGATGACATTGTGTCGATAGGTTTCGATACAACCATCTTTACTGACGGCTCAAAGATGGAGTGCGGAGTTGGTTCTGGGATCTTTTCTGAGTCCCTAAATGTAGCTAAATCCTTTAGGCTTCCTGACTTTGCTAGCGTTTTTCAGGCTGAACTGCTGGCAATTAGGGAGGCATGTAAAATACTTAAACAAAGCCCAAACCAAAACCGAAATGCGGCTATCTTCACAGACAGTCAGGCAGCTATCAAAGCCATTAACTCGGCTACTTCTTCATCTAAATTGGTCCAGCAATGTCGCGATGAGCTTGCGAGCCTGAACATTAACCTCGGTGTCACCCTGATCTGGGTTCCGGGCCATAGTGGTATCGTGGGAAATGAACGGGCTGACGAGTTAGCCAGGCAAGGATCGGCCCTTCATAGCTCTCTTGCGGAAATGGTTAACATTCCTCTTGGTGCTATGAAGGGTAAAATCTTTTCCATATACCAAACTGAATCAAACCGAAGGTGGAGCAATTTACTCAACTGCATTATATCTAGGAAGATATGGCCCACCTATAATAAAACCCGTACAAACGATCTTCTACGCAGGCCAAGGCAAGACATAGCCAGGATTGTTGCGTTTTGTACCGGACACTGGCCCATTGGAGTTCATGCAGAGAAGTTGGGTATCTCTTACAACACTTTTTGCCGTAGTTGCTGCGACCAAAGAGAAAGTGAAACGATAATCCATTTCCTCTGCAAATGTCCTGCCTTGGCAAGCACTAGAATGAAATGCTTTGGGAAAGCATTCTTCCACGAACTGAATGAGCTATCTGAGACAAAGATTAGAGACCTAATCTCTTTTCTCAATGCGACAAAATGGCTCTAACTTAATCGCTATAAATCTTCTCCTTTATTTCACAGGTCAAACAAGTTTTGGTATCAAAACGGCGCACTACAGCGCTAATTGGATCTCAGGCTAGGTCTGCCCTGAGATCGCCATTTCTACCTACCTACCTACCATAGCGGGGGTAGTAGTCCCTACCTTTTGGTCGCCCTAAATTGAGCCCAGAATCCTATAAAAACAAATTTACTTTTGTTTCATCACTCCACAGGATATTTCGCCATTTTTGTACGCCCTCTGGTTCGTTTCAATTAGCATGGTTTAAGGCAAATAATTTCCTGGACCTTATAGCCCTAAGGAATGGAACTTTCCCGGCGATTCTTCCTGGGAGATTCGATTTCTAAAGCCTTCTTCGGGTCGAGCGTGCACTGACCGCATTATTACTTTGAGCACCTATAGTCCTTAACGAAATAAAAGGATTAGATTTAGCTAGAAATAGTATGAGGCGGTCAGTGGTAGCAGATGTTTTTTTCGGCTGGCCTATATTTTCGCGTACTCCTCTGGGCTTGAGAGCATTTTTTATTTAATTTTGAGATCTGCCTAGGACCTCCGCAATAAATTTGTAGCTCTTGCCCTCATTTCTAAGTCGACGAACTAATTTCCTTTCTTCTGGCGAGCAGTGGACTTTACGACCCATATTCAAACACTAATAAATAAAAAACTATTGTTTGAAACAAATAAATGATTATAAACAACCCACCTCAAAAGTTTATACCATAAAATAAGGAATATTATAAGAAGCTTGGATTTTATTTGGAGCACACCTATTTGTATGGCCAACTTCTAGAACACACAAAATCTTATTCCAACACAAATAATTTATCTGCTTAGCATAACATTACATAAATCCAAAAAGTTTGGCATCTTCATAGAGAGAATAACTGTTCTTTGTTAAACAAAAATGTTGGTTGCATTGCTTGCAGTCAAAACAACCGCTAATCAGCAACAAATCAACAGTGGATATCAAACATTTTCTCACACCTTTTTTTTTGACGAGCTGTGTATATATCTTACCTTCGTATAGGAATCGTTTTAATCTAATTGGTATAAGATGCCTTGCCCATCGTCGCCAAAATAAGCTGACATTTTGTTTACACAACAATTTCTTGCAAGCCACATAGATTCTTCTACAATGCTACTTGAAATCAACCCCAATACAAATCCCATGACCTTCAATCCCGTCCGTTATTTTATATTTTTTTTCTCATCGCACACATTACGGACGTTTTAAAAATATGTCCATGATTCTAAGGCTATCGAATTCTTTAAAATGTTAATATAAGTAAGTCCTCACTAAAAACAGCCCTTTACCATTCCCTGCAACATTAATTTCTTAACCTCCCACCCCTTCTTTACAATTACCCGCTTCGCAGGGTTCATCTTATTTTTTTAATGTTTAAAAATAACAAGAAAACATTTTAAATAAATAAATACTATAAATAGTTTAAGTTCTAGATTTATTTTAAGCTTTTACTTAGTAAATAAATAAATTAATTAAAGTAAAGTTGAACAAATGTTTTCCCATCAAGATTTGGTTCAATGTCCAATTGCCAATAAATAATTAAATTTGAAATCGAAAAACTTACCATCTTTTTATATTCTAAAAAAAACAGCATTCATAAATTTTACGTTCTTTTCGGACCATTTTCAAAAGTATGAAATGTTGAAAAACCATGGCTACTTCTTCAAATGTTTGTGTTTCTCAGTTTTTTAACTTCTAATTGATAAGACAGAATTAAGGAAGTGCAATGATTTGTTTCCCCTCTCCAATTTCAAGCTGACTTCTTATATTGATAATAACACAAAAGGCTTGATTACTGCTTCGTGCATTTCTTCTTTCTTTCTTGAATGCTGTAAAAATGCAAGAAACCAAATAAGTTTTTTAACTGAATTAAATAATGATGAAAAAAAAATCTCAAGGTTTTGTGTTGATAGATTATTTTTAAATTTTGGATTTATTTTTGTTTTACTTTTTTTCTACTCTTTTCTTCGACCCTCTTAAAATACGTAACAATATTATAATTAACTAAACAATTTTATTTTTTGGTTAAAAGCTTATTTAAATTCTACATATACTATATATATATTATAGTTAATACATAATAATTGCGGCACATTAATATATAAATATACATAACATAAAAAAGAAAGAATTTTAATGTCTAGTTCGAAGATTTCTTTGATGAATTTTCTATTTTATTCTCTTTGATGAGAGTTAATAATTGCAACATCATTATGGCTTGGACTTTGTCCAATGGATCCATAAAACCACGTTGTAACCATTTGGGTATTGTTGTTCGAGCGTGTGAGAATCCTAATTTATTTAATATATAATCAATACCATAGGGTTCAATTGATTTGCCAGCCCACGACAACAAACGTACAGTTGGTTCTAAATGCCACGTTTGACACTCGAAATGACGAAAATCTCTGACAAACGATTCCAAATCCAATGTGGTTGGGTCATTTGGATTTGTTGATTTCTTATCACTGGAATCAACTGAATCAATTGACTCATTTTTGTCGTTCGATGATTTTTTGTCCTTTGCAACTTCTTCAGTTACTAAAGGTTTTAGTTGGATTTTAAGATTTTGCGAGAGATTTGGTGATGCCGCTCGAACTGATTGTGGACCAATCTGAAACATTCATTTATTTTATATAAATCTTGAATTTTACATTTAAGAATCCTCTCTTGAGACTTACCTTCTCCTTTTCTTTTACATAGGATGTTATTAAGTCGTGTAAGAAGAAGAATGCATCAGCATCAACTGTCACAAAAATATGATCATCAAATTCTGTAATAAAACTACACACAACCTCTGGTTTTCCATCTGCAAATAAACAATATACAAAAATATATAAATAAATTATCTTATGAAAAGGCTACACTTGAACAAGCTTACCAGTAGGTTCTGGGGTTTTTGGACCCTGTCTATGTTCAGTCTTAAAGTTGAATTGGAGGCTTGGTAATGCAAATATTACCTCCCGGTTATGATTATGCTCTAATGACTTCGATGAGTTCGTCGAGCCACCACTTCGTGTTCGTTCGATTGAATTTGTAGCAATTTCACGATCCCTCTCCAAAATAGGAAAGCGATCAACAGCTAAAGGAGAAAACTCTTTTAATATCTCTCTTCTTATTTTAAGCTCAGAACTTACCATCGATTTCACTATTGGCAAATGCATAATGGAACCATTCGTTAAGCGTTTTAAATTGTGGCGGGAAGATGATATTTCGAGTGATTCGGCTAACGATCGCCATAGAATGATTCTGTTGTTGAGTCTGTGTATTTTGACCTAAGCTAGATGAAAGTGTTTCGGTGATAATGACTTCCTTCGTATCCTGTGATTGATGAGCTTCAGTGGCGAAATTAATGGATGGAGCCTTTAAACTAAACAAAGCCCAAGATTTTGACTGAAAAAAAAAAAACGAAATAAATAATCAATTTCTTAGAATATCGAGAATAAGTCGATCATACTTTAAAATTGATGCCATGAAAACAAGCTAAAGATATATTGTTTCCATGCAACTTTGCACTTCCTCCTAAAATATTGCCATTCCGTCCCAGGCGAGTTACTAATGTTGGCACAATCAAACCCATAGCCTGTTCCAGAGGTCGCTGCCAGTGCCTGTGATGCCTGGCATCTGTGTTTGAATTGTCAGCTTGCGGCAGACAATCTCCATTAGTCTTCTTTTTCATCTGTGGAAAGAATTTCAAGTGTTGAAAGAAGTCTTTATAAATCTCCTTTAAATATAAATTTTTACCTGTCGCCTTTTCGTACTGGAATTTCTGTCGTGTAACCTCGGTTCAAGACTTGAAAATACCCTTTTCGATGATTTGAATTGTTGTGTAAAGAATTCTTCTAATTTATAATACATTTTCAATAAATCAGCTGTTGTTGATTTTGATATCATAATTTGTAATTGATCCCACGACAGATCACCATGGATTAGGATTGTGGCACGAGGCTTTGTACTGCCGCTGCCACTAACACCAACCCCAGCACCAGCACCACCTAAATCCGATGATGATGATGTCTTCCATTCATCTTTCATGGCGGCAGAGAATGAACTGACGCGAGTCATAAGTACCGAAGTACCCATATAGTCAAGTCGTAGCTCCAAAGCCATAAAACTCAATCCCATTGTGTGATATGGTGTCACACCAGATTCCTCTTTAATATGGAAACGGGTATTGATTTTATTCACTTCAAAGCTACCACCGACTATACCGCCTTTAGCGTCCAGTGATGATCCGCCTAGATAAATGCCACTGTACATTTTCTTGTAGCCAGTGCTGCCGATGCTTAGGCGACCATCACTTTGAAAATCTTTTGTTAACCAAACCTAAATTTAAATTAAAACAAAAACAAGACATTTTTTTGAGGTGGTATTCAAATTCAAATAATTGAGCTTAGTGCCAAGTACCAAAAGTATACAAAAAGAAGGAAACTCTATCTTACCACATTGCCCATAACATTGCCCATATTCATTTGAACATTCAGCCTTGTGAAGTTCACTGCAAACAGTACCAAAGTTTCCCATGCTGTTATTTGACTCTTCTCCGAGGGTGGTGTACTCGACTCAGCCGATGATGATTTACCCAAAGCCTGCAGTTTATCGAACTTCCTCAGATCCTTGTCAAAATCTAATGTCATACTATCTTTGGTATAGTAGGGATCCTTGCCCGACGCGGACTGCTTATCCCGGAATTCATTCAACACTGGTGTCTTGCTGTTGGGTTCCTTCGGTGTCGTTGATCCATTCAGATCTGTATCATAACAACCTCCATGATGAACACTTAAGTCTCCTAGGAACAGACGTCGGACTATGCGACGTCGATACCAGGCCTTGGGGAAGGCAAGAATTTCAGTCAGCCGACGCATATCGTATTTGAACGATGCACTGCCAATGTCTACAATTGTGGAGAACCTAATAACAGCTCGTGATTGATCTATGGCACGTTTCGAGCTGGGCGATGGTTCAATATACAACTTGCGACATCGAGTAATATGGAATTTGACAAATTCAACATTTATACTCAGTGAATCTTTGCGTTCGCTGTCAGTCAGAGGGGAGAACTGGGCTTCTTTTGTGTTGGTCTTTTTGCCTCCATAGGGATGGAAGATGTAGACATTGAAATCAGCCAAACAACCAGTTACACTGCAATACGAAATTATTTGTTCCAAAATCACCTTTCAAAAAGATATTTAAGATCCTTACCTTAATCCACCTGATGGGATTTTATCCTTTTCAGCTTTTTCTGCATCATCTGTTCCAGCCTTATCGTCATCCTCGGATCTCTTCGAACTGAAAACTATATCCAAACTGGGAAGTTGGAGCATACACTCGACTCGGGATACTGGCAGACAGGAGAATCTAAACGCAGATGGTTGCATATGGAAGTAAACTATAACATCCACTGGGAACGACGCATAGGTCACATAATTTGTTGGCAAAATATCCAAATTCACAGGATTTGCAGCTGATGATGTTGCCGAGCTGCTGTCAGCCTTGAATGGAATCGGCTCCAGAGTTTGTTCTAAGAACTCTAAAATATGCGGAGAGATAATAGTCTCCTCGGGTATGCTCTGCAATGTCATCCACGCGAATAGGGCAGCCCTTTTGCTGCCGGTTCTACGAAACATGGAATGACTATCACCAGATGCCAGACGTGTCGATGGATCTTCGGCCATTGTCTTGGATTGATAGTGCAGTTTAACATCCAAACCGGGTATATGAAAGATGGTTAGATCAGAGAGAACTTGATTGTTAGGATTGTAGCGCATCTTGCTTTTGTCTCTTTGTCGTCGAGACGGAGTGGGACTACCCCAGTCATTGCCAATGCTTCGCTCACGTTTGTGGGTCTTGACACTTGTCGGACCACTGACAATAAATCGCTCCTCTGTTGATTCCTTGGTATGGAGAACACATTTTCCTGAATTAACCAAGACTTTGATGTCCAATTCAAAGTCAATATTTGGCTCCTATAGAAAAACAGCGCTAACAAAAATATACTAGAAAAATGGTTTTTAAAAGCTATACCTGTTGTTTTTGAAGATAGCTTCCTTTCTTGCGCATCTCAACCGATGTTCCATCAATATCTATTTCTGCTGGAGATTGCTGATCATAACCCTTCCATTCAACATCACTATCTGGCATTTCAGTATCAGTATCAGCATTTGGGAGGGAAGTTTGTCTAAATACGATTTAAAATAAATTTCATAAAACATTGTCACTCCACCAACTTTAAAAAAAAAAAAATAAACTCACCTCATTGCCTCCGAGAAAGTTACTCTATTCGCTCCACACGCTCTCAGTGATGCACTTCTCGAACAACCCGAAGCCGGTGTACTCTGCAAGCTTGATATCTCATCATTCGAGGCAATTGTATCGAGTTTCTTACTGTACACATCATCTAAAGGTTCCTTACTTAACGAAGGCCCAACATACGAATACGAACGGTTGGTGTTCTTCAGAGTCGATCGACGAATCGATGGTCGTTTGAACTTTTGTATGATATCACGACGGAAGTACTTATAGCACAATGCTTGGAGTTCTTGCAATCGACGCTCTTCATGTGCCACAGTATTATGTGAAGCTCCCAAAGTCCTCAAATCATTGATGATCTTCAACTGCTCAGCCATTTCCTTCTCCATCATAAATGAACGCTTCTTCGAATCAATCGATGGATCAAACACAAACGACGGAAGATTCTCAAAGTCTCTTCGACGAATTATCGTTTCCTTGTAGCTCTGATCACCCTCATCGCTATCGGGACTTTCAATATTAGTCTCTTCATCTTCCGAACCAGTGAGCATTGTCAAAGTATGACCCAGCGATGACAATTGCTTGCCAATGTTAATATCTAAGTGAATATCGACTCCTTCCATTTGCCATTTCACATTCAAAAGCCATTTGGCATTTTCTCCTTTTTTGGCTGCAGCTGTCCTCGAACAAACTTCATAGGTGCCTTCGGAGACAACACACAAATTCATAATGTTTGTGTCATTCATATTTGGCTTCCAATCGTCAAGAGTTGTTTCGAAGTCGTCGGCGAATCGTAAACAAAGTCCAGAAAATCTACCCTTTGACACCAGGGAACCAGAATTGCAAGCTAAAATTTTATCACAAGAATTTTGATGTAAATTAAATAAAAGTAAAGAAAATCATCAAAAATATTAAGGTCTAGAAATTTCAACCTGAAATAATTGTATTCTCGAGAGTTATGACGACAGCTCCTTTAGGTTCAAAATCTTGATAAGACCTTGTGCCCCAAGATTGAGCAACTTGATTGAGTGGCAAACAAATACCCATATCTTCCACCGTCAATTGCAGGAACAATGTCGATAAGTTCGATGATGCAATATTGCTAAATTGACCAAAAGGAACTCGATCAAACATCTGAAATGGGAGAACAATTTTAAGAAAAACACTTTCTGAGAAAGTGATAGAGAGGATGTTACTTGATTCCCATAACAATGATCATAATTCAAATTCGCCCTCTTCTCAGCCCAATATTCGTAGGCATTTTTGTAATTCAGCCAAACCAGAATAGCTTTATCTACAGCCACAGGTTGAATGTAGATCAATGGCCTTTTGAGTTTCAACAATATAAGCTCCTTATCCTCATTTAATAATTCATCTTGGAATGCATTTCTAAGCCCTATTGTCGTGTGGAAGAATGCATATTGCTGGAACTCTGGCTCTGCCTCATCAAATATCACATTCTTTATCAGCTGTCCCAGCGAGAGATTAAAATCAATGTGAGCTTTGCCAAACATCTTCCTATCGTTGCCTTCACCAACATTCTTCACACGGTTCGATAGATGTAACTCTAAGGTGCCTGTTTCGAAGCGAACCGCCGATGAGCATGGAGTTGTTGCCGTGAGTTGGATTCGCTTCATCGATATATTGAGGGAAAATAGAATTCTCTTAAGTGAAGATTCCTGAACACTGTCGCTGTCTTCAGACCAAAGGGGTACTGGCTTCTCACCACCATAGACTTTTTGCAAAACTTCATTGATTTCTTTCATGAAGACTTTTTGAACGAATACCAAATGATTGAGAAGATCCGTTGTTAGACATCGCTCAAATTCACCAATTTCAGCTGAAGCATTCACATAGCCACCTTGTCGAAGGATTATTCCATCAATTTCGGTATCCTGTTTACAAGTGAACAAATTACTTAGTTTTCATTCCTATTAAAATAAAAGATAAATACTTTACCTCTTGTCTATTTTCTGGGATATATTCTGCACTGACATGTACTGGAGGCAGAGCTATGCAAGCTTCCGAAGGTAAATTGATTTCATTCTAAAAGAAATAAGGAAACAATTTTGGTAAACAAGTTATAGGAAGGTGAAAACACCAGGCGAGCAATGTGTCTTTATCAAATTCAGTTGTGCCAGGAATAAATAAATTAAAAAAAAACAACCACCTGTAGTTCTCAAAACTTAGAGACAAATCAGAATCCATGCAAGCAAGTATCTTATCAAAAATGCAAGCAATTAAAGAGTGATAGTATTTAAAAGCAAGCAGAAAACTTAGTGGTAGTTTTGTTTGTTTTTAACACAACTCACCTGAATTTTGGTGGTAAAACTCAGCGTGTGAGTTGGCAAATCAATAACAAATTTCGCTCTATGTCCAGTTACTCCCGTAGAACTAACATGATTCATACGATATTGAGCTTGTAAGGATGGCAACAATGCTGCATTAATTGATAAACTCTGTAGAAGCACATTGAACTGCATAACTAATGGCTGTAGTAATCCATTCTGGGGCTGATTTGGTCTCATGGTTGAGGGGAATTTCTTATGCGAGTGTGGACGTTTCTTTTGATCACGCACATGGAATGGTGATTCGGGTTCTTCGTGTTGTCGTGGCGGTCGTCCAGAATTTCTTCCAACTCGAAGTTCCTATCCAAAAAAAAACAAATGGCGATTAGAACTTGTGCAAAGTTTATGTGATGTAAAATCTCTAACCTGTAGGGTAGATGAAAGTTGCTTTGAACTTCTTGTCATCATGCCATGCAAGGCGACTGGATGTTGGGGAATTTCAATATTAACTGGGCCAATTGATAGCAAACCACTATTTTTGTCCTTGCCGCGTTTGGTGAGACTTGAATAGAGAGTTTGACTCTTGCCCACCGTCACTTTGACAACAGTTCTTCAAAGGGAACACATTTAATAGGTTGTTTAAAAAAATAGACCACAACTTACTGTTGACTTGGAGCAACTCCTTCTAAAAGAACAATCATAGCTCTACCTACTTGACCGGTTAGTGAGCATTCCAGGGACACTGGTCGAGCTTTCTTGCGCCATGTAGCACTACTGTTCAAAGTTGTTATCTCAGCTTCAAGCTAGATGAAACAAAAATATATTTTATAACAAGATCAATCCTTTTTAAAAAAGTTGTATGCCTACTTTTAGACCACTCAACATGGCCAAAAGTCGAGTTTTATGAATCTTAGCAACTCCAAAAACAATCAACCGTGTCCTCTCTTGCATTGTGCTCTCAAGAAGCTCTCGCTGTTGTGGCAGTGGTGTTGGGGCGTTAGTCAAATTATCATCATCATCCTTTTCATGACGCATATAAACAAAAGCATTTTTCTTTGGTTGTTTATTCGCCTCATTAGGCTCTGTAGACACGGATGCCCTACGAAAATAGCTTAAAATACTAATGCATCTGCTGCCAATAAATTAACAAAAATGTATATCCTTACCTCTGGACAGTTTTGGTTTCTGGCATTGTTCCATACAATTCCAAAAGATGGAATATGGTCTTCCAACAATTTGGTGTATCCATTGGTGGAAGTGAACCATTGATACCATTCTTACCGAGACCCTGGTAATCAGCACTTACATTTAAGCCATTATATGAAGCTTTCGATTCTAAGGAGAGCTTAAACATTTGATGTTCACTCACAGATGTGGTTGGACTATCACGAAGGGGTGAGGAACTAGATTCAGTAAGGTTGGTGTAGCCTGGAAATACATTTTTTGTTCAAAGTTGTGTCGTTCAATTTTTATGTCTAAAAAAAACTAACCAAGTTTTCCTTTCACTGATTTTCCTGTGGACCGTAATTTTTGAGCAAAGCTTTGTGGACGGTTTTTAGCATTTGGTGATGGAGTGAGCTGAATTAGCGGGCCAATACCTCCTACACGAGTTTTACTGCTGCTGGAAAGTAAGTTAATCAAATAAAAACACACTCTTTTTGGCCATGATAAAAAAGACCTTACTTAGTTATTGAATTTGGCAATCCAATCATCTCATTGAACTTATCATATCGTTCATCAGAAGAGTTTTCATTGTGGGTAAAACGATCCGAAATTGATCCAAATGGCATAATGTCGTTTGGTTCAGAAGCTTCACATAAACAAATCTTGTTAGGAATTTTGATTCAACTTGAATTTTCAATAGAAACTCACCTAAACTGCATTCATCTTTTGCAGTAGATTTCTTGCTGAGGTCTGGTTGGTCATGGAACTCATTTTGGGCATCTTTAACATTTTGGTACATGTTGCTAATTTGATGAAGAAGTCTCAACAGAGGCATGTTAACCTTTAAGACAACATCAAAAGCATAAAATCTTTGTATAACTGAGGTAAATCATTTTTATAACTTACCTGCTGTGAAATGAATCGAATGTTTAGACTAAAATTGATAACCGTACTCGTGTGCTTCTTCAATTGCCTTCTGGACATATATATGACATTTTGTCGAGCTTGATCGACCATACCATCGGACATCTTAAGTACTTCCAACTCAATGCCCACACGTTCACAAAGAAACGATGGGGTGTCTAATATTATCGCCGGACGACCATTTGATTTCTTATTCATTTTCGAAGGTTTATTCTTCTTGTCACCGGCCTCGCTGACAACTATGTCAACTCGAATTGAATCAAATGTTCCAATGAGGGAAAGATTTGTTCCGAAATTTTCCAATGATGAGATATCAGCATTTGATATCTTATTAACCATTTGTTGGGGCATTACACCCAAACAGGTTAGGAGTGGTTCGAAAATTAAATGAGCATCGAGAAGTTTGATTGAGTCTTGGAATATGCCACGAGTGGGAAGCTGTTCGGGGATTTTCGTCGGTGCTGGACGGATTATTTCCTAGGAGACAAATGAAATAGTATATTAAAGAGAATGTAAAATATTTTTTGAATCATTTTTGGATTCTACATTCTGGAAGAAAAACTGAAATGTAAAAATAACATTTTTTTCTATTTCTTCAATACCTTCAAAGATGCCAAGAACAAATAGGGGAAAACTTTTTCTAAGAGTGGAACAACAAAAGAAAATTATAGCATAGGTTAAATTAAAAGGGGTAAAGTATCAGCATTGTCATCATCATCAAATTAAAAGGAGTAATGTATCAGCACCATCTAAACATCTCATTCGGATCTCCATGCATCGATTGTATTCCTCAGGAAATTATTAGGATTTGGATTGGTAGGGATGGAGTTGCTGGATGTTTTAGTTTAGAGCTCGTCCTTGAACTATCCTGAAAGAGGCCAGTTGATTTAAGTGCACTGTTTTTCCTTTATCTAGGCTTAGATTTCTCGAAACCCTTTAGGTGACAATATCTCGGCTTCAAAAAACTTTGGTGAATTATGTTGTTGGCTGTAGTTCTAGTGGCGTAAAAATCATTGTTGCGGTATTTTGAAATATACCAGTCCTTTGCAACTGTCCGTAAAGACCTTCTTTAACGTTCGTTCCTTGCTGTCAAGTATATTTGTGAGGCACACTGTGTTAAATCTATGAATGGCTTCAAATAACATATTTAGCACTTCTATCATAAAGAAATTAGGTAAGGGTAATGAAAACAAAGTTTCTAGGGCTATGGACCGTTTACTCAGCGAAGCCAACACAGTGACAGTCTGTTGTGTTCTGTTTGCCAGTGACATTGACGGGAAGAAAATAAGCATACAAATTGGCCAAAAACCGTAGAAATTATTTATACGCCACAAGAGCATAAATGGGATAGTTCAACACATTTTAATTAAAGCTTGCTGGGTTTTGAAAAATCTGTAGGCGAATATTTCCGAAGACAAAAAAGGCTATTTTTGACATTCTCTGTTAATATTCAAGACCAGCTAAAAGAAGAAAGACTATACTAGGAAAATACTTTTTTGACGACCTACTCGACGTCTCTACGTATTCTAAGATTTTCCCAAAAATCAAGATGATTCAAGGAACGCCCAAATCTAAATCTACAACAACAAATTAGCCGTTCGGATTCGGCTTAAAACTTTAGGTCCCCTCCATCCCTGACAACAGTTCTCGCACAAAGGAATGGTTGAGAGTTGTAAGTCACTAGGCCCTAGTTCTCAACGGACTGTTGCGCCACCTGATTTATTTATTGATTTAAATAAAGGCTATGGAAGAAGTTGACCTCATAGCACTGGTAGCTCCGATACATGCTATTCTCTGAATATGCTGAATTTTTTCAAGATTGGTTGTTCTAGCAAGCTTTATTCGTAGCAAGCTGTTTTCATGTTCGTAAGTAATGCAGCTTGAGCTGCTCGTCCACTAGTGTGTCAACTGATTCAATGACTTTAGTACTATAGAAATTGTTTTAACATTTTCTCAACTAACTGTATATGCACTCCGCATTCCAAGAACTTTTGTCACAAATTGGTAGGCTAGTTTAGGTTAGGTTAGGTTAAAGTGGCTGTCCATGATGGAATCGGACAAACTTAGGCCAGTTTAATGGCCCATTGTAATACCACATGAATTTTGAGGCTTCCTCCTAAGCTCAATTGAACCAGTTTGAGTCCCTTACGAAACGTGAGAGGCAGATTATGCTAATATGATTTGGATCGTTAAAGAAGAATTCTCCTAGGTAATTCTTACGTTTTTGAGCTAGAGCAGGGTATGTACAGAGAAGGTGAAGAACTGTTTCATTTGAGAATACGCCTAGCCGCATGGCGTGCTTTCCCATTGGACAGTGTCCGGTTATGACACCTATTATCGTATATGCGATCTGCTTAGAGATAGCAAGCACCTAGATCGCCTTAAATCTAGTGTTGGTCAGATGTTTTTTGTGACCTGACATGGTGATGTTGTTCCACCTGGTGTTTGCCTTCTTCATAGCGTCTTGCATTAGCAATAGTTTACAAGTAGCGATTGGTATGCCAGTATTTGCCAAACGTGGTAGGATGGGCTGTACTGTACTGTTCCTGGCGAGTTCATCTGCCTTACAGTTGCCTGAAATGTCTCTATGGCCCGGCACCCAGCAAAGGTGAATATTAAACTGTTGTGCCATCTCCATTAGAGATGATCGACAGTTATGGACTGTTATAGAGTTTGTAGAGGCAGAGTCCAGAGATTTGATAGCGGCCTGACTATCTGAGAAGATACGGATATCAGATGTTGATATCACGTTTTCTTTAAGCCAGGACAAGACTTCTTTAATCGCCAAAAGTTCCGCCTGGAACACGCTACAATGATTGGGAAGGCGGAATGAGAGACTTAATTTCAGTCGTTCAGAGTACACACCTCCACCAACCCCTTCTTTTGTTTTTGAACCATCTCCCTTCTTTTGTTTTTAAACAAACTGTAAAAAAATGGATTGACTCGTCTTTCAGGAATGTCCTATCCTAACAGAAAGATCTGGAAGGTATAGAAATTTGGAAGTTTCTGTCGAATTGCATTCTAAATACCTAAGAATTACGGAGTGGTCAATGTTGTTGTCAATCCACTGCGACGAAACTTTGAGGCGAATAGCAGAGCTTGCAGCTATTTGTTTGCTAAATATATCAAGAGGTGTTTTGTACAGTAAGGTGTCCAATGCCGCAGATGGGGTAGTGCGAAGCGATTCGCTTATACATAGGAAAGCTGAACGTTGGACTTTATTTATTGGTAGGCGAACAACTAACAAAAATCTTAAAGCTTTAACCATCAGATGAAACATTGACACGACGGTTTGAGCATAGAACACAAATTTCTATACCGATGGGACACTTGTTATTCAGTATTTTTCGATATTCTCCTGATGATGTGCAAATAGTTATCAAGTTTATCAAAGAAACAAACTAATAGGAAAAATTATAAAATGAGAACTTGATACAAATGACAAATCTAGAAAGGGTCTAGACCTTTAGGTCACAATTTAATTCATTCAGAAAATATTTGCTTCAAAAGAAAATATTCAATTTATAAAGTTAGAAAGTTAAAGAAGTACCTTTGATGAGCAAAAATCAGGGATAAAACTCTTAGATAACATTGAATTTTCAAAAAGAATTAACTACTTCTATAAATAGTTTCCTATCTACTGTCTCAGCATATCTAAGTAACTTACCTTATCCGACAAACCATCTAACTTTTTCTTGATTTCCTGCTGTTTTGCCATCCAAAAGTAAAGATCTTCCTTTTGATTTTCAGCTCCTGACCAAAATTTATTGACAGAATTCGTAGAGCTCAATGATCCTTCTTGCAATGTTCCATATTCTTCATACATAGAATTATACATAAATACGGGTTTATAATGTAAAATTATATTTTTTTTCTCTAATATTTACCAATTTCCGGTACTTGTTTTTCAACTAATCCCGAAATAATTGGAAGCATTTGTATGCTAGAGCGAGAAGAATTTCCATGTGAAAAGTTTGACGATTTTAAATGTCTAAAATTTAAAAATATAATTATAATACACAAATTTTGTAACCCAATCCAATTAGATAATCTCCATTTAATCCCAAAATTCTATTTTGTACCCACCCTTTTCGTGACGGTTGTAAATGCGGTGATGTTGATGCTGAATTCTGTACATTTGCAGCTTCATTCGGGAATCCTAATCCAAATTGTGAGGAATCTAAATTATTGTGAACGGGGGAAAGAAAACAAACGAAAAAAAAAAACGACATAAGAATATTTAAGCGTTGCAGAGGTCTTGGGAAAAGCTCAAAGTTCGATAGACTATATTTCTAGATATTTTTTTTTTCTTATATTGTCATGTAAGCACATTTCAACCAAAAATTATAAAATAAAACACACAAATTTTATTGCCTCAAAAATTATTTTGTTTGTCTTTGTTACGCTTTTTAAATTAAAGTTTTTAGACAAAACAAAACATCAGAAACAGAAACACATCCTACGCACAAACGTCGATCGACAGACGACAAGAATAAGAATAAACATAATGTACAAAACCCCCATAAGCCAATATAATAGCGTGATGACGTTATCGACTTTTGTGCCTAGTTAATGTGTTTCTGCCCTCTTTGTCTTCTTCTTCTTCATTTGCTAGTAGTGCATTGAATTTTCAAAAAAGTTTGGGTGAATTTGTGCTCAACCAAGATTGTGATGAACATGGAAAAAAAACAAACTCATTTTAGAATAATGATCAATGTGAGAAACTTCAAAATACAAAAAATTTAGCAGAGACTTTAATGTGGTGTTGGACGCAAGGATAGTTAATTCAAAAATTGAAAACCAACAGAAAAAGTAAAACAAAAATAAGATTGTTCTCTTAAAAACTAATCAAATCACACAGCACATACAAAACACACAAATCAACTTCTCTCTTCGTCCTCTCTTCGTTCCCTTCGCTCTCTTGACTTATTGTACAAAAATATAAATATTTAAACCAAATTGTTATCAAAAAAATATTAGTAGAATAAAAACCAAGCTGAAATGTGCTACAATTGAGAGTTGGGAGGCCATAGATATTTTGTTTTTTCTTTTTTTTTAAAGCACTCTCTCTCTTATGCTCTCTTTAGATACAAATGAAGGAAGGCGTTAATCAAAAAATACCAATATGAGTTCGATGCTGTGCTTGCCCAAGTAATAAAGCATTCTCACTCTCTTCTGGATTATCTCCAGCTGTGTTATAAGCACCCAATTCTGCTTCACCCTCGCACTCGCCTTCATCACATTCTTCTTCGGTTTGAGCAAATGAAAAGGTAACATTTGTTGGACGTGCAAGTTTGTTTTTGTACTGATGTTCGAATAGAATTGGATTGTACAGAGTATTCTTCCACTGGCGACTTAGAACAATGATTCCCTGAAAACACAAAAATCAAGAACAAAAACAATAACATTTACATTTGTCTACTGTGTGAGCGTTTTAAAGAGTTTCTTGCCTGTCTCAGAGTATTAAGATGTGGAATATCGCCTTGTTTAAATATATGCTCGATCTTTTGTACACCTTCATCAAGGACCAACTTTTGCATTATTGTACACAACTGACAACTGGGATCTTCTTGGAGGGTCTTTGACAAAAGGGTGTAGTTGCTTGAATAGCGACTCTGAAAAGACCAAGAAATGATTAGCATGTATTCATTTCCAACTTAACATGCTCCAAACCTTCTTAATCTTTCTGATTTTTTCATTTTCCAGAGCGTCTGCCATAAGACAAGCTGCAACAGAAGTGTGCCGGGTATGAAGTGCTCTTGTTAGAGACACGATTTTTATAGCCAAACGGTTACTGGGATTCATCCAGGCGGTGATTGCTGGCGAAGCTGTGCTCAGTAAGTTCCAATCAAGTCTGGATTGTAAGAAAATAAATTAACGTGTTTAACTCTTGGTTAAAATTCATAAAGTTTTGCAAACCTTGTAAAATCTATCTTTCTGGTGATCGGTACACAGGGTGGAGCAGCAAAATTGAACCAAACGGATTTGAGATCAATCACACAAGACGAGGTTTTGTCTTGTTCTTTAACATTTGGAGCAACTTTATCAAATTGCTCAGGTTTCTTTCCCTTTCCCTTTTCTACATCTTCATCATTAGGTTTTGGAACTGATTTAGGACGACTTGTATCTAAAATACATACGAATTAAGTCAAAAAAAAATATTAAATTTCTTTTAAAATCTTACCTGCACCCTCTCGATCTGGGATTATGATATTCTCCAGAGCATGAGCGAACTTCTCTTTCGGAGTCTTAGGAGTTGGTGGTTTCTTTGTAATCAATCTCCAAGCTGATTCTGCCTTTGAATTTGACGAATCAGCTGTGACTGTTGCCGCTGATGTACCAACAAAATCATTCAAATTCAAGTTCGTCACTCCAGAAGCTTGATTACGCATATCAATATCTTCCTTGGTGTTTTCGGATTTCTCAAAATGCGATCTCTTTACAATTTTAACTCCCACACCTTCGAGACCACATTCAAACATGATAAATCCAATACTATCAATTCCGGTATTTTCGGGCATTTTTAAGCAGTCAAACATTGCTTTGCTTTTATGTTCTGGTATTGCTGTGACTATGACAGGCGATTCAAGGGGTAGAATACATTCGGTCTTGAGGCGTCTTAACTGAGCATGAGCACGACCGATGTCAAGAGTTATCACTAATTCTTCGAGTTGTTTCTCAGATGTTTCGATGAGGATAGGTTCACCTTGAATATTATCAGGACGAGTCTGGGAGGACAGCTGAGCCAATAGAGCCCGAGTTCCCTTCATAATTCCGCCCTTTTTGTTACTACTTCCAGATCGAACAGTTTGTTGAATGTAAACATTATGCATTGACGCTCTTGTAGTTTTTCCCAAATGGAATTTCGTTGAAACTCCTTCGATATAGAAGGTCAACAGCGACACACAACTGAGATCCTATTGGAGACATGCATTTTAATATCTTGAAGTATTCTCTTAAAAAATATAAAATTCTTCCTACTAACCTGTACATTATCTAATGCCGCAACAGATATCACTTCTTCAATAATTGACGATTGAAGTAAAGTAATACTGACTTTTGGCAATACAATTAAACCTTGTGTCTTAGTAGAGATACTCTCTTCATAGACATCACTTAAAAATGAATCTCCTGGTCCAAGAAGATTCCTTTCCGTTGTCGAACGCTTGGAATTAGAATGAACCTGGGAGGGTAAATATGCAAAATAAAATACAGTTTTTTAAATTTTATTTGTCTTACCTGTGACCAATAGCTTAGACTTTGATCACGTTTTAAAATGTTGTCATTTTTAACTTTTCCAATACAAGATGAATGAATGAAATTAACGACGGATAGCAGATGCATTGAAGATATTGTGGGAATTGTTGCTTCAATCATTCTGGAAAAAAAAATGTACGACGAGTTAGAAGAGAAGTAACAATTAACAAGTAAATATAAGGGCACAGTTTCTCAAGCATATTTTACAGTATATGGTTGAGTTTTCTGTCTTTAAATGAAACCACGGTCAGTTGTCCTATAATTTGGTTAGATTAGGTTATGTTAAGTAAAAGTGGCTTTCGGCTTAAAAGCCAACACACATGGATCTCAAAATAGTCAATTCTCGTTAAACTATATGAAGCTCTTAATGAAGCGTCTGAGCTAGTAATTTCATCTTTGCAGCAAAAGCCTAGTATGTGAAGCCTTTTCCTCCGTGATATAGAAGGACAAGTTGTTGAATTTTTTTTTACTTTTACTTCCAGGAATCCAACTGATGTGAATACTGGCCCTCCGTGAAAACTATCGACAGTTTAGAGCTATTTGGGAATTGGTGTAGACAAAGTTGAGAGAACTTTTTAGGTAGCCATAAGTTCAGTCTGGAACAGGGTACATTGGTAGGGTATACGAAAGGAGGGACAAGTGTAGTTCATCGGTTTTAGATCCGTCCGTTGGTTTAAAAAATGAATACATTCACTTGGGGTGTTTTTTTTTTTTAATTTTGAAGCTGTGAAGTGAAATCAAAGAGACTCATTTGCTTCTACTTGAATACAAAAATAAACTTTTACTAGCAAAGCTTTGTTAGAACGATCACATTTTTTTAAGAACTACAAAAATATATTTTTTAAACATTTGGAGATGTCTTTTGAAAACAAACAATTTTTTATCATAATTTGGCTTCTGTTATCCCCGACTCTAATGACATTTTCTAAAGAAAATAACGAGGCAATTGGTAAGTTCGTGTTGCTTTTAAACTTACATATGTACGTTCCGCTCTGTTGATGAAAAATTATATAATTTTCGTAATCATTTAGATTCTCGTACCAATATTGGTTCCTTGAGTGACGATGAAATATCATATGCACTAAGTGAACTGTCGTTTGATGACTTAAATAATTTAAGTAAACTTATTGATGTCCTAAGTCAAGAAACGTAAGAGAGAAAATTATTTAGATTTAAAAAATATAAAATTATTTGTGTTTTTTTTTGTTTAGTTCAATAAGTGATGAAAACGAATTCAAATCACGACAGGAAAGGTCAGGTAAGGTCCTTTACGCTTGTTTTATAAATTTGGCTAACAAATATTTCGAAGAAATTTCAAATTATCAACTTTTTGATTGAAATTAATTCTGTTAAAAATTAAATAAATACATTTTGCGGTGCTACCACAATTTTCACGAGAAGAATTATTAATTATGTAGAATTTGTCAAAACTTCGCAAAAGAGGCAGTGTCCATAAAATCCTTTTTCTTAAGTGGCATAGGCAGGAATTGAATCATGACAGTCACAACCACGAATAATTCTGTAAAAAGTTTTATCAAAATTCCAATGCTCGTAAAGTTCAACTTAACAAAGACCACAAATAAATTTTTACCAAAATTGAGTTAAAAACAATCTCCCAGAAATGCACTTAGAAAAATAATTTTCCCTTAACAGAATGTAGGTGATTTTTCCAAGGTATGTACAGGAAACCAATAAAATCGGTTCTCCTGAATGATGACAGTGAGTTGATTTAAAAGAAATACGTATGAATATCGAAAGAAAACTAGTACCAAATTTGTGTAAGTGTAAAATTAAATGATAGTTTTTTTTTTGGTATTTACCAGTTTCCGACTACGATGATATTCGTAATAGAATTAGGGTTAAGAAAAATGAATACAACTTTTTCGCTTGTGCTAATGATTTCTTTCGTATAACTTACAAATCGGCGTTAGGCCATAACACCCAAATCCTAAAATGTAATAAAGCTCAAAATTGGTCATAAAGCTTAAAAAGTTTTTAAGAAATTAAGAAAAAAAATGTAAATGAAGGAACGCCCAAATTGTTAGTTATCATTTTGCCCGAAAGCATTTTTTACTTTTAAATTGTGTTTTTTTATGACATAGGGGTTGAGCTTTGTGACACTTATTTTGGGCATTACGAAGATTATGATTTGTATTTTTTGTAATGTCTCATAAAATGACATAAAGCCTAAAAAGAGAAACGTATTAAAAAATTCACTAAGAAAAAGTCACAAAGCCTAAATAAAATGGCATATTAAACAAACTTATTTTCAATGTCGTAGCGCTTATATTTAGAAATGTCGTAACGCCCAAAAGATTTCTTGTTTCAATAAATAAAATTTTCATTTTGGTGAAAATTGTGTTGCTGTATTGTTGGGCTTTGAGTTGCGTATAGACAGTGAGGTATGTAACCCCCTGTTTGGGCTCACTATACCCCTCAATACATATTTTACTGTTAATATGCCATAATGCTAGGTACTAGCACTGTGAACAAGCAAACCATTTCGTTTTATTTTACTTGGAAAATTGGACTTGTTTCGCTTTATGAAAGTGAAATAAAGCCACAAACGCTTTCTAGACGTTCCGAGTTTTAGGTGATCTGACATTTTTTTCGGTTAATGTTTGCGTTTGGGCGATACAATTTAATACTCAAATATCGTAGTGCACAAAATAAACAAAAAATTTGTACAAATTCCCAAATGTTAAAAAACATGACAACTTTTGGTCTTTTGGTGTCAATTGTTAATTTGTGCGTTATTATATTTTAAAATTGATCTGAGCAAGATGAAATTGATATTGGGATTTAGGGCATTTTCTTTTGAAAAAGTTTTTGGGCGATTGAGCCATTTTTAGGCGATATACATTTTTAATATCTTGAAGTTTTTTTATTAGGCAATAAGACTGAATGCTTCTTTTTTCTTCGGAATTTCATAAAACCCAAAATACTTTTAACGCCCAAAAGTATTCTAGTCAAGTTATTATGGCTGCAAGTTCAAAAAGTTTTCTTTTTGGATTTTAAACAACTAATTTTCTACGTGTGCAGTATGGATTTTTGCGTTTACGCTAAAGAAACGATGGCTCCTATATTTCCTTACAAAAGCATTTAACCCAATTTCCTCTGGAGTCTGGATTTTATGACAGGTTTTAAACCGTTGTTTTTATGTGAACAGGACTATCTATCTATATCGACTTAAATCAAAGTTTTAATTAAATCAAAGCACTCTAGTTCCGTAGCACGATAATTGCATGACAAACAGAATATTTGCTAGCATTTTTTATATGATGTGGTAAATTCGACACAAAACCAAATTATTTTTAAGCATCGATGCAAGCTACTAGTTACAGCTTTTAAGACCCTCCAGCAAGCTTTGGTAGTCTGGTCACAAAACCAATTTTTTTTTTTCCAAAAAGACGTTTCATTTTGACTATTCCGCTATTTGTGCAGTTGCCACTTTTGAAGCTGTCATCTTTTGACATTTGACAAGTCAAAACTAAGCTATTTAAAGAAATGGAAAGAAACATGTGTCAACAAAAATTCACTAGACTGTGGCGCTAAGTGTCAACTAAATAATCGTTATTTTGAAAGAAAAGTTTCCTGGAAGTTTTATTTCTCGAAGTGGTTATCACAATTGACCACGGGGACCTTGTAATTTAACACTATTAAATTTAATGCGATAATGCTTCACAATCGGTATAACATTAAATTTGTAAAGTTACACTGGTCAACAAGACAATGTAGGTGGCAATCAAATTATACTTTTTGTAAGGTTTTTGATGGTTTTAGTTCGAATCCGACTTTAAAATCAATCTATCACGTCAGGTTTTTAAGGTACAACCTTTAAAAATTCGAAAAAAAACTTTATATTAGGCTTTTTGAGGTTATATAAATTCATGTAATAGTTTTTTTAAGTATAATTCATGGTGCTTTTGTAAATCTAAAATTTCTTACTTCAATATTCCATACAAAAATTCAGTATCTTATTCATTTTTAAAAAAATCTTAATTAGTTGTGAGTTTTCATCTGTCATACATTAACCTTAAAAAAATTCGTAATCTTAAGCGGTCCCTAGACTATCAATATTATTGAACAATATATTGCACAACAAACAATGCTTCTACGAAAAGACTAAGCTCTGCAGAGAACACAATGTCATTGAAGAAACAAATGGACAGTGGTTTATACAGGAACTTATTTCAAAAGTTGACTCCGCCCAATTTGCAAGCTTCCGCGACCAAATCCAAGACAGCCAAATGAGATTGACGTATAAGCATCTCCAACATGACCTAGGACCCAAAAATTACTTCCATGACGATCTAAGTGTAGATAAGATTTCAACAATCTGTAAGACCAGAAGTGAACTCCTGCCGTTAAACTATAAACCATACATGACTGACTCTGATCCAACATGCACGCTATGCAACCTCAGACAAATAGAAGACACACAACATTTCATCGCAATATGCCCAGTGCTGAAAACAATTAGAATACAGGTCTGGGGGAAATCTATGCTACAAACGAATGAACTTATGGAAATACTAAACGGAGAAAACTGGAGCCTGCTCTACAATTACGTCAAAACGGCACTCAAGTACAGACAACAAATAATAAACGAATGCTTTTAATAAAAAACTTTTTTTAAATTAGATATATAATCAAAAAACTCTCTTCTCGGCTGACGGCACAAAGCCAATTGCACTATTGTGAAATATGTAATATGTTTAAGAAAGGAAAAAAAAAGAACAATAAAATTCACTACTTACTTACTATTGCACAATATTTATTGACTGGTACCCCACACTAAACAATATTTCGCACAATAAATCATTTGACAGTTCTTTATTTGTGCTTCAACATCATGCTCTATGATATGGATTATTGTTGTGTGGCAATTGCTCTTGCTATTTCATTGAAAAAAACGCAGATGGATGAAGGACTGGTACAAAAAACGAAACGTGTTTACTCATCAAAATTTATTAAATGAGCTGGCTTTGAGCGAACCCAATGATTTTAGAAATTTCCTGAGAATGGACAATGGATTTTATAATGAGCTGCTTGAAATGATTACGCCTATAATTTTGACATTTAATTTAGGGAGATGTTATCACTATGAAAATTCAAAACAAATGACAAAATATTGTGCAAACACATCCGCAGACTATACAATAAATTTGGTTGCACAATAAATATCAAAAGGATTTTGATTTTGTACAATATATTGCACAACCCTTCAATATAAGCCCTAGACTCTCAATAATATTGTGCAATATCAAATATTGCGCAATAATATTGATAGTCTAGGGACCGCTTTAAGTTTATCCATCAAGTGTTTGAAATATATTGAATGAAAATTTAAAAATAATATTGAAACGGGTATTTATGGATTTTACCACATACAGCTAAAATCTGAGTTCGGATTCGAAATCAACATTAAAAATTAACTTTGAAACGAATCATTCAAAAACATAAAGGAACTATAATTAAGGCTTATTAAAACAGATACATTCAAATGAAGACCCATAAGTCATACCATACCATAACTAATGAGAAATTCCGAAAACTAAATGAGATACTAATATAATTTAAATTGTATTTAGAAGATTAATATTTTTGTACTTTGCAAAATCATCATTCGTTAATATTTAAAAAACCTGATTTGATAAACAAAATTTAAAGATCGAGATTCAAATTCAGGACATCTTAATCCTTAAAAAAAGTATTGTTTTGTTTGTGCAGCAGCAACAGATGTTTCGACTGCAAATAAAGTGTTTGAATTGGTCATGGGAAATTTTATGAAAATGATATGGTTCTGCACCCGTAGCCGTGGAGGTCACCTGGAACCCCTTATTTATGAAACTCTATATACTTAAAAATATAAACCGTCTTTGGTTAATTATTTTCAAAGCTTTCAGTTAAATCTTTTTAAAAGTGTTGATACATTAATTTGTTTGTTCCTTTTTTTTTTAGAAGAACAGTCAAGATTCAAACGTGAAAGTTCTGATACTTCTGCCAAACAAAACGAGAATGTAAGTTTTAAATAAACCCACTCACGGATAACAAATATTTGAGGATTGTATTTTTCGTTTAGAGCTTAATTTCCAATAACGTGAATGAAGGATACATTCGACAACTTGAAGAATCTTTTCCAAACATCATCGACCAACCAAATCAAGGAGAAGAAAAAGATAAACCTCTTATTCGTGTAAAACGAGACTAAACAAATTAAAGAAAAAATACTAACTAATACAAATGTTGTTAATTAATTCCAAAATATATTTTTAATAAAAATTAAAAAAAAAAACGAACCTTTGTAATCCTTCGAGCATAAGAGGTGTCAGAAATACATTCACTTGTCCTTTCAATCTTGCCACCACCGACGTACACGATGCTGATTCTGTTTGCAAACTCATAAATTCACCATCGTCGAAGCCATTTGTTGATTTCTCATTTTCCTCCTCCTTAAGCAATACACTTGGATCCCAGGGATGACTTTTGGGTCCTCCAATGAATGTTGTCGAACTGCTACTACCCGACGAATTCTCATAACGAGGCACAACTTTGATTTCTTTCCAACTTGAATACAAATCAAAATGTGGTATCATTTTACTGCCAATATAAGTCAAGCCACCTTCTTCGTTCTCATGAAATAATGGCGTGGAAAAAACATCAGGGCCCGAAGGAAATGAGCAGGCTGTCCAATTGAAACATTTCACTTGTGATAGATGATTCAGATAGCTTGCCATCAGGAGTGGAGAATCAATGATGGGACGATTCACTTGCATATGAAGATTGATTAGAGCGACATCTTCTTGTGAGGACATTGCTGAAATAAATGAATTCGACGACAATGATGGAGTCTCCGATGAAGAGGCACGTGAATCAACCTGTTTGGATATCTAGAGATTATTTTTAATATAATTTGTGTTTTTTTTTTTGTTAATTTTATGTATTTTATTTTATTGCTCAAATGTAGGAAAATATACAAAATAAAGAAATTGATAGCAAAACTAAATAAAGCCCATCAGCCACATAAGACATAAGGAGAAGCTGTAAAAAGGTGCAAAGGATTTATATAGATTGACCAATTTTTAAGTAAAGGTAAGGAGAAATTTTTGTATATTTTTGTCTGAAATGGAATGAATTTTGTACATAAATGAAAATATGAATTGACATTTAGAAGGGTTACGTTATTCTAAGGTACAAACATGCAACAGACTATAGGTATACATAGGTGTAGTGTAGAGATTTTAAAATAATTATTATAAGAAGCTTTAGGACTTGAAATGGATGATTGGGATGGGTTGTGTATATTCAGAGAAAAGTGATGATGATTTTTGGTGTAGATCTATTTGATATCAAAGTAACCGGTTCGAAGTATTTTTTATTTACTACAGACCAGCTTAATGTTAATTGCAAATTTTAATAAATAAAGTGACGCATCACTATCATGCAACCTTATTCTTATTTTCTTAAATGGTTGTTGAAGCAATTTTGCTAATTTTGAGGTTAAAACCAGGGGTGGAATCGGCTAAGGTGATTTTTGATTGTTGACAGTCAAAATAATCGAATTTGATCTGTGTAAGGTGATAGTCAAATTGATACCTAAAAAGCTGTCACTAAAAAACTTTGATAGTCGTTTTCCTACAAATATATCGTTTCTGAATAGAGCTACCAGACGCTTACAAAAAACGAATGGAAAATTTTTTCAGTTACCCTTTTTAGGTACAAAAACACATTCTTGTGACCGACAAAGCTTACGTATTTCGAAAAAACACAAGAGAAATAAGAATGTTATTTAAACACAGCCAATTTGATACTTTTATTTAGATATTTTATAGGAATCATTTTAAAATTTCACCATAGCAACAATGAATTGTGACAATTATAATCAGAAATTGTTCAATCGAATTGAATTGAGTTGAATCATTTTACACAGACGGAATGAAAATGATAGTCAAATTTGACTATAAAAAATATGATAGTCAATTATCAGCTTTGCCGATTCCACCCCAGATCTACACTCAAAATTAGAAAAAAAAACAATTCAGGTCATTTCTGCTTGAATTCGAGAGCTCCAAAGAATTTACCTAAGTTAACAACTAAGAGTGCAAATCTTAAATTTAGGAATAGGTACATAAGAAAAATGCGAAGAATTGACAAATTATCTCATGATATTTATGATTTTAGTACATAATTTAATCGGCAGATTCCAACAAAAGATTCAAAATGTGTTGCCAATCCAATACCGATCATCGTAGCTTTTTCTGATCATACATATATTTTTGAGCGAGATACTGTTTTTAATGGCTAAACCACAACCAGTCGTTAGATCGGCCGAGCTATTAACAGGCTTTTTACCGACTTTACGATATTTTATAAATTCATGTGTTATAAAGCGCGACCTAAGAATTTGTAAAACGTATATAGCTTCAAACCTCGGGCCTTCACAAGAAAGTTTACTAAATACTGTTGATATACATATTTATTTATTTCTTTAATTTTCTGAAATAAAACAAACACAATTACAATGACAATACAGTTGTCAGTTGTCAAAGCGCGACAAAATAAAAAAGAGATCTATTGAGGCGTTGAGCTCGAGCTTACGATATTAACGATCTAAAGCGAGCACAAAGCTTGAGTTAACATTTAAGATTAAGAGAACATGTCAAAGTCGGCCCGACCGTGATTGTGGTTAGGTATAAAAACAATTTCTATTTAGCAATCCGAAAGTTTTCTAATTTATTCTGAAAGTGTTCATTTAGGAATAAATGACACTTCTGATCCTGAGAAAAGAAATTTAATTCTTGAATAGAAATCAGAAACACATTTTTTAAATTTTTTTGTTTTTTTTTTAACCAACACAATACTTATTAAAAAAAAAATATACTTTACTTTCCAATAAGTGGTTTTTGAAGATGTTATCTCTTGACATTCTGCAAGTGAAAACTGCACAATTAACTACAAACTTCAAAAACGTATTCAAATTTTAAATTCACAGATAGCAAAACATAAAAGCACTTTTGTTGTTGTCGGTTCCTCGTTGGTCTTTGCAAATTAAATGTTGAAAAAATGATGAGAATTCATCGAAACATCATCATGAGTGATGAGAGCCTTTTAAACTCGGAGTTTAAGTAATTAAGCAAAATTATCACATTTGTGTCTCAAAATATCTAAGAACGATTGCTGAAAAGTCACTCCATTCTCAACGCGTCACTGTTTGGTGCGGTTTATGGAGTGACCTTAAAAATTATTTAAACTATAAAATATAGTTAAAAAGAACTAAAAGGTACAAATCCAAATTCCTCTAGTACTAAAATACATACAACTTTTAAGAACATGTGCAAAAGAATTGTAATAGCAGTTCAAAAATTGAAATAGGAACCGAGCAATTATACTGGAACTTATATTTAAACCTTAAACACCTTAGAACCCTGACATTTTAAGCTAAATTGAACTAAGTTGCTATTTAACCTAAAGTGAGTTGACAGAATTTAAATTCAATTGGATTTTTAAGGGGAAAATAAATCAATTTATTTTTGATCTAGATCTGTCAAAACGCAAAAATTTCTCTTGTTTTTGTATTCCATGGGGCAAAATAAATTGATTTATTCTTGATTTAAAATCAAATCTGCAAATCTGGATTTTTTGGCAGATTAACCCCTCTATGCTCTATAAAAGTTTTTTTTTATAGATTCGTCGGAAAGAGATTGCTATATAAAACACATATTAAACAAACAAATTTAACAAAATAGGGGAGCAATTTTAAACGAATTAGTACATTTACTTCTTCTCCGTTTATAATTTTTGATTTTTTTTCTACAGATAACAGCCCTGTTTAAAAATGTTTTAGGTGGGAATTTGACAGCTCTACCGCACTTGTTAACTTAAGACGTCAATGCGTTAAAAGCCTGGTCAAATAAAAAGCGGTCTTGTCGGGACTGTTAACAATTTCGCCCGTCGCGTTCCCTGTCTTTTATAGAATTATACGTTGTTGTTTAAACCGAAAGCGATTAAGATCAGCGGTACAAAATAGAACGCTTTTTGTGTAAATTTGTAGTTTTAACTTATTTACGGAAGCTTTTAAGTCTTCATTTCTATATTGCATAAAAGCCAAACAATATTTTTGTATTATGAGAAATAAAAAAGTATGCCTCTTTTAACAATACCCCTAAAACCAAGAGATTGAACGCAACGTATTTTTGACCCCTTTCTTGTGGGGTGTTTTTTTCACAAGAATACATCAAATTAGGATCTAACAATTTATTGACATAATTATCTAACATCATAAGTTGCAGTATGTTTGGGTCTCAAAATATAAATTTGAAAAAAAAAACATTGCGTTATTCTTGTTGTTCCTCACTGTAAACAATACATGTGAATATTATTTCCATCTCCCAAAGAACATAAGAAACTTATTTTCTGCTGCAATATTTCCGATGGAATGGAACACCGATCCTATTTAATTTAACAGGTGTGATTAGACATTTCCCAGTAATTTGCGAATTGTTTTAAATCCAATTCATTTGGTCTAACATTTGAATTTTTAGAAAATTAGAAATCAACCGAGTCTTTAGAAACCATCCTTAGAGTAAAACGATATTGAGAAGAATTTAGTTGGGGTAATATAATTCATTATTGAAAAAAAAACCTTGTGTATCTTTAATTTCAAAAAAACCATTCGTTGTTGCGTGAAACCATGTATTCATGCACATCCATTTCAAATGAGTTTATCACTACCTGAGTCTCATTCTAAACATTCAACAAATATTAAAATAATTTCTAGTATTTTTATGTTCACATTAAACATAAGAAATAAAATAAATTTAAAAAATAAAAAAAAATGAGCATAATTTGTGTGACATTATCTTCTAAAACATTCCAAGTGAGAGAGATTTTGCAAATAAATTGTTTTATTTTTATTTTCATCCTAGGCGCGTTTTTCCTAACTTTTTTTTCACTAAAACATAATCAAAAAGAAAACTTATTGAGAGCATAAAACATAGACAAAAGAAAACAAGACTTAAACAAATATTAAGACCAATTAAACACACAAAAACATATCAATAATTAAAATAATAAAATACAGAAAAAAAAACATACAATTAGATAACATAGAATTATTAGAGCTGATTTGATTTTAAATAAAAATTAGAAAAATTAAAACAACAACAAAACATAGAGATTGTAGAGAAAACAGAAAACATAAATTATAATAAGAGAAACAATAACTCTTTTCTATTTTTATTTCTTATTCCTTTTAGTTAAACAAAAATTGTTTTGATTTTTCTTTGTAACTAATTCTACTCACATCATGTACGAAATGGCGAAACTCTGGTCGTGATGAGATATTTGTTAGTTTTCTAAGTGGAGTTGCAAGACCATGAATGCGTCTCACGTCTTCGTTCTATGAAATTGATGATTAAAAGATTTTGTTGCTTTTTTTTTTTTTGTTTTTGATTTTTTTGCATACGTTTTTTGTTTTTTTTTTTCAAGTTAAAAATAAAATAAAATATTTTTTCATAAATCAAAAATAAAATTAAAAAAAGAAAAATGATAAAAAAGTGAGGGAAAATGAATGAATGATTTTGCATGCAATTAAAATTAAACTTAAAACCCAATTGAATGATATTTTTTATGTGTATAACAGATTTGATATGTTTTGGAGATATTCTTTTTTTTTTTTTTGAATATATAGAGAAAGAAAGATTTTTTGTTTTTTAAATAGTAGTAAAAGTAACAATATTTGCTAAATAATTATATTTTTTTGTATATTAAGTAAAAACAAAAAAGCTAAACTATTGTTTTTTTTGGGGGAAAGTTAGTACTTACCAACTCCATTGTACTTTGAGGTCGTTTTGGTAGAGTTTTGTTGTTACTCTCGGGAGGAGCATGGATTTCTAAATCACTTCGGAATGTCGATAGAGTGAGACCTCCGACTTCGTTTTGAGCGCCAATACTAAAAAGTTATAAGGAAAAAAATTAGTTTTCTTAAAAAGATCAGGAGAATATCAAAGAAGAACTTATAATAAATTACTATGTGCATTCGAGTGCATGTTTTGGTCCACTATTTGTTTTTGACGGTCCCAAGGTCGACAGAAAAAATAGCACAAACAAAAATTTTGAGGTTTTTACCACTGAATAGAGCTCCAATCTAAACGGTTTTACCACGAACTCTCAAAATACAAAAATCTTGAATGCAAAAATATGATTTTGCGATTATTAAATTGATACTCTCATTACCAAAACGTCTTAGCCAAAATTAATATAATTATTGAATTCAATTATATAGGCACTCTCTTTACCAAGCCAACACATTTCGTGAATATTTCAATTTATTGTGACATTACAATTTTTCGTAAGTGTCAAAAATTGAAAAATGATTCTACAAAAACTATATTAACTCCACAGAATCAAGGCCCATAATTTGTCCTTGGTTTTGGTATTTTACTGATTAAATTAAACTGAATTTACCCAGAAAACAAAACAAAGTTAATTCGTGGCATAGAAGACTTAACATTTAAGTAGAAAAGCCTTAACATGTTAATTGAAAACTTCAGATAAGGTATTAGTAATGTTTTTTTTTTTTGAAAGCTGTACTTTAAAAGCCTTGCCTACATTTCTAGCTTGTAGTTTTTGTTCAGCTGAAAGGATAAATTGATTAACTACCTACATTTACAACATCTCAAATCTGAATGATTTTATAATGACTTGAAATTGAAAAAAAAAACTCTTGGAGGTTTGAAAAACAATCAACTAGCTACTGTCTCCAAAAATACCAAATTATCAAAGATTGATCCAATCCTTAGACATTTTGCTTTGGAAACATTATACACAATGTTGGCATTTTTTTTAAAGCGCCCATTGGTGGGTGTCAGAGGTATTATCGTGAGAACAAAGAATGTAAAGTTTCTTAACAACATAAGAATAATTCTTGAAGGACTGCGGCTTGTTTTTTGAAGGTTCGAGGCACATTTTGCACCACCAACAATATTATGCCGTTATATGCAATTTGTATTTTTAGAGCAACACTGTACCATACATTCATTTTGAGGTTCTTAAGTTTTTTTGTTGGCGCATTTAACAACTGTTAAGCTACTGTTGGATGATGTAAAAAGTGTATTTTTTAGACGATGTGGTTTTCAAGAAGAAATAAAATGCTATGGACAAGAACATAGCTTTATAATAAAGATAAGTGTTTGCCATTATGTTTTAAAAATAATTTGGCTAGTGAAGGCCACGGCTGTCTGGAATAAATTTTCGATCACTTTTTAAGTCAGGCTTATCTGCGTAGACAAGCTACTTCACATAACAACACAAAAAATAGTCTAACGATGTTAAATCGCGATGTCAAAAGTTTGTAAATCGATTTTGGAAGCCACGCCTTGCCACAGGCCTCGAAAATCGATTTGCAAACTTTGTTCAGAATTAATTCTATTCATAATAAAATGGCAAACCAAACTGAGCATTAATCAAGTGACAGCTGTTAAAAATTCCAACTCAGAAAAAGTATTGCCCGAGTGAAACTACAAAAAAAAACCTGTTAGACAAATTATTTGACAGTAATTAGATGCATAGTATACACGCATATAGTATTATTGATAACAACCAGCCTTCAACTATAAGCATAAGGCCTTTTCCAAGGGTTAAAGCACAGATAATAATTTTATACAGATGTCTCACCCTTATGGCGAGAAATGATATATGAAACTGAAATCAACAAAAAAAAGAGCTTTTTCAAAAAGCTTTAACTCGTCTTCTTTCCTATGAATGAAAACAAAGGCAAAGAAAAAACTGAAATCATTTTTGTATGTTCTTTTCCTTTCATAATCCTAATGCACAGACACACATAATACACCACGATCATTCTTCACAAATTAAAACAAAACTCGTTTTATTTTGGTTTTTTGTGGTGTGGTGAGGTGTGGTTGGTGGTGATGCGTTGAAAACAAATGCAGAAGAGTTGATCGCTTGTCGACGACGAGAAAAAAAAATATTTACAGTTGTCTTTGGAAATAGAAACAAAGCAAGGACAAGGTTGTCTTTATAGCTCGAGTTCGTATAATCGGATATGTAAATGCTAGCTGCGTGCATTCAATTGGATTTTTTTTTTAATAAATTCATCTTATTCTTCAATTTTCTAAAATCTCCACGATTACATTTTTCAGTTTTATATCTTTTTAAACGTAATGAAGTGTTGTTGACTGGTGTCAATTGGATGATGAGGTACCCATATGTACAATGCACATGTATGTACCTCATTGTACATGATGAGTCAACAATTAAAATAATATTTTTTTTCTAGTTTGCAAAGAACTGATCTTATTTTTTTATTATTTAAAAGATAACTTCGGTAAAAAAATTTCTATTTCCGGTACCATCGTTAATATTTTCTTTATTCATAGTTTTCGGTCACAACCAATGTGGTTGTTGTTGCTTTTCTAAAAAATATCATTGACCTGTATCGGAACAAACGTATGTTTGTTGTTGCACATTTGTTGTGCTCGGTACTTTCTCGCGGTAACGTACGTTATTTGTTGTTGCATTTTATCACCCCATCGAAATACATAAAATCCTTTGATGCGCTCGTTGATTTCTTCGGGGGTGTGTTATTTATTTGTTGTTGTGATTTGTTAGCAATGTGTTTTAAGGTTTTTTTTTTATAAAAAAACTGTCAATTCGATTTTTTTTTAAATTTTACTGAATGTTGACAACAATATTTTTTGAAAGATAAAATTAGTTTAAATCCAATATCTCAACGTTTTGAAAATATATTTGAGTCGAAAATCAATTTTTATCAACTTTTATTAATTTTTTTTTAGTTTTTTTTTTATATTTTGTTAAAAAATTGTCAATTCCATTTTTCTCAAAATTTTTCTGAATATTGAAAACAATATATTTTATAAGATAAAATTAGTTTAAAGCCATAATCTCAAATTTTTGAAAAGATATTTACTTCGAAAAACAATTTTTACCAACTTTTGTTTAATTTTTTTTAGGTTTTTAATTTTTTGTACAAAAACTGTCAATTCGATTTTTTTCAAAATTTTACTGAATGTTGACAACTATATGTTTTAAAAGAGAAAAGTAGTTTAAGGCCAATATCTCAAAGTTTTGAAAAGATATTTGAGTCGAAAATCAATTTTTACCAATTTAAGTAGCATATCTTAAAAGTTTTTATTTCTTATATAAACAAATACAAATTGGATGAATTAAATTAATTTGAAGTCAATATCTTCTATCGTTCACGAGATATCGAGAACAGACCATCATTTTTTACCCATGTTGCGTACTTGTAGATTTTTTTGTATGAAAAAACGGACTGTTGGATTCTTTTACAAAAATTACTGAATATCGAAAACAATATTTTCTGTGAGATAAAATTAGTTTGAAGCCAATATTTTTAATTTTTGTAAACATAATTGAGTCGAAGGTAAATTTTTACTAAGTTTTAGTAGATAATGTTTTTATATTTTGTAAGGAAACTGTTAACTTGATGTTTCTCAAAATTCTTGAGCTATGGACGACGTACGTACACAGGCACGCACAGACATCTTTCTAAAAATCTTTTATTTCGACTCTAGGGACCTTGAAGCGTCGAGAAATGTCAAAATTTTCAATTCGACAAATCGGACCCATTACAATAACTTCCTATGGGAAGTTAAAAATAGAAAACACAGAAACCAAGTCATGTGCACATTCGCTTGTCCCTACTTGCCCACACAATTTTCATATATCAATAAACAAGCAACTTCTTCTATTCTCCTTACCGGACACCTAACAATCTAACATTCACAAAAAAATAAACAAAAATTATCGCCCTTTCTTCTTTTACGCACCAAAACGCGCATAAAAAAGCAAGATACAGACATAACCTACATCAACTCCCATATACTTCCTTGTTAAAAATAGGGTTGTTTACATTTGTTTCCAATGGACCGAACTTTGTTTTTGTATTCATTGGCAAACAAAATGACAAAAGAGAAGAGAAAAGTTTCTAAAAAGAAAAAGAAAATATGGAAGGCAAAAAGAGCTTTCTCAGCTTTATTTTTAAAAGCTCTTGTCTGTTAAGGCTTGTCTGTTAAGGGAAAAAAATGTTTCATTTTTTCCTGCAGGGATGAGACATCTGTATAAAATTATTATCTGTGGTTAAAGCATGAATAATATCTCTACAACATCGTCACTTCGGAAAAACTTAGATCCAATAATTTAAGTCTATATCCCCAACCTTATTAAACAAAAAGTAGAAAATCAAGTGGGGCTTCTGACGGATTTGTCCAGAAATTGAGCTAAAATTAAATTTAGGCCAAATTGGATTGAAAGTCAAAGATGTCCTTGGCACTATCCACAATCTCGAATTTTTATTGATAACGTAACTATCAATAATATTCAAAGGTATTAAATTTTAAAGACGTCAGCTGACGTAAAGGAGTGTTTAACGACAAAGCTACATTTTTTATAAGCAAGGTCAAACCATACGGATTTTTGATGTTGTTTACCATTTCTATTTCCTTTTTGTGTTTTGTAAATGCGCTTTTTTTTAACCAACACGAAATATAAAATAAAACCCCTTCATAATAATAATAATAAAATGTAATATTGGAATTTGGAATATGCAAAATAGGATATTCTTAGTGTTTAAAAAATATCTGTGTTTTGTAATCCTGTTTTAGCTTAAAGCACTTGATTGATATCCTTATACTATAAGAACTAAATTTTCTTTAAAAAAATGAAAGTAGTCCAGGTTTTTAGACAATGTCGATTTCTTATTTTTCAAAGCTTTTTAGAATGTTGAAAACCTTCACGTTAATCTACAAAACTTTTACTGAAGTGAAAATTTTATGAGATAAATCTACTTTTCTAACAATCCAAACTGTGCCAAACTCCAACTGTTTTTTTATTTATGTCAAGAATACAATCATTTTAATTCAAACTCACCTCAAATCCGAAGAAAAACGTTTCTTTCCCGAAAACACAATCGAACCATTTCGATTTTTCATCGATCCTTGTGATATAACATTTGAAATATCTTCTTCTGCTGAGAAAAACATCTCAGATGGATTTTCCGATGTCAACGAGATCGTCCTCTGTACTTCACGTGTCAAACTATCACCACTTAAATCAGTATGATGACTTGGTATATCAGCAACTTCAAATTCAAGTGGATGCGAATGAGGTGCAGAATGTGACATTTCTTCAGGCATCTGCAAAACAAACAATCAATAAAAATAAAATATTTACTTTTTTCAAAAAATTTCAACCTCAATTTCATCTTCAACATTAACATCTCCAGTTAATCGTGAATCTGATACACTTGTTTTTGGAGGTGAAACTCTTAAACTTTGAGTCTTAGAATCTGATCCTCTTCGAAGGGACATGGTATGTGATGATTCAACTGACTCTTGACGCATGATTTTCTTCGATGGACTGTCCAATAGTCGAGCATATGGAACTTCAACTGAATTTTGCCTTAAAACAACAAAAAATAATACTATATTAGTTGACTTGTTCTCAATAAATCAACTTTCTAGGTAACGATATACCTAGTGGTTGTGGTGAATGAATACCGTTGACTTCTTCTTTCGAGTGTATTTGGTGATCCAACACTTTCACGTGATTTTCGACCGTTGAGATCGTTTGGCTTTTCTGCTACTTTAAATTTACCCGATCCAATGTCTTTGGTTGTAATTTCGGATTTTTTCAAACTTCCACCATTTCGAACATCCATTGATGGGCGATAATGTTTTCCCTTTGTTCAAAAAATGGACACAATAAAATAAAACGATGTAATGTTTAAGAAGACACTCACCTTCCCAGTAAAATCAGAATTATCATAAAGAGAAACCGTTTGTAAGCTATATGGCGGTGTATGGAAAACCAATTGCCCTTCATGTAGAATACTCTCACCAAATCCATAATCTTTTGGACTATCAATAACACTGCAAAATAGGATATAATTGGTTAATGTATAGGTCTCTCACTTTGAAGGAAGGACCTACTGATATCGGGCAATGTTGTAGTTATCCTGAACATCTTGAGCTGATGGCTTGAAGAATTTCATTCCATTACGATTACTTCCGAAAAATGCACATCCTCCAATACAACCACAACGTGCAATCTCTGTACTAGCATTATTTCCCGACCATAAGAACCAAAGACGTTTTGATTTAACATCGTGTTCTCGTAGGAAACTATTCAAGAGCAAAAATAAGATACAATCACACACAGAAAAGAAGAAATGCTCACTTGTGTTGAACTATGTGTAATTTATGATCTGGAATTGGTAAAGCTGATGCCCCTTCCAATAAAATTGGACCCAATGAAGTACATCCAACTTCTAACCAATTTTCAAACAGTTCCGATTCAGAACAACGTTTGACATCTGAATAACTATCTCGCAACTTCCGAGAACCATCTTCTTTTGAATCACGTCGTTGGGAAAATGAATTCGAACTACGTTTTGGTTTGATTTGTGGTTCGCTAGCACCACTTTTGCTATCGTCTTTACGATATTTTCCAGATCGATTACTTCCTAAATTCAAAAAACATTCAAAGTTTATTTTCTCTTTTTCTGTAATTGTAAACCCCAGAAATGTGAATTTTACTGACCTGCTGTATTTGTATTACTATACGATGTAGCCATACTTGTATTACATCCTGTATTTAGCATAAAAAGTCGTAGAAGTATCGATGGCAGGAGACCAGAAATACCAGATTTTACACGTTGTCCATGAAGATTACAAGTAGCCAAACGAATTGGGGAGATCTACAACAATTTTTGAATATTTAAATTTCATTTTGAACACAAGTCTACGGATTTTTGAACAGCGTTAAACTTTAAAGAATGAGTTCAAACCCTACCCAAGTATGTAAAGCAGTCCCACTTTCAATTAGATAAACATCCACCGCATCAACTGAGACTCTCGTCATTTTGTATTTAATGTCCTCAGCTGAGGGACATTTATATTTGTTTTCTTCTTTGGTTTGAGGGCATTGATTGCTTGGTACCCCATGATGACAGTTCCGAACGGTTTTAGGAGACTTCAAACAGTTTTCTGGATCAACAGCAAGAAGAATTAATGTTTCCAAACCAACAACGGTATTAACAAGCTTTAAGTAAAAACAAATCATCAATATTATGAATTAATTCCTTGAAACCTATACAAACCTGTGGCACAGTAAGTTTTCCCGACAGCTTGCCTAATTGAATTTCAACCAACCATGAGTATTCAAGGGTGTCTTCGTCAAGAGCACATCCTTCATTACTAAACATTGCATGTCCTCGAACCTGTTTTAACATAAAAATAAAGAACTCTTCAAACTGCTCTAGAAGATCATTTCACCAAATTCATACCTGAACAGCAGATAATAACAAATGTCCCTGATTTATGTGTTTATCTCGATTAGGTCGGACAAGTGCATCGGAAGTTATTAAATAAGATGGACTAACTAGAACTTGTAGTTCAGTTCCAGTATATCGTTTATTCATTTCGAAACCAAGTCGTTCGATGAGTATCACAGGACATGGAGGATCGTTATCATTACAATTCTTCATTATATGAGCTTGGATGTCATGAATAATCACAGACACCACAACTTCAAGTGGCCTATATAAACGTGGATCAAAAGGTTTGTGTTTCTCTTCGGGAACTGTTACTTCTGAAATGGATTTTGTTGCAACATCTTTATCTTTGCCAAGAAGCTGATCTTTGGGATTTGTTGCAGTTGTTGCTTCTTTCATCTGCACATTCGATTGTTCCATGTCAGTGAAATTTTGATCCTCGCCAAAGATATTCTCCTTAAGATGTATGAAATTCCTCAGTACACTTCCGTAGGCCATCATCACTGATGAACCAATTTCAAGTTCCACTGTCACTTGATCTGCTGGCAATGTTGCTGGGTCGAATTTGTAGGTTTCACTTTGCCAATTCGCAACAGGAGACTTTCGGATTTTCGGAATTCTCATTGGACTGAGGAGAATTTCTTCTTTTTCGGGAGTTGTTATGTCGGCCTGGGGATCAGGACCTTGTGGTGGAACTGGATGGTAAATATATTGAATCGATAGAGCAACAATTGGCACAGTCCAACAATCTATCCAACCAGCACTTCGTTGGCATATTTTCCGCCATTTTTTCGAATACAATTCTGGGCGATTTTTGATCTTTCCACCTCGTGTGAGGAGTCTTGCATTCTCGTCAATTGCCAAGACTATTGGACGTGCTGAAGACACCTCTGGCAAGTACATACTCAAATCTAAACCTTCACCATGTATCCAGAATCTCAGTGTTACAGTTTGTGGCAAGAAGTCATCGAATGGCAAAGCAAAACTTAGATCGAATAGATCCCCACAAAAGGCCAAATGATGATTCTCCTGATTTGCCGATGAACAATCGATCCAATTGTATTCATTACTGAGTGTGAGAATCTCGAATTCATTCAGGAGAATTGTAAACTTGCAGGTATATGGCACAAAGCTGAGAATGTCAGGTCGTGATTTATTTGCCCAGTCCTCGATGAGATCCTGGAAGAAGCATTTATGTTTGTAAACAATAAAGGCAGTTGCTTTGCATCCGCTCAAATTGATACTCCAGTCTTGACTGTCGTTCCACTTATTTGGATAGTGAATTCGAACTTTATACTCGAGAGATTCCAGCTCGGCTAAGCTGCGATATTGGAGACTTGTCGTTGCCTCGACGTGAAATAGTTGACCTGCGATTTTTGATGTATAACCATCGGCCTGGTTGACCCAGGGAATCGTAACTTCTACATACGATGCTGGACCGACGGTGATGTGCATGGCATTTGTTTCTTTGTCCTTCGAGAAGAGTATGTCAATTGTAGCCTCACTCAAAACACACAGACAAACATCGAATGACTGATACGCACGTAGTTCTCCTGGCAATGGAGCTGGTGTTTCTTTCATTTTTTGCCAGTCTGGAGGGAAGAAGAACTTGAACAAGTGGTCACGTTGCCTATCGGCCCAAGGACCATAGCTGAAGTCAGTTCCTTTCTGACATTTTATATCGATTCCCCAGACTGGAGGAGATGGTTCAACTATATCACCATTGGCGAGGGTGAGATGTACTGGTTCGTCGGGTACAACTCCGGCTTCATCCATATAGAAATACAAATCCATACAATTCGACATCATCACAACGAAACCCTCACCCATGTATCTAAAGGGAACCTATTTTTCACAACTATCAAGATTATAAGAAAGAAAAACACTTACCTTGGAGGTTCATCAACCAATCCTGTGTATTTTGGACTTGGTGCGAACATAACTTTGGCATTTTCCACCTTCGCCTTGACAAAGTGCATAAAGTGGTCTAATCGACAAACTGCCGGCTTGGTACTATAAGTGCAACGAGCTTCTTCCACAGAAATTGACAAGGTCGTTGGAGTCAATCTGTTGCCGAAGACAAAACGACCCGAACAGATATCGATTTTGATAACAGGAATTAAATCTCGCCAGGTTGTTGCTGCCATTGCTTCGGAACGTTTTTTATTCTCTTTGCTAAATGAAGCTGCTGCTGTTTGCCTTGAATTTTCCAAATTCATAGCATGCTCCTTGATTTTGTTTCGCTCCTCAGCTGATAGATTGTCCGTCTGTAAATTTATTAAATTTAGCGTAAAGTAGAAAGTTGAACTCTTGTGTGTTTGAATTTCTTACCGGAATAAAAATCGATGGTTTTAAACCAAATGTTTTTTCTAGATGATCATAAAGTTCAGATCGATTGTAGATATGTAACTCAAAACCATTCAATTGCACAGAAAGTCTTGTATCAGAATGTGATAAATCTGCAGAAGGAAAAAAGAAGGTTTAAATATTTGTTTAGTAATAAAGTGAACTACTAAAAAATGTTACCTTCTGATACATCTTTGGGAACGTACGACCTCCACCATCGGAATATAAAATATCCATCTTGAATTCGGACCGAGTAGTCGAAACACACGTAGACAAAATCACGAAACATTATCTTTCCAGCAAGTGGATTTAATGAAAGTGAACCTGAGAATTATTCAAACATTTGGTTAAAGCCTTTACAAAGTCTATTTCTTTAAATAATTTTCTAACTTACCGATTTTAAAGTATGTGCCCTTGAAAAACCATCGATTGACGATTTTTGTAACGATAACGCCAACAACTCGTGAATTGTAAAAAGTTATGTAAATGACCCAAGTAATCGATGCTAGCAGCGAAAACAGGAGTTCCATCTAAAAATTAAAACAATTTGTATGTAAAAAAAAGTGTTTAAGAACTAAATTTAAAAGGGTTAAGCTACTTCTTGACTATTTTTTCTAATTGCCTAAGAAAATCTTTAAAATATTGTTGTGATAAACTTGAATCAAGAAGATTTGTATTATAAGGACAATTTTTTATCGGTAGATTTTTAAAAATTCAATATAAAAGTCTATCTTTGACTGTTGTCTTCCTTTTTAGTTTGCTAATGTATATCTAGTTCTAATAGTGGAATAGGTTTTTTAAGATGGGAATCTGCAGACAAATGGACACATAGATTAGAAATTCGTATGAAAATGTATGTCCATGAAATAAAAGCCTGTGCTTATTTCTAATGGTTTTACGAGTGATCTCAAGTGATTTGTAATGCACCTGGTAGAATGAAACATAAATTAATTAAGGGATTTATAGATGAAGTGAATTCGTTGCTTTCATTGTTTTCCTGAAGATCACATTGGATTTTTTAAACAAAATAAGATTTTCCGTTGTGGAGTTTTTCTTATATTTTTTCCAGACCCGTCTCTTAGATTTTTAAGTTGGCGGCTCCACCAAGCATGTTTGAATTGTTTGGTTAACTAAGTTATGGAGAGATTTTTGGATAAAAGCTGCAGATCGATTGATATTTGTGTTAATTTCGAAGTTAAGTAAGATTTAGGCAGTTAATTTTCTAAATCGGTCAGTTTCCTTTTTCAGTTTTAAATGTTAATGAAGGTGGAGTAGTGGTATCTTGTCTTCCTGCTGTAAGAGTATTTAGGATTGGAAAATGAATGACAAAGTTCTCTAATGCCTTTTTGGGTATAATTCAGGCTAGCAGCAGATGATTTTTTTTTTAACTGTACAAAGTTGAAAGAAATTGAGCATCCTTAATAAATTGAGAGCATCTATGTACAGATATGGACATTAAAATAGAAACACCAAACAGAGTTTTAAAAATTCTGGATTTAAAAATTATTTTAATATCTGGTAGCCTGGCCCTTAGCTTTAATTACAGTGTGACATATGTTGGACATTGACTCAAATAATCGGCGGCATCTGTCAATTGAAATATTGTACCAATCCTGTTGAACCATCCTCCACAGTGCGGCTTTATTTTTTGTTAAATGTTTCCCAATCGCAAGTTTTAAATCTTCCCCAAAATTTTCTATGGGATTAAGTCAGACGATTGGGATATCCACTCCAATACGCTGATTTTTTGGTCTTTAAAATACTTTTGAGCAAATTTGGATGTGTGCTCAGGGTCCCTTCATGATATTCACCTTCATATTTTGATCCATTTCACCCTCAATCAAATGTATTGGTCCAACTCCATACCAAGAAATTAAGCCCTAAAGTATGATACTGCCGCCACCATTCTTGACCATTTTCTGGATGTATTTGGGATTTAGTTCCTGAGAGAAAGAGACAAAGAAGAAAGCCTTCTAACGGTTTGTCTGCCATCACTTCCGAACAAATTTATCTTTGTATCGTCCATCAACAAAACATTCCTCCACTTTTTTCCTCCTTTGGCTTATTCCAATCAAAATGGTCGTGGGCGAATTTAAACCGCGTTGTTATATTTTTTTTTTCCTTAGAAAGGGCGACCCTTCTGAGCAAGTTAGCTTCAACAAGTCTTCCACGAACAGTTCTGGAAGTTATTGGAAGCTGTAGTTTGTTTTTTATTTCCTTCGAAGACTTGTAAGGATCTTTTTTTTGAAGCGCAAATGATCTTTCAGTCTTTTCTTGAGGTTGTTTCGCTTAGTTTTCCCCTCTGTTTTTTGGCTCTCAGCGGTCAAATTGCTTTTGCAATCAACTTGAGAGATCTACTCATTATTCTGGCTATTTACCTCAAAGATTTTCCCTCACTTCGTAGAACTAAAATGATAGCTTTCTCTTCTAGGGAACATTGCTTACCAAGAACCATGCTTTCCTTAGAATTAATTATAATATTTTTTAAAATAGTTTGAATTTACTTCCTAAAGTAAACTTATTGTTTTATAAAAGTAAAACAAATATTAAAAACTAATATTTTTGATACTAGTTAAAAATTAAGGTTTGTGTTCCAATGTGTTTCTATTTTAATGTCCACCAAAAACACAGTCTTACCTTAGGAACGGTTCATCTCCAAAAAAAAATTAACAAGCAAAAAAAACCCACGTTGTTTTGCATAAAAAAGTCTAACTATTTTTTTGATAACGGTTAAAACCACTTCTAATGCATGTTGTTGTTTTAATTTGGTTTTACTCTTAGCAACTGTCTCTGTGTCTATTTTAATGTCCATGTCTGTATATCGACCATGACCAACTTAAAAAACAAACATAAGCCGCATTACTATCTAGTAAAATTAACAACGCAAGGGGATGACCTTTGATAGACACTTCTTCAACTTTGCGTCCAGCAGTAGACCGAAGAACAAGCGGCGAAAAACCAGGGGCCCTACTCTGTAATGCGTTTCGAAAGAAAATATTTTCGAAAACGAATATTTTGTACTCTCTATTTCTAATGCGGATAAGAAATCTAATACTTACGGAATGCAAATCTTGATTCGGATTTTTCGTACCTGGCAATGCGTTTCCGAATGCCATTAGCGTTCGAAAGCGGACATTTTGTTTCTACACTAACAGAGGTAACGGATTGCTATTCGAAGGTCGTTTTTAAAGGACTCAAAAGGAAAATTGTGTTAAGTGTAAGTAAGTGTGTAAGTAAGGAAATAATAATTTTATTCAAAATTTAAGCAAATAAATTTCATTACAGGGAATCTTCAGCGAAAAAAATCTATCACACATTTCAAAAATATTTGATTTATCGTTCTTCTCTATTTTCTTTATCTATCCACAGCGCAACCAAATCAATTTTATTGACTTTTTATTGAATTTAATATTTTCTCTTTAAAAATTAATTTCAACTTCCTCGTCTTGTTTGTGATTTGTTTTGATTTTTTTTTTGTATTTTTGCTTTGACATTGACACATCTCATGAGAAATACTTAGAGACTCGGAAAATCTATTCTATAAATAGAAAAAGTACTAGATGATTGTTATGTTCGATTCGAACATTTTACAGAGTACGAATTTATAAACGAATTGAATATCAGAAACGAATTGGATTGGCTTTCGAAACGCATTACAGAGTAGGGCCCCAGGTACCAGATTAGCGAATGATAGGCAAGTACATCCTGGTCAATAAAAACAAATAAATACTTGGTCGATTTGGTTTAATTCCAAAATAGAAACCAGACATCCTTTAAATTAACAACTTTTTGAGAATTCCCAACATTTTCCCTGTCTTATATACCTTTTCGTATTCATTGGAAATTTGATTTAATGTAGTTTTAAATAATATATCGACCACCAACACTCCAACATTTTAAATAATAATGCACTTATTTATGTAGGTCTACAGGAACGTGCAAAATACATTAGAATTCTTCTCTTAAGGACGTTCGTTATTAACAAACAAACAAACATCGATGGTGTCCCCTATAATTTCATTGTACAGTATATCCAAACAATCCCGGTGGGACACTTCAGAATACCTTTTAGGGGCATTAAACATAATAAACAAGTCTACAAGTTTTAGCACCTTCTTACTGAAACTGAAAAGAAATTGGAAGATTTTGAGAAATAATTCGTCAGAGCGTTGAGTAATCTAACAATATTACAAAATCTGATAATCCACTTACTTAAGCAATAACTTTTACAAAATATTCTTTAGATTTATACTCTTTAAGCTATCAACTCTTGGCTTAGAACTAGCTTTGTTAAAATGTATTTCTCTCAACTAAGATAGTCGTCTCTACAATGTTAGCTTCAAATACGCATTTTCCTACGCTTTCCTTGCTATCTCTGGCGTAACCAAGCTATCGACTAAGCTATCCACTGGCGTAACCAAGCTATCCACGAAAGAAAGAAACCCCTTCAATACTTTCTCCATAATCAAATTATTTCCTCTGTTAAGGTTATTCGCGACTTGACTGGGAGTTCAATTTCCTGACCCTTATAAACGACATAACTTAGCACTAAGATTTTTAAAAACCTTGATCTAAGGAATTTTTCAGACCTTATGTTACCCGATCACTCTACATCACAATATTATTACTACTCCTAATCGAATAAATCTCTTAAGTATGGTCCCTTATTAATTGAGGAACTGAAAGCATTCAACGACTTTTCCTTAGTTTTTCCTCTCGAGGCCTACCTTAGTTTGATCTCCTGATCCTTCCTCAATATAGAGGACGCTCTTCAATTGATTAATTTTAAAACACAAGATAGATCTCTGAGTTCTTGTTATCCATCACCCCCTTTCGGTCTCTTTTATGTGTTCAAATCTTTATAAATCTTGAACTACCTATGCAACTAGAATCAATTGTTGCGTTACCCCCATAAAATTATTACAGACCTATGGAAAAAACAACGGGAGTACCTACATAAAAGTTTTAAAAAATAGCAAATCTCTAATCTAGTGTGCTTAAACACTCTTTTCATGTTACCTTTACCTACTTTACTTCAACAGGTGTATCTTAATTAATTATAATTGTTTGTCATCTTGCGCAAAAGAAGAAAAAAAAGCAACACCAACAAGTGAATCAGTGCGTGTAAAAATAAATTGAGGAAGGTCAATGACATTACCTACTCTCTTTCTTATTAATGCAACCAAGTCTAGTAGACCTGTTGATTGTATTTTTTGTTTTTATTTTGAGGCACACTGACCTACATCTCAAAACCAAAACAATAAAATGTAAACATAAACAAAAACAAAAACAAAACAAACAAATTATTCAAACGCATGCTTTTTGTATTCCAACAAATTTAAACTTGGCTTTCTGTCATCGATAGGGGAAATTGTTTTGTCTAGTCAGAATTCCCCTCAAAATTTAATAAGTAAACAAGTGGTTTTAAAATTTCTCCTCCGAGTTAACTTGTTGGATTTCATTTGGAGGGAAGGTTTTGTGGATTGTAAGTTAAGTGAGTTTTGTTTGGAGGTAGTGAAGATTAAAACTAGAAGAATTTCAGATTATTATTGAATTGGTCAGATAATACCTAATAAATAAGCAAACGCTAAGAAATCAAAAATTGTTGTTTTTTGCAGATTTGATAACTTTTTCAATTTCAGAGCAGAAGATCGCTATCAGGCTAACTACACTTAAGTGAAACTGATATGTGATAAAGACGAAATAAATAAATAAAAGAAAAACAATTTGATTTACTACACTTAAAACCTAATATGACAACTTGCTTTTGCAGACTTTTGGGCCATAGGTATTTTGAAAATTATGGTTTTTTGTTTTTTAATGATTTTTAATGCTCATGTTTAATTTAGATAAAAAGAAACAATACAATAATGTCATTTATTTGAACTGAATATCGGAGACAAAATATTAAAATAACAAATCACCAAACAATTTTTTTAAAATTAATTCTTTAAAATTATATAATGTACATATCGCTAATTATGACAATACTACAAAAAAAACAACATCCATCCCTTAGGTTAGGTTGGAGTGGCTGTCTAGATGTCATTGACTCACTTAGACCTCAAGGGTCCATTGTGATACCACTAATGAGGTTACTCATGGGAGAGTAATGAAAATTAAACAAACCATTTTGTGCTTTTAATAAAGTTAGAGAGACACTTTGTGTCAGTCGTTGCCAGTTCACTGCTATTGTCGAAGAAGGGATTACCGAGAAAGTTATTCCTTCTAATGGAGAGTGCTGGACATGTACATAGCAGGTGTTGGACTGTTTCCTCTTCCTCCTCGTCCGTGCAGCTTATACAGAAGTCATTTGTGTAGACCCCTAGCCTCCGAGCATGTCTTCCTATGAGGCAGTGTCCTGTTATTACTCCAATTGTAGAGCTTATATTTTGTCTGCTCAAGGATATCAAGCCTTTTACCGATTTAAGTCTATGATTGGCCATATTTGCTTGGTTGTTAGGCAGGTGGTACTCTGTGACCATCTAGCATTTGTTGCTTCTAGAGCATATTGTTTGAGAAGATATTTGCATGTAGCAAGTGGTGTTCCTATGTTATGTTTTTCTCTAACATTTGGTAAAAGTGTTCCGTTTTTGGCGAGCTCATCGGCTTTGCAATTTCCCGGAATGTCTCTGTGGCCCGGCACCCAAATGAGGTGAATATTAAACTGTTCTGTCATCTCATTCAGAGATGATCGACAGTCGTGGGCTAATTGAGAGTTTGTAGAGACAGACGCGAGAGATTTAAGAGCAGCTTGGCTGTCCGAAAAGATTCGTATATCCTTGCAAGATATAACGTTTTCTTTGAGCCAGGTTAATGCCTCTTTAATCGCCATTACTTCTGCCTGGAATACACTACATTGATTGAGAAGTCTGTATGATAGACTGAGATTAAGTTGTTCTGAATAGATACCACTTCCAACTCCGTAATCGGTCTTTGAACCGTCTGTATAGAAGTGTACCGCATTGTCTTCCAGGGGTCCCTCTTCTTCCCAGGAGGATCTTGAAGGGATGGACACATGGAAGCTTTCACCGAATACCATTTTAGGGGTGGTATAGTCTAAGCGATCTGGGATAGATCTGAAATTGTCTAGGATGGTAGTATGTCCAGTATTGTTACTGTTCCATTGAGAGGTGGCTCTAAGCCTCACACATGAGTTGGCTGCCACCGTTTTGGAGAAGATGTCAAGAGGTGTTAGGCTTAAAAGCACTTCCAGGGCTGCGGTTGGTGTTGAGCGAAGTGCTCCTGTGATGCACATACCTGCTGACCGCTGGACTTTGATGAACTTATTTAGATTTACCATTTTGTCCAGTGCGGTCCACCATACGACAACTCCATAAATGAGTATCGGTCTAATTACCGAAGTGTATAGCCAGTGGGTTATTTTTGGGGAGAAGCCCCATTTTGATCCTATGGCCTTTTTACAAGTAAAAAGCGCTACAGTAGCCTTTTTTACTCTTTCATCAATATTTGCCTTCCAATTTAGTTTTTTGTCTAAAATGAGGCCTAAATATTTAGCTTGGTCGGAAAACCTTAATGGTATTCCTTTAATCTTGGGTGGGCTGAGCTGAGGAATTTTGTACCTTCTTGAAAAGAGTACTAGTTCTGTTTTATGTGGATTTACGTCCAGGCCACATTGCTTAGCCCATTTTGTTAGCCTATTCAAGGCATTTTGTAGGAGTTCCGAGAGAACTAGGGAGTGTTTTCCAGATACAGATATTGCAACGTCGTCAGCATAGGCAATCACCCTGAAACCCTCTGCTTCTAATGATGTTAGAAGGTCGTTTACTACCATGTTCCATAAGAGAGGCGAAAGGACCCCTCCTTGGGGGGTACCTCGATTCACCGATCTGGTGGTAGTAAAACTTCTCATGCTTGAAGTTATTGTCCTGCTTTTGAGCATGAGACTAATAAGATCTATAACATCAATCCCTTAATGTATTTTATTTTTTCTGATGCCATTTTTGGTGATCCCATCTTTCCCCAATACAAACAAACTGGATGACGCCACGTATAATTGTCCCTGTGAAACACATGAGGTGCTCAAATCTAAGTCGCACAGACATCGTTTGGCCTTGAGACTTATTGATAGTCACTGCAAATGCCAATCTAATTGCAAATTGAAGGCGTTTGAATTGATTTGGCACATCTGTGGGTATAATAGGGATTCGGGTTCGGGGTAATTATATATTTTCACCTCAAAATTCGCCATTTAGAATAATGGCTTTGATAACATTTTTTTATTAATTTTTTAATAACTAATCGCGTGTCGTTGCACAACCGTGGTGGGTTCAAATTACGAAACAAAATTACCGGAGATCCAACCTTCAGATGTAAACTATGCGGTGGCATGCCTGGATCATAAACTGTATCAATATATTTGTATGACACCAAGTCTCCTGGTAACAAATGCTGTATCTTGAGATTTAATTCGTTGACATCCACATTCTACATTTTTTGCCATTCCTGATTTGTATATTGTCTGTGTACATCGGGAAATATCTGGTCAATGAGAGCATCTTGTGAATCAATAATCGTACAGAAATCGACCGGTAATTTTTTGCATCCAGTTTCATCTGTAATAAGTTTTCCGTGGCCTATATCTAACAGTTGTTTTGAGAATGTTTCAGCGGATGGATCTTGAAGCATTCGAACACGCATATTTACTTTCAGTTGTACTCTTTCAACATTACGCCGCAGTGGCGATGATTTTAAGCACTCGTTGATCTCATCAGCGTTCGTTGAACGCGGAATAACGGGAACTGTTTGTCTGAAATCACCTGAAAGGAGTAAAAGAGTGCCGCCAAATAGTCTGTCGTTGTTTTTTATATCTTTCAATGTCCTGTTCAAAGCCTCAAGGGAATGTTTGTGTAATTTTACACTGTTTCAGCACTGTGGCCATGGATGATTGTTTTTTTATATTGCACACCGCATCTGGGTTATTTTGAATATTTAGTGGTAGTTTAAATACTAAATGAGCTGTTCTGCCTCCATCCAATAAAGTTGCCGCAATCTCAGAAGATGCAACAGCCAATGCGATAACATTATTTGATCATATTTTAGCAAGAATTAGCGAAATAATGAATGTTTTGCCAGTTCCACCTGGTACATCCGAAAAAAGAATCCACCTTGTCCTGCTGAAACTTCGAGCATGATGTGGTCATAAATGGTTCTTTGTTCTTCGTTCATTAGTGGAACATTGCGAGCAACAATCACTGCCATTTCTACAATATTGTATTGTATTTAACGATTCAATTCAGTGTCTATTAAATCAGATGCATTTCGATTTGGTGAATACATACCGAAATGACTGAGTGGTAAGTTGGCAATGATAATGCAAATATCCTCAATAGCAATGAATGCTTCATTGTACATAACATAACGTCACTGAATACTATCGTAAGATCGTTGCACCGTGTACGATGTTGATGCAATTAATACAAAATAGATAAAAACCTATTCTCAGACCTACCGAATGTATATGCAAAATTTCATTGAAATTAGTTAAGCCGTTTCGGAGGAGTATGTGACAGGAGAATTTTATATATTAGAATAATAATTAATAATTATTATTAATAACAAGCAATTCAAATTACAAGCTAATATAAAATTTACAAGCCTAGCTGCAAAGACAATAGGTTTTCTTTTTGCTTGGAAATGTATGTTATAGTTTTTGATTTTTTGAGAAATTCAGAGATATTATTCAGTCAGGGTGCGATTCTTGAAGAATTTTTGTTTTTGAAAAATTTGTTTTATTGGTCGAGACAACTGACAAAGTTCCAAAACATGTTTTACATAAAGGCGGGTGTTGCAAATTGAGGAGGTTGGTCGATTGGTTTTTGTTGAGGAGCAGAGGTGTGCCTGAGTTAGTTAGATATATTTTTGGTCTTAGGGTAAATCGAAGTAGATTTTTAGGGGTTAATGCCCTTGTAGCGATGGTGATATAGGCTCCAGTAGTGGCTATTTTATTTTATAAAATACATTTATCCGGTGTTCTTGATGAGATCGTTTTTGGTGAAGATATTTAAAGTGGGTTTTTGGCTGAGTTCCCAGAACTGTCGGCATATTTATTTCCGCATATTCCAACATGGTCAGGAGTCTATATAAGCTTCAAGTCTTTCAATTTATTTTTTTACGTTGTGAATTGCATTGATTACTGAGATGCTGTCGGAGCATATAATGCCTTGTTCGGGAAAAAATTCCCAAAGAAAAAATAACAAGTTTGGGAAACTCAGTTACATTTTCAAGTTTTCGAACAAGCATTACATTTCATTTTGACATTTCAGTTACAGTATCAGATTAGTGAACAATCTTGTTCTGAAAACGATTGACGAGACGATAGTGATAAAGTTATGAGAATCGTTTTGACGATTATCGTTTTCAAAATTACGGAATGACTCTCCTGATTTTACCACTCATGTCGTAAGTTGAAGTTGAAGTACTTAAAAAGAAGTAAAAACTATAAAGTGTATGAAGTTCTGAAATCAATTTAAAAATCCATCTAATAACTCTCGGTTTATCTTTAGTTTTAAAAATATTTAGAACTCCAGCATTTCTTCAGTAAACAATGTTGTTATTTATTTCATTTAATTAAGCAAATTGTCATTTTAAGTTCATAGTTCATAGAATTGAAGTCACCGTGGGGAGGGCGAAAGGGTCTAGTGCGTTGTTGCGAAAACATTAATGAGAGTAACACGGATTTTACTCTGCAGTTTGACAATTTTTTCATTATAATATACACTGCCGGTCATAAGGTAAGAAGCAGACATTTTCGAGAAGTATTTCTCTCGTCAAATGATGGATTAGAAAAAAACAACTATGGTAAATGAGGGACTATTTTGTTAACAACAAAATATAAAATTTGGGTATAAGAGAGATTTTGCTACGGAAGTTTTATGACAAATTGTTAATTGAGTCAAGAATATGCGAAAATAAATCGGGTCATTAGATTAGAAGCAGTGAATAAATCAACGTTGTTTTGGGAAGTGCATACATTTTTTTTTTCGGAAAAACGGTATAACTTATAAATGAATTGTTCTTGATTAAGTGTTAACAGAAATGGGCCACAAAAATTGTTTCACAGTGGAGGAAAAGGCAAGAATAGATGTTTATTGATGTAAAGGTCTTTAATGCTTTGCTATAGCCCGACAAAAAAAATCGAAGTGATCATTGTGTCAGCAATTATTTAAAAAACCATTGTCTTATTCGAAAAATTATAAAAAAACACTTCCTCTGCCTTAAGACCTCGCGAAACGCGAAGTATTCTTAGAATAACGATAAATTTAGCTTTATCGGCAGCTACAACTAGGGAGAAAGCTAATGTTAAGGGTAGCTTATCCACTGTTAAATGCACGATTCGCCATGCTAAACACTTAAAGCGCCTGAAGTTCAGAAAAAACCACTACTTAATGACACAAGGAAGAAGGAACGCTTGTGTTTCCCGAAAGATCACATGAGCTGGGATGTGCAAAATGGAATGACCGCTTAAGGTTATTTTTTCCCGACGAAAAAATGTAACCTAGACGGGCCAGATGGTTACAATAATTATTTCCATGATCTGAGGAGAGAGTAGTGATTTTTAAACCGTCACCGTAGCAAAGAAAGAGGCGTTATCGCCTGGGGTTCAATTTTATTGTGTGGCGCTATAGACTTGGTAGTCCAACATACCAAATGACTAGGAAAACATACAAAGCCTTGCTGGAATCAGTATTCCCCAATATTACGAAGCTTTTTGGACCAATTCCATGCCACAGTCCGAGAAGTACTATCCCTTATTGCGAATCAAAACTTCCACTTGCTGCCTTGGCCACCGTATTCCTCGGACCTTAACATAATTGAAAATGTGGGGGGCTAGCTTACACGTAATGTACATGATGGAGGGAAGAAATACGATGACAAGGAAGCGCTAATTCATGGTAGCAAATTGCCATGGAGTGAGATTTCTCTAGTCTACTTGAAATCTCTTTATAAATCCTTAAAAGATAGAATTTTTGAAGTTATTATAAAGGCTGGTGGTAGCACACATTATTAAAAACCTAATGAAAGCTAAATAATATAACAAAATACAAAACCTTGCAATTTATTTACATTTATTTGAAGTGCTTCTAATCTAATGACCCGATTTATTTTCGCATATTCTTGACTCAATTAACAATTTGCCATGAAAGTTCCATAAGCTAAATCTCTCCTTCACCCAAGTTTTATATTTTGTTGTTAACAAAATAGTCCCTCATTTACCATAGTTGTTTTTTATAATCCATCATGTAACGGGAGAAATTTCGATTTTACTTCTCGAAAATGCCTGCTTCTAACCTTATGACCGGCAGTGTATACATACATGTATAATGTATATGCATGAATTTTTTAGTCTAAAAGATGTTGTGAGCGTCTATAACTGTATTTTCTAACAACTTATTAGTATTGCATATTATAAAAATTTAGTGACTTCAAATTAAATAAAACAATATTAAAAATTCAAAGAATTAAAAACATTGATAAACCGAGCTCTAATAACCGTGAAACGCCCGAGAACTTGATGAAGAAATGCTTTAGAACTCAACCGAGTTCCAATTTTTCAAAAAAAAAAAAAAACGATTTTTAGAGACTAGAACTATTATAAAATATAATTTTTTACTGTCTCTCATCTCTCTACTAACCACGCTCACTGATGATTGATTTCGGTGATCGATGGGAACCGATGCTTTATCAATGACTAGGTCGCTGCGGGGTTTATAGTTATGTGCAATGGTAATGCTATGGAACTAAGCTTTCCAAGGTTGTGCATCTCACGTGTAATGCAAGACGCACAATAACTTCCATTTATTCGCTAAACCGAACGAAAAAAACAGAATTCCTGTACTTTTATGGGCTAACCATGAACTTATTCGCTGTTATTGGCCATTAGTATAAAAGTTTCTTTATTTTAGGGTGCATTAATATCATCAAAAGTAATTATTGCTGTAATTTTCAATCAAATATTATTATAAACAATTGCTCTCTTAGTGCAAAATAATGTACTAAGGGTAAGATTTTCAATAATATAACGCTTATTCGTGGATAATAGGTACACCCAAACGACTATTGACTTTTTGTTCGAGGATCATATTTTATGGTCAAATATTAAGTACTCTAACGCAATGTTTAAAGGAAGAGCTGACTTAATTGTAACTACATATTTATGTATTAAATAATACTCAATAAACATTATTATATATTTTGATGAATATGAAAAACATTAAACATTGTAATTTCATATAAAAAATCTTCCAGGGCAGAAAATCTTAAGAGGCAGAACTAGTTATGAAAATACCTAATTTTCTTGATAAGCTATCTCTTGCTGTAAAGAAGCTTTTCGCATTTAAAAGTTATTTATCAACAATTACATGTAACAATAACAATATTTATTAGGAATTGTCCAGAAAACCAGAGATCCAAACTGACTTCGAAATTCATTTGTTTATGACTTCTTATCAATGAATAAGAATGACTGGACTCTAATCCCAAGAACAAACTATTTTATCAGTCCAACAGACAGTGGCAGTGACTGAACACACAGTACAAAGAAATAAATTGTATTGTATTCTGATTACTCATAAATTGATGAGAATTCAATATAACTTATTTACTACTATGCCATTCGGAACTGGTTTACCTAACTATACCACAGAAAGTAGAGAGAAACCAATAAAATGCTTCATAAAATATTTGTAATTGGATTAAAATTGCAACAAAATAAGTATTAATATTATTTTTTAACATAATTATATGAAACTGCGCAGAAAGAAGCTTCCTATCTATAAAAATGTACCTAATGTTCAAAGAGATATCGATTTTTCTTACCATAAGCTTATCCAATTTGAGTTTATCAAATGGGTCCTGTGGGAATCCCACATCAGGACCCACGGTGCTGCTATTTAAATACTCTTCCATTTTGATTTATTTAAAAGATTTAAATCAAAAATCTTATTTCACTACAACTATTTAGCCGATTAAATCGTCTTTTTCTTATTTAGATTATTTTATGAAACAAAGAAAATTCAGTAGAAAACATTTGGGCAGGGCCATTTTTAAACACTGAAGTACGACACACCACAGACAGACAAACAAGAATTTCTTTTTGTTAATTTTTTGCACAATATTCTTTATTTTTTCATTGGTTTTTTAGGATTAATCAATTATTTGATTTGAATAAAAGATTTTTTACACAATTTTTTAATTAGAAAACAAAAAATAATTGAAATAAACTAGAATATAAAATGCAATTGTGATTTTTCACTCGCGCACTCAGCCGACATTTTGAGAAAATTTATGACAGTTGATGGTGTGGATGTTATGTGGATGGTATTTTTTGACAAGAAGCCTTGGAGTTGTCAAAAATTAGGGGAAATCTGTCAAAAAAAGCGGAGAAGGCTACCAAACAAGAGGAGAAAACTGTGAAAACAGGAGGAGAAGTAGGAGAAATTTGCATGTTTTCGGTGACAGTTAGTCAGCTGATAGCTATAGTCAGGGCTGTCACAACGGAGTGTATTTTTAGAGAGTCCACTTTGTATTGGTTCAAATTGAATATTTTTATTGTTTTGGTAGGTACTTTTTGTAAATGTATGTAGGTATGGTTATTTCTTTGCAAGATAATTTAATTTTTAGAAATGTAAAATAAAGGACGAAAGGTGTACTCTTTGAAATAATTAGTATTATTGTGATTGCATTTGTATCATATTTTAGAAAATGGAAAGTAATTTATGTAAAATAGTGTATGAAATTTCCATTTGAAAATTTGGATTTCATGTGGAAAACTGATTTCTTATAATAGTATTGTTGTTCGTAAAAATAATGCATTACAATTTAATTCAAATTTGTTTTTGCTTGATAACAAATTTGAATAATAAGATCTATATAATAAAAATTTTTGAAAAACACAAAATTCAAATTAATTTAAGCAAATCAAAAACCACCATCAAATAACTGGAAAATATAAATTTTATACAAGCAGGGGAAACCTGTAATGAGATTTTTCATTGTTAATTTTGATATCATTACTGCAATTTGTTTTAGCGTAGAGGCATCGTATTCTTTACAATGCATTACAAATTGTTTTGGACATACTGTAAAGAAAAATAAATGTTTTGAAAAATATAGATCCACCAATTCCTTTTTAGATCAAAACTGAATCAATTTTTTACTCAATGAAACAAAAAAAATCGTTTCCTTTTGACACTTCAAAACCAAAAACTAATTAATACAAAATAGTTTAAATGAAAGATAAAACAAATATTTCCAAACCCATTGAAAAGAAATAAATATTGGAAGATGCGGTCGTTTTAAAGAATTTGCTGAAAGAGAGGCTTTAAAAATTCAAGAGTGGTGGAAGTGTATTTATTTTGAGGTTATGAAAAGACAAATGAAAAAGACAAATATGGGAAAAGAGAAAGAATGTGTTTATAAATGTTTTGGTGTTTATACAGTCCAACGGTATTTATAAAGAAGTGATGAATATGTAGAAGTTTACATGTTGCATTAATTCAAAATTATGAGTATGGTTCTTCGTTAACAATCAAAACATTCTCACTAGTTTGAAAAAGTGACAAAAGATAACGAAATCATAGGATTGTGAGCTTTAAAAATGAATTGAATGAACTGAAAAAAGAATCTGTTTTTTAAGGGGTGATTACATGTACAAAAAACAGTTTCATTTTTTGCAAAGTTGAAATTATGTACATCATTTACAGGCATATTTTTAAAATGAAATTTGCATTTTTGTATTAATTAAGAACCCGTTTATGTGCTCCGCCTTAAGTGTATACCTACTATAAATTATGTGTGTAAGAACTTCAAAAGTCAAAACTACTTCTTTTTTTTGTATATTGGTGGGACTGATTCTGAAAACTACTGATAGAGTTCTCAACCGAATTTTATAATATATGACAAACGTCTTTAAACTAAAAATTACCACTTTTGAAAATCATCAAAAAAAATAGGAGTAAGATCCAGCTTTCTATGCCGTGTTTCCCCTTGGCTCCACCCAACCATTTTTTAAATTGAGTATTTTTGCTTTATTTTTTAAATTAATTCCAACTCAAATTTGTACACAGCAATTGATCGAAACAGATGAATAGAAAATAGAAATTATGCCGTGAATTATCCGTATTTTTTAATTCAAGAGAATTGTCACACATTCGGGTAGAAGCGTAGGAAATCCAAGATATTTTGCTTCGAGATAGTTCTCCAATCAGCTGTTTGGAAATTCTGTCCAATAAAATTCAACACATGCCAAATGTATGCAATAAAGTACTTATAATGGTTTTATTTTTAACAGATACAAACAAATTTTTCTCTTGTTGTGGAAAGTGGTTTCTTTTGAAAAAAATATTTAATTAAAATTAAGTAGGTAATAAAGAAATAAACTGTATTTACGATAACTTGTATTATTTATAATGATCTTTTTGATTTGAGTCAGAAAGAAAAAACAAGGTCCCGAAAATATGAGCGGATGGTGAATCTGGTGAGTGATTATCCCGAAATCGCACAAAATTACACAAGAAGGACACTAGAAACTATGGCTGTGTTTTGGAAAGATCTGGCCAATCAGATGAATTCCGTGGGACCAAGAAAAAAGATATATTGATGGATAGAAAAAAGAATGTTCGTGATCTTGTGTGTTTTCTATTCTCACTGTGATTAAAGTATAGTTCATTTAAAATAAAATAAATTAATAAATAATACTGTGTTTCAATTTTTGTTTCGAAACTTTAAATGAAAATAAAAAATGATGGTTAGTGCGTTGGACTGTCATGCTAGAGGTCTTGGGTTCGATCCCAGCCTGTGCTATCTAGTTTTTTTTCACGGGTACTGCCTCTTGCGAGGAAATGACAAACTCTCCAAGAGTAGTTCTTGTCATGAAAAGTGCGTTCTCAAATTAGCCGTTCGGATTCGGCTTAAAACTGTAGGTCCCCTTTATTCCTGACAACAGTACTCGCACACAGGAATGGTTTAGAGTTTTAAGTCACTAGGCCCTAGTTCTGACTAGTTCATAACTGACAAAATTACATTTTAAATGATTTGTCAATAAGGCGGGTAGATGTCTAGGTCCATATGGCTCAATTTGGGCCATAAGAAATTAGTTATCATCGTTATGTAGCTCTCGCTGTTGACGGTGACCGCCTTACTAACGTCGTTTTCAAAAATCCACACCAAACGGTAACTTTTTGAGGATGCATTATCACCTGGTGAACCTCACGTGGGTTGGTATGTCGTCCCATATACGGTAATTTTGCTTGTTAACACAGCCATTTATACAAAAATGCGCCTCGTCACTAAAGATGATTTTTCGGCCAAAATTGGGGTTCTTTTTCAAACGATTCCAACCCCAAACGACGTTGTCTATGATCATGAACTTTCAGCTGCTGGGTCAGTTGGATCTTGTACGGGTGTAGGCCCAAGTCCCGACGCAAAATTCACCAAGTTGAAGCCTGCTATAGGCCAAGTTCTTGTGCACGGCGAGGAATAGACTGCCTCGGATTCTGCTGTACACTTTCACGGACCGCGGCGATGTTGATGTCATTGAACAAATTTCCTGATTGAAATCCACCGAAAAATGTTTACTGACAGAAATCTGTCATTGGAATTGTGTGAAATTGGAACATAAATCAGTGGAACGATTCGTTTCACTTTTGAACATAAGGGGCCGGTTATAGCTATCAGTAAAATTTGAAACAGGAAGAATCTGAAATGTTTTACTGATGAGCGTTTATAGCAATCAGTAAATTTACGTCATTAAATTAAATGTCACTTTGAGGCTTCGCGCCTCAGACAATTTTTTTACTGTTGCTTTCATCAGTAAAATTTTTAATGATGTGATCGGAACAGTAAAAAATTGGAACACGAACAGTAAAACGAAATGGATTTTTTTTTGGGTTTTGGCAATCAGCTGTTCAGTAAAATGAAATTTCATCATTAAAATAATTAAAATGGATTTATAAATTAAATAAAACTTTAAATGCATTGTTTCTTTTTGAAAAAAATACTTGAATATAGGATTCATCTTATTGCATCAATCTTTTGCTAGAAATAAATCTGTAACATGTGCAAAAACTAAAAACAAAATTTTTACTGATGGATTTTACTGATAGCTATAACCGGCCACTAAAAGTATCAGCTGTCCAGGAAAATGAATTTCCGTCCGGAAAATAGAAAAATACATTTTTAGAGAAAAATAAATGCGTAATTACACTTTTTTTCTCAAAAAAAAATTCTTTGTGTGATTTCCGATCGATCAGTATATAATTTTCATTTCTAATCAAAGGGAAACACCGTCAAATATCGATTCAAAAATTTGTTCGGATCGATTTCAATGATAGCTATAACTGGCGCCTAAAAATTTGTCGGTGGATTTCGATCAGTAAATTTTTGTTCAATGACAGACAATTTTAATCATCACTATAAGGACCTGTCAAAATAGCTAAAAAATAGCTATAACTGGCACCCTATTATTATTTACTATTTGTCGACTCCGGTGTTTAGAACTGTAAAACAAAATATAAAAAGCGTTGATATGATTTGATTTATATACATAAGTGTAGCGTTGCAAATTTAATATTTATATCCTGTTTTAAAAAAAATAATTAACCAAGTGGATAAAACAATAAGAAAACATGAAGCTCGAGGCAAAACTTATCACAGACGTTAAAAATCATCTTTGTTTATTTGCAAAAAACCACCGAGGATACAGCAACAAATATCCAAGACAGGCTGCATGGGAATCCATATCCCATATTCTTGCAGATCAAGCAAGTGGATTTTTCTATTACTTGAAAATGAATACTCATATTTTTTTAAATTATCACACCGATTATAGAATTCGATGAGTAAGCTGCGAAGGGAGTCAGATGTCAATTTTGACATTTCTATCTTGTTAAAAATATTAAAAACTCGCTCCGAATCCATTCGCAACTTATACGTCGGATTCTGTAATCGGCATGTATATATTTCTAGTGCAAGAATGCCAAAAAAATGGAGTTCTCTGAGAGATTCTACAAGAACTTATATCAAGCTGGAGAGTAATGGCCCAAGTGGCTAAGGTTACTCGGGCAGTATCAAATTTCTGCATTTGCAGAACTTGCGGTTTCTATTTCCCTACGTAAAGATTCCGGGGGCCTGATTATGGGATTAGCGGCGAATCGTTTTGCTAGCGAGTTTGCCATTTTTCAATTATTGCTTTCGCATTCGACTCGCATCGAATTTCCTTATTAACGAATTCGAAGGCGAATTTGAAATGTCATAATGTTTGTTGACGAGTTGAAATCCGATAGTTTTTTTTTGGCGGGTTCACAGGCGAAAGAGTGTTCATAACTATTCACTGTTCGATTTCGTGGAATTTTTCTTGATTGTAATTATATAAAAATGTGAGTTAGCTTTATTTTAATTTTCTTATAATTTATCCACAATCCACAGTAAAATATAAAATTTTAAAATTCATTCACTCTCCTAGGCACCCATAATCTTGAGGATTCCCCAAATTCCTTCCTTTCAGAATAAATATACACCATAATTGATTCTATTTTTTTAATTTAATATTGTTTATTGAATTAATCGCCGCAAATTTCACAAATTCAATCAAAACAAAACAAAATTTGTGGAAAGCTGGGGTGGAATCGGCTAAGGTGATAGTTGACTATCATTTTTTTGATAGTCAAATTGACTATCATTTTCATTCCGTCTGTGTAAGGTGATTCAACTCAATTCAATTCGATTGAACAATTTCAGATTCAAATTGTCAAAATTCGTTGTTGCCTTGGTGAAATTTTAAATTGATTCTTATAAAATATCTAAATAAAAGTATCAAATTGGCTGATTTTGAATAAAATTCTTACTTTTCTTGCTTTTTTCGAATGTAGTAAGCTTTGTCGGTCACAGGAATGTTTTTTTTTCAAAAGAAACAAAGTGAACTAAGAACATTTTCCAGTCGTTTGTGTAAGAGTCTGGTAGCTCTATTCGGAATAAACATATTTGTTTGAAATTGGCTATCACATTTTTTTGTGACAGCTTTTTAGGTATCAATTTGACTATCACCTTACGTAGAGCGAATTCGATCATTTTGATTGTCATTTATCAACAATCACCTTAGCCGATTCCACCCCTGTCAAACAAAAAGTGTCAAATCACTGGAATATAGGAAACACTATTATCGCTTCGCCGCGAATTCTTTAATAAGGAAATACGACGCGAGTCGAACTTGAAAGGTCGAATTGAAAACGATCCGCCGCGAACCTCATAATCAGGCCCCACGTTGCTCGGGCAGTATCAAATTTGTTCATTTGTAAAACTTGCGGGTTTCTATTTCCCTACGTAAAGGTTCCAGCTGAGTATGTTTTGTTTATTCATATTTTTTATATTTTCTATATTCCAACTTTTCAATAACAGACATTTTCAATGATTGCTATAAACGACCTGTCAAAAAAGTTCCAAAGTTTTGTTTTCAATGATGGAAACCAATGAAAGCTATCCTTGGTTTTCATCATTGAAAACAAACATTGGAATTTTTTTTGACTGGTCGTTTATATGTAGAATTTTCTGTAATTGAAAAAATGTTCCTGATTGAAATCCACCGAAAAATTTTTACTGACAGAAAACTGTCACTGGAATTGTTTGAAATTAGAACACAGATCACTGGAACGATTTGTTTCACTTTTGAACATAAAAGTATCAGCTGTTCAGGAAAATAAATTTTCGTCCGGAAAATAGAAAAATACATTTTTAGAGAAAAATAAATGGGCAGTTACACTTTTTTTCCTAAAAAAAATTCTTTGTGTGATTTCCCATCGATCAGTTTATAATTTTCATTTCTAATCAAAGAAAAACACCGTCAAATATCGATTCAAATTTTTTTCCGGATCGATTTCAATGATAGCTATAAACTGATCCCTTAATAATATTTTTGCTTGACGAAAATATTTTATATCAAGAAAAAAATAAATACATTCGTGGCCCCCGGCGGGCCACGGACGAAGCTTATAACTCTAAGCTAGTAATAAAACTCAATTTGTTTTGGAATAAATATTTATTGTCATATTAGCAATATGTGTATTACTTTTTGTTTCTTGTTTTTCTTTTTTTTTTTAATTAATAATTTTAAAATTGTTATCAGACTAAATTAAAATGGAATAATAATTATTATTATTATTATATGTTCTTTCATTACATTCATTCGCTCTTCGACATGGAATTACAATGATTTTAATATTATAATTATAATTTTGTTTTTAAATACCTACAGTTGAATTTAAAAGATTAAACAATTTTATTAATTTTTTTAAGTTTTCAATAAATGATTTATTAAGATACATAATATATTTTATATATTTCGATACTTAGTGTTTCTGAGTTATTTTTTGTTTTGTTTTACTTTAACATACATAGTAGGTAAATATATACATACACATCTATACTAGTACGTAGGCATATATATAATGTAGGTATACATATATTTCTTTAAAATGCTTCGTGCAAGATTTGTTTGTTTGAAATTTTATTTTATTAAAATACACGATGACATACATAATTTTTAGTTTACGATTTAAATGATTTGTTTTATTATGCTCAAACTTAAATAAAATGCATCTTAGTATAATTACAAAGAAAAAATTGAAAAGTAAATATAGTTTTATAAAAGTTTTTACATGATATTTTACTAAGTAAATAAAAATAAGGGATATACATATAATTACTTAACATATACAAAATAAAATTATGAAAAAAAGAAAACATTGTAATCTTAAAACGTATGTTTATTCATTTCATTCTTTTGTTTTTACAAAGTGTATTTTTTCGTTTTTAATTTTTGTTTCTTTAATTTTATATTAAACTTTGGCGTCACATATTATGTTATACGTAATAATATATTTTACTTTCTTTGAAAACAAAAAATTATGATATAAATAATTAACAAGAAGACAACATGGTTAAAAATTATGGTGTGGAGTATGCCATAAGTACATATTAATAGATTTTTAAAATAAAATTGTTATTGTTTATCTTTCAAAAAGATATAACATTGGAAGTAAATGTATGTCATAAATATATATATATATGAGATTTTCAGATAACACTTTGTGGCTTTTTAAAAACACGAATGTCAATTCGAATTTTTTGAATAAAGAAAAATATAAAAGAATTTCACAAATGATTTGGGAAAAACTCAAGTAAATTAAAAGAAAAGTGGATTCACAATTAAAAACTCAGATGGTCTTTTATTAAATAATTAAAACTGTTATTTCAGGTTTCACGATTTATTGTAAAATGTATTTTAATCAATTAATGAACTATTACACAGGATTTTCAGATCATCCAAATATTCAAACAAAAGAGCTGAGCAGCAAACTCGAAAATATGGATTCCTAGACGTTTAACCAAATGTAAAGTTATTTTTGTGCGATTTGCATCGAACTTGATCAACTACAGCTAGAAATTTGCAAGGCTTTTCAGATAAATATCTTTTGAAGCTTTTTAAGAGCGAGAAACCTCGCAGAACATTTAAGCGTTACTTCAATTGCTCAAGGAAAAACATTCGTGTTTTTTATTTTTCTACCACATAGAGTTCGTGTTAATGTTAAATATTTTCATAGCTTCATACACGTAGGCCGCTGTCTATAACATCGCAGCTTCCAAATTCTCTTTATTCTTAGTCAACATAGTTGGAGATTGCACTGGCGTCACTGGACTTGGACTATCTGTATCAGCTCTAGGTTTATTCTTACAATAAAATTGCTTATGTGCCAAATAGGTTTTTGTATAATTAAAACTTATATCGCATGTTTGACAATATTTTTGATTAAGTGGCATTCCTCCGGGACCCGACGACGAGCTGTTTCGTAGAAGAGAATTCTCATCGGCAGATAGGGGAGATGTTGAGTTAAGAAGTGGCGGTGGAGGAATTGAAAGTGGTGAGTGTAGAGATCTTATAACTCCAATATCAGTAGTATCCATTGGTTCAGATTTGACTTGTGCTAGAGTTGGTTCCAAATGATGCAGAGCATGCGGATGGTGATTTGGAGGAGTTGAATTGGAATTATTGTTCTTGATGGCAGAGGCTACGACGACGGTAGGCTCTAAGGGTTCTGTCTTTATGGTGAATCTAAAAGAAAAAGAACTAAATTAAATTAGAACGTCAATTATGAATAGATTTTGGTTTTGCGTACATACCCCCCTGGAAGGCTGCTTCCATTGTTGTCACCGTTTAGGGTTTGAATTGCTGCTGATGGTTCACTTTCTTCAATGACCACTTCAGGAGAAATTGATGGCGAAGTACCAGGTTGCGAGTGTACTAGTTTCATGTGACGCATCTTTAAATGTTACATAAATTTGGTTAGAATTTTGAAAGGAATATATATGTATATTTTGGACTTTTTGGAGACTTACCACATTGCCTTTGTAGGATGATGAGTAGTTACACATTTCACAATTAAATATCTGTTGAGGATTCTGGGGTGAGTGTTGTTGTTGTTGTTGAGTCGATGGCTGTTGTTGCAATAAATGTTGCTGTTGTTGCTGCTGTGCTTGTTGTTGCTGTTGCTGTTGTTGAAATTGTTGATGTGCTGCAGCAAATTGAGATAGTTGCTCCTGACTCATTGCTACGGGACTAGGAATTTCTAAGCCATCATCTTCCAATATGCACGACATGTAATTCTCCTCGTTAAAGTCAGAGGTTTTCTTATCGAAATGCATCCGAATATGAGTTCTCATGCCACTAGAAAATAAAAATATCAAAAATAAAGTCATATTCAAAGATTTAAGGAAGAAAAATCAAATTACCGTAAAGTGTTGCCTTTGTAACGACAAATTGAACAGCGAAAAGCCTTGACACTGCCATGAGTTTCCAGATGTTTGCGACTTTCGGAAGCAGTTAAACTCACAACATCACACACAGGACATTTGTAGGAACACTGTGGCGAAGCTGTTGCCGCTGTCGGTGGACATGGTTGTCCGATTTCATGGACGACCTTGCACTTGGAACATTTTTCTTTTGTGATAGGTGCAGCTGCAGCTGCTGCGTCACCACCTCCTTTGGGACAATAGAATTTCTGATGGGCCCTTAAATTATCCATTGATGTGTATTTGATACCACAAGCCGCACAAATCAGCTGTTGATATGCAATGGGATTGCTTTCAATGCCCCCAGTACTTGATCCCGATGGAGGAGTGCTGGTCTTGCTTTCGGTATCTTCCTGATTCCTAGCCGAGCAGTAGTGTTGCTTGTGGGCTAAATAGTTTTCGTATTTGCAAAACACTATGTTGCACTCTTTGCACTTAGAGACACCTTGTTTGACGAAAATCTGTGGCTGTCCACTTGTGGCTGATGCCACACTGATCGGAGTTCCAGGGTGTCCCAAGAGTGAAGATGCCTTAGGAGAATCATTCTGTTTGCTTGTAGCTGATGCAACTGCTGCTGCGGCAGCCGATGCAGTTGACAGCTTAAACGCTAGTTCTAGATTCTGCTTTGCAATAAGTGGAGGAATTATATTAGATTCGGTTAGTTTCATGGCAATGTCAGCCGAAAGCATTGATCTCAGTGGCAAATGATCCATAACAGATGGTGGAACTGGTGATATTGAAGCGGCACTGCTACTCCTGGGACTGAGGGCTCTTCTCTTCGGAGATGGGCTCATCGAAGGGCTATTAGGTAGAGATGGAGCGCAGACTATTTGTTCGGGTGTTATACTACCACTGTCAATCGATAAATTCTCCTTGCCCTCCATCATGGTTTCAATGTCAATTCTATCGTCAATTGGCGCCATAAAACTCGATGACGAACGAACACGATGGGCTCTTTGGATGGGGGAACGTCTCAGAGATAGATCAAGAGGAGCAAAATCTCTACAATAGAAAAAATAAAAAAGATTTGAATATGGACAAAAAGTCTTTCAGACATTCCCGTCGCTCGTCTTACCTTATGGGTACTTCCTTCTTGGTTTGTTTTACCGAATCATTGCAACTATTGGCAGATGATGCACGTGTATTCTTCTCGGTCAATAGTGGAGTGACCACACTTGTGTCTGTTGTAATCGATGGAGTAGATGGTAATGGTGGAGGATGAGTTCGAGGCGTTGTATCCACGTGTGGAATTTGGTTATTTGTAATGCTACTTGTACTCAAGGCAGTAGCCATTGGTTTGAGAGATCCATTTTCAAGTGAGAAACATGTGCTTTCAGGATTTGGAATTCCAGGTGAGACTGAAGTTCTATAGAAGAAAAAAGTGTTTAGTCTTGGAATAAGTGTTTTGGAATATTTAATAAACTTACAATGGGCCTGGAATCATACTGGCAGCTCGTATTAAATAATATGGAATTATGAGAATGGGATTTGTGGGCAAAGCAATAAATGGTTGTGGTGCAACTGCAGCTGCTGCCGCGGCTGCTGCTGCTGCTACTACTGCAGCTGGTGTTGGTGTCTTGGTTCGCACCTGTGGAGGGCTTACTGAACCGCCACTTGTTTTAACAATTGGTTCTGCTAGTTTTGGAGTTGTTTGGCTGTAATACGAAAGAAAATACTATTATAAGAACTGAAAATTCAGTCAAAAGAATATCAAGAACTTACCCATCATTTCGCCTGGAACTACAATAGTGTTGCTTATGGGCACGATAAGTTTTAACATTCGAGAATCTAATATCACATTCAGAGCAGTAACGATCGACTTGCTGCAAAAGTAACAGGAAAATAAAAACATTAACAGTTAAGTAAAATGAATTAAAATTATCTTTAGTTTAATTCAACCAACTCACTTGACTAGAACTATCATCGCCACCATTGGAGGCGTTAGAACTTGGCGCCGGGGAGCTTTGGTGCATTCGCATGTGACGATTTAATGAGACTTTCTTATCGGCACTGTAGGAGCACTGTGTGCAAGCGTATTGCTTGCCAGTCTTAATAGATTTCGCTGATGGCTCACCACTTGATGTGATGGTGGATTTATCTCCCGATGATGCACTTCCAACACCGCCGGCTCCACTTCCACCACCACCGCCACCACCTGTCGCATCTTCTTCGGCTTCTTTTCTGTAATAAAAAATGGAAATAGAAATTTTAATTTGCATTCTATCTCATGGGAGAAAAGTAAAAAAGAAAATTACCTATGAGAACAATAGTAAGCTTGATGTGCTTCCAGAGTCGATCTCGATGAGAATCCAATTCCACAGGGAAGACACATAAAAACTTTTACACGTTGTGAATTATCCACAACCGCTGGAATTTGGTTCTTTATTGAGGGCTTCTGATCAACAGGTGCAGGTAACGAGTCCTGCTCCAACTGAAGATGATTCTTTGTTGTTTCCTCATGAAGTATCTTTAGATTTCTTGCATCTGGGTTGAGAGCAGGATCAGAAGCTAGGAGTGCATTCAGTCGTAATTTAGGAATCGCAGTTACCGCGACAGCAGGAACTATTGATGATGAGTCGTCTGGCTCTGAAGGTGAATTCACTTCCGATTGGAGATCAGATTGAACTGAAGGAGAATTTCGTTCGTCGACTTCTGGTTCTGAGGGTGGTGAAAGGGTTCTAGGCGAACCCGATGCCGGACAATTTTCTTCTTCCATTAGGGATTCTGTTGTTATTGTAGTTGGTTCAGCTGATTGATCAATGTCAGCTGAAGCAACTGGATCGCTTTGTTCATTCAAATCGCTTGGGCTTAGATCTTTTGTTTCTGAAAATTTAAAAAAAAAAAAAAACAAGAGCGTGTGAGTTTAATTGGGAAATTCTATTCTGGGCCTAGGTAAAAGTTATACAAAAATAATATGGTGTTTGCAAATTTCAATATCTCGAAGCTAAGCCAAGATCTTCTACGTCGCATGCCTAAAGTGCATCTTGCATCTTTTACAATTAAACAAGAATGGTATTCATAGTGAATTCGAATACGAAATGACAAAAAACCATGATGATGATGGTGGGATAAGTTCTTCAACCAACCAAGGAAGGCACACTCTTCGGTGATGATGACGATGATGATGCTGATGGTTGCGGAGAGGAATACGACACTGGTTTGTAACGCAGTATGCAACATACACACACTCATCGTACTCACAATAAGTTAAAAAACAAAACAAAAAGAAAAAAAATGTTAAAAAAGGAAGAACCTCTTTGGAACGTGGACTTCCAAGGAATTTGATAATCTTCCGATTTCAAGAAATGATAATTTTAATAAGAGAATTTCCAATTCGTTTTTATTCCTGGGATACAGAGTTTTTTTTTTTGTAGTTTGGGCTGTGTCCAATAAATGAACATTCGATTGTATTCCACTCCACAACACGTGGATGGATGCTTTTTTTCTTAAGCTTAAAGATGCAGCGCGGCGGTGCGCGGACAGATTAACTTTATTCGCATTCAATTGCAATTTTGAAGAAGATTTAATCAAACATTCTAGTGTTTTAGTTGGAATGTGTTTTGTTTTTGATTTTATTGGTTTTGTTTGGTTTTTATAGATACATTCAGAGATATTGGCTAATGTTAAACGTTTCTATATAAATCTAGAGAATTTGTATAATAGTTTCATCTTAGATTTAAAAGACCTCTTGGCGATTTCAAAATTGTTAATAATTTCCAAATGTTTTGAAATTGCTTTGGAGGAAGAGGACATTTTAAAATTATTGTTCATTTCGAGTGGGAGGATTAGAAAGAATGAGCTAGGTGTAAAAGTTCGGTGAGTAAATTTTAAGTTGGTACTGATACGAAAAAGAGCTTACACTGACTATAAGGAGCAAATATGGGCATAATGCTAAAACACCCCTCTCAACTTATTATCGCATTTGATTTACTCAATTATTTTAAAGGTTTTAAGTTAGCTGCAAAATATATCAATATTCAACCACATCAAATTATTTGTAAGCTTGACCAAACCATTTTTAAATAAACATAAAAGGTCATGATCTCTGTGGCCAACGAACTTCTTACGCAAAAAAGCCATAATTGGTTTTGTTGTGGGGCTTATTACCGCGTCTTGTTAGCCGCAATATTTTTGACTCAGCATCTATAAGGATGAACAAAAATCTTACGATACATGACAAATTTAACCGAATTTGCTTAGTCATCTCGAAATACACAAAAAGCGGCTTAGTTTAAACCACCACTTTTGGTGGGAGTAATCAATTTCTGTTGTTGTTGTTTTGTAGAGTGATCCATTATGGAAAATTGCAAATATAGTGCCCGATTGCATGAGATGTTTTTTCGGTTGTTTCCTCTTTCGTCTTTTTGACAGATCGGGTGAGGGGTGTAGAAACGTAGGGGGAAAGAAGTCGTGAAAAGAGTCCTGAAAATTTATGGACTTTTTTGGTTGAACTTTGACGTTTATGCTTTGACAACCAATAAAAAAAAACAAAATGCATAATTTACAGCTATAAGTTCAGTTTTCCAGAGTACGGTGTAGTAAAGGCAAATATAAACGTGAAATAATGTAAATTTAATTATTTATTTAAACGATTTAAGAAATGTGGACAAAAACTCAAACGGAAGTATTATTAACGCTGTTTAAAAGTTGGCCCAATTTGTATAACAAGCTGAACAAAAATTATAAAAATAGAAATAAAAGAATTGAGGCACTTGAAATTATTCGAAAAGAGCTTTTAAAAATCAAACCGGGTGTTACAATTTCGGATATAAAAAGTAAAATAAAAACAATTCGGTCACAAACGTCAAAAAGAGCAATAACGAAAGGAACGAAAAAAGGAAAGGTGTAATCACGAGGGTAAGTACCTGTCAAAAAGACGAAAGACGAAAACGAACGAAAAAACATCCCGTGTAATCAGGGTCATATAGTTAGTATTATGACACTTAAAATGACAATTGAGTTTGACAGATGTCAAATGCTAGTGGTCTGTTATTTTTCAAACAATTGTTAACTATTGTTGTTGTACTCAAGGTCAAGTTATTGTTCAGATGCCATTATTACAAATTGTTGGAATTTGTGATGGGTAAAATTTACCTTTGTTTTTGCGTTCCATGGAGCAAAATAAATTGATTTATTTTTGATTTAAGATCAAGTCTGCAGATCTGGATTTTTCGACAGATTTAGGCCTTTTTGCACTTATACTAATAAAATTATATTATTATAACAATTTTGGCTTGAAATTCCGAACTTGTTTAACATTCTCTAGAACTGAGTTGTGGATTGTTATAAGACGTAACTATTTGACATTTAAACAATGAGTTAACAATAGTTAGAAAAAGAACAAAGCTTTTGGTTTCGTTGTTTTAATTTATAAGCGCTGTCAAACATATCAAACTCGTCTATCATTTGAAGTGTCATAATTATTTAACCATTAAGAACCAACATCACTCAAATTATGATTGTGTTAATTCCCAAAATGTACGAAAGAGTTGTTTAAAAATTTCTCAAAAGAAACACATGCAGCGAAGTTTGATTGGGGCTCTCCGATTTATTTATGAAACCAACCGGAGTACTTAATGGCTGAAACACAAACAAGCTTCAGCTTCGGCTTTGCCTGAAGTTTACGAGTTCAGCCATAGGAATTCAATGCATGCTATCACAATGAAGCTTTGACCTCACGTTTCGTTTGACTATCGTAAGGAAAAGAACGTAATGTTACGTAATGTGACTACAAACGGAAGCTCTAGTTCAAATTTGCTGAACATTTGCTTTGTCTGACAGCTTCACAGCTGTAACAAAAAAACAAAAAACAAAATGCATTTGCTTTTGGAGGGATTCCCATTGGTTATTATAGAAATGTCATTCAAAGCAACCTCGAAGCAGGCTCATCGTAACGCAGACGAGGCGTTTTTGTGTTTCAGCCATAACTGTCAAGTTTTAGAATTTGCCATCTGCCTCTGTCATACCATGCGCTCAGCTTTTTACTCCATTAGCTCGGTCATTTTATTCAGAGCTCATAGAGCGCGCTCCGACAAAATCACGTTCTGTAAAAAAAACACTTATACTACGTTTCCACCGGGCACTAAACCGAGATTTAGCTAGATTTGTCACAAATCTCCTTGAAATCTCGAAGATTTACCATACAAATTTTAATCTACTCAAATGAAGATTTCAGATGAAACTCATTGAAATCTACTTGGAAACATTAGTTTGTCAAATCAAACAAACTTTTTTTTCGGAGAATAATTGTTAAACCGACCCATTTAAACGCCAATTTCGTTAACTGACAGATGGAAATGTCAACAAAAACTATCTGTCTCACTTCCATATGACTCAAATTCAAAACAATAAACAACTTTCAAGAAATCACAGACGAAATAAAATGTAAGTATACAAAAATAATAAATATGTATAAGAATATAATAAAACTAATTACTTACAGATGATGAGTGAACAAATACATATTTTTTTCTTTTCGAAAGGAGAATAATTTGAAGTTTGGTTGTTATGACATAAACCAAACGTCAAATTAATCTCATTTTCTTTGGTGGAAACACCTCATGATTTATTTTAAATCACTTGCCTTAAATCTCGGATTATTTGTTGGTGGAAACGTACTATTACTCCATAAGCTCGGTCATTTTATTCAGAGCTCATAGAGCGCGCTCCGAGCTACCTCAGATTCAAAAATGAAACAGATCTTTTTTTTTGACAACTCAGTTTGCTGTCTAATAGTGCAACTGATTTTTTCTCCTAGATTCATAGGATTTTCCGTTCGTAAATTACAACAGATACAAATTAGTTTATTCACCCTTTATTTCATGAAAAAGTTTTACTTCCATATCTAAATAAGGATCTTTTCAAAAACATGTACTTTTCATTTCATTATGGTTTTTCTTTAAATCTTTAGTTTGTCAGAAAACATCCAGCAGCTGTCAATTTGTGTTGACAAAGTCACCTTCAGTAAAAAAAAACACTTAAGCAACAACTGGCCTAATTTAGATCTTCACGAACAAACCTAAAGTAAGCAAATCATAAATATTGTCCTTTAAACTGACAGATGAAAATTGTATTATGATGAATTCATAAGACGGAAAAAGGAGATAATCAGTGTTTTGAAGGATTCAAATTAAAGGATCAAATATGATTTTCATTTCTGACCCCTCAAATGTATGTGTGTACTTCGTTTACTGAATGCTCTCTCTATGTGATTATATGCAATTAACTTGACAGATAGCTCTGTGCGATTGTAGAAATAAAAACATTGACATAATTAAATATGTCACGTTGATGTTGGAGAGTCTTTAAAGTAACCTTATTGGAAACTTAAACTTACTTCTGTGAAATGTGACTTAAGTATCTGAATTGTCATTGTCAGTCATTTTCAAATGTCATTTTAAAAAGAGAACTGTATAAGTGTAAACTTAGATAAAAGATGTTATTTTAATCATGACATATGCTAAATATTTTTGAATTCGAAGTTTCTGAGTCACATTATTGTGTATTCCATAGAAAAAGTTTATATATAATACCCACTATCTTTTTCTACACCACAAGTTTTCTTCATTTTCCAAAAATAAGAAAAATAAAACCATATAGAACATTTGTATACCAACTACTTATTTGTATCTATCTGCATTAGAAACATAACGAGCAAAACACCTTCCAGCTCATTTGTTTTCGCAGTGTAAATTAGCAAACCGTGACTGAGTATTATCACATTTTGCCTCCAGGTGCAATATTGCCTGCTGCCTAAGTTGTTTTTCCCATACATGTAGGTATGTATACCTTTACAATCTACCTATGCGCGTTCTTATGCTATACTGACTCCCCATCTGGCTTATTTTGTTTGAGGTAGTAAGTTGACCCATCTCACCATCATTTGCTTACCCACTATTTTAAAACCAAAGAAAGAAGAAGGGACTTCTTTTTGAGGTTGAAGTTGGAGAATGTAGATACTACATATTTGTAGTGTTAGAGGTACCTTACCTTTACTATAGGTTTAATCTTTTTTGGATCAGTTTTGGTGGCTTGGTTCTTTCTTTTTTTCTGGAAGTTTGTACCTGGAACCTACATATATAGTGTGTGTACTTCTTCAACTGCCATTTGGTTTTTATTTCTGTAGAATCTTGTTTGTACTTTTTTACACCTCGTTGGAACAATCGATGCAGATCATTTCACATGCACCACCATCGACATCATCACCAACCAAACCGACCATTTTCTGGGTAAGTGCCAAAGTTACAAAAAAAAAAAACAATTTTCCCCCAAAAAATAAGAGAAACAAAAGAACAAATGTATATACATATATAAAAGTTGATGAAGTGCCAATGATAGTGACTTTGGAGTTCACTTAAGTGGAACTATTTTTGTTATGGGTTTTCTGGTGGTGTTGCCTATTTGCAGTGCACAGTTCACATTATTTCAATATGCAAGACTCACAAACTAATTCTTGAATAAACCAAGAAAGATCGATTGTGATCATTATTATACGTACATTAAGTACGTATATATAGACATACAAGTATATTCAAAACTGGGTGTTTCAATGACTTTAAGTTCAAGTAATAAATAAGAGAAGAAAGGTTCTTTAGATAATTACGAATACTCACAAACCGAATTTATGTCATACTTAGGTATTTCAAGACCTTAGTGGTTTCAAGTACAAGAACTATAGATACCAGTACTTGTATTTTATTACACTGCTACTTGTACTTAAAAACGGGAAAGTAGCAGCATTTTCCAAATCCTCGAATCAATCGTACTTAATTGGCACACTTTACATTTTCTAGAATCCAATATGGCGATTTTGATTGGTTATCCTAAAGCACTTGTACAATAACAAAGCTTAAACGTCAGTTTCAAAAATAAAATACAATTTCTAATGGATCTGTTTTAAGTGTTTCATTGGTATAATATGTTCTTGAAATAAAATGTACATAAATGATGAATTCTTAACTTGTAACAAAAAGTTGATAATAGGTCATACATAAAGCCAGTGACTACGTAGTCAAAATTCAATTCGGAACTGTCATATTAATGACATGCGAAGTTTCAACTCATTTTGTAGTTGCATTTAATCAGAATGCCTTGACTACACAGGCGGTAGCTTAATGACTGCCCCCAATGAAACAGCCTGTATTACTGTTCATCTGTCAATTAAGCCGTCCTAAAACAATAAGTAGATCAAAAAGACTGACTGAAATTTACTGATTGACATCTGTCATTCAGTAAATTTCAACAATTTTCCATATACATACAAATGAAATTCTTCTCTCAATAGAGATTGGTTCTTTAAAAATTTGAACCTTTAGTTTCGGATCTGCCAAAATACTGATTTTGTCAAAATGCTTTTCTAATGAGTGTCAAAAGTTGATTGGAGATAAATTAAGCAGAAGTTGTCTAAAATTCTGGCGATCAATCAATTTGGTATTATACTCAGAAGATATCAATTTTCGGATCAAAATTTGACCTCGCATAGAGCAGAATGATCGTTCAATAAAGTAATAGTCCTTTAGATGACAGATGGCAGTAAACTATAAAATTAACCGACACTTCTGTTGCAAGGGGAACCAAATTATTTATTCATACATTTATGTATGTCAAAAGATTAATTAATAAAATTACAGTTATGTTGGTGACAAGTAATGTCTAATGTGGGTGAAATGATGCGGGAAAATGCAAAGCTGTGGACTTCGTGTGGTTCAATGTATATGATAAGAACTTGGCATATTTTGCGTCGTAAAGGCTTAAGCCAAAGGGTTGAAAATAAGCGACCAAATATAATGACTTTTTTTCCCCTCAGTGTGCTCTTGATCTGTTAGAAACTAACTTTAATTCATCGAAAATCATCTTCAGGTATATTTCTAGAAGAATGAATTCGTGAAAAAACAAAATTTTCAAATTTGTAACGAAACAATTTATCACGAAAGCTTCCAAGTAACACTGTTTGGTATCAGTGTTGGGATGGATTTTATATTTTCTTGATACGAAGACACAACTTATACTGATTTTTCGTTGTATCAATCCTTCCAGCTTTCACAAACAGTTGACAGCTGTCAGTTTGACAAGTGGCTCTTTTGAGAGGCGGTTTTCATTTTAAGGTCAGAACAACTGAGAACTAAGCTGTCAAAAAAAAAGATAAGTGTTTTTTTTTAGTTCAGACATATCAAAGCGCTTTGGTCGTGTTTTTTATTTTAATCAGACCCAGCTTGGAGCGTATTCTATGAGCTAAGCTTGGCTGATTTCACGTTTGTTTCGTGTTGGAAAATTCTAAAACTATTGACAGTTCAGTTCTATAGTGTGTTTCAAAAACAAATCGGAAAGCTCCGATCAAACCATGCTCAGAGCACGTGTTCAAGCTCTAATCAGTGCTACACTCTGAGCTCGAAAAGAAAAACGCCTTATATTTGTTTTTGATAGGGCTTTTGTTCTTTTTAGAACACCCTGTATAAAAAAGAAGAAAGAGTTTACAGACAGATTCTGGAGCAAAACCTATATAGGTAAAACTACCTTGAATATATATATGTGTCTATAGGAATGAGTTAAATTTTTCTTTGATTAATAACCATTGATAGCGATACACAAAAATAAATAAACTCACGTTTTTTTTTATTCGTTCTTCTTTTATTTTGTTTTTTAAGTCTCACTCGCTCTTGATCCTGGCTGCTGTTACTCTGATGCATAAAACTGATCCAATCCACAGCTTCTGCTTTGGTTTTGAGAAGCGAATTGCAGATCGAAATATATTCGTTAAAAGATTAAAAACTCACTCAGTGTATTGCATCTAGATAATGAAATTAATTATACATAGTCTTGAGCGAAGAGAGTAGGAGTGTAGGTGCACACTGGAACACTGCACACAAGCTAAAGCCATCATGACCAAGTGAGAGATCCCAAAAAGATTATAGCTATAGGAAAGGTGTACTCTGGAACAAAAGTTAAAAATTGGCAAAACTACTTCGAGTGCGGTGATCATCGAGAAACATCATCAGCATCATTCGCATCATCATCATCTCCAGCACCATTTTTGTGGTCAGCATCGTCAGGACAGACAAAAAAAAAACAAATCTCATTTTACTCCCAATAGATGATTTTTTATTTAGTTTGGTCCTTCTCTTTGGAACAGAAGTTCCACATGCAAATAATCCTCATTCTATATACACGATCCTGCCTATGGTGGCTTCTGATCGGACGAGATCTATTTGATGCCACCTTTAATTCACCATCTGTATACTATGGCTACCATTATATAGAAGTAGGAGTCTAAGGCGGAGTACCTACTCGGGTACGAGCACATTGTATATCGAATGACAAGGTATAAAATCGAGAGGCGCGCAGTTGCCAGGAGCTGCACTGCAAGTTGTACAACACAAACGAAAGACATCGCTGGAACATTAGTGGACATGGTTCGGGGGAAATGTTTGTGTCACCATATACCAACCAATTGCTCAACGTCTTAACGTTGTCCATCGCATCGTCTTCGGTTGTCCTATAGTCGTCTTATAATCATTGTCGGTTTTGGTGTCTTCACCTCATCGTTCGAAATGGTGTAGATTTTAATTAAGACATCAAGAGGTTTGTCTATATATATTTGCAGTATGCACAGTCGTGGAATTCTTTGATTTGTTACTTTTTTGGTGACTTTGATTTCGTGCAGGGATTGCCAAAGTCAAGGAATTCTGAGATTTTTTCTTTTAACAAACATTGAGAAAACATCAATGGGAAAGATTTTTCTCAACAAGAGTGAAAAATAGAGGTTCTTGTCATAAAACTGTTATGGAAAAGCCTAATAATGATCAAAAATGCCTCTTATGAGCTCAGTTGATTTTTTCTGCTTTAAAATAAAATGGAAGATATTTTGTAACGGCTTTTTTTTATTAAATCGGAAATGTTCTTATTCATATAGCTAAAATAATCAGACAGCTCTCAAATATCCTGAAAGTATGATGTAGAAGAGCGAAGAAAAACAGTATGGCTGCGTTCAATAGGGTATCTTGGATAGGTGGATTTTAAGATACCTTGTTGAACGAGTTGGATAGCTGTATTGAGATAGCTGTCAAAAAATAAAAACAACTTTCAGCTGTTCCAAAAAGCAGAGAAACATTTAAGCTTCGAAGTAAAAATTGTTGTAAGATAAAACATTTAATGGACAATTCAACTGATTCGTCGGACGATGATGAATTGATAGGTGCGTAACAATTTAATAATCTGTAATCTATGTTAAATTTCCTCTTTTAGCTCAATTGTAATTTGTTTAACGTTTAACAGAAAACTATCCTAACAGAAACTAGGACTTTTATGAAGCGACAATACCTAGATATAGTTTGGAAGAATTTCGACCTCATTTTATTTAATTATTATTTTATCATATTATGTACAGAACATCCTCAAATACAACTTCACCTTATATTTTGTATATTTTTGTTTACCAACAAATACAAAAAGCTGAAATCAATTTTCAAGTTTCTTGAAATTCAACCATGTGTTGAATCAGCTGTTCTCTCAGATACCTACATACCCCAGAAATTCTCGGATACCTTTGGATTCCTTTTTTGACATATTAGCTGTTTTTGATCAGCTGTTATTTTACTCGTAAAACACTAACAAAAAGGTATCCGGATACCCTATCTGTCTGAGATTGAACGCAGCCTATGACAACTAACAACAACACTTGGTATCATTCTTAAAAAACTGTCAAAATTAAGAAAAAACAATTCAAAGAAAAATTAGTAGTTTTTTTCGTAAACGTCAGAATTACCACCTACGAGATTATTTCTTTAAAGTTTTGTTCTGATTAAGTAAATTTTGACAGTTCATACATAAGTTCTTTAACTTATAAACAAAACAAACCTTTTAAGGTGATGTTCACATTGGGTTTTTGTAGGTTACCACTTGCAAATGTTTTTCATTTTATCTCAATACTACTATTTTCTTAAGTAGTTGCCCATTTTCCTATCTCTTTTTTTTAATATCCTATCACGAGATTATTTCTTTAAAGTTTTGTTCTGATTATGTAAATTTTGACAGTTCACACATAAGTTATTTTACTTATAAATAAAACAAACCTTTTAAGGTGATGTTCACATTGGGTTTTATTAGGTTACCACTTGCAAATGTTTGTCATTTTATCTCAATACTACTGTTTTATTAATATCCTATCACACTAAAAATGGCGCAGTAGAGTATTTGATGTTTTGAATTTTTTCGAGTATGCTTGATGCATCTTTCTGGCTGCATTCAATTTTGTGTTGGATATCCTAGATAGGTGATACCATATTAAAGGAGTTGGATACTTAAATTGAGGTAGCTCTCAAAAAATCAGTTGTTCACAAAAAGCAGACAAACATTTAGGTTTCTAGCCCCGAAATTATTGTCGAATACAATTTTGATTAATTAATTTTGATAATGTATTGAATTTTTACCAAAAATATACAAATTTAAAATCAGTTGTCAGATTCCTTTAATTTCAACCACCATGTTTTGAATCAACTGTTCTGTCAGATAGCCTCATATACTAGAAATTCTTGGATAGTTCCCTATTTTTTAAAAGAACTACAACACTGACAAAAAGGTATTCAGATACCCTATCTATTGAGTAAACACTTCTTTAACTTGACATATTCATTCTTGAAGAACTAATAAGAAACAAATGAGTGGTTAGGCAGAAAAAACCTGTGGGGCTTTTAAATAAAGGCAATGCTTTTTTTCCCATTTTTAAAACGTCAAAATAATAAAAGGAAAGAAAAATGTTTGCTTTCACGAGATTATTTCTGTAAAGTATATGGTTTCAAATAAGTAAAAGTAAACTATGACAGTTCACCACAGCAGCAATGTATGTTGTTTTATTTTTTGTAAGGCGATGTTCACATTGAACTTTTATGGGGTTGCCCCATTTAAAGTTTTTCAATTTTATCTCATTCCCAATCTTTTCTTAAGATGATGGCTCAATTTTGTATCTCAAATATATAAACAAATAGAAGAAAGCATATTATTTTCATTTGCCAACTGTCATTTAATAGACAGCTGTCAAAATCTCTTCTAAAATGACAACTTCTGTCACTCAATTACTTAAACTCGAGTAAAAAACCAAAAATTACTATTTCCTCACGTCGACATTGTCATAAAAATTAAATCCGCAAACAGAATATTTCGTCTCAAATATCTCATCGAGCTATTTGGCACCCCGCACTTCATTTTTAGCAGCACACTACCATCAGGAGAAGATTCTAATTGAGAAATCGAGTGGAACACGTTTATTTAGTTTCACCGACCATTTTACACAATGATTGATCTTTACTCCATCATCAAGTCCCTTGGTTTCCATTTTATAAAGCCCTGAGCTTCCTTACCAGGGATTCATTGGCAAACAAAGCATACAAACAAAAATAAAAATCTACACTCTCTCTCTACTTAGTGGTGGATAGTGTTGTACAAAGAATTCGTGATGCAGCGCATCCGTGCAAAAGCAAATACAAATGCAGTGCAACAACTCCCAAACGAGGAGCTCACGGATCATCTCTTCATCAGCAACAAGACCTAACTACTCAAGAAGTGTACATACATCCCTATTCCCGAATCAAAAAAAAAAAAAAAATAAGAAAAAATCAGAAGGTGAGGGCAGCAGGATAACTAAAGTCGTCATCGTCATCCGTCCTCATTGTCATCATCACATCATCACCATCCCATCCCATCATCATCATCATCATCGCAGCATCCTCATCAGCACATCACATCAGCAACATCATCTTATTAGCAGCAACTGACTTGGTTGACTTTTGTTTTTGTGTGTTATTGTTGGGGGCAACAATTGTTCGGAACCGAACAACATTTGTATCTCGGATGTTTGCGGATTGAGTTTGGACTTCGAGATTTGTGCTGAATGTTCCTCCTGATCCACAGAGTTATTTTTGTTTGTTTGGTGATGACGGCAATGATGATGCGACTGATGATGGATGGATGGACGGACGGAAGGCTGGATGGATGGATGAGGCTGGATAAAAAAGAGAGATTCCTTTTTATTTTACTGCTATATAGTCATCCATGCGGAGATTAAAATGTGGAGTCGACGTCGCCGCCGCCACCTCTATTTCCACCGGCATCACAACTACCGCACCACACTATACATCATCAAAATGTGAGTCGTCAAGTAAATGGTTTATTTTGCGATTTGTGTTCACTTTGCCGTTTTACAAGATTTCGCTGATTCACGAAAAATGATTTATCATCCAATCGACAGGATGGAATGAATGGTGTGGTGGTATAGTCGTATAGATCCTCATCATCAGCTTTAGCATCATGCTCGCTCAGGAGGTAGCTCCCACTGGCATCTTAAATATCATCATCTTTTAGGGCTTCTTTTCGTCAGTCTCAGCGTCGCGTCGTCGTCGCGTCATCATCATCATCATCATCGTGGTGGTGTTCTTCCTGCTTTGAACTTATGATGATAATGATGCTTTAGATGCTGCAGAAGAAGCTGTCAGTTCATTGCAGTTGATTTGATGCTTTTGCGAGGGTTTATGTATGTTTTTTTTTTTGTTGATTTTTTTAATTCCTGAATTTGTATTTTGGGGGCATTTAGGAACAACCCATCGCTTGGGTAGTCCAATTGTTATCTTGTTAAGTTTCCATTGCCACCATGAAGTAGAAGATGCTATGTATAAGGTAGATTTATCAGACATTAACGTACGTGCATTAAATACCTCATAATGTACCAAAAAGATTTGTTCATTAGGGGCTTCTAAGACTCGGAGGGTTTTTCTTTTTCAGCTCAGAAAAGAGTTCTGATCAGAGTCCAAGCATTTCGAGAACACTCTTAACATTACCTGAACAAAATGTGTTCTGACCGTTGCAATAATTTTTGAAACACAACTGAAACACTTAGCAATCACTATTTGACATTTGTCAATTTAATTGTCATTTTCTTCTGCAAAAACAAAAACCACATAGTTGTTCCACACCTAGTTTCAAATAGTTTCAGACCGAAAGGTAGTCATTTTTAGTCCAAAGACCCTGATTACACGGGATGTTTTTTCGCTCGTTTTCGTCTTTCGTCTTTTTGACAGGTACCTACCCTCGTGATTACACCTTTCCTTTTTTCGGTCCTTTCGTTATTCCTCTTTTTGACGTTTGTGACCGAATTGTTTTTATTTTACTTTTTATATCCGAAATTGTAACACCCGGTTTGATTTTTAAAAGCTCTTTTCGAATAATTTCAAGTGCCTCAATTCTTTTATTTCTATTTTTATAATTTTTGTTCAGCTTGTTATACAAATTGGGCCAACTTTGAAACAGCGTTAATAATACTTCCGTTTGAGTTTTTGTCCACATTTCTTAAATCGTTTATATAAATAATTAAATTTAAATTATTTCACGTTTATATTTGCCTTTACTACACCGTACTCTGGAAAACTGAACTTATAGCTGTAAATTATGCATTTTGTTTTTTTTTATTGGTTGTCAAAGCATAAACGTCAAAGTTCAACCAAAAAAAGTCCATAAATTTTCAGGACTCTTTTCACGACTTCTTTCCCCCTACGTTTCTACACCCCTCACCCAATCTGTCAAAAAGACGAAAGAGGAAACAACCGAAAAAACATCTCGTGTAATCGGGCACTTAGTGCGAAAAATATCTGAAACACAGCTATATTATTGAAGGAAGCGAGGATGAAGATTATGGTGCTTGTGTTCAGCATTCAACTTGCTATGCTCTGATATTTTCTTCTGAGTTTAGAAAACCTTCAGAACGAAAAAAAAACACACGTTTTAAGCTCTGAACATTCAGAGGTAAAAAATAACGCAATTTTTTGTTTGACAGTTCAGACTCTGCTCTGAACTAAAAAAGAAAAGCGCTTAATAAGACCGCACTTCAATTGTGGTTGACCACTAAAATTATTTCCTGGTTTAAGTATTCCATCACTCATTTTGACTTTTTACTAAGCACTGAATGAGTTTTAAAAAGGTTTGTTTGTTTTTAAGTTTCACCAATGCTTACATTTTTGACATGTGGTTTTGTTGAACGGTTTTTTTTTCAATATAATTCTTTAAAAGGCGATGTTCTGAGTGTATTAATGAAAAAATTTCCAACAAAGAGTTAAAAACTATTGATAACAAAATATAATTCGTATCTATAACACAGAAATACATGATACAGTTATTTCCTAATCCAGAGTTGGAACCAAACAAAAATTACACCTTAATTTAAAAGATCCTGAATTTTCTATACCAAATTTATTTTGTCTGATTCTATTGTTTGTTAATAATAAAAAACAAAACATCAGAATTGTCACATTTTTTATAAATTAATTGACATAAATGTCATGTTCACTAACTCATTACTTTCTTGTATTATAGTAAAGTAGGTATACATTGGTCACGATAAATAGTTTTATATTAAATGTCAGGGTTGAATAACCATAAAATGTATATCAGTATGTAGATAACCTTACTTTATGTACCTAAGAGAATTTATTTCTATACATTTTCTAAGACAATGTCACACGATCTATTTTTATAATAATGATCATGTAGCAAAAAATGTTGAATGTCAATTATTTTGTATTGATATCGATTTTAAATTGACACATTATAAATTGTGATTATTAGTCATCAAGATTATAATATTATTTTTTTGTTTGAAATGTTGGGTTGGGTTAGCTACTTTTGGTTTATATCATTGTCCGCAAAATTTTATATCATTTTTGAATTGTAACACTCCCTATTTTGTATCTTAAATACATAGTCTGACAGGTCAGATAAAATGTCAAACTGGCTTATTAATCACCATTTTTGCTATTAAAAACAAATCTAATTAACTGAATCATAAAAAAATTGATTGGTAAGGAACGATGTTCACAATCAACTATTTTTAGGAGAATTATTTTGACACTTCAATTTTTAATGTGTCAGTAATAAAACATCAAGAAAATCAATTTGGAGTATAAACACCGTTCAGCAATTAAAAATGAAACCAAAAAACAAAAATTCTCTGTCAACTGTCAAATGAACTTTTAGCAGAAGCAGTGTTGCCAATTTATATGGAAATATTTACAATCGACAAAACGTTTAAGTAAGTTTGTGATTATTTTTAAATTTAGTCTTGCATTTCAACACGGAAAAGCATTTTTTTCTCTTTTGATTGAAAAAAGATTATGAAGCACATTTTAACATTGTAATTGTATAAATTCTATTGTTGATTTTTGCACAATGAGTTTGCATTTTAAGACGGTTTTTAAAACCCAATACAACATTTTATTGTTATTAACAGTCGACAATTTTGGCAAATGATCCACTTTACAAATAAAAAAATTACCTTAAAGGAAAACTACTATTCAATGCTTTCTAGACCATAAATACTTATTCGGAGTATGTCGTGTGGTTTTAAGTCTAGCAATACTTTTTTCGGAGTTTGTCTTTTTGACAGCTGTCATTTGATTTATGATCGATCAGTATTACCAAAATATTACTTAGGTTTGCGCTACATGCCATAGAGGCAGCGAAACAAACAATTAAACTTTTGGTGAGCGTATTATCTTGAGTTATTGATGAAATACGACCTCAATTGCTACAAAATGTGGTCGAAAATTGGTCCTTTTGGCTGGAAATAATTCGATCTACTTGCCCGAAATCAATTTTAAAACATACATTTTTATAATAAAGCTGAATTCATTGCCATAACATTAATTTATATGCGTCTTTCTTCTTGAAAACCACACGTTAAAAAAAAACACCCTTTACCAAATTCATTTGAAATAATACGAATAATTAATTTCAAACTATGTACTTTGTTTATGGTAAACATACGAGCATTCGCAGCTGTCTGAAATTTGCAATAAATGTCAAAATGTGCTTTCTTTCAACTCATTATAGTCGTTATCTGACATGTGCAACAAATGTCAAAATTAGCGACCATTCAAGACACTATAAAAAGTGATTGCAGTACTTAAAACTCATTAGTTTCAAAGTTTAGAGAGATTTAAAACCCCGAGAATATGCTCGAATTACGAGTTTCCTTATAAGAAACTCCCTTCTTTTGTCCTTTGATCAAAAACAAATTATAAAGTTTTAAATATAATTTTTATTTTCCGCAAGTGTACTATTTCTAAACATATGTAGCTCTCAGCAAAAAATGGTGTGGCTTACACTACGGTCGAAACACTAATGAGATCCAGCGTTGTATATTTATAATTATTTAAAAAGCTCTCCAGATCCAGATCATAGAGATAACGGACGCACGATTAGAGTTGAGAGTAAGTACAGCAAGAGAACACAATGCTTTTAAGAATGTGCAACTACAACTATTTTAAAGCTCTCCTCTTAGTTTGTGGTAAATGAACGCTGTTAAGCACAGTGGAACATTTTATGCAATACATGTGCTAATTTGTTCACATTTAAGGTTTGAGGATGGAATGAGTCTTTCAGAATAGCGTTATTATGAGTAGCATTCTAGTTGTTAGCATGCTTATTGCCTCTGCATGTAACTCTCGCTTGCCTTGCCATCATTTAAAATAATAATCTACATACTATTTTATTTTAGGTTTGACATTTAGAGCAATTGTTCTTATCAAAAAATCAAAGATCGCAAACTGTGGTAGGTAGGCACATAAGGTATAGAAATTCTAAATGATTTTTTAATTAATGATCATACTATGATTTCACTAAGTTGCACAAAGCACGACACAATGCGTGCCTACCTTTGAAATTGAAAATTAAAACAAATATGAAGGTTTGTAATAAATTTTTGTCTGATCTCATCAACGATATCACAAAATATCACTCACCCAAATCTGTGGTTTTAAGTTTTGTATGTTTTTAAAACAAAACTTGTTCATAGTTTCTTATCGCTATCGTTTCTTCCGCCTCTGTGCTTAGCGGAAGGCAACACCACCGCGCGACCGGCAACGTCATAGTCTTACCTACATTTTAAATTGAAAATTAATTGAAATACACATATCGCACACGGCAGCCGCTACCGCTGCCACTGCCGCTGTCACACCCCTCGTAGCCACAGCCGTGCGCCTGAGCTTCTTATAAGTTAAGTACATCGACAGAACAAACAACAAACGAATCGTCGCAAAACACAACTAATCATACTATCACTGTCAGTTGATCTCTTCAGTTTCAGTCACCGTTGTCGTATGTTTGTTGTTGGGGATTGTGTATATATGGTACACATATTCATGGCCACTCCCGCTCGATGTGTGTTGCCCCCCTAATGGTGGCTTGTCAACAACGTAGCGTACGGCAATACAATTTACCCGCAGCAGAAGCAAAAGCAGCGGCAGCCGAAACAGCAACCAGCAAACAGCCAGCAGCTAGAAAATTGTGTAATTAAACTTATCTGGTCGTTTGGATCGATGTATCTTTCAAGTCTTACAAAACCGCGTCATATCTTCGCACAAACACCAGAGACAAGAACCACCGGCACAGCACATCACTAACAGGCGGCATATCAGTGACTTATCTGCGCACACAGAAAGCGGTGTCGTTCCTGTGACTGTGACCACGGCTCATTATGGGTCGCTTTCAAATTCTGTCTCTGTCTCCCGCCTTCCCCTCCGCTGCTGCACTGTCTTGCCCTGGTTTAGATAGATCTTAGCCCGATATATTGGCCTGATGCGGCTGCGGTGGCGTGCGGTAGTGCGGCAGAGCACTTGCGCATACCACTTAAAATGGACATAACCGAAACCAATTGCTGACCATAAAAACCACTCTGCGTCAGCGTGAATCTTTCTTCTTTTATTTTTTTGTAAACGCGCGGACTGCTGCACGCAACTATTACAACGACCGAGGACGACGAGCAAGCTGACATTTCAATAGACGCCAATTGACAGGTCAACGCGCAAAAGCAAAACGCTTCTCATGCCGCCAAGTGTAGCGATCTTTTACAAAAATGGTATTAAAGAAGAAGCGAGGTAGGCAGGTTTTGTATTTATTTGTTGTTGTTTTGTGTTTTTCTGTAGTCTCTCCATGCATCGTGGGGCTTGTAGCTCGTTTAGTCGTTTGGACTGATGATGCTGCTGCTGTTGCTGAAGTTTCTTGCAATGCATAGAAGAAATGTATCCTCAAAGAAAAGAAGCACCAGCCAGAGCAAGAAACTGCACTCTGAGATTTACAATGTTCAACGTTATACAAACAAATCTATAGCCGGAGTTGTGTTGCAGCAATGTAGCTGCATCAGCCGCGCCGCCGCCGCGCCGGTAGCAGCAAGCAGCATGAAGCTTTGCCGGCTTCGTATCTGAGCCCGAATCGGGTCGTTATAATATTTTGTACCAACAAATCAGATGTCAGCCGTTTTTCTAATCATTATCCTGACTGGAGCTGTGCGCGTTCAGATGGCAACGACACGATAAGACCGAGAAAGAAGCATAAGCAACGCTGCGCTTTGCTACCTGAACGAACGCTTTTAAAGTTTATTGTTTTCGTTTTCACATCAACGAGAAACGTTTGCGACGAGTACGACGAGGACTTTGTCGTTGGTGTTTTGTTCTTTTTTTGTTTGTTGTTGTTTTGTCAAGCCCAATGATGCGGGCATTGCATAGCACGCTCGCACGCCTGACAATTTGTTTGATAATAATTGTCGTTAACCTTTGATCGAGTTGACACATATTCCAGCACAGTAAGAGTTGGACTTCAGTTCGTATATATCGTGTATTTTATGGGAAGAGTTCAAAACTATATTGTGATGAAGAACTTTGATTTGGCATACCTATATGTACACGCTACTGGTGATGAGGAATTTGTGATGATGGATTGGAATCATGGGAAAATGTATAGCAACTTTTATTTTAAGTATATCCATTATAATTTTTTTGACAGCTTAATTTGTGAAAAAAATCGATGTCTGTCAAAATGACTTTTGACACAGAATAGTGATCACATTGGTTTTACGTGACTTAACTCATCTTTAAAATTTATTTGTTTATCTCGCTCTTACTTTTTTTTGTGAAAAGTGTTGACGTACTACTCTACCTCTTTGAAATCATCAAACGCGAATGATGAGCCGTCAAAACAAGTCTACTTAAAATAGTCCAAAGTAAACAAAAGCTGATGATTAATTGGCTAACTATTTTGAGACTTACCATAAAACAGATTTTTTTTTTACTAAATATCAATCTACCTCTCTGTTGGATTTATTCACAAACGTCAAAATCGTTACCTTGATGAAGTTGACATAAATGCTGTTTTTATTTTTGGCATTATTTTTATAGAAATACATTATTTAAAAAAATATGCGTATATTTCCATGTTTCTGCATCTGCAATTATGAAGAAAATTAGAGAATAATAGATTTATGCCAAAAAACCAATTTTGTTAAAGAATGACTCCACGAATAAGAACATTTTCATCTTCATATCTACATTGGCACTTCCTATAAAACACACTTATGAATTTCTCTGCATTTTGGGGCTACTATTCCTATCCTTATGCAATAGTAGTAATCACTTATGTGATTTCAATATTTGTCTTAATTTTTTTTTGCACATTTGAAGAACAATGTAAACTCACCATTAAAAAAAAACAAGCTTCCAAAACAATTATAATTTAAATTCAATTGCGTCTTTTTTGTAAGTTTAGTGAGTGTTTGTTTTGACAGGTTCGTATGATATAAATTATTAGCTGTTACCATCAACTAATTTTTTGACACCTGGTCCAGTATATACCTTGAAATACTTGATAATGCTTAATAATTTAAAATATTCAATAGTTTGAAAACATCAGAATTTATCAGGTTTTCTGATAGAAACTTGACCACTTTGAATTTAATTTGTGAACGTACCATTTCACTAATTATAGAACTGTCACTGTAAATTTATTCAGTAAACTCAATATTTTCATCATGGTACACAAATGAACAACTTCTGCAAAAAATTTCTACCGAAATTCGGGGTCGGTGGCCGCAACTTTAAGAGCGTGAACTTCGATTTTCTCGGTAGTAATTCTTGCTCTAGCAGACAGGTAATAAGAAGTTTAGTGTGAAATTTGAGTCTACAAATTCGTTGTGTGATGTTGACATGTAAGTGAGACAACAGGTTGGTTGAAGTGTTGAAAATATCACTGCTGTTTAGGCGTTCGTAGCAAACAATCCAAATTCGTCAATTTGACAGCGGCGTTTTCAAGAATTAAGCATAACTCGGACCACATTATGGTGTATTTTGCGTAAATATCTTGGTTTACATACAAGATCAAGCTGACTCAAGAATTGAAGCAGATGGACTATTTAAAGCTACTTACGTTTCCCGATTCGCTAAATTCTCAAGTATTTATTGCAAACCCTTTAGTTATTATGGCAAAATGTGTTTTGATAATTTATGTATGTCTTAAATAATGTTCGTGAAAAAAAATTAAACAAATTCGATTCGATGAAAAGAGTTCGTTTTAGGCCTGGCACTAATTGGGCAACTTTGAGCAACTTTCCGAAATTAATAATAAGTCTTGTAATAACGAAGTTTGAATCATCATAAATGTTCTCTTCAATTTATAAAGGTCATTTTGAAACGACGAACTAATATAATTTTTTCGTAATTTAATGAAAAATAAATTACATAAAAAAGAAGATAAAAGCAACATAAATGTCATAACAAAAATATTGGTCATGCAAGTTCCTCTCCCTTATAGGAAAATTTACTTGAAGTAGAAGTCACTTTAAGTTGCAAGTTTATGTATATTCTTAATTCTGTGTTGAATTTCAGTAAGTTCACCAAAAAAGGTGAGTTTCTCTACAATCGATCAACGAGTGAATTAAATGCTGAACAACAACTGTTAAAATCTTCCAAATTTAGTGCTTATTTTTTTTGTCAATTTCATGGAATTTCCTGTCAAAGACACGCTGCATATTTATCAATTTTATCAATAAAATAACAATCAAATACAAACATATTTCAATAATTCATCATTGTCTGTAGTGTTGCTCTAAAAATTTAAGAAATTTTGTCAGGAATTTAAGTTTTTTATCCCAATACCTCTTCAACATAACAACATCTTTACATATCTACACAAAAAGCGCACACACAATGAGGGAATTGAATTATTGTAAAAATGCGATAATATACACATAAATATGCATATGAAACGACCAAGATAAATTTTTAATAAAAAAAGAAAAAAAAATATTTTATAAAACTTCTCTCTGCATCACCAACCACCATCTCCATGCAACATACAAAAATAAGCAGCAGCACTAAAAGAAGAAAGAAAAAAGAATCGTATGCGCAATTATCGGACGCATTATCGGCACGATAAACATTTCTACAGAGCAAACACAACAAAAAGCGCAACCATCATCGGAATGGTAATGGAATGGAAATCGCGCGCGCGATTCGCAGTTCGCACAACAAAAGAACCCAACAAACAAACGTCAACAGTAACAACAACAACAGCAAGTTGTATAGTAGATAGAGGCGCAACACAACAATGCAACGCGACTGCAGGTTTTTAAAAAGAGAAGAAAACGAATTGGTGAGGGGACAACAAATTGTACGACACCATATTATAGTGGAGCTGTAGTAGAGTGGCGTGGAGATGGAGATGATGTCCAACAAAAATAGAATTAAACACAAAAAAGAACGCACAAGGAGGAGACGAACGATTTGCACAATACGAAATGTTGCAGAAAAATTGACTTTACACTGATAGCAAATATTGAAACAGGCCCGAATTTAATTCAAGGCCCTAGCACATGACATTTGAAATATTCCAAAAATATAAGAATAGACCTGTCAAATTTAGAACTGTCAGAGTAAGAATATCCCAAAAAAGAACTAAAAAGTTTACAGAGTTTATAGCAACATGAGTTGAATAAATATGCCATAATGTGGTCAAAGCGATGCCCACATTTTTGAGAACACCATGAATTGACTGATTTGGATAGTTTTCTACGGGCGACGCCTGAACGGCAGTGAAACTTCGATCAACCCGTTCGTCTCAATGACACGGCAACACCAAACAATACATAAATATGAAGAATCACATTTTTGCACTACACTTGTTAATGCCCGTCTACTAAGGCGTGTAGGGTTAACTAAATAAATTGAAGATGACAGTTCGATGATTATTCAAAGGGTGCGTTCACAAATTAAATTCAAAGTTGTGAAGTCCCTATTGATAACAAAGTATTCCATGTAATATGAGCCTTACACTTGGGCCAAGTTGACTTGTTTCTATAAAGTTCTTTTTTCAGTTAGTTTCAAGTTTAGTTGAGGAAGACTTAGGTTTCCACCTTTAAACTTTTTCACAACTCTGCATTTGTTTCTTTAGATGACAGTGACAGCTGTTGACACTTTGACATTTGGCTTCATCAGCAAACTTTACGTTGAGTTTTAAAAAAGATCTTTTCAACTCGGAGCTTTTTAGCCCCTGTACCTGGACACTTTCTTTCAATACGGCCATGAGGACGATTGTTGCAGCTGTGAATGTTACATATAGAGAGAATGAAAAAAAAAAATAGTAGAGGCACCTTGGCCAATGTCAACCCGTATAGTAAAAAGGAAACAATACTGCGAGGTGATGCATATGCCTGATGCGAGCGAAGTGTTCATAGGAAGCCCTTTGGCAAGGCCCCCATATCCATCGGCAGATAGATGGTGTATGGAACCCACAGGTAGTTCTTGCCAGCATATAGATAGGCACCAGCACCACCACCAAACAAAACACCAGAGACGAGACCACCATAGCACAACCAATGAACTATAAAATCCAAACCATAATATTTTCACCGAAACCAGTGTCGGTTGGTGAAGGTGATGGTGATGGGGCCGACCAGCCAGCCGATGCGACTTGCGACAACCATCAAATGCGGCGAAGCGACCCTGAGGTGAGGAGAACCTCGCCAACGACCAACCCCTTCTCCCGCACCTTCATTTAAGGCACCTCTCCAATTCTAGACTATGAACGTAGTATTTTATGCGAGATAGTGTCAGAAGTGGGACAGGGACGCAACGGCAATGTAGCGTAGCGACATCGAGCGACGACGACGTCGGACGGACGGACAGACAACACTCGCGCGTTCGCATATTGACATCGCGCAGTCAGTTAACGTTTTGTTTTTACAAATTCTATACTTAATTATCACCAATCTAACAGATGCAATCTTTCACTTGGGCTTCATACGGTCTCCTCCTGCTGCTGCTGCGGATGGATATACGAGTTTTTGGCTGACTCTCTCTCTATACAGATATCCCTCGATTGTGCTCCTCCACATCGCACCGCACCGCATCGACCCGACCGACGACCGAACGTCCGTCCGTTCCGTCGCGCTTTGGTGGTGCTGCTGCTGCTCCTGCGATGATGTGGATTGTATGGAATTCTTGTTATTTTCCAAGCGCAATCGATTGGAATCTCTAAAAAAGTTTGGTGTGCTGCTTGGGCTCTTGTGGACGGAGATTCGGACGGGTTAGTTGAAGATAACGAATAAAACAAAAACAACTACAAAAAATTGTATAAGAGGGAAGACAATAGTACAGAGCGCAAGAAAGGTGAGACGAAGAGGGCCAAAAAGGGGGCAACGGGGGATTGATTATATCAAATACATACAAACATACATATTTATCCACGTTTCTCTGTTATTCCGATTGGAAATGAGGAGATAATGGATTTTGCGTTTGCGTTTCCTTTTATGAATAGCAAATGTCAAATTTAAAATGAGTGGCAGGCCCAGGTAAAGTCACATAGTCAGGCAGTAGGCACACAGTCAGTGGGATTGAGGAAATATCTCGTCGGCCGTTTCGTCCGTTGCCGTCGTCGTCGTGTTGTGTTGTGTAACCAATATTGAATTTGAAATAGGTTTTTGATTTTTGACACGATGTCGTTGTTGTTATTATTATTGAGTCTTTTGGTTAAGCGGTATAAGTTTGTGTGTGCGAGGTGTTGGCCTGGCCTTAAGATCGATGGATGGATGGCGATGAAGGAAGAGACAAAGACGTGAAGTTATGAAACCAAATTATTGACAATTACAAGGTTTGCTTCAATAATTTGGAATATACCTATAAGTTAATGAAGGATTAGGTGTTGTTACCACCTTTATTTCTTGGAGTTGGTATAGGTTCCTAATTTGAATTAAAATGGCGTTGTGCGGAGAATTCGTTAAAATAACGGATTTTTTTTTCTGTCAAATCATTTTGCGTGACTAAAATAAGAAAATTTTAAAAATTAACAAAGGTGTCATCAGAATGATTAAGTGTCCTATGACACTTGGGCGTATAATGACAGTGACATAATGATGAGTGTTTGATTTCTAATTGACAGAAGTAGGTTCTAGTAAATATAGCAAGAGTTAAGACATTTGTTGTTTATTGTTCATATAAAGGTATCATGACGTCATAACACTCGCCACTCATCGCAGAAATCACTAGAAATTAAGCTGATTACTTTTTTTCCTAATACTGTGTTCACACTGACATAAACGCACTGATGTGTAATAAAATTATTGCTTACACATGAAACAATAAATATGAAGGGAGGTATGTCCCGTGTCAAACGTCAAAATTGCTTAATGTAGACATGATCACTAGATGTAAAATGAAACTATTTAACCATACTGTTAAAACTAGGGCACATTTTTTAGAGTTTTCCCGATCGATGTTGTAGACTAGATCAATTTTAAAGCGATGTTGAATTAACATGACGAAAAAAAGATGGAAGGGGAGGGGGTGTGATAATTTTAAAATTATATCACAAGAACTCTAACTTAAATTATAAAAGTATATTGTAGGTAGGCGGTACTTAGGGAAACCCAACATTCTATTAAAAGGCATAAAACCACCAATAATTTTGAATACTTTTGACTGACATTTCTCATTATCAAAATCACAAGAATTGCGACTACAGATATAAAAACTTGAAACACACAAAAGACTGCTGGTGCGTTATACATTTGAGATGGAAAAGTGAGAGAGGGGTTGAAAAAAGCTTATCAGTGAAATTGTACAAAATTAAAGTATGTCCTGTTTACCGAACTTTTGCACAGTAAGTACACTTTAAGGTTACCCTAAATGGGAAGTAAAAATTACACAGGAATAGTTCTGAGATAAAAACGTTCATAAGTCATTAGTCATCACTCTGTGCTCGGTGTGATCGTTGCAAATATTTGTTTTTCAACAATTTTATTTGCCTTTAAAAAGTAGCTTTTAATAACTGTTACTTACGGATTCAGATGAGAAAAAAGAGAAAATTTTGCTCGAAAGTCAGGACTCACATAATGAAGATAGAAAGAAACTAAATCTTACACAGGTATTAACGAAGGGACGGGCTAAAAAAGAATTCAAAAATGACAAACAAAATTAAGAGATCAAAAGAGTTTTAAGGACACATTCAATTTTTCGCCTAGAAGGAAAAAGATAGATAGTGAATTGCATTCCACTACTTATAAGCTGTCAAATTAACTCACAGTGCTTACAATTTTAAAATAAATTGATCATTGATAGTCATAGAATGTATGAATGTATTTCAGTCCCAAAATATATCTCATTGTCATTCTGAAGCCGAAACTGATCTAAATCCTCATAAACCCTCAACCCTGACCCAAGTGCTTTCACGGGCATCAGTTTCGACCCAGCATTGGTTCGTTGTTTGTAAATAACATGAGAAATCCGGCTCGAAGGACCAAATTTTTAATTGTATCACTGATGATATTCGAGTGTATTTGTTTTGTATTTAAATATATTTAAATAAAACAATTTTAACCATAAGTGTTCGTTGCAAATTTTCGAGAAAGAATTATATTTTAAATTTTAAAAGTAAATGCATTAATTTCAAGAACACTAAAATATAGAATGTATTCGGCATAAAGTGCCAATTTAAGCAATTGTTTTTGTTTGTCAATTCACAATATTAATTTTGAGTTAAAATAAATTTAATAACTAATTCAAATTATAAATAAATAAAAATGAAATAATATTGTAACATATTATGTGAAATTATAAAAAAATATAGAAAATAAATAAATAAATGAGGTGGCGTAACAGTTCAGTGAGAATTAGGGCCTATTGACTAACAACTCTCAACCATTTCTGTGTGGGACTAATGTTATCAGGGATGGATGGGATCTACAGTTTTAAGCCAAACTCAAACGGTTAGTTTGAGAAAGCACTTGACATGACCAGAATTATTCCTGAAGGATTTGTCAATTCCTCGCCAGAGGCAGTATCCGTGAAATAAAACTTTAGATGGCACAGACAGTGATTGAACCAAAGTCATTTGGCATGACATTGACAGTCCTACGCACTAGCCATCACAAAACGGTTACAACATATACAAAACACTTTTAATCCGCCATCTGTCAAAACAACTGTCAGTGCTGCAAAATATGAAATCTAAGACTTGACAAATATATTTTTACATTCAAATTTATAAAATTTGATGCAAAACTCTCAAATATATATATGTATGCAAGTAAATTTATGGTAGGTTCACACCTATCAAATAAACTGTCAAATTATAAGCGGTGATAAGTAAATAAAAAAATGAACTTTATATACTTTTTATTACATTTTCTTAGCCATTTGGAGATAGCAAAATTCAATTACTACAATTTTAAGTACTACACTCAGTCATTTTATTAAAAAAGTTAAATGAAAAAATAAACTTACGATAACCTACTGGTCAAGAATATCACATCCAAACCATAAATGGAATTACATAATATCTTCAACGGTTCATCAAAAAATAAAAACTCCACTCCCAAGAAGAACGAAGAAAAAAAAATATGTTATGATCCTTAATAATTGCCAACAAAAATATCTACCCTTCCCATACATTCACCCCTTCCAAAAACCATATACCTAGCTAGATATTAAAAACCACATTTCAAATCCTTATCGCCTAGCTCCGCATATCACAATTTCAAAAAAAAAAAAAATATCCACTCAAAAATAAAACCTGGCAAAAACTTTATATATGCAGAGTGTTAGTCGAATGATAAAACCTAAAATCCTATTTTATCGCACACCCTACACCATACCGCTGACTTTCTGCCGCTGCCGCTGTCGCATCCAATCCTTTCAGGACTTCGTTCAAATAGCACTGAGAGAGAGATATTCTTTTGCTAGTGTTACAAAAAAGAAAAATAGAATAAAAACTGAACAGCAACCGATGACATTCTCTGAAGTATTTTAAAATTATTGCCAATAAAAATTTAATCTACAAAAGATTTTCCACCCCGTAACACAATCAAACATACACAAACCTAACACCACACAAACACAGAGGAAAATACATAATATTTGAGCTGATGCGGTGGTGGTCACCATAAAATCCATTAGCCATTAAGAAGAGTAAAAAAGGGGTGCAAAAAGGATATCATCTCGTGAACAGAAATAACCAAGAGCAAAAGCAAAAAGGAGTTCTTATATTTTTCTTATACACAGATTTTGATGGGGCTGTTTTGCCATCATTAATTCTGGAGCTCTTCCTTCGAAGAAGATGAATCTTGCCTTCTCGTACTCTCATCCCATCTCCTTTGGATGATGGTTGTTCGTGTTCCTGATGATGTGATGCTAAAGCTAAAGCAAAACTTAAAGGCTTTTTGCCTGTTTTTATCTTTCAAACGCACTCCTGCCTGATATGTTGTTGGCTTTGGCATCTTCATGGAACATTGGAAGAAGCGTGTTGGAAGGACGACGACGAAAAAACCCTGCCAACAACCAGCACACCATAATTAATCATGTGGTAAAGTTATTGTCATTGCTCTAGCGACGACAACGATGACTAGGTATATACTCTGTACGTTACGTCCGTCGCTCGTTGTCGTACGTACAACATCGCCATCATTTTCTAATCCTTCAAAGGAATATAAATTCACTACGTTATCTTCGATAGGGAAAGAGATATAGAGAGAGAGAGCGAGTTAGAAATCCTTTCACCCATTACCGTCTGTCAGCCACAAGGTTCGACTCACTCCCACCACGCGCCGCCACCAACCGGTTTAGAAGTTGTTTTCATGATGAAGAAATGCATTCCTATGTCCTCTTATCCTCTATCCTCTATATTAGACGTTGAAAATCGCCTTTCCAGAGGATTATTTTTATATTATCCACCCAAATATTGCAATTTGACTTGCGGAGACATAAAAATGTGAATTGATTTTGTAGAGTATAGAAAACCACAACCAACGAACGCCAACGAATGGTCACCCACTCTGAATGTCATTCTTGGAAACTTGGGATGATGAAAGAAAAAGGACTTATTTTTTTTTCTTCTCCGGAGGCCCCCCCCATCATCAGGATCATCAATAGAGAAAGGGAAAAATCAGAAAACAATTTCATGTGTTCCACTTTGATATCTAAAATATCAACCAGCTTGCAGTCATCTAACCCCCCTCATTCCACGGCCACAGCCACCCAAGTTTTACTTATACAAGATTTGATAGGGTTGCAAATGGTTGGTTGTTCATTGTCCACATAACTGTCTTCTAGGACGTATGTATACATTATTATTATATTTTCATATTTTCTTGGAAAGGAAAAGATTTCATTGGTTTTGTTGTGTTGAAAAAGGATGACGAGGACGACCATCAGGACAACGACGAAAACGACAACGACAACGTCTTACAGTGTCCAACCTCCTCCTTCTCCTCCTCCTTCTACTTTTATATTTTGGAAGGTATAGTCTTTTGTATAAGTGTTGGTTGGTTTTTCTTATCTTTGGCGACCAGACGCTTTTAAATGTACAATCTTAGGGTTCGGCGAAGTC